>OV702296.1:282850775-284082337 GCA_916181665.1 Avena sativa
AGGTGTTGGGGAAATAAAATCTTCCGAGAGAGAATTTGAGAGTACCTTTATCGGTGGTTTGTACACTATAGCAAGTTAGCAACATGGTAGATGATCACTTGATTGATGTGTACACAGACATTAATTACACCAATAAATTTCTCGACATGGGAAATATATGAAAGATTAAATTGTAAAGAAAGTAGAATAGAAAGTTTGTCGCAAAGAAAGGAACAATAAATATATGATCATGACACCACTAATCCTATAACTCTTTCCATGCAAAAAAATCATGTTGAACTGCAAAGAGTAGTCCATCGATCTGACCCTTTTCTTTCTCTGCTCACTCATGCAAGCATCTACTATATGAAGCATCGACTAACAAATAGTCAGGAAATATTAAAAAATGTTTCGTTAATTCTAGTCGACTATGCTCATTCAACTCTAGAAACACCGAATTTGCATCACTAATTGTGCATCTTATAATTTTCAAGGTGGGGTTGCAAGTTAAATTTTACAGCTGCAAATGGGCTTGCAACTGAATTAACTGAAATTCAGTTGCATGTAAGATTTTTCATTTCAAATATGGTTCCAATAGATATTTTTCAGTTTCAACTTAGGTTGCAACTAAGATTTGAAGTTGCAAATGATGTTGCAACCGATATTTTTCAGTTGCAAGTGAGTTCAAATGAGATTTACTTAAGTTGTAAATGTAACTTGATACTAGCAGGAAAAGGCCTAGTGGCAGCATTTGGAAAAGGGGGTCAATGGCGCTCAAACCGCACGCCACTAACCTCACATCACTGTTAGGACGTAGTGGTGGCGTTTTAAGTGAACGTCACCATTATAGCTCGTATTGGTGGTGTTCGGTTTGAACGCTACGACTAGGAGACATAGTGGTGGTGTTTGGTGCAAACGCCAGCACTATATATATAATTTGTGGAGTTTTCATAAAGTCAAACACCATAAGTATATTTTCAAAAAATTTAAAAAAGATGCTGCATATTGTTGATTAAAGTCTGCAATATAATAGCAATGTAAGATCACCAAATGCATATTCACATAAGCAGGAAAATAACAATTTGGTTCACCACAAATTATTAACAACCGGTTCAAAACATGATCATACTTAGCTAGCTGGATCAACACTAACAAACTATCACAAGAAACTAGCTAGTCACTATTAATGATGACATTATCTGAATGTTATGGCGTGAAATGGTCCTGCCAATAGGGAGAATGACTTGCCCAACTTGTAGATCATCTTCAGCTTCAACAAAGTTTTTCCACTCCTGTATGTTGAAGATGACGCGGTCATCTCTCATTGTGTTGTACGAAATGGCGCGTATGATACCTATTGCTCCAACGCGTATTCCAACCAACCCTTCTTTAGAAATTTGAAGAGAAGAAACCATTCTCGATGATAGTTTCTAATTAAGATATAAACGTTAAAAATCTTGTAACTATCATAAAATACAAATACAACAAGAAGTAAACAAAGAATGATAACTAAAAACATACCATATCATGTAACTGAATATACGTCATGATCAAGCGAGTGACAAGTGTTAAGCCGATGTATGAATTTTTTTGAAGGAATGTTGTCGAAAGATAGTACGTTTTACTATGGGTAAGCTTGCATATCTAAGCGATAACTGTATAATCAAATGGTCCTGCTTTCTCCTCATCGTCGTCTTCGTCATCACCCTCGTTATCGCCCACATCCTCGTCCTCGTCCTCGTCCTCATCGCCACCCTCGTCGTCGTCATCCTCCGCATCGCCCAAGTTCAAATATGCAACACTGCTTCTTGGCCCAGGAGCTCCCATTGCAAAATACAGGTACACACCGGCAGAGATTTGGTTTTGGAAAATGAACCTTTTCTATGAAAAACCTGCAAAGTGAGTCATTGCTTCCTCTTTGTGCACGTCAACAACATATGTTCGACCAAGAGATTGGAACTCCATGCTTTCTCCTGTTATTTTATCGAAGTCTCTTCTTAAATTGCATGGGAGAGTCTGAACATATGTTCCCAACACTGCTCATTCTAGGGAGATCGATGCATGCATGTGTGCTTGTGTGGAGCCAAAGATCCACGACAAGCATGATAATGCCCGATCATCCTTTCAAGAGGAACACAACTATTTTTTTCCAGTGCGTGTACGTTATAGGACAGATTAGATGGGCGAACATAAGAGAAACCATATATCACAAGAAAAAATTATTCAGTATATGATGCTTGGACCCTTACATATACAAGGCGCTGCACACATCAGAATCGGTGTTGGCGAAATAAAATCTTCCGGGAGAGAATTTGAGATTGCCTTTATCGTTGGTTTATATAGTATAGCAAGCTATCAACATGGTATATGATCACTTGACTAATGTCCTACACAAAAATTAATTACACCAATAAATTTCTTGATATAGGAAATATATGATTGCCTTTATCACTGGTTCATACAGTATAGCAAGCTAGCAACATGGTAGATGATCACCTGACTGATGTGTATAGAGACATTAATTACACCAATAAATTTCTTCATATAGGAAATATACGAAAGATTAAATTGTAAAGAAAGTAGAACAGAAAGTTTGTGGCAAAAAGAAAGGAAAATAAATATATGATCATGACACTACTTTCCTATAACTTTTTCCCTTCAAAAAAAATTCATTTTGAACTTCAAAGAGTAGTCCATCGATCTGACCCTTTCCTTTCTCTGCTCACTCAGGGCATTTCCACCGGGCCGACCAAACGGCTTACCGAAACTATCTGTTTGTGTCAGGCCACGATCGTTTTTGGGTCGTGGTCTGGTTTGTCCGGCCAACCGCGCCCAGCGGTGCGACCCATTTATCCGCCCTGCCGTTCCTTGGCGCCATCGCTGTGCAAGGCTTTGCAATCAGTTGAAACACTCAAATTGACAAGCAAATAACACACAAATTGACTATCATGTAATATGGCAGATATGTGCCACCCCCTTTGGGCATCGCTAACAAGTGGAGAGTGGGTCTGAAATGCGTAAAAGGGGGCAATATCATACACAATGTCTCCCAACTCTAGTTCACGGGATTTCCGATCACATAGGTTACCGCTGCGATCAACTCATATTGTGGTTCTCAAACCCGCTGCGCGCGCGTCGTGATGAGGCGAGGCGAGACGTGGCGAGGTGAGGCGGGCGGCATCAGAGAAGGAGTGCGCGAGAGCTTTCTTCTTTCCACACCTTAGTAAGTGGTAGAACATTCTAGTATAATAAGGAGGTATAACTCTCACTCAACTAGCAGTGTGGGCCTAACCTTTAGCACCACTAGCACAGCCATGAGCTTCCACAAATAAGGGGCCAAAGAGAATTTTAAAATTTGTATTTGTTATGGGCGAAAAGCATGCAAATACCTTAAATTGCAACATGAATGAAATATAAATGAGATGAATTACACTACTGCTTCGTCTAACGGCATTAGCCTTGCACTCATCTCCCGCAAGGATGATCTTGCATCGAAATCCATGGGTAGCATGTGGTACCAATTTGATCTGTCTCCTTGCAAGTGGACGAGACCAGAAGGCTGGCCACGGTGTCAGATAGAGATCTAGCACACACACGCACATATCCGATAAAAAAACGAAACCGCCAAACTGTGGAGGCAGCCGTACCTCGGTCCATTTCTTGGTCTTGACGTCGAACACCCATGGCATGTGCCCTCCACAAGAGTATATAGCATAAAACCACCACTTTTCTCTGAGAATTTTGAAAACTATCACTTTACGTTTCAATCGAAAAAATCACCATGAGGAGGTGGTGGTTTCTATCCTGCAAAAGAGTGACAGTCCCAACTTAATTATTTTCTATATTTTTTTACAGTTTCGCTAATAGTGTTTTTTAACTTTTGATCCTTTTAAATATGTCTTTTTATTTGTTTAGATTTTAACTTTTTCTTATTACAAATGAGGTTGTAACTAAGATGTTTTGAGTTGCAATTGATGTTCCAACTGAGATTTTCTCAAGTTGCAAGTAGGATTGCAACTGAGATTTTTTCGAGTTTCAAGTGAAATTGCAACTGATAATCTTTTTAGTTACAAGTGCGGTCTGCAACTGAGATATTTTTCCTGTTGCTCATGGGGTTATAACAGAGATACTTTTTTGTTGCACGCGTGGTTGCAGTTATGATTTTCTTGAGTTGCATGTCGGATTGCAACTGAGATTTTTTTGAGTTTCAAGCAGAGTTGCAACTGGTATTTTTTAGTTGCAAGTGCAGTTGTAACTGAGATATTTTTGAACTTGCAGATGAGGTTGTAACTAAGATAATTTTTTCTGTTCCACGTGAGGTTGTGACTAAAATTATCTCTAGTTGTAAGTGGGATTGCAACTAACATTTGTCAATTGCGAATCAGATGCCTAATCATGTATTAATTTTCTTGAGTCTTGAGCGATGTATAGCTAAGAAACACCTCTTGCATAAAACCATAGGCAAAAAACATTGTTAGGACAATCACATGCATGCATGTCCTGTAAATTATTAAATGTAGAAACACCACTTAAGAAATAATGTATTGGAGAGGTTGTATCTTAAGCATTTATTTCTCGTATAATAGCATGCTAAGACATACTCCATCGTGAAAGGCCTAAGTTACTAGTCTATCTTACTACGTTTATAGTGGAGAATAACATATAAGTGGTGTCATGCAAAGTAATATTTATTAGGTGCTAGACTCATTTTGTCTTGTTATGTGTGAAGTTATAGTAACCAAATATGTTACTCTACCTTTCTCTTTCTTCATTAACTCACTGTCACATAAGTAATTTTCCTGAGTTGGACACTTAGTTACTCTTGAAGTTACTTGCACTATAATGTCTCTGTGATATGATCTAGCATAGGGTTAGATGCATGTCGGCGAGCGTGTGAGTGTACTCTCGCTAAAAAATCATCACGTGGGGGCCCCGTGACGCACTCAACTGCCGTATACATGTGTGACGTCAAATGAGGTCACTCGACTATGACGTATCTTAATTTATAGTCGAATGTGACTTATAGACTCCGATATTTAAAAGGACAAAACTATGGACATATCTCCTCTTTATATAAGATGTGTCAAAGAGAAACTACGCGATTACATAACTAATAATATTTTATTAAATCATAGACACTAATTTTACATCTAACTATTTAAATGATGTGGATGAAGGTGACTTCTCTATAGACATGACATCTGTATATTATTTTTAGTATATAATAGATACATAGTAGTAGATAGATGTTGGTGTTGCATACACAATTATAACTGAAGGAACACTTTTTTTAAGAATAAAACACTTCTTTTGTTGTGAGACCGGACAACTCCTATAGTCATCGATATTCGGTGATGAACCTGGATGGTAGTCATCTGTGTCAAACAAAAAAAGATGTGCTTAGTACCATTTTCAACCGCTAGAGTATAAAACTCGGTTGGAAGAGTCCCTTTTTTCTGTTTATTTTGTTTTAAAGTCCTGAGAGCCCCACACCTCCTTCGAAGATAGGGCCCGCCACCACCACCGAAGGGGCTAGCGGCAGCGGCCACCGTGTAACATCCCATCATTTAGGAACTTAACGAAGGGTAGATTTAGGATTATGAATTTGTGCATGCATTCAATTGTGAAAATGTGGATAAATGTTTTGCCAAATAAAACCTTTAGTGATGAATGTTTCTTTCTTACTTTGAGATTAGGTTTAGACTTAAAGGAGGATTGCTATAAACTTTGATATGATCTTAAAGGAATTATGTGTGTTTTGAAATGAGTTTGAATTCAAAAAATTAAGTGTTTGAATAATAATTTAAATAATTTAGATATAAGATTTGAATCTTAAATTAATTAAGAGATAAGTATTATAACTTAAATCTCATCCAAAAACAATATTAATATCACATCCCAAATTTTAGATTTGGTCTTGCATATCATTCATAGCATTGCATCATGCTTTCCCACGCAAAACCGTCGATTGAAAGGAATCGGCGAAACGCTATTTTCAAACCCCTATTCTATTTTGCTACGAGGCTCCTGCGGGAGGCTTTAGTAGGACTAGCGTTGTCCACCCTTATAACCTAGTGGTTTCGCTCAAACCTTGACCCTAGATTGTTCCCCTCAACTTTACAAAACCGTAGGAGCAAGAATCGCTCGATTCGGAGCTCGTACGGAGAAGTTACGGCAGTTTATTTAAAAGACGGAAAACAGGCCAATTTTCGGGCCGATTTTCCAAGTTCGTGTCCAACTCCGCGCCGAATTCGCGTGGGACCCCGCGAAAGGGCCCCACATAAGAGGCCACCCCGGCCTCGGGAACCGTGCCCCCGCCCTGCCCGCGATCGCCCGCCCCTCCTCGATACCGAGCCGCCAGCGCCGCTCTCGATCGCCCCGCCGCCTCGGCCTCCGCGCCAACCCCGCCGCCCAGGTACCCCCCGCGCGCCGCCTCCTCTCCCCGCCGCCGTGCGCCTGCCCGCCCCCGAGCCCTGCTGCCCCGCACCCCGCCGCCATCGCCGCTCGCAGCGCCGCCTGCGCGCTGCTGCGCCTGCCCGCGCCTCCGAGCCGCTGCGCTGCCGCGCCGCGCAGCCTCGCCGCCGCTCTGCGCCCGCTCGCTGCGCGCACTGCTGCGTGCGTTGCTGCGCGCTGCCGCTGCCGCTGCCGTGCTGCGCCGCCTCGCTGCTGCGCGCTAGCGCGCCTTCGCGCGCGCGTCTACCCATGCACGTACGCGCGCCGCGTTGACTATCTCGACCTGTGCGCTAACCGTTTCTTCCGCGCAGGAAAAACACCGCCGCCGGAACCGATCGCCGTCACCGTCTGGAACTCGCCGCCGTTCGTTTCGTCGTTCGATCCCAGTGAGTCAGTAGCCATCGTTAGATCTCAGATCAGCGGTTCAGATCAGCCGTTGACTGGTCAGCATCCAGGCGTTGACTCGTCAGACGCCCAGTCAGCGCCCAGTCAGCAGATGCGTTGACCAGTCAACAGACACAGTTGACTGGTTAATTTCGTTAATCGTTTTAGTTGGCAGATTTCGGTAGAAACTTGTAAATTGCGTAGAAATTAAACCGCTTGGCCAAAAATTGCAAATAAAATATGTGTAGATTCAGTGAGTCGTGTAGAATCTTGCTGTACCTTTGGTTCAGACTTTTGCAGCAAGGTTTAGTACAGTTTAATCAAACTAGTTAGTGGCCTTTTCGGAGTAATTAATTCATAGAAAAAGATCCGTAGCTCCAAAAATCGCGTATGATATGTCCCTGGATTCAGTGGAACGAGGGGAATCTCATTGTGAATTAAAAAGATAGGCTTACAGTGAAAACTTCTGCAGAAACTGTCTAGTGGCTTTCTGCAGTGTTTTAATTACTCGGGGAGTTTTATAATTCCTTTTTGAGTAATTCTAATTGGTATTGTTTCTAATTAGTGATGCCTATGCGGTAGAATTTTTCCCAAGATTTTACAAACAGTATACTACCGGTAGTAAATTATTTGAGTTCTAGCTCTAGTTTTGGGCATTACCTTTTGCGTAATAGTTTTCCTTGCGCTAAAACTATTTTCCATGCATGCAATCAGTAGTATTATTGAATAGGATTATGTGGTGCAGCTGTAGCACCAATTCACTTGCCTTGCATACCTTCATGCATCATATTTGTTGCATATGCTTGTGGATTGTTTGTTTATGATTGCAATTGTATCGTGTAGATTGTGACGAGTGCAACGCTTGCTCGTGTGTGAATTGTTCTTCCGATCGCTACAACCAAGACAAGTAGATGCTACTTTGTTCATGATATCGTCCTACTATTTTCAATGCATTGTCGTGTATTGTGTAGATGCATGTGTAGGATAATACTATCGCTATGCTATGTCCTATTATGTGGTAAGGCCTTCCTTGTAGATGAACCACCGTTGGTAGATGAGCTTAGCCATGCTATGATGAACGAGGGCTGGGTTACATCACTGAAGCTTGTTTCTAAAAGTATTGGTTTATGAAAACTAAAACAACTTAATCAATGAATCTCCTGGGTGTGATGGTATTGATAATTTTTGGTGGTTTCATTGCGGAAAGGCACCCAGGTATCGAGAGAAATTGATTGACTTCTTTATTGTGTAGCTTACGTGTACAACCATGTGCCAATAATGGAATGGGCGGTTGGTTGGACTTAGTAGGTTGTGGTAACTCGAACCCGCGTATCCAGAGATGTAGAATTTTGGTAGGTTGGACCGGTGCGCGTCGGGATTGAGGAGCTACTTCCCGAACAGTCTCTTCTTGGAATTCTCCCTATCACCACTCAAAATGAGAGTGATGGTTCGAGCTGGGCTGGCCAAGTCACATGGATAAAGTGTACTAACCCCTGCAGGGTGTATAATCTAATCGATTAGCCGTGTCCCCAGTTATGGACAACTGAGTTGCTTGATATTGATTCCATGACATGTTTCTCGCTCATTCTAATTTCATAATTGTTTTAATATTGTTGGGTTAACTTAATTGGGATCTTTTCAAAGAAAATCAAAAACTGTTTATGAAAGTAGGACAAAGGTATTTGCAAATGCAAGCCAGACACAGCTCCACTTGCCAAATATGCATGTAGATGTTAGTACAATTGTCTCCATTTACTAGCTCTACTTGCCATACATTCCACGTATTGACCCTTCGGGGCTGCTACGTTTCATGTTGCAGGTTATTCCGATTCTGAGTAATCGATATAGGCCATGGTACTCCACTCGGCACTTGTTCACTTGTGGGCAATTTGAAGAATGGAGGATTTACTTTATTTATGTTGCTACCTGAATAATTTGAGCTAGCTTTGAGCTAAGCTTTTATTGTAATAATGGTACTCTGGATCTTCGTTATTCATGATACACGGATATTTTGCTATGTTATTCATCTTATTCTATTGTGGGCCAATGAACCGATCCAGGGATTGGCATGTCACATAGAAGCCACGGTCTTTTCAGAACCGCGGTGTTATAGGATGGTATCAGAGCCCGTGTGTCGACTGTAGGATCGTGACCTAGAATTGGATTAGGAAGCCATAGATTTATTAAAGCCTATATTAACTCTGTCTTTCATCTTATGCCTTTCACCCTCGTAAATTCTTACCATATGCTATTCTCACACTTTCCTCTTTTACTTGATAGATGGGAGAAGTCAGGACTGAGTATGCAACCATGGAGTCACCAAGGCCCTTTGCAAGGCAGTTAGCACAGCTCTCGCAGTCATTGAGATTGCCACTGCCCATGTTCAAGGGAAGAAGGTTGTACACCTATGGATATGGAGAGGATGCATGGGAGATCACTACCTTCATATTCAGGGATGCCGCCTTGCCAAATCCAGTGCATTTGATCTACACCAAGACATACTGCAACTGGGGACTTGGTATCAACTTGGCCATACATGAAGCCCTGTCTCGCCAGTGCCATCAAGTCCGACACCTACTGCCAGCAGATTCACCCTACCGTGACTATGGGAGGCGTGATGAAGATGGGCAAATTGTGGTTACCCCGGGCGACAGGAACAACATGCCGCCCCGTCGGAGGCACATATAGGACATGGAAAGGGAGAATGGATCTCTAGATGAGAAAGTGATGATGATAAAGGAGATTGCAGACTTTGCTAGCAATGGTATGGTGGTCCAACGACAGGAGATTGACACCCTGCATGAAGCTGTGGGAGTTCTGGAGAATGCCCTGATAGCCTGAGATGCAACCATAGCTCATCTTCATGGTACTGTGCAGGAGAACACCCAGAACATACAACAGTTGCAAGGGACCGTCCAGGAAAGGGATCAAACCATTGAAGCTATGGCAGCCCAGATTGCCACTCTCCAAGCACAGCTGAATCCACCCTCTGATGATGACAATGGAGATGATGGCAACGATGGGGATGATGATGATGATGAGGACGAGGATGACAATGATGGAGACGATGATGGTGGAGGAGATGAAGCTGTTGCAGTTGCAGCTGAAAGTGAAGAAGAAGAGGAAGATCCAGAAGAGGTGGAGTTTGAGATCTCAAGTGATGATTCAGGAGAGGTGTACACTCCGCCACCATGGTTGTACCGCGAGCCAAAGCGTCAACGCATGACAGCAAGGACCTACCACAACCTCTTCAAGGAGTAGATAGAAGTCCACCAATTAGTCCACGTTAGGCAAATTCGTTAGGATTAGTCTCGATCGTTGTGAAGCTTAGTTCGTGTTAGTTTAAGAGTGATTAGTTGCTTATTTGTGTACTCCAATATCCCAGGATTTATTTGTGCGAAATTTTATGAAAGAGTTATGGCAAGTTTGGTTACTATCTGTGTTATTTTCGCTGCAGTTTTTCTGCTGATACAGCAGTACTGTACGATTTTTCATATTTTTCTGGTAACTCGGAAAAATATGAAAAAAATTGGTCTGATGCGAAACTCTCTGTACCATATGTGCAAAAATCAGCTAAATTTTCTGACGATTTTAAGTCAGGCGGAAAAATTCGTGAACGCTGCTGGAATGTTCTGGCAGATTGCTGTTTTTGTTGTTTAGTTGATCAACTGTTTAGTTAACCATTGCCAACTCTTGTAAAACTATTTCAGTAGGTATATACTGCTAGGATAACCTCTGGGATGTTGCTGGATCACTTGTTTGTTGATGTGTTGCTTGCTTGTGATTGTCTGCCATTGTTTGATGTTGTTTGATCATATGCATGGGTAGAATCCTATTGTCGTAGTTGATTCTTTCTAAGCTTACCTGTGCTGAACCGCAGATGCCTCCCCGCCGTCAGCCCACTGAGTTGGAGCAACTCATGGTAGCTCAGGCACAGCTGACCCAAGTGATGACTCAGTTCATGGCAAATCAGAACAACAATAATGGAAACAATCAGCCTCAGGGAGATGCTCTCACCAGATTTCTAAGGTTAAGGCCAGCTAAGTTCTCTACTGCAACGGAACCAATGGTTGCTCTCGACTGGTTGCGTTCAGTCAACAAGGATCTGGTAACCGTTGGATGTACTGATGCTGAGAAGGTGAGGTTTGCCGCTCACCTACTGGAGGGACCAGCCGCTTCTTGGTGGGACACTTTTCAGATCACCCACCCGCTGGATACCATGACTTGGGCAATGTTTGAGGAAGGTTTCAGGACCAACCACGTGTCTTCAGGAGTTCTGAGCCTGAAGAGGAAGGAGTTCCGCAACTTGCGCCAAACCAATCGCACCGTGGCTGAGTACATTGAGGAGTTCAACAACCTGTCCCGTTATGCACCTGAGGATGTTGACACTGATGCAAAAAGGAGGGAGAGATTCCTGGATGGCCTCAGTGATGAGCTTTCAGTACAGCTACTGGTGGTTTACTGCCCCACTTTCCAGGAGCTTATGGACAAGGCCAGGATCTTGGAAGGGAAGCACAAACAGGTGGAGAACCGCAAGAGGAAGAGTAACAATCACCACTCTGGTTCACACCACAAGTTTCGCACTTCATATGATGGATACTCCAAGCATGGAGGGAGTGACCATGGGAGCCATGATCGCCACCACCATGGAGGCGATGGGCATCGTCATGACAACCATAGGAGCAGCCACCACAGCCACAAGGGAGGACAATCTCACCACTCTGGAGGACACGGTGGACATGACCGCAACCGTGATCGCAGCTTTGTGAAGAAGGATCTGAGTGAGGTGACGTGCTTCAAGTGTAAACAGAAGGGACATTATGCTGACAACTGTCCAGAGAGGAAAGGACTGAAGCCAACCAACAACGAGAAGGCCACAGTGAACCACATGAATGTGGAGGAGATCCCAGATGAGCCTGACCTTGTGATTGGTAAGTTCCCAATCAACACTTACCCTGCACTTATACTTTTCGATACTGGTGCATCGCATTCATTCATATCAAGAGCATTCGTGGATAAGTATAAGTTACCTACTTAGTCTATGAAAAGGTCTATTAGAGTGAGTTCACCTGGAGGAGATATGATAGCTAGCGCGGGATGCCGCGATTTAACTGTGAGGATTGGAACACACAACTTCAGTGCACATTTGGTAGTGTTGGACTCACAGGGGTTAGACGTTATTCTGGGTATGGATTGGATGTCTATGCATGAGGGACATATAGATTGTGCACAGCGAGCTGTTTCACTCAAAACCCCGGATGGTAAGAGGATTAGATTCAAGTCGGCTATATGACCAGGAAGGTGTAAGTTGAATTCTCTTAAGGGGGTTAGTATGGATACTGTGCCAGTGATTAGGGATTACCCCGACGTGTTTCCGGAAGAATTGCCAGGAATGCCACCTGACAGGGAAGTAGAGTTTCTTATCGACCTGATGCCGGGAACAGGACCAATAGCAAAGAAACCATATAAGATGGATGTGGATGAGCTGAAGGAATTGAAGAAGCAGTTGAAAGAGCGGCTGGAAAAGGGATTCATTCAGCCTAGTTCGTCGTCATGGGGAGCACATGTTCTGTTTGTGGAGAAGAAAGATAGCAGCAAGAGGTTAGTAGTGGACTATCGCTCGCTGAATGAAGTAACCATCAAGAACAAGTACCCTCTGCCGAACATAAACGATTTGTTTGATCAACTGGAAGGAGCGAAGGTGTTCAGCAAGATTGATCTGCGATCAGGCTACTTACAATTGAAGATCCGAGAGGAGGACGTACCAAAAACCGCTTTCACCACTAGGTATGGTTTATATGAGTATACAGTTATGTCTTTTGGACTAACGAATGCCCCGGCATACTTCATGGCCATGATGAACAAGGTATTTATGGAGTACTTGGACAAGTTCGTGGTGGTGTTTATTGATGACATACTGATATATTCCAAGGATGATGCTGAGCATGAGAAGCATCTGAGACTGATTATGGAGAAGCTGAGGGAACACAAGCTGTATGCCAAATTCAGCACGTGTGAATTCTGGCTTAACACCGTTGGGTTTCTTGGACACGTAGTGTCAGGAGAAGGAGTCGCTGTTGATCCAAGCAAAGTGACTGCAGTAACTGAGTGGGAAGCACCCAAGAATGTGGGAGAGATTCAAAGCTTTTTGGGACTGGCTGGATATTACAGGAGGTTCATTGAAAACTTTTCCAAGATTGCTAAGCCGATGACTGAACTTCTGAAGAAAGAGAGGAAGTTTGAATGGTCAGACGTATGTGAAGCCAGCTTTCAGGAACTAAAGCGTCGACTAGTGACTGCGCCTGTTCTATGTTTACCAGATCTTCAGAAGGATTTCCAAGTGTACTGTGATGCTTCTCGACAGGGACTTGGGAGCGTGCTGATGCAAGATGGGAGAGTAGTGTCATATGCCTCGCGACAACTCAAGCACCATGAGCGGAATTACCCCACACACGACTTGGAGTTAGCTTCAGTGGTTCATGGGCTCAAGGTATGGAGGCATTACTTAATGGGAAAACACTGTGATATGTACACCGACCACAAGAGCCTGAAGTACATATTCACGCAGAAGGAACTGAACATGAGGCAAAGGAGATGGTTGGAGCTTATCAAGGACTATGGTATGAATCTACAATACCACCCAGGAAAGGCCAATGTAGTAGCAGATGCTCTGAGCCGGAAGGTTTATGCCAATGGATTGACAATTGGTGAAATGCCTGAGGATTTGTGCAAGCAATTCAAGGACCTTAGACTGGAAGTAGTGTCTAAAGGATACTTGGCTACAATGGAAGTCCAACCGACGTTACAGGACAGGATCATGAAGGCTCAGGTAGGAGACAAGGAAATAGAGGAGATAAAGGAAAAGATGAAGGAGAATCGGGAAAAGGATATTCGCGAGGATGAGCATGGTACCTTGTGGTATGGAGATCGTTTGTGTGTGCCCAGCGACCCGGAGATAAGGGAGTTGATTCTGCAGGAGGCTCATAACTCGCCATACTCCATACATCCGGGCAACACAAAGATGTATATGGATTTGAAGAGCAGATTTCGGTGGAACAACATGAAGGGAGATATCGCCAAGCATATTGCCCTATGTGATGTATGTAGTCGAGTGAAGGCGGAACACCAGAAGCCAGCAGGACTGCTACAGCCATTGCCTATGCCGGATTGGAAGTGGGATAGAGTGGGAATGGACTTTATCATAGGATTGCCCAGGACCAGGTCAGGATATGACTCCATTTGGGTAGTGGTCGACCATTTGACCAAGGTAGCCCACTTTATACCGGTAAAGACAACCTACACGAGTGCAAAGTTGGCCAGGATTTACATGGACAGGAATGTGTGCCTACACGGAGTTCCCAAGAGTATCGTATCTGATAGAGGCACCCAATTTACCTCACACTTCTGGCGCCAGCTGCACGAGTCACTTGGTACTAGATTGGAGTTTAGCACAGCGTTTCACCCGCAGACTGATGGACAGACCGAGAGGGTGAATCAAATTTTGGAGGACATGCTGAGAGCTTGCGCTTTGGCTCATGGTTCTAGTTGGGATGAGAATTTGCCGTATGCTGAGTTTTCCTACAACAACAGCTACCAAACCAGCATCAAGACGTCACCGTTCGATGTGCTGTATGGGAAACGGTGCCGAACACCACTGCTATGGGATGGAGTAGGAGAACGACAGTTGTTTGGGCCTGATTTGATCAAGGACACTGAGGAGAAGGTCGCCTTGATTAGGGACAGGCTGAAGGTAGCACAGTCAAGGCAGAAGAGCTACGCAGACGCCAAGTGCAAGGAAGTGGTGTACGAGATAGGTCACAGAGCATACCTCAGAGTATCGCCACTTCGAGGAATCAAGAGATTTGGAATTAAGCGTAAGCTGGCACCTCGATTTATTGGACCGTATCGGGTCTTAGCACGCAAAGGAGAAGTTGCTTATCAGTTGGAGTTGCCAGAGGCTCTGTCCGCTATTCACAATGTGTTCCACGTGTCCCAGCTGAAGAAGTGCCATCCGGAGATGGTGGATACACCATTGAGAGACACCGTACCGTTAGAGGAGGTTCAGCTGGAGAATGATTTGACCTATGAGGAGAAGCCGGTCAAGATTCTAGAGACAGCAGAGAGGACTACCCGTACCAAGACGATCAAGTTTTGCAAGGTGCAATGGAGCCACCACACCGAAGAGGAAGCCACTTGGGAGCGTGAGGATGACATCCGAGAGGACTACCCACACCTATTTGCTAGCCGCGCCGAATCTCGAGGACGAGATTCATCTTAAGGGGGTCAGTCTTGTCACATCCCAAATTTTAGATTTGGTCTTGCATATCATTCATAGCATTGCATCATGCTTTCACACGCAAAACCGTCGATTGAAAGGAATCGGCGAAACGCTATTTTCAAACCCCTATTCTATTTTGCTACGAGGCTCCTGCGGGAGGCTTTAGTAGGACTAGCGTTGTCCACCCTTGTAGCCTAGTGGTTTCGCTCAAACCTTAACCCTAGATTGTTCCCCTCGACTTTACAAAACCGTAGGAGCAAGAATCGCTCGATTCGGAGCTCGTACGGAGAAGTTACGGCCGTTTATTTAAAATACGGAAAACGGGCCAATTTTCGGGCCGATTTTCCGAGTTCGTGTCCAACTCCGCGCCGAATTCGCGTGGGACCCCGCGAAAGGGCCCCACATAAGAGGCCACCCCGGCCTCCTGAACCGTGCCCCCGCCCTGCCCGCGATCACCCGCCCCTCCTCGATACCGAGCCGCCAGCGCCGCCCTCGATCGCCCCGCCGCCTCGGCCTCCGCGCCAACCCCGCCGCCCAGGTACCCCCGCGCGCCGCCTCCTCTCCCTGCCGCCGCGCGCCTGCCCGCCCCCGAGCCCTGCCGCGCCACCTGCTGCCCCGCACCCCGCCGCCATCGCCGCTCGCAGCGCCGCATGCGCGCTGTTGCGCCTGCCCGCGCCTCCGAGCCGCTGCGCTGCCGCGCCGCGCAGCCTCGCCGCCGCTCCGCGCCCGCTCGCTGCGCGCGCTGCGCGCCCTGCTGCGTGCGCTGCTGCACGCCTGCTGCGCGCTGCCGCTGCTGCGCGCGCGTCTACCCACGCACGTACGCGCGCCGCGTTGACTATCTCGACCTGTGCGCTAACCGTTTCTTCCGCGCAGGAAAAACACCGCCGCCGGAACCGATCGCCGTCACCGTCCGGAACTCGCCGCCGTTCGTTTCGTCGTTCGATCCCAGTGAGTCAGCAGCCATCGTTAGATCTCAGATCAGCGGTTCAGATCAGCCGTTGACTGGTCAGGATCCAGGCGTTGACTAGTCAGATGCCCAGTCAGCAGATGCGTTGACCAGTCAACAGACACAGTTGACTGGTTAATTTCGTTAATCGTTTTAGTTGGCAGATTTCGGTAGAAACTTGTAAATTGCGTAGAAATTAAACCGCTTGGCCAAAAATTGCAAATAAAATATGTGTAGACTCAGTGAGTCGTGTAGAATCTTGCTGTACCTTTGGTTCAGACTTTTGCAGCAAGGTTTAGTACAGTTTAATCAAACTAGTTAGTGGCCTTTTCGGAGTAATTAATTCGTATAAAAATATACGTAGCTCCAAAAATCGCGTATGATATGTCCCTGGATTCAGTGGAACGAGGGGAATCTCATTGTGAATTAAAAAGATAGGCTTACAGTGAAAACTTCTGCAGAAACTGTCTAGTGGCTTTCTGCAGTGTTTTAATTACTCGGGGAGTTTTATAATTCCTTTTTGAGTAATTCCAATTGGTACTGTTTCTAATCAGCGATGCCTATTCGGTAGAATTTTCCCAGGATGTTACAAACAGTATACTACCGGTAGTGAATTATTTGATTTCTAGCTCTAGTTTTGGGCATTACTTTTTGCGTAATAGTTTTCCTTGCGCTAAAACTATTTTCCATGCATGCAATCAGTAGTATTATTGAATAGGATTATGTGGTGCAGCTGTAGCACCAATTCACTTGCCTTGCATACCTTCATGCATCATATCTGTTGCATATGCTTGTGGATTGTTTGTTTATGATTGCAATTGTATCGTGTAGATTGTGACGAGTGCAACGCTTGCTCGTGTGTGGATTGTTTTTCCGACCGCTACAACCAAGGCAAGTAGATGCTACTTTGTTCATGATATCGTCCTACTATTTTCAATGCATTGTCGTGTATTTTGTAGATGTATCTGTAGGATGATACTATCGCTATGCTATGTCCTATTATGTGGTAAGTCCTTCCTTGTAGATGAACCACCGTTGGTAGATGAGCTTAGCCATGCTATGATGAACGAGGGCTGGGTTACATCACTGAAGCTTGTTTCTAAAAGTATTGGTTTGTGAAAACTAAAACAACTTAATCAATGAATCTCCTGGGTGTGATGGTATTGATAATTTTTGGTGGTTTCATTGCGGAAAGGCACCCAGGTATCGAGAGAAATTGATTGACTTCTTTATTGTGTAGCTTACGTGTATAACCATGTGCCAATAATGGAATTGGCGGTTGGTTGGACTTAGTAGGTTGTGGTAACTCGAACCCGCGTATCCAGAGATGTAGAATTTTGGTAGGTTGGACCGGTGCGCGTCGGGATTGAGGAGCTACTTCCCGAACAGTCTCTTCTTGGACTTCTCCCTATCACCACTCAAAATGAGAGTGATGGTACGAGCTGGGCTGGCCAAGTCACATGGGTAAAGTGTACAAACCCCTGCAGGGTGTATAATCTAATCGATTAGTCGTGTCCCCGGTTATGGACAACTGAGTTGCTTGATATTGATTCCATGACATGTTTCTCGCTCATTCTAATTTCATAATTGTTTTAATATTGTTGGGTTAACTTAATTGGGATCTTTTCAAAGAAAATCAAAAACTGTTTATGAAAGTAGGACAAAGGTATTTGCAAATGCAAGCCAGACACAGCTCCACTTGCCAAATATGCATGTAGATGTTAGTACAATTGTCTCCATTTACTAGCTCTACTTGCCATACATTCCATGTATTGACCCTTCGGGGCTGCTACGTTTCATGTTGCAGGTTATTCCGATTCTGAGTAATCGATATAGGCCACGGTACTCCACTCGGCACTTGTTCACTTGTGGGCAATTTGAAGAATGGAGGATTTACTTTATTTATGTTGCTACCTGAATAATTTGAGCTAGCTTTGAGCTAAGCTTTTATTATAATAATGGTACTCTGGATCTTCGTTATTTATGATACACGGATATTTTGCTATGTTATTCATCTTATTCTATTGTGGGCCAATGAACCGATCCAGGGATTGGCATGTCACATAGAAGCCACGGTCTTTTTAGAACCGCGGTGTTACAATTAAATATGAAATTCATTTTCATATTATTAAGACATAAACAAGTTACAAAAGAATAAAGAATAAGAATATTCTTTATTAATAATAATATAATCTTTATTACAATTAAAGATTACAAGAATAATAAAAGAAAAATTACAAAAGATTAAGAAGATTACATTTGAAGATCTACTAACTATCCTTTATCTAAATCTACACTAAATCTTCATCTTTATCTTGGTACCTGCAAAACAAAGACTAATAGAAACAAAATAAGATTAGTGTTAGAATATTTCTCTAAGATATGTCAGTGAAATGCACTTGACAAATTCATCATTGAGAAATGCTATAAAGGGGCAAGTTTCACCAATATGAAAGATTTAATCTTTCATAAATTTAAAGCCAGAAGTCAAATGACAGCCAAAGGGATCAATTCATCAGCCAGGTGAAAGTAAGCTGGTAATAGTAAGTTCTAAATTTCTGAACCTATCCACAAGTGCATAGCAGGCACACAAGCTGGACACACACCAGCATGCATATGGTGTGCTGTCGACCTCACAAACATAGCCAAATCACACAAAACCACAGCACAGCCGTGGGGGGAACACTAGTGCATCACTCCAATACACATTACACTAGAACAGCTAGTGTAGACAACAGCCAAACCAAGAACAGCAGCCAAACCAAACCACCCAGATCAAACCAAACATCACCAGGATGGTGACAAAAGGAGGGGGATGAATCTGGTGGACAGCAAGATTAGGCCCAGGAGCTAGGAGGAGCAGGAAACCTCAATAGAAAGCTCAGGAGCCCAGCAAAAGGATCAAGATCACCATCATGAATCTACTACACCAACATCAAATTTTCTGGTGAGCCTCATAAGACCATCACATGATTTCATCATATCAGTTAACTAAAAGCATGTGTTGCTTTATGAAGTGATCTCTCAATAATCACCCAAGAGAGGTGAAACTATCCTAGAGATTTCAAGTATAAGATAAGAAATCAAACTCAGCCAAAAGCACTAAACCCTCAGACCAACATCACTGAGTTCAGTGATATTTTTGCAACTTAGATCATTCTTCATTTGACCTTATCAAATCAGGGCACATCTCCCAGAGAGAGTAGCACCTCTAATCCTACAAGTTTCAAACAAACTAATTGCTCAACTAGCTAGGAATTAAATCCTAGAGCCTCAGACCAACATCATAGGCAGGAAAGTTTAGGAAAGCTTTCATTTCATCTTGCCAGTATTAATCACAAGCATCATCAAGCTAAGCCCAAAAAAAATAAAACTCAATCACTTGTGTGCCAGATCATAATGGTATCACAAGGACAGGTTTTAAATGAACTAAAACCAATCTTTGCTTAGTTTACACAGATAAAAGGGCCAGCCCAAGTTGTTTAATAAAAAATTTGATCAATTAGAAAAAGACCAAAATGCCCCTGACCTCAATAAAATTATAAAAAATAAAATAAAAGTCCAAAAATTATTAATAAAATATTTTTGGATTCACAATAATCCACTCTGTCCAAATAAAATAAGATATCAAATTTTGAACATTTAAATTTTTATAAGAAATTTGTCATTTATATATTCTTTATGGAATTTTACAAAATTATTGAAAGATGATAAAAATAAATAAAAACCCCTTTCATTATATATTAATATTATAGTATTTTTGAAAAATACTAAACAAATATTTATAATAAATTTTAAGGTATAATTGATAATTCCTAAAAGAATTATTAAATCAATAAAAGTCAAATAAAAGGGAAATAAAATAAAATAATTCAATATATATTATAAAATATTAAAAAGTAATATGTATAAATCCTTTATTACTAAAAAGGAACTTTTTAGGGTAAATGCATATAAAACTAAATAATGCATTACATTATTTGCATAATCATTTTGCTTCTTCAAATATTGTCCTTACCGGGCAATAATGATGTTTTTGTAGAACTAGAAGCTCAAGGTCCAGTGCAAGCATCAGACTTCACTACCTTGCCATCACAAGGCAAGTTCATCACTTGCTCATGTCCTTTGAAGAGTCTTTATCAAAGTATTTGCAAAATGTGTGTTATCATATATGCTATAAAAGAAAGAAAATATTATTTTCATAAATAAAGAAATCATAGATATCATCCTAAGTGATGATATAATGGAGCAATAGAACTTAGGATTCTATTTGCAACTATGATGATCAAGTAGGGACTTAATAACCCCTGACATCAGTGATTCTAGTGCCTTATATTATGCGTTAGCCATGAGATTTGGAATGGGACAGAGAAGTCAGATGTATCTTCTTCCTCTCGCATGAAGCTGGATGTGTAGGTCGTGGCTGTTATCCTCGTAGCATGCATATTAATTGGTAATTCGTAGAGGATATGCAACATATGGGTGGGAACCCTCATCGTCCCACGATAGTTCTGGCATCTAACGGTTTGTACAAACCATTGCCGTAATTCATTATGTGGGCATGGTGTACACCAAGGAGGCATGCGGGGTCGCGAAGAGGCAGTGATTGGCTTGGACCAACTACTAGGCCCCACATCATGGAATTGTGGACGGGAAAGTACGCCCGGTTGTGCAACAAGGACTTGATCGCTCATGGGTAAAGTAACGCACCTCTATAGAGTGTAAGAATGGTAACTTGTTACTCCCTGTTCCGGGAAGGAGCTATGACCACGGCAGGAAAGGAACTCCATGAAAGTTCTAGTCGACCTGTGAAGGCTGATTGTCATAGTTTTTTGGAATAAAATCAATCTTTTGAAGAAAGATTTACAAAAAACTGCATAGTGCCAAGGATTTATAATCCGAGGTGGTAGTTAGAGCATAAAACTTCCCACCTTGCATACAATGAACTTGTTGGGTAACACTATTACTCATTCTTTCCTTTGATCCTTTGCTTAGACTCTGAGGATCCCGAAGACGGGCTAATGTATGCAGCTGAATGCCAAGAAGATTTGTTCTACGAGGAACCTGATCTATCCGGAGGAGTTGAAGGAGTGGATTACGAGATCCACTATGGTGTCGATGAGAACGAGACCAACTAAGTACCTAGTTAGTAGTAACTAACGGAGCCGAGCAACATGAACTCTATAGAATAAGCTGTTGAGCTCAACTCCTAGATGGAGTTACTACTTTTAAATTCCACTGAACACTTTATATTTTGGTTTGTAAGTTGGATCTTTTGGAAGTCTTGAACTTCCGGTATTGTAATAATAATAATGTGTGTAATTTTGTAATATGGACCCACAATGTTTCTGTTGTACCACTCTGAGGGATGTGATATTTACGGAACGGTGTTCTGTGGATGTCATGTCAATGACTATAGTGTACTACACATGCAGTGGTATGCTGGGTCACCGTAGTTGGTATCAGAGCAAATTGCTTTGACCTTAGGTTGGAAACCTAGTAAAGGGTATTACCTGTAGGAGAATTAACAATGCTAAAGAATTCTCTAAAAGTAATATAATGGGTATTCAAATGAGAAAATTCCGTTATATATTTTAGTGCGATAATTCTTTGTTATGATGCAATATATCATTGGATACTAATCAAAATTATTTTTCTGATACACAGAGATATGGCACCAAAGTTTCCAAAACAGACTTTGGTAAGGAAAGAGGAGACTCTTGATGATTATCAAGGATCATTACAGACCAACTTCGTCAACTTTTAAAGCTCTTTAATTGTCCAACTAGAATTCCAGTGAACACTATCACTTACCTTGATGGCTGGATGTTATCCAAGTATCGTGTGAGTATCCAACTTCTAGAAAAGCTTGGATTATACCACGATCTACCCATAGGAGAAGGTAGGATTCATTTAGCAGCCTATCATATTGCTGTTGTGGACGCAATAGCTAATATCCGGGAGCAGAAAACCAAGGAGCTAGAAGGTAGCACATTTTCTGTGATACCTCATGATTCTATAGACTCGGAGCCTATACCGGATCATCTTAATTTGGTTAAGAAGCATCCTAAGTTAGCTTCCAAGTTTATGGATAGATACCGGACACTCGTTGCGTATTTCTATAAGACTCATCAAGTGATTGTCGAAGACAAAAATGGCATGTTAGAGGATCTAACTGATCCGGAAAGGAGGAAGCAGTTAGCATTCCAGTTGGAGAAAGAAGCAAGTAGTAGTGCAACACCTATCTTTAAAGATATACCTATAGATCTGGAATCTTTTATACCATATCCTTACTCACCAAGACCTGAACCTATACATGATCCTACTATGGATATGCGGTATGTAGTACCACAGGGCTCAGAGGATGGTTCTGACTCAGATCTTCCTATTGAGAATTCCGATGGTTGGAGAATGGGATCATATAATGGATCTCATGAACACCAGATGTCCATAGATGGTTCTGACAGAAATGTTGGACAATCTAGTTGGATGGGTGCAAGGATGAACCTTAATAACAGTAGTAGAAATACCATGTCAATAGATGATCAGGATGAGGAAGAAGATCCCGAGGATAGAGTGTTTGAATCATCAACATCTTCTCAAAACCCAGGGAATATACATTATCCAGTGTTTAACCATCTTGGCCACGAGAGCACCTGGGAAGCAGCGGGATCTGCGTATCCTGTTGACAACTCAAGGAATGAAGCTCAGGAGATGCAGGCTGGAGATAATGTTGAATATGCTTCTGAAGACTTTTCAGCTGAGCTGGAGGGAGTCAATGCGCTCAAGTTGAGTAATGACTCAAGCCCTGATACTTCAGATATAGAGTAAGTTCCTTCTGGAAGGCCATTTGTTCCACAAACTGTGCGACGGACAACACGTCATCACGGTTGGACATCAGTCATGTATGATGAGCGTAGTTACTACTAGAAGGAGGCAACTAGTTAGTGATATCAAGTACCGTGTAATGCACTCCAAGTAATAAGGTAGTTTGGTAATAACACCAATATGGTATATGTTGTAATGACTTTGTATCATTATGATATTATGTATAATGTGTGAAATGCATATTTGGATTTTCTTTGGATCTTCATTGTGTGACTAGTTCTGTGCGTAAAGTCGAGATCAGAACACATGTGCATGATGTAATTATGAGTATTCGCTTTATGATGCAGGACTAGGGGGTCATGGATACGGGTGCAGAAATGGAAACTGAGCAACAACGGATGGAGCGTGAGGCCAAGGAAAAGACCGATGCCGATGCAGCAAATCAAGGAGCATTACCACCACCACCAATGAGGCTGTTAATGGAACAAAATTTTATGCAATGCATGCAAATGATGCAAGAGACCCAGAACAAGTTCATGGAAGAGTTGTTGGGGCGAGCAAATCAGAGGGCACCTAAAGGTGGAGGAGTGAGTCTATCTGATTTCCAGAATGCAAGACCGTTACCTTTTGCATCAGCTCCTGAACCAATGGATGCAGAAGACTGGCTAGCAGATACAGAAAGGAAGCTGAAAACTGTGGGTTGCAATGATGAGGAAAAATCGAGGTATGCAACTCACCTGCTGACTGGACCTGCAGCATCATGGTGGGAATATCAGTTAGCCATGCAACAACCAGGAAGGGAGTTTACCTGGGAGGAGTTCAAGCAGAGATTCCGTGAATATCATGTTCTGGAAAGCATCATGGAGTTGAAGCAGAGAAAATTTGAGCAGCTTCGGCAAGGATATACTAGTGTCATGAAGTACATCCGGGAGTTTAACCAGTTGTCTCGTTATGCTGAAGAGGATGTTAACACTGAAGAGAAGATGAAGAAGCGTTTCTTACGTGGATTAAATCCATTTGTGAAGATGCATCTAAGGTTAGCCAATAAGCAAACTTATCAGCAGTTGTTGGATGCAGCCATTACTTTTGAAGATGACTACAAGAATGTTCAAGAGGATCAGAGGAAGAGAGCCAAGAAGGAAACCAAGAGAATTCAGGCATGTAAACCTAAATCAAACCTGGAGTTCAAACCTCGGAATAGGAATTATGGCAACAACAACAATAACAATAACAAGGGCAGTGGTGGAAATCAATCCAATCCGAGAAGGAATGTTATCTGTAACAATTGTGGAATTCCAGGGCATTTCCAGAGGGAGTGCAAAAAGCCTGTAGTGATATGTTATGGTTGTGGCTAGAAGGGGCATATCAAGCCAGATTGTCCGAGTAAACCACCATGAGGATGGCCTACCAAGGGAGGAGGACAAGCCAGTGGAGGAAATGTACAACCCAATAAAGGAGGGAATAATGGCAAGAATAACAATGGCAAGAGGAACCGACCTACCGAAAAACTGAACTGTGCAACCCTCGAGGAGGTGGATAATTCGGAGCATGCAGTGATAGGTACGCTCAATATCCTTACCAATCCCGGCAAAGTTCTATTTGATACTGGTGCAACTACTTCATTCATTTCTGAAGAATTTTGTCATAAGTTAGGGACTAGAAGGGCAACGTTAGAAAGTCTTATGACCGTAGTTACGGCAGGAGGGAATGTGATTGTACGCCACATAAAACAAGATCAGGTTATCTCGATCTGTGGTTGTACATATTTCGCAGACCTTTATGTGATTCCTTTGAAGGGAATTGAAGTAGTGCTAGGGATGGATTGGATGATGGAACACAGAGCTCAGATAAATTTTGAGGAGAAAACAGTCTCAATCAAAACTCCAAGTGGAGCAAGGATAGTGTACCAAGCAGATAAACACAGTCATATCATGGTGGATCTGCAGTTGAATTCAATGAAGGAAGTTAAATTAGAAGAGATTCCTATAGTTAATGAATTCCAAGATGTTTTTCCAACAGAATTACCGGGAATGTCACCAGACCAGGAGATATAGTTCACCATTGACCTAATACCTGGTACAACACCAATATCTCAAGCACCATATAAAATGGCACCCAAAGAGTTGAAAGAACTCAAGGAGCAAATTGATGAGTTAGCGAGGAAAGGATTTATACAGGAAAGTGTATCTCCATGGGGAACACCAATAATCTTTGTGGATAAGAGAGATGGTGGAAGACGGATGTGTGGTGATTATAGAAATCTAAACAACGTGACTATCAAGAATAAGTATCCTTTACCAAGAATTCAAGATTTGTTTGATCAGGTGAAAGGAGCTGGAGTATTTTCCAAGATCGATTTAAGATTTGGATACCATCAAATAAAAATCAAGCCGGAAGATGTTCCAAAAACAGCATTTGTCTCAAGATATGGACACCATGAGTATCTGGTAGTACCGTTTGGTTTGACCAATGCACCGACAATATTCATGAATCTGATGAACAAGATTTTCATGCCATATTTGGATAAGTTTGTCATCGTCTTTATTGATGATATTTTGATATATTCCAGGGATAAAGAAGAGCATGCTGACCATTTGAGAATAGCATTGCAGACTTTAAGAGAACATAAACTTTATGCTAAGTTCAGTAAGTGTGAGTTTTGGCTAGATGAGGTAGAATTCCTCGGTCATGTGATCAGTAAGGATGGGATTGCTGTGAATCCATCTAAAGTTCAGTCGGTACTAGAATGGACTGCACCGACCAATGTGAAACAAATTCGAGGTTTCCTAGGAATGGCTAGTTATTATCGGAGATTCATTGAAGGTTTATCCAAAATATCCGGACCAATGACCAAATTATTAAGGAAGAATACACCATTTAAGTGGGATGAGAAATGTGAAGCAAGTTTCCAAGAGTTGAAGACTAGATTAACCACAGCTCCAATCTTAGCAGTTCCTAAAACAGGGAAGGACTTCACCATATACTGTGATGCATCTAAAGAAGGTTTGGGTTGTGTATTCATGCAAGATCAGAAAGTAATTGCATATGGTTCAAGGCAATTGAAACCACATGAAGTCAACTATCCAACTCATGATTTAGAGTTAGCAGCAGTAGTTTTTGCACTGAAAGGATGGAGGCATTTTCTTTATGGAGACAGATGTGAGTTATACACTGACCATAAAAGTCTCAAATATTTCTTCACTCAAAAGGAATTGAACATGAGACAGAAGCGTTGGTTGGAATTAATCAAGGATTATGATTTAACAATCAATTACACCCCAGGGAAAGCAAATGTTGTAGCAGATGCTTTAAGCAGAAAGAGTGCAGATACTCAACCTAGCAACAGGGAGCTACCAAAAGAGTTACAAATGGACTTGGAAAGATTAGAACTTCAATTCATCAGAATAGAAGTTCTTGGAGGATTAGCTACTATGCAGGTAGTTGCAGAGAAGGACAGTGATCTTAAGCAAGAAATTTTCAGACATCAAGAAGAAGATCCTTTTATTGCTGAGGAAATTAGGAGAATATCTCAAGGACAAAAATCAGTTTTTCGCCTTGGGGATTATGGGTCTTTATGGTTCCAAGACCGTTTATGTGTTCCAGATGTGACTGAGATCAGAAATTTCATACTCAAAGAAGCACATGATTCACCATATTCTATACATCCAGGGAGTACTAAGATGTATATGGATTTGAAAGAACTATTTTGGTGGAATAACATGAAAACAGATATTGCTAAATATGTATCTAAATGCCATACTTGTCAAAGGGTGAAAGCTGAACATCAAAGTCCAGCAGGACCATTACAACCCTTGGAAATTCCTGAATGGAAGTGGGAGGAAATAGGTATGGACTTCATTATAGGATTACCTATGACACCAAAAACGAAGGATATGATATGGGTAATTGTGGACCGACTCACTAAGAGGGCACATTTTATTCCAGTGAATGAAAAGGATAATGCCGAGAAGTTAGTTGAAGTATACGTCAAAGATATAGTCAGTAAGCATGGAGTACCCAAAAAGATCATAACTGATAGGGGATCAGTGTTTACTTCAGCATTTTGGAAGCAATTGCATGAAGCACTTGGTTCAAAGTTAGATTTCAGCACGGCATATCATCCTGAGACAGGAGGTCAAACTGAAAGAACAAATCAAATACTAGAAGACATGTTGAGAGCTTGTGCACTAGATTTTGGAGGAACATGGGAAGATCACCTACCATTGGCAGAATTTTCTTATAACAATAGCTATCAGAGTAGTCTGAAGGCAGCTCCATATGAGATTCTGTATGGAAGGAAGTGTAGATCACCAATATGTTGGTATGAACCTGGAAACAGCAAAGAATTTGCGCCAGATTATATGAAGGAGAGACAAGACATCATTGATAAGATCAGGGATATACTGAAAAAAGCCCAGAGCAGGCAGAAAAGTTATGCGGATCAAAGTCGAAGATCATGGCATCCAGAAGTGGGAGATATGGTCTACTTGAAAGTAAGTCCAATGAAAGGAGTGAAAAGATTCGGAGTTAAAGGGAAATTAAGTCCAAGATATATCGAACCATTCAAGATACTGAGTCAAAACAGAACTATAGCTTATGCTTTAGAGTTACCATCAAGATTGGCTCAAGTGCATAATGTTTTCCATGTGTCACAACTTCTCAAATGTTTGAAAGTTCCAGATGATGCAATAACACATCAAGAGATAGAACTACAAGCAGACCTGACCTATATTGAAAAGCCTTGTAAGATTCTGGAAGAAAACTGGAAAATATTGAGGAACAAAGCAATCAAATATTGCAAGGTACAGTGGGAACATCACCTTGAGAGGGAAGCCACATGGGAGAAGGAAGAGGATTTAAGAAAATCTTATCCAGAACTATTCAGGTACATCTCCACAAACTTCGGGACGAAGTTTAATTTAAGGGGGGAAGTCTGTAACATCCCAGCATTTAGAAACTTAACGAAGGGTAGATTTAGGATTATGAATTTGTGCATGCATTCAATTGTGAAAATGTGGGTAAATTTTTTGCCAAATAAAACCTTTAGTGATCAATGTTTCTATAAAGGAGGATTGCTATAAACTTTTAGATTAGGTTTAGACTTAAAGGAGGATTGCTATAAACTTTGATATGATCTTAAAGGAATTATGTGTTTTTTGAAATGAGTTTGAATTCAAAAACTTAAGTGTTTGAATAATAATTTAGATATAAGATTTGAATCTTAAATTAATTAAGAGATAAGTATTATAACTTAAATCTCATCCAAAAACAATATTAAATATGAAATTCATTTTCATATTATTAAGACATAAACAAGTTACAAAAGAATAAAGAATAAGAATATTCTTTATTAATAATAATATAATCTTTATTACAATTAAAGATTACAAGAATAACAAAAGAAAAATTACAAAAGATTAAGAAGATTACATTTGAAGATCTACTAACTATCCTATATCTAAATCTACACTAAATCTTCATCTTTATCTTGGTACCTGCAAAACAAAGACTAATAGAAACAAAATAAGATTAGTGTTAGAATATTTCTCTCAGATATGTTAGTGAAATGCACTTGACAAATTCATCATTGAGAAATGCTATAAAGGGGCAAGTTTCACCAATATGAAAGACTTAATCTTTCATAAATTTAAAGCCAGAAGTCAAATGACAGCCAAAGGGATCAATTCACCAGCCAGGTGAAAGTAAGTTGGTAATAGTAAGTTCAAAATTTCTGAGCGTATCCACAAGTGCATAGCAGGCACACAAGCTGGACACACACCAGCATGCAAATGGTGTGCTGTCGACCTCACAAACATAACCAAATCACACAAAACCATAGCACAGCCGTGGGGGGAGCACTAGTGCATCACTCCAATACACATTACACTAGAACAACTAGTGTAGACAGCAGCCAAACCAAGAACAGCAGCCAAACCAAACCACCCAGATCAAACCAAACATCACCAGGATGGTGACATAAGGAGGGGGGTGAATCTGGTGGACAGCAAGATCAGGCCCAGGAGCTAGGACGAGCAGGAAAGTTCAAGAGCAAGCTCAGGAGCCCAGCAAAAGGATCAAGATCAAGATCAATATCAAGATCACCATCATCAATCTACTACACCAACATCAAATTTTGTGGTGAGCCTCATAAGACCATCACATGATTTCATCATATCAGTTAAATAAAAGCATGTGTTGCTTTATGAAGTGATCTGTCAATAATCACCCAAGAGAGGTGAAACTATCCTAGAGATTTCAATTATAAGATAAGAAATCAAACTCAGCCAAAAGCACTAAACCCTCAGACCAGCATCACTGAGTTCAGTGATATTTTTGCAACTTAGATCATTCTTCATTTGATCTTATCAGATCAGGGCACATCTCCTAGAGAGAGTAGCACCTCTAATCCTACAAGTTTCAAACAAACTAATTGCTCAACTAGCTAGGAATTAAATCCTAGAGCCTTAGACCAACATCATAGGCAGGAAAGTTTAGAAAAGCTTTCATTTCATCTTGCCAGTATTAATCATAAGCATCATCAAGCTAAGTAAAAAAACTCAATCACTTGTGTGCCAGATCATAATGGTATCACAAGGACAGGTTTTAAATGAACTAAAACCAATCTTTGCTTAGTTTACACAGATAAAAGGGCCAGCCCAAGTTGTTTAATAAAATTTTTGATCAATTGGAAAAAGACCAAAATGCCCCTGACCTCAATAAAATTATAAAAAATAAAATAAAAGTCCAAAAATTATTAATAAAATATTTTTGGATTCACAATAATCCACTCTGTCCAAATAAAATAAGATATCAAATTTTGAACATTTAAATTTTTATAAGAATTTTGTAATTTATATATCTGTTATGGAATTTTACAAAATTATTGAAAGAAGATAAAAATAAATAAAAATCCCTTTCATTATATATTAATATTATAGTATTTTTGAAAAATACTAAACAAATATTTATAATAAATTTTAAGGTATAATTGATAATTCCTAAAAGAATTATTAAATCAATAAAAGTCAAATAAAAGGGAAATAAAATAAAATAATTCAATATATATTATAAAATATTAAAAAGTAATATGTATAAAATCCTTTATTACTAAAAAGGAACTTTTTGGGGTAAATGCATATAAAATTAAATAATGCATTATATTATTTGCATAATCATTTTGCTTCTTTAAATATTGTCCTTACCGGGCAATAATGATGTTTTTGTAGAACTAGAAGCTCAAGGTCCACTGCAAGCATCAGACTTCACTACCTTGCCATCACAAGGCAAGTTCATCACTTGTTCATGTCCTTTGAAGAGTCTTTATCAAAGTATTTGCAAAATGTGTGTTATCATATATGCTATAAAAGAAAGAAAATATTATTTTTATAAATAAAGAAATCATAGATATCATCCTAAGTGATGATATAATGGAGCAATAGAACTTAGGATTCTATTTGCAACAATGATGATCACGTAGGGACTTAATAACCCCTAACATCAGTGATTCTAGCGTCGTATATTACGCGTTAGCCATGAGATTTGGAATGGGACGGAGAAGTCAGCTGTATCTTCTTCCTCTCGCATGAAGCCGGATGTGCAGGTCGTGGCTGTTATCCTCGTAGCGTGCATATTAATTGGTAATTCCTAGAGGATAAGCAGCATATGGGTGGGAACCCTCATCATCCCACCATAGTTCTGGCATCTAACGGTTTGTACAAACCATTGCCGTAATTCATTATGTGGGCATGGTGTACACCAAGGAGGCATACGGGGTCGCGAAGGGGGCACTGATTGGCTTGGACCAACTACTGGGCCCCACACCATGGAATTGTGGACGGGAAAGTACGCCCGGTTGTGAAACAAGGAGTTGATCTCTCATGGGTAAAGTAACGCACCTCTGCAGAGTGTAAGAACTGTAACTTGTTACTCCCTGTTCCGGGAAGGAGCTACGACCGCGGAAGGAAAGGAACTCCATGAAAGTTCTGGTCAACCTGTGAAGGCTGATTGTCATAGTTTTTCGGAACAAAATCAATCTTTTGAAGAAAGATTTACAAAAAACTGCATAGTGCCAAGGATTTATAATCTGAGGTGGTAGTTAGAGCATCAAACTTCCCACCTTGCATATAATGAACTTGTTGAGTAACGCTGTTACTCATTCTTTCCTTTGATCCCTTGCTTAGACTCTGAGGATCCCGAAGACGGGCTAATGTATGCAGCTGAATGCCAAGAAGATGTGTTCTACGAGGAACCTGATCTATCTGGAGGAGTTGAAGGAGTGGATTACGAGATCCGCTATGGTGTCGATGAGAATGTGACCAACTAAGTACCTAGTTAGTAGTAACTAACGAAGCCGAGCAGCATGAACTCTATAGAATAAGCTGTTGAGCTCAACTCCTAGACGGAGATACTACTTTTAAATTCCGCTGAACACTTTATATTTTGGTTTGTAAGTTGGATCTTTTGGAAGTCTTGAACTTCCGGTATTGTAATAATAATAATGTGTGTACTTTTGTAACATGGACCCGCAATGTTTCTGTTGTACCACTCTGAGGGATGTGATATTTACGGAACGGTGTTCTGTGGATATCATGTCAACGACTATGGTGTACTACACATGCAGTGGTATGCTGGGTCACCGCACACCGGGAGGCCAATGCGGGTATCCCGGCTGGCAACGATGTAGAATTTGGCTCTTGGCATCAACTGGGAAGCAAACATAGAGAGCAAAGGGTTATCAGTTACACAGACTACATGAAGAGAAAAGGAAACGTCTTACTTTCTACGTGCCTTTTGCGGCATGGATATGGAATAAACATATCTTACAGTGAGCATGCATCGACCGGTTAACTAATGAGATGTCTCACGGTTCTAAGGGTGTGTTTGTTAGACCGGACCACTTCAGATTCACACTCCCACTTGAGATATCTGAGCATATACATGTTGGCCCAAGATTTGTGGTGTGTTTGGTTTAGACCGGTTGAGTTGAGATATCTGAACTCATACGCTGTTTGGTAGCCCATATGGGCTGAGATTGGCCTAAAAACTGAAAAATCACAGAACAATCCAAAGTTTTACATAGAGGCCCCTAAACAGAAAAAGGAAAAGCAATCAAGCCCTCCTCTTCACCACAGCGCATGCTAGGAGTTGTTCGCCGCCGGTGGCGAGCGATGGGGCGCCGGAGGTGGGTGCTGAGAGGTGTGACAACGAGGTGGTAGGAAGCGCACGTGGTGGTGGGCGGCGGCGCGACCTGCTACGGCTCACGGCGACGCGAGGAGCTCGGGTCTAAGGCGGCGCGATGAGGATCTCGGGGTTGGGTCGGTGCGATGAGGAGCTCGGGGACGCCGGCGGGAGCGGAGGAGGGCGACGCCGGGGCGGCCAGGTGGTCTGCGGCGTCGGGGACGGCTCTGTCTAGGCGCATCGAGGCGGCGGGGTGGTTGGCGACGGTGGTGCGTCGGTGCGAACGGGGGAAAATGAGGCTGAGGAGAGAGGGTTGGGGGTCGGGTGCGGTGGGGCCCACGGCCGCTGCGGGATGGACTCAGCCCGGGCGAGTTGCGAAGCTCGATTCGAGCTTCTCTCCTCAGCCTGGCTGGGAGCCATTTTCGGGGTGAGTTGGGTAGTGCCCGTCTGAGAGAACCGGGCTAACAAACAACCAAATTTTTAGAAATCTCGGTGGAGATGAGAATTGTTGGTTTGGCCCGACCTAACAAACACACCCTAAATGATATGCCTAATCCCCAAAGCATGAAAATGCCAACGGATGAATTTGTTGAATATATGAGCACCAATTAATTTGATTTAATCCAAAATAATCGATAAAGCATGGTTTTTTTTTGACACAAACGATAAAGCATGGTTAATAAAGTAGTAATTAAACTAATCATACAAATTAACATAGTAGATAACCGACTGCATTTATACAAGATAAACTGACCAGATCTACTCCAAATTCTAGAACAAGACATTTTAGCATAATCTGAAAGAGTTGGTTTAGGGGCACGTACGGTGCAGCCTGAGCAGCAGCAGCATCGTTCATGTTGTCGACCATGTTATCGATGTCCGGAAAGAAGCCGTTGTCGGGAAACTCGTCGCCGGACGACGTCGTGGTTGTCAATAGTCACGCTGAGCGCTCTCCAAAAACATGATCGCCCCACACCCGTATAGGTTCTCGAGAGGCGGCGTTCCGGATGCCTATTGTCTCAATCTGTGATGTACGCCACGGGCCGGGATGTAGAAGACGAAGGAGACTACTCAATGAACTAGAAGTGGAAGTGTGTATGTGTCTCTGTTTATAAACGATAAGATCCTCTTACTTCATAAGGAAGCTTCGTGTGGACAAGATCCGAGGAAACCCGAACCCAAAAGGGAGAGCCATTCCCGCAATCCGCGGAACGCATGCGTCGTGACATGACGCGGCGTGGGGAGACGAGCGTTGGAGGAGGAGTACGCGAGAGCTGCTCCATTTTCTCACACTTTAGTGTGTGGTAGAACAACCTAGTATATAATAAGATGGTGTAACCTCTTTCACTAATAATGTGAAATTAAACTTTAACACCACTAGTACATCCATGAGACAGCCATGAGCTGTCTCACTAATGGGCCAAATAATTAACAAGCTACATACAAATCTAAATAAAGTTAAGACCATTAGTATGGACCGGAGGGAGCATTACAAAGTAGTATACAAATTTCTACTCCTATAGTACCAAAATTCATTTCCACTATATAAGGAGGGTGGTTGACATGTTTAATGTTTTATTTATCGTACCACCGTTTGCTTTCGTTGCCACTACTTCTCCCGTGTACACCACTATGGCTATATAAACGCTTTTCTCTAGTGACATGCTCACACTTTTGTTTATGCATCCAATCTGCAAGTCCACTAGTTAGCGTTCTCTCCTGTAGTTGCGTTTCTTTTGTAAGGTTTAGGCCTGCACACGTAGATACATAGCTAGCCACAACACGCCTTGGCGATGATCAAGCATGTTTGCTTCATGCGCCTGCTATCAATCTTCAACGCGAAAGAAAAACAAGCAAGCAACACCTGCACGTTCTTGGAATGAGGTGCGCTGGGAAACATGTGAACCGTGCTGGTTTCTGAAAAGGTGATCATGCCACACGTGGTCTTTCATATTATAGGACAACTCGATGGGATGTGTCCGAATTGGACGCTGATGAGCCTCATGGTACAAAGTAGTTCGTCACGACGTGTTAGATCAGTGTGAGACGACGTACATTGTTGTGGTTGACGACATCGCGCCCGAGTAAAGTAGCACGTCCACTCTATTCATGAGCGCAAGTGCATGGCAGCTTAGCCTCTCTTGTTGCCTGGTAAACTCTGATGAAGTAGAAGCTCGACCATTGGGGTCCTGCCGCCCGCCACCACTCTCCCCAGCTTCTCTGATGAACAGATGCAGGGCCCCATCAGTCAATAGTGTCGTGTGCATGGTGCAATGTAATGGAGACGATTGAACCCGATAAAATGTCTCACAATTTTAATTTTTTTAACGAAAAAGGGTCAAAACGACCCCAGGAGCTGCATTAAGAACCTTTTCAGCAAAGCCCTTTTTCAACACTCTCTAAGAACCTAAAATTCAAAGATAAGGGCTTGCAAAGTGCAAAGAACACCCTAGGACACCAAGATAAAAAAGCAATCAGGTCCATTGGTATCTCCGCCACCCACCACCGGTGACCTCAAACATAAGTGAAATTATTGTGAGTGCATTCAACCTACTTATGGGAAGTATACTACAGTTTACTGTGCTTATTACAAAAGGTGCATTTTTTCTTTTTGGATACGTTGCCAATGGAGAACCTATTTTGTAGTCCGGGCGTTGTCTTTGGTGTTGGTTAGAGTGTTGATGTTGTGTGTGGTTAATCACTATGCCAAGATCTTTTTTTCTCTTTTCTCTTTTCTCTTTTTTGGGGTTGTGTGCATCCTTGATGTCTTCAGACATTTTGTTGGTGCAGAAGCTGGGTGTAATTGGTATCTTCGCGATATTAATATATTCCTTTTGTCAGAAAAAATACAGTCTCAATACTGACTTGTTCAAAACGACTATCTCTTGCCTTCCACATATGTGAAGAACGGTCCAAGGTTTCCTTCACATTAAAACGTTTTTCTATGGTAGTTTTAGTTCAAATGTGCTTCTCTTTTTTCAAAACTATTACTATATAACCATATAAATTGTGATTTCGAGATATAAGTAATAGCATCCTAAACTTGTTTGGTTTTGTTTAGATCTTCAACGGGAAGGATCTTTCTCTAGAAAAATAAATTATTTTAAAACATAGGCACAAACACTCTCGCTTGGAATGAGTGTTGTTGGGAAAGTATGTTGAACTCCGCTGGTTCATCGTGCAGTTGATCCATCTGTTGTCTCTACAAAATCCTCCTCTTTGGTTTATTTTGGTACATTACACAAGCACCACTTGAATTAGCTTGTTGTGGATCTGAAACTGGTGCCATGTAGAATGCACTATGAAATTTTGGTATACTATGCATACATAACCACATAATCAAAACATTGATGTCCAGATACGAACCGGAAAATGCACCTTTTGTAATAAGCACAGTAAACTATAGTATACATCCCATAAGTAGGTTGAATGCACTCACAATAATTTCACTTATGTTTGAACATGGTTTCTCAAACTTATTTTAAACAATAATATAGTAACATTTTAAACAACTTTTACGTATGTATTATTTTTTCGAATAATGAAAACAAGACACCTAAATGTTTAACGCAGGTTAATTTAGTTGACTCATTTTTTATAAGAAATAAATATACTGACATGCGAATTTTACAAATACTTGAGGATTTCCATATTTTTTATGGAACCAAACATGAATAAAAGAAGAGCAATTTCAGAAAAATTCTTAATAACTATTAGATTATAGAAACATAGGTCTTATGAAGAGCCCATCAAGATGTGGAGCATGGTAAAGAAGATCCATAATTGGACATCACATTTAAAATATCTATGGGGTTTCCTTAATTTAGGATAAAGCATAAAATATGTGGATTGAATGGTTCGGTGGAAAGGGGTGTAATGCAGATTGAATTTGAAAGCTTTCGTTACTGAAGATATAAAGATACAAATTAAAAAAAATACTTAGGTATGGACCATAATGCATCCTATATGCCTAATGACAGTTAGTTCGTTTGTATATTAGGTGCCACCGTACAACAGTCACACACACATGAGTAACGATGAAAAATGGATTTAGATGGCTACTCTGTGCACGTTAGATTAATGGTGTTACGATAATATATTTACCTTTATTTTTCCAAACTTCCCCATTCTATTAGTATTTGAATGATTAGTGGTGTTTTGGGTTTTGAGAGCATATGTTTTGGGGTAGATAGTAATTATGATGTTTCGGGGTAGATAGTAATTGTGAAATATGCTGCTACATAGTACCAGTAGGCATGATAGGCACCAGCACCAACATGAATTCAATACCATTATATATACGAAGGCATATCTTAATTAAATGTTCCTCTTGCGGTACATTTTTCTTTTGTGTGGACTTTTATCCCTTGTACACCATTTGCAATACCACGACTACGGCCAAGCATGCTTTGGATCTCCAGCGCAGTATAAACACACAAGCATGCATCAATATTCTTGGAATGAGCGGCATTGGGAAGTGCGTGATGTCTGAGCACAAATGATGAAGTCACAACGCTGCCTCTTCTCCTCCATAAGATGTCACACCCGGCTATCACCACCGACATTGCCATCGCCATGAGTGTGAAGTAGCAGTGGGCATGACAGGAGATTCATCGAGGTGTGGGAGACCTTCATGCGGAAGGATCCGGTGGTGTGGTGCGAAGTAGCACCACTAACGGTCCGCAGAGCAGACGTCGAATACCCGTCATTAATCCTCCTTGTGCAACAGAGCAGAAGCTCATCATCCATGGCGGATCGACGAAGGATACGCATCGGCCTGATGCCCTGCACCACTATGGCAGGTTCACCAAAAAACAATTGTGTTCCCAAAATCAATGGAAACTTGTGGGAGTGTATAGATAAGACATCGACTTGAGCAGGACACATTCTTAGAGCATCTCTAACAACAGCCATAAACTGGTGGAGTAGAGAGAAAACATAGAGAGCAAAGGATTATCAATTACACAGATTACATGGAGATAAAGGAAATGTCTTACTTTCTACGTGCTTGCTGCTGCGACATGAATTTGGAATAAAGAAATCTTACAATAAGAGTAAACTAATGAGATGTCTCTGGATTCTAAATTACATGGTAATTCTAAAAGCATGAAAATGCCAATTGATGATCATTACTGGGGTTTCTTAGTGGAGTATTACAAAGTAGTATACAAATTTCTACTACTATAGTACCAAAAATCATTTCCACTATACAAGGAGGGTGGTTGACATGTTTAATGCTTTATTTATCGTACCACCATTTTCTTTAGTTGCCACTACTTCTCCCGTGTACACCACCACGGCTATATAAACGCTTTTCTCTAGTGACATGCTCCCACTTTTGTTTATGCGTCCAATCTTTAAGTCCACTAGTTAGCGTTCTCTCTTGTAGTTGCGTTTCTTTTGTAAGGTTCAGGCCTGCACATGTAAATACATAGCTAGCCACGGCACGCCTTGGCGATGATCAAGCATGTTTGCTTCATGCTCCGCTATCAATCTTCAACGCGAAAGAAAAACAAGCAAGCAACACCTCCACGTTGTTCGAATGAGCTGCGCTGGGAAACATGTGAACCGTGCTAATTTCTGACGAAGTAATCATGCCACATGTGGTCTTTCATGTTATAGCACAACTCGATGCGATGTGTCTGAATTGGATGCTGATGACCCTCATGGTACAAAGTAGTTCGTCAAAATCAGTGTGAGACGACGTACATCTTTTTGGTCCGAGTAAAGTGGCACATCCACTCTCTTCGTGAGCGCAAGTGCATTGCAGCTTAGCCTCTTGTTGCCTGGTACAGTCTGATGGACTAGAAACTCGACCACTGGTGTCATGTCGCCTGATAGTACTGCTCTCACCAGCTTCTCTGATGAACTGATGCAGGGCCCCATCAGTCAATAGTGTCGTGTGCATGGTCCAATGTAATGGAGACGATTGAACGGATTGTTGTGCATGCATGTACGAATACACGACCGAGTGTTTAAATTTTGTTTCAATCAAAAACATGAGCTGTTCAAATTACAACTGGATAGAGATCAAATCGGTGCCTATATATAACCAAGATGGTATGCTCTGCTATATATCGTGCACATATTTGAGGCTTGTAAGTTGCTTGCATTCGATAGATATATTTGTCGAGTCTCACACAGTCCCACAGTTCAGTCATTTGTTTGTCAACCTACTCGACCACCATGATACTAGACCCCTAAGGCAAATTTGAAGGGAAAAGACACTTTTGAGAGAAGCAATACCACTTTCTCGTGGATAAACAGACTTACTAGGAAGGGGAGAGGAAAAGAAGCATTAAGTCAGATAACGTTTGGTCACCGACCAATATGTTAGTCTAATTGGGAGTCACATGTGAGAAACTTAAAGTTGGCGTAACATAGAATTAATCGCATGCACAACTAAGACAACCACTCCAAGTTGGTCATAGTACATCAGGGTTAACCCGATAAAATGTCTCACAATTTTAAGTGATGTGGCTAATTCCCAAAGCATGAAAATAGCTATTGATGATCGTTAGTGGGGTTTGTCTGTACAAAGTATACAAACTGCTACTCCTATAGTATAACAATTCATTTCCAGTAGTATATAAGAAGATTATTGATGTTTAATGCTTTCTCATAACACGTTTTGCTATCTTTCAACTACTTTTCTCGTGTGCACACCACGCCCATATAAACACTTGAAGATCCACGCAGCATTATCGCTCCCACCCTTGTCTACGCTTCCAATCTATAAGGACACCACTAGCTAGCGTTCTTCGTTGAAACCATGTTTCATTTGTAAGGTTCAAGTTTGCACATGTGCAGCCTGCCGTGGTGATGATCAAGCATGCTTCTTATGTGCTGCACTTGATCTTCAACGTGAAACAAAACAAGCTTGCAAGACATATACGTCCTTGGAATGAGCGGCGCCAGGAAACGGGTGAAGCGTGCCAATTCGTGATAAAGTGATCATGCCGCATGCCACATGGAACAACCAGTTAACAAACCTCATAGTACGCCTAAAGTGTCTCCTACATGCTTTATGATTTGAAGGCAAGGACGGTTTGTTCATATATTAGTGTAGAGAAGCTACACTCATGAGTAAACATGTACTAGAAAGGGGTTAAGATGAACAAGATTAGACCTCACATTATATACTACCGCCATTTCAAGGAATAAGGACACACACGTATTTCAAAGCAAAGTTTGATCGAATAAATAGAGCAACTAAAATTTAATTATATTGTGTAAAATTAGTATATGGTTGGATTTGTATTGAAATACACTTTCCAATGATACTAATTTTGTACCAACATTATTTGTATATTTAAAGTAAATCTTGGTCAAAGAAAAAAATATGTAAAACGAGGACGCCTTATTTCTTAGGATGGAGGGTAGTAGTTCAGTAAGGATTGGTGGTGGGAACATATATTTGATGTTCCGTTCTTTTATAATTTAAGCCCATATAGTATGTGTTATTCGTGAAACGAGAAATATATCTTCTATATCTAAATAGGAACTCCCCACTAAAGGATTTCTCTCAACATACAAGCATCCCACATCATCAAGCTTCTAACTGGTCCATGTCATCAATGAAAAGAAAAGGTTCCATGTCATCAACAGGCTTCATGTCGTTCACCTCTATGCCTCTCTTTTTGAAGTTTCAGTTTTGCCTACTACGAACTGATGACCTGCATGGACGATTGATCGCCTCAATGGCAATAAATTAATCCTAAAGGCAGCTCCTCAGCTTCCCGTAAAGTGAGGTCATAAACAAAAAATTTCAGAGCGTTTATTTACTCGGTGTCCTGTGTACTTCCTTTTTCACGGTTTGTAGGGCGTTCTATAAAAATCTCATGAATCTAGGCGTGCACATATTGGCTGAAAATTAGCCTATTAGTGAGCGGTTAAGGCGCATGCATTGGTGGAACACTGTTGCATGCATAGGAAGTTGAGAAGAAAGATGCCGCATTAATCAACCATTAATTCTTATGTGCCTAGGAACGTTGCAGTTTTGGAAAAACCCAAATTTGATTAGGCGTCCTGCAAACCGTGAAGGAGGTAGTATATCAATCACAGTCCCTTTCTTTTTTCTCCAGGTCCACTAACGCAATCACTTAAAAAAGTTCCACTAACGCAATAATGAGGAATTGATGGATTTCCTCAAGAGTCAAGCCTCTTCAGATTCTCCAAGCAAGAGTACCGGATGGAGACAGTACATAAATTGCTCTCCTTGGAGCAGTGGAGCATGCATCATTTTGGTCATTTCTATACTCCCTCCTTAGGGATTATAAGGTCTAAGAGCTTTTTTAAAATGTTAGGAATTACAAGTCTTTTCTTATTTATTACCATCTCTCATTCAATGTATGGTCTTTTTTTCTTTCTCTTCTCTCATGCATGTATAACTATTGGTGTATGTAGTAATTAAGAGGGTGAGTTATTGATTTTCTTAATCCTACCAAAATAGTCCATAGGCCTTATAATCCCTAACAGAGGGAGTAGTAGCTCTTGCTCGAACCAAAATCTCAACTGTCATCTATGAGCAATATATTCCGTTCCTCTTCTCCAATTTTTCTATAATATCTCAATCCATAGTGATCTTAGTTTTTAGCCCGAGGATAGACAGCGTGTTGGACATGACGGATTTGTAGCCACGGTAATCCATGCCCATCAACTGCTGGAGCGGCACATGTTTAAGAGACGCCCACGGTCCCGTTCAATCCCTCACCATATCATCCTACACCGCCCCTAAAGATTCCCTTACCCTCAGATTTGTGTTCTTTTCTGGAACCCTTATATTTGTTCACAAGGGATATGAAGTATATATACCTATCAACCTGTTTATACTGGATTTTTTTTATATGTGGTATTTTCCATTCCTACATAGGATTGGAGGACTGCGATATGGATGGTTTTCTCCAGTTCCGAGTCATCAACATAGATTCTACCATCTCTTTGCATCCATGATTCTATCCCTTTCTATCTATATTACACATACTGATGTTTTTTGTCTTTCTACTTTCAATTTCAGTCCTAGGGATCATATATATTGTAAATCATAGAAATATTTTATCTACAAATGTATATGCATTTAAGCTGACTATCAAAGCAGAATGGAAAAATTGGCTGAATTCTGAAGGAGCCTAGACTACGAACGGTAGGAGAAGACTCGGTTTGGGGCAACTGATTTCATTGACAGGAATCGTTGCTATATATAGCCTACAACCAGCGCATGTCTTGCACAAAAAGAAATAGCAAGATCAGGCCGAATCAGTTAGAGATATAAACAATAACTAGGCTATCTGTTAACACCCCGCCGCAGTCGATACGTTGACGCTTGGCAAAACGCATAGACTGGACCGGAATGACTGAAACGACGTCGTAGGGAGTCCTTTGGTCATGATATCAGCCAGCTGCTGAGTAGTAGGCACGTGGACGACCCGAAGTTCATCGAGAGCCACCTTCTCGCGCACGAAGTGAATGTCTAACTCAATGTGCTTCGTTCGTCGATGATGAACTGGATTGGTAGACATGTACACCGCTGAGATATTATCACAAAAAACCACCGTGGCCTTGGAGGGAGGGGAACCGAGCTCATCGAGGAGTTGCCGCAGCCATACGCAATCAGCAACGGCATTGGCAACGACACGCTACTCAGCCTCTGCGCTCGAGCGCGAGACAGTGGGTTGGCGCTTAGAGGACCAACTCACTAGAGCACCGCCGAGATAAACGCAGTAGCCGGAGGTAGAGCGCCGGGTGTCCGGGCAGCCTGCCCAGTCCGCGTCCGAGTAGGCGACGATGTCGAGTGGAGAGGAGCTGTGGAGCAGGAGGCCGGAGCTCGTGGTGCCACGGACGTACCAAAGGATACGTTTGATGATGGCGAGATGACCGTCACGCGGATCGTGCATGTGTAAACAGACTTGCTGTACGGCATATGCAAGATCAGGACGCGTCATGGTCAAGTACTGGAGAGCACCGGCGAGGCTGCGGTACTCGGAGGGATCGGCAACCGGGGCACCAGCGTCGGCGGCAACCTTGGGAAGAGTGTCGACGGGTGTGGTGGCCGTTTTGCACTGCACCATGCCAGCGCGCTGTAGGATCTCCTCGGCGTACTGCTCCTGGCTGAGGAAGAAGCCACGAGGCGTACGACGCACACGGATCCCGAGGAAGTAGTGCAAGGGCCCCAAGTCCTTCATCGTGAACTCGAGCATGAGCTTGTCGATGAGAGAGCGGAGCAGTGTCTAGGAGGAGGCCGTCAAGACGATGTCGTCGACGTACAACAAGAGGTACGCCAATTCGGCGCCCCGCCGTAGTATGAACAGCGAGGCGTCAGAGCGAGAGGCGGTGAAGCCAATGGTGACGGCGAAGGTAGCGAAGCGCTGAAACCAGGCCCGTGGGGCTTGCTTCAAGCCGTAGAGGGACTTGACAAGCTTGCAGACGTGATCCTTGCGGTGAGCATCAACAAACCCGGCCGGCTGGTAGCAGTATACCTGCTCGTCGAGGATTCCGTTGAGGAAGGCGTTCTTCACGTCCAACTGGTGCACAGGCCAGTTCCGGGAGGACACAAAGGTGAGCACGGTGCGGATGGTTGCCGGTTTGACGACCGGCGAGAAGGTTTCACCGTAGTCGACGCCGGGACGTTGGGCAAAGCCACGAACTACCCAGAGAGCCTTGTACCGCTCGAGGGAGCCGTCCTCGCGTGTCTTGTGCCGGAAGACCCATTTGCCGGTGACGACGTTGGTGTGGGGAGGCCGAGGAACTAGCGTCCAGGTGTTGTTTGACGAGAGGGCGTCGAATTCCTCTTTCATCGCGTCGCGCCAGTTGGAGTCGCGGAGGGCCTCCCTAACTGAGGAGGGGAGGGGCGACACCATCGTGGTGGCGACATGGGCGTAGCGAGGATTCGGCTTGAAAATGCCGTGCCGAGCACGAGTCACCATGTGGTGACGGGCGGGCGACACAGCAGGTGTCGATGGAGCAGCGGGCGAGGCCGAGCTGGAGGGTGCGGCGTCGGGCGACGAGGGCGCACGGTCACGGGCCGAGGAAGCCGCAGAGCGCGTAGAAGACGATGGGCCATGGCCTGGTGACGCGGTCGTGGCCGAGGCTGGTGGAGAGGGACCGGGTGGGCTGCACGGCCCAGCGCAGGTGGAGCCGCGGCCCGAGGACGATCCGCGCGGCGACGGGCTGCATGGCCCGTCACTGTGGCATGCAGCGGGCGCGATGTTATCGACGTAAGCTGGAGGAGGCTCATCGTCGTTGTCACGTGGAGGTGATGCCGGGGCGATGCTGAAGTCCAGAGAGCTGAAAGGAAACACTTTTTCCACAAAAGTAACATGACGTGAAAAAATGATGCGCCTAGACACGGGATCATAGCATCGATAACCTTTGCGTCCATCCGGATAGCCGAGAAAGACACAAGGAGTAGAACAGGGTGCGAGTTTTTGAGGTGTGGTGGCGGTCAGATTAGGATAGCACAGGCAACCAAAAACTCGAAGAGACCGAAAATCGGGGGCGCGGCCGTGAAGAAGCTCGTAAGGAGTTGTGATGATGTTGGCTTTGCACGGGCGGCGGTTGAGGAGGTAGGTAGAGGTGGCGAGAGCCTCAGCCCACCATGGGTATGGCATGGACGCGTGTATAAGGAGAGTACGGACGCCGTTGTTGAGTGTATGGAGAATACGTTTGGCCTTGCCATTTTGTTGGGAGGTGTATGGGCAGGTGAGCCGAAGGATAGTGCCATTTGCAGTAAAGAGCGCGCGATTTGCAGTGTTGTCGAATTCTCGTCCATTGTCGGTCTGAAAGGCTTTAATAGAGGACGAAAACTGCGTGCGAACATAAGCATAGAACGCGACGAGAAGAGAATGAACTTCAGACTTTTTACGAATGGGAAAAGTCCAAGTGAAGTGTGTAAAGTCATCTAAGATAACAAGATAGTATTGAAAACCCGAGATGCTTAATACAGGACTAGTCCATAAATTGCAATGACAAAGCTCAAAAGCAGCAGATGTTGTGGTGGTAGAGGAGGAAAAAGAGAGTCTAGCATGTTTGCCCAAACAACATGCATCGTAGTGCGTGGGTAAACTTTTATTACAACTGAATTTGAAATATTTGGAGGCGTTTGCCAATGCTTCAACGCCGGGGTGTCCGAGCCGCTGATGCCACAACGCTGCAGAGATGGTGGCGAGAAAACATTGGGATGGCTGCACGAAGGGGTAGAGGTCGCCGGTGGAGTTACATCGGTGAATAACTCGTCCCGTTGCCAGATCATTAATAGAAAAGCCAAAAGGGTCAAATTCAATGGAAACAAAATTATCACGTGTAAAGGCACGGACAGACACTAGATTTTTGATGACCTTAGGAGAAATAAGAATGTTAAGAAGGGAGAGAGGGCGATGGCGTTGCGCGGCTCCACGATCGCCAGAGTGGCGGGCGTGACCGTGGCGTCGTACCACGAGACGATGGCGAAGTCGTTGAGCGCCCAGTCGAAGGTGCCCTCGGCGGGGGAGCCGTCGATGTGATCCCGGAGCCCGAACTTGCAGAGGGCGGTGCGGAATTGATGGCTCCAGAGGCCGTAGTTCTCCTTCTCGTAATCCAGCGTGACGAGGACGTGGTCACGGATGCGGAGAGCCTGCAGCTGTGGGGTGGGGAGAGTTTGAGTGGCGACGGGAATACCAAACTGTTCGAAGGTATCATCGTCGGAGTCCGAGGAGGAGGCGGAGTTGTAGCCGATCGAGCTCATGGCGGCGAGGGAGAGGGGTGGCGGCGAAAGCTGTGGGGAGATTGGATCTAGGTATCTAATACCATGAAGGAGCCTAGACTACGAACGGCAGGAGAAGACTCGGTTTGGGGCAACTGATTTCATTGATAGGAATCGTTGCTATATATAGCCTACAACCAGCGCATGTCTTGCACAAAAAGAAATAGCAAGATCATGCCGAATCAGTTAAAGATATAAACAATAACTAGGCTATCTGTTAACAAATTCTAGCCCTGCATCTGCCTACCTGGTGATCCTTCCCTCTCCATTTTTTCCTGATGAATGCAGGCCATCAACCTATTGGTATATCATAATTAGGCACGTCTGCTCGACTTCATGGTCCGCATTGGTCTTTGGTGGGCATATTCTTAGTCTGGATCAAATTCATAGTAATCTACCTCTTTGATGTTTGGTTTTTTCTACCCTTTCATGGTTATCATTTGATTATAGTAGAGTTACAAATTTGTTAACACTGAAGAAGTGAAGGAAATGGAGCAAGGCAAGTGCACATTTGTGAACATTTTGGTTTCTCACTTTCCATGCATCGCGTTCCTTTTTAGTGTCCCTAATACGGTTGCTACACGATACTACCCCCATGAACTGAAAAAATGTTTCAGGTCATTGTGGTTGAGCCGGACACCATGTCTATGTTGGATATGCAGCATTGGAAATAGATCATGGACAGCAGATGTCACCAAAATTTATTTTGTAATCAGGGAGATAATATATAGTGGACCATATCCTTCTATGTTAAAGTGACTCTTGATCTATCTTTAAGATTTTATGTCTTGGCATCCTTTAATGTTTACCTCCGCTATAATTTATTGGTCTTGCCAAAACACCTCCTAGTGTGGAGTCGTTATTCATGTTTGTTCTCCTGAAGAAATAAAAATACAAATCATTGATGTAGATGCGCTTATTGCAAAAGATATGAATATATGTATACCCAATAGTTGTTGTGTTAAGTCATACAATAATCAACTCAAACCTGTTCATTTATTATAGGTTAGGCATGCTCAATGTCAAACTAAAGGGTGTCTATACGATATATGATGGATCTCTTTATATGATTAACCTATGATACTTATTATAAATTACTCACTGTGTACTTCTATTTGTTTGTTGCAAGGAATGTATAATTTAGGATGCTAGCTTACTTTAGTTACATCAATGCAATTTTATGAACATAGTTTCTTTCAGCCACATTTTTTATTCATTCATGAACTTTCCACATGGTTCGACCTCCTAAAATTTGATAAGCAATAATTGATCTATACATTCCCGCCGCAAAGCACGGGGTATCTTCTAGTTGATTTAATGTCTATGAGCGCCTCAGTCGGGTGATATTCTTCTTTATAGCTAACTCGGTATAGTATGTATGCACGGGCGAGAGTTCATTACCATTATACACGAGGGGCGTTATAGTCTTGTTCCTCATCTATTTAAACGCTATCGGTTGTTCTACATGCCGGCATGAGATACCATTCTTGTAGTTATGTTTTTTAATTTCATGTCTAGCCAGCAAGCGGCCAGCTAGCACATTGTGTGGAGATAATCAAGTATTTTCCATGCATTGACGTTGATCTTCAACATTGTAGAAGCACCAATGCATGCATCGATGTCCTCTCGGATTGAGTTGCATCAGGAAGCATGTGAATCCATGGATCTTCCACAGGCAGAAGCACGCATGCATGCATCAACGCCAATGGAATTTTACATGCATTGGCAGATTTACCGTCGTTGTGCCTAGGGCATGTACCAGGGCTCCGTGGAACCATGCAAGAGAACTTTCGCGAGCTCCTGTGACTTTTTTCATCGGCTAAGGTAGTAAGGTGCAATGTTTCACCGAAGACGGACACGGTTTATCTGTTCTATAGCAACTAGCAAAAGAGGGCCAGATCCAAATCCCGCAAGACCAGACTCCATCATCAGCAGCAGCAGCAGGCCGGAGTGCAGCCTTGCCAGGCTCGCATGGCAGCTTAGGGTCGACCAATGTGCAAGTCGTTGCTCTTTTCATGCTTTGCTAACCATTCTAAATCCAACAGTAAAACCACCATTTTGAAAGGAACTATAGAAAAATTCAATATCCAAATCTCCAACTATGTTCAAACCTTAGTTTTTTGGCCTCAAGTTACATCAACAGATACTCACACACGGCTAATATAATGCATCATCTCGTAGTAGTTTTTATATAGTTCAAACGTGTCATATTTGTGAGCAGGGATTTATATCTATCACCGATTCGAGGTTCTAAGATTAATGCTTATAAAGTTATAATAATGCATATGCCCGTTCTTTAAATACAAATTTAGAGCGATTCACATGTCTATACATGATGTATGTCTTCTGTGTGTTGTATTGTATATGCATGTTCAACACCCTTAGAAAACGTCACCTATGTATGACGTGTGCGCAGGCATCATAAAAGCGTGAGCTCCACCACTTGATGTACTCCTCCATAATATTGCATAACTCCAGATGCGGTAATTTTAAGATGGACACACTAGAAATCATCTACAATAGTAGTTTCTGTGTATGTTTAAGCTTTTGTCATGACATGTTTAACAAAGAATTTATAAAGGCTTCGCCTGTCATTCGTGTTCGGTGTGTTAGACTAGACACATGCCCCCGTTTTAAACTTAGAAGACGTGTTTTATGGTTGGAATAATTAAAATAGCATAGTTTAGTTTGAGTTTAGGGATTGAACTGTATGTGGTGTGCTAACAAAAATGACTTTGCACGTGTATGTAGGAATCCAAAAATATTACTTCAAGTTATAACCTTTTAAGAAAATATAGGTTTTTATTACCACAAGTTTTCTCCCTCAGAGATGCATATCATCAAGAAGGAAACTCAATATTGAGTAATCAAGTAAAACAAAAAAATAAAGAGAGAGTCCTCACCTCAGTATTGACAACAATGATCTGGCAAGTGAAGTAAAGCAATCAAATCATGCCGTATAAATAAGAAGAAATCTTTCTTGATATCAATCCCCTTGCCCCTCATTTTTTGAGAATCGGAAGGATGGGACTGCTGAGTCGCAACAATAACAACTTTTGAATAATTTCATAGAATGTCCACGGGGAGTCCAGGTAGGAGAACCATTAACGGGGAGCTCTCTCCTTTTTTGGCCAGAGTCTTTGATATTAAACTTAAGAATGCTGGTTTTAAGAATGTGTAACCTCAACTACTCTTTTTCTTCTTGTTCCCAATTCACCACTAAGCAATTTCTAACAAATTGACTAGTTGTGTTATAAATTCTTTGAAGGATCAATGGATCACTTGTGTCCAGTGATTGAAACTTTAGCTGAGCATGTATACTGAAACATGCATGACAACTTTTGTCCTGGAAAATAATGTGGCCCAAGAAACTGATCTGATGTCTCTCATGGTTCCAAATAACGTGGTTAATCCCAGAACATAAAAATAACAATTGATGATCGCGTTTCTCGGGTCTGTCTGTATGAAGTATACAGATTGCTACACCTATTGGTACAAAGAATTCATTAGCATTATAAAGGAAGGTGGTCATTGTTTAATGCTCTCTTGTGCCAATGTTTCGCTTTTATTTGTCTCTGCCTCCTTCTCCCTGTACACATCACCATGGCTATATATAAACGCTTGAAGTCTACGTAACGATTTTTCTTGTGACATATGCTCCCGCTTTTGTTTGCCCATCCAATTTATATAAGTGCGAGCACTATCTATCCAGCGTTCTTTTAGCAGTGTTTCATTTGTAAGGTTCAAGTTGAAAATCTTTTTAGCTAACTCATAATACCCCCCTCGTGATGATTAAGCACGCTTCTTGCGCTGCCATGGATCTTCATATACGGTATAAAACATGCATTGATGCATGATACACGTGGACCTCCTTGTAATGAGTGGCCTTGGGAAGCTTGTGAAGCGTGCAGCAATCTCATCAAGTGATCATGCTGCATGTGCTCTTTCATTGTATCGCACCGTCTGATGTGATGTGTTCAAACTGGATGCTCAGAAGTACTCCCTCCGTTTAAAAATATAAGATGTTTTAAGTTTGTGAAGAAAATATATCTAGACATCTCTTAGTTTCATTTGAACCTACACACTAAAACATGTTTAGATATATTTGCTTCACTAACCTAAAACATCTTATATTTTCAAACCGAGGGAGTACAACTTTCGCCTCTTCTACTTCTATCACTCTTGGCCTCAGGACACGAAAAATTGTACCCAGGAAATAAGTCTACACTATGTAGAATTTTCAGCTTTTTCTGGGCTACTTCCGTATTCTCGGCCGTTCCTGATCGGCCTCTAGAGCAACTCCGATGTGACGAAGGTCTTGGCTGAGCAGCGGCTTGGCAAAGCGTGGGGAACATAGTGGTGGTGGGTACGCTCTCCCGATCAGCGAAAGCGCATGGCGGCTTCGCCTCCTGGTGTCCTAGTAAATTCCGATGGAGTAGAAGCTCGACCACTACTATCCATGGATTATCTGATGAACTAAGGGCATCTCAATCGGCACCACTCACATTGGCACCACTCACATTCGAACCGGTTCACGCAGACCGATCGATCGCGCACGGTCCCTCCAGCTACGTGGTCTATCCAGCTTGACGCATCGGCGCACCAAATTTGCGGCACTGTTGCATCGACGCGGATAGTGCACGTGCCATATAGTCGACTAGCACAGTGGCCCTCACAAATGCGAGGACACCATCTATAGTGGGTCCATATCATGGGTATCACATTCATTAATAAGATATAGTACGGTTTTATGGTACATGCTAATAACATCTTAAATAACTTTATTGTTAGGAGATTAATAATAACGATGTTCTTTTTGTAAGTGATATTAAACATAACTAAATATTTTATGTGATGTTAGATCAATACGTGTTGAGATAAATTTTCTTCCTGAAATAAAAGGAGAGTAATCATCATTGTTATAGGCAGGACAAGTTAAAAATATTAATTGTTACCTCCCTTACGCTTACTTAAATTGTTTTAAAATGTGCAACCTTTTGGATATTAATATAGTCTCGCATGGAGAAACTTGACTCATTAACGTGTTTATACCTCCGTAGCCAAAGTGGGAGAAGTATCACTTCAAGTTTTTGAGAACATCAAATATTTTCATATGGTATTTTTGTCCATATTTCTAAAATCTATCCATTTTATGTTGACCCCCAATATAGTGCTATGCACACTTGATGCATGTATTTGACATGTCATGGCTTGGATGCCACATATACCCTATCAATTAATCAATTGTAGGTTTTATTGTGTGAATGGCATGACATGTGCTCTTATGTTCACTTCATTACATCATATAAAACACTAAAAATATCCCAGAGATATCTAATCATCCAAAGCAAAGAATGTTCGTAAAAAACTTCCGATAAACTAAAATCGTACGAATTTTATTTGTAAAATCCATGACTTGTGATATGATTTGTTTCAATTAAAGATGATTACTGAATGCAATGCGCTAAGTGTAGCCTAATTTTTAGACATGATATGATAACCTTCCGATAGGATTTACTTCATCAGAGTTTCAAGATCGACCAATCTTGGTATGCCACCTGACGATCGTGATGATCTATTTCTTGTGATCTTGTGTGCATTCGGAATAGTTGTTCTAGTACTCGAATAAGAATAGGACACTGTTGATAGTCACATGCTTGCATTTTTATGAAAAGTTCTAGCATGTTCATATGTAGTGCTTAAGGATGACATACCCATGGGTATGGGTATCCGCGGGTACCGTACCACATGAATAGGGTATGGGCATACTTTTAAACCCACGGATAATACTCATACCCTACCCGTTAAGTTATCGGTACGGACATGAGTATAGACTTGTATCCATGGATATACACATACTCTGTCCGTTTAAACTGACATATCAAACTTACATGTGGATTGTCAACCTATATGACCAAGAAGTTTAGGGACAAGTATGCGACTGTGAATTCTAAACTTCGATACTTTCATGTACTCATCTATCTATTAGTATTAAGTAGAGATAGTTGGCTTTTTTGCAATATATGTTATTGATGAACGTAAACTTATGAATAACTTGTGTATTATTGGATTTACGCACCGGGTACCCAATGGGTATGGATACCCGGCAGTGTGGGTATGGGTAAAGTTTTATACCCATGGGTACGAGTATGGGTAAACTTCAGTACACACTGACTATATGGGTATAGGTATAATATTGCTCTATCCTACTCATACCATGCCTATTGCCATCCTTAGTAGTGCTCTTATGATGATTATCGTATACTCAACCATGCACATGTACATAGATAAACATACTCAACTATGTCCATGTATACATAAATATTTTCAACCACGTACACATATTGATCATTGTATTCTGGCAAATCGGAGTTTTTTTTACGGGCGTCCGCTTAAATGTTCTCTGGATCTACCAAATATGGTTTATTTAGATTATTAAACAAAAACAGAGCTGAGCCAAAAAAATCTTAGATATAATTGCCATTTCACGTCCAACTATAGTTGTCTTACACGTTGACATGAACATCTTTAATTAACATTTGTAGTATGTGGCATGGACTCCACACTAAAAATTACATGGGGTAAAATTTAGACTCCAAGCAGCTCACGATTCTAGCTTTTTAGCATGGGCACTTATTCTTTGGAAGTCTGAGATATCCTAACTGACCGGTCTATTATTTTTCTTTGATTGTGAAAATGGTGTATGAGACGGTCTCTTTCCTTTTGCTCACGTGGTGTATTATTTGGAACGTGAACATGAGTTCTATTCATGCATAAAAGGATCTGTTTCTTTTTTTCTGACGGTTCCCTCGCGCTCTAAGTTGTTCACTCCTTCACAAAGCACAGGGCCATCGCGATGGCATGTAGGTACACGTATGCCTGGACACCAAACTCGGGCTATTGGGCTCGGCCCGAGTTTTGGCGCCTCGGGGCGAGCTGGGTTTGGCCCACTGGAGCTGCTGGACCGAGCCGAGCCTCCGCTGCGGCCCGGGCTCGCTGTGGTCTGGCTCGTTGAGCTCGACTTTTTTTTTCTTAGGAAATTTGAGGGGCCTAACTGAGGCAAGGAGAGCAAGATGGGCCGCAGTTTGGGCTGGATGTTGGACTAATTCATTGATGAACAACAACACTCTTCCATCGATAGAGCGTTGACTCTTTTCATCTTTCTCGTGCCGAGCTTTTTAGCCAGATGCGGCCACCACCCGGCCAGATTCCATCGTCCGGCGAGTTCCGCCGCACGCCGTCTGCTCCTCTCCGCTAACACACTCTCCACCGCCCATCTCCCTACACCCGCACAACCCCGCACTGCCGCTTCCTAGCAGGCGCCGCCGCGCCGCCATGCAACGCCGACGCTGACTCCAACGCCGCCCCCACCTGTCAGTGACTTGTCCATGCCAGGCTCGCGAGCCGCACCGAGCTGCACCGAGCTTTTGGAAAGCTCAGGCCGAGCTCCCCTTTGAGGCTCGCCGACAGCTTCGAGCTGGCTCGGGCTCGCCGGAAAAAGCTCGAGCTTTTCGATGGCTCGGCCCGAGCCAGCCTGAGTTGGCTAGTGTCCAGGCATAGGTACACGTCCTCCTAGAAGGAGGGCCGCGGGAATCGGTCGTGGCACATCCCTGAGCATCGTCGAGTTGGCGATCTTGTGGCACAGCATCGCTGTCGATTGGTGGTTCTTGGTGCCGCTTGGTTTTGTGTTCGTCGCTGCGATGATGATCATATTTTATAGACAATGGCCAGGGTGGGAAACAGCCTGCCGGCCGGGGAGGTTTTCCGGCCGCCCACGGCCGGGAAATAGTAGGCGGGAAACAGTGGCAGCACGGGAAGCCACTGGCGGTGATTGGCGACATCCCGTCGCCATTAATGAGTGGTCATCAAGCCTTGAAAGCGGACAGAACGGTCGAAATGGGTCGTGCCTATGCGGGCCGACCAATCCGGACAGAATTGGACCGGATGCGGCACCAGTCTGCGTCGGCCCGCTGGAAATGCCCTAATATAGGATTCATCAGCGACTCGTGTGTTTTTTTGGAATGCTACCGTGAATCCAAGTTGACGAACTAATGCAGATGCCGGATCTATGCTCCCTATTTCAAAAAAAAATTGACGAACTAATGACGAGGTGTTAACAGACTCTGTGTGCATTTACAAACACATACAAGAGTAGTTTAAATTTCTTTCATTCACAAAATAATTAATTTAAATAAGAATTTTATAGAGAGCAAACTTTATTCACAAAACGAGTAGAGAAGGTTTGGTAAATTGTGGTGGATGATCCATTTTAGCCATGATGCTCTAATCTGTCCTAGTGTTACATTACTACGGGAAAGAAAATTTCTTACCTTGTGAGTGACTGCTGCGACATGAATATGGAAAAATAAATCTGATGGTGATAGTACATAAGGTTAACTGATCAGATGTGTCACATTTCTAAATGACGTGGCTAATCCCCAAAGGATAAAAATGGCAACTGATGATCGCTAGTGGGGTTTGTCTGTACAAAGTATACAAATTAATTACAAGAACTTCTATATAGTACCAAAATTCATTTCCAGTATATAAGAAGTTGATAGATGTTCAATGCTATCTCGTGACACGGTTTGCTTTCATCGCCACTACTTTTTCCGTGTACAACGCCACGGATATAAAAACGCTTGAAGTCACACTGTAGCATGCATCAATTTGTCAAGTTACACATATGCTCCAACTTTTTGTTTACGCATGCAATTTGTAATGCCACTAGCTCCTTGTAGCTGTGATTCTTTTGTAAGGGTCAAGTTTGCCCATGGATGCACATAGCTAGCTGTGTTTCTTTTGTAATGTTGAAGTTTACGCGATGGTCAAGTATGCTCAGTGTCCTGCCATCGATGGAATGGGCGGTGTTGGGAACCATGTTAACCGTGCTAATTCCATCCGCGGCGATCATGGCACACATGCTCTTCCGTAATTTCAAGCTCTCCTATTAGCCATTGACGGCCATCGTTGTAATAAAATCCTCCACTTCCCCCATCGGAGCTCCTCATGGAGGGATCTTGGATCTCGAGCACGGCAACGGAGGCAGTTGACCGACTGCTAGAATCCCCATCGTCCCCGACTTGTGGGCTAGATGTTGTTCCACTTGCTGTAAGAATCTTGAACCCTCGATTTATCTTAGATCTGTAATGATGTGCTAGATGCGGATAGATGTATGGGTCTGCAACCATTGATGTTCTTCCTGTTTGAATATGAGTCATTCCGCCATCTTACTCAGGCACTTCAATGTTGTTGGTCTTGCTGGCTTCACCCTTGAGCACGTCGACGGTGCTCCTGCCTGCTTCCGCCCTGGCCTGACCTCTGTTCTGAAGCCTACTCCTCTCGTTGTGAGGAACACCTCAACCCCTTCATGTTGTTGTGTGTTCGTTTTTTCATATGCGATAGCCATTGTATCGTGATTAATAGTGTTCTTGATAGAGGGGTGTGATTTAAGAAATGTACCCACCATTGTTCTTGTTTCTACCATGCTTACATGATTGTAGAACATCACATGTGCTAGTGATAGCCTGCAAGAGCACAAGGTCATCAAAGCACGTTTTCGTGGAAGTATTAGTTCCAATTTTTATATCGATCCCAATAAGGGTCCTAGGAAAATGTTTACTGTGGCATTTCTGTCCCACTCAAGGTGTCACTAGTCTTGAGTGAATTGACTACAAATATTAAGGTGGAAATGGGTGAGTGAAAATGAAATAGATTTGAGTATTGAACGGTACTTAAAGTAAAAGCACAGAGATTGTTTGAGGTTTCCTGCACATGAAAGGTTAGGCGCGGAGAGAAATGGTTCATGGTGATAGTGAATATGCCAGGTGGATAAAATGGGATAAGTGATTATGATACTTCTTATCCATATGTGAGTAGGCAAGCAACCCATAAACCAATCAAGAGTCCTCTTGGTACATTCTTCTCGATCCCAATAATCCTTATGTCTGTTACCAAAGTCATGGTCAACACATCAATAAGTTCTTTTGACCAGATCAAGGCTTTAAACTTGATGGTTCCTTGTTTTCCTCGAGTTGTACTAGCTCCTCTTTGATATCGGTCGTGTCACTCAGGGGTCGCCGATTCGGTAGTATACAAGTTTATATCTATGAGATCTTAGGATGATGCTACCCGGACCCATAAATTGGATAACAAGCATTAGTCAAACATAGATAATCATTCTCACAATGTAATAATCATCACAATAATCACAAATGGATGAAAATAAAAGAGGCACATCACATCTCACAAATTCCCTACATCTCCCACGCCTATGGGGATTTACTCACAAATGAGAGGAGAATAGATCAAAGATATAATCATATTACAAATAGAAATTATCTCAACTCTACCATAGCAAACCACAATAACTACAAAGATCAAATCAAATACAAACCAAAGTAGGAATAGAGGTTCGGACCCTAATCTTACAAGTATGAATCTCTCTCTTTCCCTCTCTCAGTACAAGTGGGGAATTATGGTGGAGTTGATGATCAAGAGGCTTGGGATCGTTGAAGGATGAGGTGATGTTTTCTCCTTCTTCAGATCTGAGTTCCTCTCTTCTAGGATGGTTTGTGGCGGCTGTGTTTGTATTCTACCCTCTCTGCCTTCACAAAAGTTCCTTGTATTGATATAAAAGATGCGATAGAGGGTGATACGGGTGGGCCATACTAGCGGCCTCGATCCATACTGCAGGTCGTTAAGGGCTCGGTAAGCCTCGGATGGAAATGTCTTCAATTGTAGATTTGTTCATTTAGATGTGATCAGCCCATAAATGCTCTCGGATCTTCCAAAAGTGCACAATACCTAAAAGTCTTCACGAAAGAACAAGGTTTCACTAACTTGAGGTATTAGCATTAGTTGAAAGATCAAAATCAATGAAACCCTATGAAAACCAATGCAAAGTGTCAATATTTGGAGCTATCAGCTAGCTCCCCCGACTTATCTTCGCTCTTCTTGGGAAAATTTGACATTATCTGGATGGAGCCTACCAAAATGCTAGATAAGTGTGTACCTAAACATGAAATGGTTTGGGAACCTGCTTTATTAGAGTTCATCCTGGATAGAATGGTTGAGCTCGTGAACAGCGGGGCAAACTCTGCCAATAGCTCTAGAGAGCGGGACATGCATAAGATTGCCAATGATGTTCTTGACTTCACGGGGATCACAATGAGTACTTTTTAGCTGTACAACTACATTAGGAAGTGGAGAACCAAATGGAACCTGATATCAAGCTTAGACACCAGGAGGGCGTCATATGGTGTGGACAACACAACCTTTATGGTCGATGAGGATGACATGCTAAAGTAGGTGCTCATGGTAAGATCGCATGACACTACCTTATGTTTTACTTGTTCATACCTACAAATTGATGTGCACTAACACACTCCATTTTTAATCATAGTCATGCCCAAAGCTCCTTGAGTTAATGCAGATGCCCATAATAGACTATGCTCAGATGAAGACAATCTTCATGCCCAAGTATGTGGACAAGAGATAACTATGTGATCCAAATTTGATGTTGCAAACCATAAACTTTCTTGCGGACAACAAAGCAGAAGGTGTCACCTATGCAAAAAAAAAATGGGTCCGGGTGAGACGAGGTCCTGGCTTAGATCTGGATACACAATCACTTCGATTGTGGCAGTTGCTTTGCTGTTGGCGACTTGCTCATGAACTGTTGATACGTTCATGTATATTTTGGGAGGTGGTCTCATTTCCCTCCATACGCTACGCCTTGATGAAAATTGATCTCTGGTTTGTAATATTATAGGAGGTGGTATATATTAACCCCTATGTTCATGAACACTTGATGCATCACGAGTTGTGTTTTTGTGTTTACCTCGTGGTGCATCACCTATTCAGGTATGTTGTTATCTAGAATCATCCTCTCATGTTGAATTCCTTATCTACTGAAAAGTGCATGGTAATCTCACCACTAATGGGAAGAGGTCACCGTAGCAGCTGTTTTGGAGACGGACAAAACAACATTTGTCTGTATTTGGCTTGCTCCTTGGTTACAAAGCATGCAACCAAACAACCACCATGCATATATCTCCGGTCCAAAAAAAGGTTGCACAGGGAATCCAAACGAAGCGCCAAAGATGGCCAAAGTGTTTTTGCCTAGACATACCCCCCCTCCCCGCTCCCCCCCCCCCCCCCCCCCCCCGGCTTGGCCAGGACTATACCCAAAATTATGAGATGGGGTATCAAACTCGCCCAGGGAATATGAAACCATATACTGATAATACATCATATTTAATGATCTGACGTCTCTCACAGTTCCGAATAATGTGGCTAATACCCAAAGCAGGGAAATGACAATTCATGATCGTTTGTTGGGTCTGTCTGTATGAGTGTATGACATGTACAGATTGCTACACCTATTGGTACAAAGAATTCATTACCATTATGTAGGAAGGTGGTCATTGCTTAATGCTCTCATGTGCCAAAGTTTTGCTAGCTTTTGTCTGCCTTCTTCTCCTTGTACACATCACCAAGGCTATGTATAAACGCTTGAAGTTCCACTCAGCACGTATCGACTTTTCTTGTGACATATCCTCCCACTTTTATTTGCGCATTTATTATACAGAAGTGCCAGCACTAGCTAGGGTTCTTGTAGCTGCGTTTTGTTTTTAAGGTTCAAGTTGAACATCTCGCTAGACAACTCAGCACTCCCTCGAGATAACCAAGCATGCTTCATGCTCGGTCGTGGAACTTCAATACGGTAGATAACATGCATGAAACACATGAACCTCCTTGGAATGAGTGGCCTTGGGAAGGACGCGAAGGGCGCATAAAGAACATCAGGTGATTATGCCGCATGAGCTCTTTCATGGTACTCCCTGGTTTGGGATTATAAGTCTCGCGCGAATAACTAGGTTGTCAATTTAAACAATAAAATATAAATAGTATAGCATAAAAATTATACCATTAAAAACTTTAGAAGTTATATTTTCTAATGATATAACTTTTGTGATATATAACTTATATTTTATTGGTCAAATTAACAACCTAGGTATGCGCGTAGGATCTATAATCCCGAACAGAGGAAATATCACACAATCTGATGTGATGGTATATATAGAGTAGTTTGTGAGGACAACGTAACTATGCTCGCAGGTACAGTAGCTTTCGCTCCTTCTACTTTTACCACAAGTGGCCTCAGAAGACATTAAATTGGTCCAAGAAAAATATCTACATTATGGAGAACTTATAGCTTTTTCTTGGCCACTTCCAATTCTCAGTGGTGCCTGGTCGGCCTTTAGAGCAACTCTGATGTGACGTGAGTCCTCATGCTGAGCGGCCGCTTGGCATAGCACGGAGAGCAGAGTGGTGGGTACGCTCTCCCCATCAGCGCAAGCCCATGGCGGCTTCGCCATCTGGTGGTCTGGTAAATTCTTATGGAGTAGAAGCTCAATTGACCACTACTGTCCATGACTTATCTGAACTAATACAGGAGTCATCAGTGTGACTGGTGTATTTGTTGCTAGACTAGCTAGCTACCACGAATTCAAATTGGGGACCTAATTAATGACAAGGTTTGAAGAGACTCTTCGTGGATGTACGAACACATACAAGAGTAGTTCAAATTTGTTTCATTCACAAAACGACTAGCTTAAATAAGAATTTCATAGAGAGAGAATTTTATTCACAAAGTGAGTAGAGATGGTTCGGTATATCGTGGTGGATGAGTGATTTCAGCCACGTGCGCTGACCTGATCTGTACTAATATGTTACATGGCCGGAAAGAAAATTTCTTACCTTCTAAGTGCCTGCGGCGACATGAACATAGTAAAATAAATCTGACGGTGATATTACTTAAGGTTAACTGATCGGATGTCTAACATTTCTAGAGGAACAGTGGGGTTTGTCTGTACAAAGTATAAAAATTAATTACTAGAACTCCTATAGTACCAAAATTCATTTCCAGTATATATATATATATATATATATATATATATATATATATATATATATATATATAAGTTGATAGATGTTTAATGCTATCTTGTGCCACGGTTTGCTTTCATCGCCACTACTTTTTCCGTGTACGACACCACCACGGCTATAAAAACGCTTGAAGTCACACGTAGCGTGTGTATCAATTTGATTTGTCAAGTTACACATATGCTCCCACTTTTGTTTACGTAGCTGTGTTTCTTTCTAAGGTTGAAGTTTACACAATGATCAAGCATATGCTTAGTGTGCTGCCATCGATCTTCAGCGCGAAAGTGAAAGAGCATGCACGTCCTTGGAATGGGCGGCGTTGGGAAACATGTTAAGAGTGATGATTTCAGCTGCGGAGATCATGCCGCACGTGCTCTTCCATAAGATGGCATAGCTGGATGCGAGGAGCCCGCTAGGTGGTCCTGAGTAGTTTATGTGGACAATTAAGGTCCAGTTCAACTGCCATCATTGTGCTTAGCAGACACTAGCTATACAAGATGAACTGGCGAGCTTCGCCTCGCCCGTCTGCATGGCATTGTCACAGTATGGACGTTTTGATTTGTGATGAGCCTATGTTTTTAATGTTAGTGTCCATGGTGGCATCCCAGACGCCAAGCCTTGTTGATCGCCTCCTTTTTCTCACGGTCAATAATGCCATCTCCAGAGTCAACCGGAGGATAAAATACAATTTCTCAGCTATTACAATTGTTATAATTTGCAGTGTAATCAAGAACATAACACATTACAATAGACTCCTATTCATAGCTCTAATAAAAGTAGAGTTTTTCAAGAAAAAAATCTCTAAGCTAAACTTATATACCCCAACAGCTGCACCAGCTCATCTATACACTCTGGTATCTGTTCCTTCAACTCTGATAGCCCAGACCTGTCTCCAAATCATCAGAAAATAGCCCTGCCCAGAATTCGTTGTTGAGCTCCACCTGCCCATTAGCTCGATCCATCCTCTACTGATCTGTTTTACCCTTACCAAACTCATGTATGAGATAAATTCTCTACCCTAAGCATTCAATAGATATATCATAATACTTAGCCAAATAAGGAACTAATAATGTTTTTAGAAAGGCTACATAGTTAGTAAGTTCACAGCTGTAGGAAAAGAGAATGAAAATTCATAAGAAATTAGCAACTTCAAACGTTGTGACCTGGAATTTTTAGTATAGAAAAAACTGCAAAATAAAAGGACAAACCGTGACACGTAGAATATTGTTGCTGGATGCAACGCTGTTCTCTGCTAATATACAGAGTGATGACAGATGCAACATTATCACATGTTCATGAACATACTATATTTTTCTCTCTTTGGGGATACTAATAATTAGCACTCTGATGTGAAAAGCATCATATTACAATGTTGAAAACAACGTAGTCTAGAGAGACCCTTTCGAAGTCAATGTTACTAATGAAATAATTCTAATCAAGTAGGGAACAAAGATTCCACAATCCCGAAACATGATAACTTTGAAGTGAGTTCTTATATATTATGCTCATTTGTAAGGACCAACTTTAGTACTTTCCATAGCTTTATGTTATCACCTATTGTAATTTGTTAGAACTATTGGATGCGAATTTCTCTTATGATGCACAAAGTTGATACAACTATATTGTGTCCCCTCACTATACTTGAGAGGTTTGCATATTTAATATACGGACCAAACAGATACCTTGTAGAAACTTCCTTTGTGAGTCCATGATCACAAGGACTCGCTTCAAGGAAAAAAGAACATTTGTGAGGATTGAAACGGTAATGCACCATCCCTTCAGGTATTTATCCGAATACATTTAGGAATTAAAAAAATAGAAAATCAGTGCCTTCTATATCATCTGGACATGAAAAGAATTCTAAGTTCAAACATGAGCCGATAGAGCTGGGTTTCCTATCCCCTGTGTCAGAAAGTGGCGTGAAGGCCTAGCAGTTCAAACCATCTACTACAGCGGTACAAAACTAAATCATTTTTAATTTCCTCAAAACAATATAGAAATGATAAATGAATGTTAGACTATATACACCTGCAAGGAGACAAAATGGAGCAAATCATAGAAATAGGAATGAAAAATGCAATCTGGCCGCAAGTATTGTACCTCGTCTGAGTATTGTTGACTATAATGTACTTAAGTACATATAGCCTCTCCTCAAAATAATATGGAAATACACCCGCAACAGAGATAAAATGGAGCAAATCATAGAAATAGGAAGGAAAATGCAATCTGGCTGAGTATTGTACCTCGTCTAGTATACTTGACTAATATGAAAACTACAGATACCCTTTATACAACTCTATGAAATTGACATAGAAATACTAAGTAACTTTACATCATGAAACCAAGCTATGTAAATACTTGTCTAGAAAATCAGGATCCATCAAGTTCTATGAATAGAAAATATAAACAATTTGCTCCTAGAACAGCTTTCTAAAATATCCGAAGATAACTACTAAGGATTGCTACTACAATATCAATCTAGTGTGCTGTGATGGAAAGGAGTCTTGCAAAACCATGATATCCAGTTTTTCATCTTTAATTAGTGCAACTATCAAGGGTAATTCAATACTGGAAAAAAGGAGTACATAACTACTATTTAAGTACATGAAACCACTCGAGTACTGCTTCCGAACAGGCACGGGCACATCACTCTGAAAGTGAAGAAACAATTATACTTCCTCAACTACCTCTAACTTCGGTTGAAGACATCACTCTCATAAGCTAACTGAAGATGCAGAAGTTCAAAAGAGATGCATAGATAAATAAACAACAACATTAAAAAAATCGAATGTACCTTTGACAACATATATTATATTGGTTATATTATACCCAACATATTGCTTTCACATTCCTTGAAAAAGTATCTATGTAGTCACAGATATACAGAACAAAGCTCAAAACATTGGCATATGCTGATATGTGTACCAGATTCCTAGCATCAGTTAGTCAGAGAGAGAAACAATACAGATTGCATATTACATGAACAATTTAGTACAACTAACTACTTTAGATTTCCCAAGATAACATGAATACCTAGTATATGTAAACCAGGAAGTACAACAGGTATTGGATAAAGCAGAATATGCACCTTGTTTTTGTCTATACGCTAGACAACAGATTTGACAAAGACTCAGTTGAGAAAAAAATCGAAACACTTCACTAGACCTTATAATTTAGATTCACCTGATACCAAAACATATGTAAGAATTTGAATCATCAAAGGGGAAGATGATAACTTAAAGGCAGATTCCTCCTAAATTGGGGCTTGGTGAGCATTAACATATATAAGTACGTAAGTAGAATGGAACAAGCAGGGCCGGCCCATAGGGCAGGGCAGAGGGGCGGTTGCCCAGGGCCCCAAGGAGATAGGGGCCCGGTCTAAGACTTATATGTACATATATTTGTCTTCTACTCTCGAGATCCAATATAGTTGAATAATTTTAAAAAATATAGATGGCCTAAACTGCAGTCTGCTATGTCTCTACTCTGACTTCTCTTTTCCGAAAAATACTCCAAAATTTTGTATAGAAAAGAGGAAAGTGCAGGTTCCATTTAAGAAACTCATAGACATACATCATTCAGTTTCGATCGTGGGAAACAACATCAACATTGCCCCAACAAATACTCCAGCATTTTCGAATATTCTTTTATGCCACCATTTATGTGGCCTCTCAAAATATGCAGAACAATCCTGCTCTTATGTGCCTCTACAAAGTTGTGAGTATTTATCAATGGATAGTAACGACGCAATCACATGATTATATTATTCCGCAAGAAGGTCTCATTACTTTCATAATTTTGTTTTGTGATTAATTCTAGAGGTATATATGTATATACACATGTACACAAGATCAATTGATAGGAATAAGTATTATGGTAAATAGTTTGCTCGATCAATAGAAATGAGTAGTTTTGAATGTCATCACCGAAATTCGGATCTATCAGATTTATGGATTATATAATTGTGTAGAGGCCCAGAAACGCTAATCATGCTTAAACTTTAAGTAATACTATAAAATTATCATTAAATTTAAATATATATTTAAGCATTTTTTTAAATAGGGGGGACATTGCCCCCCTCCCCCGCCGACTCAATGAAACTTTGCCACTTTAAATGAGGGGTCTTTGTTGCCGTGTTGCCCTAGGGCCCCCAAAATCTATGGACCGACCCTGGGAACAAGTCAATCTTAATTCCCCAAGAACCAATATGGGTTACGCACCAAGAACAAAATAATTAAGGAGTGTCCAAGTACAAGGGCATATCAGCAAACATGTCTACACAACACACAAGTGTGAGCTACAAAAAGAAGATTAGCTACTCGGATATAGTGTACCATTTTGTCGAGCAGTTTGTGTACCTGGCGGTGTAAAATTCAATGTCCAACGAACATGGTGCGTCTGCCTTCATCGATCCTCTCCGCCACACCTTCCGCCACCTCATTATCCTCATTGTCTTAGCGCCTCCTTCCAGGCCATTTTCCTGACCGAGGAGAGAGTAGAAGATTGTAGAGTAGGGCATAGGGAGCCAGCTGTTGGAGACGTGCGGTGGAGGCCGTCGAGACAGCGGGATTGTCGAGTGGGAACTAATTAGAAACTGATGTGGCATCAACGACTTGCATTGAAGAAGACATGGCCCAACCAATGAGCCAGAAGAATGGCTCACCTTCAGACACAAATCAACATCCTGCCAAGATTCAAACATCCAATACAGTCCAAGCCGAGCTTAAAAATCGAATTGCAGCCTCCATGTACTAATCTGGAAAGAGAAGGTACAAACAAGGAAAGAGAAACAAAGGAGCAGACCTCCAGGTTGCAGGACCAAACACCGGCATCACCTCCTGGCGGCAGCAGCACAGCCCACCAGCAAACATAGGCGGAAGCAGTTTTTTTTAAGAAGCATGCATTAGATCCCTGGATTCACCGAAACAGTAGCGCCAAACTGGATGAAAATCGATGGTCAAGATGATTCACATCCCACGGCTAAGCGCTAGTCCGATGGGAAGCAAAAAAATCGGGCGTCGATTCCTAGTGCTACCTGTTGCGTACTTTGATCTTGATCTTCAACCCGGTAGAATCACAGATGCATGCGCTCGATGTCCTTGGAATGAGATGCATTGGGAAGCATGTGAAGTCATGGGTGTTCAACACGCCGAAGAACGCACACATTCATCAATGTCATTGTAATGTTGCATGCTAGGGAAGATTCACTATCCCTGCAAACAGTTCACTTCAAGGGCTTCATGGCAACATGTAAAAAAGCTTTCACGAAGGTTGACAACTATTCAAATTTGTAGAGGTGCATTGATTCATTGAAGATGAACGCAGTCGATTTGCTGTTGCACTTAGCCCTAGTGAACGTTCTCCAACTCGTACGATCAGCTCCACCCCCGAATGGTCACACACTCCTCAATTCTAAATTTAACTGTTCAACCATGAACCGTAAAAAGTTCTAAATTCAAGTTCCAGTTATGTTCAAAAGAATCCAGACCTCGGTTATTTGGTTTGAAGTTACATCAGCAAATATCCACATGGTTAGTGCATCATCTCAATAGTTCTTTTAGTTGAAACATGTCATCTTTTTGTTCGGAATTTTAAATGTATAATTGATTTGAGTTTAATGCTTATAATGCACATGCCGGATCTGCAAATACAAATCTAGAGAAATTCCCGCATGTATCCATGATTTATGTCAAATGTCACCTATGTATGTAGTATGCGTTCTGTTCAAAAAAAAAAACTCCCTCCGATCCATATTAATATTCTTAACTTTGTCTATATCCGTATGTATCTAGTTAATTATTTAGACTAGATACATCTGTATCTATATAAAATTGAGAACATTATATGGATCAGAGGTAGTACTTCCTCCTTCTGAAAATAAGTGACTCGGATTTGCCTAAAATTGAGAACATTATATGTCTTGATATGGATGCGGGTGCGGATATTTGTCGAGCATATATCCAACGGATATGGTATTGATGATATCCGATGGATAAGGATAATCTGACATTTTATGCGGATTATCCGAGGTACTTAAATAGGATAATCCACTTAAATAGGATAATCCGATAAAATTAGCAAAACCCCAATGTCAGGACAATCTAGTTAGTATATCGGCTAGTTATGCATGTTATACTATGCTATTACCAATCTTGCACTTTTATACTACTGCATGCTTTCTTGTCATTTCTTTTGTATAAACTAAATAATTTTTTATTTGTCTACATGTATTTTTTCGATTATCCTCGTCCGATTCGAGTCCGCTCCGAATCCGCTCCATATCCGCAATCCGGTATAATCCGCATTCGAATCCGCATCCGGCTATTATCCGCTCCGATCTGAATCCGTCTAAAAATATGATAAAGGATATGGTAATAGCAATATCCGATCCGAGCCGATCCGTTAACATCCCTACCCACCTACTAGATGCCTTGCACTGGCGAGCTGTGGGGCTAGGCCCACCCGGCCACCGCATTAGCCACGCAGGTCAGAAGGCCGTGAGGGGGATGTTGCGCGCGGGCAGCCAGCTGCTGCTGCCTCCTCCTCTCCTTTTTTTTAGTCCTATATAGGGACTTGAGGAAAGGAAGTCCTACATTTTTTCCTATATAATAAGCTTATGGTGGTAGGAGAAACACACATAAAATAAAAGAGGATTTCCTAAAAACTCTTTTTTTAGGAAATTTCCTCTTTCTCGAGGAGGCCCGCGATGAGTGGCTTCAAAAGCAGCATATCCCGACTAACAAATTAAGAACAAAGAAGCACTGAAAATATAAGAAACCATTGAATTTCAAGAAAACAACAGCCATGAGCATCTATCCAAGATAATATATTTATAATATCTCCCCGAGTAAGAGCTAAAACAGCTCCTAAGAATAGTATTATTGTACCTACTATAGAATTTAGAATTGTTACCAAAGAAAAGTGATATGAGACTTGCTACCAGTGTGGTTTCAATGCTCGAGCGTGGGCCCATACGCCAAGGATTGACGAGATGCCCTCAGCAGGCAAATTACGATTCTTGTAAATACTTCAGAAAGATGACTGAATCGTGCATACAACTTTTTAGCTAACCATTAAATGGCACCAGGTGGGCATGAAACATACGAAGTCCTGTGCGTGCTGTTTCCCCCCCCCCCCCCCCCCCCCCCCATCAGCGCCACCCGCCGAGCCTGCTCTGCCCGTACCGAGCTTGCGCCGCCCCCTCTCCCCTCGAGCTCACACCTCCCCCTCCCACGAGCTCGTGCCTCCCTGCCATCACCAAAGCTTGTGTCGCTCCTTGAAATAGGCTTTCATCCCGCTTTATAAATAAAGCCACACACGTCCGAACCGATGCAAGGTGATGAGGCGAACCCCTTACATAGCAGATCACAGATAAACAAGAGAGTACAAGAAATAACAAGACTTGCCACCGGCAACACTAGAGCAAGACCTAGGAAAATAGAGCTTCATGACGACGCCCCCAAGAGGGTTACAGCGCGCCACGCCGCCGTAGCCGAGACCGATGGTCAAGGGTTTTCACCCGGAGCCCTAGCATGGGTAAGGTACCCACAACGGCGCTCCCAAGAGAATAACAGCACCAGCGGGTGTCGCCGCCATTGGCGTCAAAACGTAGAGCTTTCGCCCGGGAAAACCTTCGCCCACGCCTGCCATCGGACCGCCCTCCATCCCCGAGTCCTGCCTTCACAACATGATCTGGGAGATGTCAACCCTAAATCCGCACCTCCAGGGACCCCCGACATCCAATCCTTGCCAACCAAATGACCAACGAGCAGGACCGTCGCCATCGCCACGTCGCCCGCCATAAGGATGCCCATGCGATCCACCTTTCGAGGCCGCCACCCCCGGCGTCCGTGAGCTCAAGACCAAGGAGCGAGATGCAACACTGCGGGGACCGACTCGTGCGAAGTAGGTTGGCAACGGAGCAGAAAGCGGACATGGCCGCACAGAGCCTATCGGAGGGGATCGCCCTCCACCTTCGGAGGTGACTGCGGACCGGACGCAGCAGTAGGAGCATACCAAGCCTTGTTCGGGCCAGACCGGGCCTAGATCGGGCCCGTAAAGGTCCCGTCGCCGCGCTGCTGCATAGGGTCGCTGCGCCTGCCCACCTACCGTCGCCGCCACCACCTACCATCGCCAACGGCCAGAAGCCCCGCCATGGGTGCCCGCCATCGCCCAGCCCGAGCTCGCGCCACCCGCAACAACGACCGCGTCGAAGCCGTCACAACCGCCACACTGGGCACGCACCACCACCGCGAGGCCGCCACGCTGCCGCTGGGACAGTCGCGCCGCCGTGTCCCTCACCCAGCATGAAGCCTCCACCAGGGAGCTCGGCCCGCGCCAAGGTCTCCCCAAGCAAGGGGAGAAGGGGCCCTGCCGCCGCCAGCACCCGGGCTTCACCCGGCGTGGAAGGAGGGGGAGGAGGCAGCGGCTGGGTTAGGGTTCGCCCCGCCACTCAAGGGAGCGTGCAGGACGAACGCGAGACTTTTCTCAAATTTTCCAGCTCGTGTCGCCCCTTCCCCTGCAACAGCTGCTCCAACCCGACCCCTGCAGGAATGCCTCTTTTTTCCTCTCTAGTTTAGGTAGTTTAGCTTACCTAGGTTAGCTATAGTTTAGCTAGTTTAGGTAATTGTTCAGAAAAGAAACGGAACTATAGTACCTACATAACCAACCATTCGCTTCCAATATAAACTGAATCAAATGATTTCAGAATCATAAAATGGTACTCCAGATGCACCCCAGCGAAGAGCACAAGATGGTGCAGAATTTTAAAAACCATTTCCAAAAAAAGAGACAAAAGGAAAAAAAATATCGTCGCTCGTCAAGGCGTCATTGGCTTTGATCAGCTCATATCTTAGAACTGGAAGGGCCCTGATTTCCATGGGAACAAAGAAAATAATAACACTGCTAAAAATTATAATCATCGTAAACATACGACGCTCGTGCGCGGTAGCAACGCATGACGATTCGAACGATGTATTAACTACTGCGGTAACTTGTTGATCTTGCAGTACTTGTAGTCCTTGAACTTCTTGGCCTTGTATTTGGCCGGGCACTCGCCGGTGATGAGCCGCGGGTGCGGGCCGACGACGAGCTCCGTGGACGGCTCCACGAACACCGGCCACGACATCCGCGTCTTGTCCTTGCTCACCGTGGTCCGGTGCAGCGCGGCCTTGTACCTCCCGTTGCTCAGGATCTGTCACAGATATAGGCACGCACATGTAAAATAGTTGATGCATGCGCGCGGCACGAGTCAAAGAACAATGCGGGCGGGCAGCAGCACTTGCCTCGATCTGATCGCCGATGTGGACGATGAGCGCGCCAGGCACGTACTCGACGTCGCACCACCGCCGCCCGTCCCTGGTAGACACCTGGAGCCCCGGCACCTCGTTGGGCACGAGCACGGTGAGCGCGCTGAGGTCGGTGTGCGGCGCGACGCCGAGCGCGAGGTCCGGCTGCGGGCACGGCGGGTAGAAGTTGATCTTGTGCAGGAAAACCACCTCGTCGCCGCCGAAGGCCTCCGCCATGGCGCCCTCCTCCAGCCACAGCCCGGCAGACAGGCGCTCGAACAGCGTCCACGCCAGCCGCCGCACGTGGTCGCAGTAGGCCTCGTTGGCCTCCCGGTACCCTTCCGGGTTGTCCGGCCAGACGGCGTGGTTGGCGGCGGAAGGAGGCGCGACGTTGTGGAAGAGGAATTCGGCCCACGTCGTCTTGTTGTTGTTGTTGTTACCGCCGGGGATTTGTGGCTGCATCGTGGAGCCGTAGCCCTCGGTCTTCCCCGAGGAAGGGTCCATGATGGCGTAGCGTTGCTTTTCTGGCCGCGGCAGCGCGAAGAACTCGCGCCCGACGCGCTGCAGCTCGGACACGGCCAACGCCGGCACGCCGTGGTTCACCACCTGGAAGATCCCCCACTCCCTCGCCGCCTCCGCCATACGCGCGCCGCAGCAGCACGAGGACATGTCGATCACGGGGATCTCCGGAGGCTCCGGTGGGAGCGCGCCCGGCGACGACGCCTGCACGCTCTGCGCCATTCCACGCACCCTCGATTCCTCGAACGACTCGCACCGATTTGTTCTACTACCTGACGATCGACCTGGTTTGTTTTGTCACGGGTACGATCGAGTGACAAAATAGAAAAGCCGACGAATAGAAAGATTTACTACCTGACCTGGTTTGTTTTGATTCGAAGCTCGTTTTTTTGTTCCGCAACAGAAACAGAAGCAGAAACACGCGGTGCGTGCGGTGCGGGCCTGAGTTTGGAAGGAACAGCGACGACTCGAGCTTAAATCAGGGGCTTTTCAGCAGCATTTTCAAGGACATTTTTGTTTCTGGTGCGGTGTGGGCCTGAGGATCAGATCAGGCGCGGATCCTCTATTGCATCCGTTTATGTTAGTATAAGGAATAAGACTCTTACTGCTTTTTACTAACATTTTTACAATTGCATTTTTAGTCCAGCTATGCTACTATACCAATATAGAGTGTGTGTACTATATATTGACATCTTTAGTTATAAGTAATTCTAAACTTGGTATTTTTATTTGTTGATATCTCGAGTGAGCAAATAGACAAGATTATGGAACATAGGCACAAATGTACTTGATCGGAATGAGTGGGTGTTTGGAAAGTATGTTGAACGCAGTTTGTTTATCTTGCAAGAAATTTATGTGTGATCTCTACATGTCTGGTATACACTACAAAATACAGCTTTAATTATCATGTAACCGGTTACAAAAAATCAATACTTTGTATACATTGTGTCATAAATACAAGCAACTATGCTATTTTTTCAATAAAAAAATGTTTCGCAAGAATACCACCTAGGCTCGAGCAGGGCTTTCAAACTTATGCTCCTAGAAAAATTAATATCTTAAACAAGTTTAGCTTTTATAGTATAGAAACCAAAATGTTTGAAACATGTTCAACGAATGTTCGGGTACACTTTCATTGGTTGCATTCATCCTTTAGAAAACGTAAGTATTGTTCTCATGAATTTTTTGCAAGTGCTTTAGAAATTCCAAAATTGTGTTAGAAGTTTCATGTATTATAGATGTTTCAGATTAGGCATGTGTTTCACATAAGATATTTCATTTATGTTTCCCACGGGCATATGGGTGAAACCTAAAACACTATGTAACCACAATTTGGATAATAATAATGATGATGATGATGATGATGATGAAGCTAGACTAAAACTCACTAAGACCTTTTATGGAACCACAATTTGGATAATAATAATGATGAAAGGAAGGAAAGTTTTGTAATTATTTCATGGAGTTTCAATAAACAGAAAATTCATATTTTGGAAAAGACTAACTTTGGTATTAATTCGAGGAGCTCGACAAAATGAGGAGCACGACCAAAATAGTTTCTGGAGTTTACATCTTATTTAAATTATATATGATATTTTATTAATTTTCACTAAATTTTAAATATGTAGACCAGATAATGGTGGGGTTGAACCACGTGTTGATTTTGATCATGGGTTTTAAGGCGTCGTATAGGTATCACCTAAGCATCATAGTGCCCCAGGAAGGCAGAGCGTCGAGCTCGCCTTAGGATTCTGTCTTAGGCGTCCAAAGGCGTCCTTGAGGAGTCCAAAGGCGTCGCCAAGGCGGAAAATTAGACGATTTTCCTAGTTCTGGGCGCCTTGGGCAGGGCCGAGCGGGAAACAGACCTGGCAGGAGGCAAAACTGAAATTGGGCCGAAATTGGAGGGAACTTGGGGCTAAAGAGAGGGAAAAGAGAATGGAGGCAGAGGGGAACAGACTTAGGGCACCAACTCGATTCAGAGAGAGAGGGGGAGCTCTCTCCTCTCAGGGAAACATCACGTCCTCCTCCAAATCTTCTCCTCCTCCACCAGCTTCCTCCCTCGTCCACTGGTCTCCCCCTCTCTAGCCAAGCATCTGGGCCTCTCCTCCCCTAGAGCAGCCCTCTCCTAGCAGGGCAACAAGGTATGACACCATTCTCTCCCCCACGGTCTCTTTCCTCTCCGCCCAGGAATCCTCCTGTCATGTTTATGTTCTTGTGGTTTTTGCACTTGTACTGCTTTGCTGCTTGTCTGCTTCACTGGTAGTTGTTGCTTGGTACATGGTCATGGTATGATTAAAATATTTAACTGTTGGAATTTGACTGTTAGCTATGCATGGTTTGATTAAAATAGTTGCTGGTTGTCCTTGTTAGATGATTAGACATTATAATAGTATCCAAGTAGCTTAGTGGGTCTTCTTTATAGTTTAAACTAAGCTGATTAGAATAGAATAGTAGCTTAGTGGATGGTGTTCAATATATTGTTTCCACTTTGTAGTCCCATAATGTTAGATCCAACAACTAATGGGGATGGAGATGATGATGCTTATGATCCAATGAAAGATCTAGAACATAGGCCACAGAGGTCAAATGATCTGGGATGGAACTATGGGTATTGGTGGAAAATTGGCAACAACAATATGGTTGCGTGCAATCTCTATGGCAAGATAACCTCTGGAGGGATCAAGAGACACAAGGAACACCTTGTTGGCACCGGTGGGGATGCAACGGGCTATCCAAAGGCTAGCACACAACTTAGGAGGGAGATGTTGGAGTATTTGGAAAAGAACAAGAGGAACATAGGATAGCCAGATGATGATGATGTTGTGGAGGTAGATGCAACAACAGTCTAGTCCCCCATGGCCTCCGCCACAAGACCAAGTTTAGGTAGGGGTGGGCGTTCGGTCATGACCGAAAATTCGTTCTTTGCATATTGGTCTATTTTTAAATCGGTCTTAAAAAAATAAAGACCGAAATTTACTTGTAATTTTTACTAACCGACAAATTCGGTTACCCGATAATTCGGGTTCGGTTTCGGTCATGACTGAATTGTGTGGTAGATATTATCAAATACAAAAGTTGGATAATATTTGGTAAGCCATTTGGTACTATGTCAGTTGTAATTTGAATATAAAATACACTTCATATAGTCAAATTAATTGGCAGAAACTAACATTCAATAATACTAAATTTGACTTAGTCGAGGAAGATAAATTTATAGTTATGAGAAACTAGGGATTTGGAACTAGGCCACTCGCCTAAAGTTCGGTTAGTTCGGTCCATTCGGTTAACAAGAACTAATGACCGAATTAACCGAACTAAATTCGGTCTACAAAATTTGCTACCCAATTTTTTGATCGGTCTATTCGGTTTCGGTCTTAGTCTTTTCGGGTTCGGTTTTCGGTTATCAGTTTTTCTGCCCACCCCTAAGTTCAGGGACAGCAGCCAAGAAGAACAAGAAATCCTTTGCAATAAAAATATCCGGCAAAAAGTGTCAAGGAGTTGCAACCAAGTCAATTATTTCTATGCTTAAGAAAACAATCAAGGAGGTTGTTGATGAAAGACGCTTCGGGAGTTGTCAAAGAACCATGGAGGCTAGCACAAAAACATCGGAAGAGAGGCACTAGGTGAGTATGCAGTGGGCATTGTTCTTCTATGAGTGTGGCATGCCTTTGAATGTTGCAAGATCTATGAAATTTTAGATTGCAATAGAATCCTCTTGCCACTATGGCCCGGGTTACAAGCCTCCTTCTCCTCATGAGCTGCGGGATCCATTGCTTAGGGATTGTGTCAAGGAAACAAAAACATTGAGGGTGAAGCACGAGGAAGCATGGAAGTGTAGGGTTTTGTAGCATGGAAAACAAAAAAATTCTATCGCATACAAACAAACAAGCCAAGATCTATCTACTAGATTGTAGCAACGAGTCAATGGAATAACTCACCCTCGAAGATTCCAAAGTGTTTAACGAGAGCGGATTCTCGTGGGTGATGTAGTCGTACTCTTCCCGATCTCAGGATCGCGTAGACGATCCTTCCGGCGCTGCGTTCCGGCAGCGCTCCCGCAGTCGGTCACACGTTCGGTACCCGACGAAGACCTTCCTCTCCCTTGTTCCAGCAGGAAGCGGAGGTTGTAGCACTCTCCTCGCGATTCCGGCAGCACAACGGCGTGGTACCGGAAGTAGAGGGGAGATCTCGCAGGGCTTCGCCTTAAGCCGGAGCGAGTATGGTGAACTATGAGAGAGCTCCTCGGCGATCTAGGGTTTAGACACACCAAGGAGGAGGTGCTAGGGCCAGCGGCTAGGGCTTGGAGGTGCCCAAGTCGGCGGCTAGGGGAGAAACCCTAGGCGGCGGCTATGGTGGGCGGCGGCGGCTAGGGTTTAGGTTTAGAGGGGGAACTTGTGTGCTAGGAGGGGCAGCCCTGCCCCTCCTCTTATAGGTGGGAGGCGCCAGCCAAGGGGAGGGGAGTCCCTTCCCAACTCGGATCCCAAGTGGGCCGGCGGTGGAGGGGAGGAACTCCTCCCCAACTCGGTTTCCACCTTCCCCTCCACTTCCCAAAATAGCCGTTTGACTTTTCAAATTGGCGTTTGACTTTTCAAACTAGGATTTGATTAAACCCTTTATTTTGTTCAGCGATGACACCTAGAACATGATGCAATCATTCCAACTTGGTATGACACATTCATGTACCCTTCCACTTCGGAGTGTCGGACATTCCGGAACCTTCTAGAACATTCCCGCTGAAAACACCGGAACCATTCTCCAACCCCGAAACAGGACTTTCCTTATATGAATCTTATTCTCCGGACCATTCTGGATCTCCTCGTGATATCCCGGATCCCATCCGAGACTCCGAACAACATTCGGTCTCTTTCTCATCATTCCATAACTACTCAAACAACGTCGAATCCTTAAGTGTGTCTCCCTACGGTTCGTGAATTATGCGGACATGATCGAGACACTTCTCCGAACAATAACCAATAGAGGAATATGGAAATTCATATGGCTCCCACATATTTCTATGATTACTTTGCGATCGAATGAACCACTTACATATGATACCAATTTCCCTTTGTCTCACGATAGTTTACTTATCCGAGGTTATGATCATCGGTATCTCTGCATACCTAGTTCAACCTCGTTATTGATAAGTACTCTTTTCTCGTTCCCGTGATATGTGATCCCTTGTGAGCCAGTCACATGCTTGCAAGCTAATTGGATGACATTTCACCGAGAGGGCCCAGAGTATATCTATCCGTCATATGGATGGACAAATCCCACTCTTGATCCATGTGTCTCAACCAATACTTTCCGAACACTCAATGCCACCTTTATAGCCACCCAGTTACGGTGTGGTGTTTGATGTCATCAAAGCATCCTTCCGGTGAAGGTGATATGCATGATCTCATGGTCGAAGGAATTAGGTTACTATGTATCAGAAAGCATATAGCAATTGAACTATTAAAATGACTTGATCTTTATGCTATGCTTATCTATAGGAGTATGTCCACCATATCATTCTCCTAATGATATGATCTTGTTGTTAATAACATCTCAATGTTCATGATATGGAAACCACAATCATTTATTAACCAACAAGCTAGTGATGTATAGGCTATACTAGGGACTTCAATTTAAGTTTACAAATCACACAAGTATTAATGTTTCCTTGTTAATACTATTATAGCATGAATGTAAACATTTATCATAAACACAAAGATATAATAATAACTACATTTATTATTGCCTCTAGGGCATATCTCCAACAGTCTCCCACTTGCACTAGAGTCATCTAATCTAGATTACATGGTAATATACCGAACACCCATGGCAGTTTGGTGCTGGTCATGTTTTGCCCTCGGGAGAGGTTTAGTCAACGGATCCGCCACATTCAGATCTGTGTGTACTTTGCAAATCTTTATATCCCCATCTTGGATATGTTCTCGAATAGCGTGAAAACGTAGCTTGATGTGCTTCAGCTTCTTGTGTGACCTTGGTTCTTGCGCATTGGCTATGGCGCCCATGTTATCACAGTAGATAGACATTGGGTCCAGTGCACTAGGAACCACACCTAGCTCTGTAATGAACTCTTTCATCCATATCGCTTCTTGTGAAGCCTCCGAAGCAGCCATGTATTCCGATTCAGTTGAAGATCTCGCCACAACGCTTTGCTTTGCACTCCTCCAGCTAACTGCTGCACCATTCAAAGTAAATACATATCCAGATTGTGATTTAGAATCATCCGGATCGGTGTTCCAACTAGCATCGGTGTAACCATTAACAACGAGCTGTTCATCACCTCCATAAGAAAGAACCATATCCTTAGTTCTTCTCAAGTACTTAAGGATGTTTTTGACCGCTGTACAATGATCCACTCCTGGATCACTTTGATATCTGCTAGTTAAACTAACAGCATATGCAATGTCGGGTCTAGTACATAGCAAGGCATACATTAGAGATCCTATGGCTGAGGCATAGGGAGTCTTGCTCATCCTTTCTCTATCATCTGCCGTTGTCGGACTTTGAGTTTTACTCAAGGTCGTATTGGGCAACATGGGCAAGAACCCTTTCTTGCTATCTTCCATTCCAAACCTCTTTAGAACTTTGTACAAATATGTACTTTGTGACAATGATATTAGGCGTCTCGATCTATCTCTATAAATCTTTATGCCTAATATGTAAGCTACTTCGCCAAGATCTTTCATTGAAAAACTATTATTCAAATATTCCTTGACACTATTAAGAAGGTCTACATCATTCCCAATTAAAAATATGGCATCCACATACAGTATTAAGAATGCTACAGAGCTCCCACTCACTTTCTTGTAAATACAAGCTTCTCCATAAGTTTGTATAAAACCAAAACTTTTGATCACCTTATCAAAACGTTGATTCCAACTTCGGGATGCTTGCTTCAATCCATAGATGGACCGTTGAAGTTCGCATACCTTGTTAGCATCTTTAGGATCGACAAAAACCTTTGGGTTGCATCATATACAACTCTTCATCAATGTCTCCATTGAGGAATGCTGTTTTGACATCCATCTGCCATATCTCATAATCATAATATGCAGCGATTGCTAACATAATCCTCACAGACTTTAGCTTCGCTACAGGTGAGAAAGTCTCATCGTAGTCAACTCCTTGAATTTGTCGAAACCCTTTTGCGACAAGTCGAGCTTTATAGACAGTAACATTACCATCAGCATCTGTTTTCTTCTTGAAAATCCATTTGTTCTCGACAGCCTTTCGGCCATCCGGTAAGTCCACCAAAGTCCATACTTGGTTTTCGTACATGGATCCAATCTCGGATTTCATGGCTTCTTGCCATTTATTGGAATCTGGGCTCATCATCGCTTCCTCATATGTTGCAGGGTCATCGGTGTTGTCCACCAACATGATACTCATAACGGGATCATACCAATCAGGAATGGTACGAGTTCTCGTTGACCTGCGAGGCTCTGTAGCAACTACAACCGAAGTTTCATGATCGTCATCATTAGCTTCCTCTCTTATTGGTGCAGGCACCACAGGAACTTCTTCTGGTGCTGCGCTACTCGCAATTTCGAGAGAAGGTTCAACAACCTCGTCGAGTTCTACTTTCCTTCCAGTAACTTCTTTCGAGACAAATTCCTTCTCTAGAAAGGATCCATTCTTGGCAACGAAGATTTTGCCCTCGGATCTATGATAGAAGGTATACCCAATAGTTTCCTTCGGGTATCCTATGAAGACGCATTTTTCCGCTTTGGGTTCAAGCTTGTCCGGCTGTAACTTCTTTACATAGGCTTCGCAACCCCAAACTTTAAGAAACGATAATTTAGGTTTCTTCCCAAACCACAATTCATACGGTGTCGTTTCAACGGATTTAGATGGTGCCCTATTTAAAGTGAATGCGGCTGTTTCTAATGCATAACCCCAAAATGATAGCGGTAAATCTGTAAGTGACATCATAAAACGAACCATATCTAAGAGAGTTCGATTACGACATTCGGACACACCATTACGCTGTGGTGTTCCCGGCGGTGTCAATTGTGAAAGTATTCCGCATTTCTTCAAATGCTCGCCAAACTCGTAACTTAGATATTCACCTCCACGATCAGAACGTAGAAATTTAATCTTCTTGTTACGTTGATTCTCTACCTCACTTTGAAATTCCTTAAACTTCTCGAAAGTTTCGGACATATGTTTCATGAAGTAGATATACCCATATCTACTCAAGTCATCCGTGAAGGTAAGAACATAACGATAACCACCGCGCGATGCTACACTCATTGGACCACACACATCGGTATGTATGATTTCCAATAAGTTCGTAGCTCGCTCCATCATACCAGAAAATGGAGTCTTAGTCATTTTACCCATTAGACATGCTTTGCATCTTTCAAGTGATTCGAAATCAAGTGATACAAGAAGTCCATTGGAATGGAGTTTCTTCATACGCTTCACTCCAATGTGACCAAGACGACAGTGCCACATATAGGTCGAGTTATCGCTCGATTTCAAACGTTTAGCCTCAATGTTATTAATATGTGTATTTCCACTATCGAGATTCAATAATAATAGACCTTCTATCAAAGGTGCATGTGCATAAAACATATTACTCATATAAATCGAATAACCATTATTCTCGGACTTAAACAAGTAACCGTCTCGCAATAAACAAGATCCCGATATAATGTTCATGCTTAACGCAGGCACCAAATAACAATATTTAAGTATAAAACTAATCCCGATGGTAGATGAAGAGGTAGCGTGCCGACCACGATCACATCAACCTTTGATCCGTTTCCAACGCGCATCATCACCTCATTCTTTGCTAGCTTTCGTTTATTCTGCAGCACCTGTTTCGAGTTACAAATATGAGCAACCGAACCAGTATCAAATACCCAGGCACTACTACGAGTACTAGTGAGATACACATCAATAACATGTATATCGGATATACCTTTCTTCTTGATGTTGACGTTCTTCAAATCCGCCAAGTACTTTGGGCAATTCCGCTTCCAGTGACCCTCTTGCTTGCAGTAAAAGCACTCAGTATCAGGCTTAGGTCTAGCCTTGGTCTTCTTCGTCGGGGCGGTAACTTTCTTACCACCCTTCTTGAAGTGTCCCTTTTGCTTAGACTTGCCTTTCTTGAATTTGGTGGTCTTATTGACCATCAACACTTGGTGCTCTTTCTTGATCTCCACTTCTGCAGATTTTAACATAGCAAACAGTTCTGGCAACTGCTTGTTCATGTTTTGCATATTGTAGTTCATCACAAAGTTCTTGTAACTTGGTGGTAGTGATTGGAGGACACGGTAAATCCCCAAAGCATTAGGAATCACTATACCCAAGCTTTGAAGTTTGTTTGCGTGCCCAGACATCTTAAGCACATGCTCACTGACGGAGCTGCCCTCTTCCATCTTGCAGTTAAAGAACTTTTCAGAAGCCTCATAGCTCTCAATTGCCGCGTGAGTCTCAAAGATAATTTTGAGATCACGGACAATATCATGTGGGTCTGAATTCTCAAACCTTTTCTGAAGCTCCGATTCTAAACCATATAAGATAGCACACTGAACTGTGGAGTACTGAGTCTTCCGAGCGAGGTAAACATTCTTTACTTCGTCGGTAGCAGTAGCTGCAGGTGGGTCACCCAGCGGTGCATCCAGCACATAGGTCAAATTACCAGCTGTGAGGACAATCCTCAAATTGCGGAACCAATCCGCGAAGTTGCTTCCATTGTTTTTCAACTTTTCTTTCTCTAGGAACGCATTAAAATTGATGGTAGGGGCCGCCATTGATCTACAACATATTTGCAATAGTTTAGACTAAGTTTATGACAAATTGAGTTCTAATTAATAGTTAAATTAATCTAGGTGAACTCCCACTCAAAACAATATCCCTCACATTGTTTTAGTGATCACACGAACCAAATCCACCACATCAACACCGATCATCACGAGAGTTGATATAGTTTCAATGGCGAACAATCGACATGTTCATCATATCTACTATATGATTCATGCTTTACTTTTCGGTGATCCGTGTTCCGAGACCATGTCTGTACATGCTAGGCTCGTCAAGATCAAACCTTAGTTTCCGCATGAGAAAATCTGGCTTGCTCACGTTGTATACACTTGCGGAATCTAACACACCCGATCATCACGTGGTGCTTCGAAACAACAAGCTTTAGCAACAGTACTAACTAAGGGTGAACACTTTATGACTTGAAATTCATGTGCATGAGGGATCATCTTATAATGCTACCCTCGTTAACTAAGCAATACAAGATGCATAAAGGATTAACATCACATGCAATTCATAATATGTGATATGATATGGCCTTTCTTCTTTGTGCTTCCGATCTCCATCTTCAAGCACGAACATGATCTCCATCATCACCGGCATTGCCTCAAGGTCAATGACGCTTCTCCATGGTTGTCGTCCACCGGCTTCAACTATTACAACTACTTTGAATAGACACGCGGGTCTTAACAGAAATTAAAGACAACCATATGTCTCCTGCCGGTTTCCAACTTACAATAAGGAACATTGCATACATCAAATATAATCACAATCATGGCTATATCACATCACTGCACACCCCTGCAAAACAAAGTTAGACGCCTCTACTTTCTTTGCATGTTTTACGTGGTTTGGGGCTTTCAATAAGTGTCGTTCTAACTTACGAACAAGAACCACAACATTGATACTAGCATTGTTAATCACCCGTTGTAAATTGAATCTTAACTATGCTGGGAGAAACAGGCACCCGCAAAGCCACTTATGCAATACAAGTTGCATGTCAAGCGTGGAGCAAGTCTCATGAACGATGTCATGTAAGGTTAGCCCGGGCCGCTTCATCCCAACATCCCGCAAGATGCAAAGTACACAAGAAGCAATCGACAATAAAAGCATCAACGCCCACAATGACCATTGTGTTCTACTCGTGCAACAGATCTACATATAGACACGGCTTTGATACCACTATAGGGTTTCGTAGAATGGAAAACAAAAAATTTCTATCGCATACAAACAAACAAACCAAGATCTATCTACTAGATTGTAGCAACGAGTCGATGGAATAACTCACCCTCGAAGATTCCAAAGTGTTTAACGAGAGCGGATTCTCGTGGGTGATGTAGTCGTACTCTTCTCGATCTCAAGATCGTGTAGACGATCCTTTCGGCGCTGCGTTCCGGCAGCGCTCCCGCAGTCGGTCACACGTTCGGTACTTGACGAAGACCTTCCTCTCCCTTGTTCCAGCAGGCAGCGGAGGTTGTAGCACTCTCCTCGCGATTCCGGCAGCACAACAGCGTGGTACCGGAAGTAGAGGGGAGATCTCGCAGGGCTTCGCCTTAAGCCGGAGCGAGTATGGTGGACTATGAGAGAGCTCCTCGGCGATCTAGGGTTTATACACACCAAGGAGGAGGTGCTAGGGCCGGCGGCTAGGGCTTGGAGGTGCCCAAGTCGGCGGCTAGGGGAGAAACCCTAGGCGGCGGCTATGGTGGGCGGCGGCGGCTAGGGTTTAGGTTTAGAGGGGGAACTTGTGTGCTAGGAGGGGCAGCCCTGCCCCTCCTCTTATAGGTGGGAGGCGCCGGCCAAGGAGAGGGGAGTCCCTCCCCAACTCGGATCCCAAGTGGGCCGGCGGTGGAGGGGAGGAACTCCTCCCCAACTCGGTTTCCACCTTCCCCTCCACTTCCCAAAATAGCCGTTTGACTTTTCAAATTGGCGTTTGACTTTTCAAACTAGGATTTGATTAAACCCTTTATTTTGTTCAGCGATGACACCTAGTACATGATGCAATCATTCCAACTTGGTATGACACATTCATGTACCCTTCCCCTTCGGAGTGTCGGACATTCCGGAACCTTCTAGAACATTCCCGATGAAAACACCGGAACCATTCTCCAACCCCGAAACAGGACTTTCCTTATATGAACCTTATTCTCCAGACCATTCCGGATCTCCTCGTGATATCCCGGATCCCATCCGAGACTCCGAACAACATTCGGTCTCTTACTCATCATTCCATAACTACTCAAACAACGTCAAATCCTTAAGTGTGTCTCCCTACGGTTCGTGAATTATGCGGACATGATCGAGACACTTCTCCGAACAATAACCTGTAGGGTTTCGTAGCATGGAAAACAAAAAATTTCTATCGCATACAAACAAACAAGCCAAGATCTATCTACTAGATTGTAGCAACGAGTTGATGGAATAACTCACCCTCGAAGATTCCAAAGCGTTTAACGAGAGCGGATTCTCGTGGGTGATGTAGTCGTACTCTTCCCGATCTCAAGATCGCGTAGACGATCCTTCCGGCGCTGCGTTCTGGCAGCGCTCCCGCAGTCGGTCACACATTCGGTACTCGACGAAGACCTTCCTCTCCCTTGTTCCAGCAGGCAGCGGAGGTTGTAGCACTCTCCTCGCGATTCCGACAGCACAACCGCGTGGTACTGGAAGTAGAGGGGAGATCTCGCAGGGCTTCGCCTTAAGCCGGAGCGAGTATGGTGGAGTATGAGAGAGTCCCTTGACGATCTAGTGTTTAGACACGCCGAGAAGGGGCAAGCCGGTGGCTAGGGTTTAGCTAGATGGCGGCTAGGGTTTACCCTAGGGCCGGCAGCGGCTATGGAGGCGGCGGCGGCTTGGGGCTAGGGTTTGGAGGAGAGGATCTTGTGTGTCTCTAGGAGGGAGCCCTGCCCCTCCTTATATAGGTGGAGGGGCCGGCCGGCCAAGGGGAGGGAGAGGAGTCCCTCCCCAACTCGGCTTGGGTGGTGCGCCGGCGGTGGGGAGGAGGGACTCCTCCCCAACTCGGTTTCCTCCTCCTTTCCCACTCCCAAAAATAGTCGTTTGACTTTCAAACTAACCGTTTGACTTTTCAAACTAGGATTTGAATAAACCCTCTATTTTGTTCAGCGATGACACTTAGTACATGATGCAATCATACCAACTTGATATAACACATTCATGTACCCTTCCCCTCCGGAGTGCCGGACATTCCGGAACCTTCTAGAACATTCCCGATGAAAACACCGGAACCATTCTCCAACTCCGAAACGGGACTTTCCTTATATGAATCTTATTCTCCGGACCATTCCGGATCTCCTCGTGATATCCCGGATCCCATCCGAGACTCTGAACAACATTCGGTCTCTTTCTCATCATTCCATAACTACTCAAACAACGTCGAATCCTTAAGTGTGTCTCCCTACGGTTCGTGAATTATGCGGACATGATCGAGACACTTCTCCGATCAATAACCAATAGAGGAATCTGGAAATTCATATGGCTCCCACATATTTCTACGATTACTTTGCGATCGAATGAACAACTTACATACGATACCAATTTCCCTTTGTCTCACGATAGTTTACTTATCCGAGGTTATGATCGTCGGTATCTCTGCATACCTAGTTCAACCTCGTTACTGATAAGTACTCTTTTCTCGTTCCCGTGATATGTGATCCCTTGTGAGCCAGTCACATGCTTGCAAGCTAATTGGATGACATTTCACCGAGAGGGCCCAAAGTATATCTATCCGTCATATGGATGGACAAATCCCACTCTTGATCCATGTGTCTCAACCAATACTTTCCGAACACTCAATGCCACCTTTATAGCCACCCTGTTACGGTGTGGTGTTTGATCTCATCAAAGCATCCATCCGGTAAAGGTGATATGCATGATCTCATGGTCGAAGGAATTAGGTTACTATGTATCAGAAAGCATATAGCAATTGAACTATTAAAATGACTTGATCTTTATGCTATGCTTATCTATAGGAGTATGTCCACCATATAATTATCCTAATGATATGATCTTGTTGTTAATAACATCTCAATGTTCATGATATGGAAACCACAATCATTTATTAACCAACAAGCTAGTGATGTATAGAGGCTATACTAGGGACTTCAATTTAAGTTTACAAATCACACAAGTATTAATGTTTCCTTGTTAATACTTTTATAGCATGAATGTAAACATTTATCATAAACACAAAGATATAATAATAACTACATTTATTATTGCCTCTAGGGCATATCCCCAACAGTCTCCCACTTGCACTAGAGTCATCTAATCTAGATTACATGGTAATATACCGAACACCCATGGCAGTTTGGTGCTGGTCATGTTTTGCCCTCGGGAGGGTTTTAGTCAACGGATCCGCCACATTCAGAACTGTGTGTACTTTGCAAATCTTTATATCCCCATCTTGGATATGTTCTCGAATAGCGTGAAAACGTAGCTTGATGTGCTTCAGCTTCTTGTGTGACCTTGGTTCTTGCGCATTGGCTATGGCGCCCATGTTATCACAGTAGATAGACATTGGGTCCAGCGCACTAGGAACCACACCCAGCTCTGTAATGAACTCTTTCATCCATATCGCTTCTTGTGAAGCCTCCGAAGCAGCCATGTATTCCGATTCAGTTGAAGATCTCGCCACAACGCTTTGCTTTGCACTCTTCCAGCTAACTGTTGCACCATTCAAAATAAATACGTATCCAGATTGTGATTTAGAATCATCCAGATCGGTGTTCCAACTAGCATCAGTGTAACCATTAACAACGAGTTGTTCATCACCTCCATAAGAAAGAACCATATCCTTAGTTCTTCTCAAGTACTTAAGGATGTTTTTGACCGCTGTCCAATGATCCACTCCTGGATCACTTTGATATCTGCTAGTTAAACTAACAGCATATGCAATGTCGGGTCTAGTACATAGCATGGCATATATTAGAGATCCTATGGCTGAGGCATAGGGAGTCTTACTCATCCTTTCTCTATCTTCTGCCATTGTCAGACTTTGAGTTTTACTCAAGGTCGTATTGGGCAACATGGGCAAGAACCCTTTCTTGCTATCTTCCATTCCAAACCTCTTTAGAACTTTGTCCAAATATGTACTTTGTGACAATGATATTAGGCGTCTCGATCTATCTCTATAAATCTTTATGCCTAATATGTAAGCTGCTTCGCCAAGATCCTTCATTGAAAAACTATTATTCAAATATTCCTTGACACTATTAAGAAGGTCTACATCATTCCCAATCAACAATATGTCATCTACATATAGTATTAAGAATGCTACAGAGCTCCCACTCACTTTCTTGTAAATACAAGCTTCTCCATAAGTTTGTATAAAACCAAAACTTTTGATTACCTTATCAAAACGTTGATTCCAACTTCGGGATGCTTGCTTCAATCCATAGATGGACCGTTGAAGTTTGCATACCTTGTTAGAATCTTTAGGATCGACAAAACCTTTGGGTTGCATCATATACAACTCTTCAACAATGTCTCCATTGAGGAACGCTGTTTTGACATCCATCTGCCATATCTCATAATCATAATATGCAGCGATTGCTAACATAATCCTCACAGACTTTAGCTTCGCTACCGGTGAGAAAGTCTCATCGTAGTCAACTCCTTGAATTTGTCGAAACCCTTTTGCGACAAGTCGAGCTTTATAGACAGTAACATTACCATCAGCATTTGTTTTCTTCTTGAAAATCCATTTGTTCTCGACGGCCTTCCGGCCATCCGGTAAGTCCACCAAAGTCCATACTTGGTTTTCGTACATGGATCCAATCTCGGATTTCATGGCTTCTTGCCACTTATTGGAATCTGGGCTCATCATCGCTTCCTCATATGTCTCAGGTTCATCGGTGTTATCCACCAACATGACATTCATAACGGGATCATACCAATCAGGAGTGGTACGAGTTCTCGTTGACCTGCGAGGCTTTGTAGCAACTACAACCGAAGTTTCATGATCATCATCATTAGCTTCCTCTCTTACTGGTGCAGGCGTCACATGAACTACTTCCGGTGCTGCCACTCGCAAGTTCGAGAGAAGGTTCAACAACCTCGTTGAGTTCTACTTTCCTTCCAGTCACTTCTTTCGAGAGAAATTCCTTCTCTAGAAAGGATCCATTCTTGGCAACGAAGATTTTGCCTTCGGATCTATGATAGAAGGTATACCCAATAGTTTCCTTCGGGTATCCTATGAAGACGCATTTTTCTGCTTTGGGTTCTAGCTTGTCCGGCTGTGACTTCTTTACATAGGCTTCGCATCCCCAAACTTTAAGGAACGACAATTTAGGTTTCTTCCCAAACCATAATTCATATGGTGTCCTTTCCACGGATTTAGATGGTGCCCTATTTAAAGTGAGTGCGGCTGTTTCTAATGCATAACCCCAAAATGATAGCGATAAATCTGTAAGTGACATCATAGAATGAACCATATCTAAGAGAGTTCGATTACGACATTCGGACACACCATTACGCTGTGGTGTTCCCGGCGGTGTCAATTGTGAAAGTATTCCGCATTTCTTCAAATGCTCGCCAAACTCGTAACTCAGATATTCACCTCCACGATCAGAACGTAGAAATTTAATCTTCTTGTTACGTTGATTCTCTACCTCACTTTGAAATTCCTTAAACTTCTCGAAAGTTTCGGACTTATGTTTCATGAAATAGATATACCCATATCTACTCAAGTCATCCGTGAAGGTAAGAACATAACGATAACCACCGCGCAATGCTACACTCATTGGACCACACACATCGGTATGTATGATTTCCAACAAGTCCGTAGCTCGCTCCATCATACCAGAAAATGGAGTCTTAGTCATTTTACCCATCAGACATGCTTCGCATCTTTCAAGTGATTCGAAATCAAGTGATTCAAGAAGTCCATCGGAATGGAGTTTCTTTATACGCTTCACTCCAATGTGACCAAGACGACAGTGCCACATATAGGTCGAGTTATCGCTCGATTTCAAACGTTTAGCCTCAATGTTATTAATATGTGTATTTCCACTATCGAGATTCAATAAGAATAGACCATCTATCAAAGGTGCATGTGCATAAAACATATTGCTCATATAAATCGAACAACCATTATTCTCGGATTTAAACAAGTAACCATCTCGCAATAAACAAGATCCCGATATAATGTTCATGCTTAACGCAGGCACCAAATAACAATTATTTAAGTATAAAACTAATCCCGATGGTAGATGAAGGGGTAGCGTGCCGACCGCGATCACATCAACCTTTGATCCGTTTCCAACGCGCATCGTCACCTTGTTTTTCGCTAGCTTCCGTTTATTCCGCAGCACCTGTTTCGAGTTACAAATATGAGCAACCGAACCAGTATCAAATATCCAGGCACTACTACGAGTACTAGTGAGATACACATCAATAACATGTATATCAGATATACCTTTCTTCTTGATGTTGCCTTTCTTCAAATCCGCCAAGTACTTTGGGCAATTCCGCTTCCAGTGACCTTCTCCCTTGCAGTAAAAGCACTCAGTATCAGGCTTAGGTCCAGCCTTGGTCTTCTTCGTTGGCGTGGTAACTTTCTTACCACCCTTCTTAAAGTGTCCCTTTTGCTTAGACTTGCCTTTCTTGAATTTGGTGGTCTTATTGACCAACAACACTTGGTGCTCTTTCTTGATCTCCACTTCTGCAGATTTCAACATGGCAAAGAGTTCTGGCAACGTCTTGTTCATGTTCTGCATGTTGTAGTTCATCACAAAGTTCTTGTAACTTGGTGGTAGTGATTGGAGGACACGGTAAATCCCCAAAGCATTAGGAATAACTATACCCAAGCTTTGAAGTTTGTTTGCGTGCCCAGACATCTTAAGCACATGCTCACTGACGGAGCTGCCCTCTTCCATCTTGCAGTTAAAGAATTTTTCAGAAGCCTCGTAGCTCTCAATTGCCGCATGAGTCTCAAAGATCAATTTGAGATCACGGACAATATCATGTGGGTCTGAATTCTCAAACCTTTTCTGAAGCTCCGATTCTAAACCGTACAAGATAGCACACTGAACTGTGGAGTACTGAGTCTTCCGAGTGAGGTAAACATTCTTTACTTCATCGGTAGCAGTAGCTGCAGGTGGGTCACCCAGCGGTGCATCCAGCACATAGGTCAAATTACCAGCTGTGAGGACAATCCTCAAATTGCGGAACCAATCCGCGAAGTTGCTTCCATTGTTTTTCAACTTTTCTTTCTCTAGGAACACATTAAAATTGATGGTAGGGGATGCCATTGATCTACAACATATTTGCAATAGTTTAGACTAAGTTTATGACAAATTGAGTTCAAATTAGTAATAAAATTAACCTAGGTGAACTCCCACTCAAAACAACATTCCTCACATTGTTTTAGTGATAACATGAACCAAATCCACCACATCAACACCGATCATCACGAGAGTTGATATAGTTTCAATGGCGAACAATCGACATGTTCATCATATCTACTATATGATTCATGCTTTACCTTTCGGTGATCCGTGTTCCGAGACCATGTCTGTACATGCTAGGCTCCTCAAGATCAAACCTTAGTTTCCGCATGAGCAAATCTGGCTTGCTCATGTTGTATACACTTGCGGAATCTAACACACCCGATCATCACGTGGTGCTTCGAAACAACAAGCTTTAGCAACAGAACTAACTAAGGGTGAACACTTTATGATTTGAAATTCATGTGCATGAGGGATCATATTATAATGCTACCGTCATCTACTAAGCAATACAAGATGCATAAAGGATTAACATCACATGCAATTCATAATATGTGATATGATATGGCCTTTCTTCTTTGTGCTTCCGATCTCCATATTTAAGCACGAACATGATCTCCATCATCACCGACATTGCATCAAGGTCCATGACGCTGCTCCATGGTTGTCGTCCACCGGCTTCAACTATTACAACTACTTTGAATAGACACGCGGGTCTTAACATAAATTAAAGACAACCATATGGCTCTTGCCGGTTGCCAACTTACAATAAGGATCATTGCATACATCAAATATAATCACAATCATGGCCATATCACATCACTGCACACCCCTGCAAAACAAAGTTAGACGCCTCTACTTTCTTTGCATGTTTTACGTGGTTTGGGGCTTTCAATAAGTGTCGTTCTAACTTACGAACATGAACCACAACATTGATACTAGTATTGTTAATCACCCGTTGTAAATTGGATCTTAACTATGCTAGGAGAAACAGGCACCCGCAAAGCCACTTATGCAATACAAGTTGCATGTCAAGCGTGGAGCAAGTCTCATGAACGATGTCATGTAAGGTTAGCCCGGGCCGCTTCATCCCAACATCCCGCAAGATGCAAAGTACACAAGAATCAATCGACAATAAAAGCATCAACGCCCACAATGACCATTGTGTTCTACTCGTGCAACAGATCTACATATAGACACGGCTCTGATACCACTGTAGGGTTTCGTAGCATGGAAAACAAAAATTTTCTATCGCATACAAACAAACAAGCCAAGATCTATCTACTAGATTGTAGCAACGAGTCGATGGAATAACTCACCCTCGAAGATTCCAAAGCGTTTAACGAGAGCGGATTCTCGTGGGTGATGTAGTCGTACTCTTCCCGATCTCAAGATCGCGTAGACGATCCTTCCGGCGCTGCGTTCCGGCAGCGCTCCCGCAATCGGTCACATGTTCGGTACTCGACGAAGACCTTCCTCTCCCTTGTTCCAGCAGGCAGCGGAGGTTGTAGCACTCTCCTCGCGATTCCGGCAGCACAACGGCGTGGTACCGGAAGTAGAGGGGAGATCTCGCAGGGCTTCGCCTTAAGCCGGAGCGAGTATGGTGGAGTATGAGAGAGTCCCTTGACGATCTAGGGTTTATACACGCCGAGGAGGGGCAAGCCGGCGGCTAGGGTTTAGCTAGACGGCGGCTAGGGTTTGCCCTAGGGCCGGCGGCTATGGAGGCGGCGGCGGCTTGGGGCTAGGGTTTGGAGGAGAGGATCTTGTGTGTCTCTAGGAGGGAGCCCTGCCCCTCCTTATATAGGTGGAGGGGCCGGCCGGCCAAGGGGAGGGAGTGGAGTCCCTCCCCAACTCGGATTGGGTGGTGCGCCGGCGGTGGGGAGGAGGGACTCCTCCCCAACTCGGTTTCCTCCTCCTTTCCCACTTCCCAAAAATAGCCGTTTGACTTTTCAAACTAGGATTTGAATAAACCCTCTATTTTGTTCAGCGATGACACTTAGTACATGATGCAATCATACCAACTTGATATAACACATTCATGTACCCTTCCCCTCCGGAGTGCCGGACATTTCGGAACCTTCTAGAATATTCTCGATGAAAACACCGGAACCATTCTCCAACTCCGAAACGGGACTTTCCTTATATGAATCTTATTCTCCGGACCATTCCGGATCTCCTCGTGATATCCCGGATCCCATCCGAGACTCCGAACAACATTCGGTCTCTTTCTCATCATTCCATAACTACTCAAACAACGTCGAATCCTTAAGTGTGTCTCCCTACGGTTCGTGAATTATGCGGACATGATCGAGACACTTCTCCGATCAATAACCAATAGAGGAATCTGGAAATTCATATGGCTCCCACATATTTCTACGATTACTTTGCGATCGAATGAACCACTTACATACGATACCAATTTCCCTTTGTCTCATGATAGTTTACTTATTCGAGGTTATGATCGTCGGTATCTCTGCATACCTAGTTCAACCTCGTTACTGATAAGTACTCTTTTATCGTTCCCGTGATATGTGATCCCTTGTGAGCCAGTCACATGCTTGCAAGCTAATTGGATGACATTTCACCGAGAGGGCCCAGAGTATATCTATCCGTCATATGGATGGACAAATCCCACTCTTGATCCATGTGTCTCAACCAATACTTTCCGAACACTCAATGCCACCTTTATAGCCACCCTGTTACGGTGTGGTGTTTGATGTCATCAAAGCATCCATCCGGTAAAGGTGATATGCATGATCTCATGGTCGAAGGAATTAGGTTACTATGTATCAGAAAGCATATAGCAATTGAACTATTAAAATGACTTGATCCTTATGCTATGCTTATCTATAGGAGTATGTCCACCATATCATTCTCCTAATGATATGATCTTGTTGTTAATAACATCTCAATGTTCATGATATGGAAACCACAATCATTTATTAACCAACAAGCTAGTGATGTATAGAGGCTATACTAGGGACTTCAATTTAAGTTTACAAATCACACAAGTATTAATGTTTCCTTGTTAATAATATTATAGCATGAATGTAAACATTTATCATAAACACAAAGATATAATAATAACTACATTTATTATTGCCTCTAGGGCATATCTCCAACATAACCAATAGAGGAATCTGGAAATTCATATGGCTCCCACATATTTCTACGATTACTTTGCGATCGAATGAACCACTTACATACGATACCAATTTCCCTTTGTCTCACGATAGTTTACTTATCCGAGGTTATGATCGTCGGTATCTCTGCATACCTAGTTCAACCTCGTTACTGATAAGTACTCTTTTCTCGTTCCCGTGATATGTGATCCCTTGTGAGCCAGTCACATGCTTGCAAGCTAATTGGATGACATTTCACCGAGAGGGCCCAGAGTATATCTATCCGTCATATGGATGGAAAAATCCCACTCTTGATCCATGTGTCTCAACCAATACTTTCCGAACACTCAATGCCACCTTTATAGCCACCCAGTTACGGTGTGGTGTTTGATGTCATCAAAGCATCCTTCCGGTGAAGGTGATATGCAAGATCTCATGGTCGAAGGAATTAGGTTACTATGTATCAGAAAGCATATAGCAATTGAACTATTAAAATGACTTGATCTTTATGCTACGCTTATCTATAGGAGTATGTCCACCATATCATTCTCCTAACGATATGATCTTGTTGTTAATAACATCTCAATGTTCATGATAGGGAAACCACAATCATTTATTAACCAACAAGCTAGTATTATAAAGAGGCTTTACTAGGGACTTCAATTTAAGTTTACAAATCACACAAGTATTAATGTTTCCTTGTTAATACTATTATAGCATGAATGTAAATATTTATCATAAACACAAAGATATAATAATAACCATATTGGTTATTGCCTCTAGGGCATATCTGCAACAGGAAGCAATATGGTTGCACACTAATGTCAGATGGTTGGTCCGATAGAAAGGGATTCCACTTGATCAATTTCCTTGTGAATAGCCCGGAGGGCACTTATTTCTTGGAATCGGTTGATGCATCAAGTGAATACCAAGATGCTCAGATGATATCATCTTGGTTAGAGAAGAGAATTGAGGATGTTGGTAAATAGAATGATGTCCAAGTTGTCATCAACAATGGTGCTAACTACAAGGCAGCGAGAAAGATTCTAATGGAGAGGATTCCTACACTATATTGGAGTCAATGTGCATACCATTGTTTAGACCTAATGTTGGAAGATATAGGGAGGATAAAGGCATTTAAGAGGCCTATTGCACGAGGTAGATGAGTCACTACTTTCATCTATAGGCATGGCAGAATTCTTAATCTAATGAGGAAGGCAATGGGTGAGATATATCTTGTGAGACCCGCAACCACTCGCTTTGCCACATTCTTTCTTGCTCTTAAGAGTTTGATCAAGCACAAGCAAGCTTTGAGGAGTCTATTTACAAGTCAAGCATGGGTTGCAAACAAATTGGCCTAAACTACAACTGTTTCGAATGTGCAAGACATTGTTCTTTTCGCGGAGTGGTGGCACGCAGTTGAGGAATGCCTTAGAGCTTTAGGTCCACTACTTTGAGTGCTTAGGCTAGCGGATGGTGATGAGGTTCCTTCCATGCCTGAAATTACAGCAATAATGAAGTTTGCAAGGGAGAAGATAAGTCAAGGTTTCCCCCAACAAAGCAAGCAAGCTTTGCTCAAGAAGATCATGAACATTATTGATAAACGTTGGGAAACTCAAATGGATCATCCATTGTATGGGGCTGCTTTGTTTTTTAACCCCATGAAATACTTCTCTATTATTGATAGTGGTGATGATGCCCTAGTTGGTGAGCTAATAAGTTGCTTCAATGATGTCTTTGCAAAAATGGTACTTGACGTCGAAACTCGCAACAAGATTGATGCACAATCTGTTCTTTATGAGGACCGGTGAGGAACCTTTGCTAATGTGATGGAAATACAAAACATGGACAAAAGAAATCCTCATAAGTCAATTCAAGTTAATTTCAGCAAGCATCAAGTTAATTTCAGAAAGTTATTTTCTGTACAAACTTCTAATGCATGTGGGGTTTTACCATTTTAGTTGATTGGTGGCGTTCATATGGTGGTCGGGCAATTGAGCTACAAAGGTTTGCAAAGCGTATTGTTAGTATTTGTACTTCATCATCCGGTTGTGAGAGAAATTGGAGCGCATTTGAATTTGTGAGTAACTTCTTTGTCTCTATTTTAGCAAGAGCAAGTTAATTTCAACAAGTTATTTATTCACTCTATTTGCTATTTGTAGATCCATACAAAGAAAATGAATAATTTACAACATCGAATATTGAATGACAATGTGTTTGTTTAATACAACCGGAAGGACATGGATAGGTTTAAAAGAGGTGTGATAAGTTGGGTGACAAATATGACCTTCTTGTGATTGAGGATATTGATTGGTACAATGAGTGGGTTGAACCAACAATGCCTCCACCACAAGGTGCTCGAGGGTGTCTGGATGACATTTCATGGGAGCTAATTGGTGAGGCAGTTGGTTTAACTTCGTCATTGTAATGTCACAATTTTCCTAGAGCTAGAATGCAAAGGGGCCCCTCGAATGTCAATATGCACTACAAAAGGCAGTGCAAAAGGTTTGCTCCTTCACCAACATTTATTCATGATGTTGATGAAGAGATTGGAGACATTGAAGAGGATGACCAAGAACAACACTCAAGTATCCCCAATGGAGAGGATAATGATTCAGACTTTCTTGATGATGATGATGTTACTGATGATGATGAAGATCCAACTATGATGATCAAGATGGAGACAACACAAATGCTACCATTGATGAGTTCGATGATGGCTTTGTTTGATTGAGACTGGCCTGGCCTTGCATATGATTTGATTGTGTTGTGTGGAACCTAGTTTATGTTGTTTGTTGTGAACCTAATTTATGTTGTGATTGTACTAGCAATAAATATTTATGTTCTGGACTTGCATTGTATTGGATGGACTGGTTATGTAATATGTAATGCACTCATGTTTACAATCTTGTTTTGCATTTATACTCTAATTTATTCTCTGTTTTTTACCAATTGTGGTCAGTTAAGTCATGTTCTAACCATATATGTTGATGTTTTGTAAATTTCTGTTGTGGAAGGAAGAAATGGGAAAAAGTATGGGAGATATGGATGCTACATGGGCTCAACAACAAGGCAATTACAGGTATTTATGTCTAAAACTGGCTGCCATATTTGTTCTGCCTTAATTGTCGAAAATGTACTAAGATGTCGCCTCGCTTCACGCTTTGAGCGCCTACGCATTAAGGTGCCCCCAGCGCCTTAAGTCGCCTAGACGCCTTAAAAACCATGATTTTAATAGCTGGAAAAAAGGATGAACACTTATCTAGATCGGAAATTGAAAACCCAATGGTTCACAAACCTCTTAGTACACAAGTTCATCTGAAGTGCCTACTGCGTGATATGTGCCCCCTTTGAAGACAAGCATAGTTCGTACATATGTTAGTGTACATCTGCGTGCATATGTAAATATTGACTAGAAAGGGCATAACATGAACAAGATCATACCTCACATAAGAGTGCACTAAGGATCAATGGTGGATCATAAATTTGATGGTCCCATTTTCTTATATAATTTAAAAACATGTATTTAGTGAAACAAAAAATGTACCGATATAATGTCTCTTTTAGCACCTCAGTCGAGTGATCTTCTCCTATGTTGCTAACTAAATATACCATATGTACCATCTAGAATTCATTACCATTATATAAGAAAGTGTACTTAAATACTTTTCATTTGACAAGTTCTGCTTCTGCCTACCATACCATGTACACAGTAGCTCGACTATTTAAATGCTTGAGTGTCCAAGCAGCATATATTATTTTTACTCCATGCCAGCACTTAATGACATTTTCATAGTTATGTTTGTTTTGTCTCACATCTAGGAAGCTAGCTAGCACGCCATGTGGCGATGATCAACCATGTTTTGTGCACTGAGTCGATCTTCAACATGGTAGAAGCATGCATGAATGCATCGATTTACTTTGGAATGAGCTGCACTAGGAAGCATGTGAAGCCATTGGTCTACAACACCGCCGAACAACACATGCTTAAATAGCGTAGCGATGAAAGCCGGCTTCATGGGCCGGAATGTCATCTCCTAGAATAGTTTTTTGTGCAAGTTTTAGCTTACATCAGCACTAACCTGAGGAAGAACTTATCAACGCTTTATTTGTCATTCGTGCCCGTGTGCATTTTTAGACTAGCTAGCAGTTTAGCACCTATATTGTCACAATATCCCTTGTTCTTAACAGGAGACATGTTTCACGTTGAAAATAATCCAAATAGCGGTAGTTCAGTTTGAGTTTACATATTGAAACATGCATTGATTGCACTAGATAAATTGAAAAGACACTTAACAGATTGTTTGATAAAGGTACTTAAAATTAATGGTTGATTTTTTAAGCACCCGTGTCTTTGCATACCCGTGTAAGTTGTTCTTATTGGAGTAAATAAATCGGTACAAGCTTTTAATACCCCCATCTCTGCATCACAGATGCATATAGCCTATATTTTATTTAAAAAATTAAGTCCAGCAAAAAATAAATCCTAATTCAAAATTTGTGGTATGCTACAATAACCATCAAGCACCCAAAAAAGAACGTATGCAACACGTCACCTAAAGCGCAACATATGATTCCCCTATAAGTCTCTCTAGTTTCTTGGCACCATATTCCATATGCTCATAGTTCTGCCATAGGACAACCACGAGTACACCTAATAGATACATATAAGACAACACATATACAAATGATATAAATTTCATATTTTCAAATAAATAGATCATCTTGACAAAGCAAATAGATCCACCACTTATGTTCCTGTAAATTTAGAGAACGATGTTAATTTTCAATGCCACGTAACCATGACCCAAACATGTGCGACATACTACAGGGAGGACTAATATTAAATGTATAATAAGTAACATCCCACACTGGTATTATGTACTATAAACTTTTTAAAATATATGATGTTTTAGTTTTTTCTAAAACGTATGTATCAAGACATCTTTTATTGTGTAGTTTCGGAGCAAAGTGAGTGAAGCCACATACTAAAAAGCGTCTAGATACATATGTTTTAGAAAACGCTAAAACATCTTATATTTTAAAATAGAGGGTCTAGTTTGTAGCAGGACACAAAAGTCACCTTGTATTTCCATGTAAGTTACCCTTAGTTAAATTATATTTGCTAAGAGTTATGGAGCATAAAAACCATTAAAACACTAATTAGGAGGCTATTTAATTTTTTATAGTTTCTTAGATTAGAACCGCCCGGAGAGTCAAACTGAGCTACATACTACTGACAATAACAACCCACAAAATGTAGCTTTCGTCAAAAATATCCTTGTATGTCAAAAATTATATGTATGCAAATTTGAGAAATATCTCATGGCAATCATTTAAATGTTCACCAGTGAGAGTTAATTGCACCTACAATAGAGGAAATAGTGGCATGTTTATCTTTACTACTCCCTCCAATATATAATAAGTCTTGTTGATTTAGTACATAGTTGTGATAAATCATGATAAGTGTCGCTGATTTAGTACAAAGTTATAATGAATTAGTGACACTTATTATGGATCGGAGGGAGTATTAAATTGGAGTTTGTATCGATTTTAGTGGTAGGTAGATAAGCACTCAACGCTCATCGTTATATACATGTAGACCGTCATATGAACATCTGATCTCTCGCAGGTTCCAAACTAGAAATGACAAGATAATGTATGTATTTCCAGTTAAGGATGAAAACGGAGCGAAAATCGATAGAACTGGGTGGTGCCACATTTGTCATATTATTTTGCAGAAAAGGAAATAGATACATGAACACCAAAAAGAAAAATAGAAGCAGATATTATCGGAATTAGATATGAACCGAATACAGTGCAGACGCGGAGCGATGCAGATTTTACCCAGAACCAAGAGAACATTGTAATCTTGCAACAAATCATGGAAGGTTTTCAACGGAATAAGGGAAAGATAGCACGATGCTAGGTTTAAAATGGAATATGGGAAAGATAAAATCGTGAAAGCCTCCTCGAATGCATAAAGATATTATATGATCATTGGTTTTGGGAATACCGTGCAGACGCGAAGCGATGCAGATTTTACCCAGAACCAAGTGAACCATGTAATATTGCAACAAATTGTGGAAGGTTTACAAGGGAATAAGGGAAAGATAGCACGATGCTAGGTTTAAAAGGGAATATGGGAAAGATAAAATCGTGAAAGCCTCCTCGAATGCATAAAGATATTACATGATCATTGGTTCTGGGATGAGCAGCTTTGCAAGTTTGGCTTGACAAGATCATGTAATGGGTCAGTTGGATTTGTCTATACACATCAAACCTAAAACAGAAATTCCATATTAGATGAAAACAGGAATTATGTTTTTCCATGGAGAAGTTGGAAACTTTTCGCTCCATTTTCATCCCTATTTCCAGTAGATATAATTATGTACAAATTTTCTTGTGGCATTTTATTACTTAGTTTTCTCTCTCTAGAATTAAAGATCTTGGTTGTCTGTACAAAGGGTATAGGGGCATTGTCTTTGACCTATAGGTACAATTCGCTCAAATTGTTGACCCATTTATTTATTTTCATTCGGTTCTCATTTTTCTAAATAATATGCACATCCTTTCAAAAACAAATTTGGTGTAATTGTTTAGAACATTTCTTATTATATGAGATTTCTTAATCTGCAAGTTTCTAGTATGGGACAACCCTTCAAAAACAAAACCGTGATAAAGAATAATTTTAACATACCTTGGAAATGGAACCAAACTTGGAGGAACATACCCCCCTTAGAAAATTTACAAAAAGAATATTGTTTTACTAATGTGGATGATAACTATGAGAGAGTGTGTGCCCATGCACATGACAGGGTGACTCTAAGTGGAATCACACGCTATGAGAAACATAGTGAAGCAAAGGGGGAACAAATTATGATATTGAGTAGGTTAACATGAGGCAAAGTTGATGGCAGGGAGAGGTAGAAAGACAAAAAAACAATACACTAAGGAAGTATCTCTACACACAGAATTTAACAAAGCAAGCGAGACATGGTTTAATTACACTTAGTATTTCTGTAGCAATGCACAGATACTTAGCTAGTTTTGTAAAGTATTTAAATGCTAGTGTAGGTCTCACATAGTCTTATCTACATGCCTTCCAAAAAGGTATGCTCTCTTCGTTCTACCCGAGGGGAAATATGTAAATGGTTTCTTTGATCCGCATGAGTCCCTTAAAAATATAGAATCACTAGGGATTACTAGAATTAAAAGGGAGTGTGAGAGTGTGTTTCTAGCCATGTATTTTCTATGAAGTAAAGACTGCAAAACACCATCCTCCATATAAGTAGCTTAAATAATTGTTTACCCATGAGGCAGTTATTTTAAAATTAGAGGTCATATATGTGCATACCCCTTGAGTCATACTACAAAGGATTTGTCAATCGGTCAATCTACTTATTTTTATGTTGATCGGACTACCAAAAATGAGGAGATAAACATCTCACTGCTTTCAAACCCTTTAGGAACACCATTACATTAGCCAGGATACTTAAGACAGAATTTATAATAATCAAGTGTCCACATAGAGAAGTATTGAGTTTGTGATCGAGATGGTCTTGCGTGTCCATGAGGTGCACATATTGAGGCTTGTAATCAACTTTGGAACGTCAATTCCCAAGGTACGATCACTCGGACTACCCATAGTGGGGGTATAATAGGTAGTATGCATTTCATACATATAAAAAACTGATGTGCCACTGCAATTAATAATGTGAGAGGTAATAGTTGTATCATAACATATAGAACTAGAAAGTTGAATGTCAAATAGATCTTGTAGCACATAATTTTTCGACTATGGTACTAGTAAATGGTACCATGTATTATAAAAATAGTATCATATGCATGGTACTAATATATGATACATCCCTCATCGCACCGTGATCAGCCTTATGGTCCATTGACCTTCTTAACCACCTTGATCCTCTGTCTTATGGCCAAAGGTAATTATCCACGTCGCACTTATATTCAATGTTAGTGTATAATGCGTGGTCCAAGTCCAGGTTAGTAAATAGCAAATCAAAAAGTAAACACAAAGATATAATGATCATTTCTAATCATAATGACTCCTTTATCAGTAGTGAAATATGCAATATGATTGTACTTCTTTGTTCTGAATTAATTAAGTTATATATTTTTGCTAAACCAAACCATTTTAAGTTTAACCAAAGTTTATAGAACAAAATATCAACATCTACAATGTGGCATTAGTTTCCCTGTGGACATTATAATATAGGTTTGATGTTATATAGTGAATATGTCTGCACTTGGTAAAACTAAGAGAAGATTGACTTAGAAAAAAATCTAGAAGTCCAATTAATTCAGAACGGGAGACAAGTACCTAGATCGGGGTATAATCAGATATAGGATGAGAACCTAAAATAAACGGGAGAGGTGTACCTACGCAATTATATGTGTAGATATTTATGTATTTATTTATAAGAGTGACCAGCGCTCAATTGTCTAAGACTTAATTTAATTCTCAGTCAAGTGACATTGCCTAATCTTAGTGTAATGGATCCATCGTCCACATTCTTCATACTTCTCTTGTCCTCTCGAGTCTTGTATAGCCCTAAAATTGTAGAATTCGAAATCGCATATGGTATTTCTTGCATACTACTACTCCCTCTAACCCAAATTAGTTTAATTGACTCAAATTTGTGAAGGTACGTATGTATCTAATACTAAATCATGTTTGGATACAATCGAATCTAGATAAATCTAAGTCATCTAATTTGGATAGTAGGTAGTACCTTCATTTCAAAATATAAGATGTTGCTCTTGTGAAACAAATGTATCTAGACATCTTTTAGTATGGAGATTCATAGCTGAACCATAATTAAAATCGTCTAGATACATTGGTTTCATAAAAGCTAAACATTAGAGGGAGTAGCATGGCTCTGATTCCCCCTCCCCATATGGTCATATCTCTTATTTCTAGCTCCCTCTCTTAGTACAACACATGTTCAACTCCCTAAGTCAGATGCAACCCATCACTAGTAGAAAAAGGGCTTCTAGTCCTCGTTCTGGACGGCCTCTAGTCCCGATTATCCAACCAGGACTATGAAATCGGGACTAGAGGTCCTGATTTTTAGTCCCGATTGTGCCACAAACAGGGACCAAAGGCCCTCCACGTGGCTGCGGTCGTGTGCTAAGGCTGGATGACCCTTTAGTCCCGTTGGAAGTTTTTAAAAAAATTCAAAAAAAAAGTTTCAGTTTTTTAAGATTTCTTTTGAATTTTGAAGTTTCGGTATTTTGAATTGTTTGATAGTTTAATCTCTAATCACCCCTATTCTCATGTCAAAATTCATACTCGTGGTCAAATTTTTCGGTTCTTCACCCATCCTCACACTTCTTCACCCTCAGCACGCTTATAACTTTTGAGTTCCTTTCAAATTAGCTTCCAAGACTGCGCTCATAACTTCCTGATAATAATACGCTATCAATTCTATTAACCCTTAGACTTTGTTAACACATGATTTTATTTTTTGAATTCCTAATAATTTTAAAAATAAGCAACAATGAATTCTAAATAATCTTTATGCATAATTTAATTATTAAATTAAAAACTCAAAATTTTCAAAAAAAACTAAAATATTATAAAAACTACAAAATAAATAAAAAGTAGAATAATCAACAAAAGAAATTAATTTAAAAAAAATATTATTTTTTCTCATTTTTTCAGCGCAAAACCTAAAATCTTCCTGCTTTCATATTTTTATTTGGAATTTTGAAAATCTATCATTTTTGCAAACGGCCATAGGCTGTAACTTTGTGCGTAGATATATTTTCATATATTACACAATTTTGTTCGAGTTGGTATGCAAAAGTTATAACCGTTTTAATTCGGAAGAATTTTTTTGCATAAAAAATCAAAATTCAAATTTTAAAAGTTTCCCTAAAAGTTGGTTGCATTAGGTATAGGCATGTCAAAGGATTAAAATTTAAAGTTTTTATCATTTTTGTTTATTTTGTTTAGACGTTTTTTTGCGCAAGAAAAATGTACTTTTACTTTTAGTCTGAATTGGTGTCTCCAATCGAGACTAAAGGTCTGAGACTAAAGGTTACTATTAATCAGGACTAAAGGTCTCATTTAACCCGGGACTAAAGCTGGCTGGGTTCAGAAGTCGTTGAAACCGGGACTAATGCTAACATTAGTCACGGGTCCAAACATAACGGAGATTAAAGCTCAACGTTAGCTCCGGACGAAAAGACTATTTTCTACTAGTGCATGTGTATAACTAGAAAAATCTCACATTTGCAACCGAAACACAACTCTGAATCAACATGCAACTTCAGAAAAGCGAACCTCTTCATCGTTTTATATAAATAAAAGACATATAATATACGGAGTACACAAAGCCAACATTGACGACGACATTGGTTCCATCTCAAAAAAACAAACATTGGCTTCGGTTCAGATAAGTTGAGAAAAACAAAAACTAAGCGTAGGCCAGGTGAATGCAGAAGCGCACCGGCCGGTCAGCTTGCTAGCTAGGTCTGGCCAGCTGCCAGCCTGGTCACCGCTGCCTTTTTCTCCGGTATTCCTTGTTGTTGGACGACGGCTCCATCACGTCGTCGGCGAACCGCACCTTCTTCTTGGCCCTCGCCGGGCTCACGTCGCTCAGCCTGCCACCTGAACCAATCGGCCAAATCCAGATGAATGAACACAGCCGGCCGGTCAGGTATCTCGGCAGAGCAAGGCAAGGGCACGCAGGTAATTAAGTACTTATTACCTTGCTGGAGATGAATCCTCCTCCTGAAGTCGGACTCGAGGCCGCTGAAGAGGCGCACGGTGGCGAGCGTGACGGCGGCCGACACCGCGGCGACGGCGACGACACCCGCGCAGTTTCCTCCTCCCGCGCCGGACTCCATTGCCTAGCTAGCTGCCTCGATGACCCGGCCGGCCTTAGCTAGGAACTGTCAACTTTGTAATGGAGGAGGAGGTTTTCAGCTCGCTGGCTTTATCTGTCTGGGCTGGAAGCCTGGAAGGCGAGGGAAACGAGAGCCTCGCGTGAGAAACCATGCATGATTAAGCTGGCTCCCCGGCCGTGTTAGGATTTATTTAGGAATCCCCGAGATACGCGCGCCACGTGACGTGCCAGCACGCACGCACGCACGCCTCCCTCCTGAAATAAGGTGACACGCACATGTGTAGATTTCTTTTTTATTTTTCAGTGTGTAACTAATGATCTGGCAACAAAGGCTCTGGCATTTACAAATTCTGTGCCCAAATCTGCACGGCCATGTTTTTCACCTGAGGGCGCACCGCCGAGGAGCGGGAGACGCGGCGGAGCGCCGGTTCGAGCGAATGGAACAGGATGTCTCGGAAGGTTACTGAAAGGAGGCATGTCATCCACAGGCCCCGCCACCGGCGAGCGAGCCGTGAGGAATCTGGTGCGTGCGGCGGCGCGCACGCCGCCGTCTTCGAGGCTGAGGAGGATCGGGCTTTTTATGATGCGGTGTCTCTTAGCTCGTTAGAGCATTTCCATTCTTTAGCCGAACTCGACCGAAATCCGGACATTTTTTCGCCCGGATGGCGCAAGATTTCGGCCTGGGTACGCTCAGTTCTCACTCGACTATCCAGACTGAGTACTCAGGCGGACACAAAACGGCTATATATTTTGAATTTGTATAGTTTCCGTCGGCGAGTGCTCGGCTATAAGGTGTTCGACAGATGCGTCTACATGTTCGGCTATTTTTATTACATAACAGGGAAACAACGATCAGTCGTCGATGGGGATGGGCTCCTACGGCGTGGCCGACGCGGCGTTATCGTCCATCTCGCCGGTGAAGGCCCCCGGGTTGGAGGAAGTCGAAGCAGAGCTCGGCGTGGGAGCGTTCGGCGCTGGCACGTTCGGCGCAGAGGAAGGGGAAGGGGAAGCCGTGGTCATGCCCTCCAGGATGGCCTGACGTTGCGCTATGTACCAGGCCTTGACCAGCGAGCTCATCTTCGACGTGTCCTCGCCGCCCATGAGGAACTTGAGGTCCGTGTGGCGCTTTTTGGTGGCGTAGTTGGCCTTCTTCTCGGCGAAGCTGGCTTTCTTCTCGGCAAGGCTGGCCTTTATGAGGGCCATCTTTTCCCCTTGTGTCTCCGTCAGCTTCTTCCAGCGCTCCTCGCTCTTCTCAGTCCTCTTCTCGGCCTGCGCCCTCGTGTCGGTGAGGCATTTCTCGATCGAAGCCTGGAGACGCTCGGCGGGAGGTCCGGCGGCCTTGAGCATCTTCGCCTTCTTCTGGCCGAGCTCAGGTCTTCCTTCGCTGGCAGCAGCAGCCGGGGCCTCGGGGTTGTAGACGTCGTCCTTGCTCTTGGAGAGACTCGGGTGAGTGTTCCGCCACTTCTCGCAAGTTAGCCGGAGAGATCGGCGAGAAGCCGGCGGGCGAGCCGACGCTAGACTGGCTCCCCCAGTGTGGTGGGTACGGCACGGCCATCAACACCGAACGCGTCGCCGCAGCCTGCTTCGCCTTCACCATCGTCTGTTCTTCTGCCGCTGCCTTCACCATCGCCTTCTCCTCCTCCGCTTGCTGCTGCCGGAGCTTCGCTCTCTCCTTCCTGTCCTTTCGCTCGGCCGATGAGATCTGCCTGGTGTGCTCCCTCTTCTCCCACTCCGCCGAGGACATGCCCTCCGGCTTGGTCGGCGGCGCTCTCGGCTTCCTCGCCTTCTTCTCCGCCGGACCCTCGCCGAGGATCGATGTGGGTTGGACGAAACTCTTGGGCGGCATGTCGGGCGCGGTGATCGGCGGAGCTTCGGGGGTGGGGGAATGGGAAGAAAGGCGGGAGGAGGGAAGAAAAGGGCGGGGAGCTCGGCGAATTGGCGGGAGTGGTGCCTTCTCTCGCCGACAGAGCTGGCACACGCCCGTTTTCACTGAGTCCGGCGTTTCTAGGGCGTACTCGGGATCCTGGGTACGGCCTGGGTAGGCCGGACCAAAACATGCCGAAATCCGGACGAAAACAGGTCCTTGGGTACGCAACTGGGCCGATTTCGGCGTCCGGACCAAAATTCGGCGTCCGGATCAGCCTCCTAGGTAGGCGAGTGGAGATGCTTTTATCCTAGGCAGTGGTGTATCTTAAGAAACAACTAGTACAAAGGATTGTATCTTAAAAATTGTATCTATATTTAATTATTTTGGGTAAACGCATGTATGTGATTGGGCTAACCATGTATTTTGTCTATGATACCGACATCACCTTCTCTCTTCATTAAGTATAGTGCCACATAAGCAATTTGCATATGATATCGTGCTAAGAAACACCCATTGAAAAAGGCCTCACGTAAAGCAGGCCGTCAGAAAGAGAGCTGATGCGGTCCACTCGCCGAGGCAACTCCATGATCGTTGTTTCATCAGAGTTGTTTCTAGACACTTTTGCTTCGGTCTCTTTTCCTCCCCCTTCTTTCAAACTTTGATAAACAAAAACTCGATATCGATTGTTTAGAGGAACGTACGAACTCACCCAAAGTCCGTATGGTCCTTTTAGACATATACTCACAGTATGCGTATACTCATGTACCTGCGGAATCCGAAAATCAGAAGTTATATAATAGCAAAAAAAAATGACATGCAAAGACGTAAATCGTGATAATGGGAGGTGGGATTAGCCGACCGAAACGTGGATTATATCCAGTTCGACCGAGTACACATATATAGATATATAGAGATATACATGGCCTCAATATGGGTTTCGATGGGTCAAAAACATAAAATGGCCCATACAACTTAAGTTTCTTTTTGTGGGGGAGATGGAGGGGGGACCGAAGCATACCTCGTTTCTAGAAACCCTTTATCAGAGTCGTACTGAATACTGATCTTGCACGCTTCCTGAACTTGAACAGGGTTGGTTTTCAGAATTTGACATTTTGACACCACACACATACTCTCTCTCCGTTTTAAAATATAAGATGTTTTAGCTTTATGAAGGAAATGTATCTAGACTTGTTTTAGTTTGTAGGTTCATTCAAGTTTAGAGTGAATCTACACACTAAAACAAGTCTAGATATATTTATTTTATAAAGCTAAAACATCTTATATTTTAAAACGGAGGGAGTATATATATATATGTAGCATGCGAGGAACAGGGCTGGTTAGCCAACTTGGCAAAAAACGAAGCCACGGTAACAGTGTAGTGTGCGAGGAAGAGGTTCAGTCTGTCAGCACGAATTATTACGGTTTTCAGTCGAACCAATTGGTATTTTCGATCAGATATTGCAGTCTCCAAGCAATCCGCAGCATTCGCTCCTTTTGCAGTCCAGCAGAAGAAGACAAACTGTCCGGAAGCTCTGAATGCGGCTCTTCTCTGAAACCGAGCAGCAGGATCCCAGACAATCTTCAGGCTACACCATTCATTCCAAAGGTCATCTCGAATTTTTCATAAACAAAACTGGGTTTTCTGATAGCTAGCTTATGTAATGCAGCCCCGGCCTGTGTGTGTGTCGAAGGTGGTTGCGAAATCAATAAATGGAATTTATTGTATGTGATCCTAGGATTTAATGCAATGATTTATTTGGCCGAAAGAAGTGAGACCTAAATAATGTCATACTTGTTAGAGCGATATTTGTATATTGTATTTTTTCTATTAGATTATGAGGTTTCCTGTTTATTTACACTTATACATGTATTATATATTGTGGTATTTGGCCTCTCTGTAATATACGTGATTATTCCTTTAACATGGTATATGAGCTCAGGTTAGGGTTTTTTTAGTCCACTAAATCCACTGCGTTCGGCCGCCACCTCTTGTTCGGCCGCTGCCTCCCGTCCATCCGGCCGCCGCCTTCACGTTCCGGCCGCCGCTGTCTGCAACTCCCGCTCTGCAACTCCCGCGTGTGCCTGCTGTGCCCGGCCGCCGCCCTCTGCATCTTACGCTCGCGTCTGCTGCGCCTGGCCGCCGCCCGCCATCGCCCGGCTGCCCGACTCCACGAACGCTGCGCCACGCAGTGCAGCTGCTGGCTTCTTCTCTGCTCGCACGTGCGAGCTGTTTCTTCTCTGCTGGTTTCCGTCTTTGATCCAGATCGGTTGTTCTGATCTAGTTTGGATCGGTTGCAAAAAAAATTAAAAAAGAGAAAAAAAAAAAGAGATGTCTTCTTCCTCCGGATACGTTGTGATTCCTCGCTGCCCGGTGATTTTTTATGGCACCAATTATCCTGATTTTGCTGCCTTCATCCGCATCCATATGCGTGGTCTTCGTTTGTGGGGTGTGCTTTTCAGCGAGGTCTCCTGTCCGCCGTGCCCCATTGTTCCTGTGGTTCCTACTCTGCCGACTCCACCAGCTGTTGCTGCAGATGCTCCTCGGGCTATCAAGGACGCCGCCAAGAAGGCGAATGATGTTGTTGTTGTCACATATGCTCGGCAGACTCAAGAGTATTCTGATGCTCTAGCAGCCTACCGCCTGGATCTGACTACTTACACTCAGTGGATAGATGATGATGCTCATGCTGCAGCTGTTCTCACTTTCAGCGTTCTCTCGCAGTTTGCGTCTGAGTTTATGAGTCTTAGTACTGTTGCTGCCATGTGGGCTCACCTTCGCCAACGCTATTAGCCGTCAGGAGATATTCTCTACCTGTCTGTGGTTCTTCAGGAACATGAGCTCAAGCAGGGTGACTCTACTATTGATCAGTTTTATACTCAGAGTGCTGCTATATGGCGTCAGCTGGATTCTCTCTGCACTGCTGTTTGTGGAACCTGTCCGTGTTGTGAGACAGTGCGTTCTGACTTGGAGTTTCATCGCGCATTCGAGTTTTTGTCTCGGCTCCGCAAGGAGTTTGAGCCTCGACGTTCTAACCTCCTTGCCCGTGGTCGTATCCCTATCACTGAGGTGCTGTCTGAGCTTCGTGCTGAGGAGACTTGTCTACGTGCTGCTGGTTTGCTTGAGGTTCCTTCTGTGCTTGATGCTCGTGTTCCTCCGTCATTGCCTGCTCCCCCGACTCCCTCGTGGTCCACTGCTCCATTACTACCCACTCCCCAGAATCAGGGCCAGGGTCGCGGGCCAGGGTCGTGGACAGGGTTGTCCACGCTATCATTGCACCTATTGTGATGTGGATGGCCACTCCGAGTCTCGCTGCTATGCGAAGGAGCAAGATATGCGTCAGCAGAAGTCATCTGCTTCTCCCAGACCTCGTGCTCCTTCCGGTTCCTCTGGCTCCTGTACGGTTGAGTTCACTGATTAGGACATTCTGCGGCTCAAGAGGTTGCTCGCTTCTACAGGCTCTTCTTCGACAGGTACTGCTGGCTCTGTGACTGATTCTTCTGACATTGCGAGACCACCACCATCCACACAGTCAGGTACGTCACCGTGGGTTCTGGATTCTGGAGCTTCTTTTCATATGACTTCCGATTCTTCCACTCTGTCCTCTATTCGGCCCCTTGATTCTCCCCTTAGTGTACTCACCGCCGATGGTACTCCTCTTTCTATCTCTAGTAGGGGCACTCTTTCCACTTCTTTCTTTGTTCCCGGTATTTCTCATGTTCCTCGACTTACCATGAACCTGTTTTCTGCTAGTCAGTTTACTGACTCTGGTTGTCGCGTCATTCTTGACGCTAATTCTTGTTCTATTCAGGATCGTCGCACACAGGCTCTGGTTGGGGCTGGCCCTCGCCGCCGTGATTCTCAGGGGCTTTGGGAGTTAGACTGGCTTCGTGTTACTTCCGCTGCTACCTCGTCCGCCAGTTCTCCTGCTGTTGTCGCCTCTGCTACCGGATCTTTTCAACAGTGGCATCATCGTCTTGGTCATCTTTGTGGCTCTCGGTTGTCGTCATTAGTTCGTCGTGATCTTCTAGGGTCTGTCTCGGGAGATGTATCGTTACAGTGTCAGGGTTGTAGGCTAGGTAAACAGGTTCAGTTACCTTATCCTACTAGTGAGTCTGTATCTCAGCGTCCTTTCGATTTAGTTCACTCTGATGTTTGGGGTCCGGCTCCTTTCGCTTCGAAAGGGGACCATCGATATTGTATCATTTTTTTTGATGATTTTTATCGTTATACTTGGCTGTACTTTATGTCTAATCGTAATGAGGTTCTCTCCATATATAAGCGCTTTGCAGCCATGCTTCTTACTCAGTTCTCTGTGCCGATTCGTGTGTTTCGTGATGACTCTGCTGGTGAGTATATGAAATGATAGAAATGTCGCCTAGAGGGGGGTGAATAGGCAATTTCAAAACTATTATGGTTTTGGCTTGATAGAATGCGGAATTAAACTAACGTTTATTTTACAAGCATAAAACCTAAATACACTAGGCTCAACTAAGTGCATCAACAACAAATTAAGCTAAACAAGATTCACAAGATAAATATACCACAAGTGATAAGCAAGATATAAGTACTTCAAGCTCGATGGCTATCACAATGAAAGTAAGCTCGGATATAGAGATAACCGAGGCACGCAGATACGAAGATGTATTCCCGTGTTCACCACCTTTTTTTTGAAAGCAATATGTATATATATATAACCAGCTAGCAAGCCGCCTCATTAAAAACCTTCCAGTCCCCTTCGGTGCCCTAGTAAGGAAAAGAGTGCGTCAAAAACTTGCAGCCTCACAGTCACGCACCATTACAATCAACCCTCAGGCTGTGAATCAACCAAGGAGGTGGCTCAGCGTCCCAAGTCGCAAACTCACCATTGACAGTCGCATATTTGGCGCAACAGTGAGCCACTTGGTTAGCCTCGCGACCCTCATACACAAATTGAAAAGAAGAAAAACTACTTTTCAACTCACTGATCTCATCTAAGATAGGTCTAATCATTGAACGATCAGTCCTCCTTTCTACCCAATGCTTCAGCAGAACTTGGCAATCCGTTGCAAAGACAACAATCTGAAAACCCTTCTGACTAGCAAAGGCACATGCATCACGAGCGGCAAGGGCCTCCGTGGTTAAGGGATCCGAGACCCCGTCATACACCCTGGTAGAAGCACCAAGGAAAGTGATGTGGTTACGAGCCACAACACCAGTCGCCGCCCTACCATCTACAGTACCGATCGCCCCGTCCAAATTTATCTTGACAAGACCTTGGGTAGGGGCTCTCCATGTGCATTGTAGGCGTGGCTTCTTCGTGGTCGCTGCATTCTTGGGAAGCTCCAAGAAATTCAACGTTTCCCGAATCACCTCCATAGACTTGGAAGGATTATACCCCTCCTTTCCATGTGTGATATTGTTTCTTGATGTCCAAATATTGTACATCACTGTTATGATCCTGGCCCTCTCGCCTGGTGTAAATCTGGGATCACAAAGTATGTCTTTGGTCCACGTTAAGGGGTGCAACTTTGGAAGTTTCAGGAAAAAGGATTCCTTGACTGCACTCCAAAACTGTCTAGCATGACTACACGTAATTAGAGCATGCATCATATCCTCGGATTCCGCTTTGCATATTCCACAAGTGTTGTTTTCTATGACATGCCGCCGTGACAGAGTCCTATAATCAGGTAATATTCCTCGAAGAACTCTCCACCAAAAGACACGCACTTTAGGTACCACGCAAAGTTTCCACAATCTGCTCCAAATATCGGCGTCGTTGTCAGATGTAGTAGCACTATTTTCCTCGCGCAATATTTGAGCCATCCCTTGTTGATCCATTAGAGCTCTGTATGCAGAGCGGACCGAGTAGATTCCATTATTCTCTCTTGACCAAGCCAAACAATCCTCACCCCAGCCTCGCCTTAGCGGAATCTGCATAATAGCCTCGGCATCAGGAGCAAAGAAAAGCTCGCTTATCTCTTTAGATTTCCACTTATGGTCGTCTGAGATCAGTTCGCTGACCTTAACCAGATCAGTGTCCTTCTTCCTGCCCATAGGTTTCATCAAATGCTGCTTCGGTATCCAGTTATCATCCCAAATTGAGATGCTATCCCCCGAACCCACTCTCTTGATCAATCCAGTTTCAACGGCTTCCCTACCAGCCAGAATCGCCCGCCAAGTTTTGGACGCCGTGCTTGGTGCCAATACTTCCATCAAGTTTTTGTTATGACAGTAGCGTCCCAGCAGAACTTAAGAACATAGCGATGTAGGATTAGTCAATAATCTCCACACCTGCTTACCAAGAAGAGCAATGTTAAACATGTGCGTATCTCTAAAACCCATGCCTCCATTGCTCTTCGAAACGGATAGCTTGTCCCATGCCATCCAATGCATGGACCTCTTATCTAAATTTCCTCCCCACCAAAATCTTCCTGATATGGAGTTAAGCTTCTGACAAGAACCCTTGGAGAGAAGGAAACAGATCATGCTATATGTTGACATGGCCTGAATAACGGATTTAATAAGTGCTTCTTTTCCTGGGTATGACAGGTTCTTTTCCGTCCAGCCATTCACCTTACTCCTCGCTTTATCAACAATAAATTCAAAGACATCACTAGTGATCTTTCCAACCACTGTCGGCATCCCAAGGTAGCGCTCACTGAAGGCTTCGACCTAGATGTTCAGACTTGCTTTGACTGCCAGCCTATGCGCTTCCGGGGTACACGGGCTAAAAAAGATGGCACTTTTCACTTTATTAACTCTCTGGCCTGAGGCATCATCATATAACTGTAGTATCTCGCTCAGCCTGCTCGCACTTGCGCCATTTGCATTGATGAAGATCAAACTATCATCAGCAAAAAGGAGATGTGAAATCCAGGGCGATCTATTGCATACTCGAACCCCTCTGTCCACAAAACCCATATTGTATTTATGCAGTAGAGTAGTCAATCCTTCTCCACAGAAAAGGAACAGAAATGGCGAAATAGGATCTCCCTGCCTGATTCCCCGAGTGGGGTGAAAAGGCTCCAGCAAACCTCCATTCACCTTAACTGAAAAACGGACAGTAGAAATACACTTCATAATCAACTGGACTAGTCTTACCGGGAATCCTAGTTTCAGCATCATTGCTTCAAGAAAGGGCCACTCAACACGGTCATATGCCTTCATCATATCTAACTTGACAGCACAATGTCCCTTCTTTCCTTTTCTCTTTCTCTTCATGGAATGGATACTTTCAAAATCCACAAGTGCATTATCTTGAATAAGCCTTCCGGGGACAAAAGCACTCTGCTCTTGACTGATAGTATACTCCAGAACCGGTCTCAATTTATTTGCAATCGTCTTGGTGCCAACTTTATATAGCACATTACAAAGCGAGATTGGTCTATATTGCTTAATGGACTGAGGATTTCTCACTTTAGGGATGAGAGTAATTGTTGTATCGTTCATATTTGCTGGCAACTCCCCTCCATTCAGAAAACTCAACACAGCCTTGCAAAGATCCTCCCCAAAGAGGTTCCAATGGCGCTGGTAGAAACCTGCAGTGAAACCATCGACTCCAGGGGCCTTTGATGGGTGCATTTGAAAAAGAGCCTTTTTGACCTCTTTAGCCGAAAAATCTTCCTCAAGCAACACTTTATCTTCTAAGGTAACTTTCTCCTCAACCAGATTAAGAACTTGTTGAAAATTCGGGACACCTTCAGAAGAATACAAATTAGAATAGAAATTCTGAACTTCATTTTTAATCTCACCTGCATCATCACACACAGATCCATCCTCACGCTGAAGTATATGTATTTCGTTGATCCTTTTTCTCTAGGCTACATGAGCGTGAAAATATGCCGTGTTACGATCCCCGGATTTGAGCCAATTAACCCGAGCTCGTTGCTTTATCCAAATTTCCTCTTGGTAGAGGACTTCATTAATTTTATTCATGAGCCTCTTCTCTTCTCCCGATGGACCACGTCCCATGGAGTTCTTCCTTACCCAGTCTAGCTCCTTCTTTAGGTTCAGGAGCTTCCTTTTAAAATTGCCAAAAGTTACAGTACCCCAGGATCCCAGACCGGATTGCAAACTGCCCAGAGCGGTCGCAAAACCACTCAAACTAGTACCTTTTTCAGCCTTATTCCACAGATCAATTACCACTTTGTCATAGTCACCATGGGTTTGCCACACATTTTCATACTTAAAATTACGGCCATTAGTAAATCGTTGCTGCCTATACTTTTTCAACTCAATTTCAAGCAAACAGTGATCCGACTGGACCATGTTAACATGTCGCACTCTAAGCACTTGAAATAACTGGCGAAATTCCTCCGTCCCAAAAGCCCTATCGAGCCGGGCTTTTACATTTGCTTTTCCTTCTTATCTATTATCCCATGTAAACGGCTGGCCATGATAGCCTAAATCTTGCAGATCACAGTCCTCAATTGTGTCTCGGAAAGCTCTCATTTGCCATTCCTCACGGTCATGCTCACTAAAATGCTCCGTGTTGTACATGGTCTCGTTGAAATCTCCCACACACAACCACGGAAGATTTTGGAGTCCCTTTAGTCTTCTCATAAGAGTCCAGGTATGGTGCCTATTCTCCCTTCGTGGATCGCCGTAGATCCCTGTAAATCTCCACTTAGGTACAGAATTGTCCTTTAATTGAACAATGGCGTCGATATGGTATTTATTGCAGCTCTTCACCTCAACAGAAACTGCTGACGACCAGAACAGCCCAATACCACCACTCAGACCCACACTATCAACAGCAAAACCTCCAGCAAAGCCGAGGGTACTCTTCAAATTCTCCACTCTTTTACCTTCGATTTTTGTCTCCATAACAAAAAGCAAAGCAGGGTCCATTTGCTTCACGAAGCCGCGAAGCTCTCGAACTGCCGGGTCGTTCCCAAGTCCCCGACAGTTCGCGCTTAAACAACTCATTGTCCCCGGCGCGACTGTCCAGCAGTCGACGCCGAAAGGTTTTGGTTTCCTATTGCAGTCCTCTTCTTTTTCGCATCTGGGGTTACACCCTCTTTTTTATCCCGCACCTTAGCTTCCTCACGTTTAGACCCAGAAATCTGTGGCTCAAACATAACCATATCTCTAACTGTGTTGTGCTCACCTGGGTGATCTTCAGTACTCGGTTCAGCTGTGGTCATCGCCAACTTCTGGTAGACTGGTAGTTTGCCACCCCGCACATTTGGGTTCCTTCCCCTTCCCCGACCACCCATGGGAGCCCGAGGTGGGGGTCTATCATACGCTTCTCCATCGTCCTTGTCACGAGGATCAGACTTCTCATTTTCATTTTTATACTCCGTATAGAAATCATCATAGCCACCCTCAGCAAACGGGGGACCATTCTTCTTCTTCAGATCATTTGGAGCCCTCAAATACGGCCCCATGGCAGGTTTCCTGCTTCATCTCTCTCAGATGGCGTGGGGCATATAGTTTCAGAGTGTCCAAGCACACCACAAGAGAAACAAAAATACGGCAGGAACTCATATTGGATGGAGTACCAGAAAGTCCTCCCCAATTTCTTCGAATCCAAACCCACCCAACGCATGGGTGGATCAGATACCTTAATGTACACTCTTGCACGCAGATATTGGGCGCTCACAAGGCCATCTATATTGATATCAAGCTTGACAAATTCACCAATCTTATTGGCAATCTTCACTCCCCAAGTTTCATTCAATTTGTTGTATGGGAGATCAATGACCCTGACCCAAATCATCAGCTTGTCGAACCTCATCTCCGACGGTCGACTCCAATGGTGGAAGTTTTCCAGTACCACAGCACACTTGTTCACCATCCATGGAGATCGCTCCCAGATGCGATCCCGGTCTCTCTTCAAAGCCAGCTCAGCCACGAACATGTTCTTCCCACCATCCCGAAAAAATAAGCCCTTAGGGTTACCCCACACAGGGCGAAGCGCCACCGAGATCGTGTTTATGTGATAAACTTTTGGATCCGACAAGATCTTATCGGTGAGCGCCCACATGGGTTTCTCCAAATCTTCCTCATCATCATCTACAAGTCAGTCCGCTTCCGCAACAGTCAGCTTGAGATTCTTCATCGGATCCTCGATCAGAACCTCTGACCCCGCTCGAGGTTCTCCTGTTTCTCCGGCAGCTATCCCCCCTACCTGGTCTTTCTCCGTTGCCGCTTGAACCTTGGGATCCATCGCGGCTCCACCAGCTTCCAGCCGACGAGATCACTCTCGGCAGCGAACTCACTCCCTGCGCCCCGACGAGAGATTCGACGGGCGCCGTCACGGTCACTCGAAAACCCTCCGTGTTCACCACCTTTGGGAAGGGGGCTACGTCACGTTGGAGAGGTGTGAAGTTCCACGAAGGATTCATCACGCGCCACAAAGGCTCACCTTCTTCTCCGAGTCTATCCCATGAAGGAATAGGCCCTTTCCTTATGGCTACCTCTTCCTCCACTCCGGATATGGCAAGCTCCACAACCACTTCACAAGCTCCACGAAGGAGAAGCCCGGGTCTCTTCACAATCTTCCATGAAGAGGACACCGCGGTACCAACCGCCAAGCCAACTAGGAGTTCACCCTCCAAGAGTAACAAGCTCACGGACTCTCACTCGAACAAATCGTAATGGAGAGTTCAACACTTATGCAAGAATGCAAAGCAAGAACACCAAGGGTGCTCAAATCCTTCACTCTCAAATCCCACCAAAGCAATAAGTTCTAGGGAGGAATTAGAGAGGAAGAACAATTGTGGAAACCAACAAATGACTCCAAGATCTAGATCCAATGGGTTCCCCTCACTTAGAGGAGGAATTGATTGGTGGGGATTGTTGTGGCGCCCCGCAAAAACCACTACTAGAAAATCGCGTTGTTTTTGTGCACCGCATCGCCATGACCGCATGCTCATGTCATCATGCCACATTGCATTTGAGCATCGTCATGTCACCTTGCATTGTTTGTATAAAACTATTTTCGAAAAGTCTGTTTTTTATTTTCTAAATGCCCCGTCTTTATTCAAATCAAAACCCGGGTCTCCGGAATATTTTGTTTTGTCTACCAACAGTTTCCAAACGCCCCGTTTTAAATATTAAAAATATTTATTTTATTTTTAGGGGCAGCCGTACCGGGTCGATCCGACCCAGTCGGCCATCCCCAGTACAAAATCAGAAACCCTAAACCCTTTTCCTACCCAATCCTATTCTACCCAGACCCTGGCCACATCACCCCAGCCACTCCCAGCCCTCCACCTCACCTCCCCGCGCCACCACCTCCACCTGCGGACCCACCCCGCCGCCACCTGGCCCAACCCCTCCTGCCACGTCCCCACACCCAACCCCACCGACACGCACTCACACACGCCAACCGCGCGCCCCACCCCGACCACCTCGGGTCGCTCGCCCGCTCCCCTGGCCCACCCCGACCCCGCTCTCTCCTCTCTCTCTTCTCCCCTGCCCCGCCCCTCTCTCTCTTCCCCCCCCCCCCCCGCGTCGGCGTCCCCTCCACCAACCGCACGCTGCCGCCACCGACAGCCCCGGCCTCTCCCGACGATGACCGGCGCCGCCGCGGGATCCGCCGCTGCCCCGCTCCTTCCTCTCCATCGAGAAGCCCCGATCCCTCCACCCTGCGGGACCTCGGCTTCCGCACACCGTCGCCGGTGCCCTTCTGCGCCCGTCGAAGCTCCTCCCCACCGTGCGTCCGCCGTCGATCCGCCCGAGCCTGGCCGCCTGCGCCCCGCCTCGCCGGATCACGGCTCGCCCCTAGCACCACCGCCTCGGCCGCCACCTCCTCGCCTCTGCCTCCCTCGACGCGCCCCGCATCAGCAAGCTCCGGCCACCGCCAGACCAACTTCGCCCGCCGCCGCGACTTGGCCTCCCTCTCCTCTCCGCCCGGAGCTCCAGCCGGCCCCGACCCTGCGACCGGTGGACCTCCGCTCCGCTCGACCCGAACCCACCGCAACCCCGTCTCCATCGCCCCAGGGCCGCCTCCCACGGTGCGGCGCCACCCCGAGGCCGTCCTCTGCACTCCTCCATCTTCTGCCTCGCCGGAGCCCAGGGACCTCACCCGCGTCACCGAGCCTGCCGCTCGAGTCCCACCGTCGCGACCCTGCGCCCCCTGGTTCCCCTCCCCTCCACCGCCAAGCTCAGCGGGCCCCATCGCCCCAGGCCGCCCTGTGCGGGCCGCCTGCGTCGTGACGTCGAGCCGCTGCCACTCCTCTGTGTCCCTGTTGCCCGCGTCAAGCTCAGCGAAGACCCCGACCGACGTCATGTCCCCGGCCAACTCCAGGACCCCGCATGTGCGTGTCACGCGTCTATGTTGCTGCCATGCGGTGACCTCAGTTTGGTTGCTACAAGTCAGAGGGAGCCCGATGCCAAGTTTGTCAAACGTTGTTGATGTGCTCCTGTTCTAGAGTTGGCCAAGATGAGCTCGTATGTGCCCTACCGCGTGTGTTGAAGCTGCTCAAGTCCAATCGGGAAATATTTCGACGGACAAGGCGGTCAATTATTTGTCAAGACGCCATGGCACATCAAGATCTTCTTCTCGAACCCCAGGATCGTTGCTGCGGGTCGACAAGGCCTTCGACACGGAACGCCAAGACCAGCTACCCGAAGACGCCGAGACCGAGTGCGCCTACATGGATCCGGTGATGTCGGCACACCAAGATCTGCCACACGAAACCGAAGACCGATCCGAAGCGCTAGGACCTCCTTCTCGGAACCATCAAGTGCTTCCTCGAGGACGCCAAGATCTTCATCCCGAACGACAAGACCGATGACAGGACCGACGACCGTGGATTCGACAAGATCTTCGTGACGACAAGATCGGCACCGACCAGGGCGGAGCCGATGTGCCCCGACGCAACCAAGTCCTTCTTCGCGGAACGCTAAGATCTACTTCCGTTGTCCGAGACCGATCCCATCGAACCTCGCCCCCGCCGAACCCCTCGGAGCCCAAGTTTGCCGAACCCTAATGTGATTCCCTATTCGAGACCCCCTATTTTTATAATATATGACATTTTACTTGTTGCATATCAACTTGTGCATTAAATCATTCATGTCGCATACATGTGTGTTGTTTGGGGGCCTTATGCCGATTCACCTAAATTAAATATGGGATTCATATGCGGGCAAATCTAGCCTAATAATGGCCCCATTTAAATTTGTGTAGCGAACCGATGCTATATTTGGTCTTGTTAAGACAACATTTAAATTGCGGGTATCTAAACAACATGAACCATCCAATAAATTATCGGGACCCCGGTTCCGCTTAATATGGCCTAATTGCATCGCACCTTTGCCATGCCATACATCATACATGCATCATGCCGATCTTTTGCCATAGTAATAAATAGTGCATCCGGTGTTTCTTCTAGTGTTTTGGATCTTCGCGGATAAGGCCGTTGAGTTGATGCGAGTGTCGATCCGATCTTTGGATGAACCTTCGACAATGTTTTTCAGGCGAGCAATCTCCCCCTTTCTACCTATCTTACTTTTATAGTGTTTATTCCCTCCTGTTGATCTATTGCTATCTGTGTTGCGATGCTCTAGTTTTCGTGCCCGTGATAGCCCTTGCAGCCTTATATTGCCTTGGACACATCCTATTACCTGTTGTTTGGTAGATAGTTGGACTTGCGCGTCATAGTCGCTTGTTTAAGTGTTGTTGCGTGTCGTCAAGTACCACAGTTGTTGGAGTATTGCCGCATGTTTAATGTTGGAGATGATCATGGCTGTAATTACTGTTTAATAACTAAAATTAAAGTAGGTAAATGCAGAGGCACCGGTGGGTAATAGACAATATTTGGTTTTTAACCGCTCACTGGTGTCCCGTAGGACCCCGAGTTCTTGACACCTGTTCCGAGATCGAGCGCGCTAACCACAGGTGGGGTGTGTGGGCACCCCCATCGATTAGTACCTGATTTCAAAGTATTGTACCGGGGGCCACAACTAGTTTGAGGTTTTATTTACTATCCTGTACTTATGCCATGCTTTACTGCTTTATTTTAAATTGTGCGAAATACTGCACCTGTACTGTTTAGGATTGCGGAGTGTTTTCGCGGTATCGACAAGCCCAGTCACACTTTCGGGTTCCCAGTCGTTTACAGCCATTGGCGCAAACCCTGAGTCCGTCTCGGAGAACGGCCGACTTCGTTACGGGTAGCTTAGTGGGGTGGCCCCCATGTACTTGCTTTGGGTCTGGGAAACGTCATGACTTAGGCCCCGCCGACATACCGATGGGTGTATGTTAACTGATCTGGCAAAAAGGGTCGAAGTGCGTGTGGATACTTTGGTGCACCCCTGCAGGGTTTAATCTTTTCGAAAAGCCGTGTCCGCGGTTATGGACGACTTGGAGCACAGTTCTCGATCATAGACAACTATAACTAAAGTTTACTGTTATAATTTGACTTGTATCCGATCTGACCAGTAATCAGCTCCACTACAACGGAATGGCTAAATAAAAGTACCAACAACTGCTGGGTTTGGGATATCTCATGCTAACCGTATCTGACTAGTAAGTGTTGCAACTACAACGAAATGGTTAACTAAAATTGCCCACTGCTTATTATATCAGGATGACTCATGCTATCTACACCTGACTAGTAATTGCTGCAACGATAACTGAATAAATAAAACTGCCAACGGTGTGAGTTCCTCGGTTTACTTCCTCGTCTGGTCTCGAGGGGGAAACACCAGGATGGGTATGTTTGGTGGTAGTATCAGGTTGGTTCCGAATAGGTCTTTCTTACCCCTCTCTGATAGCCGACAGTTATATCGAGTCTCTATAGGTTGTATAGTGCATGCTGCGCTGCCGCTTCAGTCCACCATACCTGTGTAGGTGAGGACCGCCGAATTCTAGTCTTGCTGTGTACTGGCCTCAGTACTGACGCTCCTCTTTTTCCTTTGCCCTTTGTCGGCACCCCTTTTTTTTAAGAAGGTTTTGAGATCGACGTCGTTAGCAGGGTTACCCTTCCGGCTTGGCCTGGGCAGGGTTATGGACGCCATTGGTTATTCTTCAGGGCTCTTAGCTCAATTTGCATCTTGTCCGTACTCGAACGCTATATCGTTTTCCAGGTGATTTGGATCGTTGTATTGTATATCTGTATTCTTGACTCTTTGAGTCGCTGTTGTATATCTGTTCTGTGGGTTCCATCGTGGACTATTGTGTAATGGTATTACTTCGTTTTCCACCCGCACGAAAGTGCCTGGTGGGCACCTTTGAATCGTTTCTATGCGGGTTTGGCGGTAATCGCTGAAACTTGCATAGGGCCGATTCTGAGGGTGTTACAATTGTAGATCTAGATCTCCTCTTTCAAAGCCCTCAAAAAGATGCAAGAATCATAGGAGGGAAGGGAGAGGAAGAAAGCTCAAAGGGGTCAACAATGGAGGTCAAAAATGTGCTCAAGAGTCTTAGAACTTTGGGGAAGAAGCCCCCCTTTTATACCCCTTTAAGGGGGATGACCGTTGGAAGCAAGATGCGTTGGGCGAACACGTTCCGGCGACAAAATCGGCGCCGCCGGATCAGCCGCCGGAATTTCCGGTCAAAACCGGAAGTTCCGGTACAAACCGAAACAGCATACAGAACAGTTTTTCGGCGGTTTGCCGGAAATTTCCGGCGGTCGCCGGAAATTCCGGTCCGGCGACAGACTTGGTCCACCGGAATTCCGCTGGAACCAAACAAGACACACGAAAACGGCGATAACGTTTGCGTCCGGACTCCGATTTCGATGATCTTGGGCTTGTTTTGATGAGGACAACAAGCCCTAAAATATGGTGCAGAGAAACATCATAGTCCAGCAAATAAGGATAGAACCAAATAAAGAAAGGTAAGAAGCCTCCCTACACGAAGAACCGATAAAACCTTCAAACTCGAAAACGCCATAGAAGATGCATACGAATTCCGTTTTCGATGAACTTGGGCTTGTTGAAGAGATAGAAACAAGCTCAAGAACCTCACATGGATAAACACCAAGAAGCAATAAAATAGGAAGATGCAAAGTATTCAAAGGATTGAGCTCCCTATGACGATGTGATCAAGTTACCCAACTCAAATCCCCTCTTAATAGTGCGGCTATGTATCCTATAACCCGGTCTCCCAACAACCACCTTGAGACCGGTAAAAGGAAAACCTAGCAAGACCATACCTTTGCCTTGCGCATCCCACTTGATCTTGATGACAACACTTCAATCTCCATCCAAGCCGGAATGCATCACTTGATCATTGTTGCTTCGTTAAGGCTCCTAATTTGCTCTCCCATACACTATTATTGGATAGCTTCATTAATACATGTCTTCACATGTCCATTATCACCAATATGGATGGCAAGCTTCAAGCAAGTGATCTTCTCGAGATGCTTATCTTGAACTTGCCCTTCTCAACCTTGATGATGATCACCACTTGATGTCATCCTCTCATGGGCTATATAAGATCTTCATTTTTGAAGCATACCCATGGAAAGATACCTATCCCATATAGAAAACGCAAAGGCACATATATAATGGGTTAGTTCATGATGCATAATTGACAAGGCTTACCGTACCACAAGATCATGGGGTACATTCTTTATGCTTCATATGTTGACCAACTTGAAATCACTCTTTACTCTTTGTATAGGTCAACCATGTATCTTATCATGCTCCATCTCAATATCTTGAGGTATATAAAAAACTCTTAATTTGATTACATGCTCTAAATCTTAGTCAATCATAGATCAACTAATGAGGCTATCATGACACCGTCTTAGAGCCATATCTTGAATTCTTCTATTGAAATCACACTCTGAAGATCTTGATCATATCATATTATTCTCTTCAACTCGATGATCTTGATGCCAATACTCAAGGTATATCTTTATCTTCATGGCATCCATACTTGAATCCAACACATAGACTACAAGCATGACCTATGGAATATTCCTTCGTATAAAACTCAGTGAAAACATTAGTCCATAGGGATTGTCATTAATCACCAAAACCACACATAGGGGCAATTACTATTTCAATCTCCCCCATTTTGGTAATTGATGATAATCACAACAAGAGGGTTTATATAATGAATATTAGAAACAAGTACACAGCTTATCCGAGAATAAGTTGTGTACATGAGGTTGCATTTGATATGTTCAAGTAACACAAAGCTACTAGCACATATCAAAACTGATTCTGCTTACACAAACTACAACTAATGTAAGAGATGTGAGTAGAACCAACATATATTGAGCAAACTCCCCCACAATATATGCATGTGTGATGAACTTGAATTTCATTGCATACATTGTCAAGAATAAACTTTGGGAGAGTTTACACTATATATACAACCATGCAAAACATAATAAAGATGAAATGCATGAAAGGCAAACACTTAAGAACAAACCAATCTTAAGTATAAAACCATTTCCCTTAAACCCTCTAAACTTCTCCCCCATTGACAACAAGTGCCAAAATGGATGACAAAGTTAGAAGTCCAATATAGTATGAGTTCATCCCCAAGGTGTGCATTTCTCATAATTTGAGTGAAATCAAATGCACGTATCCAATGATGAATATTTGGAGGAAATCAAGCTATATTGAGGATCAAAGATCGCTACAAGGATAAAATGGTGAAGAAACTTCAACGGATGAAGCAAGCAATCCAATGATCCAAAAAATCAAATGGACAAATAGTGCTCTAAATGAAATAAGGAAGCTCCCCAAGGTTCGTGCATAAATTTTAATTATTGTATTTGAATACAATATGCGCAAACATGGAATCCTCACTCCCTCTTATTTAGAACACAACCAAGATACAAGGATTAGATATAAATAAATACACTTTCAAGACAAGCTTAAGTCCAAAAGAAACCAAATATGAGATATGAGTGCGTGAAGATGCAATAAAAGTAAACCAAGCACTCATAAATCAAGACCTTACCAATACCATTAAAACCAAGAGGATAAGAGATATGGTCGGCAAAGAGCGATGATATCAAGGCGAGAGATTAACACTCTCATGTATATAAGTTTATAAGTGGACAAAACATGAGAATAATCCACAAATAAACAACCATACATAAGAGGTTAATAAAATAAGAAAACATGATATCCAAGAGGAAGTCATAAGATATACCAAACATTATATTTTTTGCTTAAGTGCATATATAGCCCATGGCTCTATTTTCTCTTATGGTATATCAATGAACTTCACCAAAGAAAAAATAAAAACCTCAAAAACATCACAACTAACACTAAGGGAACAAATGATAGTTGGGATACTTTGAGAAATGCAACAAGTAGCAAAAGGAAAGATTCAAAGCAATTTCAACAATATTGCACATGAGAGTACCTTGAGGAATTGATATGAAATAAATTGCTAGACGGCATATTTGGAATTGGTGAATCATGAACATGATTTTATATACTCCCCATTATATGCATCATCTCAAATTACTCACATAAGCAATAAGGATAAAGAAGTCTTTCAAAGATCCTTGCAAGAACCACAACATTTACAAATGGATAAATTCATGCCAAGATGCAACCTATAAGAGATTGGATGAAAGAATAGTATGCATGAATAAGATACTTGTTATCGAGATAGCAATTGTATGATGTAGTAGATAAGAATTTTTCGATCATCCTATCTTGGCTCCAACTATCATGTGGTGACAACACTTTCCTTATAGACGAGACAAGCATCCACTGCATCTCCAATGTACCTAAAACAACATTCAAGTACATCTTGGTCCCCAAACTTATTGGGTCCAAAGTGGTTAGACTAACCACAACACATAGGACATACTCCATAAAAATATGTACATATTTAGAGATGAAATTTGAATTTCATGCACATCTTAGCCGTTTAAGGATTTGATGGAGTATACCCTATATATTATATCAAAGAAAGCAAACACATGGAGACTTTCAATATCCAAAGAAGATATAATTTGGAAAACACCAGAATATTCAAGAAGGCATACAAGGTGTGACAAAACACATTTGTTTCCCAAACTATATCAAAGAATCAAATCAACACAAGATTTGTTCAACGAAGTTCAACCAATGAACTAAGCAAAACTATTGAGCAAAAAGATGAAATAAAAACAAAAATACTCAACGATTTATCCCATTCAAGCAAATAAAATAGAGAAGAAATAATGAGATAACAAACTCCCAAAAGAGCAAGGTTTCAACAACTAAACCAAACCCTTAACACTTTTCACAATGGCACAAGGTTTCGAGAAGAAAAGGTTTATCTTCCACTAAAACACATTTTATAATAATAAAAAACATCAAAGAGATGTTAAAAAAACCAAGGAAGACAATGGGAGCCACAACAAAAATTTTAAAAAGAAAATAAGGCAATAAGAAGTGAAATCCAAGGTGAAGATGATCCATAAATACTACCACACATAAGTATATCAATTGTCAAAGACAATGAGTGTGTTGGAATTGATTTCCGATGGTATATTGCACGGATATTAAAGATAAATCTTCACAAAAAAAGCATAGGGTAGGAATAAAAAGAATAAGCACTATGCAAAGATAGAGATTCTTGATAGCTTCAATCTAGTCACACAATCATGCAAAGCAATGATTAGAATAACTTGAAGCAAATGGTCTCCCAAAAATATATAGAGATATGTATTTGAGGAAGACCACATTAAGAATTTCTTGCTCAAACAAAGACCAAAAAGACGAGCAATAAAATCTTCTAACAAAAATAGGACCTTGTTTGAGCCAACATGCCACCTAGAAACAAGATAATCAACAATATCAACTCTAAGTGGCACTACCTCATGTGTTCACATTTCCTAGGATTGTGATATGCAAAAGAAGCATATTACTCCCCCATAATGTGATATTCAATTTTTCTTAATAAGAGGCAAAGCAACCTCAACTAGAGAGAATTAATGGACATTTAGAATTTGAATATATCATGAGTATGACACACCACATAGTGACTAGATAAGCTTGCAATATCAATACTAAGTGGTAGTACTCATGCTCACACATTTTAAGGTTTGAAAGATGCGAGGCATTTCACTCCCCCAAAATGGTATGTTCCATTAACCACTGAAAAGAGCCAAATAAGATATCATCAAGATGCATTAGAGGCTCCAAGAAAAACACACGAGTAAATGATGTGCCAAACACCTATACATACTTGAATACACAAAATAATCAAGCATGAGGCACACCAAATACAAACACATACTTGGTACAAAACCAAAACATGTAAAGGGGGCAAGTAACTTACAAAATAAATGAGTTAAGTACAAGTTACCGCGAAGAGACACATTGGGTATAAGATAGGGAAATGATAATACTTATGACTTGGCTTGATCAAATATAATATATGAAGATCCCTTAATTCTTCATGAGTTATCCAAGTCTCCAATGCCCTCCATAAACACATATTGATCAAGTTTGAGCTTGTTGGTCCCCAACCAAGTTGGGTCCTAAGAGGTTAGTCACAATAGGCTTGGCAACCCAAATGGTTCTTTTCTTGACACCACTTTGAGTTCCAACAAACTTGGCAAACACATTGACATCCTTATCCTTCCAAAGAGAATAATCATCATCAATAATGATAGGGTTAGATAAGGTACCATTTGAACATGAAGAGGCAAAGTGCCCCTTCACACGACATATGTTGCAACAAGTGCTCCCCTTTCTCTTCTTCCTTGATTTCTTGGCTTGGGGAGCATTATCTTGATTCTTCTTCGGAAGTGGCCTAACTTCAACTTGGCCTTGACCTTGTACTTGTGGCCGCTTCCTTTTTTGCTTCTCACTCAAGTGCTTTTTCTTCAATGGACAAGATCTTACATGATGTCCTTCAACCTTGCACTTGAAGCAAATAATTTTGGCCGAATTCTTGACTTGGTTTTGGCCCTTCTTATTGTTTCTCTTGGACTTGTTCTTGTTATTGGATTTGAATCCAAGTCCACATTTATCATTAGGGTATTTTTACACACTCAAAATATTATCAAGTGTGGATTTCCCTTCATGACTCTTTTCCAAGTCATTCCTCAAGGAAGTGACTTGGGCCTTGAGCTCTTTGATTTCCTCTACATGGTTAGTAGAAATACAAGTACTAGAGGAAGTAGAAGCTTCATTGTTAGAGCAACAAGGCAAAGCAAGTGATCCAACACAAGGTTTATCAATAGTATGGCTAGATGGATTACTAGGACTAGCACATGGCAAAATAGAATTTTGAGTAGAAGTTGTGCTAATGTCCAAAAGAGGATCACAAGATGTTACCTTGGTAATACTTGCCTCACGAGCTAACATTATCCCATCATGGGAGATTAGAAGATCATTATTAGATCCCGGGAGCTTTTCATGACTTTCTTCCAATTTCCTATACTTGCTAGTTAGCAACTCAAGTTGAGCCCTTAGCTCAACGTTCTCCTTTAGGGTAGATGCTTCACAAGAAGTAGAGTTAGTAGCACAATCATCATTAATGAAATTTTCCTTTTCAAGCTCACAAGATTCAATTTTTTGTGTGAGGATACAATTAGTGTGCTTCTCCTCGGCAAACTCTTGCTTAAGGAGATTAAATCTCCGACTCCCATCATCAAGTTGGAAATCCAACTCCTCTATGGTTCCCATTTGTTTAGTTATGGTGTCCATAACATGTTTGAGACAAGTAACGGCCTTATTATTACCACGAAGAGAGGTACACAAAAAATTCAACTCAAGCAACAGAGCACTAGTATCCTCATCAATTTCATCATCATTATCATTGCTATTATCTTTAGAAGATATATTGGGATCCAAAGTAGGAGATACCTTTGATCCTCTTGCCATAAGGCACATGTGAGCACGGGAGGATGAAGATGAGGATATTATTGAATCTTCATTCATGATCATGTCTTGCTCCATAGAATCTTTGATTTCCTCTACATTGTTAGATAAACAACTAGAGGAAATAGAAGCATTTTGTTCATGGGAACAAGGCAAATAAAGCATATCATCTACACTAGTATTGAAATAATTTCTAGATTATATACAAGGACTAGCAACAAAATGGGATATAGCATTATTGTTGCAAGAAGTTCTTAAGTCCAAAGAAGAAACATTGCAATGGGATAGAGATGAAGGATCATCATTAGCGAGCATAATATCAACACTGCGATTCCCAACACCACTCACCGTATATTTACCTTGTGTCTTGCCACACGTTGGTGAAGTGGGTGAGGATGAGAACTCATCGCGGCCGAAGGTGGAAGCAACTTGGAGCTCTTCATGTGTGAAGGAAAAGAGATCTCCTCGGATAAACCACCGACAATATTAGAGATGGAACCACCAAATATTTCTTTAAGATTGGTCCACTTCTCATGAGACGACTTGCACTTTACAATCTTCAAGAACAAATTAACTATGGGGCTCAAAGAGAAAATAATCTCATTAGATACTTGAGCTTCAAGATGTAAATTTTTCTCATCCGCTAAAGATATATTTTCAGGACCCATCAGAGGTGAAAAACCTACATCTAGAAATCGCTCAATATTTGGACACAAGGTCTTAAGATTACAAAGCAAGCAATTTCTCCACAAAGCATAATTTGTGCCATCAAAGATAATTGTGTCATTGTGCACTATACTCCTAGCCGACATCTTTACACTCTAGGCGGTGAAGCCTAAACAAGGAGAGACCTTGCTCTGATACCAATTGAAAGGATAGAGATGTCGCCTAGGGGGGGGGTGAATAGGCAGTTTCAAAACTATTACGGTTTTGGCTTGATAGAATGCGGAATTAAACTAACGTTTATTTTACAAGCACAAAACCTAAATACATCAGGCTCAACTAAGTGCACCAACAACAAATTAAGCTAATCAAGATAGCACAAGATAAATATACCACAAGTGATAAGCAAGATATAAGTACTTCAAGCTCGATGGCTATCACAAGGAAAGTAAGCTCGGATATAGAGATAACCGAGGCACGCGGAGACGAAGATGTATTCCCGTGTTCACCACCTTTGGGAAGGGGGCTACGTCACGTTGGAGAGGTGTGAGGTTCCACGAAGGATTCCTCACGCGCCACAAAGGCTCACCTTCTTCTCCGAGTCTATCCCACGAAGGAATAGGCCCTTTCCTTATGGCTACCTTTTCCTCCACTCCGGAGATGGCAAGCTCCACAACCACTTCACAAGCTCCATGAAGGAGAAGCCCGGGTCTCTTCACAATCTTCCACGTAGAGGACACCGCGGTACCAACCGCTAAGACAGCTAGGAGGTCACCCTCCAAGAGTAACAAGCTCACAGTCTCTCACTCGAACAAATCGTAATGGAGAACTCAACACTTATGCAAGAATACAAAGCAAGAACACCAAGGGTGCTCAAATCCTTCACTCTCAAATCCCACCAAAGCAACAAGTTCTAGGGAGGAATTAGAGAGGAAGAACAATGGTGGAAACCAACAAATGACTCCAAGATCTAGATCCAATGGGTTCCCCTCACTTAGAGGAGGAATTGATTGGTGGGGATTGGTGATCTAGATCTCCTCTTTCAAAGCCCTCAAAAAGATGCAAGAATCATATGAGGGAAGGGAGAGGAAGAAAGCTCAAAGGGCTCAACAATGGATGTCAAAAACGTGCTCAAGAGTCTTAGAACTTTGGGAAAGAAGCCCCCCTTTTATACCCCTTTAAGGGGATGACCGTTATAAGCAAGATGCGCTGGGCGAACACGTTCCGGCGACGAAACCGGCGCCACCGGATCAGCCGCCGGAATTTCCGGTCAAAACCGAAAGTTCCGGTACAAACCAAAATAGCATAAAGAACATTTTTTCGGCGGTTTGCCAGAAATTTTCGGCGGTCGCCGGAAATTCTGGCCACAGACTCGGTCCGCCGGAATTTCGTTGGAACCAAACAGGACACACGAAAACGACGATAACTTTTGTGTCCGGACTCCGATTTCGATGATCTTGGGCTTGTTTTGACGAGGACAACAAGCCCTACAAGATGGTGAAGAGAAACATCATAGTACAGCAAAGAAGGATAGAACTAAATAAATAAAAGTAATAAGCCTCCCTACATAAAGAACCGATAAAACCTTCAAACTCGAAAACGCCATAGAAGATGCATACGAATTCCGTTTTCGATGAACTTGGGCTTGTTGAAGAGCTAGAAACAAGCTCAAGAGCCTCACATGGAGGAACACCAAGAAGCAACAAAATAGGAAGATGCAAAGTATGCAAAGAATTGAGCTCCCTATGACGATGTGATCAAGTTACCCAACCGAAAGCCCCTCTTAATAGTGCGGCTATGTATCCTATAACCCGGTCTCCCAACAAACACCTTGATACCGGTAAAAGGAAAACCTAGCAAGGCCATACCTTTGACTTGCGCATCCCACTTGATCTTGATGACAACACTTCAATCTCCATCCAAGCCGGAATGCATCACTTGATCATTGTTGTTTTGTTAAGGCTCCTAATTTGCTCTCCCATACACCATTATTGGATAGCTTCATTAATACATGTCTTCACATGTACATTATCACCAATATGGATGGCAAGCTTCAAGCAAGTGATCTTCTCGAGATGCTTATCTTGAACTTGCCCTTCTCAACCTTGATGACGATCACCACTTGATGTCATTATCTCATGGGCTATATAAGATCTTCACTTTTGAAGCATACCCATGGAAAGATACCTATCCCATATATATAACACAAAGTCACATATATAATGGGTTAGTTCATGATGCATAATTGACAAGGCTTACCATACCACAAGATCATGTGGTACATTATTTATGCTTCATGTGTTGACCAACTTGAAATCACTCTTTACTCTTTGTATAGGTCAACCATGTATCTTATCATGCTCCATCTCAACGTCTTGAGGTATATAAAAAACTCTTAATTTGATTACATGCTCTAAATCTTAGTCAATCATAGATCAACTAATGAGGCTATCATGACACCGTCTTAGAGCCATATCTTGAATTCTTCTATTGAAATCACACTCTCAAGATCTTGATCATATCATATTCTTCTCTTCAACTCGATGATCTTGATGCCAATACTCAAGGTATATCTTTATCTTCATGGCATCCATACTTGAATCCAACACATAGACTACAAGCATGACCTATGAAATATTCCTTCATATAAAACTCAGTGAAAACATTAGTCCATAGGGATTGTCATTAATCACCAAAACCACACATAGGGGCAATTACTCTTTTAGTATATCTCCAAGCACTTGCGTGGTGTTCTAGCTGAGCAGGGCACCCTTGCTCAGTTTTCTTGTCCTGGCGCACATGCTCAGAATGGCGTGGCTGAGTGTAAGCATCATCATCTTCTTGAGACTACTCGTGCAATGATGATTGCTGCTTCCCTCCCCCCTCACTTCTGGGCTGAGGCTGTTTCTACATCGGCCTATCTCATCAATATTCAACCCTTTGCCGCTCTACAAGGTGGTATTCCTCTCGAGCGTCTCTCTGGTCATCCAGCTGATTACTCGGTACTTCGTCTGTTTGGTTGCATTTGCTACGTTCTTCTTGCTCCTCGTGACCGCACCAAACTGACCGCTCATTCCATTGAGTGCATTTTTCTTGGCTACAGTGATGAGCATAAGGGTTATCGGTGTTGGGATCCTGTTGGCCGTCGGATGCGCATTTCTCGCGATATCAGTTTTGATGAGTCGCGTCCCTTCTACCGCGCCCCTCATCCTCGTATTTCTCGGTGGAGGACATATCTTTTCTATTGTTTCCTGACACACCACCTTCTGTTCATATTGATCCTTCTCCCTGCCATATCCTTGCTGATGCTTCCCTTTCCCCTTTGCCACCCTCCTTGCCACCTAGTACTTCTCACTCCTCTTTTGCCCCTCCACCCACCTCCTCGCTGTCTTCCTTTCCCTTTTATTATACTCGTCGCTCTCATGCTCCAGATGCTTCCTCCGATGCTTCTTCCTCTGATGCGCCTTATTCCTCTGATGAGATGACTCCCCCTTCTTCCTTTGATGAGATGACTCCTCCTCTTCCTGCTCGTCATCATCGTCTACCTGATCGCTACTCTCCAAGTCACTATGGTCTTTCTGTTTCCCTTGAGCCGACTTCTTATCGGGATGCTGCCCATCATCCTGAGTGGTAGCTTGCCATGGTCGAGGAGATTGCTGCGCTTGAGCGTACTGGCACCTGGGATCTTGTGTCTCCTCCTCCCGGTGTTCGTCCCATTACATGCAAGTGGGTCTACAAGATTAAGACTCGCTATGATGGATCTGTTGAGCGCTACAAAGCGCGTCTTGTGGCTCATGGCTTCCAGCAAGAGCAAGGTCGTGATTATGATGAGACTTTTGCTTCGGTGGCCCATATGACCACTGTCCGTACTCTTCTTGTCGTAGCCTCTGTTCGTCACTGGTCCATGTCTCAGCTTGATGTTTAGAATGCTTTTCTCAACGGTGAGTTGCGTGAGGAGGTTTACATGGAGCCTCCTCCAGGGTACTCTATCCCTGATGGCATGGTTTGTCATCTTCGGCGCTCTCTTTATGGCCTAAAACAGGATCCTCGTGCCTGGTTTGAGCTCTTTGCCTCTATGGTGACTGCTGCTGGTTTCTCTCCTAGTGCTCATGATCCCGCACTGTTTGTTCACACTTCTCCTTGTGGACGCACTCTTCTACTCCTCTATGTTGATGAAATGATCATCACCGGCGATGACTCTGAGTACATTGCCTTTGTTAAGGCCCGTCTTCGTGAGCAGTTTCTTATGACTGATCTTGGTCCTCTTTGCTACTTTCTTGGGATTGAGGTTTCCTCCACTTCTGATGGATTTTATATCTTCCAGGAAAAGTATATCCAGGATCTCCTTACTCGTGCTGCTCTTGGTGATGAGCGCACTGTTGAGACTCCTATGGAGCTCAATGTCCAGCTTCGCGCTTCTGATGGTGATCCTCTCTCTGATTCGACACGCTATCGTCATCTTGTTGGGAACCTTGTCTATCTTGCTGTCACTCGCCCGGATATTTCCTATCCTGTTCATATTCTGAGTCAGTTTGTATCTGCTCCCACTTCGGTTCATTATAGTCACCTCCTTCGTGTTCTTCGCTATCTTCGTGGCATAACCACACGTCGTCTATTCTTTCCTCGTTCCATCTCCTTACACCTCCAGGCCTACTCTGATTCTACGTGGGTTAGTGATCCTTTGGATCGCCGCTCACTTTCTGCCTACTGTGTGTTTCTTGGTGGTTCTTTTATTGCATGGAAGACGAAAAAATAGACTGCAGTTTCCCGTTCGTGTGCAGAGGCTGAGTTGCAAGCTATGGCTCTTTTGACTGCTAAGGTGACTTGGTTGCGGTGGTTACTTGCTGATTTTGGTGTCTCTGTGAAGACACCAACTACTCTCTTGTCTGACAGTACATGTGCTATCAGTATTGCACGTGACCCGGTAAAGCATGAGCTTACCAAGCATATCGGTGTTGATGCTTCTTTTGTCCGTGCTAGTGCGCAGGATCAGGTTATTGTGCTCCAGTATGTGCCTTCAGAGTTACAGTTGGCAGATTTCTTTACGGAGGCCCAAACTAGAGCACATCATAGCTTCTCTCTCCAAACTCAGTGTTGTGGATCCCCCATGAGTTTGAGGGGGGTGTTAGAGCGATATTTGTATATTATATTTTACCTATTAGATTAGGGGGCTTCCTGCATATTTACACATGTACATGTATTATATATTGTGGCATTTGGCCCCTCTGAAATATACGTGATTATTCCTCCAACAATACTCATCTACGATGTACCTCAATATTCACTTGTTCTCAACAACCGTCTCTTGCCCTCGGTGTAGCTATATATATCCACATGGTCGGAGGCTTTCCTCGCATTTCAATATTCTACTATGAGTAGTTTTTGTCCGAGTATGCTCAACTATTTTCAAACTATTACTATACCAATATAGAGTGTGTTCTATCGAATTCCTAGTTCTAGCTAGGCAATATCATCCATGTTTTCATTGGGATCTTAAATGGGTAGGATCTTGCTCCATAGGAAAAACGACATGGTTATCAAATAGAGGCACGCACTTATTGTTTGGAATGAGCCGTGTGGGGAAAATATGTTACACACCCTTCTTGGTGCTACTAATCCAAGACTGAGATCTACTAGGTATTTCTCAAGGGTTTAGTATTTCACTATGTAGTTCATATGTCTCGGGGTTGAAGACGAGGGAACACAAAATGTACTAGAACCTTTGGGTGTGTTAGGGTGTATTTGGTATTTGCATGGGTCTTTATCCCTCATCCAAGTTACATTTTGCCATAATGCATGCACACATTCACGCTGTTTTTCAACTCTTCACCCTGTTTGGTTGCTCGCAAAGCACCTTTCGGCAGGCTGGCAAAAACTGATGCACATTGTTTGGTGGACTATTTTACGTTTCTATGAAACGGAACATGTTGTTTGCTTGTGCACAAAACATGTGATGTGATAACATTTTTCTCAACTCATGAAGTTACCAGCCATATATGCACAAGTAAGAAGCAATATAAGACTACAATCAATCATATTAAACCAGACTGCAATATAGCACCACCATAGAACATGGTAACAAGTTCACACCAAACACAATAGTACCAACAGGTACATAGCATCGTTTCTCTAGAGCACCCATACTTAGTAAACCAGACAGACAAGTAGCATTACCAGATCACCATAGCCTTTCACTCGTCGATCATTGCAACGGCTATATCGTGCTCAAGGTGCTTCCTATAACCACATCAATCATGGAGTAGTCAAATATTGTGACCTTGTACATATCACTCTTGAGGACTCTAGAGGTTAGGAAGTATCCGATCTTGATCTGGTGAGCAATGGAAAACCCTAGCCAACCTTAGTCAAGGAAAACCCTATCCTTCACGTCCTCCAGCCTCACCGTCTAGCTACATCTAGTGTTTGTCTTCAGAATTATGGTCCTCGTATTGATGTTGATGCATGGGATGAAAACCATCAAGAATTGACAGCAAATCCAACCCAGGTGCCATGATCACCTTAGCGAAATTGGTTGGGCCAATGTCATCATGAAGTGGAAAACCTTCGCCAGCCTACCCCTTGGCCTCTTGGAGGAACTTTTTCCAACATCATTGCAGCAACCTTCACCAAGGTTGGCGACGACATTACCGATCATCATCTTGGAGCACTACAAAAAAATGCAAATACAATGTGTTATAGGGAAGCATTTTGTTAAATAGATATCGGATCCAGAGTCGGAGGCGTGCTCCATGTGGTGGTGGCGGCGGCAAGCCAAGGCAACTCCACGATCGCTGTTTCATCAGATCAGAGTTGTTTCTAGAAACCCTTCATCAGAGTTGTTGGGAATATGCCCTAGAGGCAATCATGTATGATGAGATTTCCCATTGTATTCATAAAGATATTAAGTAGTCCTTGTATAAACATTTGATGTGTATTATTGAATATGTGATTCGGTTGTGGAACTATGCATTCATGTTGTTTGCACTAAATATCCTTGGTCATTGAGGTTGTGCTGGACACACGACTTAGACCAATGTGAAATTTGGCTTGATGACTCGGTTCCACTTGTCATGGGCATGAAGATGGTATTCCAACTTACACAGATTCGGCTAAAGAGTTTAGCGAGTCGGATTGACCCATATTGAGGTACAACGAACAAGTTGTCATTTGTATATCTCAATCAATGTAATCCTTAGACCTGAGGTTATTGCATAGTCCGAGTTGAGGATCACCGACTTAGGTTCTATCAAACGCTGATCCGTAACTGGGTAGTTATAAAGGCAGAGTTCGGGTCGACTGAGAATCAAGCTGTGTGATGTGAATAACCAAGATGGGATTTTGCCCCTCCACTCGGAGAGATATTCTCTGGGCCCTCTCGTGAGATATGATTCGGAAAGCATGGCCATGCACGACTCGGTTAAATGTTAACCGAGGCGATCGACTAAGAGTTAGTCGGGTGAATCACTTATCTCGGATCGAGAAGAGAGTCGGACTATTTAAGGAATGATATATATTCGCCTATAGTCTGACAAGGTATATCGTGAGGCAAAAGGGACTCGGACGAAAGTCGCATTGGAAAGGCAAGTCGTCATGACTCTTTGGTGCTTGGGAGTCGGCACGTTCTGCTAGGAGCCGCTACCGACTGATCGATTGAGAGTCGGACTCCAATCGTGTCCAAGTAGCCATGAGCCTGCGGGGTCACACACTTAAGAACGGGAGCAAGTTTAGATTGGATCTGAACCTGTAATCTGGTTGGGTTGGACCTAAACCGGATTAGGACTGAGTTAGTGAGTTGGACTCACGGTGACTAGTGTTATATGGGCTTTAGTGAATGGGTCGCGCGAGCAGAGCCCACGTTCACTCCCTATATATAGTGGAGCACCGTAACCCAGAAGGGTTAATCGTTGTTCGGTTAGGTCATTTTATGTGTTGGAAATCCTGGCTCCACAGCAGTCCAGCCGTCGTCACGAACCTAGCAATTCGCCGCCGGCGCTCCTCCTTGTACGTGTGGACACCAGCAGAGGTGTTGTGCGATCAGCACCAGGACGATCGGATCGTGAGGACTGCACTGCATCAACTGACGCGCTTCATCAGTAATCCGCAACTGCGCGTCTAGTGGTAAACCTCGTGGCCTTCTACCTCAGCTAGATCTTGGGATCACCACGTTAGAGAAAAAGTTTTGTTTTATCTCTGCGTGGTCCAACAAGAATTGTACTGAATACTGATTTTGCACGCTCCCTGAACTTTACTCCACGATCGGCATGTTGTTATGTTAGCTCATCATGGAACAGGGTTGGTTTTCAGAATTTGACATTTTTGACGCGACACATATGTAGCATGCGAGGAACAGGGCTGGTTAACCAACTTGGCAAAAACGAAGCAACAGTAATAGTGTAGCGTGCGAGGAAGAGGTTCATTCTACTCCTAGCGATGACAGCACGAATTATTACAGTTTTCAGTCGAACCAATTGGTGTTGTCGATCAGATATTGTCGGCCCCTCCAAGCAATCTGCAGCATTCGCTCCTTTTGCAGCAGGAGCTCCGAATGCGGCTCTTTTCACCAAGCGCCATCTTCTCTGAAGGCGAGCAGCAGGATCCCAAGACAATCTTCAGGCTACACGAGTGCATTCTTCCAAAGGTCATTTCGAATTTTCATAAGCACCAACGGAAAGCTGAGGCGATAACGCCATGTACCGGATTTTTAGTATAGACCAAATAGTATACAGAGAAGAAAGGTCAGATCAGAAACATGAATTCCAGGAAACTTGTCTGTCATGATTGACCAAACCTGTACTTAAAAGTTAAACCATGCATACAGTCAGAAGAAAAAGTGTTGTGCAGATTCACATTCAGTGCAAAAAAAGACATGTGGGATCTAACATATAGAACGACGCTTCGACAAGTTATCTCTAGTTAATGCATGGACGATTCTCTGTCAGTAAGCTAGAATAATCAAGATTCTCCAAATGGCAGAAATATCAGTGCAACCGGGTAAAAGGAACTGGCTGAATAAGTACCATAGGAAATGAAATTTCCACACAGGTTTGTCACTGATATCACTACTATCAGTGAGAGGGAAACATGTTCCGAATTCGAACACAGTCCTCTCCACATGTGTGCATTATATATTATCACTAAATCAACGTCGAAAAGAAAGACGAGGAACAGACCCTCCTAGAACTTGAGCAACATGAACAGACATCAATTTGCCCTTCAAGACGGAAATCCACTTAACTTTTTAACCAATAATGGGTTGACGATCCTCCTTCCTCGACTTAGTAAAATGCGATGGAACACCCAAATATTTAAAGGGGGAGCCAAGATTACAACACAACACTTAAGCCAATCTTGAGGCCTCATCCAAATTAAGAGTCATGAAGTCACTCTGATGATAGAGGCCAGAAATATGTCAAAACAAGTAAGTAACCATTTTAGGACCCTGGTATGTTTCAAACCACCAGGCACCACTTGGGGAAGCAAGCCTGAAACTCAAGTTAATTTTTTTTTAAATGGTAGTCGTGCCAGGAAGGGATCGTGCCACTCGAATGCGGCACCACGTCAGGGACAGGGTCAGACGACCGACGGGGATCTCTCCCGACCTCCAAGCCGATCTCGACACGCAGGACGGGACCGCACTTAGTAACACACCACCACTCAACTCTCTACGGCTAAACTGACATAACTCATGAGCAACCTTGTTGCAACTTCTATCAGTTTTTACTACGGAAATTTGGCAATCTGGAGGCTTCTTCAGTTTGAATTCTCTTGCAATTAGCCAAAGCTCAGATCTATCCAGGCTATCCTCCTTGAAAATGTCCAGTATTGATAAACAATCAGTTTCAATGACAAGGTTGCCAAAGGAATTTTGGAAGGCCAATTCTAAACCATTCAAACAGGCAATGGATTCACCCATCGCAGCTGAACTGCAATGTTCAATGAGACCCCAGGCTGAACAAATTACCTGTCCACAGTGGTCACGAAGAACAGAACCCCAAGCTCCCTGCTTTTCTTCTTCTAAATAACTAGCATCAACATTACACTTCAGCCATCCTTCAAGCGGTTTCCTCCAAAGATCTTTTTCCCCTTCACCAACATGAGTCAATTGTTTCTTCTTCAGAATAGTTTGATTTATGGGTGCTTTGTCTTTCCTATCAACATTGTATGTTCAGAATATATTGCCCGCAGGGTATCTAGATAGTTCTGTAAATATCTTATGAAATTATCAACAGAAGCATCACCTTTGTCAAAAATCATATTATTCCTATGGTGCCAGGCCCTCCACCAGATAAACATCATCTTACTTCTCAACTCATGATTTAAGCTATCTAGTAGAACAAGCACCCAATTTTGTCCTTCAGGTGGAAACTCCCAAACATCAGCCAAGCCTTGTCTCAAAGCCAATGCCTTTGTACATTTCATGGTCGCATGGTAGTCGTCTCCTCCTCCATCCCACATATGGAACAAGTAGGAAGAACATGTGGTAGTCTGCGTCTTCTATTAACCTGTACAGCAAGGCTATTAATTGCAAGCCTCTAAGTAAAAAAAAATACCTTTAGGTGGAACATTTGAATTCCAAATAGTTTTCCATAAGTTTCTGTCCCCATTTAGATTGGTGCTAGAATTTGGTGGACTTATATTATTTAAGTCTAGCGCCAAATTGTAAGCGCTACACACTGTAAATAAACCATTTTTTCGAGAGTCCAGGCTACAAAGTCTTCTTCTTCATAATTTGGCAAAAGAATCTTCAGAATTTCCTCCGCATCATAGGTTAAGAAGATGGACCTCACAAGATTTTCATTCCACTCGTGGCCTTCGTGGTTTATAAGTTGGGAAACTCTTCGGAGTCTTGAATTGTTCACATTCTCCATTATTTACATATCCAGTATCTTTCCATATTCTTATCCTTTTTCCGTTCCCAATGCGCCAAATAATGCCCTTTTTTAGAAGCTCGAGTCCATGCATTATTCCTTGCCATCGAGGGAGGGGTTTTGGATAAAGGAAGTTCCGTTAATTCCCCATCAGGGTAATACTTTGCTTTTAACAGTCTCGCACAAAGACTCTCAGGAAAAGCAATTAACCTCTAGGCTTGTCTTGCTAACAAAGCTTGATTGAAAAGTCGTAAGTCTCAGAATCCCATGCCTCCCTGGCCTTTCCTTTTAGTGATCTTATCCCAACTCATCCAATGCATACGTCGTCTCTCAAATTCATCTCCCCACTAAAATTCTCTAGTTAATTTCATAAGATCCTCGCAAAGACCTTACAATTTAAAAATAGGGTTAATTGGTTTTATGCCACTCTCCAATTCAGAGGCTGCATATATGCCATTACAAAAACACAACTTGTGAATTTGCCGCTCTAACTTTCCAATACCTCCTCATATGCCATTTTCTTCAATACAAGAGAAAAACGGTTCAATAAATAGGTGCATTTCAATGTATACTTTAGTATTAACCATAATAACCCTGTATTTAGATTTCGATAGCCCTTTTGGGTGTTTGGGGCACCAAAAAATTCGAAAATTACAAATTTTGGCAAAAATATGAACTTCTTAGAAAAATCTGAAAAGATTACAGAAAATCAAAAACAGTAAAACGAGTGTACTGATCTAATTTGAGCCATTTCTGGGCAGATTTGCATCGATAAACTGACATTTTCTGTTTTGTCCGGAAATTTGTCAAATTTTGGCAAAAATTTGAACTTCTCAGAAAAATCTGAAAATTTTACAGAATGTCAAGGACACTAATATGATTCTACTAATTTTCAGATTTTCCTGAGAAGTTCAAAGTTTTTCCTAAATTTGAAAAATTCGAATTTTTTGGCGCCCCAAACATCCAAAAGGGCCACCAAAATCTGAATACAGGGATATTATGGTCAATACTACAGTATACACTGAAATACACCTATTTATTGAACCATTTTCCTCTTGTATTAAAGAAAATGGCATATGAGGAGGTATTAGAAAGTTAGAGTGGCATATTCACAAGTTGTGTTTTTCTAATGGCATATGTGCAACCTATGAATTAGGGAGTGGCATAAAACCAATTAACCCATTGGTTTACTGGCCAGAAATCCGAGGAAATTTACATGGATACATGTGATGGGGTTGCCAGTGGTGCAGTTTCATGACCAAGTATGGAAGTTTTCCAAGATATATAATAATTGTCCACTAGTCATTATAAAATAGTTCTAAGATACTACTATACAAAATATTTCTTACGATGAGTTGGACGACTTACAGGATGAACGACCCGGCCTTCACCGAGAAGGTGGCAGCTTCAGTAATTTACACCAAAGGGCCCATGATTGGCGTGCTGTGGGCAGATGATGCTTACGATGAGTTCGTAGGGCAGTCAGTGTACCAAGGCATCCCCAAGAGCGAGAGACATACCACCTACTCGGGGCCGTCACGCAGTGGTATGCTATCAGTATAGATATCGGGGGCACAGGCTGCAAATAAGGATTATGGACAATTACACTGAAGAAGGTCCCTGTAGATGGATAGCGTTCCATGCGTTCGACTACTTCATTTTGCCAGTAGTCAACGAGGCGGTGGAGTTTGTTAAATAAACTTCTCCCTGTACATTGTAGTACAAGGATAACCTACAATTGCTTCCCCTTACGTTCTCCTTGTAAATAGTTGACAGTACAAGGATATATAACCTAAAATGTCTGTATGCACAATTCGGGAATATTTTTCCTTCCTAAACAGCTTTAGCTATAGGAAAGGTATAAAACTTTGAGCAGCAGGACACTGGATTCTGGATGTTTTACACTTGTGCAATTTCAGTATTCGTCTAACCAACCTGGTCCGTACTTCTTTTTCCTCCTATCTGTCACATCTACATTTTATACATATAGGTATCCACGGCCAAATCAAAATAACCATGCCTATCTTGGTTATCTAGGCCGCTAGCGGCAATTCATCAAATAGCTTTTTAACTGAAGTAAGATCTTCCTCTGGTAAAAGCATGTATTTCTTGGGCATCCTTCTCCACATACCGACCTTGTAATAGTCCTTTTTCTGGCCCGGCCTTCCACACAAAACTTCTCCATTGCTAGGGTGCAAGATCCCAACGGGGACCTTGCAAAATGCACACTTCTGTTTGCATCGGCTAAGCGGCTTTTCTGTAAAATACACAAGATGCTAAATCAAGAGAATCGTGTAACAATATATGGCTATGAATGGAAATGACACGTTCAACAAAGAGAGCTTCCATTGGGGCCTCCAAGGTGCATGTTCTTGTGCATGCACAAAAGTAAATGTTGGTGTGTCTATGTGAAGACTGACAGTTACATACGTGAAACTGTAGTTGCAACATATGGGACCTAAATAGCATCAATCATTCACCAATAACATGTACTCCAGTAAGCATATCAATCGCACAAATCATATCAATATGGTCCCATAATAATAATAAATACTAACAAATTAAAAAGGAAAAGCAAAGGAGATGTTTACCATGCAGTACAATTATCACCAAAACAAAAACATGGTCATTGACTCATTAGTCACCCATTTGCAGGGTCATATGCACTAAGACATCAGGTGGGGTCCCACCAATATCCCACTTGTAGTTCATTTGGGGAATCTACAAGTGGGATATTGGCGGGACCCCGCTTGCATTCCTAGTGTGCACTAGATATGGCCTACGCAGTTGTGTTTATGTCACGGCATGCACGTGCGCTACCTGTAGAGCTCTCCTGCATCATCTGTGGGCACGCAATTTTCGCAGGTGTTCTTTATATTTTTCTATTTCAGAAACTGGTGAAATTGAAGTAGGAATCAACATATGTTGAATAACTGAAGTGGTTAGTTACCCACCTAATATGAAGCATGTTTCAACAACTGGTGTGTCGGAGCAGCCGTAGTGTAGCTCAGCAAAGAAGTACTGTAGAGCTGTGTCAGGCGTAGTATTCCTCCTGCGAGCCAAGTAGTTCCGTTTCTTGCGAGGGCGAGCTAAAAAGTTGACATGAAACCATATCTCGTCTCTGAAACCGATGCAGTTACACTTCATAGGCTGGACAAGTTCGTATCGAGCGCCCTGAAACATAGACATGGAGAAATAAATTATCATCAGCAACTTGTTCATATAAAAAAAATGTTTCTTAGTTGAAACAGGTGCCTCAGCAAGGGCTGCATTATTAACGATTAAAAGAACTATTACTTACCAGGTTGTTGGAATTGTAATGGTGAAGGGCGCTCTGGAGATGCGGGAGAGCGATGTCCCTGGGTGCAATGCATGTGATCATGTTAGAATCGCAATTGTCACGGCATCTTAATAGTAAAGTACTCCCTCCGACCAATATTAGTTGGCTTAGATTCGTCTAGATACGAATTTATCTAGTCAAGTTTTAGTGCTAGATAAATCCGTATCTAGAACAAATTTGAGTTAACTAATAGGAGTCGGAGGGTACTAGTTTATCCTATTTTTATGGGACAGCATATCAAACTTAATCTGTGAAGGATGATAAGAACAATACTTTTCTGACTGCCGGCCATGGGATACAAAGCTCTTGCGGTCCAGCTTCTTCATCCAGCGTTTTACCAGCCGATTTCGCTGGTCGAGGGGCAGCTCGTGAAGGAAGGGCCCCCGATAGGGATCATCCTCGTCCGCGAACTCCCACTCCCGTTGCATCAACCCAACTGATGCGCCGATGGCTAAAGAGATGCAAGATCCCATCGATTCAATTGGCCAAGGTCACTCTCGAAAAAATTTTGGCCAAGGTCAGTTGAGTACTAACAAAAAAGAAACCTTGCCTTTAGATATAGACCGCAATATTAGGGATCTATTGGGAAGGCGGAGGAGGAACCCAAAGCCTTCCTCGACCCCAATCCGGACAGCAACCTGAATCCAATCAAAGCAGAAATAGGACCTGAACGACGGTGGGGAATATAGCCGTGTCAGATCCCGCTAGCCGGTGATCCAATTAGCGCACGTTTGGTTGGTGGACATATGAGTATAGGGTGGATAATCCCCGATTTTGTGGATGGGATTTCGTGGATGGGATGGTTCACATTTTAGAGTGATTTTTTTTTTGGTTTGTAGAATTCCACTGGTGGCATGAAATCTACTTAAAAAGTCTACATAACGGCCCCCGCATCAAATAAGAAAATATATTTCAGAGATTGATATTTTATTCAATAAACTTGGTCAAAGGTTATGAAGTTTAACTTTGATCAAAACTAAAAGGCATCCTAATTTGGAAAGGAGGGAGTATCTGGTTTCGGTTGCTAAACCCCTTATGTTTAAGTTGGGTCACTTAACCCCTTATGTTTGCAAAACCGGACAATTAGCTCCTTGACGGTGGTTTTTTGGTGAGATGGATGTGTGGGAACTTCAAGCGTGGCATCGAACCGAACCAACTCACTTGACCCCGCCTCCTCTTCTCCGCTTCGCGCCGACGACGGAGACCAGATGCCCCTATCCACCTCCCTGCTTCGCTTCCTCTGTTGCGCCTCCTCACCTCGCGCCGGCGGTGGAGACCAGCTGCCCCCGTCCACTCATCTGCTATGCTTCCTCGCTTTGATCCATCAGTAAGATGCCCATGCTGCACCAAGCCACCTGACAGGTGACAGGCCATCGTCGCAGGGAAGCAGCAGCGAGAGCCGCAACGGCGCCGCAGACTACGTGTCGCCGACAGTACCGGAGGTGTTTCATCTCCGATGGGCATTTTCTATCTCATCTCACACATGCTCAAGGAGACACATGTAACTGAATTTTTGGGCATTTTCTGTCTTTCAGACGTGGTGCTCGGAATTGACATTGGTTTCTAGTTGGTAATTGCTTACCGACTGATTTTTTGTATGCTTTCCTGCTACTCACCGAAGCTCGGAACTACACTACATAGTGTAAATGAAACTATGAACTGCATGTCGACAGTGTTGTGGACAATGAACTCCAAGAGGTGTTGCTTCATCGTGTTTTCAGTGTTTAGATTAGTGCAGATTCATCATGTCGACAGTGCTATGGACAACAAGGAAGCTGCAGATGAAGAAGTAGTTAAGATTAGTGCATATTCAGTGTTGTTCATTTGGCATTTTCTATTTTATTTGGACTGATCCGAAGTCTACCCAAGTCAGAACGGAAAATAGGAAATGAATATTTTGATTCGTAAAAAAGGAGAACTAACCAAGACCGATCGTTATGCCACCCTCAAAACGCCAATTTCATCCGTCGGTTATCAGCCGTGCGCCCATGACCGTCGTTGGGAGAGAGGAGCAGAGGGGTAGAGATCAGGAGGAGCAGAGCGGGGAATTGACTTGACCAAACCAGTTACCGGAGGGGTTATTTGGCTAGACCGGAACATGTTTTTGTATGGCTAACCCATGTGGAATAAAACCACTAACCAAAACAGCCATTAGCCTCCAAAACAGCCTAGAGGGGGTAAATTACCCGGTATAAGATACTTAGGGGGGTAAATGTCCCAATCCAAACTTAAGGGGGTTAGCATCCCAAACCGAAAACTTAGGGAGTTATATGGACTTCTTTCTATATTTAACAACAATAGGTTAAGTGATGATTAATTGCAAATAGCTTAACAAATTTGAGGAAACTCGAACAGTGGGGGTGAGGATTAGTCGGGAGTGGCACACGGGGATAGCTGTTGGCCGACCCTATAGAGCACGGAGGCGGGAGATCAGATACGTCCTAAACGTATCTATAATTTTTGATGTTCCATGCTTCTTTAGTATCTACTTTGCTTTGTTTTGTCTATAATTTGAGGTATTTTTATATGTTTTCTGGGACTAACCTATTAATAAGATGCCACAGTTTGCCTGTTTTCTTCTGTTTTTGGTTCCAGAAAAGACAGAAAATCAATATTCTCGGAATTGGATGGGACAAAAACCAAAGTCAATATTTTACCGTGGGTGAAAGGATCGTATGGGCACCTAGAGGGTGGGGGTGAATAGATGCTACTTCAAATTTTATTCTTTTTCAAATTAAGGTTTGACAATAAGGTAAATTCTCTAGATAATGCAACTACGGTGAATTTACCTATATGACAATTATGCAAGGGCTACCACAACACAAAGTAGTAACAAGTAAGTAAGATGTGGTAAAGGATAGAAGTAACCGAAAAGTGGACGCGGAGACACAAGGATTTGTTTCCCGTAGTTCCTTCCTTTTGAGGGGAAGTACGTCTACGTTTGGAGAGGGGTGGTTTCAAACCACCAACGCCACGAGAGGCCTCCCTTGTTCTCCGATGAATCTCACCCCAACGGGATCGATTCACCTTCCACTATATCGGCAACCTTCAAGGTGGAAGCCGACACCGTTACAAGTTTGGGGCACACATCCACAACTCAATCGGAGGCTCCCAAATACAAGCAAGCTGTCAAAGCAATCAAAGACAAGCTTGTAAGAACCAAAACAAGAACTAGGGTTTCCAAGAAAACACTAGAGCAAAGGGGCCCTCAATGAAATGAGGGGGAAATGAAGATCTCTTTTGGTGAAGTAGTAGATCGGGGCCTCCTCCTTCGATTCCCCAAAGATCAAGGACTTTGGGTGGTGGGATGAGGAGATCTTGAAGATTTGGGTGGCTCCAATGGACTCCAATGGTGGTCTTTGACTTTAATGAGCTGAGCGATTTGTCCCAAGATAGGTGGAGGGGTATTTATACCCCTCCACGAAATATGGTCGTTGGAGCATTTAATGTCCCGGTAGTACCGGTACTACTACCGGTCAAGTACCGGACAAGTACCGGTGGTGCTTTAGTTCATCAGCTATCTTTAGTTTTTGGCGGTATCGCCCTTGCGATACTACCCCCAAGTGGTAGTACCGGTCGTGAGACGCGGTACTACCGGTCAGGGCGGTAGTACCGGTCCCAAGTACCGCTTGGTACTGACCAAAACGGAGAGGGGTGAGTGTTAGTCAATATGGTCCGGTACTGCCGAGCGGTACGACCGTGTCAAGCGGTAGTACCGCTTGTGTCAAGCGGTACTACCGGTTGGACCGGTAGTGCCGCTCCGTGGTACCGGGTGGTACTGACTAGCACACACCCTTATCAGCTTTGGACAGTGCCAACAGGTACTGGAACCGGTAGTACCGGTGTCAAGCGGTAGTACCGGTCGTAGTTCCGGTACTACCGGTTGGCACAGTGTTTTTTCGCAAGGGGAATTGATATGCCAATATTTGTGCCACCTCTTATCAAACCTGTGATAAACTTAGCACACAGTTAAACCGATAAGTGTGTTGTTATCAAACATCAAAATCAGAGGGATAGGAAAATGTTCTTTCAGTGGGGAACACGAGCCAGAAGACGAGATGAAGAAGGGCCTCGAGGGGGCCACACCCCCTGGCCGCGCGACCAGGCCTGGCCCGCGCCTGGGGGGTGCATCCGCCTCGGGCACCCCCTCAGCCTTTCTCTTCGCCTATAAGAAGCCCCCGATACCAAAACCCTAAGTACCCGATCAATCTTCCACGAAACAGTTTATAGCCGCCGCTACCATCGTCCTTAGATCGGGGGGGCTGAAGCTCTTCCTGGCACCCTGCCGAAGGGGAGAGATCATCCCGGAGGCCTTCTTCATTACCATGCCAGCCTCCGGTATGAAGCGTGAGTAGTTCCACCTTGGACTACGGGTCCATGTAATAGCTAGATGGTTGTTTATCCTCCCTTGTGCTACCATGTTTAGATCTTGTGAGCTTCGTTCATGATTAAGATCATCTATTTGTAATCATGCATGTTGTGTTTGTGGGGATCCGATGGATATTGAGATTACTATGTCAGATTGATTAATGGTTCTATCTTATTGATTCTATCATGTCTATGTTGTTTGTGATCTTGCATGCTCTCTGTATCTAGTAGCTATCTTGGCCAAGTAGATTCTAGTGACTCCAAGAGGGATTATTTATGCTCGATAGTGGGTTCATGCCTCTATTTAATCTGGGGAAGTGACAGAAATCTCTAAGGTTGTAGATGTGTTGTTGCTACTAGGGAGAAAACAACGATCTCTTGGTTCATGGAACAAGTGGATTGTTTATCTTACACACTTTGCTTAAAGAAGTTATCTGTTGCTTGCAACTTAATACTGGAGGGGGGTTGGATGATAACCTGAAGGTGGATTACTAGTCATAGATGCAGTTGGATGGCGGTCTATGTATCTTTTTGTATTGCCCAATCAAATCTCATAAGATCATGAATGTCTAGTATTGCATTGTTATGCCCGGCTCTGTCCTGTCAATTGCCCCGCTGTAATTTGTTTACCTGGCATGCCATGTTGTTTATCTTAAGGATAACACCTCTAGTGAACTATGGACCCCGGTCCAATCTTTACCATTGATACATCTTCCACTGTTACTGTTTACTTTTTGCAAACCACTATTACCTTTCACACCATATAGTTAATCCTTTGTTTTTAGCAAACCGATGAGATTGACAACCTCACTGTTCATTGAGGCAAAGTCTTGAGTTTGTGTTTTGCAGGTTTCCAAGTTGCTAGCAACACCTTTGAGTCGTTTCCTTCCTCCTACTGGTTCGATAACCTTGGTTTCTTTCTGGGGGAAGACTTGCTGTTGTGCTCATCATATCTTTTTCTTGGGGTCTCCCAATGAAGCTCTATAGTGATCTGAGCGCATCAAGATCGCCACCGATCTTCGAGCGAACAGAGGTGGGGGCTCGCCGGCCATCCACTGGAGCGCGCAGAGACAGGGGCTCGCCGGCCGTCCCTTGGATTGCACGTAGACGAGGGGATCACTGGCACCTCTTGAGCGCACGTAGGCAGGGGACATCGGTCCAGCGGACGGAGGGGAGTGCTCGCTGGCCGTCCACTTGAGCGCACAGAGGCCGACTTTTTTCGGCCTTCTGCTAGAGCGAAGGGAGCAAGGGTTCACCGGGCGACCTCGGAGGACACGAGAATGATGCTCGCAGGGAGTGGCGCGGTGTGGCAGATGAAGTAGTGGTGGGTCTTGGACATGCCGGCGACGGGGATGGTGTGGAGGCGCCGGCATCCTGGCGACAGGGAATGATTTTAGAAGAGGAAAATAGGATTAGAAGTTGGTCCATTATTTAGTGAAATTGGGATCGATGGTCTGGCCGTTTTTGGCGCACTGGTTGATCCATGTTTTATAGGGAATGTTCCCCTCCGGTGGATGGTTCCGTCCACCCCATCGGTAACCAATCACCATCAAAAGGTGGATGATCCAATCCCATCCCTCCCATGGTCATCAACCAAACGCACTCTTAAGCTCCTGATATGGAGACCCTCCGATGATGAGGGGATTTCTATAGCTATGAACCCTAGAGAAGAAAAGGAAAGCTAGGGTTTGATAATTTTCTTTGATAGGCATGTCGTCCCAGCTAGGAGGCTATAAGAGCATCTCCACTCGTCCACCATACCGAGTCTAGCGCGGACATTTTTTTGGTCCGTAGGGGGGGGCGCAGGTGCCCAATCATGAAACCTATGGTAAATTGTTGAATTTATTTGGCAAAAAAATTACATGCGCAGAAAATACTAATCATAATCCTACCTAGGCCGGTAATACACGACTTCGGGGTCCTCGCCGTCCTCGTCGTCATCGTCACTTGGCGCACGTAGCTGGAACATCTGCCCTTCCCTGGTCTGCGCCCGGAGGTATCGGATTTTGTCGATCAGCGCACGCTGCTGCTAGGACCGATGGTCGCATGTGCTGCAGCCATCACCATTGCGCTTAGATTGGGGCTCAACGCTGATCATGCTCCGCCCTGCACCACGAGGCCACCGTGTCGTCCTCCGTGGGGTGTAAAGAGGCACACATGGCCGCACGCTTCCCCGATAACTCCTTCGGGTCGCTGGTACGTCTAAGTTGACGCGTGTCCGTTGAACGAGTTCCATGGCAGAAAACAAAAAATTTACTATGCAGGAACACACCTAGCCAAAATCTATCTAGGAAGTAATGTAATAACAGAGTGAAACATTGGTAACATACCCCTGTAAATCGTAAGCGTATAACGCTCATGCAGGAACATGGTTGATGTATTTGAAGGGAATATGCCCTAGAGAAAAATACTAAAAGACATATTTTATAAAGTTTATGATTAAGTTTTATATCATGCTATAACTGTATTAATTAGGAAACATCAATACATATGTGATATATAAATAACACGAAGTTTCCAGTGAATCTCTAGTCACTGGTTTATTGGTCAATGCATGAATAAAGGTTTCCTCATCATATTGAAGCCTTGGCTCCAATTAACAATGGAGTCATTTCATTGGAGAATGAGATGGTGAACATACCCTATCTATATCTATAACATCGTATGACGATCATGTCACTAAGTTCAGGTTACGATGATTAGAAAATATAGTGAATCTTTCCTTAGATCATGATACCATATCTAATCATTGTCTCCTGAAGTTACTTTGATGGCACTCAACTTCACTCGGTGAAATGATGATTATAAGGGTGTTATCAAATATCTGGAGGAACGGGTTGAGACGTATGCGTCAAGAGAGGGATTTGTCCATCCGTGTAACAAAAGATACTCTGCGCCCACTCGGATAAGTTATATTCATAAGTTGCGCAGCATGTGACTAGGTCATAGGAATATCACTTATCGGATCGAATAAAGAAGATATTGTCGGTAACAAGGTTGAGCCCTGACATAGAGATGTCATTTGATCAAACCTCAGAAAATACAGTATCGCAGAGACAAACGGAATAAGGCATAGTGTTTACGGTTCAACAACATATTTCATTGAGTACACACGTGGTCATCATGGGCATCAAAGTTTCGCTGTTGATCATTGGTCAGAGAGGAATATTGACCATGTCTGAAGTATTCTCAAACTATTGGGTAGAACTCTTAAGGGCTTGATGAAACTTAGAGATTGTTAATGGCTAGTTCAGAATCATTGAATAAATGAGATAAGAGAGACCAAAAAAGTTATAGAGAAATCCTAAGGTGTCCAGAGAAAGGATATAAAGGAAAAAGGACAAAAAAGGGTTTTTAGATAAATAATGATTTAACGATATGTTTATTATATATTAATTATAAATTAATATGTTGTAAATAAATATTTAAATAAAGACTTATAAATGCGTCTTACTTTTTAGGCAAAATCTCGGATAAATTTTACATAAAAAGAAACAGACGACAAAGACAAACGGAAGACAGTTTTTGAAACCGCCCACATGGGCGTCAGATAGTCCGCGCCGCACGGGCGATCTCTGCTATGCGCCGCCAGGCGAACGCGCTGCCGCTGCATCTGGGCCGCGGCCCACCCAGGGACACGCTGCTTGCTACCACGCGGGTAGGCGCGCGCGGGCCTGCAGGACGGCCCACCCGGGGCGAGCTGCTGGGCGCCGCCGCCACGGCCGACAGCCATGCGGGCCACATGCACGGGCGGTCCATTGAGCTCCCTCCTTCTCCACCTCCTTTCATAGTTAGGTCCTGCGCGGGCAGCCAGATTTTGCCCTTTTCCTTGTTATTTTAGTCCCATATGGAAAGCCTAAGGTGGAGAGAACCACTCCCTCTGCCTATATAAAGGGGTGTCCATAGGAGGATTAAAATACACTAATTTCCATCTAGAACTAAATAAAAAGTCTTGTGTTGCCTATCTCTTCTCTCTCTCTCTCTCTCTCTTGCGACTGTTGCCCCCTTGTTAGGTTCGGCGAAGGGTCACCGGAAGCGTGGAGGTTCGGACGTACTTCGCCGATGAGCCTCTCCACAAAGTAGTTGTACGTGCAGATGGCGACGCCGAAGTGTGGAGGTTCGGCGAAGGTTCGCCGGAAGTGCAAGGCAAGGTAGAGGATAGAGGGCTACTACATGTTGTACGCCGACTACTTCACCAACGAGCCGCTCCACAAAGAGGCCGTGTTTCGGCGCCGTTTCAGGATGAGCTGAAAGCTCTTTCTCAAGATCGTGCATGCCATCTGTGAATTCGACCCCTATTTCGTGTGCAAGGACTTCACCTGATTATAAGGTGCCTCCAACCTGGGCTGTCTTGATCGCCATGCGTTAGGAGATCTGAAATCCGGTAGTGCATCAAGAGGTGCAGAATGATCTGGTTGAGCACCTATGGATACGAGGGGCAACACATAGATGCCAAGCATGAACTGGCTGAACTAGACGAAAATATGTTGTATTTTCATTGTACGCCTAACTATGTTTAAATTTACGCCGAATTATGGTCAATTTTATGCCGAACTAGGCCGAACAATGTTCTGTATTCATATTATGCCGAACTATGCCAAAACTGGAAGAATTTGAGCCAAATTTAGGCGAAAAAAGACGTCTCGGGAACCCGGCCTGGGAACGCGAGTGGGAAACTCCCTTTACCAGGCCGAAAACATGTTTCGTTCGGCCATATTTAGGTCCGGATTTCGGCTTGGGAACCGCCAACGAGTGGGGATGCTCTAATTGACTATTCCATTGAAACTAAATGTTTATGTGCCTAGAAGATGGAAGAATTTTGGAATTGTATAATTTCCAATATGTGTTTTCTAAATCAGGACGGAGGGAGTAGTAAGGGCATCTCCACCGGGCCTATCCATCCGGTCCGAGCTTGTCCGAACTTGTCTGCGTGGACGCGCGAGGCGTGCGTGGCGCCCCAGCGGGCCGACCCATCCGGGCAAACGCGTCCGACTCGACCCATCCATGCATCTAATCTGGGGCTCGGTTGCGTCGGACCGGACGCACGCGGTCAGCGCGGGGACTCGTCCACTGGCCCACCCGTCAGCCATCGCTTACCGGCGGCGTTGATTCAGATGGTCAGCGACACCGATTCAGACGCAACCTTGGCACCGATTCAGAGGCGCTGCGCGGAAGGCTGACTGGCGGCAGCCTGCGCGCATCAATGGCGACGAGACGACACGCTGACGCCGCATGTGTTCACGCACCGGCATTGACAGCGAAGGAGCGGGAAGCTGCGCGCGTTCACGGGCGGTTGGGCTATTTAACCCTGCGCCCGTCGGTGCTGTCATCCTCACCTCACCATCACAAAACTTAGCCGCCGCCTCCACCATCAACGATGAAGACCCCATCGTGGCTGAAGCGGATCAAGAATGACCACGAAGCGTCTGGCAGCCAGCGCGCTCGGCTGTTGGCCTTCCTCCGCGCACGTCCTTGCCGCCTCCGTCGCGGCCACAGGAGTTCAAGAGCCAGCTCGTGGGGGACTAACCGCCATCGCGGAACTCCGTACCCGGCGGTACTACCGCGTCGGGGAGTGCAAGCGCCTGTGGAAGGAGGGTCGCGACATCTAGCGTAGGAATGTCTCCCTCCCCACCGGCTGTCACCTCAACCGGGATTGTGTCCCGGTGCCGCCACCGCCCAAGGCGAGCAGATGGCTGGAAGAGGAGATCTGCCACCGGATCAGCAACCTCCCCCGGACCCAATGGTGGGAGAGGGGCTACCACTATGAGGCATAATGGATCATGTTCCTCGAGTGGGGGAACAAGACGCGGCGCGCGACCACCATCCGCCGTGACCTGCAGCCGTGGGAGGTCTACGACGTCCCCGACATCGACTCGGACGACGAGGGCGCCCACAACCACTCCGACGCCGACCTCGGCAGTGAGGACGGCAACGACGACGTCGTCGTCAAACAGGAGGCGGCAGACGGTGTCGCCGCGTACCTGCCCCCAGAGTACCGCGAGGTGCTGGCACGGGGCTACAACGAGGACGCCTTCACCGAGCAGGCCATTGTGGCCAGCGCGCAGGATGAAGCCCAGTGGCGTGGCTACGAGGAGGCCCTCCAGCTCACCCGCATGGTGGCGCAGACGAACGCCCAGCTGCCTCCACCGTCGCCGCTGCCGGATTGGGCGCCTCCGATCGCGCCGAAGGTGGGGATGGAGCTGGCGCACCTCCAGCACGGTTGAGAGCCGTGGCCTAGGCAGGTGGTCAACCCGCCTGCTCCCGCTCCGGCCCTGCCGCCGCCCAACCTCTGGACGCCGCCAGAGTACATCGACCTCGACCCATAGACGGACGAGGCGGCGTCGACACGCGAAGATCGGTAGCTAGGGTGGGATAGTTTAAATTTTGTCTTTTATTTTGAATGTAAATTAGTATGAACTTTGCCAATTGTTTTATGTTTGAATTTGTAAAAAAAATGCCGCACTAGGCTGGACAAATGGGTCGCGCTGCTGGGCGCAGCTGGCCGGACGCCCTACCCAAATCGACCGGGGCCCGGCCCAAATGGACAGAAACGGAACAGATGGGTCGACCAAGTTTAGCCTAGTTTGGCCACGACATGGCGTCGAGGGGGGAGAAGAACACGGCGGGAGCTCGGCCTTGTGTTGCCGACAAGGTTGACCCACCATCTTTTCGCTTCATCCGGCATTTCCAGGCGGTTCTCGGCGCCCTGAATTCGGCCTGGCAACCCCGAATATAAAATGGGCCAAATCCGGCAAAAACTGGGCGCGTGAAAACACTACCGAACGAATTTTCGCCGTCCAGATATAATAATCGTTTTGGAAACGTCCTCCTAGAAACCCAAGTGGAGATGCTCAAAGATACATCGCATTTTGTGGATAAAGAAGAATCCGCGATTTCAGGGTCTTGATTCACTTAGTCACCACCACATCAGTCCCGTAAGCTCTAGTCTGTAGGAATCTTCCCGTAAGTGTAGGATTACTGAAAGAAGAAACACTGCTAGTAACTAAAACGGGTAACCGATCTCAAGTTGGAAAAAAAATGAGAGGTATAGTTGATCTCGGAGGTTCCGGCGGACGAGGGAGCACACTTGGTCAACTCTCACTAGGGTGTCAACCCGGGATCCCGCTTGTACTCCGCTTTCTAGTTCGTTCGATGATTTCCAGTTAAATTTTTTGCGAAATTCAACCCCTCAAGCGATCCAGTGCACGCGAGATCGAGTCTGTGGCATGGCAGGAGCGAGCGAGCGATTCCCTCCCGTGGAGTAACAACATTCCGCCTGACGCCGCTGCACGCGTCCAGGATGCACTGCAGCAGCTGTACAACAGTACTTACTACTGTCGCTCCCAGGCCCCAGCTGGTGCCGCGCGCGTTCCTTCGCGTTTCTGCCGCCCGGGTAATAATTGCGACTGGAGTTGGTAGATCTTTTTTACCCTTTGCCGCCCGCCGCGCCGCGCGGTGGCCAAAATCGTTTTCGCGCGGCACGCACGAACCCGCCCCTCCCGCGCGCGCGCGTGCAGCGGTGGCTCGCCGACAGGAGCGGCCCACCCAGGATCCCCACGCAGGTCCCGCACGGCAGCGACGGTCAGCTCCCGCCCTCGCTGGGTCAGCGCCGTGTGCCAGCCAGCATGCACCGCACGGCCGCGCCGTCCGCTACAGTGTCCGGGCGAACGCCGTTCCAACGAATTTCTCTCTCCGTATCTCTCTCTCTCCTCAGGCTACAGCACGGCACGATCGGCCCCTGTCACAAGTCACACGCACACACCACCACCCCTCTCTCCTCTCTCCTCTCTCTCTCTCTCTCTACGTACTCCTCCATTCCATCAAGCGAGGTCTCGCACGCACTCTCCCTCCCCGGCCGGGGCCCCACCTCTCTATTTCATCACGCCCACGCCCACCCACGGCCAGTCGGCCACGGTAAATTCCGACGGAGGGAGGAGGGGGTGTGCGGGAGAGAAACCCAGAACCCCAGCCCGACCCATCCTCCATCCTCCGCCTCCCCACACGATGAACTAGCGCCCACCAAATCTCCCACCTTGTTCATCCCTCGCCCGCCCCATTCCTAATTATTATCTATTTCCGGCCACTCCCCCGTCCATCCGACGCTCCGAGGCAGCGCCGACAGCAGCATCCCCGGTGAGTCGTCGGCGGTGGTGAGTGGTCTGAGTTTTTTTTTTCAAAACGCACGCCGCCTGCGTCTGTGGATTCCCGATCTCGTTCTGCCGCTGCGTTTCCTGCTGTTTTCTGCTAGGCAGATCGGTTCCTCGATCCTTTGTGTTGTGCGCGATTTCAAAAGCGCCGGGATTTTCCTCCTCCTTTTTTGGCGTGCCTTGCGTGTTTTCGGACAAGGGCCTGCGAGGGAGGCGCATGCTGCGGCGCGGATCGGCTCGTACTACCGCTCCGCGCCATCCCATCCCATGGCAGGCACGAAAGCTGCTTTGATCTGGCTGCGAAAGCGTGGAGTTTCCCCTCCCCATCTCCCTTCCATTTCGAAGTTGCTTTTTCTCGCTGCTTTTCGAGGGCTCATCACACGCACGGCGAGGCCACCGCAGCAGCAGCAGTTACGATCCATCACATGCGCCGCTGCTGCTCGACGCAATGCCTTCCTCGCTCGAGCACCCTAAAACGCCCGTGTTTTCGATCCCCTCATGTTTTTCCGGACATCGTCCCGTTTTTCCCGTACGCGATTTGGGTTTCCGTATTCCTTCGTCGATGATGGCACCCTAGCTGTTGCTGATTTATTCGCGTGTCCCCGATTCTGTTACTGCTTCACAATGGACCGACGGGTGGTTTTGCAGACAAGGAGGCTCCCACGCACGCGGAGGGCCTGAAGCAGATGGACGCGGAGACGGCGCCGCCTCCTGCTTCCGCGGCTCGTCACCTGCAGCTGGACTCCCCCATGGTACGTGACCTGCGCACCGGAAGAGCATCGCCTTCCGATCTTTTGCCTTTTTCTTCGTCTCGGGAAATCTGTTGGATCCGTCTACTTTTTGTGGAACGGTTGATAGGATGGGATCCGGATGTCTTGTGCCTACCTCTCGATCACGGTGTGGATGCGCTGCTGTGTCAGTTTGTTACATCTGCCAAGTAGATAGATACAGATTGCTAATCAGTTACTAGTTCCGTGTTAAATGATCTGAGTAGTAGCAATTAATTTACTCCAGCTGCTCTTAAATTCGTGCGATTCAAATTTATGTGCTGCCAAAGTTATGTACAATCTCTGACTAGAGTGCAATGTTAGATCCCGACCTCCATGATAAACTGGAATGTTACTACAGTATTTGCTAACTAAATTTGCTAATTGAATGACAATCAATAATGTTGCCACTTGGATACTGGTACTAGGAGAAGTTGCTATTGAGGGTGCATTCTCACGTCATTATGATGGTCCATTGATGAATCATGCACCCCATGCATCTTGGGTCATTTGTGCAATTGATCCTTGAAAATTTTACTACAGTACAAGTTTGAATTTGCTCAGCATAGTGGACTTCAAATTTGCAGGCCCACAATTAATCTGCTTTTCAAAAAAAAAAAGCTAAACCTCCTTTCAGATTAGACAGGGAAAACAAGAGACCTACAACTAGGCCACTTCTGTTTTCAGTACAAACATCTTAGCCAATCCCACTTTTAGCAATTATTTTGGTGATACTTTGGCTCGATTAGTCATTGATGCAAGTAGAAATAATTTTCCTGGAAACTCCGTTTGGATGATAATGCTGGCACTAGTATTGTAGTTGATTTAGTTATCTCGTCGCCCGGAGTCTGAACTTGTATTGAGGGTGCATTTTCAGGTCATTATGATGGTCCATTGATGAATCATGCACCCATGCATCTTGGGTCATTTGTGCAATTGATCCATGAAATTTTACAAGTTTGAATTTACTCACCATAGTGGACTTCAAATTTGCAGGCCCACACACTAAATCTGCTTTTCAAAAAAACAAACTAAACCTCCTTTCAGATTAGACAGGGAAAACAAGAGACTTACAACTAGGCCACTTTTGTTTTCAGTACGGACAGCTTAGCTAATCCCACTTTTAGCAATTATTTTGGTGATACTTTGGCTCCATTGGTCATTGATGCAACTAGAAATGATTTTCCTTAAATTTTCCTGGATTACTTTGTTTGGAGGATGATGCTGGCACTAGTACTGTAGTTGATTTAGTTATCTCATCGCCCGCCCTGGAGTCTGAACTTGTATGGCCACCACAGAACATCTTGAAGCTAATAGTATCAAATCTAAATTATGATTTTTCGCCTGTGCTTGGACTAATTAGAACATCTGGAACACAAGCCCCTAATATGGTGGAGAACAGACCAACCACACCTTGTAGGCAAAAGCCAGTCTCAGCTTTGTCAGATTGTCCTACAAGAACAGGAAACAACATATTCTGAAGGTACAGTAGTAGTATATGTGATGGTGATGTGTGTCTCCTTGAGAAGAATAGGTCGTCCCATCCGAAGCATAACTGCACGTCCACTCCCCAAAGCATTTCCATTTCAGTCTTACTGTGATCTCCTTGCTTTTCTTTACACGAATAATATAGTATCTGCCTAACCTGTTCTGACTGTATAACCTTTTCCAGAGGCCACAGGTGATCAAGTTCTGCTATAGGAAGAGGCCTACAGGCCATAGCAGAAACGGCAAGGATGATAGCAGCCAGGACCCCAAGACCCAATCCCCCAGCTCGCCCTTGAGCAGACAGAGCCTGTCCACGCCTGCCATCCCCACCTACCATGCTGGTGAGCAATGCTGGTCTCGAGCATACTAGTTTTTGTGCAATCCTGCATTCCTGTGTATGTCAAGTTGTTGATATTTTTATTTCTCAAAAAAAAAAAAGTTGTTGATATTTCATTTGGTGATTTGGTCTGATCAGGAGGGTTCTACGAGATCGACCACGAGAGGCTGCCCCCCAGAACGCCAATCCATCTCAAGTCCATACGCGTGGTAAAGGTGAGGAATTTGTTTTCACTCTGTCGCTCACTGAACTGTGTTTTCTGAAGTCTGATGTGTTTGATTTGGTTTGTTTCTGATGTAACTTCTCTGGTGGGTATGCAGGTGAGTGAGTACACGAGCCTCGACATCACTGTGAGCTTCCCGTCCATCCTGGCGCTCAGGAGCTTCTTCTCCTCATTCCCGGCGCCCAGCGACGGGCCGGAGCTCGACGAGCGCTTCGTCATGAGCAGCAACCACGCAGCGCGCATCCTGCGCCGCCGGGTGGCCGAGCAGGAGCTCGAGGGCGAGATGCACCAGGACAGCTTCTGGCTTGTCAACCCCTGCCTCTATGACTTCAGCGCGTCGTCCCACCCAGCAACGCTACCTGACGCGCTGTCGTCGCCTGAAGCTCCGCCGGCTCAACCCAAGGCGCCGGCACCCATCTCCTGCCTCCTCGACACCTTGAAGTTCGATGGCGCCGGGTGGGGCGTGCGGCGCCGCGTCAGGTACATTGGCCGCCACCGCGATGTTTCCAAGGACGCCAGCATCGGCGGCTACGAAACTGAGGCCAGCGTCAGGGAGCAGCTGCCTCCGGTGCCGGAGGATAAGAGGAGCTCGATCAGCGGCAAGAGGAAGCGGGACGGGGCAGAGACAAGCAACGACAAGCCCAGCACAGAGAGGAGGGCGAAGAAGAAGACATACAAGAGTCCCAAGAAGCAGAAGAAGCGCCACGTCGAGTCTAAAGACGGCGACCCTCGGCGCGGCAAGGACCGGTGGTCGGCCGAGCGGTACGCGGCGGCGGAGAGGAGCCTGCTCGAGATCATGCGCTCCACCGGCGCCCGCATCGGCGCCCCGGTGATGCGTCAGGCGCTCCGGGAGGAAGCCCGTAAGCGCATCGGCGACACCGGTCTCCTCGACCACCTGCTTAAGCACATGGCCGGAAGGGTACCGGATGGCAGCACCGAACGGTTCCGCCGCCGGCACAACGCGGATGGCGCCATGGAGTACTGGCTGGAGCCAGCCGATCTGGCCGAGGTGCGGCGGGAGGCCGGCGTGTCTGATCCGTACTGGGTGCCGCCACCAGGATGGAAGCCCGGTGATGACGTGTCCCCAGCTGCCGGTGATCTCCTGATTAAGAGGCAGGTGGAGGAGCTCACCGAGGAGCTCAATGATGTCAAAAGGTATCCATTTCTCCAACCTCTGCACTGCAATTTCCTCTTCCTACGTTCGCCTACAGTAGTGCAAATTAACTGATACCAATATTGTTCCCCTTAATGATTATTGCAAGGCACATGGAACAGCTGAGTTCCAACATGGTGGAATTGGGCAAGGAAGCGAAATCTGAGGCAGAAAGAGCTTACAGTTCATGGAAGGTAACCATTCCCTGTTACAAGATCCTGTCGATTTCCCTATCCAAGCATTTCTCCTCTGTTCTTTTTTCTGCTTGTGAGGAAAGGTGATTTCAAACACACAGTTTTTTTTCTGGCATCAAACACACAAAGTTTTTTTTCTGGCATCAAACACACAAAGTTCCTTTTACGGGATCAAGCACACAAAGCTAACAACATACATTGATTTGGATACAGTTTCTTCAATTGATATGTTCTCTTATAGTGCTAGTCAAGATTCTGTTTTCGTGAAGTTCGTTATGGGTACATCGATAATAATGGCAAGCCAGATGGTTGCCATCTTTAGTTCTTCTCAGCCTCTGAAAGTGCATACATTATATCTGAAGAAACTGCTTATACTGAGAGAAAATAATCATTTGCGAATATAACCCTTTCAGAACTGCTCTTTTGATCAACTTTAATCTTGTTTCCCAAATGACAATATACAATAAGGTGTTCTTCGCGATATTAATATATCCCCTTTATATCATAAAAATTACAATAAGGTGTTAAGCACATATATTTAATTATGAATTTGGTTTCATTTTTCTGGTCTACCCCACCTTTCACTGTAGCTAAGCCACTTCTTGTTTTTGTGTACTAATTAAATTTACATTTGTTTGTCAGGAGAAGTACCATAAGGTTGTTAAGGCTAATGAAAAGCTAGAGAAGCAGGTGTTGTCTTTGAAGGTAATTAAGTATATGCATGGAACAACCACTGTCCCACCTTTAGAAATCCTAACAGTTCTTCCAAAATAAGAAATTTGTACATGTGATGTTAGATTTCTGATATAATTCATCTTGAACCGTTGTCAGTATGTAGCTATATACATAAATGCACTCCGTTCTGGTCAACAATTGGTAACCATTTTTTAGCTGCAAGTAAATAATGACCTTGCATTGTTGAACTACAGGATACCTACGAGAATGTGGTTCAGAAAAAGAGTAAGTTAAAGAAGGAGGTGCGGTCACTTAAGGTACACTCATGTTCCCAACTGAGTTTTCCACTATCTGTATACCTCTGTTGCATTGCCAAGTTGTGATATCTGTCTAACCAAGCCATGAAGGTTCTTAAGACTGTCTTGATTTACAAAAACTGTTGTCTGCATATTCTGCTGAAGATGGCTGCAGTACATTTTGACACTTGTATTAACTGAGATCAACTGGGTTTCTTTTTCAGGATAAATATGAGTTTGTAGTCGGAAAGAATGATAAGCTGGAGGAGCAGATGGCTTCTCTCTCTAGCTCCTTATTGTCTTTGAAGGTAGGTGGTAAAGCAGTCGCAGAGACCTCTTGCATAGAAATGCTAGCACTCTGTTCTGTTTGTCTGAAATAGCTGTGTCCCTCTGACTGAACACAGGAGCAGTTTCTGTTGGCAAACAATGGAGATAAGCTGAAGATGGGAATAGATCAGGTGGCTGTGGCTCAGAAAGATGGCAAGCAGGCAATAGCCATCGGTGGTGGTGGTGGTGACCAGACGAGCCAGCGAGCAGATGTGACCGTCGTCCAAGCCTGCGAGAAGAGGACGACGAGGAAGAGCAGCTTCCGCATCTGCAAGCCACAGGGCACGTTCCTGTGGCCGAGCATGGGGTCTGGCACGGACATGAGCGGGGGAGGCAGCAGCGGCATCAGCGTCCCCGCCAGCGGGCCGCTCCCCCGCAGCGGCAGCGGCAGCTGCCCCAGCATCGGGCAGGGGCTCCCGCCGTCGTCGCGAGCCCCAGTTGAGGTGCTGATCGAGTCGCCGCTGGACGAGCGCTTGATGGTCGGCGGGGACTACTTCTCCACCCCGCCGTCGGCGTCGTCCACCACCAAGCTGCTGCCCCTGCCCAGCCCCAGGTCACCCCTCCAGCCACAGCCACTCTTCAGCGCCGCCGCCCTGCACTCCTTCGCCGGCCTCACCTTGCGCCATATGGTCAGTACACATGACAGACACTTTTTTTCCTGCTTGCGCTATTTCTTCATTCATCTCCATGCTCGGCTGCATTCCTGCTTGCTGATCCATGCGTGTGTGGCACGCAGGATTCGCCGTCGTCGCTGCCGTCACCCTGCGGTGCTAGTCTGCTGCAGGGCGCGGAGGCGGGAGGGATCAGTACCGTGCGCACTGAACTGGCCCTGGCCACTCCCTTCTACTGCTGAAGCTCCTTCCCCTGCCTAATGGATTTTCTCCTACGATTGGTACGGTCATGATACGATAAGATAAAAATTGCACAAAAACATAGAGAGGATAAGATAAAGAAATAGTAGTAGATTAAGGAAAGTGAGAAAGAAACTAGTACGAGTACATGGTCTTGGTTTTTGGTTTACAGTTGTTACACCTTTGGTTTATCCGGTAGCAGTCTGCACGTTTATTGGTCTGTTTCTAGTTCGTGTCAAGGATGTATTGCTGCAAGCCCAGACTCAGTTGGTTCATAACTTGCCAACACCTCATGAACTTCAGTACTACTATGTCTGTTGCTCGACTGCCCTTTTTGTGACACGTTTGAAGTGGAATGTGTCTGTTTTTGTGGGCTCCATTATTTTACTCTTTTTTTTTCTACTTCTGCTACACTGCTATATTCTCAGATTCAACAAGTTTCAAATCTGACACTAGATGGCAATTAGTACTGTCCCCGTTCCTTTTTTACTTCTCCGCAGTCGAATTATTTCAATTTCATCATCATTCGACTATTTTTCTTTTTTCTTCTATATTTCGATGGTTCATAGTTTCACACAACCCTAATATAATACATTTGGGGTACGAGAAAGAAGCTGACAACGAACACCTATGGAGATTATACATGGTCGATTCAACAACGAAAGGCCACGCTTGAAACACCATCGTAAGCAAGTGTTAGTCTTCACCTTCCAACGAGGTTTGGCACCGGATTTCCTTATGGACTGGATTGATCGCAATTGTAACGGCACTCTTACAATTTAATACAATCTTGTCCCCCGCCAAAAGAAAAACCACCTTCAAGAAGGAGATGACACACACAAGTCGACATAAGCTGATAAGTTTAACGAAGGTTAGATCTAGGATTTCCATCCTGAAATGTAACAATGCAAAAACAAACTAACACTATTGCTTCACCCATGGACGTGTGGGTTTGTACTCCCTCTGTCCCAAAATAGATGTCTCAAATTTGTCAAAATTTGGATGAATCTAGACACTATTTAGTATATAGATTCATCCAAAATTTAAAAAACCTAAGACATCTATTCTTGGACGGAGGGAGTATAAAGAACTACTCGCAACATAGAAACATGACAATGATGAGAGTGCCAGAATCGTCCACTTTACATTTTAAAGAAATGGTACGGAAGCATATTTATTCCAAATCAGACGGTGAAATGCACCGGAGTACTGATATTTACCGTCATATGAAAGTAAATCTGCACCAACAAAGAACAACACAATATCCATCAGTAGCAGGCAAACAACACCGAAAATTTACACGGATTTCGTTCCACACAAATTACGAGGGGGCAAAGTCAATGACGAAGATGGGGCAGTACTATTGGTGGAGATGATGAAGATTGTGGTTGAGATCATGCCTTCCATGTCGAAGAGACAATGGTATCAATGATGGCAGTGATTCCTGTAGGGTTCGCAGCATAGAAAACAAAAAAATTCCTACGATGGAAACTACAAGCACCAAGATCCATCTATCTAAATACAAGCAACGGGTGGATATACATCCATAGAATACATACCCTCGAAAACCGAAATCTTTTTCGAGTATGAACTCGTTGGTGATGCAGTCGATCTCTTGCCGATCTCAAGATCGTGATGGAGTCTATCTGGTCCAGCCGGTCCAACACCATCAAGTCCAGCACCACAAAGCAGTGGTGCATCCGTGATCGCACACACGTTCGGGTACCGCGACAACCTCCGCGCCCTTGCTCCAGCGAAGCAGCGGAAGCAACAAATCCTTCCAGAAAAAGCCACCGGGAACATGTATCTCGCTGATCCGAGACCATGAGAAAATTCTAAAGGGGGCAGAGATCCTTCGCGAGGAGGTGAATGTGAGAGGAGAGGGGACCTTTTATAGGTAGAGGGGGGGCAACCAAGGGGCATGGCGCCCAACCATGGTGGCTTCCCCCACCTCTTCCACATTCATGTGGGTGGAGCTCCCACTCAAAATAAAAAGCCTGCACTCACATAAATATGCCTCCACTAAAAAATTCACTCACATCCATTAAATTTTCATCAAATTTAATGCAATCTCTCATTTAAATAAAAATATTTTATTTATTTATTTAGAATTTTGTTAATTACATTAATTAAAAAACATTCACATAAAATCCCTTGCTACTATTCAATTTCAGATACAGAAACAATTTCAGCAATTTCACCCGAAACAATTCCGGTGTCTAGTGAAATAATTCATACGCTTTATAATTCTTTCTCTCGTATCTTATTTTCTCCAAATGATGTCGGTATCCCTTAAGTGTGTCACCCTATGGTTCACGAATAATGCAGACATGATCGAGACCCCTCTCCGATCAATAATCAGCAGCGGGACCTGGAGATCCGTACTGACTCCCACACATTCAACGATGACATCTATGGTCGTGTGAACCTTATACGCATGTAACTCAATCCCTTTGTCTCGCGATATATTACATGTCAGAGATTCCATCATCGGTATCTCCATACCTATTTTGATCTCGTTACCGACATGTACTCTTTTTTTGTTCCCGTGATATAACATTCTAGTGATCACATCACTTTCTTGCAAGCTAACTAATGTGATATCACCGAGAGGGCCCAGAGTATATCTATTCGTCATCGGGTTGGACAAATTCCACTCTTGATCCATGAGCCTCTACATAACACCTTCGTAGTACTGAACCCATCTTTATAGTCACCTTGTAACGGTGTGATGTTTGATGTTATCAAGATACCCTTTCGGTGTTAGTGATTGACATGATCTCATGGTCTAAGGATTAGGATTACTTCGTATGATGTTATAGCAATACAAACACAATAACTTTGATCGTAATGCTATACTTCGGATGAATGTTCATCACATCATTCCAACAATGTTGTGACCTCGTTATTAACAACATCAAATGTCCATGATCAGGAAACCTTTGATCATCTTGTTAATCAACGAGCTAGTTTATAAGAGAGGCATAATTAGGAACCTTCTATTTGTTTATTAAACACACATGTATTAACATTTACATATTAATACAATTATAGCATGCAAAATAAACATTTATCATAAAGAAGGAATAAGATAATAACCACTTTATTATTGCCTCTCGGGCATATTCCCTTCAGTCTCCCACTTGCACTAGAGTCAATAATCTAGTTTTAAAACTTTGCGTATTGAACAACTATGGCTTTCTGGTGTTGCATATATGCGACTGCTAGTGGTTAACATAATCTCCGGATCTGACACTTTCAGGTCTATGTGTATTTGCTTGTCTTTGCGTCTTTAATCATCACTCATTCTCTAATGATATGGCATTGTATAAATTTGGTCTTTTGGTGAGACTTTAGTTCCTTGGGTTAAACATGTTGATATAATTGTCGTACAATATATTTTCATAGTACTAGCCCGTTGTGAACCACACCTTAGTTTGATAACAAACTATTTGACACAAATTCCCTCCTTTGCTGCTACTATAGGAATCATATACTTAGCCTTTTGTTGTAGTATCCGTCAGAATGTCTTAACTTTGGAATTCATCCAAATCCATCATGGAATCTCCTTTTCATTACATTGCGCCACACATAGTTTAAATTGAGATAAACTTAATTTGTATCTTGTGACAGAATTAGTGTCATTTTAGAATGAACTATTTGTCTCTTATACAAATAGAATATATTCTTAATTCTTCCAAAAGATTATAAGAATATCGTTACTATCGTCCAATGATCATCTTATGATTCATTCTGGTATATGCTCATAACATTTAGAGCATAGGAATATCTGGATGTGTTCATATCACGGTGTGGTTGATCAAAACGTTCTTGTGATTTCACTCATCAAATGTCGAAGCACTTGAATCTTGTTTCACTTATCAAGTGTCAACACACTTGAATCTTGATTCAATTCCTTTCCATGCATCAAGAACCTTTTCTCATCGTTTCCATACTCATCCAATATCTCATATATGTACGTATGGCACAACTATATTAGTGTCACAGTCTATCCATATAGATATTCATGCCTAATATTTGGCTTTTGCCTAAGTTTTTCATCGAAATGAAATTCTTAACCTTAGTCAATAAAAGATACATCATTTACAATCAACAAGATGTTCTCCACATAATGTATTAGAAATATGCCTTAGCGCTCCCACTTAATTTCTTTCAAATGCAAGCATCTTCATAGTATTTTGATGAAATTAAACTCCTTTACCAATTTCATCATGGTGAAGATTCCAACTCCGCGATGCTTACTTCAACCATTGAAGTTTGCATGCCCTTTTTAGCATCCTTTGAATTTAACAAAACCCTTTGGATCGTGTCATGCACACGTCCTAGGTAACCATTCTATTAGAAGAACTTTGTTTTGTTTATTCAACTATCATACACCAAAATTATATATAGTGGTTGCTACATTAATCTGTCCAGACTAAATATCGCTATGAAAGATCAAATCTTGTCATAGTCAACTCTTTGAACATTGTCATAAAAACTTTACCGGTATGTCGACTATTTCATAGATGTGAAATATCCATGTCTGTTTCTTTATAGATCCAAATATGACCGATAGGTTTTTACACCTTTCCGGATGATCTTCAAAGTTCAAAAAACTTGATTTCTCGTGTATGGAACTATCACGGATTTTATGGCTTCAAGCCATTTGACGGAGTCAGGGACCATCATTGCTTATTTACATGTAGTCGAATCATCATTGTTAAACAGGAACTTAGACCTCCGTGACCACAACCTTTGGGGCACGTGAGCCATGAGCATTATGGCTTCCTTCGGAACTTTTTTCGCCGATGCGGAGCTGAGCACATATAGCTAAGGTTTAGCAACCTTATAAAAGTTTTATTGTCCTACCACTTAACATTTGTGAAAATTCTTTTTTCAAGAAACTTCACGTTTCAAGCGACAAACTCTTTTTTACTTGTTGTTATGGAGGAATGCCCAACGGTTATTCGAAATAACCTACAAAGACACACTTACCTGACTTTGGTTGTAAACATCTTACTTATGCTTAGCATACCAAAATTTAAGAAAGGACAACTTGGGTTTTACCCCAAACCATAACTTACATGGTGTCATTTCAATAGATCAAGATGGAGCTCTTTTCAGTGTAAAGCGATAGTCTCTAAACCTTTAATCATTTAAAACATAATGCCAGTTTTATAAATAACACCTTTGATCTAACCATGTCAAACAAGGTTTCATTACAAATCTCGAACACTCCATATTACTATGGTGTTTTGAGAGATGCAAATCTGGGTATTTTGCTAAACTTGCAACTCAAATAAATCCCTTTATGATCAAATCATAAATTATTTATTTTCTTGTTAGAATGATTTTCCACTTCACCTTGAAAGTCTTTGAGCATTTTAAAATATTTCATACTTCTTCCTCACTAAGTGAATATTCACTCAAATTTCTGTAGAAAGCATACGAAGTTGAAATTCATCGCTTACGACTACACATAATGGACTAATACATCGATATGTATAAATTCCAATAATTTAGTCATTCGTTCTTCTTTGGCCTTTGAACGAAGTTTCAATTATCCGGAGGAAAGTCTCACAAGCGTCATTTGATCAAAATCAAAGACTCCAAAAATCCATGAACATGGAGTTTCTCATGTTTTATTTCCAATATAATTTAAATAGCGATATCACTTTGTAAGTGATCTTTCAATCATCTGTCTTGCGACATTTTAACATTAGATTTTATAGACGTGATTTCTCCAACTAGATTTTAAATCATCCATCTTATATGGAATATGGTAATTATTTGAACAACCTTTGTTCTTATAATACCTGATTTAAATAACAATTATTAAAAAAATATTTGATGTCAACGAGAAATACAAACAACAACTTGTTTGTTTTCGATAAACATCATCACATATTCTCTTGCTAGTTACTTAGGCCATTATTGTTCATGAATTGCGTCGTTTTATATGAAATTTTATACCAACCAATTCGGCATCCAATACCCAAGAACCACATTGTTTAACAAGCAAAGAATACAACCATAACATGTATATCATCTATATATCTTAACTGGACTTTTCCAGTCTTTTCTTTTCTGCCAAATATTTTATAGATTCTTTTTGAGCATTTCCTTTTCCCTTTAAAAGAATCTATCCACATAAACAATGGCGCCATACATATGACACATAGTCCAAAGCGTGTATAGTAAAATACTAATACCTTTGGACTTTCACTTTGAAGTTGATTGATACGTCGAAAACGTATCTATAATTTTTTATGTTCCATGCTTGTTAGTATATACTTTTCTTTGCTTTGTCTACACTTTGAGTTGCTTTTTACATGTTTTCTGGTACTAACCTATTAACAAGTTACCACAGTGCCAGTTGCCTGTTTTCTGCTGTTTTTGGTTTCAGAAAAGCTACTAAAGAAATATTCTCGGAATTGGACGGGACAAACGTCAAATTCAATTACTTTCCATGGGGAACAAGAAGTCCAGAGAGGAGACGGAGAAGCGAATCAGGGCGAACAGGACCCCCCTAGGCGCGGCCAGGGGTGGGCCCATGCCTGGGTGGGGTGTGGGGCCCTTGGTCGCCTCCTCGGCCTCCCCCTTCGCCTATAAGAAGACCCCGATGCCTAAACCCTAAGCACCCAATAAAGTGTCCACGAAACCATCTGTAGCCACCGCCACCATCGTACCTAGATCAGGGAGGGGGATCTGAAGTTCTTCCCGGCACCCTGCCGGATGGGAGATCATCCCGGAGGCCTTCTTCTCCGGTATGACGCGTGAGTAGTTCCACCTTGGAGTATGCGTCCATGTAGTAGCTAGATGGTTATATCTCCTATTTTGTGCTTTCATGTATAGATCTTGTGAGCTCCGTTCATGATCAAGATCTAATCTATTTGCAATCATGCATGTTGTGTTTGTGGGGATCCGATGGATATTGAGATTATTATGTTGGTTTCATTAATGGTTTTGTCTTTATGATTCTATCATGTCTATGTTGTTTGTGATTTTGCATGCTTTCCGTTGTTAGTGGCTATCTTGGCCAAGTAGTTGCTAGTGACTCCAAGAGGGAGTATTTATGCTCGATAGTGGGTTCATGCCTCTAGTTTCCAAGGGAAGTGACAATAATCTCTTCGGTTGTAGATGTGTTGTTGCTACTAGGGATAAAACAACGGTCTCTTGTTCATGGAAAATGTGGACTGTTTACCTTACACACTTTGCTTAAAGTAGTTGTCTGTTGCTTGCAACTTAATACTGGAGGGGGTTCGTATGATAACCTGAAGGTGGACTTCTAGTCATAGATGCAGTTGGATGGCGGTCTATGTATATTTTTGTATTGCCCAATCGAATCTCATAGGATCTTTCCGACTAGTATTGCATTGTTATGCCTTGCTCAGTTACTGTTAATTGCGCTGCTATAATTTGTTTACCCTTCATGCCATGTTGTTTATCTAAGGAGAGCACCTCTAGTGAACTATGGACCCCGGTCCAATCTTTACCATTGATACATCTTCCACTGATACTTGTTTACTTGCTACAAACCACCTGTCGGGGGGATAACCCCCGGTAGGGTCACGAGAGGTGAAACATAGCATAACTTGGTTAGCTCCGAGTAAAGAAAGAACCAGGCCGGGTAAGAGAAGCATGAGTGGCCGACATATAAACTATGTCGGCCCGCATAAGACAAAGTTGTAATTCCTGTAGGAACCGACGAGCCGAGTCTACCGAGGAAAAGCCGAGTCAACTAGGACGCGTGGCACCTTTCCGAGTAAGGTTCATGAGGGACCATGGTAAAGCATGGTCAAAAGAGAAGGGCGATGTTGGATGACACAAAAGGAGACGGGTGACGCCCAAAGCATACACTGACGTACAAAGTTACAGTGCGACGCCAAAAGGAACAGGAAGCCGCGTACCAGAAGACCGTTAGCTGTCAAGCTTTATGGACTGGGCCATTGGGCTTAGGGAAATCCCTTGACCCGGCCCACATTATAGGGACCAAGATCCAAACGGTAAACCCTAGAACCCAAAGGGGTATAAGCTAGCTAGCACTGCCTATATAAGGAAGGACATAGCTGTAGTAGAGGAGGTTGGACCAAGTAGGGAACTAGTGCTCTAAACCCTAGTTCATACAGCTCAAGGAGCACTTGTAATCTTCCGATATCAATCAAACCGCTAAGTCTGGAGAGTTCTTCTTGTTCTTCGTGCATGGCTCGACCGTGCACTCCCTCCTCGGTGACCACAAGCATCCATTCGACCCCCAACTTAATCCTACCCATGGCATCTGCCGTGCCACCACCACGACAGTTGGCGCCCACCGTGGGGCAGAAGCAGGTGCTTGATGGAGTCTTCATCCGGACGGACAACATCATCGCCAAGACCGGCGAGCGCGTCTACTCCGGCCTCATCCAGAGGTTTGGAGCGCTCAACTTCGTCAGCGACAACACGGGCTGCTTCGGGACCAAGCCGTTCCCTAGGGGCGGTCACTTCATCAAGTTCGGCGAGCACCAAGTCTACGTCGCGGTGCGCATGGCGCGCGCATATCCTGAGCGCGTCGTCCTGGCGCCGGATCTGCCAGCGATTCCTGTCACTAGGAAGCTTCACCAACTCGTCTCCATGGAAGTAATGATGACAGCCCCGAACCCCGCGGCTCCGCCAATAGTTCCAGTAGTGAATGAGAATGTTGAGAGAGGAAATCATGAGGAAACACAAAGGGCTGCAAGAACAGCAAAGGCACCACTGGAAAAACCAGAAAACATAGCTAGGAGTAAAAGGGCTAAGGAGCTGCAGGAAGCGATAGACAAGTTGGCAGAGCCAGTAGCACAGACAACTGACCCAGCACGTGTGCACGCCGAGTTGGAGGAGGACAGGATAAAAGTTCTGGAGAAATCCAAGGAATTAGCATAGTTACAACAGGATGTGGATATCATGATACGAGAGCTCAACTCGGCAAATCGAGTCAAGGGCGCAAAGACCCGGCTTGATGCGACGAGATTGAGAGGAAGAAACCTCAACGAAGAGCTGGCAGATGCAACGTCAAAAATAACGCCAGAGAACAGCAACGAAATAGCTATGCGGCCAACATATAACACAGCAGCAGCTAATCTGCGAGCAGCATAAGCAACAATGGCAGAGTTACCCAATTTGGAGGGAGAAGCAAAGAAAAGACAACAAGAATGAGTCAATGAACTAGTAAGAGCAGCTAGCATGCTGAATGAAGCGTATTACAGAGAAAATCCGGGTATAGCAGGAAGGTCACAACTGGTTCACTCAGTGACTCCTGTCCTGGCAAGATCGGCAGGGCACACAACATCCTCACCCGGAGCGGCGCCTAGACCGAGGAAAGAAAAGAGTGTGGATTCTAGAAGAAACAAGCAGATGGTCACCTATGATCCGGCAATGGCTCAAGGAAACCCGACACATGCACAGGGGGCAAGAATGAATAATGCCCAAGGAAATGAAAATCAGGAGAATGCAGGCCAAGAAAGGCAAGCAGGGCAAAGAAACGACAACGGAGGGCAAAATTTTGCGCCTCAAGCTAGGCGTGGAACTCACTCGGCAGGAGGAGGAAATCCAGCGCCGAACAAATGCACCAGCTCAACCCGAAAGAAGACAACAAAGCGCGGAAAGGCAGTTCAACAACCTGCCGACCCGAACACAAATAAGTACAATGATGGTTACTTAGCTATGGTGAATGATGGATATGAATTGCCGGATCACGCATATCAAGCAATTGGAGCTAGACTCGGAGGCAGGAACCTTCAGCCGGATGATGCAAGGCTGAAGATTGACCAAATAAAGATGGCGGAGCTTATTGAATCGCAAGGTCCGCAGGGTCCACCATGTTTTGGCCCAAGGATCATGAAGGAGCCACCAGTATCAAATTTCCAGCTGGCCAGAGGGACAAAAACGTATGATGGAAGTACAAATCCAAAGGACTGGCTCATAGATTATGGAACTCCTGTGAAGATCGTGCAGGGAAATTTGAGATGGGCAGTACGATATGTACCGCAAATGCTGGAAGGACCAGCTCGGGTATGGCTAAACAATTTGCCACCCGGAAGCATTAACAGCTGGATCGATTTTCAAGACGCTTTTGTGAGCAATTTCATGAGCACCTACAAGAGGCCGAATCGCCCAAGCAACTGGCGATGTGTAAGCAAAGACCGAATGAGACAGACAGGGAATTCCTGACAAGGTGGTGTACGATGCGCAACTCTTGTGAAGGGGTAATTGAGTCACAGGCAATCGCTTGGTTTGCACAAGGATGCAGACATGGAAGTGTGCTATGTCAAAGGTTACAGAGGGATATGCCGACAAGTCTGGCAGAAACGATAAGAATTGCTGATTCGTATGCGTTAGGAGATCCGACTCAGCCGCTGCTTATGTCGGCAGACGAGATGACTGAGACTCAGATCTATGACGCTGCCGGGTCGCAAAGGCGCCAGGAAAGATCCGAATACAGAAGCAAGAGAAGAGATGAAAGGCCAGACTATAGATATGGTTCGACTCAGGTTGCGGCCGTAAGTCAGGATCATCCAGATGCTGGAAGTAGCCAACATCAAAGGACAAGTGGACAACAACAGTGGGTGCCAAAGAATGATGGCAAAAAGCCATATGAACAGAGGAAGCAGTATCAGCACCGACAGAAATATACCTATGAGATGATGCTGGACCAGCCGTGTAAGTTTCACACGCCTAGTCCGAGTAAACCGGCCAATCACACAACAAGGCAATGCACTTGGTTTTAGAAAGGAGATAGAGTGGATTTACCGAATAAGCAGCTTCCACCACCTCCCCCTCCACCACTTACAGGAGGAAATGCTCAAACAATGGGAACAGATAACAGATACGAAAACAGGCAGCCGAGGTATCACAATTAAGAAAGAAGAGAAAATGTGCACCAGGTGCATAATCCAAGAGGTGACGACGCTCATGTCGTCCACGGAACTAGAAATGAGTACAAAGAACATCACCAGAGCTATGTTGTTTTTGTCACAGAACCGAATGAAAAAGAGCCAGCAGTGACAGATGATGGAGGTGAATACCACAATGCCGGCAATTCCCAAGTACATTGTCGTGGGAATGGTCATGACAGATGCTGCAATCGGCAGCGAGTAGTATAACCAAGGGCAAGGGCGGCCAGCCATCTGCGGTGCGAGATGAGGGCGAAGACACAGGGTTTTACCCAGGTTCGCCCCCCCGAAGGGTAAAGACCTACTCCTGCTAGATTGTATTATGATGGAGGTACAATGGGCGAGCTCGACGGCTAGGCGGCGAGTCGCTTGGGTGTATGATGGAACGTGCTTCTACACGCCCTGTAGGGAGGTTTATATAGACTCACCTCCCCCTAGGGTTTACATATCTCAACCGAATCAGTTAAGGCTTTGGTACTCGTTTAACCTAATCCGACTGGGCCTATCTACTCTCCTGGGCCTTCAGCTTCTAATCGCTTGGATCCACGCCAGGGCCTGATCCAGTCGCCGTCTTGCAGGCCCACTCGCCAGTTCCTAGGCCAGTCGGAAACGTCCTGCTGGGTATACCCCGGTAGACATATCCCCATCAGTAGTCCCCGAGGCCATCGTCGATTGGGCGCAGGTGGTTGCTGGCAGTCAGAGCATACGGCTTCAAAGCAGACATCCAGTCGAATCGGCGGCGGGCTCCTGAATAAAGGAGGAAACTAGTCATTCTGGTCACAGCTTTGGTGAGTCGGTGAAATACTCAGTCACTGTTGTAGTGATCGGATCGGCGAGCCGAGTGGCTGAAGTTGGACCGTCAAACGCAGTCAAAACTAGCCGTTGGGGTAATCCAACGGTAACTTTTGGCGTAATCACCGCGTAGTAACGGCTTCCTGATTTGGCGGGTAACAACCGCTATATAAGGGGAATGGTAGGCGATCAGAGAACCACCCCCTCGTCATTTCCTCCGATTGTGCGCACTTCCGTCTTCCCCCGCATTGCGATCCAGCCGATCCAAAATCCTCCGACCCCCTCAACCCTTGTCGCCAATGGCCCCCTCCACCGAACCATGGGGCAGGTCCAAGTGTACGAGAGCGCTTCTGGCGTCCTTTGAGGAGGCCGGGATCCTGCGCGCCGGTAGGTGGCGCATCCCCGCGGCCGGAGAGGTGACTCCGGACCCGCACAAAGGATAGTTCGTTTGCTTTACCAGCCACCTGGAACGGGGGCTGGTATTCCCTACATCTCTTTTCTTCCGGCGCTTATGCGCCTTCTACGGGATCCAGCCGTCGGACCTGGGCCCACACAGCATCGAGCAGCTCGCCATCTTCATGGCGTTCTGCGAGTGCTACCTGGGCTGCAGGCCTTACTTCCCCCTGTGGCAAGATCTGTTCCATGGGAGGATCAGTCGCGAAGAAGCAGGCGGCCCAATGCTTGCCGCAGGCGGCCTGACGTTTCAATTGAAGTCGAAGGCTTCATTTTTCAATTTGATGTTGCCGGCCAAGGCGGCGAGCGAGTGGAAGAAGTCTTGGTTTTACGTCACCGAGGTGACTCCGGAGGGCGAGGTGGCGATCCCAAGATACTCCACCGACCGGCCCGAACCGCGCCGACTCCAGGTCGGCAAGCTCCCAACAGACCAGCGGATGGTCGTGGATGAGATGCTCCAAACCATCCGCGGCCTGAAGAAGAAGGGTCTGCAGACCATCAACTTGTACAACTGCTGGCTCGGGCGGAGACTCGTTCCCCTGCCCCGACGGGACCACTACATGTACGAATACACGGGTCGGGAGGGCTCGACGAAATCCTGCCTCGCCGAGTGGAAGCTCGAGGATTATATTCCGGCGCTGAAGAAGATCACCCAGGCAGTGTACCTGGACGCGAAGGCCGGGGTCGCCCCCTACACCGCGAAGCATCCAGCCCGACGGTAAGTCATTTTCCATCATTCGCAGTCGCAGTTAATGCAGTCGCGGTTATACTGATACTGTCTTATGCTCATTGCAGTTATTCCAAGTGGTGGAAGGGTGGCTTCTGCCCGCAGACGACGAGAATTCGAGCTCGTCCGTCCATGAAGGGGGCGAGTCGCCTCCTACCAAAGGCGGCATCGAGAGCGACAGGAGCGACGACGACGACAAGTCCGAGGAAGAGGTCGCCCCGCTGGTGCGCAAAACTCGTGGGCAGCGTCAGCGCGAGCTCGAGGCGAGTAAAAGCCTCGAACGTCATGATGATGATGATGACGAACTTCTTGAAACCACCTCGCGTCGCCAGGCCACTCCGTCGAAGAAGAAGAAGAAGGAGGTGAAGGCCCCTGTAAAGAAGAAGACGAAGCCAGCGAGACAGGTATCTCCGCCTCATTCGGCGAGCAGCTCCAACGCCACCAGCCTGGCCAAGGATGAAGCGCCACAGACGATGGCAACGGCGGATGACGCCGTCCTGATTGAGGCGCCCCTGGCCTCGATGCCTCCCCCATTCGCCCCAGTCTCTGGGTCGGGGGTTGCTCCGGTCGCGGCGGCTTCACCTCCCAGGGAGGCTCCCACCGAAAATGTTTCGGAGGCTCCTGTCGCGGCCTCGACAACAAAGAAGCCGTCCGTGTCTTGGGCACACGATGTCCTGGAGATGGGTCTCAGTCGTAAACTGGGCCCTGAATTGGAGAAGCCGGCCAGCATCCGCACGGGGTTGCGATTTCTACCAGTCGCCAAGTGAGTTCTATTCACCTGTCTTTGTTTTTCATTGTACTCAGACCACTTTACTCATGTGATCAATTTGCAAGACTGGAACTAAGAAGATAGGCCACCCGTCCTTAGCCAAGGTGCCGCCAGTCGTCGCCGAGGAGGACCCCTCTCGCAAGAGGAAGGCTGACGAGGTTGTTGCCCCCACGGATAGTGCCAAGAAGGCCAAGGGTGACAATATCATCACGGTGTCTGACGACACGATGGTTGCTCCGAGTGACCCTGTGGCGGAGGCGGCCTTGACGATCAAGGAGGGTGCTCCCTCGTCTGGGGCAGCCGAGCCGGCCTCTTTTGGTGCCGGCGCATCCATCACAACCTTCCCGCGCTTCATGGCCAGAGCGGCTACAGCGAGTGGTACCTCGCCCTCGAGCCGTGCACCTGGGGTCGCCGATACGAAGGTCGAGCAGCGTCGCGGGCACATGTCGGCTCTTGTCGCATCCGTGGATGCGATACAGCTTCATGGTATGCTTGGCGCAGCCATCCAGGTATGTCTTGTTTGCAGCGGTCGGATTCTTTTAGTGTCTTGTTTGCCAGTCCCCGAGTGCGCACTCGCTGAATTTCAGCGGGTGGGCACTTAGGATTTTCGACTGCCAGTCCCCGAGTGCGCACTCACTGAATTTCAGCGGGTGGGCACTTAGGATTCTGCTGTTGTTAACTGTTTGACTTGTATACATGGTTTGCAGCGTGAGTCAGCCAACTAGCTTGCTGCGAAACGTCGCGCGGAGAAGGAACTGGCCACCGTCCAAGAGGCGAACAAGGGAATCCATGCGATTGCTGCAAAGGCAGAGGAGGTCCGCCAGGGCCTTGTCCCGGCGAGTGAACTGACGGTAGCTCAATCAGCGTTGAGCTCGGCTGAGAAGCGGATCGCTGACCTTGAGCGCGAGCTGAAGGAAGCGAAGGAGGAGGCAAGTTCGGCGGATGGGCGAGCCAAGGCCGCTGTTAGAGCCGCCGCTGAGGAGCGTAAGGTTTCTGACGCCCTTGTTGCTGGGCTTCAAGATGACTACACCTCTCTTCAGAGCTTCATCACGGATCTCTCCCGTCCCTTGATTGGTGAGTGTGCCTGCCTCTGCCTGTAACATATGCATTGTGTAATCTTTGATGTATTCACTGTCAACTTCTGTCCATAGGTCGGATCATCGATAGCGCGGAAGAGGCAAACTCGTTCGACGCACGGCAATGTGTAGCCACGCTGGTCGACTCGGCCACGTTGTCGGCGACATGTATACGGGCGTATCTTCAGGAGATGTCACCCACAGAAGTGATTCCCGGCGACCTCGTCGAGGTGTGGCAATACTTGGAGAAGGCACCGTCGGTCGTCGAGTTCATGACGCAGTCGGCGTTCCGGCGTGGGGCGGCAACGACGCTTAGCCTTGGACTCGTCCACTTCCTAGAGGACTTCGACCTGGACGACGTGACGAGTGGCTACTCGTCGTCGACGGGCTCGGTGGAGATCGCCGAGGTGCTGAAGCTGACGGACCGCGCCGCGATGTACTCCGAGCGCGTCTGGGCGATGGGCGATCTCCTTCCTTATCAGGAGACGATCATCGCGCCCAACGACCCTGAGCCGCAGCACCGGGACTTCAAGATCGAGCAGCCCTTCCGTGCAGCGATGGCGGGTGAGCCGACGACGTACCCGTAAAATCCGTATACTCCCTTCATTCGCAACCGCAGGGATGGCGGCGAGTCGACATCAAAGCCTGCGGAGTAAAACTTTGTGCCCTGGGGCGTTAGTAGCAGTTCTGTCGTTGGGCATACTTTGTATTTTGTGACATTTGTGATATGCTATAATGAAATATCGTGGTATTTTGTGAATTGTTGTGTGTTTGTGATTGAGGGTTGAACGAGTCCCCGAGCGCGTCCGCCCTTTTTTATGGGGTTTACCTCGTTTAGTATGTGTTTGTGATTTTGAATGTTTTGTTATTGACGTCGACTCGCTCGGATTCGGAAAGCCAGTCGCAAGGCGACTCCCATGAGTGCTCTGTACTTCACCGTTTTCCCTTGCGTGAACGAGGTCGGGTAGCCGAGTCCCCGAGCGTGGTACCTTGTTGTTCTAGGCGCAACTCTAGGGTGGGTGAGGACTGGGCGCGTTAGGATAAGCGCATTACTCCTGCCTGGCCCGTTGGGTCAGTTGCATGGCGAGTCCTGGGCATGCTCTCATACTTGGCGTTTTCCCTAGCCGCTCGTGCTGAACTGGTCGTCAGTCCCCGAGTGTGGTACTTGGCCGTTCGAGTCGCTATGTCGAGGATGCGGAGGATTATGGTCGCTGTGAGAAGTGAAAGCAGTTGTCTTGGCTCGTCGAGCCAGTCGAGCTAGGCGACTCCAATGGGGCTCCGGGTAGGCGTTTTCATGGACGTTACAAGACCTGGGGTGACCCAGTGCCCTTGTAGCGCACTACTTGGCCGTGCCGATCGCTGTACCAGAGGTTGACTTCTGTAGTTAGCTTGATGCTGTTACTACGAGTGCGAGTGGCACAAGATACAGAGAGTACACGCAATTTGCGGTAACCAATTCTTTTTATTTCATAGCGACTGGGGGATACATATGTGGGGTTCTAGGAGTAGAAATTCCGTAGGAGGTTTACATTCCATGTTCGCTTGACGTCGAGTTTGCCGTCCCCGCGGATGTCGATGAGGTAGTAGGCGTCGTTGCCGAGTACTCACCCGATGGCGAATGGTCCCTCCCATGGGGGGGAAAGCTTGTGCATGCCCTTCTTGTCCTGGATGAGGCGCAGCACCAGGTCGCCTTCTTGGAAGGTGCGAGTTTTCACCCGCCGGCTGTGGTAGCGGCGGAGTCCTTGCTGGTAGATGGCGGTGCGTGAGCGAGCTAGGTCGCGTGCCTCGTCGAGTTGATCGACTCCATCCCGTCGTGCGAGTTTGTTCACAGCCTTCGTGTAGTGGACAACCCTTGGCGAGTCGTGCTCGAGGTCGGTGGGCATGACTGCCTCGGCGCCGTACACCATGAAGAAGGGGGTGAACCCTGTCGACCTATTGACCGAGGTGTGGATGCCCCAGATGATGGAGGGTAGGTCCTCGACCCAGCACCCGGCGGTGCGCTCGAGTGGTACTTGTAGCCGCGGCTTCAGGCCATGGAGGATGCTCTGGTTGGCCCATTCCGCCTGGCCATTGGACTCCGGGTGGGCGACTGACGCGAGGTCGAGCCGGATGTGATGTTCCTCGCAGAATTCGGCCATGGCTCCTTTGGCGAAGTTGGTGTCGTTGTCCGTGATGATGCTGTTTGGGAACCCGTAGCGATATATGAGCTCGCGTAGGAATTTGGTGGCGGTCTTCCCGTCGCATTTCCGAACTGGCTTGGCCTCCACCCATTTTGTGAATTTGTCGACCGCGACCAGGAGGTGGGTGAAGCCAGAGGGGGCCTTTTTGAAGGGGCCTACCATGTCCATACCCCACACGGCGAATGGCCAGGTGATGGGGATTGTCTTGAGCGCTGAGCTCGGCACGTGTGTCTGGTTAGCGTACTTCTGGCAGCCAGCGCAACGCTGGACGATGTCGACGGCGTCGGCGTGTGCGGTGGGCCAGTAGAAGCCGTGCCGCATGGCCTTTGCGACCAGAGAGCAGGCTTCGGCGTGGTGGCCGCAGTCGCCGGAGTGGATGTCGTGGAGGATCTTGCGTCCTTCGGCAGGTTGGACGGAGCATTGGAACACGCCGGTCACGCTGCGCTTGTGGAGTTCGCCGTCGACGAGGGTGAAGGATTTGCACCGACGTGCAACCATCCTGGCGTCGGTCTCGTCTGCCGGCAAGGTGCCAGCCTCCAGGTAGGCGATGTACGGCTTGGTCCAGTCGTCTGGCTCGGCGATGAGTGCGACCAGGGCTGCCTCTGGTTGCAGAGGGACTCCAATGTCGATCTCCCTTGGGGGAGAGACTGATGGCTTGGTGATCGTGTCGAGGAAGACACCGGCGGGTGGTGCGATTCGAGCCGACCCGATGCGAGAGAGTGCGTCGGCCTCCTCGTTCTTCCGCCCGTCGATCCACTCGACGGAGTAGCCTGCGAAGTGTCCTCGCAGCTTGTCTACTGCTTGGCGGTAAGCCTCCATGGTGGGGGAGACGGCGTCGCAAGTACCAGCGACTTGCCCAGCGACGAGGTCGGAGTCTCCGTAGCAACGTAGGCGGTTGACGTTCATCTCCTTGGCAGCTCGCATGCCGTGGAGTAGTGCCTCGTACTCGGCCATGTCATTGGTGCAGGGGGTGAAGTCGAGGCAGAGGACGTAGCGGAGCTTGTCGCCCTTCGGGGAAGCAGCACGATCCTTGCTCCTGCGCCGTCCGTGTTCTTGGAGCCGTCGAAGTGCAGGATCCAGTAGTGGAGGTATGGCAACTTTTCTGGCTGCTAGGCCTCTTCCCAGTTGGCGATGAAGTCCGCGAGGGCCTGCGACTTGATCGCTTTTCGTGGCCCATACTTAATGTTGTGGACGCCGATTTTGACGGCCCACTTGGCGACTCGCCCGGTCGCCTCATGGTTGCGGATGATGTCCTGCAACGGTGCGGAGGAGACGACCATGATCGGGTGCTCCTGGAAGTAGTGCGGCAGGCGCCGCTGTGCTCTGAAGACCGCGTATACCAGTTTCTAGTATTGTGGGTATCGCTGGCGCGACTCAGTGAGGACCTCGCTGATGTAGTACACCGGTCGCTGTACCGGGCGCTCCTTTCCTTCCTTCGGCCGCTCGACGACCATGACGGCGCTGACGATGCGCTCGGACGCCGCGACGTAGACCAGCATGGGTTCTTTGTCGATGGGGGCGGCGAGTAGTGGTGCTGCGAGTAGCACCTTCTTGAGGTCGCGGAGTGCGTCGTCCGCTTCCTTGTCCCACTGGAAGGTGGGGTTCTTTCGCATCAGGCGGTATAGGGGCATCGCCTTTTCGCCCAGTCGGGGGATGAAGCGGCTGAGAGCCGCGACTTGCCCGGCCAGCTTCTGGACGTCGCGTAGGCACTCGGGTTTGCCGAGTCGGGCGATCGTGTCGATTTTGGTTGGGTTTGCCTCGATCCCGCACTTGGAGACGACGTACCCCAGTAGTTGCCCTGCTGGTACACCGAAGGTGCATTTGCCTGGGTTGAGCTTTATCTTGTATTTCCGCAGGTTGGCGAATGTTTCCGCCAAGTCGGCGAGTAGATCGCCTTGGCGAGCGGACTTCACGACCACGTCATCGATGTAGACGTGGATATTTCGGCCAATTTGGCTCGCGAGGCACTCCTGCATGCACCGCTGGTAGGTCGCCCCAGCGTTCTTGAGGCCGAAGGTCATGGCGGTGTAGCAGAAGGCTCCGAATGGCGTGATGAACGCCGTCTTCTCCTCGTCCTCAACAGCCATTTTGATCTGGTTGTACCCAGAGTAGGCGTCGAGGAAACACAGCGACTCCGAGCCCGCGGTGGAGTCAATTATTTGGTCGATCCGCAGGAGGACGAACTGCTCCTTCGGGCAGGCGCTGTTTAAGTTTGTGTATTCGATACACATCCTACAGGTCCCATTCTTCTTCTCGACCAGGACTGGGTTTGCCAGCCACTTGGAGTACTTGATTGGCCGGATGAAGCCTGCAGCGAGTAGACGCTGCACCTCCTCGGCGATAGATCGGCGGCGCTCTTCATTGAAGGGCCACAACGACTGCTTAACGGGTCTCACTTTGGGGTCGGCGTTTAGTTTGTGCTCAGCGAGTTCCCTAGGGACACCAGGCATGTCAGAGGGCTTCCATGCGAAGATGTCCCTGTTCTCACGGATGAACTCGATGAGCGCACCTTCCTAGGCTGGGCTCATGCCCGTCCCGATCGTCACCGTCTGGCTGGAGTCGCCTGGGACCAGCTCGACGGTGCGGGTGTGCGTCGTCGCCTCGAAGGCTGAGGTGTTGGCGCCCTCTGAATTGGGCTTCTTGAGTATTGTGGGGTCGTCGTTGTTGACCCTGCTCGCGTACTTGGCGACCTCGTCGGCGTGGTTGGCCTCTGCCGCGATGACGGCGTCGGCGAGTTTGGCTCCTTTGGCCTCGCACTCGGCGGCCATGTCGGGGTCGCCGTTGATGGTGATGACGCCGCACGGCCCGGGGAGCTTCATCGCGTTGTACGCATAGTGGGGTGCTGCCATGAACTTGGCGAATGCCTGGCGCCCCAAGATGCAGTGGTAGGGGCTGTCGAAGGGTACTAGCTCGAAGACGATCCGCTCGGTGCGGAAGTTTGCTGGTGTGCCGAAGGTGACTGGCAGCGTGACCTTGCCGATCGGGTACGCCTTCCGACCGGGGACGATGCCGTGGAACGAGGTGTAGGTCGTCTCGACCATCGACTGCAGGAGCCGCAGTCGCCTGAAGGTGTCCAGGTACAGGATGTTGATGGAGCTGCCGCCGTCCATCAATGTCTTGGGGAGCCAGTAGTCGCCCACCTTAGGCTTGACCACCAGGGCGACTCGGCCTGGGTACTCGATGCGTGGCGAGTGGTCCTGGCGGCTCCAGGTGATGGGCTGCTCCGACCAGTTGAGGAACTGGGGAACGTCCACCTGGGCCACCATGTTGACAGCGACGGCGTGGGCGATGACCTTCTTCTCGTGCTTCCTGTTGAAGCCTGTGAAGGTATGGAGCGAGCCGGCCACATTGCCGAATTTTCCGCCGTTTGGCGGGTTGTTGTCGGGGTCCTCCCACGCTCGCCGCGCCTTCTCAATCTCCCTGAGAGTGTGGCAGTCGGCGGTCGTGTGCGTGGCGGGCTTCCCTCCCCTGCTGTGAAACGCACAAGGTTGGTTAAGGAGGGCCGCGGGGTCGAACCTTGGTTTCGCCTTGTAGTTGCCGCCGTCGCAGCGTTGCCCTCCGTCGCGGCGGAAGCTCTTGGGCTTGCACTGTGCGTGCTCGGCGTTGGCGACGAAGTCGACTCGCCCATCACTGTGGCGCTTGCCAGTGAGGCGAGTGTTGCTGTAGCATAGGTCGTACCGTCGTCCGTTGTCGTTGCCGCTCGTGCGGCGTTGGCCTCCCGACTCGTCGTCGGTTTCCTAGTTTGGATCTTCCTCCGCGTACCTTTTGGCGATCTCGAGGAGGTCCGGTATGTTGTCGAGCGTGCGAGAATGTCGCTTGAGCTTGGCGACCAAGGGCTCGTAGCGGCACGAGGTCTTGAAGCAATAGATCGCGGTGTCCGGGTGGATGCCGACCGCGTTGTACCATAGTTCTTGCCACCACTAGACCCAGTTGCGGGTCGACTCGCGGGGTCCCTAGACGCATCACTCCAGGTCCTCGATGGTGGTGGCGCGGGTGTAGGAGCACTCGAAGTGCCTGATGAAGGCGTCGCGCATCTCCTCCCAGGAGTCGATGCTATCCTGGGGGAGGGTGTTGATCCACTGCCTGCACGTCCCCTCCATCATCAAGGGGAGGTAACGGGCGGCTAGCAGGTCGGTGTGACCAGCAATCCCCATCGCCATGAGGTATGTGTCCAGCCACACGGAGGGGGTCGTACGAAGGGTCGTACTTCTCTATTTCCTTCGGCGCTTTGAAGTTCGCAGGGTATTTTTTGCCTCGGATCATCGGTCCGAAGCACCTGGGCCCGATTCGACTGAGCGACCCCATCGGCTCGCCGTCGTGGCGATTGGTTAGGGTGTGTCACAGGTCGTCGGGCTGGCGTGCGCGCCAGCTTTGGTTGTTGATGATGTGGGTGCGGGCGTCGACGGCTGACCGTTGGTGGCGACGAAGTTGGTCGCTGGCCTGGGGTCGTTGGTGGAGAGTGCCATGTTCGTGGGTCAGTCTTGGAGCTGCAGTGGTTCGGGTGGCGGGCAGTTGAGGGTGTTTTCCGCCAATGGGCGGCCGCTTGAGGCCGCTCTGCTGCCCGAAGAACGCGAGTACACCCGACCCTGCGAGTCGGCGCATGCGTTTTGCTGCTCGATCGCCTTTGCGAGCAGGGCCCTGACGTACTGGATCTGTAGGGCGCCGTCGCCGGTGGCCGTAATATTGTCAGCCGCTGCTCGGCCCGCCACGAGGTTGTCCATCGGGGTGGAGAACAGTGGTAGGCCGTTCGCGTCTCGCTCCCGTGAGGAGACCACTATCCGCGGCTGGTCCCTAGGGGGTGTGCGGTTGGGTGGTGGTGGGGCGCCCATCGCCATCGACCCTGGTGGGGGCCGCGCGCTTCCCCCTGGTGGTGCGTTCTCGCAGATCGCGCGCTCGGCCACGCGGGCCGGGTCGTTCTCGTCGTCGAAGTTCAGGGCGCGCCCCTGGACGGTAGGGTTCAAGCGCGTCCTGATTCGCTGCGCGTGGTAACGCGATAGCTCCTGCGCCGCCACCTGCTCGAGGCGAAATTTTTCGCGCTCGGCTTGCTCCTTGCGGACTGCCTCCGCTAGCTTCAGTCGGAGTTCCTCGACCTCCATTGCCGTGGCGTTAGGAGGGATCGGGGTGGAGAAGGGATCATCCGGCGGGTCGGTGCCAGTCGCCATGTAGGTCGCGGCGTGACGACCAGTCCCGTCGCGGAGATCGGCGGAGTTTTCCGACCCGGAGTCGAAGTCGAAGATCCCAAGGATGGAGGGATCCTCGAAGTCTCCCACGTTGGATACCTGGGTGATGGAGCCCGCGGGTGAAGCCGCGGTGATGGATCCGGAGAGTGATGCCGGGGTCGCCGAGTCGGCGTCATCGTTGAGGGCCGCGTCTTTCGCGGCCACGGAGTTTTCGGCCACGTCGCTGTGGGGTGAGTTGTACTCGGAGGCGAGGCGATGGATCGTGTGGACCTGGCTCTCGGAGAGCTGGTCGCGTGGCGGCGACTCGCGGATGCGAGCCGAGTCCTCCGAGACGATGACGTCGGTGAGGCCGACGAAGAGGCTGATCGTGCCAACCGGCAGGATCATGCTGTGCGTGATGGGTCGCGCTGCCGGGACGTAGCTGCTCGGCAAGATCAGGAGCATCTCGCCGATCGCTATCATGCGGCCGGTGGCGACCGACTCGTTGATGGGCAGATTGGATCTCGCCGCAGAACACCGGCCAGACCGGCCAGGCCCCACGGTGGGCGCCACTATCGTGGGAATGGTCACGGCAGATGCTGCAATCGGCAGCGAGTAGTAGAACGAAGGGCAAGGGCGGCTAGCCATCTGCGGTGCGAGATGAGGGCAGAGACACAGGGTTTTACCCAGGTTCGGCCCCCCGGAGGGTAAAGACCTACTCCTGCTAGATTGTATTATGATGGAGGTACAATGGGCGAGCTCGACGGCTAGGCGGCGAGTCACTTGGGTGTATGATGGAACGTGCTTCTACACGCCCTGTAGGGAGGTTTATATAGACTCACCTCCCCCTAGGGTTTACATATCTCAACCGAATCAGTTAAGGCTTCGGTACTCGTTTAACCTAATCCGACTGGGCCTATCTACTCTCCTGGGCCTTTAGCTTCCAGTCGCTTGGATCCACGCCAGGGCCTGATCCATTCGCCGTCTTGCAGGCCCACTCGCCAGTTCCTGGGCCAGTCGGAAACGTCCTGCTGGGTATACCCCGGTAGACATATCCCCATCATACATGCATTGGTCTGAGTAAGAAATAACTTGGAGCATAAAAGATCACCCCAAGATCATGCCAACCCCAGGAGGATATGCTCTAGTTTTGGATCCAACGTTCATGGGCCCAGATATTAATCTCAAGTTTTCAAAAGTGCTGATTGATGATGGCAGTAGCATCCACATCATGTACAAGGATACTATGCTCAAGTTAGGCATTACCATGAACATGATGGAGCCGACTAAGACCACTTTCCACGGTATTGTGCCGAGATTGTCCTGTGAGCCAATTAGCAAGATCTGGGTCGACGTCTTATTCGGCAATAGAGAGAACTATCGCACTGAGGCCATAGAGTTCGAGGTAGTGGATTTGGTCATCTCATATCACGCCTTACTCGGCAGGCCGACTATGGCAAGATTCATGGCTACTACCCACATTGCCTACTTAAAGATGAAGCTGCAGGCCCATGTGGCGTGATTACAGTTGAAGGGGACTACAAAAGATCCATTGCTTCTGCCTCAGCCGGAGCTTCACTGACCGAGTCACTCGTCATAGAACAAGAAAAGAATCAAATGTTGGAAGTGGCAGCATTGGCCAAAGCAGCGCAAATGTCCATGTCAGCACTCACCAACCCGCACGACAATGTGTCATTTCAAGCTACCAAAGAAACCAAGAAGGTACAGGTGGATGAGACTTTCCCAGAGCGCATAGTTACCATTGGGGCTGGCCTCACGGACAAATAGGAAAGCGAGCTCACCAGCTTCCTCCGTGAGAATAGGGATATCTTTGCATGGTCCACTCAAGATATACAAGGATTTCCGAGGGAGCTGGCTGAGCACTCTCTTCATGTAAGGCCAGAGGCCAAGCCGGTGAAGCAACCCCTCCGCCGCTTCGCCGAAGATAGGAGCAAATTAATAGCTACCGAGATTGCCAGACTCCTAGCTGCTGGATTCATCATGGAAGTACTGCACCCGGATTGGTTGTCAAATCCAGTCTTGGTCGAGAAGAAAAAAGATGACCCGAACGTGGCAATGGTATGGCACATGTGTATTGATTACACGAACCTTAATAAGGCGTGTCCAAAAGATCCATTTCCCCTGCCACGGATCGATCAAGTCATAGATTCTACTGCTGGGTGTGAGTTGTTGTCGTTTGTGGATGCGTATTCGGGATTCCATCAGATACCACTGAATCCAGATGATCAAATAAAGATAGCTTTTATCACCCCGTACGAGGCTTATTTCTATCGTACCATGCCATTTGGGTTGAGAAATGCAGGTGCAACATATCAAAGATGCATGCAAAAATGCTTACAAGATCAATTGGACAAAAATGTTCAAGTATACGTCGATGACGTGGTAATAAAAACCAAACAAAGTCATACTCTAATTGAGGACTTGCGTCAACCATTTGAAACTTGAGAAGATTCCGGATGAAGCTTAACCCGGAAAAAAATGCACATTTGGTGTCCCGGCTGGCAAGTTACTCGGATTCCTCGTATCCAGCCGAGGAATTGAAGCTAACCTGACAAAAATCAGGGCCATCAAAAGAATGGAATTACCAAAAACCCTCAACAATGTCCAGAAGTTCACTGGATGCCTGGCCTCGTTGAGCAGGTTTGTTAGTCGGTTAGGTGAAAAAGCCCTACCACTATATCAACTGATGAAGAAATCAAACAAATTCATGTGGACACAACAAGATGATAGCGCTTTCCATGAATTAAAGAAAATGTTGGCAACAACACCAATATTAGCATCACCACTATCCAAAGAGCCAATGTTGCTCTATGTCGCCGCAACCAACAGAGTTGTAAGTGCAGTAATAGCGGTTGAACATGAAGAAGGGGCAAATCAATCCAAAGACTAGTTTATTACTTGAGCGAAGTGCTCTCTGTCTCGAAACAGAATTACCCGCATTATCAGAAGATGACCTATGGGGTATATATGGCGGCAAAGAAGCTGAAACATTATTTTCAAGAACATCCAATCCGGGTAATATGCGAGGCACCTATCTCGGATATATTGGGCAGCAAAGACGGCCGAGTCGCAAAATGGGCCATAGAACTGGCACCATATACTCCACAATATGATAGGCGAGATGCAATAAAGTCTCAGACTGTCCAAGATTTCTTTGTAGACTGGATGGAAATGCAGTACGAATCACCACTGCCAGATCCAAACTACTGGAGAATGCATTTTGACGGGTCCAAGACGAAAATGGGTCTGGGCGCCGGGATAGTGCTCACATATCCAAAGAGGGATCAACTGAGGTATGTGTTATAGATTCATTTTGCTGCTTCCAACAACGTTGCCGAGTATGAAGCACTTGTCCACGGCATCAAAGTGGCCAAGGAAATTGGTATCAAAAGGATCACGTGTTTTGGCGATTCAGATTTGGTGATTCAGCAAGTGTCCGGACATGGGGATGCGCTGGACGCAAACATGTCATTATATCGTTTCCATGTGCAACAAATTTCGGGATACTTTGACAAATGCGAATTCCATCACGTTCCTAGAGCAGAAAATGAGGCAGCAGATGAATTATCCAAACTAGGGTCATCTCGGCAAGCAATACCACCAGGAGTAGCGCTGGATCACCTCAGGAAACCATCGATCAAGCCGACACCAGAATCCGACTCGATCAGGGTCACCCCATCGATTCAGGAGACAAGCATGGTACCAATGGATATCGACTCAGGGGTAGGTTTGAACCACTCGGGGACTGATCCGCTCAGTTCAAGGGTTGCCGAATCACACTCGGGGACTCCTCAGGTCATGTCGGCAGAGCATATGTTGGCGGAGCCAATGGACATTGATGCTGAAGCAGACCTGGAACCACTGATACCAACATGGGCACAGCCAATATTCGACTATTTAAAAGATGGGACCTTGCCGAGTGATGAAACATTGGCAAGGCAAATAGTACGAAGAGCAAAAGCGTACACCATAATCAACAAGGAATTATACAAGCGAAGTGTGACGAGTGTATTGCAGCGTTGTATCAGCCCAGAGAAAGGCCAGGAGATCTTATTGGATATTCATCAAGGAGAATGTGGGCACCATGCGTCATCAAGAGCGTTGGTGGACAAGGCATTCCAACATGGATTCTATTGGCCAAGCGCATTGGCACAAGCGCAAGAGTTAGTCAGAAAATGCAGTGATTGTCAACACTATGCATCCAAGTCACATCTACCAGCGTCTGAACTAAAGACTATACCAATCACCTTGACTTTTGCAGTGTGGTGCCTAGATATGGTAGGACCATTCAAACCAGCGAGGGGAGGCATGACTCATATTTTGGTCATGATTGATAAGTTCACCAAGTGGATAGAAGTGAAACCAATCAAAAAGTTGGACGGTAAAACAACTGTCACATTCTTAAAGGATATAATCCTCAGATATGGTTACCCACACAGTGTAATCACTGATAATGGCACGAACTTTGCCGAAGGAGCTTTTGCTCGTTTCTGCGGGAAACACCGAATAAGACTCGATGTAGCATTAGTCGCCCATCCAGAATCAAATGGACAAGTTGAACGGGCTGATGGCTTAGTTCTGTCAGGGATAAAACCCCGCTTAATGGAACCACTCCAGAGGTCACCTGGTTGTTGGATAGAGAAACTACCCCCAGTGTTATGGAGCTTAAGAACAACTCCGAATCGGTCAACAGGTTATATGCTATTTTTCTTCGTGTATGGGGCAGAAGCAGTTTTGCCTGCCAACATAGAGTATGACTCGCCAAGAATAAGGCAATACTTGGAAGCCGAGGTAAAAGAGGCTCGAGAAGATGGAGTAGACTTACTCGAAGAAGCAAGGGAACTGGCATTATCCAGATCCGCTATATATCAACAGAATCTCCAACGTTACCATAGCCGAAAAGTGCAACCTCGTGTTTTTCGAGAAGGGGATATGGTGCTAAGGCTGGTGCAGCGCACAACAGGAATGCATAAATTATCACCCCCATGGGAAGGTCCATTCATTGTAAGCAAAGCATTACACAATGATTCCTATTATCTCATAGATGCTCGTGAAGCGCAAAAGAACAAGGTGGACAGGTCAGGAGATGAGACCAAAAGACCATGGAATGTGGCGCTACTTCGTTCCTTCTATACTTAGGAGAAGCAATGCATGTATCACTCGAACTCTCATATGTCGGACGTGTGAGCCGGCTATGTGCTGATAATAAAATGGTATGATTCAAAAAACTGACTCGGTTACCACCCCTTAAGTTTTCCCTCTCAATTATTTTATGTCGGCTGGCGTGATACCCGAAATTTATCTCGGAACAAGTAGTGTTTACTCGGAAAAAATCAACTCTTCGACTATGCTGTTGTCCGAAAACACGACTTCATGGCAAGCAAGAGGAAAGGATGTATGCCGGGTAAACACGAACGCCGGATAAGTACAAAGGAGAAACGCAAGCCGGCTTTAAGTTTTTGCCTAACTCTCTGTAGGTCACGTTATACTGCGTGTCGAATAATCTCGGCCAAGTGATCCAAGTTTCATATCCGCTAACTATATCCTTAGTACTTTGAGACTCTAATGTCGAACACCAAAAAAGGTATATAGGGTCCAAAGTCAAGAAAAGGTGACACGGCAAAATGAAACTCGGAGACTTGCCCTGGAATGATTCACACTCAGAACATAACGCAAATATATAAAGCCTATCAAATGGCGCATAATCAAACTTAAAGTGCAATGTATGTTACATCTGTACCCGGCATACCGGGGATCTAATCAAAAGTTCAAGTATTTGTTAGCCTAAGAAGCAGAAGGACTCGGAGGAGCACCCTTGGAGCCAGGAGCATTGCTTGGAGCATCGGCCGAGTCAGGGGCATCTGTGGCCGGGTCATCTGGACCATCTGACTCGGTTGCTTCGCTGTCGTTGCCCTCTTCATCAGCAACTTCGACGAGTGGGTGGCCAAGGTCGAGGAAGCTGGGCCCGTCGCACCAAGCGTGCACCATGGTATACTCGATCATGGCATAAACTTGCTCCTGGTGTTTCTTGATCAGCTCCAGGTCATTCAGACATTTCCATCTCCTCTTATGCGAGCAAGAACATCAAGATTGATGTCCTCGTACCATGAAAGCACGAAGGAGAGAGACTTGTCCGCTGCAGCTCGGCCGGCCAACTCACGCCATTGATCCAGCCGGTCCTTAGTAAGGAGCAGTCTCTCAACAAGTGGCTCGATGAGCTCAGGTGCGTCTTCATCCGGCCAGAGCATGCGAAACGCATGAATAGCCGACTTGATAAGGTCCACACCGCAAGACTTGAGGCTCCTGACCCGTTCTGACACCGCTTCGAGAAGCTCCTCCATGGACACCTCGCCGTCGGCCAGAGCACCAGATTCGGCCCTCACTTTCTTCATGGCCCGGATGGCAAACATATTGGCCTCAGGAAAATTCTCTGCAAGCAAAAGAGAAAGTTAGCAAAATAACAAAACTAGATGGAAGAAGTCCAGAGCGACCTATACAATGCAAAAATAGTAAGAACTCACTACCGAGAAATAAATTGACAGTGGCAAGCTTGCTATGCCAAGTTTTGGCCTTGGCTTGGAGGGCGTCAAAGTTGAGATTTACCGACTCAACCAATGACTCGGCCTCGTCGAGCAGCCTCTTGGTCTTCTCGGCGCTGGCGGCCTGCTGCTCATTCTTCTCGGCAAGCTCCTCCTTCAGCCCCTTCACCTCGGCCAAGTGCTTCTGCTCCGTCTCGGCCATCAGCTTCTTCAGCCGAGTCACCTCATCTCGCTCCTTCTGGAGTTCGGCTTGGTGCTTCTCTGCTTATTCAAAACAAACTACTTGTAAGCACCAACAGAAACCTTCAGCTATCGGATTAATGAGGCAAGAAACTTACTCTCGGCCTCGCTGATCTGCGAGTGAAGAGCATTGATGGTGGACTGAGCGGAGGCTGTGAGATAAGAGCGAGAAAAGATTGAGAAAATGAACCAAATAAAAATACACCGAAGAGAGCAAGGACGAGTAAGGATATTACCTTGGCCTTGGGTGTCAGTCTACAGCTTTTCATACGCAAGTTCGAGGTTGCGATGCGCCAGGACGAGAGCTTGGTGCACCTTGGTGCGCTCATTATGCGTGAGCTGGACAAAGCAGACAGACAGTAAGGAAAGGACAAGTCAAGCAGCCTGCCGGGTTAAAAAATCTTAAGAGCTTACAGCCGAGTAAGTTCCTTACTCGACAGTAACCTCGAGGGCTAGGGATCGAAGCTCTAGCATGCAAGCTTGGTGTGAAAATTTAAAGACTAAGTGATTATTGAGAGCTTATGGCCGAGTAAGTTCCTTACTCGGCAGTAACCTCGGGGACTAGGTGATATGTATAAAGGGGATACTCAACAATACAAAAGAATAAGAAGTTACTTTACCTCGTTCACTTTGTCGGCGCGGGCCATTAGAGAAATGGCCTGCTGGGTCATGTCAGAGACGGCCTTAGGGCCCAGCTTCAGTTTCTTGCCAGCGCGGGTGCTGACCTCCTGTTCGCCAGCTGCATTCCATGCCAAAGCATAAGGCTCAGCCGAGCCAAGGCTTTTCCCACTGAGTGTCCGAGTGAGAACTTGACCCGTTTTCAGGGTAGTTCCCACATTGGTACGGGTCGCTGCAGCACTAGTATGGAGGGTAACATCCTTAGAGCCATCACCTGACCCGACAGCCGCGGACTCGCCCGCCTTGCCCGTTGAAGCGAGCATTGTTGCCAACATCGGAGGCCAGATCTGAGGAGCAGAACCCGGAGCGCAGACCAATGTTGTCTGCTTAGAGGAGCTGGATTTGCCAGATAAAGAGTGAGCAGAGCCAGAGACCTTGGGTTAGGTTTGGCCCTTTGATAGAATAGGAGAGCGAGCAGGAGGATTTGGAGAAGAAAGTAGAGCCGGCTGACTGGGCTCAGCAGTTTTGCTGGCTCCAAGATCAGGAAGTTGTTCATTCGCACCATCCTGAGGGCCGATGCTAGAGGAACTAGTGGCGGAAGGTTTCTCGGCGCCAGAATCATTGGCACCAAGATCAGAAAGTTGTTCCTGGCCAGCACTAGGGGCGCTAGCCGAATGACCCACCAGGTCTGACTGACACTGAGAGGCGTGAGCCTCAACAGTGGGAGCCTCGACTCGGACGGGACTCGACGCCACCGAATCAGCTGGAGGAGGCGCAGGCTTTAGCGGAGAGGCGATGCTAGAAGTAGCCTGGTTTGCCGACAAAGGTGTGGCACTAAAAACAATGAGACATGTATAAGAAAACATCAGTGGCGAAAAAGAAAGAACGAAGAAATTAGAGTATAAAAACTTACCCGGTGACGACCGGGTCACGGGTGACTCGGCATGTGACTCGGCACCCAGCGGCTTGGCAAGTCTCAGCCAGAGTGGCAGCAACAGAGGCAGCAGGAGCAGCCGGAGTGGGCTTGCTCTTCTTGGCTGGCTGAGTGCTGGAGGAGGCTCCACGTCACTTCGGCTTGGCGACGGGCATCTTGCCGACTCCACCCACGGCGAGAGGAGGAGTGTCATGTACCTGGCCAGCTGCATAAGTAAATAACAGGCTTACTTGGATAAGTTGGGAAACTAAGGTCGCAAGGCATGTACCTCCAAAAGCATACAATCATCATCCTCATCATCGTCAGACCAATCTTGTAAGGGATTGCGAGATCGACTCTTACCCGAAGCTGAAGCAGCCGTAGCGTGTGGGATGGGAATGAAGCGCTCCAGGTCATACTCGACTTCATTAGAGTCGGAGCGATACCCGTTATAACCGCAGGGAGGGATAGTACTGTCATCAACCTGGTGAACAAGATTCTGCGAAAGACAAATAGAATGAGAAACCAAAAAACTGGACTGAAAGTGGCAAAAGAGCTAAATCCTACTCGGCAAGGAAAAAGAATCGGAAAACTTACCCACGGGACAGGCTTGACCCGGCTAAATGGAGGACAACTCCAAGCCCAATCATCCGCCAAGTTTAGTTTAAAGATGGAGCTTACTCGGCGAGCAATGGAGTCATGGGAGAGCTCCTTGGTAGAGTGCCGAGTGGGATCATGGGTGCCACTCATGAAGCACATCTTATGGCTCCTAGCTTGGATGGGGCTAACCCAGCATGAGATGAAGGTGCACATGAGGTCCCTCTCGGCAAGATGAAAATGCTCATCCGGCGACAGCAACCTTTCCAAGATCACGTTAGCCTCGTTCACCGCAACGTCTTGGTCGCGCGGGTCAAGCTGCCAGAGCTTCTTGTTCGGGACCTCGTCCGAGAAAGGGGGGAGCCGGATGTTATCGATGGACCCGCTGTTTTTGACATAGAAGAAAGTCCTATGCCATTTCTTGCAGGAATCAATACCAGTAACCCGAGGGAAGATGGAATCTCTCCTGAGCGTGATACTAGCAGCACCGCACCATGGTCGGCCTCTTCTTGGAACGAGGAGCACCAGGTTGGGGAACAACTTGAACCTTAAATCTAAAATATTTGGCCCACAGAAGAACTGTAGGCCAAATCCCGAGGTAAGCCTCGCAGGCAGAAATGAAGCAAGAAAGAGAGCCAATGGCGTTGGCAGGGAGATGATGGGTTTGCAGATGGAAGATGGAGAGAAACGAGGAAAAGAAGGTGCTCACTGGAAGATCAAAACCATGCTCAAAGTGAGAAAGGAAAAACACCCGCTCGTTAGCATCGGGCTTACGAGAGATCTCACCGGCGGGGAGAAGGCAATCCACTTGCAGCGGAATGCGCCTGGTGGAGCGGAGCCATTCCAACTCCTCGGTGGTGACCTCCGAGCCTTCCAGCCACCGCGCTTGCCGGCGGGAACCTCCTGCTCCTCAGCACCATTAGCGCCGTCACGAGCGTCCATGAGTTTCACATATTCAGTCTCCTCCGCAGTTGGAAGAGGTTTGGAACAACGCGGACCCGTGATGGAATGGAAATAAAAGAGGAGCAATTGCAGGACAAGAACATGAGGAAGAGGAAACCGCAAAGGGGGCGGTTCGATCTCGTAGGCGCAAGGAAGAAGAAGAGGCAAGGGAAAACTGAACGGGCGTGGGGGAAGTGGAAACCCCCAACCCCTACTTAAGGACAGTAAAAACCCTGGTCGTGGGATCCATCTGTGCCGTGTGGCCAGCGTGTGGCCGTGTACCAGGCCAAGTAAGACAATCAGCATGCACCACGTAGCCAGAGATACACGAAAAATCCCGTGCCACGTCATGAAAGGAAGGACAAGGGGCGCAGGCCGATGGGACTTCCACAGTGATAGGGAATAATTGTGCAGCCATCACTGTGCCGCCAGAGCTTGGAAGAAAATTTGAGGCAAGTAATCATGATTACCAGCTATCAGTGACTGAAGCGCGTCGAAAATGACTCGGAATTGGCCAAAGTGACTCAGCTCGAGGCAAAAATGAGCCAAGAAGTCAAAGAGTGGATCCGAAAACTGTCAGACAGACCCGGCAAGGTGCAAGATTGCGACAAATAAAGACAAAAACTAAGTTTCAATCACATAAAAGGAATCTGGAGACGCCTAACAGCTTGAACTGCTAGACCTCACCAACTTCGGGGACTAATGTCGAGGGGATAACCCCCGGTAGGGTCACGAGAGGTGAAACATAGCACAACTTGGTTAGCTTCGAGTAAAGAAAGAATCAGGCCGGGTAAGAACAGCTGGGTAATAGAAGCATGAGTGGCTGGCATATAAACTATGTCGGCCCACATAAGACAAAGTTGTAATTCCTGTAGGAACCGACGAGCCGAGTCTACCGAGGAAGAGCCGAGTCAAGTAGGACGTGTGGCACCTTTCCAAGTAAGGTTCAGGAGGGATCATGGTAAAGCATGGTTAAAAGAGTGCCGGGTGACACAAAAGGAGCCGGGTGACGCCCAAAGCATACGCTGACGTACAAAGTTACAGCGTGACGCCAAAAGGAACAGGAAGCCGCGTACGAGAAGCCCGTTAGCTGTCAAGCTTTATGGACTGGGCCATTGGGCTTAGGGCAAGCCCATGACCCGGCCCACATTATAGGGACCAAGATCCAAACAGTAAACCCTAGAACCCAAAGGGTTATAAGCTAGCTAGCACTGCCTATATAAGGAAGGACATAGCTGTAGTAGAAGAGGTTGGACCAAGTAGGGAACTAGTGCTCTAAACCCTAGTTCATACAGCTCAAGGAGCACTTGTAATCTTCCAGTATCAATCAAACCGCTAAGTCTGGAGAGTTCTTCTTGTTCTTCGTGCATGGCTCGACCGTGCATTCCCTCCCCGGTGACCACAAGCATCCATTTGGCCCCCAACTTAAGCCTACCCATAGCATCTTCCGTGCCACAACCACGACACCACCATTACCTTCCACACCATATGTTTAATCCTTTGTTACAACAAACCGGTGAGCTTGACAACCTCACTGATTCGTTGGGGCAAAGTCTTGAGTTTGTGTTGTGCAGGTCTCGACATTGTTTGCAACACCTGTGTGACGTTTCCTTCCTCCTTCTAGTTCGATAACCTTGGTCTCAACTGAGGGAAAACTTGCTGCTTGCTCTTCACACCTTGCGCTTGGGGTCCCCAACAAAGTGCCACGTTGAGCACCATCAAGTCTTTTCTGGCGTCGTTGCCGGGGAGGCTAAGGATGTCTTCACAAGGGGAGTCCTCCACTTCCTTTCTCTTTACTTTGTTTTTAGTTTTCTTTGTTTATTTCTGGTTTTTTTGCCTGTTTTCAAAAAATACAAAAAATTAGTTCCTACTCTAGTTGCCACCTTGCTCTAGCTCACCATGTTGTTCCCCAAGTTCGCCCTGAAAGATCTTGCCATAGGTAGTGGCTCCATAATTGGGAAAGATAGTATTGAAGAATTCTTTAATCATGTTAGCAAGCATGAAGATATTGAGGAAAAATCTATAGCTGAACTTGCTCCTAATTATGAGATTGCTGCAGCTTATTTAGTTCATATGTTGGAGGCTAGGTTTGTTAGCCTTAACCCCTTCATACAATTCTTGTTCCTAAAACTAAAAGAAGAAAAGAATGCTGAAAAGAGGGAATTCATCCTTGAAACTTTACTAAAAGAATTCCATGATGTTGCTAGGGAAGCCAAGAAGGTATTTGAACATTTAAATATGCTAGGTTCAAGTGTGGATGTTGTGGGTATTTCTGATAAAACTAAGCCTAGAGAATAATTTAAGATACCCATACCCTTTAAGCTTGTTGGAATGCATGAAGCCTTTGAAAAGAATTTCGATTGGATTGATCCTGAAAATCTTTTTGATCAAAGTAGTAGACCAAAGAGAGATGACAAGGGATCCTCCAAAACTCATTTGGATGAGATACCTTTCTTAGTTGAAGATTTTGCAAGTATGGATATCAATGCTTCCTCATTTGAAAACACTTGATTCTTCTTGCTTCTTGTGCCTAACTTAAAGGCGTTAAAGAAAAGTACTTGTTTCCTAAGAGTTTCCTTGAGTTTCCTTGAGTCTTGGAAGTTATTACTTCAGTAATAACCTCTCCTTATCCTTTTTGTTTGCTTTTTGTGCCAAGAACAACCTCTAATGATAGGGAAGTAAGATTTGGGGAGTTGCTGTCCCGAAACATATTTCTGTCCTCCACCATAAAAATTCATGAGGAGTCTCTGTAACTAGGATTTAGCTAACATTTTACAAATAAATCCCCCCGTATGTTATCTAACTTTCGTTAGTTCAACACTTATTGATTTTAGCAACAGAAGATTTTCAAAAAAATTGGTTTCTACCTGCTGGTCTGTTTTGATAGATTTCTGCCATTATTTGCATTTGCTTCTTATTGATTCCTTTTTGAGTTATCTTTTTGGGGAATTGAGCTTTTTGAAGGAGTTGCTACAGTATCTTGTGTTTTTAGTGATTTTTTGCTGTTCCAAAGCTAAACCCAAAGGTCTATTATGTTTTGAATACACTAATGCTGCTAATGAAGATTGTGTGAAGTTTTGTATGAAGGAAAAATTTCAGGTGTAGAGAAATAATGATGTAATGAGATGAAGAATGGACAAAAGCTCAAGCTTTGGGATGCCACCATGGTGTCACCCCAAGAAATATCCAAGTGGTACAAGCGTCAAAGCTTGGGGATGCCCAAGGCATCCCCTTCTTCATCAATAAAAAGCTCAGGTCTGTCTAGACACATCATTTTTATTGTTTCATGCACAGTTGTGTTGTTCTTGGAGTGTCTTAGTTTTCATTTTCTTTGCTTAGTTTGTTTAGTCTGCTTGAGTACTTTGGACCCCCACTTTCGCCGTGTTGTTACAAATAAGTTTGCTTCGTGTTGGAAAGGAGTAGAAAGTTCTTGTTTGGAAGTGCAAGAGGAGCTTGCATTGACTGTGACTTCGACTTTATCATGCCATGCTAGGTGTTATTTTGACCTTATGCCTAGTAGTTATTGTTGTAGCTTGGCTTGCTTCAAGTCATTGGGATTGCTTAGTGTGCCTTGAAGAAATTATGCGTTGTTTTAGCATGCAAAAGCCTAGTATTATGGTATTCTCCTTTGAGGTTTGTTTGGGTTGACTTGGCACATGCTCACACCATGTTATGACTCTCACAACTCACCATTAGCCTCTATGATCATTTAGTCCTTGACTTGTAGTACCACTCTTTGCTTTGATTAGTAATGCTTTGTTGCTTTGCATGATTATGGCCACTATTGCTCTCTTATTTGGTTGCTCCCAGTCTTTTGCTAGCCTCCACTTGTATGAGTAAGCTCTATTCATGCTTCCAACTCCCAAGAAACCAAGTTTTTCCAAAGTGTACACTATAAACTCCTATGCATGGTGTGTTACACCATTCCAAGTATATTCTTGTTTTCAGCTATCTTCCAATTAAAAACCATTTTGTTATGTGAAAACTTAGTGATTAAAGCCCTCACGAACTTGATGGCACACTTTATATTCTTTGCCCCTAATAAACTTGAACCATTGTGTCTCTATGTTGTATATGCTTGCACTTACACGTTGGAATTAGCATTGATCACCATCATCAAATGTTTGGCGTTCTTTCAAAATCCATTCTTTAGTAATCTTTTAGTGTAGTAAATATTCTACCTACATCTTCTATTCATCCTTATCATGAAAACTTTCATGATCAAGCTAATATAGCTTACAAAGGAGAATCACGAGTATAATTTTAATTTCAAAAACCTTTTTGGATGATTAGGATGTCTAGCATCTCCAACCTTCGCAAATTCTCATCCAATATGAGAACATATATTATACTCTATCATATTGCAACCAAACCATTTGTTTCAAATATCGTAATATCTGTTACACATAATGGTTTCTTGTCACATCCCAAAATTTTCCAAATTTTGAAATGTGAAAAATAAATAAACAAAATAAATAATTGTTGAAATTTAGGGTGAAAAGAAACTTTTTGAATCTAAATGGAAACACCAAAACCCATCTTGAACAAATTTGAATAAAAAGGAATCCAACAAATTTCAAAATCAAGTGAAATGCATTCATCAATGAATGTATATTGAAATTTAAACACTTGGAAAAGTTAAACCAAAACCATAAAACCCTAATGAAAGAAATCAATTCCAAGATCTCTATAAGACTATGGATTTGATCCATATAAAAAAACATTTATAGATGATCAAAAATGATAAATAAAAATATTATAAAACCATAGAAATTGGTTTCACTTAATTTCGAGCCATGGATAAAAACTTATGAATTTATTAAGATAAAGGAAATAATTTCCAAAGCTAATAAAGCTCCTAAGTAAAATCCATACCAAAATTTGTGAGCAAATTAATCCTAGGAGAATTTAAAAAGACAAACAGATATCAAATAAAAATATACAAATTGGAATCACCAATTTTAGACCTATAAATAAAAAGATATGGATTTTATAAGGCAGAGAAATAAATAAATAAATAAATAAGGAATATTTAAAAGCCAAATTAAATCTTGGCCAAATACATAAACAAATGGAAGATATTAAATAATAAAAAGAAATAAAATATTATTTAAATAAAATCATAAGGATTGAACAATGTTCAATTTTATTTAAATAAAGACAAATTGCCTAACTAAATAATAAGAAAATTATTTAGAAGACAATTTAAATCTTGAATTAAATCCATAAGCAAATGGAATAATGATAATTCAAATAAAATAAAAGGGATAAAGAATATTCAAATAAAATTATATGGCATTAACCAAATTCAATTCTATTTGAATAAAGACAAATTCCCAATTTAAATAAATATTAAATCATATTAAAATATTTGAAATAATTCAAAGTGAATTATTTAAACACACTAATGAATAAATAAACCTACTAAAAGGGATTAATGAAAATTTGAATTTAAATGAAGACTTGAATAAATGGTGTGCATAAAAACAATTGTCTATTTAAATAAATAATAAAGCCCAAGAGAATACAAAAAATATTCTAAATTTGGACTTTAAAATACTTTGTTAAACAATATTAAAATATACTGAAAGTTTAGAAAAGATTTGAAAAAGGAATCTGGTTTCAAATGAGAGTTTAAATTTGAAAACAGAAAATGAAATCAGAAAAAGAAAAAAGAAACGGAATAAAAACTAAAGAAAACAAGCAACCCAGCCCAACCAGCCTAACTAGCCTAGCAGGAGCCCACCTCTCTCCTCCCCTGAACCGTTTTCTTTCACTCGCAAACGAACCCGCGCAGTCACTGACGTGTCGGCCCCATGCGGACCGTCTCTCTTTCACTGACAAAGAGACCCCACAGCCAGGTTATCGTCTCCACCCCGCAGACTAGTTCTTCCCCAAACCCCGTCGTCGTTTCTACTTTGATTCGTGATGTAAATTCTTGTTGAATGCGCGTGTAACTCGCCCAATAACCTCACCCATTTAATCACCTCCCTCTCTCCTATTTTTCCCCTCACTCCCCGTTGCCAGAGAGCCGCTAGGCTGTAACATCCCAAAAATACTAAACTTGGATCATCAAACTCTAATCATCAAAATTAGGGTTAACAAAAACTTTTCTAAATAAAATTATGGAAGCATGCATGTGAGTATGCATTTCATTTTGAATTCTTTTGAACCACCTTGTTTGTGTGTTCCATTGCTTGTAAATGGATGCTTAGGTGAAATAAACATCATCTAAACATTTCCCACACTTTTCCCAAAGACTATTAAATCAAAACAAATAAAATAAGGGAATGGTCGTTTTGACCAATTTAACTCCCATGCCTACTTTGGCTGTCTCAAACTTTCAGAACCTAACAGAAACTTTTCTGGATCTTTGCACCCCTTGATTGTACTCATAACAAAGTATGAAGGCCCACTTTGTGATCATCCAAAAACTTTCAAATGCATAGTTTAAATGATAATTCAAAATTGAATCTTTATCATATGGGAAGATCCCACTTTTTCAAAAACCACTCAAACAAGCTCAACTTTCAAAACCGAAGCATCTGCAGACTCACCAGAACCAACCTAGCACACCCACCAAAAATCTTTTCAAAATTCAAAACTTGAGTTCTTGCGGCCATTTCATTAAACACTTGGCAGACACGAATCAAACAAAATCCAAACACTATTGTGAGCAGTGATTGAAGCCTAACTTGTTCCCTCTCTGATTACAACTAGGTTTTAGTAGATCATCTAGCTCAATTGCACACCCTTAGCATCACTGTAAGCTAGCCATTGTCATCAATGGTGAGCAGGCCGAATGCACCCTTGTCACCCCCATGTGGACCGCAAGCTAGAGGGAGAAACAAGCCTAGCCAACATGTCTGGGAGCAAGCCAACACCCCACCGCCACTCCCTGTCCAGCACTCAGACCCTGCCAGCCACTGGACCACACGCACGAACCATGCCAAGCTCGCTAGCAACCATGCTGAGAGTGCACCCCGTGCGCCACGCTCGACCGAAGCCCACAGACCGCGCGCCGCCCTCGCCTCGTGCATATGTGATCACCACCGTCCCAGCAACCCCGCAGACACGCTCGTTCGCCGCCGCGCGGACCACGCGCGTTGTGCGCCATTAAATTCTCCGTAGGGCACGCGCAAAGAACCGTCGCGTTCCGACCAAACCGCACCGCCCCACGTCTCGCTACCGTGTCGTTGAGCATCGCCAGGGAGCACCGCCCCCTACCGTCGCCCATGCCGATAGCCGTCTGTACCGTCGACCACGACAGGCTCACCGTGCGCCCCGTCGGTCCCCTCTCGCCACTATAAATAGAGGCCACCCCCAGTCGAATTGAGCACACCATCTCACTCCCCTCTCTTCACTGATCATTCCACCCTGTTCCCGGAGCAAGGCGAGTAGCATAGCGCCGGAGTTTCATCGGAGCCCACCGCTGCTGGAGAAGAAGGGAGCCAGCGATTGGAGCCGCCCCAGGAGAAGTTGTCGGTACCAGGAGGTTCGCCGTTGTCGACATCGTCGTTCGCCCGCCTTGCTGACCCTCACCTGAACCCCGGTGAGCCCCCAACGACCCCCACTGGCCGCGCTAGGTTTCTGTCTCGTCGGCGTTGCCCAACGTCGACGATGACCCTCAGTCGTTGGATTTGAACCAGATCGAACGCCCCACATCGTCCCATACCACTTCGCACCCCCTCGTCTCACTGACGCGTGGGGACATCGACTTAAACAGCCCGCAGAAGCACTGTGCTTAGCAGGCCGGCCCAGTATCGCTTCCCGCGTAGCCCAGTTATTTGAATTTTACCTTTTCCATTTTATTTCAAACACACTTCTGTAACCAATTTCAAAAATCAACCCAGGTCGATTCAGTGAACCAAATTGAATGAAACCAATTTTGTTAGAAAGGTCTAGGAATGCTGAATCCAAGCCCATTGGATTCAAGTCATTTGGATCTGTAGATCATCTTTGGTAAAAATAACAAGGCAGAAGCTTTTCTGCATTCAAACATTTTTCAAATTAAAACCATAATAGCTTTTGAGTTGATTCCAACTGTCAAAAATCACATTTAACCATACCTTTCAAAATATATAAAAATATATAGGTTTACTTACAGAAATAATGACCAAGTAATAAAAGAATGCCACATAGGCATTTCTAGCCACTTTAATTAATTAAAATAAAAGGGTAAAACCCTATTAAATTGTGACACCACTTTAAATCACATTCCCATGGACTAAAATATGTGGTGATGACATGTGTCAACATGATCCCATGTTTGGTTTGGATAATAGTAAATCTTAAGTAGTTTTTCAATGAGTAGAAATTACTTTTCTAAAAATAAAAGGAATTAAACCAAGCTTTAAACTTGTAATGTTAGTGATGATGCTAGATCATCTATAGGACCCTTTTTGTGTGATGATTGCAAGTAGTTAAGTATTGTTTAGTGATAGTGTACATCGTATTTATTTATAGACGCTAGTACCGACCAAGGATACGAGGAGGAAGGAGGATTCTACAAAGAAGAAGCCGAGGAGAACTTCAACCACTGATCTGCACAAGGCAAGCCTAATACTACTAGTTGAATGTGCAAGCTAACACTTGCAAGATACTCTACTTTAGCAAGCCTAATACTACTAGTTGAATGTGCAAGCTAACACTTGCAAGATACTCTACTTTAGCAAGCCTTACTAATCAAGTGACCCATGCAAGCTTATACTTGCAATTGTGCAAGCTAATACCTGCTTCTTATTATGCCAACTATCTGCCTTAAGCATATGTGATCATACCCACTTGATAACCCAATCCTAGTTTTATTTGCAAGCTTATACTTTATTTCTTTATCAAAGTTTTAACCTAGATTTGATTTTAAGTGACTTATAGATCCTAGAAAGATATATTTGAAGGTTTCATAAAGAGCGTAAAAATTGGCCTAAGTTAGAAACCTTGATATCATCCTAAGATATAAGGTTGTACTTAGTTGAAACTCCACTAGTTTACCACCCCTCATTAGTACTTATCATCACTTGTAGATGCTAGTGCTAAGCATAAAACTTGATCAACTTTAGATGGGAATACTTGGTGAAAATGGTTATGAAAACCTTAGAATGATGGATCATTCTACTGAGATGTTTTGACATGTGTTTCTGAACACCAGATGATTGTGGTGATGAAAATGTTGAGGCATGAGCCTTAGCCCTTTTATAAAACTGATGGTTGTCTGGATGCGATACCATTCCAATTTTATCGTACAACCATAATACCCGAAGATTGGGTAGGGCTTGACTGGAAACTTATATACCTTAGTATTAGTTCCCTCATGGCCAAGGTATGAGCTGAGGCTACCTTGTGAAGATTGTCCACCTGTGCAGTACCCAAGATGAAGTTGGTCATGGTTGGGAGGCCAAACTCACAGGAGAGGTGCTTATACTAGGGCGTGTAATTGAAAGGTTAGGATTGATTATCCGCATACTGAGTATGGTGAATTCAGGATTTGTTCTTGACAGATGTATCGAATGTTGTGGTGAAAGTGTACAATCTCTTCAGAGTGTCAAACTATTCGAATAGCCGCGTCCGTGGTTATGGACAGTTGGAGTGGCCATACTGTTTCCCCCGTCAGATGTTTTCAAAATGACTTGTGAAATGAATTGAGACTTTGACTTGACCACAACAGAGTTGTGGCATGAGATACCAGTTCCCCGTTAGGCGCTATAAACTAAAACTAGCTCTTTGCTTCTGAACTTAGTAGAGATAAATCTGGTTTCTTGCAAAAGCAACCCTAGAGCCTAGTGTCCTATTATTCAAAACCACTTCACTTGTTAGTATTAGTTTGCGAGTACCTTAAGAGTACTCATGGCTTTGTCCCTGGCTATTCCCGTGGCCAGACTATGAAGAGGAGTACCTGGAGGATGGACCCAGGAAGGTTACGACAACTAGGATCATCTCCCATCGTCAGCATTGCCTGTGACCCCGAAGATGGAGCTTCGCCTATGCTACCGTTATTATTACGTATTCCGCTGCTTGAAGTTGTATTAAGAACTGGATCACGAGATCCTTATTTGTGTAAGACCTTATGTATGGTTTGTAATGGATGATGTACTGTCGTATCCAATTCTGTTATGTCTTGCAAAAATGGTAATCCTGGGGTTGCGATGTATGGCATAACAGGCATCTGGGATTAAAAATCCGGGTGTTGACATAGGCTGCCCCTGATTTCATTTGCGCAACCACTGCACCGACGAGCTCCACTAGCGAATTCCAGCAACGACAGACCTCACCACTGCCCCTGGACCCCACGAGCATGCTCGCCACCACCTCACGCACCTAACTGTACCCTCACCTTGCCCGAGCGCCACCGTCGACTTCGTCCACTCCGGTGACCCTTCCCCGTAAGCCCCGTTTCCCCCCCTCTCTCTAGAAGATACCCTTGCATTCTACGTTCCATCACGCATTTGACACGCCCTTTTTCTTGCCTTGGCGTGACCCGTAACCTCGCCAACACTGAAGAACAGAAGCGCCTGACACCGATGACAACTACGTCGAGCAATCATGAGTAGCACCGTGCGCTCCTGTCACTGCAACGACGATGTTGAGCTTCTCCACTCTCCTGCGAACACGGTGAGCCATCCCTCTTCCTCCTTTGCTTCCTATATCGCTGGAACCACCGCAAGTAGAGTGCGCTGCCACCGTCCACCGTCGCAGCGCCTCCAGATCGTGGTCAAATAGGTTAGAGCCGTTAGATTTTAATCTTGTGGTTGCGATAGATTGACTTGTCGAAAAGGTATAGATCAATCTGAATCGTGCGATGCACTTTAGATCCTACAGCCTGTACCGCTCGATCCTCACGAAACGGTATGCACCAATATGATTCAGCCACGTGTCCTATCATTCGTTTTAAAAACTAGAAACATATCTACAAGATGGTTAGATTTGAAAAATTCATAACTTTTAATCCACATGTCCAAATTTTGCAAACTTTATATCATTGGAATCAGGAAAAAGTATACTTTCCAACAATTCCCTTTGTTTAGTGATTTGATTCTGTAAAATTGGTTGTTTTTGCAGAAACATGTGTAGGCCTATTTTGGTTATAAAATTTATTCTAAAAATGATTTTAGGGTAAAATCTTGTGTAAATGGTTTGTTTTGAACCTACTGACCATAAAAACCAACTTCTGGATTTAAAAGTATATTTTGTGACACTAAGGAATTATTCCTGGAATAAAAAGCATTTCTAGTAGAATAAAATTATTGATTATGTTTTAAAAATGCTTTTTGAGTAAAACCTTTTGAAAATGGTTTGATTTAAACTCTCTGACCTTAAACACCAAGTTTTAGGATTTAAAAATATATTTGGTGAACCCTAAAAAATTATTTAAAGGCATTTCCAACAAAATAAAATATTGCTTTGATTTAAAAATGGTTTTTAGGTGAAACCTTTTGCAGATGGATTAATATTAAACACTTGACCTTAAAACACTAACATTTGTGTTTAAAAATATATTTGTCAAACACTAGAAATTATTACTTTGATTTAAATCATTTCTAGCAAAACAAAAATGATTTAAATGGCCATTTTCACTAACTTGATTTAAAATGGTTTTGCCACTTTTATAAATGACCAATAGGTGTTTTAAAATGTTTATAACCTATTAGAAACCACCTTTAAAAATAAAACAATCTTTTGCATGCCTGCATGCATTGTTTTGTTTTCTTTATGTGGTGAAATTGTTTGAATGCAGTTTGAATATGTGCTTGTTTGATTGAATTGTAGTGAACTTTGAAAAGTGTGACATTTTCAAGATCAAGGAGTGAACCTATATTCTCTACCAAAAAGTCAAGTGGTGCTTCATACTTTTTTCCCATTATTTTCACTATGCATTAGTGATATTTTGAGTAGGACTTGCATGGAATTTTCTAAGTATAAGCTTTGCCATGGGAAATCCTATATGATGTCTTAGAAGAATTATACTAAGTTAGGAAACTTGCCATGTTATCATGCTTAGCTTAGCTAATAGAAAACAAGGGTGGATTATATTCATGCTATGAAACATTTCTAAGTCAATGACTTGTGTTTTGGTTAATAAAACAACTATGTGAATGAATCACCTGCATGGATTGGTGTGAAAGGTTTATGTTGAGTGGTTACACAGGGCCCCATATTTATGGCCTACCCTAGTGTATCTTACTTGTGGAAAGCCACCCAGTAACAAAGAGATTTGAGATGTCAAATGTTGAGAAGCTTCAAGTGCAGCCACATGGCAATATGGGCTTTGCCTGGATCATATAGGTTGCAATAACTTAGCCAGATGGATAGTTGGTGCTAGGGGGTGATAGGTTTGGAGCGCGTCCATTTTGGTCTAAGGGAAGGCTTCTGAAAGATCTTGTCTCGATGCATGTCGAGTCTTGTGGGGAAAGTGCACCACCTCCCGAGAGAGTAAAATCTAAGTACTTAGCTGTGTCCCCCGCAATGGACAATTTGAGCATCAAGACATGGAATCTACCAAGGATCTCCTCATCCCAATTTCTAAGTTAAAAGATTATGGTTGAACAAGGGTTAAAGGATCTTCAATCATTGATTGGTAGATGCCTTGGGAGATTTTGACAAACAAAACCTTAGTGTTTTCAAATGTTAAGGAAAATCTATTTTGAGCAAAGCAAACCTAAGCTCCACTTAGCCAAATGCATATAGATGATAGATACCACTATTCTACCATAGTATCACTTGCCAATACAATTCAAATGTATTGACCCTTGTGGCTGTAACTTATTATGTTGCAGGTTTGTTTGATGTTAGTGAAGGGTGTTGAATAGGATTACAAGTCTACAACCAACATGTTTGCCTGTGGCACTTTGAAGATGAAGGACTCCATGCTACTTAGTTATATTTGCTGCATTGTAATGAGATAGCCAAATGAGCTTTGTAAGATGTAATGAATTATTTTATTCCTGGTTATAAAGTTGTAATATGACCTTTGTTTGTTGATATTACATCTTAAACTGTGGATGCTAGCTATTGATCCATGGACTAGCATTGTAAACACAGGGATCTCTACCTTATCAGGTTGGGACCTCTATAGATGGTATCAGAGCACTGTGTTGCCTGTAGGATTGTAAACCTAGGATTGGACAAAACCCCTTAGAAAAATAGGAGTTGTGTTTGTTCAAAATTATTTACAAACAATCTTGTAAACTCTTTCCTCAACCTTTTTGTTTTGAATCTACATCTCTTCCATTTCAACTTGTTGGACAAAAACCTCAACATGAGCAAAGACTTCAACAAGAGCAAAGACATCAACTTAAATAAAGACTTCACCAACACCAATGACTTCAACTTTAGTTTCATCAAGGACTTCAACTTGGACATCACTAAGGACTACAAGTGAGACAAGAATGTAACTCAAGACTTGAAGACTAAGGAAACACAAGAAACCATCATCACCTTTGAAGCTTTGTGACCAAGATGCAAGATTTTTTTCCAAGGATACCATGAGCTTATTCAAGAAGAAACAACCAAGAAGAATGAAATGATCTCAAGAAAATCCCATAGTTGGACCACCATACTAGAGTTTAGTTTAGATCATATATTGACCACACCAATTTATGTGGTGTAGCAAAAATATTTTATTGCCTAAAAATATGCTTGAATCTTGTTGTTTGGAGTGGAATGCTTGATTGTGATTGCTTGCACATTGCTTGTGTGAATTATTGTGTGTGAGTAGACTTATTCCTTAGAAATATTTTGCCTAATCTAATCCCAATCCAACCCAAACAGATGACTACTCCAAGAGACTTCAACATCAAGAATGGTGACAACAACAACAATCACCAAGAGATGCACATGAGAGAACAACTTCTAGCAACTCAAGCCCAGTTGAATCAAGTGACAACTCAGTTTTTAGCCAACAACAATGAGTTAGACCCAACCATGCAAAAGTTTTTGGAAATCCAATCCAAATTGTTGCAAAGGATGACCAATCAAATGATCAACATAAGAGACAACCTTTCCCAAGGAGATTGTGACAACAATGATGTCAAGGATGATATTATGGAAGGAACTCAAGCTTGAAATATTTGTGGAGACATAGACCACATTTCTAAGGATCATGAGGACCAATGCCCTAATTGTGAAGAAAAACATCCAACTAAACAATGTCCCACATCTCAAGTTACTTGTTTCCTATGTGAAGGAAATGATCATGTCCCTATCCAATGCCCCATCTATCCTATAGTTCAACAAATGAAACAAGATGGAATGCATCAAATTTTTGGAAACCTCCATAAGGGAACAACTTCTACCAAGAAGGATGAAGGCAAAGGCAGAACCATGCCTCATAAGGCCCCATCCAAAGTGACCAGAAAGTGTTGCTACTCTTGGGGAGAAGAAGGACACATCTCTAGTAACTGCCCCAAGAAGAGAGATATATTTCCCACCTTTGAGGTGAGATATGAAGAACATGAACTAGAATAACTCCTAGCTTTGGAGAGACCCAAAAATAAGAAGAAGGACAAAAGCCAAGTGCAATGTTACAATTGCAAAGAGATGGGACACTATGCATCACATTGTCCAAAAAAGAAGAAAGATATTAGCCAAGTGATGTGTTTCAAATGCAAATAGCTAGGCCATTATGCAAGCAACCGTCTAGAGAAGCTACATCAAGACCCCAAGTAAGCCAAGATGTAATCTAGTTGAAAATCTTTTAAGGGTGGTAGTACCCTAGTTGCCTTGAAGCCAACTTGTAACCTCTAGCCTTCCCAAATCTCGGGACGAGATTTCTTTTAAGGGTGGTAGCCTGTCACATCCCAAAATTTTCCAAATTTTGAAATGTGAAAAATAAATAATTGTTGAAATTTAGAGTGAAAAGAAACTTTTTGAATCTCAATGGAAACACCAAAACCCATCTTGAACAAATTTGAATAAAAAGGAATCCAACAAATTTCAAAATCAAGTGAAATGCATTCATCAATGAATGTATCTTGAAATTTAAACACTTGGAGAAGTTAAACCGAAACCCTAAAACCCTAATGAAAGAAATCAATTCCAAGATCTCTATAAGACTATGGATTTGATCCATATAAAAAACATTTTCAGATGATCAAAAATGATAAATAAAAATATTATAAAACCATAGAAATTGGTTTCACTTAATTTGGAACCATGGATAAAAACTTATGAATTTATTAAGATAAAGGAAATAATTTCCAAAGCTAATAAAGCTCCTAACTAAAATCCATACCAAAATTGTGAGCAAATTAATCCTAGGAGGATTTAAAAAGACAAACGGATATCAAATAAAAATATACAAATTGGAATCACCAATTTTGGACCTATAAATAAAAAGATATGGATTTTATAAGGCACAGAAAGAAAGAAATAAATAAGGAATATTTAAAAGCCAAATTAAATCTTGGCCAAATCCATAAACAAATGGAAGATATTAAATAATAAAAAGAAATGAAAGATTATTTAAATAAAATCATAAGGATTGAACAATGTCCAATTTTATTTAAATAAAGACAAATTGCCTAAACTGAAGACAATTTAAATCTTGAATTAAATCCATAAGCAAATGGAATAAAGAAAATTCAAATAAAATAAAAGGGATAAAGAATATTCAAATAAAATTATATGGCATTAACCAAATTCAATTCTATTTGAATAAAGACAAATTCCCCATTTAAATAAATATTAAATCATATTAAAATATTTGAAATAATTCAAAGTGAATTATTTAAACACACTAATGAATAAATAAAACTACTAAAAGGGATTAATGAAAATTTGAATTTAAATGAAGACTTGAATAAATGGTGTGAATAAAAAAAATTGTCTATTTAAATAAATAATAAAGCCCAAGAGAATACAAAAAAAATATTGTAAATTTGGACTTTAAAATACTTTGTTAAACAATATTAAAATATACTAAAATCTTAGAAAAGATTTGAAAAAGGAATCTGGTTTCAAATGAGAGTTTAAATTTGAAAACAGAAAATGAAATCAGAAAAAGAAAAAGAAACACAATAAAAAAATAAAGAAAACAACCAACCCAGCCCAACCAGCCTAGCAGGAGCCCACCTCTCTCCTCCCCCGAAATGTTTTATTTCACTTGCAAACGAACCCGCGTAGCCACTGACGTGTCGACCCCACGTGGACCCTCTCTCTTTCGCTGACAAACAGACCCCACAGCCAGGTCGTCGTCTCCACCCCGCAGACTAGTTCTTCCCCAAACCCCGTCGCTATTTCTTCTTTGATTCACGATGTAAATTCCCATTGAATGTGCGTGTAACTCGCCTAGTAACCTCGCCCATTTAATCACCTCCCTCTCTCCTATTTTTCCCCTCACTCCTTGTTGCCAGAGAGCCGCTAGGCTGCCCCTGATTTCATTTGCGCAACCACTGCACCGACGAGCTCCATCGGCGAATTCCAGCGACGCCAGACCTCACCACTACCCCTGGACTCCACGAGTATGCTTGCCACCACCTCACACACCTAACCGTACCCTCAGCTCTCTCGCGCGTGCTCCACAGCGTTGGCAACGACCTCGCCCGAGCGCCACTGTCGACTTCGTCCACTCCGGCGACCCTTCCCCATAAGCCCCATTTCCCCCTCTCTCTCTCTAGAAGATACCCTTGCATTCTACGTTCCATCACGCATTTGACACACCCTTCTTGCCTTGGCGTAAACCGTAACCTCACCAACGACAACTTCGGCGAGCAATCACGAGCAGCACCGTGCGCCCCTTTCACTGCAACGACGACGTTGAGCTTCTCCACTCTCCTGCGAACACGGTGAACCATCCCTCTTCCTCCTTTGCTTCTTGTATCGCCGGAACCACCGCGAGCAGAGCGCGCCGCCGCCGTCCACTGTCGCAGCGCTACCAGATCATTGTCAAATAGGTTAGAGCCGTTATATTTTAATCTTGTGGTTGCGATAGATTGACTTGTCGAAAAGGTATAGATCAATCTGAATCGTGCGATGCACTTTAGATCCTACGGCTAGTACCGCTCGATCTTCACGAAACGGTATGCACCAATATGATTCAGCCACGTGTCCTGCCATTCGTTTTAAAAACCAGAAACATATCTATTAGATGGTTAGATTTGAAAAATTCATAACTTTTAATCCACACGTCCAAATTTTGCAAATTTATATCATTGGAATCAGGAAAAAGAATACTTTCCAACCATGCCCTTTGTTTAGTGATTTGCTTCTATAAAATTGGTTGTTTTTGCAGAAACATGTGTAGGCCTATTTTGGTTATAAAATTTAATCTAAAAATGATTTTAGGGTAAAATCTTGTGTAAATGGTTTGTTTTGAACCTACTGACCATAAAAACCAACTTTTGGATTTAAAAGTATATTTTGTGACACTAAGGAATTAGTCCTGGAATAAAAAGCATTTCTAGTAGAATAAAATTATTGATTATGTTTAAAAAATGCTTTTTGAGTAAAACCTTTTGAAAATGGTTTGATTTAAACTCTCTGACCTTAAACACCAAGTTTTAGGATTTAAAATTATATTTGGTGAACCCTAGAAAATTATTTAAAGGCATTTCCAACAAAATAAAATATTGCTTTGATTTAAAAATGGTTTTTAGGTGAAACCTTTTGCAAATGGATTAATATTAAACACTTGACCTTAAAACACTAACATTTGTGCTTAAAAATATATTTGTCAAACACTAGAAATTATTACTTTGATTTAAATCATTTCTTGCAAAACAAAAATGATTTAAATGGCCATTTTCACTAACTTGATTTAAAATGGTTTTGCCACTTTTATAAATGACCAATAGGTGTTTTAAAATGTTTATAACCTATTATAAACCACCTTTCAAAATAAAACAATCTTTTGTATGCCTACATGCATTGTTTTGTTTTCTTTATGTGGTGAAATTGTTTGAATGCTAGTTTGAATATGTGCTTGTTTGATTGAATTGTAGTGAACTTTGAACAGTGTGACATTTGCAAGATCAAGGAGTGAACCTATATTCTCTACCAAAAAGGCAGGTGGTGCTTCATACTTTTGTCCCATTATTTTCACTATGCATTAGTGATATTTTGAGTAGGACTTGCATGGAATTTTCTAAGTATAAGCTATGCCATGGGAAATCCTATATGATGTCTTAGAAGAATTATCCTAAGTTAGGAAACTTTCCATGTTATCATGCTTAACTTAGCTAATAGAAAACAAGGGTGGATTACATTCATGCTATGAAAGATTTCTAAGTCAATGGCTTGTGTTTTGGTTAATAAAACAACTATGTGAATGAATCACCTGGGTGGAATGGTGTGAAAGGTTTATGTTGATTGGTTACACAGGGCCCCATATTTATGGCCTACCCTAGTGTATCTCACTTGTGGAAAGCCACCCAGGAACAAAGAGATTTGAGATGTCAAATGTTGAGAAGCTTCAAGTGCAGCCACATGGCAATATGGGCTCTTCCTGGATCATATAGGTTGCAATAACTTAGCCAAATGGACAGTTGGTTGTAGGGGGTGATAGGTTTGGAGCGCATCCATTTTAGTCTAAGGGAAGGCTTCTGAAAGATCTTGTCTCGATGCATGTCGAGTCTTGTGGGGAAAGTGCACCACCTCTCGAGAGAGTAAAATCTAAGTACTTAGCCGTGTCCCCGACAATGGACAATTTGAGCATCAAGACATGGAAGCTATCAAGGATCTCCTCATCCCAGTTTCTAAGTTAAAAGATTATGGTTGAACAAGGGTTAAAGGATCTTCAATCATTGATTGGTAGATGCCTTGGGTGATTTGACAAACAAAAACTTAGTGTTTTCAAATGTTAAGGAAAATCTATTTTGAGCAAAGCAAACCTAAGCTCCACTTAGCCAAATGCATATAGATGATAGATACCACTATTCTACCATAGTATCACTTGCCAATACAACTGAAATGTATTGACCCTTGTGGCTGTAACTTATTATGTTGCAGGTTTGTTTGATGTTAGTGAAGGGTGTTGAATAGGATTACAAGTCTACAACCAACATGTTTGCCTGTGGCACTTTGAATATGAAGGACTCCATGCTACTTATTTATATTTGATGCATTGTAATGAGATAGCCAAATGAGCTATGTAAGATGTAATGAATTATTTTATTCCTGGTTATAAAGTTGTAATATGACCTTTGTTTCTTGCTATTACATCTTAAACTGTGGATGCTAGCTATTGATCCAGGGACTAGCATTGTAAACACATGGATCTCTACCTTATCAGGTTGGGACCTCTACATTTCTGAAACAATTTTTTTAGCTCCCAGATAACCTTGATATTTAAAACAACTTATGAATATCAAGAATCATGGAGGCAAACATGATACTTTAGATACTAACACTGGAATTATCACTCTCGATTTAATACTAATTATTAAATTTCATGGAGTTTGCTGAAAGTTTGCAATAGGACTTTAAACTTAAATTGACACTCAACACAATATGATACCAGTTCGTAAAGTAAATATCCAGACTTCTATAGTTCTATTATCTCAATTACAACTAACCATAAGGTGGTGAACGAATGCCAATGACTACAACAAATTATGCAAATTCACTTTGATTTAATTTATGATAAATTGTGTTCTACTAATCCAAATTAGAAATGAACTCCCACTCAAAAATGACACCCCTCGTGTCTTTTTGGTGATTACATGAACCAAATCCACTACACCAAGTCCGATCATCACGTGAGTCGGTGTAGCTTCAAAGGCGGGCATCTATATGGTTGTCATATCAAACATATGACTCATGCTTAACCTTTTGGTCCGTGTTCCGAGGCCATGTCTGTACATGCTAGGCTCGCCAAGTAAGAACCTTAGTATTCGCATGTGTAAAACTGTCTTACACCCGAGATATGATCGTGGATTCAAGTACACCTAATCATCACGTGATGTCTTGAAACGGTGAAACATATTCGATGCATACTTAAGAGAGAACACATTTTATCTTGATATCTAAATGAGGGATCATCTTATAATGCTACTAAAACGCCAAACAAGAAATATAAGATGCAAACAAACATCATATGCTAAAGTGACATGATATGGTCTTTGCACTTGATCTCTATCTTGCGCATCGTGGAATGATCTGTATCATTCATATATGTGTAAGGTCAAGGTCTATGGAACTTACACTTTGTCATATTATAATTTTCAATAGTATCAATCCATACTACAAATTATAACACTACCATATCATAGTACTTGCCCGGCAAAACCAAAAACTAGATGCCTCTAATTTATCTTTTGCATGTTTTACATGGCTAAGGGCTTTCGGAGATAGAATAGTTCTTACCTAGAAACATGGAACCACAACAATGACAATCAAATTATTGGCAACTTGTTGTAAATCAGATATTGACTATAGGAGGAGAGACAGACACCCGCAAGCCACTTATGCAAAACTAGTTGCATGTCAAGCGTTGAACATATCCCATGTGCGAGGACATGTCAAGTTTGTCCGGGCCGCTTCATCCCACTATGACACCAATATCCAAAATACAAGAAAGAAGCAATAACATGACCATCAGCACCCACATACTCATATGTGTACTACCCATGCAAAGCATCTATGCATAGATCCGTCTCTGATATCATTGTAGGGTTCGCAGCATAGAAAACAAAAAAAATTCCTACGATGGGAACTACAAGCACCAAGATCCATCTATCTAGATACAAGCAACAGGTGGATATACATCCATAGAATACATACCCTCAAAGACCGAAAGCTTTTTCGAGTATGAACTCGTTGGTGATACATTCGATCTCTTGCTAATCTCAATATCGTGATGGAGTCCATCTGATCCAGCCGGTCCAGCACCGTAAAGTAGTGGTGCATCTGTGATCGCACACACGTTCGGGTACCCCAACAACCTCCGCTCCCACACTCTAGTGAAGCAGCGGAAGCAACAAATCCTTCCAGAAAAATCCACCAGGAACATGTATCTCGCTGATCTGAGACCATGGAGAAATTCTAAAGGAGGGAGAGAGATCCTTAACGAGGAGGTGTGATGTGAGAGGAGGAGAGGGGGTCCTTTTGTAGGGAGATGGGGGCAACCAAGGGGCATGGTGCCCAGCCATGGTGTCTGCCCCCACCTCTTCCAAATTCATGTGGGTGGAGCTCCCACTCATAATGAAAAGCCTCCACTCACATAAATATGTCTCCACTCAAAAATCCACTCATATCCATTAAATTTAATTCAAGCTCTCATTTAAATAAAACTCTTTTATTTATTTATTCATAATTTTCCTAATTACATTAATTAACAAACATTCACATAAAACCCCTTGCTGGTATTCAATTTCACATGTAGAAATAATTTCATCAATTTCACCCGAAACAATTCCGGTGTCTAGTGAAATAATTCTTGCCCTTTGTAATTCTTTCTTTGGTATCTTATTTGCTCCAAATGGTGTCGATATCCCTTAGGTGTGTCACCCTATAGTTTGTGAATAATGCAGACATGATAGATACCCCTCTCCGATCAATAATCAGCAGCGGGACCTAGAGATCTGTACTGACTCCAACACATTCAACGATGACTTCTATGATCGTATGAACCTTATACGCATGTAACTCAATCCCTTTGTCTCGTGATATATTACATGTACGAGATTCGATCATCGGTATCTCCATACCTAGTTTGATATTGTTACCAACATGTACTCTTTTCTCGTTCCCGTGATATAACATTCTAGTGATCACATCACTTGCTTGCAAGCTAAATAATGTGATACCACCGAGAGGGCCCAGAGTATATCTATCCGTCATCGGGATGGACAAATTACCCTCTTGATCCATGAGCCTCTACATCACCTTCGTAGTACTGAACCCGTGTTTATAGTCACCCTGTTATGGTGTGATGTTTGATGTTATCGAGATACTCTTCCGGTGTTAGTGATTGACATGATCTCATGGTCTAAGGACTAGGATTACTTCATATGATGTTATAGCAATATAAACACAATGACTTTGATCGTAATGCTATACTTTGTATGAATGTTCATCACATCATTCCAACAATGTTGTGACCTCGTTATTAATAACATCCAATGTCGATGATCAGGAAACCTTTGATCATCCTGTTAATCAACGAGCTAGTTTATAAGAGAGGCATAACTAGGAACCTTCGATTTTTTTATTAAACACACATGTATTAAAATTTCTGTATTAATACAATTATAGCATGGAAAATAAACATTTATCATAAACAAGGAATAAGATAATAACCACTTTATTATTGCCTCTCGAGCATATTCTCTTCAATCCCCCCTCTTAGAGGCAACAGAGCAGCATAATTTTCCCTCACCCATAGTAGCTAGGAGAAGAACTTCGGGTTTGCCGCCGTCTCCGCCGTGTAACACACTCGAATCGTTTCTATATGGGTTTCTAGGATTTTGCCCCTTGCGGTGTTGCTTCCTAGAGCGCGAGATCGTTTCGTCGAATAGCTTGCCTATGCCACCGCTAGCCATCACCCCCGCTATCTTGCCACTACTGTCGTGCTCCATTCTGTTGCGCATGTGCAAGCCTGGGATCGCCTCACCGTGTCGCGTTGAACGCACCTAATATATGTGTGGGATGATAAACACTATATAAAGATATCCTTGGTCATGTCTCTATGACTAGTATGTATGTCAATGATAGTTTCGGTTTCCTAACTATGGGCAAAGTGACAATGTGATTGTGGTGTTGTTAGTGACATATGTGATCGGAGTTGTTGGATAACAATGACGATGGATAGACCCAAATATGAGATACCATAAAACGCATCGTCAATATACTTATTAGTTTAATCTCATAAGTCATTGTATTGCCTTTACTAGAAATTGTTTGACCATGAGACACATGTGAACTTGGGAATAATATGGACGTGGCAAGATTCTCCAAACGTTGCTCTTAGCGGAGTAATTATAAAGTTGATGCTTGTTCATACCGGATGGTTCGCCAATCATTCACATGGTGTGCTTGTGGAAATTGATACTCCTGCCAATGGAGAGATACACTCTGGGCCCGCTCATGTACTATGGTTTTCGTCATCGTATGGTAAGACACGTGATCAAATTGTTGATCACAGGAACATCGATAGTATGGGATGAGTAAAGATTACTGATGACCCACAAGTATAGGGGGTGTATCGTAGTACTTTCGATAAATAGGAGTGTCGATCCCAACAAGGAGCATAAGGTGCTAACTAGTGGTATTGGCTCAAGAATTCACTATAAATACTAGCAAACATATTTTTAGGGGGTTTTAATAATGCAGATAAATAAAGTGCAAGAAGATAAAGACAACAATAATAATTGCAGCAAGTGGCCCAATCCTTTCTTAGCAAAGGACAAGACCGTTGTATTACTTATGGAGACCAAATGTTCTCGAGGACACATGGGAATACTGTCAAGTGCTTTCGCTTCATATAGTTGATATTAATCTTCTTTGGTTGGATAAGTGTTGTGTGGGTGAACATGTGCTAATGTACCGACCTTACTTGGACTAATACATACTTGTGATTAAACCCCTTGCAAGCATCCGCAACTACAAGAAAGTAATTAAGATAAAAACCTAACTACAAAATTAAACTCTGAGATCCTACACTCCCTTGTGCAAAGGTTTCCTAACGGGGGGTTCAGGTTTCTATCACTCCGGCAACCCCACAATTAGTAGCAAAATACAAAATGCATTCCCCTAGGCCCATAAATGGTGAAGTATCATGGACGTTCACATGAAACCACTAGAAGAATAGCACCACAACTTAAATATCAAACCATTGAATATTATTTCAACACAATTCCACTACTAACAACATGACTTCTCACATGTCCTCAAGAACTAAACTAACTAATCACGAGACATCATATGGATCAATTTTAGAGATGATATGATGATGAATAACAATCTGAACATAAACAATAATTCAATGGTTCCACTCAAAAGCATCAACTATAAGAGTAATCAACACCGGGAAAGTTTCCCCTAAGAACTATGCAAGATTCAACACAATTGTTACAGCGGTATGGAGTGGTGATGAGGGTGCTAGTGGATATGATGGTGTGGATGATGATGATGATGATCCTGATGAAGTCTAGCTTGATGACGGTGTTGATGGCGACGATCTCCCCTCTCCGGGAAGGAATTTCCTCGACAGAAATCTGCCTGCCAAAGAGCTCTTTCTCTCTCTGTATTTTCCGCCCCACAGAGGCGGTGGAATCTTTCTATGGTCGCTCCCCCGAGTTTTAGGGTTTCAGGAGGAAGTTATAGGTGAAGGGGCGGAGCAGGAGGTGGGCCAGGGTGGCCACACCCCCTGGCTGGCCCACCTCCTGGTGGCACGACCAGGGTGGGCCCGCACCAAGGGGGGTGTGCCCCCCCGTGGCCCAACTTCGCCTCCCCTTCTGGCTTCCTTTGTATTCTGGAAAAATAGTATTTTCCATATATTTTCTAGGATTTTTCTTATCTTCGCGAATATTGCATCTGGACACCGCTTTTTCCATCAGAATCCTGACTCCGGTAGTTCATCCTTCAAAAGTCATCCAACATGCAAAATAGATTGAAATGACATAAGTATCGCATCTTAATATGAAATATATCAATGAATAGCAGTAAATTATGATATAAAATAGTGATGCAAAATGGACGTATCAACTCCCCCAAGCTTAGAGCTCGCTTGTCCCCAAGCAAAAACTAGCTCAATAAACATGACCACATGTTTATGGAGTGAAGTGTCGATAAAAAGAATACGGACAAGAAGCATCACACTTACCAACACACAACTCATAATAGAAAGCAACTCACCATTATATAACTTAACTTCCAACGAGTATGGGAGTCACAATAAATATGCATAAAGACAAATCATAATTGGTAATGGTAAACTTTGTTCTTGGTCAGAGAACAGTTGACAAATCATATAGTTTTCAAGCAAAGCTTTTGCAATGAAGTTTATGACAAGAGTCCTTTTTCTCAAACATAAAAGGCTTTTCACAATGATAACTTTCAAAGTAATACTCATTCAGATAAGAGTTTTGTGCAAAACAAAGAAGAAAAGGAACATGATTGAATAAATCATCGTATGAATGTGAAGGGTTTCGCAGCATAGTAAATCAAAATTTTCTACGAAAGCGAACAGAGAGAAAGCCAAGATCTAATCTAGGAGATGCAAACAACGAGAGAGATTGGATTAGATCTTCATACCCTTGAAGATTCGCACAGCGGAACGTTCGTCGGAACGTGGGTGATGTAGTCGTACTCGCTTCTCCTCCTCACGATCCGATCCGATCTAGCACCACAAGTGGCGGTGCCTCCGTGAGATGCACACGTGCAGCACCTTGACGTCTCCTCCTTCCTCGGACCAGCAAGTATGGTGGAGATATGGATTGGATCTACAACACGACGGCGTGGTGTATATGGTGGAGAATTTCTGCCGCAGGGCTTCGCCTACAAACAGTCGGGAGGGAGAGAGGAAGGCAGCAGGGCTACTACGGCTTGGAGGGAGATGTGGTGTTGGGGAGGGGGCGCACCAGCCCTCTATATATAGAGGGGGGGTGCGGCCAGCCCTTGCCCATCCTCCAAGCCTATCTCCAGTTTAAACAATTTAAACTTTCCCTTATCTAGAAATCCTATCTTATCTCTAGTTTAAACGATTTAAACTTATCTAGGATCGGCTGGGCCCTATGGGGCCTTGTGCCCCTGGCCCAATGCGGCCAGGACACTCCCTCATAGGCCCATGCCCCCTCCCGGAAGGTGGGACCACGTTGGCCCCCTTCCGGAAGGTTCTAGAAGCTTCCGGTACAATACCGATTAATCCGGAACAATTCCGAACTCCAAAAACTGCACTGCCTTATATGAATCTTATTCTCCGGACCATTCCGGAACCTCTCGTGATATCCCGGATCCCATCCGAGACTCCGAACAAAAATTCATAAACCAATTATCCAATCTATCCTAGCGTCGAGACACGTTAAGTGTGTGACCCTGCGGGTTCGAGAATATGCAGACATGATCTTCTATCAATAATCAACAGCGGGGTCTGGGCACCCATATTGACTCCCACACATTCATCGATGATCATATCGGATGAACCACGATGCCATGATTCAATCAATCCCATATATATATTCCCTTCGTCTCGCGATATTTTACTTGCCCGAGATTCGATCGTCGGTATCGTCATACCTAGTTCAATCTCGTTCACAGCAAGTACTTTACTCGTTTCGTAATCCGATATCACTTTGTGATTAACTCCTTAACCACATGCTTGCAAGCGGTGTTGATATCGATTACCGAGTGGGCCTGAAGTATATCTCTCCGACTTGGGAGGGACAAATTCCATCTCGATACATACAACCCAACAGATACTTTCCGATCACCTGAGAGACACCTTTATGATCACCCTCTCATAGGATGACGTTTGATGACCTCAAAGCTTTCTTCCGATACCAGGGAGTTGTATTATCTCATGGTCTAAGGAATACAATATTTGACATAAGAAAAGCTTCGCAAAGACGAACACGATGACACAATCTAATTGCTTCGCTTAGTTTGGGTCTGTCCACCATATCATTCTCCCAATGATATGATCTCATTATCAATTGACAACTCATGTCTATGGTTAGGAAACCTTAACCATCATTGATCAATGAGCTAGTCCATAGAGGCGTACTAGGGACACGGTGTTGTTCACAAACCACACAAGTATTAATGTTTCCGCTTAATACAATTCTAGCATGGAATATAAACTTTATCATGAACAAGAATTATAATAATAACACCTTTATTATTGCCTCTAGGGCATAATTCCAACAGTCTCCCACTTGCACGAGAGTCAATAATCTAGTTTACATTTGGCAACAATCTCACACCCATGGCACTGAGGTGCTGATCATGTTTTACACGTGGAAGAGGTTTAGTCAATGGATCTGCGACATTCAGATCTGTATGTACTTTGCTGATCTTCAGATCTCCATCTGCTATATAATCTCGGATTATATGAAACTTGCGGTTGATATGCTTAGTCTTTGGATGATATCTTGGTTCCTTAGCGAGTGCTATGGCGCCAGTGTTGTCACACAATATCTCCAGTGGGTCCAATGCACTTGGAACCACGCCAAGCTCAGTGATGAAGTTTCTGATCCAAACTCCTTCACTTGACGCTTCTGCAGCAGCCATGTATTCCGCTTCTACTGTAGATCCCGCGATCACGCTTTGCTTGCAGCTTCTCCAGCTCACAGCTCCTCCATTCAAAATATACACGTATCCTGTCTGAGATTTAGAATCATCCTTGTCGGTGTCGAAACTAGCATCGACGTAACCTTTTACGACGAGCTGTTCATCACCCCCATAGACTAATAACATTTCTTTAGTCCTATTTAGGTACCTTAGGATGTTCTTCACGGCTGTCCAGTGTTCCACTCCTGGATCACTTTGATATCTCCTCGTCAAACTAAGAGCATTGGACACATCCGGTCTAGTACACAGCATGGCATACATGATGGAACCTATGGCCGAGGCATAAGGCACTTTGCTCATAGCTTCCCTATCATTTACCGTAGCTGGACACTGAGCCTTGCTCAATGTCTTACCTGACAACATAGGCACTGAACCTTTCAATGCCTTATCCATTCTGAACCTTTTCAGAACTTTGTCTAGGTATGTACTCTGGCTTAAAGCTATCAGGCGTCTTTGTCTATCTCTATAGATTTTGATGCCCAATATATAAGCAGCTTCACCTAGGTCTTTCATTGAAAAACACTTGTTCAAATAACTCTTCACATCGTTAAGCATGTTGATGTCATTTCCAATAATCAATATGTCATCCACATATAGTACCAGAAACGTCACCGAGCTCCCACTCACTTTCTTGTAGATGCAAGCTTCGTAGCAATTTGGAACAAATCCAAAGCTCTTGATCACTTGATCAAAACGAAGGTTCCAACTCCGAGATGCTTGCTTCAGTCCATAAATGGAACGCTGAAGTTTGCATACTTTATCAGCATCCTTAGGATCGACAAAACCTTCGGGTTGCATCATATACAACTCTTCATCAATGTTGCCATTGAGGAAAGCAGTCTTGACATCCATTTGCCATATTTCATAATCATGAAACGCAGCAATTGCTAATAAAATCCGAATGGACTTAAACATCGCTACGGGAGAGAAAGTCTCATCGTAGTCAACACCTTGAACTTGTCGAAAACCTTTCGCAACAAGCCGTGCTTTATAGACGGTAACATTACCATCCGCGTCCGTTTTCTTCTTGAAGATCCATTTGCACTCAACGGCCTTTCGGTCGCTAGGAGGGTCCACCAAAGTCCATACTTGGTTTTCGCTCATGGATCCCAATTCGGATTTCATGGCTTCTAGCCATTTCTCAGAGTCTGGGCTCATCATCGCTTCCTCATAGTTCGTAGGTTCACTGTCTTCTACTAACAAGACAGTCAATACAGGGTTGCCGTACCACTCAGGAGGGGCACACGACCTTGTCGACCTGCGACGTTCAGTAGCAGCATCGTCCGAAGCTTCATGATCCTTGTCATTAGCTTCCTCTATTGTTGGTGCAGGCGGCACTGGAACAATTTCAGGTGCTGCGCTACTCTCCAATTCAAGAGAAGGTTCAATAACCTCGTCTAGCTCTACTTTCCTCCCACTCACTTCTTTCGAGAGAAACTCCTTCTCAAGAAAGGAACCGTTCTTTGTGACAAACACTTTGCCTTCGGTTCTGTGATAGAAGGTATACCCAATAGTTTCCTTAGGGTATCCTATGAAGACGCATTTCTCCGCTTTGGGTTCGAGCTTGTCCGGCATCAACTTCTTGACGTAAGCTTCGCATCCCCAAACTTTAAGAAACGACAACTTAGGTTTAGCACCAAACCACAGTTCATACGGTGTCGTCTCAACGGATTTAGATGGAGCCCTATTTAAAGTGAATGCAGCGGTTTCTAATGCATAACCCCAAAATGATAACGGCAAATCAGTAAGAGACATCATCGATCGGACCATATCTAATAGGGTTCGATTCCGGCGTTCAGACACACCATTGCACTGTGGTGTTCCGGGTGGCGTGAGTTGTGAAACGATTCCACTAGCTTTGAGATGCGTGAGAAAATCATAACTCAAATATTCGCCCCCACGATCGGATCGTAGAAACTTAATCTTTTTGTTATGATGGTTCTCCACTTCATTCTGAAATTCTTTGAACTTTTCAAACGTTTCAGATTTATGTTTCATTAAATAGATATACCCATATCTACTTAAGTCATCGGTAAAAGTGAGAAAATAGCGATATCCACCGCGCGTCGAAACACTCATCGGTCCGCATACATCGGTATGTATGATTTCCAACAAGTCCGTTGCTCGCTCCATCATACCGGAGAACGGGGTTTTGATCATCTTGCCCATGAGGCATGGTTCGCATGTGTCAAATGATTCAAAATCAAGAGACTCCAAAAGTCCATCAGAATGGAGTTTCTTCATGCGCTTTACACCAATATGACCTAGACGACAGTGCCACAAATAAGTAGTATTATCACTATCTACTTTGCATCTCTTAGCCTCAATGTTATGGATGTGTGTTTCATCCCTTTCGAGATTTAGAAGAAATAAACCATTGACAAGAGGTGCATGACCATAAAATATGTTACTCATATAAATAGAACAACCATTATTCTCCGATTTAAATGAATAACCGTCTTGCAATAAACACGATCCAGAAATAATGTTCATGCTCAATGCAGGCACATAATAACATTTATTAAGGTTTAAAACTAATCCCGAAGGTAAAACTAAGGAGAGCGTGCCGACGACCATCACATCAACTCTTGATCCGTTGCCAACGCGCATCGTCACCTCATCCCTTGCAAGCCGCCGTCTATTCCGTAGCTCCTGTTTCGAGTTACAAATATTAGCAACTGAACCAGTATCAAATACCCAGGCACTACAACGAGGGCTAGTAAGGAAAACATCAATAACATGTATATCAAATATACCTTTGATGGTGCCAGCCTTCTTGTCCGCTAAGTACTTCGGACAGTTGCGCTTCCAGTGACCCTTGTCCTTGCAATAGAAGCACTCAGTGTCCGGCTTAGGACCAGACTTGAGCTTCTTCTCAGCAGGGGCAACGCGCTTGCCGCCGCCTTTCTTGAAGGGCTTCTTTGCACCTTTACCTTTCTTAAAGGAGGGCTTGTTGACCATCAACACATGATTATCCTTCTTGATGTCCACCTCCGCAGCGTTCAGCTTTGCGAAGAGCTCGGTGATCGTATCAGTGGAACCAATCTGATTATGAGTCACTACAAAACTTTTGTAGCTGGGAGGGAGTGATTGCAGAACCCTGTCAATCTTGAGCTCCTCTGGAATCTTGCAGTCCAGTTGCTCAAGGCGTTGAGTGTAGCCCGACATCTTAATGGCGTGCTCACTAACGGAACTCCCTTCCTCCATCTTGCAGTTAAAGAACTTCTCAGAGATCTCATATCTCTCAGAATGGGCCTGAGTCTGAAACATGGTTTTCAGCTCCTCGAGAATCTCAAAGGGCCCGGGATAGTTTTCAAAACGATTTTGAAGTTCCGGTTCCATAGCAAACAACATGGTGCTCTTAATCACACCATAATCATCTTTGCGCGACTGATAGACAGCTTTCTCATCAGCCGGCGCAGTTGCAGCAGGGGGGTTACCTAACGCTTTCTCAAGGACATAGTCCTTTTGACCGCCAGACAGAATGATTCTTAGATTGCGGAACCAATTGGTGAAGTTAGACCCATTGTTCTTAAGCTTTTCTTTCTCAGCAAAAACGTTGAAGTTGAAGTTGGACTTGGCCATGTGATCTACAGTATTTGCAAGTACAATTTAGACTATGTTCAAGGTAACTAGTTCAACTTTTAATCAAATTACTAGATGAACTCCCACTAAATTCAACATCCCTCAAGTTGCTTAGTGAACACGATCCAAATTCACCACACCTAATCCGATCATCACGAGAAGAGATGTGGTTTCAATGGTGGACAACGAAGTGTCGATCATATCATTCATATGACTCATGCTTAACCTTTCGGTTCATGTGTTCCGAGGCCATGTCTGTACATGCTAGGCTCGTCAAGTTAGACCCAAGTATTTCCGCGTGTGCAAAACTGGTTTGCACCCGTTGTATGTGAGCGTAGAGTCTATAGCACCCGATCATCACGTGATGCTTGGACACGACGAACTTTCGCAACGGTGCATACTTGGGGAGAACACAGTTTTTATCTTGATCTTTAAGTGAGGAATCATCTTATAATGCTACCGTCGCGATCTAAGCATAATAAGATACATAAAAGGATAAACATCACATGCATATAACTTTATGTGACATGGTATAGCCAATCTTCGCGCAATGATCTCCATCTTGTGCGTTCCGGCATGATCTCCATCACTCCACCATGATTGCCTCCACCACGAATAGCAACTACAACTATTGCTAACTACTTAGCGATAAAGTAAAGCTATTACATGGCGTATAAGAAGTTGACTCGCAGGTCATACACAATTATAAAGACAACCATATGGCTCCTGCCGGTTGTGTACTCATCGACATGCAAGTCGTGAAGCATTACAAAACATGATCATCGCATACAATATACACATCACATCTTGGGCCATACCATATCACAGAAAACACTCCCTGCAAAAACAAGTTAGACGCCTCTACTTTGTTGTTGCATGTTTTACGTGGCTTATGGGAGTAGATGCTAAGAACGATTCTTACCTACGGAAAGCCACATCTGTGATATTATGGTTGCCAAACTCCGGTGTTAATCCCATGACAACTATAGTGAGAGAAACTGACATCCACCAGCCGCATGTGTGGTACAAGCCACACGTCAAGTGCGGAGCCGGTCTCGCGAACGATGTCGCGTAAGGTTGGCCTGGACCGCTTCAATCTCACTATCCCGCGTCATAAGAATAACACAAACAAGAGGCTTGCAATAGAAAACATCAACGCCCGCAACAACCATGTTGCGTTCTACTCGTGAATCACATCTACGCATAGATCTAGCTCTGATACCACTGAAGGGTTTCGCAGCATAGTAAATCAAAATTTTCTACGGAAGCGAACAGAGAGAAAGCCAAGATCTAATCTAGGAGATGCAAACAACGAGAGAGATTGGATTAGATCTTCATACCCTTGAAGATTCGCACAGCGGAACGTTCGTCGAAACGTGGGTGATGTAGTCGTACTCGCTTCTCCTCCTCGCGATCCGATCCGATCTAGCACCACAAGTGGCGGTGCCTCCGTGGGATGCACACGTGCAGCACCTTGACGTCTCCTCCTTCCTCGGACCAGCAAGTATGGTGGAGAGATGGATTGGATCTACAACACGACGGCGTGGTGTATATGGTGGAGAATTTCTGCCGTAGGGCTTCGCCTACAAACAGTCGGGAGGGAGAGAGGAAGGCAGCAGGGCTACTACGGCTTGGAGGGAGATGTGGTGTTGGGGAGGGGGCTCACCAGCCCTCTATATATAGAGGGGGGGGTGCGGCCAGCCCTTGCCCATCCTCCAAGCCTATCTCTAGTTTAAACAATTTAAACTTTCCCTTATCTAGAAATCCTATCTTATCTCTAGTTTAAACGATTTAAACTTATCTAGGATCGGCTGGGCCCTATGGGGCCTTGTGCCCCTGGCCCAATGCGGCCATAACACTCCCTCATAGGCCCATTCCCCCTCCCGGAAGGTGGGACCGCGTTGGCCCCCTTCCGGAAGGTTCTAGAAGCTTCCGGCACAATACCGATTAATCCGGAACAATTCCGAACTCCAAAAACTGCACTGCCTTATATGAATCTTATTCTCCGGACCATTCCGGAACCTCTCGTGATATCCCGGATCCCATCCGAGACTCCGAACAAAAATTCATAAACCAATTATCCAATCTATCCTAGCGTCGAGACACGTTAAGTGTGTGACCCTGCGGGTTCGAGAATATGCAGACATGATCTTCTATCAATAATCAACAGCGGGGTCTGGGCACCCATATTGACTCCCACACATTCATCGATGATCATATCGGATGAACCACGATGCCAGGATTCAATCAATCCCATATATATATTCCCTTCGTCTCGCGATATTTTACTTGCCCGAGATTCGATCGTCGGTATCGTCATACCTAGTTCAATCTCGTTCACAGCAAGTACTTTACTCATTCCGTAATCCGATATCACTTTGTGATTAACTCCTTAACCACATGCTTGCAAGCGGTGTTGATATCGATTACCGAGTGGGCCCGAAGTATATCTCTCCGACTTGGGAGGGACAAATTCCATCTCGATACATACAACCCAATAGATACTTTCCGATCACCTGAGAGACACCTTTATGATCACCCTCTCATAGGATGACGTTTAATGACCTCAAAGCTTTCTTCCGATACCAGGGAGTTGTATTATCTCATGGTCTAAGGAATACAATATTTGACATAAGAAAAGCTTCGCAAAGACGAACACGATGACACGATCTAATTGCTTCGCTTAGTTTGGGTCTGTCCACCATATCATTCTCCCAATGATATGATCTCATTATCAATTGACAACTCATGTATATGGTTAGGAAACCTTAACCATCATTGATCAATGAGCTAGTCCATAGAGGCGTACTAGGGACACGGTGTTGTTCACAAACCACACAAGTATTAATGTTTCCGCTTAATACAATTCTAGCATGGAATATAAACTTTATCATGAACAAGAATTATAATAATAACACCTTTATTATTGCCTCTAGGGCATAATTCCAACAGAATGATTGAAACACAACAACTCAAATGCTTGCTGGAGATAAAAAGGAATAGGTTTACTGACTCAACTAAAAACTAAAAGAAAGGCCCTTAGAAGAGGGAAGCAAGGATTTCAAGTTTCATTAAGAGCTTCCAAAAGATTATGGTACTTACTAGCTTTGAGCTCTCATTGCCCCTATCATAAGCATCTTGAGGTGATTAAGGTTAAAGTGAACAAATATGGATTATATGCTTGACAATGTATAAGTTGGCAATCTCATGTCCCTTGAGTACGAGGGTCGTTCCTCATGCTACTCAACTTTAGTTACCGGTAAGTTCTTGTCATAGTAAATACATGTCTATCATAGAGAACCGCCAACGGGGTACCCCTTGCCCCATTACACAGGAGCTACCCATATCACAATGACAAGGCAACAAACAATGAGCATCTCAACAATCTTCTTATTTACCATGGGAAAATGGTGCTTTTTTCTCTTCTTTTCTCTTTTTCTGTGTTTTGTCCCGTATCTCTTTTTATAAGAAGAATAGATTGCTCACTATGGTGATGCTGCAAGTTTCCACCATGATTAGGCATGGCTTAGGCTAGCGGCCCAGGCATTTATCTAACACATATACATAACTCCATGGACTTACAAGCTCCCCTTTTATTTCACACCGCCGACATCCATAAACAAAAGAACATGATATCAACTGGGTAGATATTTACAGGCGTTGAAAGCGTTCCCCGTGACAGCACGGTTCTGCTAATCCCAACTTATAAGTGCAAGCATATACAACATAGATGACACAATGGTTCAAGTTTATTAAGGGAAGGAAAATAAGGTGTGCCATCAAGTTCGTGAGAGCTTTACTAACTAGTTTTCACATAACAAAATAATTTTTAATTTTAAAGGTAGATGAAACTCGAGAATTTACTTGGAATAGCAATAATGCTAATAGGTAGATATGGTGGACACAAATGGCATAGGTTTAAGTCCAAGGATTGGATGCATGAGAAGTGTTCCCTCTCAATACAGGTTTTTGGCTACTAAGGCTGGGTAGCAAGCAAAAGAGTTGAAGGAAACAAGAAAACATACAAGTGATAAAAAAACATGCAATCGTCCTTGAAAACACAAAAGATCTTAGCTAAAGAATACTAAGCTTATGAGCCAATCAAGAAATATAGAAAATTAATTAAAATACCTGTAAGTGCTTTTCTCTTTTCCTTTCAAACCTCAAAAAGTGTTGATACTGACCAGAGCTTGGTTTGCCAAAACCAATTTAGATTTACTTGATGCTCCCAAAGTGATACCAATACTAATCAACAAGATCTATCATATAATAGAGATTGCAAACTAAAATAAGAAGTGCAAAAAGTAAATGATGAAACTTGTCATTAATATTCCATAAGGGCACTCACACCAAGGGATACATAGATAAACAACTAGAGAAGAGATACTTCCACAATGCAAACCATCATATATGATAACTTCTCTAATCATGATATGACTACTAAAAAGGTAAAAAGATGAAAGATAATGATGTGATACCGCGGCACTCCCCCAAGCCTGGAACAAGCCAAGGGGATGCCAAAACCTGATGACGAATTACTCCTTCGGTGGTGGTGGTATCCTCTCGATAAGCTTTTCAATCAGTTTCCTCAAATCCTCAATATCGAAGGCTAGAGTATGAATCATCTCCGAGTTATGCTCAATATGGTTCATGATCATGTTGGACCGAGAATCCCAGTCCTTGTGATTCTTTCCCCACTCTTCCTCCTTAGAGTGTTCTTTCCCTGCATGGTTAGAACGAGGCATATCCCAACTAGAGGGCAACTTCCCTTTGGGAAACTTTCGGAGTTGTTTCTCTGTATGGAAGGGGTTCTTGGTGCATGGAGAAAGTGACCATGGAGCGAGGCAATGATGCGGAGTTTTCCTCCTGTAGACATATGTGCTGTCCTCCTGAGCTTGATAGGATTTGCCACCACTCCAATGCTCGCGATGGTAGTGTGGGTGCGCGGACGCTTGCCCTCCTCCACTTCTTCGTCTTCAACCAAGATCTCCTCCTCCTGCTTGGTGTCTTGAAGATCATCTTCCACGGGTTTCTTGCCCTTGTCGTTGGCGGAGACCATGGTGCCTCTAAACTTGAGAATAGTTCCTGACAAAAACAGATCGAAACGAAAACACGATATACGAACCTTGGGGGTCCGGGTGATTATATATTATGAAGTTTTACGACATAAGGAAGGTACAGGGCGAAAATGGGACAGATACAGGCTTCGGGGTGGTCACACCCCCTGGTGGCGCGGCCAGGCAGGGCCCGTGCCACCGGGAGGTGTGGGCCACCCGGGCTCCGTTTCCTCCCCTGTTTCTACTTGTGACCTTCCATATGGAATAAAAACTGCAAAAATATAAAAATAAAAGTTTTTCGCGAACCTTTAGTTTTCAGCACTTTTACCTATTCGAAAACGGACTCGGCAGATTCCTTCTCTCCAACACTTGAAAGTTCCTTTCATACAAAGCTCCACACAATCTTCATTAGCAACATTAGTGTATACAAAAACAATAAACCCTTGGGTTCAAATTTCAACTGAAAATCATCAAAACATAAGCCACTGAAACAACTCCTTTCAAAATCCCAAAAGGAATTTAAAAGGAAATCGATTTAAGAGGCAAATGCAAATAATGGCAGAAAACTGTCAAAACAGACCAGCAGGTAAAGATTGATTTTTTCGAAAATCTTCCGTTGCTCAAATAAAAAAGTGATGAACTAATGAAAGTTAGCTAACAACTTGGGGCACGAGCACATAAAATTACAGCTCCTTCCGATGTACTTGTATTTTTCAAGAAGTTTTTCAATGAAGCACCAAAAATCTGTTCCGGGATAGCAACTTCCCACAACTTACCTACTCCTCAAAAGAGACAAATCTTGACACAAAAACCAAACCAAAAGGATAAGGCGAGCTTATTACAGAGGTCGTAACTTTTGAGACTCAAAGAAACAAAACAAACTAAAAGCAAAATAAAATGGGTTGCCTCCCAAAAGATCTTTCTTTATAGCCATTAAGATGGGCATGATAATTTCAATGATGTTCTCAAAGGAGATATGAATTTGAAGTGAAAGAGAGCATCAAGAAGAAAATATCCAACACATTTAATTCTAACCCCCTTCCTATGCAAGGAGTTTTGCAAGAAAACAAACTATTGAAACAAAAGGCTACTAGCATAGGAAGAAAAAACAAGTGTAACTTCAAAGCTTTCAACATTATTGAGATGCATAAAACCATGTTTCCCTCTCTTATAATAACTTTTAGTAGCACTTTGAACAAAGTTAACAATATAACTGTCACAAGAAACATTCTTATCATCAGAATGAGCATACTTAAAATCATCAAACAGAGGTTTAAAGTCATAAACTAGATCAATAGAAGCAAGTTGCTCAACTCTAAAATACTCATTAGGCAGTTCATTTTCAAAAGGAGTTTTAGCAAATTTAGAAAAATTAAATTCATAAGATTCTCCATCAAACTTGGTTAAAATTTTCTCCTTCCTACAATCTATAATAGCTCCACAAGTGTTCAGAAAAGGTCTACCAAAAATGATAGGACAAGTTTTACTAGCTGCTGAACCAAGTACTAGATAATCAGCAGGATACTTGATCTTACCACAAAGAACTTCCACATCTCTTACAATACCAATGGGACAAATGGTTTCTTTATTAGCAAGGTGAATAACCACATCAATGTCCTCAAGTTCACAAGAACCAATTTCATGCATAATTTCTCTGTAAATCTCATACGGAATAGCACTAGAACTTGCACCAATATCACATAAACTATAATAGCAATGATCACAAATTCTAACAAAAAGCACAGGGACACTAGCTCTCCTAGTTTTACCAGGATGAGAGACAATATTAGAAGCATCTTCACAAAAGATAATGTGCCTATCCTCTACGTTATTAGTGACAAGGTCTTTCACAATGGCTACCACAGGTTCAATATTTATTTGTTCATCAGGTTCTACAACTTTATTTGTACTTTTTCTAACCATGTTAGCTATAATAGAATGATCCTTTACCTTAGCAGGAAAAGGTATTTTCTCATTATAAGGTTCAGGCAAAATATGATCAACAGTACAAACTTCAATGTTTTTAGCAGGAACATGATTAACAACATCTTTATAAGGTGCATGGTACTTGTTCCACTTCTTTTTAGGAATTTAAATATAAGAGGCAAAAGCCTTAAAACAATTGGCAATACTTTGAGAATCAAGACCATACTCAGTACTAATATCATAAAAGTCATCAGTTCCCATAAAAGATTTAATGCATTCATAATCATAATGTATAACTGACTTTCTTACTTTGTCATTTTCCCATGCTTCAGTGTTTTCTTGAATACGATCTAGAAGATCCCATTTATCTTCTTCCTTCATACGTGTGAATGATCCAGCACAAGAAGCATCTAATAAATATTTATCATGAAGAGATAGTGTCATGACCCGGGATCAGGGCTAGACAAATACCAGATCTTCATCTGACATAAGCCTAACCTAAATTCCAAAGCGCACAGGGAAATGATCGGTAACATTACAAAACATACAAACCATACATTAATAAGGTAAACTCTTAAGAGAGTTACAAACCAGTCATACAAGCCAAGGGTCAGAGACCCAACATTACAACAAACAACAGAAGCAAACAAGTTGTTCTAAACAACAAACTTAGCAAAGGTCCTAAGAGGCCTTTAACAGAAGTAGCGACCCTTCCATAGATCCTAGGCTGCTGCCCGGGAAGACCTACTACTCGTCAACTTCGACATAGAAACCACCTTTAGTCAGAGTAGCTTCATCTGTAGAAAACATCAACGAAGCAAGGCTGAGTACAGGGTGTACTCCGCAAGACTTATGGCTAGTGGAGTTGTTTTGCATAAAACCATCTTTTGTTTTCAAAACAAGAAGGACAAGAAGCTCGTCTTGTCAGATCATTTTCAAAGGGGATAAGAAGACTACAACTCTAGCTCTTAGAATCATCTTTGATATCCACTAGGAACCATCATCAACTAAACCTCTCTTCCCGGACTACCCCCTCAAACAACCTCGAGGAAGTATTCAGGATCTCACATTAGTTGGCCAAGTTTTATCATTCGGTTATAGTTTTCTATGATCACAGAATCCGTTCCTAGGTCATCCATAACCGTGGACACGACTTTTCGAAAAGATTATAACCCTGCAGGGGTGCACAACTTTACCCACACATACCAAGCAATTCTTAATGCCAAATTATTAGCCCTCTTCCTTGAAAGGCCGACAGAGAGTGGTTGACCACGACTTTTACCTTGCTTTCGCCGAGACCATGAGTATGCACTAAGGAGATGCCGCCGTAATGGGTCGAGTCCCGAAGTCGGTCCCTAGAGATGTGAACAGGGTTCAATATTACGTATGCCGGGCATCTCTTGCTCTCTGCCACGCTTGCCTACCTATATGTATGCACCTCCTTCACCTCCATCCAATAACAAACAAGATGCGTATGTCGAATGGAAAGCCCGAACTATGTGACTCATGGAATCTACTAGGCAAGTTATTGAGTCGAGGGGGTTTCCAGGACCCCGTGTGGTTGCACGCTCATCTTGGTTCAAGAGGCGAGAACTCGGTTCCTAAGGGTGGCAAGTATGGGACTTCAAAAACAACAACCCACGTGGCCTCTCATACCAGCATTAGCATGTTTATTATCCATATCTGATCATATCACAACATCCTACGATACTAGATTCATTCGCATCTCTAGTGCATCATCTAAACAATCAGCACTGGACAACTAAGCATGGCTAAGCTCGACTGAACTGGGGCACTAGCAATGCTCGTAAGCCAAACCCTAGTTATGCTAGGAGCAGTGGATCAGATATTTAGTTCACAAAGGGAAACATGCATTGGATAGGATTACTTTATCTACTGATAAAAGACTATTGAACCGAATGCATATGGTGAGAATAAAATACTTTGTAAACATAGGATTCATATGTATGAGTGGGGATTCGCTTGCCTTGTCCGTTGTTGGATTGGTACTGCTCTTCGGTGACGTTGACTTCAGCCTCGGGTTCGGTTCCTATTCGCGAAGAACCAATCACTAGAAAGGAAAAGCAACATTGAACACATGGCATGTGCAATGCTCATACAATATGGATGATATGATATATTACATGTAATAGAGTAGCCCTAGATGCATCATCGATTTAAATGAATTCCGGAATGCCCTAGCTAGGCAAACCATCGAACCCATGGTACTTACGGGGTGTTGGTGTTCCTCTAAATAATAGAGCCCATTTTTCTAAACATTTTGATATATTATTTGTATCTTTCTGATTTAAAATGAATTAGTTATGAATTTCTCCATTTTTAATTCATTTTAAATCATTTTTGGAATATTTAAATTATTTTCCACTTGGGCCCACATGTCATATATTTAAGAATTTCATAAAACATTTATGAAAAAGATTAAACATCTTACAGATAGGGTCCACATGTTAGGGATTTCTTATTTACAGAAATTATTTACTGAAAACAATTAATTAAAAAGAAAAGGATTTACTGCCTCATGTTGACGCCAGCATGACGTCAGCAATGGCCAAGCTCTCAGATCGAGAGCGGGCTGGCGCTAGAGAGCTTGTGGGGCTGCGTGGCTGGGGGCGTTGGAAAGAGGCAATGATGGGGATATGCCTACCGGGGTATACCCAGCAGGACGTTTCCGACTGGCCCAAGAACTGGCGAGTGGGCCTGCAAGACGGCGACTGGATCAAGGCCCGGTGTGGATCCAAGCGACTGGAAGCTGAAGGCCAAGTCGAGTAGATAGGCCCAGTCGGATTAGGTTAAACAAGAACCGAAACCTTAACTGATTCGGTTGAGATATGTAAACCCTAGGGGAGGTGAGCCTATATAAACCTCCCTACGGGGCGTGTAGAGATACGTTCCATCATACCCCCAAGCGACTCGCCGCCTAGCCGCCGAGCTCGCCCATTGTACCACCATCATAATACAATCTAGCAGGAGTAGGTCTTTACCCTCCGGGGGGCCGAACCTGGGTAAAACCTTGTGTCTCCGCCCTCATCTCGCACCGCAGATGGCTGGCCGCCCTTGCCCCTCGTTCTACTACTCGCTGCCGATTGCAGCATCTGCCGTGACCATTCCCACGATAGTGGCGCCCACCGTGGGGCCTGGCCGGTGTTCAGCGACGAGATCCAATCTGCCCATCAACGAGACGGTCGCCACCGGCCGCATGATAGCGATAGGCGAGATGCTCCAGATCTTGCCGAGCAGCTACGTCCCGGCGGCGCGACCCATCACGCACAGCATGATCTTGCCAGTAGGCACGATCAGCCTCTTCGTCGGCCTCACCGACATCATCGTCTCGGAGGACTCGGCTCGCATCCGCGAGTCGCCGCCACGCGACCGGCTCTCCGACAGCCAGGTCCGCACGATCCACCGCCTCGCCTCCGAGTACAACTCGGCCCACAGTGACGTGGCCGAAAACTACGCGGCCGCGGAAGACGCGGCCCTCAACGACGACGCCGACTCGGCGACCCCGGTGTCACTCGCCGGATCCATCACCGCGGCTTCACCCGCGGGCTCCATCACCCAGGTCTCCAACATGGGGGACTTCGAGGATCCCTCCATCCTTGGGATCTTCGACTTCGACTCCGGGTCGGAAAACTCTGCCGATCCCCGTGATGGGACCGGTCGCCATGCCGCGACCTATATGGCGACTGGCGCCGATCCACCAGAGGATCCATTCTCTACCCCGATCCCTCCCAACGCCACGGCAACGGAGGTCGAGGAACTCCGCCTGAAGCTGGCAGAGGCAGTCTGCAAGGAACAGGCCGAGCGCGAAAAATTTCGCCTCGAGCAGGTGACGGCACAGGAACTGTCGCGTTACCATGCGCAGCGAATCAGGACCCGCCTGAACCCTACCGTTCAGGGACGCGCCCTGAACTTCGACGACGAAAACGACCCGGCCCGCGTGGCCGAGCGCGCGATCTGCGAGAACGCGCCACTAGGAGGAAGCGCCCGGCCCCCGCCAGGGTCGACGGCGATGGGCGCCCCACCTCCACCCAACCGCACACCCCCCAGGGATCAGCCGCGGATAGTAGTCTCCTCACGGGAGCGAGACGCGAACGGCCTCCCACTGTTCTCCACCCTGATGGACAACCTCGTGGCGGGCCGAGCAGCGGCTGGCAACATCACGGCCACCAGCGACGGCGCCCTGTAGATCCAGTATGTCAGGGCCCTGCTCGCGAAGGCCATCGAGCAGCAAAACGTAGGCGCCGACTCGCTGGGTCGCGTGTACTCGCGTTCTTCGGGAAGCAGAGCGGCCTCAAGCGGCCGCCCACTGGCGGCAAACACCCTCAACTGCACACCAGAGCCACTGCAGCTCCAACACCGACCCGCGAACACGGCACTCTCCACCAACGACCCTAGGCCAGCGACCAACTTTGTCGCCGCCAACGGTCAACCCATCAACGCCCGCACCCACATCATCAACAACCAAAGCTGGCGCGCACGCCAGCCCGACGACCTGCGACACACCCTAATCAATCGCCGCGACGGCGAGCCGATGGGGTCGCTAAGTCGACTCGGCCCCAAGTGCTTCGGACCGATGATTCGAGGCGAGAAATACCCGCCGAACTTCAAGGCGCCCAAGGAGATAGAAAAGTACGACCCTTCGTACGACCCCTCCGTGTGGCTCGATACATACCTCATGGCGATGGGGATCGCATGCCACACCGACCTGCTAGCCGCCCGTTACCTCCCCCTGATGATGGAGGGGACGTGCAGGCAGTGGATCAACACCCTCCCCCAGGACAACATCGACTCCTGGGAGGAGATGCGCGACGCCTTCGTCAGGCACTTCGAGTGTTCCTACACCCGCGCCACCACCATCGAGGACCTGGAGCGCTGCGTCCAGGGACCCCGCGAGTCGACCCGCAACTGGGTCCAGCGGTGGCACGAACTATGGTACAACGCGGTCGGCATCCACCCGGACACCGCGATCCATTGCTTCAAGACCTCGTGCCGCTACGAGCCCTTGGTCGCCAAGCTCAAGCGACATTCTCGCACACTCGACAACATACTGGACCTCCTCGAGATCGCCAAACGGTACTCAGAGGAAGATCCAAACCAGGAAACCGACGACGAGTCGGGAAGCCAACACCGCACGAGCGACAATGACAATGGGCGGCGGTCCGACCTACGCTACAGCAACACTCGCCTCACTGGCAAGCGCCGCAGTGACGGTCGAGTCGACTTCGTCGCCAACGCCGGGCACGCGCAACGCGAGCCCAAGAGCTTCCGCCGCGACGGCGGACAACGCCGCGATGGCGGCAACTACAAGGCCAAACCAAGGTTCGACCCTGCGGCCCTCCTTAACCAACCTTGTGCGTTTCACAGCAGGGAAGGGAAACCCGCAACACACACGACCGCCGACTGCCACACCCTCAGGGAGATCGAGAAGGCACGGCGAGCACGGGAGGACCCCGACAACAACCCGCCAAACGGCGGAAAATTCGGCAACGTGGCCGGCTCGCTCCATACCTTCACAGGCTTCAACACGAAGCGTGAGAAGAAGGTCATCACCCGCGCCATCCCCATCAACGCGGTGGCCCAGGTGGATGTTCCCCAGTTCCTGAACTGGTCAGAGCAGCCCATCACCTGGAGCCGCCCTGGTGGTCAAGCCAAAGGTGGGCGACTACTGGCTCCCCAAGACATTGATGGACGGCGACAGCTCCATCAACATCCTGTACCTGGACACCTTCAGGCGGCTGCGGCTCCCACAGTCGATGATCGAGACGACCCACACCACGTTCCACGGCATCGTCCCCGGTCGGAAGGCGTACCCGATCGGCAAGGTCACGCTGCCAGTCACCTTCGGCACGCCAGCAAACTTCCGCACCAAGCGGATCGTCTTCGAGCTGGTACCCTTCGACAGCCCCTACCACTGCGTCCTGGGGCGCCAGGCGTTCGCCAAGTTCATGGCAGCACCCCATTACGCGTACAACGCGATGAAGCTCCCCGGGCCGTGCGGCGTCATCACCATCAACGGCGACCCCGACATGGCCGCCGAGTGCGAGGCCAAAGGCGCCGAACTCGCCGACGCCGTCATCACGGCAGAGGCCAACCACGCCGACGAGCTCGCCAAGTACGTGAGCAGGGTGAACAATGACGACCCCACCATACTCAAGAAGCCCAATTTGGAGGGCGCAAACACCTCAGCCTTCGAGGCGACGACGCACACCCGCACCGTCGAGCTGGTCCCAGGCGACTCCAGCCAGACGGTGACGATCGGAACAGGGATGAGCCCAGCCTAGGAAGGCGCGCTCATCGAGTTCCTCCATGAGAACAGGGACATCTTCGCATGGAAGCCCTCTGACATGCCTGGTGTCCCTAGGGAGCTTGCTGAGCACAAACTAAATGCCGACCCCAAAGTGCGACCCGTCAAGCAGTCGCTGCGGCCCTTCAATGAAGAGCACCGCCGAGATATCGCCGAGGAGGTGTAGCGTCTACTCGCTGCAGGCTTCATCCAGCCAATAAAGTACTCCAAGTGGCTGGCAAACCTAGTCCTGGTCGAGAAGAAGAACGGGACCTGGAGGATGTGTATCGACTACACAAACTTGAACAGCGCCTGCCCGAAGGAGCAGTTCGTCCTCCCGCGGATCGACCAAATAATCGACTCCACCGCGGGCTCGGAGTCACTGTGTTTCCTCGACGCCTACTCTGGGTACAACCAGATCAAAATGGCTGTCGAGGACGAGGAGAAGACAGCGTTCATCACGCCATTCGGAGCCTTCTGCTACACTGCCATGACCTCCGGCCTCAAGAACACCGGGGCGACCTACCAGCGGTGCATGCAGGAGTGCCTCGCGAGCCAAATTGGCCGCAACATCCACGTCTACATCGACGACGTGGTCGTGAAATCTGCTCGCCGGGGCGATCTACTCGCCGACCTGGCGGAAACATTCTCCAACCTGCGGAAATACAAGATAAAGCTCAACCCAGGCAAATGCACCTTCGGTGTACCAGCAGGGCAACTACTAGGGTACGTCGTCTCCAAGCGCGGGATCGAGGCGAACCCCACAAAGATTGACATGAGCGCCCGGCTCGGCAAACCCGAGTGCCTGCGCGACGTCCAGAAGCTCGCCGGGCGACTAGCGGCTCTCAGTCGCTTCATCCCCCGCCTGGGCGAAAAGGCGATGCCCCTATACCGCCTGATGAGCAAGAACCCCACCTTCCAGTGGGACAAGGAGGCGGACGACGCACTCCGCGACCTCAAGAAGGCGCTACTCGCAGCACCATTACTCGCCGCCCCCGTCGACAAAGAACCCATGCTGGTCTACGTCGCGGCTTCCGAGCGAGTCATCAACGCCGTCATGGTCGTCGAACGACCGGAGGAAGGAAAGGAGGGCCTGGTACAGCGACCGGTGTACTACATCAGCGAGGTCCTCACCGAGTCTCGCCAGCGATACCCGCAGTACCAGAAACTGGTCTACGCGGTCTTCAGAGCACAGCGGCGCCTGCCGCACTACTTCCAGGAGCACCCGATCATGGTCGTCTCCTCAGCACCGTTTCAGGACATCATCTGCAACCGTGAGGCGACTGGGCAAGTCGCTAAGTGGGCCGTCGAAATCGGCGTCCATAACATCAAGTACGAGCCACAAAAAGCGATCAAGTCGCAGGCTCTAGCGGACTTCATCGCCGACTGGGAAGAGGCCCAGCAGCCAGAAAAGCTGCCATACCTCCATTACTGGAGCCTGCACTTCGACGGTTCCAAGAACGCGGGCGGCGCAGGAGCAGGGATCGTACTGACTTCACCAAAGGGCGACAAGCTCCGCTACGTCCTCTGCCTCGACTTCACCCCCTGCACTAACAACATGGCCGAGTACGAGGCACTCCTCCACGGCATGCGAGCCGCCAAGGAGATGAACGTCCACCGACTACGCTGCTACGGAGAGTCCGACCTCGTCGCGGGACAAGTCGCCGGCACTTGCGACGCCGTCTCCCCCACAATGGCGGCGTACCGCCAAGCAGTAGACAAGCTGGGGGGACACTTCGCAGGCTACTCCGTCGAATGGATCGACAGGCGGAAGAACGAGGAGGCCGACGCACTCTCTCGCATCGGGTCGGCTCGACTCGCGCCACCCGCCGGCGTCTTCCTCGACACGATCACCAAGCCGTCAGTCTCACCCCCAAGGGAGATCGACATCGGAGTCCCGCTGCAGCCGGAGGCGGCCCTGGTCGCACTCGTCGCCGAGCCAGACGACTAGACCAGGCCCTACATCACCTACCTGGAGGCTGGCACCTTGCCGGCAGACGAGACGGACGCCCGGATGATTGCACGCCAATGCAAATCCTTCACCAGCTCCACAAGCGTAGCATGACCGGCGTGTTCCAACGCTGCGTCCAACCCGCCGAGGGACGCAAGATCCTCCACGACATCCACTCTGGCGACTATGGCCACCACACCGGCGCCCGCTCTCTGGTCGCCTAGGCCATGCGGCACGGCTTCTATTGGCCCACCGCACATGCCGATGCCGTCGACATCGTCCAACGGTGCGCCAGGTGCCAGAAGTATGCCAACCAGACACACGTGCCGAGCTCAGCACTCAAGACAATCCCCATCACCTGGCCGTTCGCCATGTGGGGTATGGATATGGTAGGCCCCTTCAAAAAGGCCCCCTCTGGCTACACCCACCTTCTGGTCGCGGTCGACAAATTCACAAAGTGGGTGGAGGCCAAGCCAGTCCGGAAGACCGCCACCAAGTTCTTACGCGAGCTCATATATCGCTACGGGTTCCCAAACAGCATCATCACGGACAACGGCACCAACTTCGCCAAAGGAGCCATCCGGCTCGACCTGGCGTCAGTCGCCCACCCGGAGTCCAACGGACAGGCCGAACGGGCCAACCAGAGCATACTCCACGGCCTGAAGCCGCGGCTCCAAGTACCACTCGAGCGCACCGCCGGGTGCTGGGTCGAGGAGCTACCCTCCGTTGTTTGGGGCATCCGCACCTCAGTCAACAGGTCGACAGGGTTCACCCCTTCTTCATGGTGTACGGCGCCGAGGCGGTCATGCCCACCGACCTCGAGCACGACTCGCCAAGGGTCGTCCACTACACGGAGGTTGCGAACGAACTCGCACGACAGGATGGAGTCGACCAACTCGACGAAGCACGCGACCTAGCTCGCTCACGCACCGCCATCTACCAGCAAGGACTCCGCCGCTACCACAGCCGGCGGGTGAAAACTCGCACCTACCAAGAAGGCGACCTGGTGCTGCGCCTCATCCAGGACAAGAAGGGCATGCACAAGCTATCCCCCCCATGGGAGGGACCATTCGCCATAGGGCGAGTACTCGGCAACGACGCCTACTACCTCATCGACGTCCGCGGGGACGGGAAACTCGACGTCAAGTGGCCATGGAATGTAAACCTCGTACGGAAGTTCTACTCCTAGAACTCTACACATGTATCCTCCAGTCGCTATGAAATAAAAATGTTGGTTACCGCAAATTGCGTCTACTCTCCGTGTCTTGTGCCACTCGCACTCGTAATAACAGCGTCAAGCTAACTGCAGAAGTCAACCTCTGGTACAGCGATCGGCACGACCAAGTAGTGCGCTACAAGGGCACTGGGTACCCCAGGTCTTGTAACGTCCACGAAAAACGCCTACCCGGAGCCCCATTGGAGTCGCCTAGCTCGACTGGCTCAACGAGCCAAGACAACTGCCGTCGGTTCTCACAGCGACTATGATCCTCCGCATCCTCGACATAGCGACTCGAACGGCCAAGTACCACGCTCGGGGACTGACGACTAGTTCAACGCAAGCGGCTAGCGAAAACGCCAAGTATGAGAGCATGCCCAGGACTCGCCATGCGACTGACCCAACGGGCCAGGCAGGAGTGATGCGCTCAAACAAACGCGCCAAATCCTCACCCACCCTCGAGTCGCGCCTAGAACAACCAAGTACCACGCTCGGGGACTCGGCCACCCGACCTCGTTCGCGCAAGGGAAAACGGTGAAGTACAGAGCACTCATGGGAGTCGCCTTGCGGCTGGCTCTCCGAGTTCGGGTGAGTCGACCTCAATAACAAAACATTCAAAACCGCAAACACATAACAAACGAGGTAAACCCCATAAAAAGGGTGGACGCGCTCGGGGACTCGTTCAACCCCCAATCAAAAACAAACAACAATTCACAAAATAACACGATATCTCATTAATAGCATGGCGCAATCGTCACAAAATACAAAGTTTGCCCAATGGCAGATTTGCTACTAACGCCCCAGGGAAAACTACTCTACTCTGCAGGCTTCGACGACGACTCGCCAGCACCCTTGCGGTTGCGAATGAAGGGCGTGTACGGGTTCGACGGATACGTCGTAAGCTCACCCGCCATCGCCGCACGAAAGGGCTGCTCGACCTTGAAGTCCGGTGCTGCGGCTCGGGGTCGTTGGGTGCGACGACCGTCTCCTAGTAAGGAAGGAGGTCTTCCATCGCCCAGATGCGCTTGGAGTACACCGCGGCGCGGTCCGTCAACTTGAGCACCTCGGAGATCTCCACTGCGCCAGTCGACGACGGGTAGCCACTTGTCACGTTGTCCAGATCGAAGTCCTCCGGGAAGTGAGCAAGCCCAAGGCTAAGCGCCTCCGCCCTCCGCGCCGGAACGCCGATCGCGTCATGAACTCTACGACCGACGGCGCCTTCTCCAAGTACTTCCACACCTCGACGAGGTCGCTGGGAATTACTTCCGTGGGCGACATCTCTTGAAGGTATGCTCGAATGCACGTCGCCGATAGTGTCGCCGAATCGACCAGTGTGGCTACACACTGCCGTGCATCGAATGAGCTTGCCTCTTCCGTGCTATCAAGGATCTGACCTGCGGACAGAAGATGACAGTGAGTACATCAAACAATACACAACGCATATGCAACAGGCAGGAGCAGGAACACTTACCAATCAAGGGGCGGGAGAGATCCGTGATGAAGCTTTGAAGAGAAGTATAGTCGTCCTGAAGCCCAGCAACAAGGGCGTCAGAAACTTTACGTTCCTCTGCGGCGGCTGAAACAGCGGCCTTGGCTCGTCCATTCGCCGAACTCGCTTCCTCCTCCGCATCCTTCAGTTCGCATTCGAGGTCGGCGATATGCTTCTCAGCCGAGCCCAACGCCGATCGAGCTGCTTCCAACTCACTCGCTGGGACAAGTCCCTGGCGGGCCTCTTCTGCCTTCGCAGCGATCGCCTGGAGATCCTTGTTCGCCTCTTGGACGAATGCCAACTCCTTCTCTGCGCGACGCTTCGCGGCCAGCCGGTCAACCAACTCATGCTGCAAGCCCTGCACACATACCCATAAGAATTAACAACAGCGAGATCCTAAGTGCCCACCCGCTGAAATTCAGCGAGTGCGCACTCGGGGACTGGCAATCAAAACACCCCTAAGTGCCCATCCGCTGAAATTCGGCGATTGCGCACTCGGGGACTAGCAATCAAAAAACCCCAAAGTGCCCATCCGCTGAAATTCAGCGATTGCGCACTCAGGGACTGGCAATGAAAAAACCCCAAAGTGCCCATCCGCTGAAATTCAGCGATTGCGCACTCGGGGACTGGCAATCAAAAATCCTAAGTGCCCACCCGCTGAAATTCAGCGAGTGCACACTCGGGACTGGACGCGAAAAATAAAACAAGACGCTTAAAGAATCAGACCGCTGCAACACACCGACCTGATCCTCGGGGATTGGACATACCTGGATGGCTACGCCGAGCATGCCATGAAGTTGTATCGCGTCCACGGACGCGAGAAGGGAGGGCGTGTACCCGCGACGCTGCTCGACCTCCATGTCGGCGACCCCAGGCACGCGGCTCGAGGGCGAGGTACCACTCGCTGTGGCCGCTTTGGCCATGAAGCGCGGAAACATTGCGATGGAGGCTCCGGCACCAAAGGAGGCCGGTTCAGCCGCCCCAAGCGAGGGAGAACCCTCCTTGGTCGGCAAGGCCGCCTCCGCTACGGGTTCACTCGGCGCGATCGCCGTGTCGTCAGACACCGTGACGACATCGTCGCCCTTGGCCTTCTTGGCGCTATCCGCGGGAACGACGACCTCGTACGCCTTCCTCTTCCAGGAGGGATCCTCCTCGCTGACGACGGGTGGCACCTTGGCCACGGTCGGATGGCCTATCTTCTTAGCTCCGGTCCTACGAATCGATCGCATGCGCAAAATAATCCGAGTACAATGAAAGACAAAAGTAGGTGAGCAATACTCACTTGGCGACTGGAATGAAGCGTAGCCCCGTACGGATGCCGGCTGGCTTCTCCAGTTCGGGGCCCAGTCGGCGACTGAGTCCCATTTCCAAGACATCGTGTGCCCAAGACACGGATGGCTTCTTCGTCGTCGAGGCCGCAACGGGAGCCTCTGAGACGTCTTCAGCGGGAGCTTCCCTGCAAGGTGAAGCCGCCGCGACCGGAGCGGCACCTAGCCCAGAGACTGGGGCGAATGGCGGAGGCATCGAGGCCAGTGGCACCTCGCTCAGGACAGTGGCCTTGTCCAGCGCGGCTACCATCGGTCGCGCCTTGCCCTTGGCCAGGCTGGTGGCGTCGGAGCTGCTCGCCGAGTGCAGCGGGGACGCCGGTCTCACCGGCTTCGTCTTCTTCTTCGAAGGGGCCCTCACCTCCTTCTTCTTCTTATTCTTCTTCGACGGAGTGGACTAGCGGCATGAGGTGGTCTCCGGAAGTTCATCGTCATCATCATCATGACGCTCGAGGCTTTTGCTCGCCTCAAGCTCGCGTTGGCGCTGCCCGCGGGTCTTACGAACCAGCGGAGCGACCTCGTCCTCGGATTCATCGTCGCCATCGCTCTCGTCGCTCTCGGTGTCGCCCTTGGCGGGAGGCGACTCGCCCGTGTTCCGGACGGACGAGCTCGAGTTCTCGTCGTCTGAAGGCGGGAGCCACCCTTCCACCACTTGGAATAGCTGCAATGAACACAAGATGAAATTAGAATGACTGCAAATGATGTAAAGTGACTTACCGTTGGGGTTGGATGCTTCGCGGTGTAGGGGGCGACCCCGGCCTTCGCGTCCAGGTACACCGCCTGGGTGATCTTCTTTAGGGCTGGGATGTAATCCTCGAGCCTCCACTCGGCAAGGCAGGACTTCGTCAATCCTCCCGGCCCGTGTATTGGTACATGTAGTGGTCGCGTTGAGCCAGGGGGACGAGCCGCCGCCCGAGCCAGCAGTTGTACAAGTTGATTGTTTGGAGGCCTTTCTTCTTCAGACCACGGATGGTTTGAAGCATCTCGTCCACGACTATCCGCTGGTCAGTGGGGAGCTTGCCGACTTGGAGTCGGCGCGGTTCGGGCCGGTCGGCGAAGTATCGTGGGATCACCACCTCGCCCTCCGGAGTCGCCTCGGTGACGCAAAACCAGGACTTCTTCCACTCGCTCGCCGCCTTGGCGGGCAGCATCAAGTCGAAGAACGAGGCCTTCGACTTCAGCTGGAACGTCAGGCCGCCCGCGGCAAGCATTGGGCCGCCCACTTCCTTGCGACTGATCCGTCCGTGGAACAGATCTTGCCATAGAGGGAAGTAGGGCCGGCAGCCCAGGTAGCACTCGCAGAACACCACGAAGATGGCGAGCTGCTCGATGATGTGCGGGCCCAGGTCCGACGGTTGGATCCCGTAGAAGGGGTGGAAACGCCGGAAGAACAGGGACGTAGGGAGTCCCAGCCCCCGTTCTAGGTGGCTGGTGAACCAGATGAACTCTCCTTCGCGTGGGTCCGGAGTCACCTCTCCGGCCGCGGGGATGCACCACCTACCGGCGCGTAGGATTCCTGCCTCCTCGAAGGAAGTCAGGAGCGCCCTCGTACACTTGGACTTGCCCCATGGTTCGGTGGAGGGGCTATTCGTGAGAAGGTTTGGGGAGATTGGAGGATTTCGATTCGACTGGATCGCGACGCGGAGGAGAACGAAGGAGTGCGCAATCGGAGGAAATAGTGAAGAAGTGGTTCTCCGATCGCCTACCATTCCCCTTATATAGCGGTTGTTACCCGCCAAATCAGGGAGCCGTTACAGCGCGGTGATTACGCCAGAAGTTACCGTTGGATTACCCCAACGGCTAGTTTGACCGTGCTTAACGGTCCAACTTCAGCCACTCGGCTCGCCGACCCGATCACTACGACAGTGACTGAGAATTTCGCCGACTCGACTCGCCAAAGCTGCGATCAGAATGATTAGTTTTCTCCTTTATTTAGGAGCCCGCCGATGATTCGACTGGATGCTTACTTTGAAGCCGTATACTCCGACTGCCAGCAACCACCTGCGCCCAATCGACGATGGCCTCGGGGACTACTGATGGGGATATTCCTACCGGGGTATACCTAGCAGGACGTTTCCGACTGGCCCAAGAACTGGCGAGTGGGCCTGCAAGACGGCGATTGGATCAAGGCCCGGTGTGGATCCAAGCGACTGGAAGCTGAAGGCCCAGGCAAGTAGATAGGCCCAGTCGGATTAGGTTAAACAAGAACCGAAACCTTAACTGATTCGATTGAGATATGTAAACCCTAGGGGAGGTGAGCCTATATAAACCTCCCTACGGGGCGTGTAGAGATACGTTCCATCATACCCCCAAGCGACTCGCCGCCTAGCCGCCGAGCTCGCCCATTGTACCACCATCATAATACAATCTAGCAGGAGTAGGTCTTTACCCTCCGGGGGGGCCGAACCTGGGTAAAACCTTGTGTCTCCGCCCTCATCTCGCACCGCAGATGGCTGGCCGCCCTTGCCCCTCGTTCTACTACTCGCTGCCGATTGCAGCATCTGCCGTGACCATTCCCACGACAGGCAACATTGGGGAGTCGATTGGTGGTGGCATCACCCCTAAATGGTCACCAGAGCATCGTCTCCGACGAGCTCCAGCGGCGGAGGCGTCAGGCTCACGCGGGGAGGACAGTACATAGGGAGAGAGAGGAAATGGAGGGCACCGTAGGGACAAGAAGCTCACCGTGAGCATGAAGGGCTTGACGGCGAGGAGAGGCAAGCTCTGGAACGACAGGGATCGACGATGACTGACAGTGACTAGAGATCTTGATTCTAGCGATTGGGGCCAAGCGCGAGGGAGAGGAGGGGCTAGGAAGAGAGAGAGAGTCGAGCATGGGGAGGTCAACGGTGGCGTCGGCTTGGGATGAGTTGGACGGAGACGGCAAGGACGACAGCAACTGGCAGCTAGGGTTCATCGGCCATGGCGCTAAAGCGAGAGAGGGAGAGAAAGAGGAGAAGTGGGGCATGCCTAGGGTTGTCCGACAGCGTCCAGCGGTACTTGTAGGTGCACGGCAGCGGCGACGCGGATCTTGGCGCATGACGGCCAGCGGCGAGGTGACACGCAACATCTTTGGGCGAGGCGCGAGGTAGACGACGACGATAGGCGCGGCAAAACGATATGGCCTAGATGGGCCGCTCCTGGGCTGGCTGCGGTGCACGCGCGAGCGAGCGACATGAAGAGGAGAGGAGAGATGGGCTGCGGCCTAGTAGAGCTAGGGTTAGGTTTTTTCTGTTAAAACCTTTTCTTTTCTGCTTTTCCTTTTTGTTTTTGTATTTCTCATTTGTAACTATTTTGAATATTTTCAAAACTACCAGGGACTTTTTATAAAACTATGAAGATATTGTGGGACCCTTTTATTCAATTTGGGCTCCACTCATTTGGTAGTTTTCAAAATACAAAAACCATTTGAATGGTTTTTGAGAGGGAAAAAATTAGGGTTTTGTTTGTTATTATTTGATTAAATCAAGGTGCAAGTGTAATGCATGCAATGCTCAAACATGTATTTATTTATATTACACAGAAGTTGGTATGTTACAACTCTACCCCACTTACAAGAATTTCGACCCGATATTCCTAGGTTTTAGAAAAGAAGGCAGGGTACTCAGATCGAAGATGATCTTCGCATTCCTAGGTTGCTTCTGACTCAGAGTGATGAGACCATTGAACTTTCAGGAACTTGATGGTTTGACGACGAGTCTTGCATTCGGTTTCATCAAGAATACGAACATGGTATTCTCGGTAGGTTAGATCATCTTGGAGATCCAAAGCTTCATGGTCCACACAATGAATGGGATCTTTGAAGCAACGCTTGAGTTGAGACACATGAAAAACATCATGAACCTCTGGAAAGGTTGGAGGTATATCCAATTGGTAGGCAAGCTCACCCCTCCTGGAGAGAATACGAAAGGGACCAACGTAGAGAGGAGCCAATTTGCCTTTGATACCGAATCGATGGACACCCTTCAGAGGAGTGACTTGGACGTAAACTTGATCACCAACTTCATAATGAATATCAATATGATGACGATCATAGTTGGCCTTATGACGAGATTGATCGGCCTTCAGACGCTCCCGAATTATGCGAACTTGATCTTCTGCTTCTTGGATCATGTCCGGACCAAAGAATTGTATTTCGCCGGTTTCTGTCTAGTTCAGCGGTGTTTGACATGTTCTCATACAGAAATTGGAAAGGTGCCACGCCCAAACTGGATTGAAAACTGTTGTTGTAGGAGAACTCCACAAAAGGAAGACATTTCTCCCATTTATTTCCAAAGGATATGACACACGCTCTGAGCATGTATTCAAGAATTTGATTCACTCTTTCGGTCTGACCACCGATTTTAGGATGATAAACTATGCTGAAGGAGACCTGAGTCCCCATTGCTTGTTAGATACTAGCCTAGAATTTGGAAGTGAACAAACTTCCACGATCAGATACGATCTTCTTGGGAACACCATGAAGAACGACTATCCGGGATACATATAGCTCTGCCAACTGGATTGCAGTAATGCTTTCCCGAACGGAAAGGAAGTGAGCAACTTTGGATAGTCGATCAATAACTACCCATATGGCATCATGTCCAGATTGTTTCTTTGGGAGTCTAGTAATGAAATCCATACCAATTTCATCCCATTTCCACTCAGGAATTTTCAATTGCTGCAGAAGTCCAGCAGGTCTTTGGTGTTCAGCCTTCACGTGACGACAAACATCGCACTCTGCAACAAAGCGAGCAATTTCAGGTTTCATTTCCACTCCACCAGAATCTTTGTCGGAGATCTCGGCACATCTTGGTACCACCAGGATGGATAGACAGAGGGGATTCATGAGCTTCTAGTAGGATTAGATCTTTGATTTTCCAACTGTTTGGGACTACTAGCCGGTTACTGAAGTATAGGATACCTTGATCATTGATGGAGAAACATTTAGCTTCACCGCTTGCAACACGTTCTTTGATGTTGGTAACCTCATCATCTTGTTTTTGAGCTCCTTGATTTGGTCCTCCAGAGAATATTTTATTTCAAGGTTAGCTAGGAATCCACAAGGAACCACTTCAAGGTTAAGACGCTTGATTTCCTCACAGAGAGAAGGTTGGGCTTGTGATATCATCAGATTGTTGCAATAAGACTTTCGACTTAGCGCATCAGCAACAACATTGTCTTTGCTAGGTTGATAGTTGAGACCCAAATCATAATCTTTGATGAGTTCCAACCATCGTCTTTGCCCGAGATTCAGATCTAGCTAGGTAAAGAGATACTTCAGTCTTTGATGATCCGAGTAAAGTTCGCAATGATTACCGATGAGGTAATGTCGCCATTGCTTAAGATCATGAACAATAGCGGCGAGTTCGAGATCATGGGTTGGATAATTGTTCTCATGTGGCTTCAACTGCCGATAAGCATAGGCCACTACATGAACATCTTGCATCAACACACAACCGAGCCCTTGAAGACAAGCATCACAATAGATGACAAAATCCTTGCTTGTATCTGGAAGGACAAGCACAGGAGCGGTGGTTAGCTTAGTTTTCAAAGCTTGGAAGCTTTCTTCTGCCTTTTCTGACCATTCAAACTTCTTATCTTTCGTAAGAAGATCAGTCATAGGCTTGGATATCTTGGAGAAGTTCTCGATGAATCGGCGGTAATACCTAGCCATTCCAAGAAAACTTCGGACTTCCTTGACTGAAGTAGGTGACTTCCATTCCAGAATGGTCTGAACCTTATCTGATATGATAGCAACACCACTTGCGGACACAACATGACCAAGGAAGATGAGATCTTGTAACCAAAACTCACATTTGGAAAACTTGGCGTAGATACGATGTTCACGAAGTTTAGTCAACACCAAACGTAGATGTTCGGCATGTTATTCTTCGGTATTGGAATATATTAGGATGTCATCAATGTATACCATGAAGAACTTGTCAAGATACTCCATGAAGATGGAGTTCATGAGCCTCATAAATGTGGCAGGGGCATTGGTTAACCCGAAGGACATCACTGTATACTCGTAAAGACCATAACGAGTTGTGAATGTTGTCTTTGGGATATCCTCCTTTTTTATCTTGATTTGATGATACCTGATCTTAAGTCCATTTTGGAGAAGAAAGTGGAACCACTTAATTGATTAAAGAGGTCATTTATCCGTGGAAGTGGGTACTTATTCTTGATTGTCACCGCCTTGAGTGGACGATAGTTAACAACCAATCTTGGAATATTTGTATTCTGCTTCTTGACAAAGATGGTAGGGCAACCCCAAGAGGATGTGCTAGGTTGGATGTAGCCTAGGCCTTCTAGATCTTCCAGTTGCTTCTTTAACTCCACCAACTCATGAGGAGGCATGCGGTAAGGTCTTTTGGAGATAGGAGCAGTTCCAGGAACTATCCCTATGACAAAATCCACACTTCGATCAGGTGGCATGCCAGATAACTCTTCAGGAAAGACATCCGGAAAATCATAGACTACATGGAAATATTGGAACTCGAGAGTAGGTAGGACATCCATGGCATACAACTCCGAGAAGGGTTTAAAAACTGCAGACGGAGATTTTGAACCATCAATCCAGTACTTGACAGTTATGCCAGCTGGAGAGGTCATAGTAACTGTTCTAAGTGCATAGTCAATGACTGCTTGATACTTGGTTAACCTGTCCATGCCCATAATGACATCAATGTCACTTGACTTGAGTGCAATGAAAGAAGTGGGAAAATTCTTGTAGGCTATGGCAATCTCATTTCCGTGACTAACCATAGTGGTGAACCAGCTAGAACCCGAGGAATGGATGGTTAAAGGGGTGGACAAAGGTTCAAAATTTATCCCATGATCTTGAGCAAACAAATTTGACAGGAATGTATGCGATGCTCCAGAATCAAACAAGAATGTTGCTAGAATTGAATTGACACGGAGCGTACCCAGAATGATGCGTGGATCTTCCTGAGCTTCTTCAATAGTGACATGGGTCAGACGACCACATCCAGCACCTATAGCTTTATCATTATTTTTTGTCGATTGATCATTGCGACCGAGAGCCCTTTGGGGACACTCCCTTGAGTAGTGACCAGGCTGACCACATGATTAGTAGGTAATTCCAGTGTAAGAACCAGTAGGAGAACGATAATTTGCTCCACCAGTATTTGACTGTGGCTGACGAGAAGCATTGCCAGAAGACTTGGGTGCATAAGGAGCACGAGGAACAACACTGTATGGAACAAAGACATGGCGCTTATTGTTACCAGAGGAACAAGCACGAGAATTTCCTTCTTCACGCTTATGAGAGACCTCCATATCCTTCCTTTCATGCTCCAAAGTAAGAGCCTGATTGTGCAGTTCCTAGAAAGATTAGAACTTGAAGGGAAGCAACTCATAGCGAAGTGCAGGGTTAAGTCCCTTACGGAACATCTCTTGCTTATCTTCATCATTGGTCACATCCCTGGTTGCATAACGAGCCAGGCGAGTAAACTCACGCCCATATGTTTCAATATCTCTATGCCCCTGAGTCAGATCCAGAAACTCCCTCCTTTTAAGATCCATGATGGGCTTAGGGATATAAGAGGCACGGAATGCTGCAACAAACCATTCTCAAGTAACAACATGTCCCTGAGCTTGCAGATTCAGGAAACCTTCCCACCAAACACCAACCTCACCTTCCAATTGGTAGGTGGCGAAGTTGACACGGTCATCTGGACGGACACGAAGAGCACTGAACTTGCGCTCTATGGTGCGAAGCCAATCATCAGCATCAAGGGGCTCCTTGGGGTGGGTGAAGATTGGAGGAAAAGAGAGGATGAAATCTCCAAGTGTGACACAGTCGTCAGGACGACGTTCAGTGTTCTTCGCCACACGCTCAAGAAGGCATTCATTCCTCAGACAGTTGGTCTCAATGTTATTGAGAACCTCGTCCATTGTGGGAGGTGGCGGAATTTCCTGTTCAGCATTGTTGTTTCCTCGATGGACAACAAAACCATGAGTACCAGACGACATCCTGAGGAGAAAACAGAAACCATGAGAATGGATTCACCAAAAAGGGTACATCAAAGGATGACAGGAACCATATCAAAATATCATGGTAGAGGTGAACATGTGGATGAAGATTATATCAATGCATTAAGTATGGAAGTAGAACAAGCATACAAAATGTATAAGCTACCAACTTAGATACAAACCATATCAATGGAATGCAAGCATGATATGATACCAACAAGTCACAAAAGATTAAAGAGCGGAATTATAGTCATCCTTAGCAAAGTTGAAAACAATGCTTCAGTTGCACGGATGTATCTTGGAAACTCTAAGCCTTGCAACCGAGTATAGAGTACTAGGGGAAAAAACAACCCAAACCCGTATCCTAAAAGTTTGAAACGTTAGACGGGAATTGAAAACTTTGCAAAGCAAACGAGGTAAGATAACTCAGCAATAGAACAACCTTGGATAAGAAGTAAAAGGAGTCTTATTCAGAATTTTGCAAATAGTTTTTAGCTTTCAAATAGTTTTCTCAAACTCTAGACTCAATATCGACCAACTAGAAGGGTTTCCTATAGGCAGTCCTATTCTGATACCAAAATTTGTCACGGCCCGAGATCAGGGATAGACAATTACCAGATCTTCATCTGACATAAACCTAACCTAAATTCCAAAGCACGCAGGTAAATGATCGGTAACAATATAGAACATACAAACCATGCATTAATAAGGTAAACTCTTAAGAGATTTACAAACCAGTCATATAAGCCAGGGGTCAGAGACCCAACATTACAACAAACAACGGAAGCAAACAAGTTATTCTAAACAACAAACTTAGAAAAGGGCCTAAGAGGACTTTAACAGAAGTAGCGACCCTTCCATAGATCCTAGGTTGTTGCCCAGGAATCGCGACTACTCGTCAATTTCGACGTAGAAACCACCTTTAGTCGGAGTATCTTCATCTGTAGAAAACATCAACGAAGCAAGGCTGAGTACAGTGTGTACTCCATAAGACTTATGGCTAGTGGAGTTGTTTTGCATAAAGCCATCTTTTGTTTTCAAAACAATAAGGACAAGAAGCTCATCTAGTCAGATCATTTTCAAAGGGGATAAGAAGATTACAACTCTATCTCTTAGAATCATCTTTGATATCCACCAGGAACCATCATCAACTAAACCTCTCTTCCCGGACTACCCCTCAAACAACCCCGAGGAAGTATTCCGGATCTCAAATTAGTTGGCCAAGTTTTATCATTCGGTTATAGTTTTCTATGATCACATAATTTGTTCCCAAGTTGTCCATAACCGTGGACACGACTTTTAGAAAAGATTATAACCCTGTAGAGGTGCACAACTTTACCCACACGTACCAACCGATTCTTAATGCCAAATTATTAGCCTTCTTCCTTGGAAGGCCGGTAGAGAGTGGTTGACCACGACCTTTACCTTGCTTTCACCGAGACCATGAGTCACGCACTAAGGAGATGCCACCGTAATGGGTCATGTCCCGAAATCGGTCCCTAGAGATTTGAACAGGGTTCAAGATTACGGATGTCGGGCATCTCTTGTTCCCTGCCACGCTTATCTACCTGTATCTATGCACCTCCTTCACCTCCATCCAAGAACAACCAAGATGTGTATGTCGAATTTTATGCCTGAACTATGTGACTCATGGAATCTACTAGGCAAGTTAGTGAGTCGAGGGGGTTTCTAGGCCCCCGTGTGGTTGCACGCTCATCTTGGTTCAAGAGGCGAGAAATCAGTTCCTAAGGGTGGCAAGTATGGGACTGCAAAAAACCACAACCCATGTGGCCTCCCATACCAGCCTTAGCATGTTTATTATCCATCTCTGATTATATCACAACATCCTACCATACTAGATTCATTCTCATGTCTAGTGCATCATCTGAACAATCAGCACTGGACAACTAAGCATGGCTAAGCTCGAATGAACTGGTGCACTAGCAATGCTTGTAAGCCAAACCCTAGTTATGCTAGGATCAGTGGATCAGATATTTAGTTCACAAAGGGAAACATGCATCGGATAGGATTACTTTATCTACTGATAAAAGACTGTTGAACCGAATGCATATGGCGAGAATGAAATACTTTGTAAACATAGGATTCATATGTATGAGTGGGGCTTCGCTTGCCGTGTATGTTTTTGGACTGGTACTGCTCTTCGGTGGCATTGACTTCAGCCTCGGGTTCGTCTCCTATTCGTGAAGAACCAATCACCGGAAAGGAAAAGAAACATTCAACACATGGCATGTGCAATGCTCATACAATATGGATGATATGATAGATTACATGTAATAGAGTAGCCCTAGATGCATCATCGATTTAAATGAATTCCGGAATGCCCTAGCTAGGAAAACCATCGAACCCATGGTACTTAGGGGGTGTCGGTGTTCCTATAAATAAGTTAGGGTTCAAAGTTGTATGTGAAGGAAATATGCCCTAGAGGCAATCATAGAGATAATTATATTTCTTATGTATCCATGAGTTATTGTAATGTTCCTTGAATATCCATATCAGGCAACTTGTATTGATTGACAATTATGTGAATTGTTTGTGAAACTCTATACTTGTATGGTTATCTAATAGTTGTCCCTAGTCGGAGTTCATGTGAGGACACACGTGAATATTAGACTAGCACGTCGATTGGTTGCTGACTATGTTTCGCAAGTCATAGACATGGAGATGTCAAACCAATGATGTGGACACATGTTATGAACATGGGGTTGGACTGACCCAACTTGAGACTGGCAATTAGACTTGCAGCTCTCTCTACACATCGTGTACGTTTGTCCTTAGACCTGAGATTGTCGCATGTACTTGAGATGTGGATCGACCTACTTTGGTGCTATCAGACGCTGCTCCATAACTGGGTAGTTATAAAGGTAGCTTTTGGGTTTGTCCTGAAGCATGCTGCAACGCATGGTCAATCAAGATGGAATTTGACCCTCTCTACTTGAGGGACATATATCTGGGCCCCTCGAGTGATTGGATCCAGAAATGCATGGCCGTGCTACATTAGGTTAAGAGTTAACCTAGTAAAGGGATTCCGAATCATAGTATCAAGAAAGGGAGGTCAGCTTGGAGCTAGACCAAATATCGTGAGGCAAAGGGAAAGACATGTACTAAACCTTGTGATGGTTCGTATGATATGATATTTGTATGCATTTAGGAGTTGTCACGTCTTGCTAGAGGCCGCTACCAACTATTGACAGAATAAGTGTATTCGTGGCATGTCTATATGTATATGAACCTATAGGGTCACACACTGAAGGGGCTGGAAGCCTAATGAGGATTAGATCCGAATTAGACTAGGCTTAGGCTACTAATGGGCTGCTAATGTAGAAGCTCACTAGAGACGCCTATATAAGAGAGGGTGGGGCGAGATGACTTGGGTTAGTCCATTCCACCTAGACGCCACTCCTCACGCATGTGTTGCACGCGCGGACCTAGCAGTCCGGCGTCTGACGCTTCCACCCCGCACGTGTGGATACCTCGGAGGTGCTGCTTCTATGGCACTTGGACGAGCCGTGCAAGGGGAGCTGCTCGTGGGACAAGGAAAAGGAGGAGACGTAGAACATCTACACTGCCTCGACGCGCTTCATCAAGTTCCGCAACTACGCATCTAGTGGTAATCCTATGATCTATGACAACAGTAATCCTGGTTTACGCGGTAGAAAAATTTGATTTGCGCTAGTGTAGCCTACCCGTATCCCTTTAGTGGTATCAGAGACGATGCTTTTCAGTTATAGGTTCGGTATGTTTGCATATGGTGATATGCAGATTGATATAAATGATGTTATTGTTTGTATTGCGGTGGTTTTGGATTGATCTATGATCTTGCTTTCCGTGATCGTGATTCTGAGGTCGTCGAACAACTTACCCCTACCGATCGGTTTTCGTCATCGGGGTAGACAGTGACACATAAATCCTGTTGAATCACGCAAAGATCAATATGATTGATCGAATCAGAACCTAGATCTAAAATCAATGTACCGTGATCAAAGGAGTTTGGTCGAATCGGAACAATAGTTGGTTTATGGTAAATTTGATTTGCCGATCAAAATCCTTAAAAAAATTGTATAGATACCACGAGGGGCGCTGCCCCTTCGAACCCCGCAGGGGGAGACCCCCTAGACTCCCCTTAGTCGTAGCCCCTTTTCGTATCTTGTTAAGGTAACTAGGTGCTGCGAGTTCACATGATCCGGTAGAATGTGATTCTATGCATAACTTGTTTTTGTAGGATGTATGTGATCAGTATGGCCCATATATGTTTGTGATGCATGTATGAAATTGTTCATGACCTGCGTGTCGTGAGTAGGGCAACACGGCTGGAGCCATATGTGTTGTCAATTATTGTAATGGCCTGCGTGCCAACTTGTGATGATCCCAATATACTATATAATTTTGATTACTAGCTTTTAGGAGTAATAGCTTGTATTAGTTCTTGGAGGACTCATCACTTGCAGGATGGCTCACATGGAACATGAAGATGGAGATCATCATGGTGGACAGGTTCTATGGCGATGGAGATCACCATGAGAAAATGGGCCATACTGTGTCACATCTATGTGAATGTTATTCTTATGCATTTTACTACTATGCATGCTTAGATGATAGAAGTAGAACGATCCCTCACAAAGTTTAATTTAAACCATGCCCTCCCAACCAAACCTTGCACCATCCTATGCCATGTACAATCGTTGGTGGGCCTATGAAATTAGGGTGCCACGGTTTTCCTTGGCTGGATGGGTTTGTATCGGATACCTACACGCATAAGGGTTGGTGATCTTGACAAGGTCATCTTAACAGTTAAGGAACTTGGGGCATAAAGGTTGGGCGCCTAGTTTAGACATAGAGATGTCACCCAACAACAAGAGTCATATGTGATATGATTAGTAAGAGTTGCTTACCGATTTACCTTGTCTTCTAGCAGTGATGCTAAAGCTCACTAGTTGACTTGTTAATTGTGGATCTTGAATCACTTAGTATCAATAGAGGGATATTGATTTAAGTGGGAGTATATGCTATTAAATTGTTTAATATATTTTACTCCTTCATGGTTACATGGCTTAGTATTTTGCATGTTTTCTGTTGTAGATCAATGGAACCGAACACTACATCACCTTTTTCTTTGCGTTCGATTCTTGATAAAGATAAACTAAATGGAGCAAACTATTTGAACTGGGTCCATAACCTGAGAATTGTTCTCAGGTCTGATAAAAAGGAAATGGTTCTGGATACCCCAATCCCCGATGAACCTGCTGATAATGCATTTGCTGCCCTCAAGAATGCCTACAAGAGAGCATGTGATGATTCTCTTGAGGTTAGCTATCTTATGCTTGCATGCATGGAACTTGAACTCCAAAAGACGTTTGAGGATCAGGAAGCGTACGATATGATCGTTGCGCTTAGGGACATGTTCCAGAATCAGGCCAGGACTAAGAGGTACTATGTTGCCAAGTACTTTGTGGAATGCAAGATGGCAGAGGGAGCATGTGTAGGCCCCCATGTGATCAAAATGGTTGGTTACAGTCAGACTTTGGAAAATCTTGGTTTTCCACTAGGCCAAGAGTTGGCTACTGATTTCATTTTGGCGTCTCTTCCATCTAGCTATGGGCAGTTCATTTCGAACTACCATATGCATGGGGTGGAGAAGGGCCTTAATGAGTTATGTGGGATGCTAAAAGTAGCAGAAAGTGACATGAAGAAGTGTGCAGGGCATAGCCATGTGATGGCTTGATATGTCGGAAACGTATCTATAATTTTTGATGCTCCATGCTTGTTTAGTATCTACTTTGCTTTGCTTTGTCTACACTTTGAGGTGTTTTTATATCTTTTCTGGAACTAACCTATTAACAAGTTGCCATAGTGCCAGTTGCATGTTTCTTCTGTTTTTGGATCCAGAAAGGCAAAAAATCGGTATTATTGGAATTGGACGGGACAAAATACAAAATCAATATTTTACCGTGGGCGACACGAAGCCAGAACACGAGACAGAGGGGCGCCACAGGGCGGCTAGACCCCCCTAGGCGCGGCTAGGGCTGGCCCATGCCTGGGCAGGGTGTGACTGTAACATCCCAAAAATCACGTTTTTAAAGTTTGCATATCATTCATGCATTCATAATCATTTTAGGATCATTTCTTCAAAACAGAAACTTTTTGATCTATTATTTTATGTAAGCAAGGCAATGGCCTTAAGGTTACTCTCTTTTATGAGAATATTTGTCTTGACCAGAAAAGATTTGAGCAAGGATGATTGATATTTCCAAAGCTTGGACAAAGTTTTTCAAAACAAAAATATGAATTCAAATCATTCATATGACTATTGTAAATAAATAGTAGAGGCATGGTTTAAATTCTAAAAATCAATGGGCCAAAGTAAATTGAGTGAGCAACATTGTTCTGTAGACAAAAAGGTGCAAGTTTTAATTTACAAAAATTCAGAACAAGTTTGAATTCAAACCCATGTGAAAAACATTCCTGAAAATCAAATTAGAAAAAGGAAAAATAAAAAATAAAAAAATAAAAACAGGCGCTACCATTTGAGCCTAACAGCAGAAGCAGCCCATTAGCCAGCCCACCCGGGTTTTCCCTATCCCTCTGTTTTCTTCACCGCACCCGCGCTACCCAAACGGTCACTGACTGGTGGACCCTCGCCAACTCATCTCCGTCTTCCCCAAATCATGCCCGCGACCACGTTGTCGCCGGCTGTTTCTCCCCCTTCGCTGCCGCGCCATAACTCGAGTAATTGCCGGCGTTTCCGTGCGTGATCCTCGCCTCGGCTCCGGCTACAAAACCCCCTCCCCACCCCGCACATTCCCCTTGCTCCAGTCACTCGCTCCGCCACCAGGCTGCCCCTATTTCACTAAACACCACCACTGCTCGGACGGACTGCAGCTCCAATTCCGACCAACTCCGTCCACCCCTCCACTCCTGGTTCACACGAGCACGCTCCACTTCGCCTTGCGCACCTCCCAGTACCACCAGCTCACGCGCGCGCGCCCTGAAACCTCGACTACATCTTTGACCAGAACCGCGCCGCCGTCTTCCTCCTCTCCGACGAACTCCTCTGGTTAGTACTGACCGCGCCTCCCCCTCTCATTGACACTCACGTGACCAACATCGCTTTACGCGTCTGACGCACTACTTATTTTTCCCTGGCATGATCTATATCCTCGCCAACAACGACGAGCAGCCGTACCTGACGACCAAAGCAACTACGACGAGCAATCCCTGACGACCCCGTGCACCCCTCGACAAACGGCGACAACCTCGAGAACCAACACTTCAAGACGAGACTGGTGAGCTAATCCCCTTCCCCTAGTGCTTCCTGTATTGCCGGCAGCACCACCGCCCGAGCACGCTGCCGCCACTCGCTGCCGCCAGCGCCGCTCACTTATGGTCTGTTGGATCTGAGCCGTTAGATCATGATCCAACGCGTGTGTTAGATCACTTAAGCGAAGAGGTAAGTTTAGATCTGAGCCGTGCGATGCACTTTTAATCCAACGATCTAGAAAGCCTGATCTGTGCAAAACGGTATCGACCAATCAGATAGCGCCACGTGGCCTGTAGTTTGATTTAAAATCTGGATTTAGATCTATTAGATGTTCAAACTTGCAAAATTCATAACTTTTGATCCACACGTTCAAATTTTTTAAATTTTATATCATTAGAACCAGGACAAAGAATTACATCCAACCATGCACTTTGTTTAATGAATTGCTTCTATAAACTTAGTTGTTTTTGCATAGACATTTGTAAGCTTATTTTGTGTATAAAAATTATTTGGAAAATGTTTTAAAGGCCAAATTAAGTTTAATTAGTGTATAAATGTTTAGTTTAGTGTTCATTATTGTTTCACTTGTCTTGTTTGAATTGGAAAAATCATCACATGGCATTTGCATGCATTCATATATTTTTGCTTGTTTATTTTGATATGTGAATTTGGTGCTATCATTTTATATGTAGATTTTGGTGCTAGTGGTGATTGTGATTGTGAGGATTGTTGCTACTCCCCCAACTACCAAGGCAAATGGTGCTTCATATTTCTGTCCTAATATTTTGACTATGCATTAGAAATATTTTGTATAGGGCTTGCATGAATATTTTGCTAAGTATCTATATGCTATGCTTGGGAAATCCTAGTAGTTGTAGAATTGTTAGAATTTTCTCTAAGTTAAGATACTTGCTATTTCCATGATTAGCCTAGCTAGTAGCAACCAAGGGTGGAATATATACATGCTATGGAAAAATAATGCTAAGTCTTTGACTTATGTTTTTGCTTAATAAAACAACTAAGTGAATGAAACACCTGGGTGGAATGGTAATTGCTTGGTGGTTTTTGGTTGAGTGGTTACACAAGGCCCATTTATATGGTTTACCTTGTGTATCTCACTTGTGGATTGCCACCCAGGAACAAAGGGATTTGAGATGCCAAATGTTAAGAAGCTTCTAGTGCAGCCACATGGCATTATGGGCTCTGCCTTGATCATATAGGTTGCAATAACTTAGCCAAATGGACAGTTGGTTGTAGGGGATTGATAGGTTTGGAGCGCATCCATTTTGGTATAAGGGAAGGCTTCTGAAAGGTCCTGTCTTGGTGAAAATCAAGTCTTGTGGGGAAAGTGCACCACCTCTGCAGAAGGAAGAAACTAAGTACTTAGTTGTGTCCCCCGTAATGGACAATTTGAGCATCAAGACATGGAAGCTATCAAGAATCTCCTCATCCCAATTTTCTAAGTTAATACTTGTGGTTGAACAAGGGTGAAGGTTCACCAATTTCTATTGGTGGTTCCTTGGGAGTTTTTGTCAAACAAAAACTTAGTGTTTTCCACCGATAGGTAAAAATCTATTTTGAGCAAAGCAAGCCTAAGCTACACTTAGCCAAATTCATGTAGTAACTAGATGCTAATATTCTACTAAGGTATCACTTGCCAATACTATTCCAATGTATTGACCCACTATGGTTGTAAGTTGTGATGTTGCAGGTTACTCTGATGAAGATTAGGTGTTATGAGTCTACACTCAACATGCTTGCCTGTGGCACATGAAGATGAAGACTTTTAGTTTTATTGCTAAGTTAAACTCTTGTACTAGCATATGGCTATGGAGTTGTAAAAGACTATGTTATCTCTGGAATGACGATGTAATAATGACCTTTGTTTCTGTGTACTTCATCTTAAACTGTGGATGATAGCATTTGATCCAGGGACTAGCATTGCAATCACATGGATCTTCACCTTTAAAAAGGTGGGATCTTACAGTGGCCCCCCTGGCTCGCCCCTTCGCCTATAAGAAGCCCCCGATGCACAAACCCTAGGCACTCGATCAAAACTCCATGAAACCTTCTGTAGCCGCCACCACCATCGTTCCTAGATCGGGGGATCTGAAATTCTTCCCAGCACCCTGCCGAGGGGAGATCATCCCGGAGGCCTTATTCTTCATCATGCCAGCCTCTGGTATGAAGCGTGAGTAGTTACACCTTGTACTACGGGTCCATGTAGTAGCTAGATGGTTGTATCTCCTCGTGCTTTCATGTATAGATCTTGTGAGGACCGTTCATGATCAAGATCTAATCTATTTGTAATCATGCATGTTGTGTTTGTGGGGATCCGATGGATATTGAGATTATTATGTTGGTTTGATTAACGGTTTTGTCTTTATGATTCTATCATGTATGTGTTGTTTGTGATCTTGCATGCTCTCCGTTGTTAGTAGCTATCTTGGCCAAGTAGTTGCTAGTGACTCCAAGAAGGGGTATTTATGCTCGATAGTGGGTTCATGCCTCTAGTTTCCAAGGGAAGTGATAGAAATCTCTTCGGTTGTAGATGTGTTGTTGCCACTAGGGAGAAAACAACGGTCTCTTGTTCATGGAACAAGTGGATTGTTTACCTTACACACTTTTCTTAAAGCAGTTGTCTGTTGCTTACAACTTAATACTGGAGGGGGTTCGGATGATAACCTGAAGGTGGACTTCTGGTCATAGGTGCGGTTGGATGGCGGTCTATGTATATTGTTGTATTGCCCAATCGAATCTCATAGGATCTTTTTGTCTAGTATTGCATTGTTATGCCTTGCTCAGTTCCTGTAAATTGACCTGCTGTAATTTGTTTACCCTTCATGCCATGTTGTTTATATAAGGAGAGCACCTCTAGTGAACTATGGACCCCAGTCCAATCTTTACCATTGATACATCTTCCATTGTTTACTTATTGCAAACCATCATCACCTTCTACACCATACAGTTAATCCTTTGTTACAGCAAACCGGTGAGCTTGACAACCTCACTATTCGTTGGGGAAAAGTCTTGAGTTTGTCTTGTGTAGGTTTCCACGTTGCTTGCAACACCTTTGAGACATTTCCTTCCTCCTACTAGTTCAATAACCTCAGTTTCTTACTGAGGGAAGACTTTCTGTTGTGCTCTTCACACCTTGCTCTTGGGGTTTCCAATGAAGCGCTCCCACGTCAACACCGGGCGCCATCATTGCTATGCAGAACAATCCTAGCTTCAAGAAAAAGGGTACTTCTTGGAATAGGAAGGGCAAGTCTAAGGATACGATCCCTAAGCCTCCACCCAAGCAAAAGGCTGGACCTATAGAAGACATTGAGTGCTTCTTTTGTCATGAACATGGCCACCGGAAGAGAAACTGCAGCAAGTACCAGGCTTCTTTGAAGAAGAGTGGAAGTAAGAGTACTTCCCACTCAGGTACGCTTGTTGTAAATGTTGTGGACATTCTTCTCGTTGATTCTTATGTTAACTCTTGGGTATTTTATACCGGATCGGTTGCTCATATTTGCAATTCGATGCAGGGGCTAATAAGGACTAGAGAAGTATAGAAAACCGAAGTGGATTTTCGCGTCGGAAATAAAGCAAGAGTTGCTGCATTGTTCGTTGGCGTCATGCAACTTCACCTTCCATCAGGATTTATTATGGAGTTGAATAATTGTTATTACATTCCTAGTATGGGTCAAAACATTTTATTACCTTCATGTTTGATGAGGGATGGATATTCATTCGCGAGTGCAAACAATGGTTGTGTAATCTCTAAGAACGCTATGTTTATGGCTGATGCTCCCATTGTGAATGGGTTATTTACTTTAAATCTTGATGATGCATCTATTTACAATGTTAGTGCTAAAAGGCTTCGGCCTAATGATTTGAGTCCTACCTATTTATGGCATTGTTGTTTGGGGCATATAAGTGAAAAGCGCATGAAGAAGCTCCATGGTGATGGTCTTCTAACTTAGTTTGATTTTGAATCATACGAGACATGTCAGGCTTGTTTACTTGGAAAGATGACCAAGTCTCCTTTTTCGGGTTTACCCGAGAGAGCGATAGACTTGTTGGAAGTCATACATACTGATGTATGTGGACCAATGAGCACGACATCTAGAGGAGTATATCACTACTTCATTACTTTTACTAATGATTTTAGTAGATATGGTTATGTATACTTAATAAAGCATAAGTCTGAAACTTTTGAAAAGTTCAAGGACTTTCAGAGTGAGGTAGATAATCAATGTGGCAAGAAAATAAAGGCCTTGCGATCTGATCGTGGAGGTGAATATTTGAGTCACGAATTTAGCAATCATCTTAAGAGTTGCGGAATTGTTCCACAGCTCACGCCGCCGGGAATTCCTCAAAGGAACGGAGTCTCCGAACGGCGCAATCGAACTTTGTTGGACATGGTTCGATCGATGATGAGCCAGTCGGATTTACCATTATCATTTTGGGGTTACACTCTAGAAACGACAGCTTTAACACTTAACATGGTACCATCTAAATTCGTAGTTAAGACACCATATGAGATGTGGACTGGAAAGAATCCCAGTTTGTCTTTTCTAAAGATTTGGAGTTGTGATGCATTTGTCAAGCGACTTCAGTCGGACAAGCTAACACCCAAATCGAATAAGTGCATTTTCGTGGGATATCCGAGGGAAACCTTAGGGTATTACTTCTCCAACCGAGAAGAGGGCAAAGTGTTTGTCGCTCGTAGCGGTGTTTTCCTAGAGAGAGAGTTTCTCACAAAGGGAACAAGTGGAAGGTCGGTGCGACTTGAAGAAGTTCAAGATGAGCCAATCGGGGATGCTTCTACGAGTGAAGCTATTGTAGCAGAACAAGTTGAGGAACCCATGGCAATAGAAGCACCACAACCACGAAGGTTGGCGAGGCTCTGCGAAACGCGGGATTTATTATTGTTAGACAATGATGAGCCTGCGACCTATGCAGAAGAGATGGTGGACCTAGAATTTGAGAAATGGCTGATTGCCATGAGATCCGAGATAGAGTCCATGGGAGTCAATCAAGTTTGGAACTTGGTTGACCTGCCTGATGGTTTTAAAGCCATCGAGTGCAAATGGATCTATAAGAAGAAGATTGATATGGATGGAAATGTTCACATCCATAAATCTTGACTTGTTGCAAAAGGTTTTCGACAAGTTCAAGGAGTTGACTACGATGAGACTTTCTCGCCCGTAGTGATGCTTAAATCTATACGGATTATTCTAGCCATTGCTGCACATTTCGACTATGAAATATGGCAAATGGATGTCAAGACGGATTTCCTAAATGGAATCCTAACTGATGACATGTATATGATGCAGCCCAAAGGTTTTGTCGATCCAAACAATGCTGGAAAGGTATGCAGACTTCTAAAGTCTATTTATGGGCTAAAGCAAGCATCTTGGAGTTTGAACATTCGATTTGATGAAGTTGTAAAGGAGTTTGGCTTCATCAAAAACAAACAGGAACCTTGTGTTTACAAGAAGGAAAGTGGGAGAGCGCTTGTATTTCTAATCTTATATGTAGATGACATATTGCTGATTGGAAATGACATTCCTACGCTCGAGTATGTTAAGACCTCGTTGAAAAATGGTTTTTCGATGAAGGACTTGGGAGAAGCGGCATATATTCTGGGCATCAAGATCTATAGAGATAGATCAATGAGGCTAATTGGATTAAGCCAGAGTACATACATTGACAAAGTGTTGAAACGGTTTAGCATGGAAGAGGCTAAGAAGGGGTTCTTGCCCATGTCTCATGGCATAAAACTTAGCAAGACTCAGTGTCCTTCGACTACTAATGAGCGTGAGTGCATGAGCAGGGTTCCATATGCTTCGGCTATTGGATCTATCATGTATGCAATGATATGTACTCGCCCAGATGATTCCTATGCTCTGAGTGTTACGAACAGATACCAGGCTGATCTAGGTGAAGGTCACTGGATAGCGGTAAAGAATATCCTTAAGTACCCGAGAAGTACTAAGGATGTGTTCCTAGTTTATGGAGGTGAGGATGAACTCAGTGTAAGGGGTTACACAGATGCGAGTTGCCTTAATGACTGAGATGACTCCAGATCGCAATCTGGTTATGTGTTTGTCATGAATGGTGGTGTTGTGAGTTGGAAAAGTTCCAAGCAAGATACGGCGGCCTCCTCTTTAACAGAAGCTGAATATATTGCCGCCTCGGAGGCTGCAAAGGAAGCTGTTTGGATTATGAATTTCCTGATTGCTCTTGGTGTGGTTCAGGGCGTGTCCGATCCCATGGACGTTTATTGTGACAATAATGGTGCTATTGCAAAAGCCAAGGAGCCTAGACAACACCAGAAGAACAAACATATTCGCATGCGTTACCATCAGATTTGAGAGTTCATTGAGGATGGTAGTGTCATAATATGCAAAATACATACAGACTGAAATGTTGCTGATCCCTTTACAAAACCACTCCCGCAGCCTGCACATGAGGAGCACACAAGAGCAATAGGTTTTAGATAAAATTTAGATTGACTCTAGTGCAAGTGGGAGACTGAAGGAAATATGCCCCAGAGGAAATCATAGAGATGATTATATTTCTTATGTATCCATGAGTTATTGTAATGTTCCTTGAATATCCATATCAAGCAACTTGTATTGATTGGCAATTATGTGAATTGTTTGTGAAACTCTATACTTGTATGGTTATCTAATAGTTGTCCCTAGTCAGAGTTCATGTGAGGACACACGTGAATATTAGACTAGAACATCGATTGGTTGATGACTATGTTTCGCAAGTCATAAACATGGAGACGTCAAATCAATGATGTGGACACATGTTATGAACATGGGGTTGGACTGACCCAACTTGAGACTAGAAATTAGACTTGCAGCTCTCTCTACACATCGTGTACGTTTTGTCCTTAGACCTGAGATTGTCGCATGTACTTGAGATATGGATCGACCTACTTTGGGGCTATCAGACGCTGCTCTGTAACTGGGTAGTTATAAAGGTAGCTTTCGGGTTTGTCCTGAAGCATGCTACAAGGCATGGTCAATCAAGATGGTATTTGCCCCTCTCTACTTGATGGAGATATCTCTGGGGCCCTCGAGTGATCGGATCCAGAAATGCATGGCCGTGCTATATTAGGTTAAGAGTTAACCTAGTAAAGGGATTCTGAATCACAGTATTGAGAAAGGGATATCAGCTTGGAGCTAGACCCAATATCGTGAGGCAAAGGGAAACACATGTACTAAACCTTGTGATGGTTTGTCCGATATGATTTTGTATGCGTTTAGGAGTTGGCACGTCTTGCTAGAGGCCGCTACCAACCATTGACAGAATAAGTTTATTCGTGTCATGTCTATACATATATGAACCTATAGGGTCACACACTTAAGGGGCTGGAAGCCTAATGAGGATTAGATCCGAATTAGACCAGGCTTAGGCTACTAATGGGCTGCTAATGTAGAAGCTCACTAGAGACGCCTATATAAGAGAGGGTGGGGCGAGATGACTTGGGTTAGTCCATTCCACCCAGCCGCCACTCCTCACCCATGTGTTGCACGCGCGAACCTAGCAGTCCGGCGTCTGACGCTTCCACCCCGCACGTGTGGATACCTCGGAGGTGCTGCTTCTGTGACACTTGGACGAGCCGCGCAAGGGGAGCTGCTCGTGGGACGAGGACAAGGAGGATACATAGAACGTCTACACTGCCTCGATGCGTTTCATCAAGTTCTGCAACTGCGAGTCTAGTGGTAATCTCGTGATCTATGACAACAGTAATCCTTGTTTACGCAGTAGAAATATTTGATTTGCACTAGTGTAGCCTTCCTATATCCCTTCAGTATGAATGTGGATGCTTACATTTTAAATGATAGAGCTCATTTTTTGAATATTTTTATATATTATTTGTATTTTTCTGATTTAAAATGAATTAGTTATGAATTTCTCCATTTTTAATTCATTTTAAATCATTTTTGGAATATTTAAATTATTTTGCACTTGGGCTCACATGTCATATATTTAACAATTTCAAAAAACATTTATGAAAAAGATTAAACATCTTACAGGTAGGGTCCACATGTCAGGGATTTCTTATTTACAGAAATTATTTACTGAAAACAATTAAATAAAAAGAAAAGAGTTTATTGCCTCATGATGACGCCAGCATGGCGTCAACAATGGCCAAGCTCTCAGATCAAGAGCGGGGCTGGCGCTAGGGAGATCGTGGGGTTGCGTGGCTGGGGGCGTTGGAAAGAGGCAACATTGGGGAGTCGATTGGTGGTGGCACCGCCCCTTAATGGTCACCGGAGCGTCGTCTCCGACGAGCTCCAGCGGCGGCGGCTTCAGGCTCACGCGGGGAGGACGATACTGCTGGAGAGAGAGGAAACAGAGGGCACCGTGGGGACGAGAAGCTCATTGTGAGCACGATGGTCTTGACGGCGAGGCGAGGCGAGCTCTAGAACGACGTGGATCGACGGCGACTGACGGTGACCAGAGATCTCGATTCCGACGATTGGGGTCGTGCGCGAGGGAGAGGAGGGGCTAGGAAGAGAGAGTCGAGCACGGGGAGCTCACATGTGGCGTCTTCTTGGGCTAGGGTGGTCGGAGATGGAGAGGACGATGATGACTGACAGCTATGGTTCGTCGACCATGGCGCTGAAGCGAGAGAGGTAGAGAAAGAGGAGAAGTGGGGCATGACTAGGGTTATCCGGCGGCGTCCAACGGTACTTGTAGGTGCTCGGGGGCGGCGGCGCGGATCTTGGCGCACGACGGTCACGGCGAGGCGACACGCAGCAGCTTCGGGCGAGGCGCGAGGTAGACAACGGCAATAGGCGCGACAAAACGGTATGGGCCAGATGGGCTGCTCTTGGGCTGGCTGCGGCACGCGCGGGTGACAGGAATAGGAGAGGAGAAATGGGCTACGGCCCAGTAGAGCTAGGTTAGGTTTTTTCAGTTAAAACCTTTTCTTTTCTTCTTTTCCTGTTTCTGTTTGTATTTCTCATTTGTAAATTGTTTTGAATATTTTCAAAACTACCAGGGACTTCTATAAAACTATGAAGATATTATGGGACCCTTTTATTTAATTTGGGCTCCACTCATTTGGTAGTTTTCAAAATACAAAAACCATTTGAATGGTTTTTGAGAGGGAGAAAAATGAGGGTTTTGTTTGTTCTTATTTGATTAAATCAAGGTGCAAGTGTAATGCATGCATGCAATGCTCAAACATGTATTTAGTTATATTACACAGATGTTGGTATGTTATAGATAACCTTGCATAAAAGTTATAAATAATAATATTATTAGGGAGTTCATGAGTAGGACATTTAAGCATTAGTAACTTCAATCTGCCCCAAGCTTGGGTTGTACTCTCTCCATCACAAGGCCAAAAGTTATATATTTGATTCCTATCCTTATGAATCTCACTGGGAGGATAGAATTGAGAATAAAAGAGAGGTACAATTTCCTCCCATTCCATAGATTATCCATTCTTCAGCAGCTTATACCATTCTTCAGCTCTTCCTTTCAATGATATAGAGAGTAAATTTTTCTTAACTTGTTCTGTTGTGATTCCTGCACACTTAAACAATCCGCATAATTCATGCATAAAAAGCAAGTGATCATCGGGATGGACAGTTCTATCCCCAAAATAATAGTTATACATAACACGATCAACAATTCTTGTGGGTATCTTAAAAGAATCTATCTCAGCAGGTGGTGATTAATCTACTACCCTAGCAGTGGTAGTAGATTTCCCAAATAGGAAACCAAGTGGGTTATCCATATTGGAAACAAATTAATAAACAGAAATAAAAGCAATACTTACAGTAGATATTTATTTTACCAGTTCCACTCTTCAATAGCGCTTCACTCCCCGGCAACAATGCCAGAAAATACTCTTGATGACCCACAAGTATAGGGGGTGTATCGTAGTACTCTCGATAAATAGGAGTGTCGATCCTAACAAGGAGCAGAAGGTGCTGACTAGTGGTACTGGCTCAAGAATTCACTATAAATACTAGCAAATGGATTTTTAGGGTTTTTTGATAATGCAGATAAATAAAGTGCAAGAAGATAAAGACAACAATAATAATTGTAGCAAGTGACCCAATCCTTTCTTAGCAAAGGACAAGCCGGTTGTATTACTTATGGAGATCAAACGTTCTCGATGATACATGGGAATACTGTCAATGCTTTCGCTTCATATAGTTGATTAATCTTCCTTGGTTGGATAAGTGTTGTGTGGGTGAACCCGTGCTAATGTACCGACCTTACTTGGACTAATGCATACTTGTGATTAAACACCTTGCAAGCATCCGCAACTACAAGAAAGTAATTAAGATAAAAACCTAACCACAACATTAAACTCTAAGATCCTACACTCCCTATGCAAAAGTTTCCTAACGAGGGTTCAGGTTTCTGTCACTCTAGCAACCCCACAATTAGTAGCCAAATACACAATGCATTCCCCTAGGCCCATAAATGGGGAAGTATCATGTAGTTGACATTCACATGACACCACTAGAAGAATAGCACCACAACTTAAATATCAAACCATTGAATATTATTTCAACACAATGGCACTACTAACAACATGACTTCTCCCATGTCCTCAAGAAATAAACGAACTACTCATGAGACATAATATGGATCAAGATCAGAGATGATATGATGATGAATAAAAATCTGAACATAAACAATAATTCAATGGTTCCACTCACAAGCATCAACTACAAGAGTAATCAGCACCGGGAAAGTTTCACCTAAGAACTATGCAAGATTCAATACAATTGTTACAACGGTATGGAGTGGTGATGAGGATGCTGGTGGAGATGATGGTGTGGATGATGATGACCCGATGAAGTCTAGCTTGATGACTGATGACCCACAAGTATAGGGGGTGTATCATAGTACTTTCGATAAATAGGAGTGTCGATCCCAACGAGGAGCAGAAGGTGCTGAACAGTGGTATGGAGCAGTAAATCCCTGTGAATACTTAGCAAACGGGTTTTTAGTGGTTTTCTGACAAGGCAACAAAACAAAGAGCAAATAACAAAGGTAACAAACAAACGGAGCAAGTGGCCCAATCCTTTCTTAGCAAAGGACAAGCCAGTGGAAATACTTATAAGCACCAAACTTTCTCGAGGACACATGGGAATTCTGTCAAGTGCTTTCACTGCAAAGACATCATATCGATCAAGATCAACATGACTTCTCCCATGTCCTCAAGAACACAACGAACTACTCACAAGACATCATATGGATCAAGATCAAAGATGATATGGTAATGGATAACAATCTGAACATAAACAATAATCCAATGGTTCCACTCACAAGCATCAACTACAATAGTAATTAACACCGGGAAAGTTTCCCCTAAGAACTAAAGCAATATCCAACACAATTGTTACAGCGAGACGAAGTGGTGATGATGGTGCTGGTGGAGATGATGGTGTGGATGATGATGATCCCGATGAAGCCTAGCTTGATGATGGTGTTGATGGCGACGGTCTCCCCTCTCCGGGAAGGAATTCCCCCGGCAGAAATCTGTCAGCCGGAGAGATCTTTCTCTCTCGGTGTTTTCCGCCCCTAGAGGCGGCGGAAATCTATCTGTGGTCACTCCCTGAGGCTTAGGGTTCCGAAGGGAAGATATAGGCGAAGGGGGAGAGTCGGAGGCCAGGCAGGTGGGGCACACCTGCCCTTGGTGTGGCCTTAGGTGGGCCCGCGCCTAGGGGGTGTGGGCCCCCTGCGGCCCCCCTTCGCTCCTCCTTCTGGCTTGCTTCGTCCTCTGGTAAAATAATATGTTTCCATATTTTTCTGGTATTTTTATGATCTTCGCGAAATTGCACCGAAACGCCTTCTTTTCCATCAGAATCCAGATTCCGGCAGTCCATCCTCCAAGAATCATCCAACATGCATAAACAGATGAAAAGCCATAAGTAATACCTCATAATAAGACAAATATCAATCAATAGAGGTAAATTATGATATAGAGTTGTAACATCCCTAAAATCATGATTTCAAAGATTGCATATCATTCATGCATGCATATAGAATTGAGATCAATTTCAAACTAATTTCAAGAGAACAGAAGCACATAGTGCTATCATTTCATGTGAGCAAACTTAATTAAAATGACCATCCTCATTTGAGAGCTTAGTATTTTAAAACCAAGTTTGGTTGCTTCCTTGTTGATTGGATTAAGTGTGGAATTTGAACAAAATTTTACAAAATAGAAATGGTTCCAAAAACCATTTTCAAACATTTGTAAACCAAGTGCATTGTCCCTGTTATTTGTTTTTCCAAAATGACCAAGCCAACTCAATGTGACCACATGGTTTTATGCCAAAGATTTGTGACTATTGCACACTGCAAAAATCCAGAAAAGATATGAATTCAAATAGAGTTTGAATTCATTTGAAAATCATTCTAGAAAATCAAATCAGAAAAAGAAAAGGAATAAAGAAAAGGAAAAGGGCCGGCGCTACTAATCTGGCCCATCAACAGAAGCAGCCCAACTAGCCGACCCGGGTCCCCTCTCTCTCTCGCACGCGCGGACGCACCCAGTGAGTCGCTGACGCTCGGACCCCACCTCCCTTCTGATTATTTCGCTGACAAGTGGACCCGTGGCCCCGTCGTCGTCTTCGTCAATCATGCGCGCCTGCGCCGCTCTCGCCGCCGTTACTCGCCGCAGTCACTGCCGCGTTAAATCCCCTTGATTCCGCGAGTAACTCCACGCCCCGCTCCGGCTATAAGAACCTCTCCCCCTCGCGATCATTTCCCCCCACACTACACACCCTTCTCGCCACCAGGCTGCCCCTATTTCGCTTTGCACTGCCGCAGCTCCGACGATCTCCGGCGAGATATTCCGGTAAGACCCTGTCACCCCTTGCTACCTAAACCTGCCAGTACGATCTCCGCGACCATGCGCATCTCCTAACCCCTCTGGTGCATGCTAGGAACATCCGGAGCCTCGGCAACATCGGCGACCACACGAGTCAGACGACCCCCTCAACTCCGGTGACCAATTGCGGTAAGTTCCGAGCGACCCTCACTCCCTCTTGCATACAACGTTGGTCACCACTGTCTTGCGCGTCTCCTAATCCATCTGGTTCGTGCTAGGGCGATGCGAAACCTCGGCAACGACTGCGACAGCAACTACCCGACGCCGTGCACAACTCCGACGAGCTCCAGCAGCCCCTGCCGTGCGCCCCTTGCCAAGCCACCTCCACGTTGAGCTTCGCCTCGACCCTGCGATTCTGGTGAGCACACTCTTTCCTCCCCGGGCGACCTAGAACACCGGCACCGCCATGGACAGAGTGCTCCACCGCTCGTCGTCTCCGCGCGCCGCCAGACCTTGGTCGTTTGATCAAGAGCCGTTGGATCTAGATCCAACACGTGCGATAGAACCACTTAGCGAAGCGTTACGTTTTGATCTGAACCGTGCATCGCCACTTAGATCCTACGGCTCGCGTGCATGATCCAACGCGAACCGGTACGCGCCAGTAAGATTAGGATGCGTGGCTAGGGTTTGGTTTTAAAACAGATTTTGAAACAGATTTATATTCAAATTTGATTAGGCTATAACTTTTGATCCCCACGTTAGATTTTGACAAATTTTATACCGTTGGAATCAGGGGAACAAGCCCTTTCCATTTATGCAATGTGTTTAATGTTTAGTTTCTGTTAAAATGATTTTATTTGCATAAACTTGTTTAGGACTAATTGAGTAGGTTTAGGAATTTCTTTTAGTGTCAAATAAACTTGGTTTAGCAAGTTTTTGACCTGGTTATGATTCAGTACTATGCACTTGCTTGGTTGGGTTTTAAAAAAATCATCACTTAGCATCTTGCATGCATATATATTTTTGGTTGAATATATCTTGTATGTGATTGTGGCTATATTCTATGTGTAGATTTTGGTGCTAGTGATTGTGATTGTGAAGAGTGCTACTCTCCCAACTACCAAGGCAAGTGGTACTTCATGAATATTTCCATCCCTATATTTTTATACAAGCACTAGAAATATTTTGGCTAAGTCTTGCATGTTACTATTTTGCCAAATGCCATGTTGGGAAATCCTAAGTAGTTGTAGAATTGCTAGGAAATTTCTAAGTTAGATTACTATCTATGCCATGCTTAGCCTAGCTAGTAGCAAACAAGGGTTGGTAAAATATACATGCTATGGTGAAAATATTTCTAAGTCTTTGGACTTATGTTTTTCTTAATAAAACAACTAAGTTAATGAATCACCTGGGTGGAAAGGAACTTGATTGGTGGATTTTGGCTGAGTGGTTACACAAGGCCCATGGCTATGGTTTACCTTGTGTATCTCACTTGTGGAAAGCCACCCAGGAACAAAGGGATTTTAGTGGCCAAGTGTTGAGAAGCTTCTAGTGCAGCCACTTGGCAATATGGGCTCTGCTTGGATCACATAGGTTGCTAGAACTTAGCCATTTGGACAGTTGGTGGTAGTGGGATTGATAGGTTGGAGCGCGTCCATTTGGTCTAAGGGAAGGCTTTTGAAAGGTCCTGTCTTGGGAAACCAAGTCTGGTACGGAAAGTGCACAACCTCTGCAGATGGAAAAATCTAAGTACTTAGCCAAGTCCATGGCAATGGACAACTTGAGCATCAAGACATGGAAGCTATCAAGAATCTCATAACTCCAACTTCTAAGTAAAACTTGTGGGTGAACAAGGGTGAAGGACCCCAATGTCTATTGGTGGTTCCTTGGGAAAAGTTTTGACAAAGAAAACTTAGTGATTTCAACTAATAGGAAAAACCTATTTTGAGCAAAGCAAGCCAAGCTACACTTAGCCAAATTTGCATATAGTAACTAGACCACTTAAAATATACTAAGGTATCACTTGCCAATACTATTCCAAAGTATTGACCCACTGTGGCTGTAACTTGTGATGTTGCAGGTTACTCTGATGAAGATTAGGTGTCATGAGTCTACACTCAACATGTTTGCCTGTGGCACATGAAGATGAAGACTTATATTTATTTACTTATTCAAACTCTTGTAATAGGCCTGTGGCCTTGAGTTGTAAAGACTATGTTTATCTCTGGAATGGATGTAATAAATGACCTTTGTATCTATGTACTTCATCTTAAACTGTGGATGCTAGCATTGATCCAGGGACTAGCATTGCAATCACAGGGATCCTTTTCCTTTACAAAGGAGGGATCTTACAGATGGTATCAGAGTACTGTGTTGCCTGTAGGATTATGACCCTAGGATTGGAAACCACTAAGGAAAATTTTTCAACTACTTCTACACTTGTCTATTCTTCTCGTAAACTTTTCTAATCTTCTTTCTCATCTCTATTTGTAGATGAATTCCATCAACGAAGCCGTAAGGAAAGGACCACTCATGACCATGACTTTGGAGTGTGAGACAGAGTTTCCCAAAGCTCTCAAGGACCTCATGATGGCAATGGAAATACATGGTGCAGCTGTGTACAAAGGCTTTCCTGTGATGGATGAAGGAGTTGAGTACTGGTGGGTGCAACTTCACTTGTACAAAAACAAGGAAGACAACCACAAAGAAACAGGATTCTGCATGTACACCAACACTATGGTGCACACCACATTCTTTGAGTCAGCAAGAGAAGCAGCTTGGAGGACTATCAAAGAACTTAGTGCTAGAGTCAAGTGCAGAATGCTCAACCTCCAAAAAGACTTGAAGAAAGAGAAGGAACATACCCAAGAGTTGGAAGCTACCAACCAAACCTTAAGAGGAGACATTATAGACTTAGTGATGGAGTCATGTGAGCAAGATAGGCTGATTGCCTCTAGAAACATTGTGTTAGCCAACAGATCCAGTGATATAGGATTGTAAACGTACTTCGTTAGTTGGACCACCACCTAACACCTTATTTTCCAAAATGTTTTCCTAAAATAAGAATGAACCTTGGTTGTTGTAATGACTTCATGTATGCATGACTTGTGTGTTTTGTTTCCCAAGGATGTGTATGTGATGTTTTGTCTTTTGTTTTATCTTGAATTGTGTTGTTCTAACTTTTCTATCTTATAAATAGATGCCTATTACCATCAACACTGTTGAGGAGTTCCAGGTTACCCGTTTTGGTCCTCGTATCGTTGAGCTTACCACTTTGCTCAATCTCCCTCTTCCCACCATCATGGTGCATCCCCTCACCAAGTTCGAGAGGAAGGACCTCTGGGGCTTCAAGGTGAACCAGCCCGGACGCCAGACAGAGCCTACTACGGAGGCCATCGTCTTCAAGCTCATGCACGATGACAGGGAGAGAGGCATGGAGGTAGTTATGCAGGATCTGATAGGACGTCTGCTAGGGCGACACTCCCGACAGGTTAGAGGCACCCACTTCCACGTCTTCGGAAGACGTGATGAGGATGGAGAGTCCATCGACTTCGAGGACGATTCGAGGGACACAGCAGAACCGATACGCCTGTACCTCCAGGACTTAGAGTCTCTCATTAGACACGTGGACACTGACAGGACCAATGTCATGCTCAGTAATGATGAGCTCCAGGTGCAGCTTTGCGAGAAGGACAAGCTCTTCGCGCAGCAGGACGAGATAGTCAAGGAAATGGAGGCGAAGTTCGAGACCCAGGACAGGAAGTTCAAGAGTCAGGAGAAGCGTGTCCAGGATAGGAACAAGAAGATCCGGGACATGACTGAAGAACTGCAGTCCAAGGACTTCGAGCTAGAGCAGCAGCAGGCAGTGATTGAGAGGCTTCGTTCCCAGAAGAGGTCTCTCAAGGCCAATATAGAGACCTTGACCACTAGCATCGAGGAGAACAAGGCCGTGATGGAGAACGCAGGTCTTACCTTTGTCGAGGAGGAGATTGATGCTGATGAGTAGACTTGACTACTCGTTTATCTTTTATTATCGTACTTGTTATTGAGAACTTGTTATTGGACCATCCGACATGTGGATGGCTTGCTACTTGTGTGTTTTACTTTGTGAACTTGTTATCTTGTTGTTGAACTTTTATCTTTTTGTTGCATGCTTGTGATTGCTTATGAGATATAATGTGCATGAAAAGCATCTATGGGTATCTCATTCTTATCTCTATTTGAACAAACCACAGATGCCTCCCCATCGTGCAAACCCCAACCCCAACAACAACAACAACATCACTCCAGAAATGCAACAAATGATGACTGCCCAAACTCAGCTGATGCAGATGATGACAACGTTCATCCAGAACCAAAACAACAACAACAACAACAACAACAACAACAAAAACAACAACAATAACAACAACAATAACAACAATAACAACAACAACAACAACAACAACCCTCCGGGTTTTGATATGCTCACCAGGTTCTTGAGATTGAGGCCAGCAAAGTTCTCGGGGATGACTGATCCCTTGGTGGCAAATGACTGGCTACGCTCGGTAAACAAGGACTTGGTAACAGTAGGCTGTACAGATGCTGAAAAAGTCAGATTTGCAGCACATCTGCTGGAAGGACCAGCCGCCACATGGTGGGACAACTTCCAGATCACCACTCCCATAGATGAAGTGACATGGGCTATCTTTGAGGATGGCTTTCGCATTGCTCATATCTCATCAGGAGTGATGAGTCTGAAAAAGAAAGAGTTCCACAATCTGAAGCAGCGCCACCGTAGCGTGGCTGAATACATTGAGGAGTTCAACAATCTGGCGCGTTATGCACCGGATGAAGTTGACACTGATGCCAAGAGAAAGGAGAAATTTCTTGAAGGCTTGAATGATGAGCTGAATCTGCAATTGTCTGTGGCCTATGTTCCCACTTATCAGTCGCTCTGTGACAAGGCTGCTATTTTGGAGAACAAAATGAAGCAAGTTGAGAGTAGAAAGAGGAAGCACTCCGACAAGCACAGCTCGGGATCGTCTCGCAAACGATCTCATTATGATGACAGTGGAAGCTCAAGATCCCACAAGCATGGGAAATTCAACAAGAACCACAACCACAACCGTCATGACAACAAGCATCATCGCAGTCATGACAACGACAAGTACAAGAACCACAAGAGTGTACATAAGAGCCACCACAGTGGTAATGGAAGTGGAGGTGGAAGTCAGCCTGTTAAGAGAGACATCAGTCAGGTTGAATGCTTCAAATGCAAGAAGATGGGGCATTATGCAAATGACTGCCCCGAAAAGAAAGTTGAAGGACCTAACAAGCCCAACCCTTTCCAGAAGGGACAAGTTAACCACATTAGTGTGGAGGAGGTCTATGAGGAGCCTGATGCTGTTGCTGGTAAGTTCAGACTCAATTCTGTTCTAGCATTTGTTCATTTTGATACTGGAGCATCGCATTCATTCATATCAAAAGCATTTGTTGATAGAAATGGGTTTCCAACTGAAAACATTGGGTGTCCAATAAAAGTTAGTTCTCCGGGTGGAGATATGATAGTAAGTCTTGGATGCCGGGATCTAGTAATAGAGTTCGGAAAGCATAAGTTTCCAGTGAGTCTGATAATCCTAGATTCCCAAGGACTGGATGTAATTTTGGGAATGGATTGGATGGCTAAGTATGAAGGAGTACTAGATTGTGCCAATCGTACCGTTGCACTCACAACCCCGGAAACAAAGCGGATTAAATTCAAGTCTAACTTTGAATCTAAAGGAAGTAAGCTAAATTCTCTTAAGGGGTTAGCATGGACAGTGTGCCAATTGTGAGTGAGTATCCGGATGTGTTTCCGGAAGAATTGCCGGGAATGCCACCAGATAGAGATGTGGAGTTTCTGATAGATTTGGTACCAGGATCCGGACCAATAGCAAAGAGGCCATATAAAATGTCAGTTGATGAACTGAAAGAACTCAAGAAACAACTTGGAGAACAGTTGCAGAAGGGATTTATTCAACCAAGTTCTTCATCTTGGGGAGCCCCGGTTTTGTTCGTGGAGAAGAAGGATAGAAGTCAACAATTATGCATAGATTACCGTTCACTCAACGAGGTAACTATCAAGAATAAATATCCTTTGCCTAGAATCAATGACTTGTTTGATCATCTTGAAGGAGCATGTGTGTTCTCAAAAATTGATCTCCGGTTAGGCTATTTTCAACTCAAGATAAGAGAACAAGACATACCCAAAACAGCTTTCACTACGAGGTATGGATTGTATGAGTATACCGTAATGCCTTTTGGCTTGACCAATGCTCCAGCATACTTCATGAATATGATGAACAAGTTGTTCATGGAATTTCTAGACAAGTTTGTTGTCGTTTTCATCAATGACATCTTAGTCTACTCCAAGAGCAAAGAAGAGCATGAAGGACATTTGCAATTGATACTTGAGAAGTTAAGGGAGCATAAACTTTATGCCAAATTCAGCAAGTGTGAGTTCTGGTTGGAGGAAGTTGGATTTCTTGGTCATGTTATGACAAAGGATGGTGTTGCAGTTGATCCTGCTAAGGTTTCAGCTGTGACTGAATGGGAGTCTCCCAAGTCCGTGAAAGAAGTTCATAGTTTCCTTGGCTTAGCAGGTTACTACAGAAGGTTCATTGAGAATTTCTCAAAGGTAGCTAAGCCCATGACTGAATTGTTAAAGAAAGACAAGAAGTTTGCTTGGTCTGAAGGTTGTGAACTCAGCTTTCAGGAGTTGAAGAAGAGACTTGTGACAGCACCAGTCTTGTGTCTGCCAGATTTGGAAAAAGATTTCCAAGTATATTGTGATGCATCTCATCAAGGATTGGGCGCAATACTTATGCAAGATGGTAAAGTTGTGGCTTATGCCTCGAGACAACTCAAAACTCATGAAGTGAACTATCCTACTCATGATTTAGAGTTAGCCTCTGTCGTCCATGCACTCAAAACATGGAGACACTATATTTTGGGAAAGCGTTGTGAAGTGTTCACAGATCACAAAAGTTTGAAGTATATCTTCACTCAGAAGGAAATTAATATGAGACAAAGAAGATGGTTAGAACTTATCAAGGACTATGACTTAAGTTTGCAATACCACCCCGGTAAAGCAAATGTTGTAGCAGATGCTCTAAGTCGTAAGGTGTTTGTGAATGGCCTTACCAAAGGAGAATTGCCAGATGATTTGTGTACCCAATTCAGAAAACTCAGATTGGAGATTGTGCCTGAAGGACATCTTATGTCTTTGGATGTTCAACCCACTTTGTTGGACAAGATCCGAGAAGCCCAGAAGACTGATAAGGAAATTGAAGAGATTAAGGAAAAGATTGGCAAAGGAAAAGCCAAAAATTTCCATGAAGACGAATAGGGTACTTTATGGCATGGGAAACGTATTTGTGTTCCACAAGACCCGGAGTTGCGGAAACTTATTTTGCAGGAAGCACACAACTCTCCGTATTCTATTCACCCGGGTAACACCAAAATGTACATGGACATGAAAGAAAGATTTTGGTGGAATAATCTCAAGAAGGACATCGCCGAACATATTGCTTTGTGTGATGTGCGTAGTAGAGTGAAAGCGGAGCATCAGAAACCAGCAGGTTTGCTTCAACCACTACCTATTCCTGATTGGAAGTGGGACAAGATTGGTATGGATTTCATTACCGGATTACCAAGGACCAGGTCAGGGTATGATTCCATATGGGTAGTAGTGGATCGCCTAACTAAAGTGGCTCATTTCATACCCGTGAAGACAGCCTATACAAGTGCTAAGTTAGCCAAAATTTACATGAGTAGAATTGTATGTCTACATGGTGTGCCCAAGAGTATTGTATCTGATAGGGGAACTCAATTCACTTCCCATTTTTGGAGACATCTACATGAGTCGTTGGGAACGAGGTTGGAATTCAGTACTGCTTTTCATCCTCAAACCGATGGACAAACGGAAAGGACTAATCAGATTCTCGAAGACATGTTGAGGGCATGTGCCCTAGACTATGGAGCCAGTTGGGATGAAAGTCTTCCTTACGCAGAGTTTTCTTATAACTACAGCTATCAAGCCAGCATTGAGATGGCACCGTTTGAGTTTCTCTACGGAAGAAAGTGTACCACCCCATTGTTATGGAATGGTGTGGGAGAAAGAAGTTTATTCGGGCTAGATCTTATCAAAGAAGCCGAAGAGAAGGTCAAATTGGTTAAGGACAGGTTGAAGATAGCACAGTCCCGACAGAAAAGCTACGCGGATCCTAAGCGTAGAGAAGTTACCTACGAAGTTGGTGATAGAGCCTATCTTAGAGTGTCACCACTTCGTGGAGTGAAAAGATTCGGAGTCAAAGGAAAATTGGCACCAAGATATGTTGGGCCATTTAAGATTTTGAGTCGCAAAGGAGAAGTTGCCTATGAAATTGAACTGCCTGAATCTCTGTCAGCTGTCCATAATGTGTTTCATGTGAGTCAGCTTAAGAAATGTCATCCAGAAATGGAAGAAACTTCTTTGAAGGATACTATACCTTTGGAAGAAGTTCAACTAGAAAGTGATCTCACTTATGAAGAGAAACCTATCAAGAATCTTGAGACTGCAGAAAGGGTCACAAGGACAAAGACTATCAAGTTTTGCAAAGTGTAGTGGAATCATCATTCCGAAGAGGAAGCAACATGGGAAAGAGAAGATGATCTTCGGAAAGACCACCCTCACCTATTTGCTAGCCAATCTGAATCTCGAGGGAGAGATTCACCTTAAGGGGGTTAGATTTGTAACATCCCTAAAATCATGATTTCAAAGATTGCATATCATTCATGCATGCATATAGAATTGAGATCAATTTCAAACTCATTTCAAGAAAACAGAAGCACATAGTGCTATCATTTCATGTGAGCAAACTTAATTCAAATGACCATCCTCATTTGAGAGCTTAGTATTTTAAAACCAAGTTTGGTTGCTTCCTTGTTGATTGGATTGAGTGTGGAATTTGAACAAAATTTTACAAAATAGAAATGGTTCCAAAAACCATTTTCAAACATTTGCAAACCAAGTGCATTGTCCCTGTTATTTGTTTTTCCAAAATGACCAAGCCAACTCAATGTGACCACATGGTTTTATGCCAAAGATTTGTGACTATTGCACACTGCAAAAATCCAGAAAAGATTTGAATTCAAATAGAGTTTGAATTCATTTGAAAATCATTCTAGAAAATCAAATCAGAAAAAGAAAAGGAATAAAGAAAAGGAAAAGGGTCGGCGCTACTAATCTGGCCCATCAACAGAAGCAGCCCAACTAGCCCACCCGGGTCCCCTCTCTCTCTCTCGCACGCGCGGACGCACCCAGTGAGTCGCTGACGCTCGGACCCCACCTCCCTTCTGATTATTTCGCTGACAAGTGGACCCGTGACCCCGTCGTCGTCTTCGTCAATCACGCGCGCCTGCGCCGCTCTCGCCGCCGTTACTCGCCGCAGTCACTACGGCGTTAAATCCCCTTGATTCCGCGAGTAACTCCACGCCCCACTCCGGCTATAAGAACCTCTCCACCTCGCGATCATTTCCCCCCACACTACACACCCTTCTCGCAACCAGGCTGCCCCTATTTCGCGTTGCACTGCCGTAGCTCCGACGATCTCCGACGAGATATTCCGGTAAGACCCCGTCGCCCCTTGCTACCTAAACCTGCCAGTACGATCTCCACGACCATGCGCATCTCCTGACCCCTCTGGTGCATGCTAGGAACATCCGGAGCCTCGACAACATCGGCGACCACACGAGTCAGACGACCCCCTCAACTCCAGTGACCAATTGCGGTAAGTTCCGAGCGCCCCTCGCCCCCTCTTGCATACGAGGTTGGTTGCCACTGTCTTGCGCGTCTCCTAATCCATCTGGTTCGTGCTAGGGTGACGCGAAACCTCGGCAACCACTGCGACAGCAACTACCCGACGCCGTGCACAACTCCGACGAGCTCCAGCAGCCCCTGCCGTGCGCCCCTTGCCAAGCCACCTCCACGTTGAGCTTCGCCTCGACCCTGCGATTCTGGTGAGCACACTCTTTCCTCCCCGGGCGACCTAGAACGCCGGCACCGCCATGGACAGAGCGCTCCGCTGCTCGCCGTCGCCGCGCGCCGCCAGACCTTGGTCGTTTGATCAAGAGCCGTTGGATCTAGATCCAACACGTGCGATAGAACCACTTAGCGAAGCGTTACGTTTTGATCTAAACCGTGCATCGCCACTTAGATCCTACGACTCGCGTGCATGATCCAACGCGAACCGGTACGCGCCAGTAAGATTAGGATGCGTGGCTAGGGTTTGGTTTTAAAACAGATTTTGAAACAGATTTATATTCAAATTTGATTAGGCTATAACTTTTGATCCCCACGTTAGATTTTGACAAATTTTATACCGTTGGAATCAGGGGAACAAGCCCTTTCCATTTATGCAATGTGCTTAATGTTTAGTTTCTGTTAAAATGATTTTATTTGCATAAACTTGTTTAGGACTATTTTGAGTATAGAAATGGTTTAGGAATTTGTTTTAGTGTCAAATAAACTTGGTTTAGCAAGTTTTTGACCTGGTTATGATTTAGTACTATGCACTTGCTTGGTTGGGTTTTAAAAAAAATCATCACTTAGAATCTTGCATGCATATATATTTTTGGTTGAATATATCTTGTATGTGATTGTGGCTATATTTTATGTGTAGATTTTGGTGCTAGTGATTGTGATTGTGAAGAGTGCTACTCTCCCAACTACCAAGGCAAGTGGTACTTCATGAATATTTCCATCCCTATATTTTTATACAAGCACCAGAAATATTTTGGCTAAGTCTTGCATGTTACTATTTTTCCAAATGCCATGTTGGGAAATCCTAAGTAGTTGTAGAATTGCTAGGAAATTTCTAAGTTAGATTACTATCTATGCCATGCTTAGCCTAGATAGTAGCAAACAAGGGTTGGTAAAATATACATGCTATGGTGAAAATATTTCTAAGTCTTTGGACTTATGTTTTTCTTAATAAAACAACTAAGTTAATGAATCACCTGGGTGGAAAGGGACTGGATTGGTGGATTTTGGTTGAGTGGTTACACAAGGCCCATGGCTATGGTTTACCTTGTGTATCTCACTTGTGGAAAGCCACCCAGGAACAAAGGGATTTTAGTGGCCAAGTGTTGAGAAGCTTCTAGTGCAGCCACTTGGCAATATGGGCTCTGCCTAGATCACATAGGTTGCTAGAACTTAGCCATTTGGACAGTTGGTGGTAGTGGGATTGATAGGTTGGAGCGCGTCCATTTGGTCTAAGGGAAGGCTTCTGAAAGGTCCTGTCTTGGGAAACCAAGTCTGGTGGGGAAAGTGCACAACCTCTGCAGATGGAAAAATCTAAGTACTTAGCCAAGTCCATGGCAATGGACAACTTGAGCATCAAGACATGGAAGCTATCAAGAATCTCATCACTCCAACTTATAAGTAAAACTTGTGGGTGAACAAGGGTGAAGGACCCCAATGTCTATTGGTGGTTCCTTGGGAAAAGTTTTGACAAAGAAAACTTAGTGATTTCAACTAATAGGAAAAACCTATTTTGAGCAAAGCAAGCCAAGCTACACTTAGCCAAATTTGCATATAGTAACTAGACCACTTAAAATATACTAAGGTATCACTTGCCAATACTATTCCAAAGTATTGACCCACTGTGGCTGTAAATTGTGATGTTGCAGGTTACTCTGATGAAGATTAGGTGTCATGAGTCTACACTCAACATGTTTGCCTGTGGCACATTAAGATGAAGACTTATATTTATTTACTTATTCAAACTCTTGTAATAGGCCTGTGGCCTTGAGTTGTAAAGACTATGTTTATCTCTGGAATGGATGTAATAAATGACCTTTGTATCTGTGTACTTCATCTTAAACTGTGGATGCTAGCATTGATCCAGGGACTAGCATTGCAATCACAGGGATCCTTTTCCTTTACAAAGGAGGGATCTTACAAGAATGGTGATGCAAATTGGGCGTATCAACGCCCCCAAGCTTAGACTTCGCTTGTCCCCAAGCGAAAACTGAGCTCAGTAAACATGTCCACAGGTTTATGGAGTGAAGTGTCGATAAAAGAATACGAACAAGAAGCATCACACTTACCATCGCACAACTCATAGAAGAAAGCAACTCACCATTATATAACTTAGCTTGCAACCAAGTACAACAGTCACAATAGAGATCCATAAAGATAAATCATAATTGGAATTGGCAAACTTGTTCTTGGTCAGAGAACACCTGGCAAATAGTTTCACAAAAAGCTTTTTTGTAGAAGTTTCAAAACAGGAGCACTCTTTGCTCAAAAAGGTTTTTCATAAGTGAAGGCTTTCAAAGTAATACTCAATAGATAAGAGTTTTGTGCAAACAAGGAAGATAAAGAACATGATTGAATAAATCACCATATGAATGCTTGAAACACAACAACTCAAATGCTTGCTGGAGATAGAGAGGAAGTAGGTTTACTGACTCAACTTGGAAGTGGGAGAAAGGTCCCTTCATAGAGGGAGCCAGGGATTACAAGTCATAAAGAGCTTCCAAAAGATTATGGTACTTACTAGCTTTGATCCCTCATTGCCCCTATCATAAGCATCTTGAGATTATGTAGCACCCCGGGTAAAACCACTACTAGAAAATCGCCTGCATTTATAGCTGTGCATCATCATCATATCGACATGCATGTTTTAACTAAAACTATTTTGGAAAAGCCCCTCTTTATTTTCTAGATATTGCCCATCTTCATTTCAAATATAAAACCCTGGTGTTTCCGGATGTCTCTATTTTTCAAAACCCTATTTGTAAATGTTTTTATTTTAAAAGAAATAAAATAAATAAATAGATATAAAATATTTTTATCGGGGGAGGTAGCCACAGGCCAGGCCCAAAAGCCCAGCCGCAGCCACCTACCACCCCAACCTGGTCAAACCCTAATCCCTCCCCACTCCCTCACCCGGCCGCCGCCACCCACCCGGTTGCACCCCACCACCCCCGCCTAAACCAATCCTCGCACGCCTCCACTCACGCACGCGACCCACTCCCTCGCAGCGATCCCTGCGTGCAAATCCAGCTTCCCTGACCCGTTTCCTCGCCAACCACCGCGTTTTCCGTCCCGTGTGTGGCCCCACCCCACGTCTCCTCGCGATTCCTCTCGTCCCCGACGGTTCTCTCCCCTGCTCGACAATCAACGCCGCCCCCGGGTCGATCCCGCCGTTCCTTACCCTATCGGCCTCAGGCCCTGCCGCGGCTCTCCTCCTCGGCTCTGTCTCGTCGCCGCGCGGACCTCATCACCGACCGCGACCATCGCCTCTCCTCACCCGCACGAGGCCGTCTCTGCTCGACCAGCGCCCCGCAGCGAACTCCGTGTCGCCCCGTCCTCCTCTGCACCTCGCCGTTGCCGCCTTCTGTCGCCGCCTGTGGACAGGGCCCTTGCATGCCATGCCGCCGTTGCTTGTCCTCGGCCGCGGACGCCCAGCACTGCCCCCGTCCGCTGCTCCTCCTCCAGCCGCCGCCTGGGGCGACCTTCAACCGAGCCCCTCCCTGCCGGCCTTGACCACGCCCAGCGTGCCGTCGCCAGAAGGAGCTCGCCGTCGAGTCCGCCCGGATTGGCCTCCTCGCTGCCTCGCGGTGGTGCCGACCGGCGTCATTCGTCCCGTCCTCCTCGAGACGCTCGTCCGTGAGCCGTTCATGCCCTATAACTCGTCCTCTCTACGCGCCATCCTCCAGCAGGTAGCATTGATGCCGGTCCGTCTCTGGCCTCCCTGTGCTCCAGGCCATAGTGCCCTGCATCCCCGCTGCCGAGCATGCAGGGTGTTCGACCAAATAACCGTCTGGACATGCCCTCCTGGCACATACCAAGTGCGGGGCCACGTGTCCAACCCTACTAGTACCAAATGAGTCTAAAACCTTCCGAGTTGCAAGGCCGACATGATCTTCCTCGGTGGCAACGACAAATCAGACAAGGATCACCAAGAATAACTGCCACCAAGGTCTTCCACACGGATCACCGAGCACTTCTACATGGACGCCAAGATCTACTCCCCGGATCCCGAAGACCGATCTCGGCAAACCCCAAGACTTTCGCCCCACCAATGTGTGACCCCTTTCCCGAGACCATATTTTTATAATATATAATATCTACCTGTTGCATATATTTGTACATGCTTGCACACATATCTTGTGGTTTGGGGGCCTTATGCGGATTCACCTCATAATTAAATATGGGGTCCATATGTGGGCAAATCTAGTCTTATATTGGCCCCATTTAAATTTGTGTAGCGAACCAATGCCATATTTTGCCATGTTAAGACAACATTTAAATTGTGGGGTATCTAAACAACTTGATACAATTAATTGTCGGGACTCCGGTTCCACTTAATGTGGCCTAATTACATCGCATCTTTGCCATGCCATACATCATACATGCATCATGCCCGTTTTCTGCCGTAGTATTAAATATTGCATCCGGTGTTTCTTCTAGTGTTTGCTTCTTCACGAATAGGCCGATGAGTTGATGCAAGTGTCGACCCGATCTCCGGAGGAATCTTCAGCGGTGTTTTCCAGGCGAGCATCCTCCCCCTTTCTACCTATCTTACATTTCTAGTCTTTACTTCCTCATGTTGATCTATTGCTATATGTGTTGCGATGCTATAGATTTCGTACTCGTTATACTTCCCTGCAGCCCTTATATTGCCATGGACACATCCTATTACATGTTGTTTGGTAGATAGTCGGCCCGCGAGTCATAGTCACTTGCTCAGGTGCTGCTTTGCGTCGTCGATGTTCCATCGTTGTTGGGTGGTTGACACATGCTTAATGGTGGAGAGGATCAAGACTTTAATTATTGTTTAATAACTAAAATTGAAAGTAGGTAAATAATGAAGAGGCACCGGTGGGTAATAGACAATATTTGGTTTTTAACCGCTCACTGGTGTCCCATAGGACCCCGAGTTCTTGACACCTGTTCCGAGATCGAGCGCACTAACCACGGGTGGGGTGTGTGGGCACCCCCATCGATTAGTACCTGATTTCAAAGTACTGTACCGGGGGCCACAAAGTAGTTTGGGGATTTATTACTATCCTGTACTTATGCCATGCTTTACTGCTTTATTTATGATTGCGCGTGGAGCGCCTGTACTGTTTAGGAACCCCGTGATACGTTTTCGCTGTATCGACAAGCCCAGTCACACTTTCGGGTTCCCAGTCGTTTACAGCCGTCGACACAAACCCTGGGTCCGTCTCGGAGACCGGCCGACTTCGGTACGGGTAGCTTAGTGGGGTGGCCCCCCGTGCTTGCTTTGGGTCTGGGAAACGTCGTGTCCGAAACCCCGTCGACATACCGTTGGGTGTATGTTTTGTGATCTTGTACCTACCTGATCTGACAACAAGGGTGTAGGTGCGTGTGGAAACTTTGGTGCACCCCTGCAGGGTTAAATCTTTTCGAGAAGCCGTGTCCGCGGTTATGGACGACTTGGAGCACAGTTCTTGATCATAGACAACTATTACTAAATTTTACTGTTATAATTTGACTTGTATCCGATATGACTAGTAATCAGCTTCACTACAACGGAATGGATAAATAAAAGTACCAACAACTGCTGGGTTTGGGATATGTCATGCTAATTGTATCTGACTAGTAAGTATCGCACCTACAATGGAATGGTTAACTAAAAGTGCCCACTTCTTATTATATCAGGATGACTATCTATACCTGACTAGTAATTGCTGCCACGATAACTGAATAAATAAAACTGCCAACTGTGTGAGTTCGTCGGTTGACTTCCTTGTTTGGTCTCGAGGGGGAAATACCAGGATGGGTATGTTTGGTGGTAGTATCAGGTTGGTTCCGAATAGGTCTTTCTTACCCCTCTCTGATAGCCGCTAGTTGTATCGAGTCTCTATAGGTTGTTTAGTGCATGCTGCGCTGCCGCTTCAGTCCACCATACCTATGTAGGCGAGGACCGCCGAATTCTAGTCTCGCCGTGTACTGGCCTCAGTACTGACCGCTCTCTTTTTCCTTTTCCCTTTGTCGGCACCCCTTTTGTCTTTAGAAGGTTTTGAGATCGATGTCGTTAGCAGGGTTACCCTTCCGGCTTGGCCTAGGCAGGGTTATGGACGCCATTGGTTATTCTTCAGGGCTCTTAGCTCAATTTGCATCTTGTACGTACTCGGACGCTGTATTATTTTCAAGGTGATTTGGATCTTTGTACTGTAAATCTATATTCTTGACTCTTTGAGTCGCTGTTGTATATATCTTTTCTGTGGGTTCCATCATGGACTATTGTGTAAAGATATTACTTCATTTTCCACCCACACGAAAGTGCCTGGTGGGCACCTTTGAATCGTTTCTATGCGGGTTTGGCGGGAATCGTTGAAACTTGCATAGGGCCGATTCGAGGGTGTTACAGATTATTAAGGTTAAAGTGAACAAAGATGGAGTATATGCTTGACGAAATATAAGTTGGCAATATCATGTCCCTTGAATATGAGGGCCACTCCTCATGCTTCATCAACTTTGGGCCCAGGCAAGTTCTTGTCATTATAAGTACTTGCATATCATTGAGAACCCCCAACGGGGTACCCCTTGCACATGGTACAGGAGCTTTCCCATAACCAAAATGACAAGGCAAGCAGACAATGAGCATCTCAGCAATCTTTTTATTTACTATGTGTATAGTTTTTTATTGAGGATGCTTCACAGAATGCTCACTATGGTGGTGTTGCAAGTTTCCACCATGATTAGGCATGGCTTAGACTAGCGGCCCAGGCGTTTCTCTAACACAAAGTACAAATTCCATGGACTCACAAGTTCCCCACTTATTTCACATCGTTGACATCCATAGACAAAAGAGCACGATATCAACAATGTACAAAGTACAAGTGCTATGTTGAAAACATTACCCGTGATAGCACGGATCTGCTAATTCCAACGTATAGATGCAAGCATATACAACTTCGATGTCCACAATGGTTCAAGTCTATTAGGGGCATGAAAATAAGGTGTGCCATCAAGTTCGTGAGAGCTTTACTAACTAGTTTTCACATAACAAAATACTTTTTAATTTTGAAGGTAGATGAAGCTTGAGAATTTGCTTGGAATAGCAAAAGCTACTAGGTATATATGGTGGACACAAGTGGCAAAAATTTTGTTCAAAGGGATTTGGAAACATGAGAAGTATGCCTTCTCAAAGCAGGTTTCTGGCTAGCAAGGCTGGGTAGCAAGCAAGAGAGTTGAAAGAAACAAGCAAACATACAAGTAAAAAAGCCAAACATGCAATCTTCCTTGAAGACACAAAAGATCTTAAATAAAGAATACTAAGCTTATGAGCCAACAAGAAAGAAAACAAATGATACCAAATACCTGTAAGCTTTTTCTTTCTCTTTTTCTTTCAAACCTCAAAAATTGTTGCTACTGACCAGAACTCGGTTTGCCAAAACCAATTTAGAGTTACTTGATGCTCCCAAAGTGGTGCCAATACTAATCAACAAGATCCATCATATAATAGAGATTGTAAACTAAAATAAGAAGTGCAAAACGTAAAAGATGAGACTTCTCATTAATATTCAATAAAGGAACTCACACCAAGGGATACATAGATAATCAACTAAAGGAGAGATACTTACACATGCAAACCAAACTATAAGATAACTTCTCTACCACAGATATGAATGCACTAAAAAGGTAAAAGATAAAAGATAATGGTGGTGATACCGCGGGACTCCCCCAAGCTTGGAACAAGTAAGGGGATGCCAAACCTGATGACGAATTACTCCTTTGGTGGTGGTGGTGGTGTTCTCTTGATAAGTTCTTCAATAAGTTTCCTCAACTCCTCGAACTCAAAAGTGAGAGTACGGATTAGCTCCGAGTTTTGCTCTATACGGTTCATGATCATGTCAGTCCGAGAATCCCAGTCCTTGTTAATCTTTCTCCATTCTTCCAAATTAGAGTGTTTCTTCCCTTCACGGTTAGAACAAGGGGTATTAGGAGGAAGTATGCATGGAGCGAGGATATGGTGCGAAGTTCTCCCTCCTGTAGACATCTGTGATGTCCCCTTAAGCTTGGTAGGTCGTGCCATCAAACCAATGCTTGCAACGGTAGCGTGAGTGTCTGGTTGCTTGTCCTCATCCATGTCACCTTCATACCCTACTGAAGTCTCCTCCTCCTTGGTTACCTTAGGTTCTTCTTCCTCGGGCTTCTTGCCTTTGTTGTTGGCGGAGGCCATGGTGCTCTAAACTTGAGAAGATTTCTTGACAGAAACAGATCGAAACGAAAACATGATGAGAACACGACACAAGAACCTCGAGGGATCCGGGGGTTATATATTACGAAGTTTCAATGCATAAGGAAGGTTTTGACACGGAAACAAGGCAGAGACGGAGTTCGAGGGGGAACACCCCCCTCAGGCGCGGCCAGGCTGGGCCCACGCCTGGGGTGGGTTTGTCCACCCCGGGATTCGTTTCCTATTCAGTTTCATCTCGTAACTTCCCTTATGTATGAAAAACATCAAAAATATAAAAAGATTGGAGTTTCACGAACCTTCTGTTTTCACCACTTTTACCTATTCAAAGACGAACTCTGCAGATTCCTTTCTCCTTCTCCTGAAAATTTCCTTCATACAAAACCCTTGCACAAACTCAAATACAACATTAGTTAAGCAAAAACAATAAACATTTGGTACACACTTCAACTAAAAACCCATCAAAACAAAAGCTTCTGTAAGAGGCAAATGCAAATGATGGCAGAAATCTGTCAAAACAGACCAGCGGGTAAAGATTGATTTTTTCAAAGACCTTCTGTTGATCAAATCAAAAAGTGCAAAACTAATGAAAGTTGGGTAACAATCTGGAGAACAAACTCAGAAAAATTCAGCTCCATCCGAAATACTGAGCTTCCTCACGATTTTTTACAATACAACACAAAAATCTGTCCCAGGACAGCCACTTTTTACAACTCCTCTACTTCACAAAAGTAGTTGAACTTGACACAAAAACCAAAACAAAAGGGATAAGGAGCGGTTACTACTAAAGTAATAACTTCCAAGACTCGACAAAACTCTTGGGTTATCTCCCAACAAGTACTTTTCTTTAATGCCTTTAAGTTAGGCTTGAAACTTTCAAGGATGCTCACATAGGATATATATATTTGAAGTGAAAGAGAGCATCAAGAAGCAAATAACAAACACACTTGAGTTTAACCCACTTCCTATGCATGGGGGTATCATGAGAAAACGAATTGTTGAAACAAAAAGCCATAAGCATAGGAAGACAAAACAGATGCAACTTTAAAGCTTTCAAAATAAAACGGGGAAACTTAACATCATTGAGATGCATAAAACCATGTTTCCCTCTCTCATAATAACTTTCAGTAGCACTTTGAATAAAGTTGACAATATAGCTATCACTGGAAACAAATTTATCATCAGAATAAGCATACTTACAGTCACCAAAAAGAGGTCCAAGGTCATAGACTGGATCAATAGAAGCAAGTTGTTTCATCCTAAAATCTTTATTAGGCAAGCTATTTTCACAAGGAGCTTTATCAAATTTAGAAAAGTTAAACTCATAAGAATCTCCATCAAACTTAGTTAAAACTTTTCCTTCTTACAATCAATAATAGCTCCACAAGTGTTCAAGAAAGATCTACCAAAAATGATAGGACAAGTTTTGCTAGCTGCTGAATTAAGCACTAGAAAATCAGCAGGATACTTAACCTTACCGCAGAGAACCTCCACATCTCTTACAATGCCAATGGGGCAAATGGTTTCCTTATTAACAAGGTGGATAACCACATCAATGTCTTCAAGATCACAAGGACCAATCTCATGCATAATTTCCATGTAAAGCTCATAAGGAATAGCACTAGAACTAGCACCAATATCACATAAACCATAATAGCAATGATCACCAATTTTAACAGAAAGCACGGGAACACTAGCTTTTCTAGCCTTACTAGGATGAGAGATAATATTAGAAGCATATTCACAGAAGACAATATGCTCATCCTCTATATTTCTAGTGACAGTGTCTTTCACAATAGCTACCACATGTTCATCACTCAATTGCTTACCAGGCTCCACAGTTTTCATTGTAACTTTGTTATTTGCACTAATAATCATAGAATACTCCTTTACCTTAGCTGGGAAAGGTATTTTCTCAACATAAGGTTCAGGCACAATATGATAAATAGTACAAACTTCGGTACTTCTAACAGAAACATGATTAACAACATCTTTATAAGGAGCATGGTACTTATTCCACTTCTTTGGAATTTCTATGTAAGAGGAAAAGGCTTTAAAACAGTTGGCAATACTTTGGGAATCAAGACCAAACTCATTGCTAATATCACGGAAGTCATCAGTTCCCATAAAAGATTTAATGCATTCATAATCATAGTTTATACCTTACTTTCTTCCTTTATCATTCTCCCAAGCTTCAGTGTTATCTTGAATACGGTCTAAGAGATCCCATTTAGCTTCTTCCTTCATACGTGTAAATGATCCAGCACAAGAAGCATCTAGTAAATCTTTATCATGAAGAGAAAGCCTAGCATAAAAGTTATTGAGAATAATATTGTTAGGGAGTTCATGAATATGACATTTAAGCATTAGTAACTTCAATCTCCCCAAGCTTGAGCTGTACTTTCTCCATCAAGAGGCCAAAAGTTATATATAAGATTTCTATCTTTATGAATTTCACTGGGAGGATAAAATTTAGAGTAAAAGAGAGATGCCATCTCCTGTAAGATCCCTCCTTTGTAAAGGAAAAGATCCCTGTGATTGCAATGCTAGTCCCTGGATCAATGCTAGCATCCACAGTTTAAGATGAAGTACACAGATACAAAGGTCGTTTATTACAGTCATTCCAGAGATAAAACATAGTCTTTTACAACTCAGGGCCAAAGGCCTAATACAAGAGTTTATGGAATAAGTAAATAAACATAAGTCTTCATCTTCATGTGCCACAGGCAAGCATGTTGAGTGTAGACTCATGACTCCTAATCATCATCGGAGTAACCTGCAACATTACAAGTTACAGCCACAGAGGGTCAATACTTTGGAATAGTATTGGCAAGTGATACCTTAGTATATTTTAAGTGGACTATAATACTATATGCATTTGGCTGGTGGAGCTTAGGCTTGCATTGCTCAAAATAGATTTTTCCTTAACTTTTGAAAACACTAAGTTTTTGCTTGGCACAAAACACCCAAGGCATCTACCAATCAAAGACTGAAGATCCACTCAGGGCATCTACCAATCAAGGACTGAAGATCCTTTTAACCCTTGTTCACCCACAAGTTTTATTTAGAAATTGGAGTGATGAGATTCTTGAAGCTTCCATGTCTTGATGCTCAAATTGTCCTTTACCAGGGACATGGCTAAGTACTTAGGTTTTACACTCTGCAGAGGTGGTGCACTTTCCCCACAAGACTTGGTTTCCCAAGACAAGATCCTTCAGAAGCCTTTCCTTAGTCAAATGGACGCGTTCCAACCTATCATTCCCTCTACCACCAACTGTCCAAGAGACTAAGTTCTAGCAACCTAAGATCATGGCAGAGCCCATATTGCCAAGTGGTTGCACTTGAAGCTTCTCAACATTTGACATCTCAAATCTCTTTGTTCCTGGGTGGCCATCCACAAGTGAGATACACAAGCCAAGTATGGCCTTGTGAACCACTCAACATAAACCATTCCTTCCATTTCCACCCAGGTGATTCATTAACTTAGTTGTTTTTGTTAAATAAAACATAAGTCCTCAGACTTAGAATATTTTTCCATAGTGTGAATATATAAACCACCCTTGTTTTCTAGTAGCTAGGCTAAGCATGATAGTAATAGGAATCTTGACTTAGGTAATTTTCACTAAGGTTTCACCTAATAGGTTTTCCCAAAGCATAGTTTATACTTAGCAAAAATCCATGCAAGTCCTATACTTAGAAAAATAATACTAATGCATATATAAAATATAGGAATGGAATATTCATGATGATATCACTTGACTTGGTAGTGTGGAGAGTAGCACTCGTCACAATCACAATCACTAGCAAAATCTACACACAAAGTTGTAGCACACAATTACACACAAATATATACAAACAAAGATAATATGAATGCATCCATGCATGATTCTACTAAGTGGTGATTTTTTGAAAACTCTACCAAGCAAGTGCAAGATTACAGAAACTAAACAAGTCACAAAGTAGCCAAGACAAACTTAATTAACCCTAAAATAATTTTACTAAACTAAAACTATTCTCAAAAAGGCCTCAAACAAGTTTCTGCAATTTAAGCCAAACTAATGGTTACTATTTGCTAAACAAAAAGGATAGGCAGAAAGGTCTTGTTTTTCTGAATCCAACGGTATAAAAATTGCAAAAATCTAACGTGGCATTCAAAAGTTATAAGCATTTGAATTTGGATCAAATTTCTGGTTTTAAATCTATTTTCAGATCTAACCCTAGCCACGCGTCGCGCTGTGATTGGCGCGTACCGCTTCGGTTGGATCGCACTCTGCAGCCGCAGGATCTAAACAGATTGTACGCTCTAGATCGCGTACCGCTTTGGGGTTAAGTGGATCTATCCTAGCGCTACGATACAGATCTAACGGTGCTCGTTCAAATGGCCAAATCCTGGCGGCGCACGGTGTCAGCGAGCGGCGGAGCGCTCGGTCTACGACGGCGCTTGCGTTTCAGGTCGTCCACGAGAGGGAGAAGGGTCATACCAGATTCGCAAGAGGTTGCTGAAGCTCAAGGTGGCTCTGGTTTGTCAAGGGGCGCACTGAGCTGCGGTAGATTTCTCGCCGGAGTTGAATCTGGCAACGGCGGTTCTGTTCGAGGTCGGAGACGACGTTGAAGATCTCTAGGGTGCAAACAAAGGGCGTGGTCAGATGCAGATGATCAAGGCGAAGATGCGTGCGTGAACGACAAGGCTTAGGGCGGTCTGGACTTACCACTAGAGCTTGCCGGAGTTCGTGCAGAAGACGGTGGCGGCCAGTCGACGATGTTGCCAAGGCTACGGTTCATGCGAGGGCAAACGAAGTGTGTTAAAAGAAGCACAGAGGCTCACTGAACCAGATAGCAAGAACGAGAGGCATAGGGGAGCTCGGAACTCACCGGAATCGTGGCTGCAGCTCGTCGGAGACGGCGGGGCTACAGGAAGCAATGCTCGCAGCCTGGTGGCGCTCTGGGTTCGGGGTTTGAGGGAGAAGGGAGAGGGGGCAGAGGAGGTTTATATATCCTGGTCATGAGCGAGAATTACTCGGGCATTGAATCGAATTGACGCCGCGAATTAAACACAGAAAACGCCCGCGTTGATTTGGGGATGAACTGGTCGTGCGGGTGGAGACGATGCTGACGTGGAGAAGGCCCGCCTGTCAGCGAAGTGCGTGGAGTGGAGGTGGGGTCTGGCTGTCAGTGACTCAACGCGTGTGCTCGCCCGTGAGAGAATAAACAGAAAATCCCGGGTGGGCTTGATGGGCCTGATCCACTGCTGGGCCAGATTCCAGCCGCGCGGCCTTTTTCCTTTGTTAGCCTCTTTTCTTTTTCTAATTCTATTTTCTGGAATGTTTTTGATATGAATTCAAATCCTTTTGAATTCAAACAAATCTGGGGATTTTTGTAGGGTACTGTGGTTTCAAAATCAGTCAAATAACCAAGTGGTTACCTTGCAAAGGCTTGGTCAAGCTTGGGTTTCAAAATAAACAGAGACTTGCTCTAGTTTGCAAATGTTTTGAGAAAGGATTTGAAATAAATTCTAAATTGGATACTTGGGTTTAAAAGCTTCACCTAGTCTCTTCAACCATGGAGGCAAGCAAACAAGTACCTAAACATTCAAATCTCAAAGGGTGATGGCCAATTGAGTTGAATTTGCACACATGAAATCATAGCTCAAACTTCTGTCTCTAAATGATTTTGAGAAAAACCCTAAATGAATGAATGATGCAAGAATGATATGAATGAGTTTTGAAATATGATTTTTGGGATGTTACAAATCTAACCCCCTTAAGATGAATCTCGCCCTCAAGATTCGGATTGGCTAGCAAATAGGTGAGGGTGGTCTTTCCGAAGATCATCTTCTCTTTCCCATGTTGCTTCCTCTTCGGAATGATGATTCCATTGTACTTTGCAAAACTTGATAGTCTTTGTCCTTGTGACTCTTTCTGCGGTCTCAAGTATCTTGACAGGCTTTTCTTCATAGGTGAGATCACTTTCTAGTTGAACTTCCTCCAAAGATATGGTATCCTTCAAAGAAGATCCTTCCATCTCCGGGTGACATTTCTTAAGCTGACTCACATGAAAAACATTATGGACTGCTAATAAAGATGCTGGCAGTTCGATTTCATAAGCAGCTTCTCCCTTGCGGCTTAGAATGTTGAATGGTCCAACATATCTTGGTGCTAACTTTCCTTTGACTCCAAATCTTTTCACTCCACGAAGTGGTGATACTCTAAGATAAGCTCTATCCCCAACTTCGTAAGTGACTTCTCTACGCTTAGCATCTGCGTAGCTTTTCTGTCGAGACTGTGCTATCTTCAACCTGTCTCTAACCAGTTTGACCTTTTCTTCGGCGTCTTTGATAAGATCTAGTCCAAACAAAATTCTTTCTCCCACACCATTCCATAGCAATGGGGTGGTACACTTTCTTCCGTATAGAAACTCAAATGGTGCCATCCCAATACTAGATTGGTGACTGTTGTTGTAAGAGAACTCTGCGTAAGGCAGACTTTCATCCCAACTTGCTCCATAGTCTAGGGCACATGCCCTCAACATGTCTTCAAGAATTTGATTAGTCCTTTCTGTTTGTCCATCAGTTTCAGGATGAAAAGCAGTGCTGAATTCCAATCTTGTTCCTAAAGATTCATGAAGCTGTCTCCAAAAGTGAGAAGTGAACTGAGTTCCTCTATCAGACACAATACTCTTAGGTACACCGTGAAGGCATACAATTCTGCTCATGTAGATTTTGGCTAACTTGGCACTGGTATAAGTTGTCTTTACAGGTATAAAATGAGCCACTTTAGTTAGGCGATCCACTACTACCCATATGGAATCATACCCTGACCTGGTCCTTGGTAATCCGGTAATGAAATCCATACCAATATTTTCCCACTTCCATTCAGGAATAGGCATTGGTTGAAGCAAACCTGCTGGTTTCTGATGCTCCGCTTTCACTCTACTACACACAAAGCAATGTGTTCAGCGATGTCCCTTTTGAGATTGTTCCACCAAAATCTTTCTTTCATATCCATGTACATTTTGGTGTTTCCCGGGTGAATAGAATATGGAGAGTTATGGGCTTCTTGTAAAATCAGTTTCCGCATTTCCGGATCTTGTGGGACACAAATACGTTTCCCGTGCCATAAAGTACCTTGTTCGTCCATATGGAAACTTTTAGCTTTCCCTTGGCTAATCCTTTCCTTAATCTCTTCGATTTCTTTATCCGTCTTTTGAGCTTCTTTAATCTTATCCAACAGAGTGGGTTGAACATCCAAAGACATGAGATGTCCTTCTGGCACAATCTCCAACCTGAGTTCCTTGAATTGCTTACACAAATCATCTGGCAATTCACCTTTAGTAAGGCCATTAACAAACGCTTTACGACTTAGAGCATCTGCTACTACATTTGCTTTACCGGGGTGGTATTGCAAACTCAAGTCGTAATCCTTGATAAGTTCTAACCATCTCCTTTGTCTCATATTGATTTCCTTCTGGGTGAAGATATACTTCAAACTTTTATGATCGGTGAATACTTCACAACGTTTTCCCAAAAGGTAATGTCTCCATGTTTTGAGTGCATGGACAACAGCGGCTAACTCTAAATCATGAGTAGGATAGTTTACTTCATGAGTTTTGAGTTGTCTCGAGGCATAAGCCACAACTTTTCCGCCTTGCATAAGTACGACACCTAATCCTTGATGCGAAGCATCACAATACACTTGGAAATCCTTCTCTAAATCTGGTAGGCACAGAACTGGTGCTGACACAAGTCTCTTCTTTAATTCTTGAAAGCTGAGTTCACATCCTTCAGACCAAGCAAATTTCTTATCTTTCTTTAACAATTCCGTCATTGGTTTAGCAACCTTTGAAATTTTTTCAATGAATCTTCTGTAGTAACCTGCTAAACCAAGGAAACTACGAACCTCTTTTATGTTCTTAGGAGATTCCCATTCTGTCACAGCTGAAACTTTAGCAGGATCAACTGCTACACCATCCTTTGTCATAACATGACCAAGAAATCCAACTTCCTCTAACCAAAACTCACACTTGCTGAATTTGGCATAAAGCTTATGTTCCCTTAGTTTCTCAAGTATCAAGCGTAGATGTCTTTCATGTTCTTCCTTGCTCTTGGAGTAGACTAAGATGTCATCGATGAAAACGACAACGAACTTGTCGAGAAATTCCATGAACACTTTGTTCATCATATTCATGAAGTATGATGGAGCGTTGGTTAAACCGAAAGGCATCACAGTATACTCATACAATCCATACCTTGTGGTGAAGGCTGTTTTAGGTATGTCTTGCTCTCTTATCTTGAGTTGAAAATAGCCTGACCGAAGATCAATCTTCGAGAACACACATGCTCCTTCTAGCTGATCAAACAAGTCATTTATTCTTGGCAAAGGATATTTGTTCTTGATGGTTACCTCGTTGAGAGAACGGTAATCTATACATAATCTTTGAGTTCTATCTCTCTTTTCCACGAACAAAACTGGAGCTCCCCAAGATGAAGAACTTGGCTGGATGAATCCTTTCTGCAATTGTTCTCCAAGTTGTTTCTTGAGTTCCTTAAGTTCGTCAACTGACATTTTATAAGGCCTCTTTGCTCTTGGTCCAGAACCTGGTACCAAATCTATTATAAACTCTACATCTCTATCTGGTGGCATTCCTGGCAACTCTTCCGGAAACACATCCGGATATTCACACACAATTGGCACACTTTCCATGCTAACCCCCTTAAGAGAATTCAGCTTACTTCCTTTCGATTTAAAATTGGACTTGAATTTTATCCTCTTACCTTCAGGGGTTGTGAGTGAAACTGTACGATTTGCACAATCTAGTACTCCCTCATACTTAGCCATCCAATCCATTCCCAAAATCACATCCAATCCTTGGGAATTCAGGATTATTAGGTTCACTGGAAACTTATGTTTTCCGATTTCTATGACTAAGTCATGACATCCTGAGTTTACTATCATTTCTCCACCAGGAGAACTTACTCTTATAGGCACCCAATGGTTTCTACCGGTAGTTCATTTCTTTCGACAAATGCTTTTGATATGAATGAATGAGATGCACCAGTATCAAAGAGTACAAATGCTGAGATGGAATTGAGTCTGAACTTACCAGCAACAACATCAGGCTCTTCATAGACCTCCTCCACATTGATGTGGTTGACCTGTCATTTCTGAAAAGGATTGGGCTTGTTAGGTCCTTCAACTTTCTTTTCAGAGCACTCATTAGCATAATGCCCCAGCTTCTTGCATTTGTAGCATTCGACCTGACTGATGTCCGTTTTAGGCTGGTTTCTACTTCCACTTCCACTTCCACTATGGTGGCTCTTATGCCCACTCTTGTGATTCTTGTACTTATCGTTGTCATGACTACGGTGATGCTTGTTGTCATGACGGTTGTGGTTGTGGTGCTTGTTAAACTTCCCATGCTTGTGGGATCCTGAGCTGACACTATCATCATAGTGAGATCGTTTATGAGACGACCCCGAGCTGTGCTTGTCGGAGTGTTTCCTCTTCCTACTCTCGACTTGCTTCATTTTATTCTCCACAATAACAGCCTTGTCACACAGCGACTGGTAAGTTGGAACATATGCGACAGATAGCTGCAGATTCAGCTCATCATTCAGGCCTTCCAGAAACTTTTCCTTCCTTTTGGCATCTGTGTCAACCTCATCCGGTGCATAGCGCGCCAGATTGTTGAACTCTTCAATATATTCAGCGACGCTGTGGTGGCGCTGCTTCAGGTTGTGAAACTCCTTCTTTTTCAGGCTCATCATACCTGGTGAGATATGAGTAGTACGAAAGCCATCTTCAAAGATAGCCCAAGTCACCTCATCAATAGGCGTGGTAATCTGAAAGTTGTCCCACCATGCTGCGGCTGGTCCTTCCAACAGATGTGCCGCGAACCTGACTTTTTCTGCATCCGTGTAGCCCACGGTCACTAAGTCTTTGTTCACAGAACGTAGCCAATCATTGGCCACCATGGGATTAGTCGTTCCTGAAAACTTAGCTGGCCTCAGACGCAGAAATCTGGTAAGCATATCAAAACCCGGAGGGTTGTTGTTGTTATTGTTGTTGTTGTTGTTGGGGTTGTTGTTGTTGTTCTGGTTCTGGATGAACGTCGTCATCATTTGCATAAGCTGTGTCTGCGCATTCATCATCTGTTGCATTTCCGGGGTAATGTTGGGGTTGGGGTTGGTGTTTGCGCGACGGGGAGGCATCTATGGTTTATTCATATAGAGATAAGAATGAGATACCCTTACATGATTTATGCACAATACATTACACAAGCAAACACATAGCAAGCAACACAAGGATAAAAACTCAACAACAAGATAACAAAAGTCTCAAAGTAAAAACACACAAGTGGCAAGCCATCCACATGTCGGATGGTCCAATAATAAGTTCACAATAACAAGTGCGGTAAATAAAGATAACTGAGTAGTCAAATCTACTCGTCGGCATCAATCTCCTCCTCGACAAAGGTAAGACCTACGTTCTCCATTGCGGTCTTGTTCTCCTCGATGGTAGTGGTCAAAGAGTCGATCTTGGCCTTGAGAGCCCTCTTCTAGGAACGAAGCCTCTCAATCACTGTCTGCTGCTGCTCTAACTCGAAGTCCTTGGACTGCAGTTCCTCGGTCATATCACGAATCCTCTTGTTCCTATCCTGAACACGCTTCTCTTGACTCTTGAACTTACGGTCTTGGGTCTCGAACTTCGCCTCCATCTCCTTGACTATCTCGTCCTGCTGCGCGAAGAGCTTGTCCTTCTCGCGAAGCTGCACCTGGAGCTCGTCATTACTAAGCATGACGTTGGTCCTATCGGTATCCACGTGCCTAATAAGAGTCTCTAAGTCCTGAAGGTACAGGCGTATCGGCTCTGCTGTGACCCTCGAGTCGTCCTCAAAGTCAATGGACTCTCCGTCATCATCACGCCTTCCGAAAGCGTGGAAGTGAGTGCCTCTAACCTGTCGGGAGTGACGGCCTAACAGTCGTCCTATCAGATCCTGCATGACAACCTCCATGCCTCTCTCCCTGTCATCGTGCATAAGCTTGAAGACGATGGCCTCCGTGGTAGGCTCAGTCTGGCGTCCTGGCTGGTTCACCTTGAAGCCCCAAAGGTCCTTCCTCTCAAACTTGGTGAGTGGGTGCACCGTAATGATGGGAAGAGGGAGATCGAGTAAAGTAGTAAGCTCTACGATACGAGGACCAAAACGGGTAGCCTGGAACTCCTCAACAGTGCTGATGGCAATAGGCATCTATTTATAAGATTGAAAAAGTTAGAACAACACAAATTTAAGATAAACAAGACAAACATTCATACACATTCTTGGAACACAAAAATACACAAGTCATGAATACAGGAATCCATTACATCAACCAAGGTTCAAACTTATTTAAGGTATCATTTTGGAAAATAAGGTGATAGGTGGTGGTCCAACTAACGAAGTGCTTACAATCCTATCTCACTGGATCTGGTGGCTAACACAATGTTCCTAGTGGCAATCACCCTATCTTGTTCACATGCTTCTATCACTAAGTCTATAATATCTCCTCTTAAGGTTTGGTTGGTGACTTCCAACTCTTGGGTATGTTCCTTCTCTTTCTCTAAGTCTTTTTGGAGGTTGAGCATCTTGCACCTGACTCTAGCACTTAGTTCTTTGATAGTCTTCCAAGCTGCTTCTTTTGCTGACTCAAAGAATGTGGTGTGCATAAAAGTGTTGGTGTACATGCAGAAGCCCTTTTCTTTGTGGTTGTCTTCCTTGTTTTTGTACAAGTGAAGTTGAACCCACCAATACTCCACTCCTTCCTCCATCACTGGAAAGCCCTTGTACACAGCTGCACCATGTACTCCCATGGTCTCCATGAGGTCCTTGAGAATCTTGGGAAACTCAGTCTCACACTCCAAGGTCATGGTCATGAGTGGTCCTTTCTTCACGGCTTCGTTGATGGAGTTCATCTACAAATAGAGATGAGAATGAGAAGATTAGAAAAGTTTACGAGAAGAATAGACAAGTGTAGAAGAAGTTTTTTAAAAAAAATTCCTTAGTGGTTTCCAATCCTGGGGTCATAATCCTACAGGCAACATAGTGCTCTGATACCATCTATAAGATCCCTCCTTTGTAAAGGAAAAGATCCCTGTGATTGCAATGCTAGTCCCTGGATCAATGCTAGCATCCACAGTTTAAGATGAAGTACACAGATACAAAGGTCATTTATTACAGTCATTCCAGAGATAAAACATAGTCTTTTACAACTCAGGGCCAAAGGCCTAATACAAGAATTTATGGAATAAGTAAATAAACATAAGTCTTCATCTTCATGTGCCACAGGCAAGCATGTTGAGTGTAGACTCATGACTCCTAATCATCATCGGAGTAACCTGCAACATTACAAGTTACAGCCACAGAGGGTCAATACTTTGGAATAGTATTGGCAAGTGATACCTTAGTATATTTTAAGTGGACTATAATACTATATGCATTTGGCTGGTGGAGCTTAGGCTTGCATTGCTCAAAATAGATTTTTCCTTAACTTTTGAAAACACTAAGTTTTTGCTTGGCACAAAACACCCAAGGCATCTACCAATCAAAGACTGAAGATCCACTCAGGGCATCTACCAATCAAGTACTAAAGATCCTTTTAACCCTTGTTCACCCACAAGTTTTATTTAGAAATTGGAGTGATGAGATTCTTGAAGCTTCCATGTCTTGATGCTCAAATTGTCCTTTACCAGGGACATGGCTAAGTACTTAGGTTTTACACTCTGCAGAGGTGGTGCACTTTCCCCACAAGACTTGGTTTCCCAAGACAAGATCCTTCAGAAGCCTTTCCTTAGTCAAATGGACGCGTTCCAACCTATCATTCCCTCTACCACCAACTGTCCAAGAGACTAAGTTCTAGCAACCTAAGATCATGGCAGAGCCCATATTGCCAAGTGGTTGCACTTGAAGCTTCTCAACATTTGACATCTCAAATCTCTTTGTTCCTGGGTGGCCATCCACAAGTGAGATACACAAGCCAAGTATGGCCTTGTGAACCACTCAACATAAACCATTCCTTCCATTTCCACCCAGGTGATTCATTAACTTAGTTGTTTTTGTTAAATAAAACACAAGTCCTCAGACTTAGAATATTTTTCCATAGTGTGAATATATAAACCACCCTTGTTTTCTAGTAGCTAGGCTAAGCATGATAGTAATAGGAATCTTGACTTAGGTAATTTTCACTAAGGTTTCACCTAATAGGTTTTCCCAAAGCATAGTTTATACTTAGCAAAAATCCATGCAAGTCCTATACTTAGAAAAATAATACTAATGCATATATAAAATATAGGAATGGAATATTCATGATGATATCACTTGCCTTGGTAGTGTGGAGAGTAGCACTCGTCACAATCACAATCACTAGCAAAATCTACACACAAAGTTGTAGCACACAATTACACACAAATATATACAAACAAAGATAATATGAATGCATGCATGCATGATTCTACTAAGTGGTGATTTTTTGAAAACTCTACCAAGCAAGTGCAAGATTACAGAAACTAAACAAGCGCACAAAGTAGCCAAGACAAACTTAATTAACCCTAAAATAATTTTACTAAACTAAAACTATTCTCAAAAAGGCCTCAAACAAGTTTCTGCAATTTAAGCCAAACTAATGGTTACTATTTGCTAAACAAAAAGGATAGGCAGAAAGGTCTTGTTTTTCTGAATCCAACGGTATAAAAATTGCAAAAATCTAACGTGGCATTCAAAAGTTATAAGCATTTGAATTTGGATCAAATTTCTGGTTTTAAATCTATTTTCAGATCTAACCCTAGCCATGCGTCGCGCTGTGATTGGCGCGTACCGCTTCGGTTGGATCGCGCTCTGCAGCCGCAGGATCTAAACAGATCGTACGCTCCAGATCGCGTACCGCTTCGGGGTTAAGTGGATCTATCCTAGCGCTACGATACAGATCTAACGGTGCTGGTTCAAATGGCCAAATCCTGGCGGCGCGCGGTGTCAGCGAGCGGCGGAGTGCTCGGTCTACGGTGGCGCTTGCGTTTCAGGTCGTCCGCGAGAGGGAGAAGGGTCATACCAGATTCGCAAGAGGTTGCTGAAGCTCAAGGTGGCTCTGGTTTGTCAAGGGGCGCACTGAGCTGCGGTAGATTTCTCGCCGGAGTTGAATCTGGCAACGGCGGTTCTGTTCGAGGTCGGAGACGACGTTGAAGATCGCTAGGATGCAAACAATGGGCGTGGTCAGATGCAGATGATCAAGGCGAAGATGCGTGCGTGAACGACAAGGCTTAGGGCGGTCTGGACTTACCACTAGAGCTCGCCGGAGTTCGTGCAGAAGACGGTGGCGGCCAGTCGATGATGTTGCCGAGGCTACGGTTCATGCGAGGGCAAACGAAGTGTGTTAAAAGAAGCACAGAGGCTCACTGAACCAGATAGCAAGAACGAGAGGCAGAGGGGAGCTCAGAACTCACCGGAATCGTGGCTGCAGCTTGTCGGAGACGGCGGGGCTACAGGAAGCAATGCTCGCAGCCTGGTGGCGCTCTGGGTTCGGGGTTTGAGGGAGAAGGGAGAGGGGGCAGAGGGGGTTTATATAGCCTGGTCATGAGCGAGAATTACTCGGGCATTGAATCGAATTGACGCCGCGAATTAAACACAGAAAACGCCCGCGTTGATTTGGGGATGAACTGGTCGTGCGGGTGGAGACGATGCTGACGTGGAGAAGGCCCGCCTGTCAGCGAAGTGCGCGGAGTGGAGGTGGGGTCTGGCTGTCAGCGACTCAACGCGTGCGCTCGTGCGTGAGAGAAGAAACAGAAAATCCCGGGTGGGCTTGATGGGCCTGATCCACTGTTGGGCCAGATTCCAGCCGCGCGGCCTTTTTCCTTTGTTAGCCTCTTTTCTTTTTCTAATTCTATTTTCTGGAATGTTTTTGATATGAATTCAAATCCTTTTGAATTCAAACAAATCTGGGGATTTTTGTAGGGTACTTGGTTTCAAAATCAGTCAAATAACCAAGTGGTTACCTTGCAAAGGCTTGGTCAAGCTTGGGTTTCAAAATAAACAGAGACTTGCTCTAGTTTGCAAATGTTTTGAGAAAGGATTTGAAATAAATTCTAAATTGGATACTTGGGTTTAAAAGCTTCACCTAGTCTCTTCAACCATGGAGGCAAGCAAACAAGTACCTAAACATTCAAATCTCAAAGGGTGATGGCCAATTGAGTTGAATTTGCACACATGAAATCATAGCTCAAACTTCTGTCTCTAAATGATTTTGAGAAAAACCCTAAATGAATGAATGATGCAAGAATGATATGAATGAGTTTTGAAATATGATTTTTGGGATGTTACATCTCCTCCCATTCCATGGATTGTCCATTCTTCAGCAGCTTATACCATTTTTCAGCTCTCCCTTTCAAGGATATGGAGAGTAACTTCTTCTTCACCTGTTCAGTTGTGATACCTGCACATTTAAACAACTCGCATAATTCATGGATAAAAAGCAAGTGATCACCGGGATGGACTGTTCCATCCCCTAAATAATAATTATCCATAACACGATCAACAATACTTGTAGGTATCTTAAAAGGATCTATCTCAACAGGTGGTGGTTCATCTACTACCCTTGCAGTGGTAGTAGTTTTTCCAAACAGAAAACCAAGTGGGTTATCCATATTGGAAAAAAAGTAACAAGCAGTAACAAAAGCAATACTCAGAGTAAAAGTTTCCCTTACTAGTTCCACTCTTCAATAGCGCTTCACTCCCCGGCAACTGCGCCAGAAAATAGTCTTGATGACCCACAAGTATAGAGAGTGTATCGTAGTACTTTCGATAAATAGGAGTGTCGATCCCAAAGAGGAGCAGAAGGTGCTGAACAGTGGTATGGAGCAGGAAATCCCTGTGAATACTTAGCAAACAGGTTTTTAGTGGTTTTCTGACAAGGCAACAAAACAAAGAGCAAGTAACAAAGGTAACGAACAAATGGAGCAAGTGGCCCAATCCTTTCTTAGCAAAGGACAGGCCGGTGGAAATACTTATAAGGACCAAACGTTCTCGAGGACACATGGAAATTCTGTCAAGTGTTTTGCTGCAAATAGCTGAGTACTCTTCTTTGGTGTTTGTAAGTGTTGTGTGGGTGAACCTGTGCTAACATACCGCCCTTCCTAGGACTAATACATACTTGTGATTAAACCCCCTGCAAACATCCGTAACTACAGGAAAGTAATTAAGATATAAATCTAACCACAACCTTAAACTCTGAGATCCTACACTCCCTTGTGCAAAGGTGTCCTAACGGGGGTTCAGGTTTCTGTCACTCCGGCAACCCCACAATTAGTAGCCAAATACACAATGCACTCCCCTAGGCCCATAAATGGTGAAGTGTCATGTATTCGACGTTCACATGACACCACTAGAAGAATAGCACCACAACTTAAATACTAAACTATTGAATAATAACTCATCACAGATTCACTACTAACAACATGAATTCTCCCATGTCCTCAAGAACACAACGAACTACTCACAAGACATCATATGGATCAAGATCAAAGATGATATGGTAAATGAATTTCCCTGGCAGAAATCTGCCTGCCGGAGAGCTATTTCTCTCTCTCTCTGTAGTTTCCGCCTCGCAGAGGCGGCATAATCTTTCTGTGGTCGCTCCCCCGAGTTTTAGGGTTTCGGGAGGAAGTTATAGGTGAAGGGGCGGAGCAGGAGGCCCCCTGTGGCCCAACTTCTCCTCTCCTTCTGGCTTCCTTCGTCTTCTAGAAAAATAGTATTTTCCATATATTTTCTGGGATTTTTTTGATTTTCACGAATATTGCATCTGGATACCGCTTTTTCCATCAGAATCCTGACTCCGGCAGTTCATCCTCCAAAAGTCATCCAACATGCAAAATAGATTGAAATGACATAAGTATCACCTCTTAATATGAAATATATCAATGAATAGCAGTAAATTATGATATAAAATAGTGATGCAAAATGGACATATCAAGTACATGCCAGGAAACGAGAATAACCTAGTGTTCCATCTCAGGCAATGTAAAATACCAACGAATCAGTACGATATGTATCGGACTCAATATTATGGTTCACACGATAACGAACTTCGTGTAATTTGCGGGGGTTGCTACTTGTATCAAGAGACTGATAGTAATCATTATCATCGAAATGAGTTCTAAACATGTCCGCAAATATTCGAACCTACCGGGTCACACACTTAAGACATTCACGGCATTTTAGAATGTGAGTGCGAATGAGATAGTTGAATGAAGTAATTTCGAAAGGATATTTCGGAGCGTCTCGGAATATACCGGAGGAGTCCTGTATATCACCGAGAGTAGACGGAATGGTTCCGAACATTAAAAGGGGATGCTTGGAATATTTTAGGAAGGTTTTGAATTAATTCGAAGGTGTCCGAAAGTTAATTTGGAAAACTTTAGAACAAATATTTCTATTAAAAGTAAGTAATAAATTATTATTTATTAATATCCCAGTGAGTCCCAAGGGCTGGAGGGCCGCATTGTCACATCCCAAGATTTTCCAAATCTTGTAATGTGAAAAATAATTGAATAAAATAAAACTTTGTTGATTTTTAGGGTGAGAAGAAACTTTTTGATTCCAATTGGAAACTTTCAAAACCTATTTTGATCAGGATAAATCCTAAAGGGATTTAAAAGGATAAACATTTAATAAAGGAAAATAAAAATATTTGGTTTTACTATTTTTGAAATCTCTTAATGAAAAGATTTGGTTTTCAAAAGAAAAGGTGGATTTATAAATAAAGATTATTTTATAAAGCCAAATTAAACCTTGGCCAAGATTTTGAAAAAAATGTTTTGTTTTGATAAAAATAGTGAAGGTTTATTTAAATAAAATAATAAGGATTTAATATCCAATTTTATTTAAGTAAAGGCCCTTCCCATTTTAAATAAACACTAAAACTTATTTATTTATTTTAAATAAGTTTTCTAAGTATTTTGTTTTCTTAAATAAAACCTACTGAAGTGTTTTGGTTTTATTTTAGATTTCAAAATAAATATTTTAATAAAACAAATCCTATTTGATTTAATAACTAAGGTCTTTTTTTATTTAATGATTAATGGACCCTAAAATAAAATGTTATTTTGTTTTAAACAAGTTTTCCAAGTATCTTTTATTTTCAAATAAAACCTACTGATTTGGGTTTGATAATATTTGGATTTAAAATGGAGATTTTATTAAATAAATCAAACCCTATTTGATTAAATAACTAAAGGTCAATTTTATTTAATTAATGAATGGATCCTAAAAAGAATAAAAATATTATTTTATTTTGGGATTTGGTTTATGTTGATAAACAGAACCAAAAACTCATTACAAGTATGGTGATTGTTTGAATGTTTGAATTGTTGATTGAAATTCAAAACAGAAAAATCAATTAGAAAAAGAAAAAGGTTTTCAGACAGAAAAAAATATGCAAAGGACCCAGCCCAATAAACTGGCCCAACAACCCAGTCCAGCCCACCTATTCCCCTCTGCCGAAGCGTTTTCTTTCACTCGAACTCACACCCGCTAAGTCACTGACTGGTGGACCTTATTCCCTCTCTCCCTCTCTCGCTGCCAGGGGACCCCACAGCCACGCTGTCATCTTCCCCACCTCCACGACCTGTTCTTCCTCCCCTCGTCGCCGTTTCTGGCTTTGATTTCGCGGCTTGAATTCGTCTTAACGCGGCAACCATTACTCGCAGTGACCATGCCCCTTTAAACGCTAGCGACTCTCCTCCATTTCCCCTCTGTCTCCTCCCCCAAGTACGCCCCCAGGCTGACGAATTTCAGTCAAACACCGCCTCTGTCCGACGACCCTCCGGCGAGAATTCCAGCAGCCTCACGCCACCTATTGCCTCCTCGAGCTCATAGCTGTGATCACCATCACCCGGCGGACCTTTCTGCAGCCGCAGCTCGCTCGCGCGTGCCCCTGAGCGTCGGCAGCGACAACAACCGCCGCCGCCACCGTCTGGCTCTTCTCCGACGACCTCCCTCTGGTAAACCAGACTACCCCGACCCCTCTCGTTCACGCACACACCTTCGCCGTGTCTTGGCGCATCTGACCATGCGTTTCGTCTGTCTCCTAGTGGTCCATAGCATCGCCCTCGACGACCTCCAGAGTCGCCCGAGGCCCATCTCATCTCCGGCGAGCAATCAAGCCCGCTCCAGTGCGCCCCTCGACAAGACGGCACAACCTTGAGCTTCCCCAGGCCTCTACGAACGCTGTGAGTACCTCCCCAGCCACCCTTGCTTCCTGTATCGCCGGCGCCATCATCGTCTGGCCGCTCCGCCGCCAGCCACCGCCGCAGCGCCGCTCGTTTAGGGTCGAGCTCACCGCAGCCGTCCGATCTCGATCTGGTGGATAGGATAGAACCACTTAAGGCGAAGAGGTACGCAACCTGTGCCACACGATCTGACTTGATTCAATGCGCCAGAGCAGTCGATCCAACCGAAAGGGTATTGACGAATCAGAAACAGCCACGTGGCCTCTGTTTGATTTAAAAGACAGATTTGATCTATTAGATTTCCAATTTTGTAAATTGCACAACTTTTAAACCACACGTCCAAATTTTGCAAACTTTATATCAATGTAATCAGTGGAACAATCCCTAGCCAACCATGCCATTTGTTTAGTAAAAAGTTTCTGTTAAATTGGTTGTTTTTGCAGAAACATTTGTATGCTTGTTTAGAATGTAAAAATTGTTCAAAATTGATTTTGGGGATAAATCTTTTGCAAATGGTGTGTTTTGAACCTACTGACCATAGGAAACACTTTGTGGATTCAAAAATATATTTGGTGAAACAAAAGAATGAATCTTGGATTTAAAACCAATTCTAGTCAAATAAAAATATAGTTTATTTATTAAAAATGTTTTGAAGGAAAACCTTTGAGAAATGTTTTGTTTTAAACTCTCTGACCCTAAACACAAAGTTTTATGGTTTGAAAACATATTTTGTGAACCCTATAGATTAATGCCTTAGTAAAAACATTTCTACACCACATAAAATGATACCTTGTTTTAAAAATGGTTATTAAAGTGAAACCTTTTGAAAAATGACTTTGCCATTTTATAAAATGACCATTGGGTGTTTTCAAAAGTTTATGACCCATTAGGAACCACTTTTTCAAATAAAACAAAGCTTGGCATGTTTGCATGCTTGCATGCATTGATTTGATTTTATCATTTTATGTGATGAATTGCTTAAAATGGTAGATTGAAATGTTGTTTGCTTGATTGAATTGTAGTGACTTGAAGTGTGTGAACATTGCAAAGATCAAGGAGTGAACTTATACTCTACCAAAAAGGCAAGTGATGCTTCATACTTTTGTCCCACTACTTTCACTATGCATTAGTGATTTTTCTAAGTAAAACTTGCATGGAATTTTTGCTAAGTATAAACCATGCTATGGGAAAACCTAGTAGATGAAAACCTTAGTAGAATTTCCTAAGTTAATATTCCTAATACTATCATGCTTAGCTTAGCTAATAGAAAACAAGGGTGGAATATATACATTCATACTATGGAAAAATTTCTAAGTCTGAGGACTTGTGTTTTTGTTTAATAAAACAACTAAGTTAATGAATCACCTGGGTGGAATGGTAATTGCTTGGTGGTTTTTGGTTGAGTGGTTACACAAGGCCCATGGATATGGTTTACCTTGTGTATCACACTTGTGGATTGCCACCCAGGAACAAAGAGATTTGAGATGTCAAATGTTGAGAAGCTTCAAGTGCAGCCACTTGGCAATATGGGCTCTGCCTGGATCACATAGGTTGCTAGAACTTAGCCATTTGGACAGTTGGTGGTAGTGGGAATGATAGGTTGGAACGCGTCCATTTGGTCTAAGGAAAGGCTTCTGAAAGATCTTGTCTTGGTGAAACCAAGTCTTGTGGGGAAAGTGCACCACCTCTGCAGAGTGTAAAATCTAAGTACTTAGCCATGTCCCTGGTAAAGGACAATTTGAGCATCAAGACATGGAAGCAATCAAGAATCTTATCATCCAAATTTCTAAGTTAAAAGCTTGTGGGTGCATAAGGGTTGAGAGGATCACCAATTTTTATTGGGAGATTCCTTGGGAAAAGATTTTCTCAAAACAAAAACTTAGTGTTTTCAAATGATAGGGAAAATCTATTTTGAGCAAAGCAAGCCTAAGATCCACTTAGCCAAATGCATATAGATGATAGACTCCACTATACTACCATAGTATCGCTTGCCAATACAATTCAAATGTATTGACCCTTTGTGGCTGTAACTTGTTATGTTGCAGGTTTGATTGATTTAGTGAAGTGTGTTGATTAGGATTACAAAGTCTACAACCAACATGTTTGCCTGTGGCACTTTGAAGATGAAGGACCCCATGCTTATAGATATTCTGCTGCAATGTAATGTAATAGCCAAATGAGCTATGTAAGATGTAATGAAATATTTTATTCCTGGTTATAAAGTTGTATTATGACCTTTGTTTCTTGATATTACATCTTAACTGTGCATGCTAGCTATTGATCCAGGGACTAGGATTGTAAACACAGGGGACTCTACCTTATTAAAGGTTGGGAACCTTACAGATGGTATCAGAGCATTGTGTTGCCTGTAGGATTTGTAAACCTAGGATTGGACAAAACCCCTTAGAAAAAGATAGGAGTTGTATTTGTTCCAAAACTTATTTACAAACAATCTTGTAAACTCTTTCCTCAACCATTTTGGTTTTGATTCTACATCTCTTCTATTTCAAACTTGATGGACAAAACCTACCCCATGGCCAAAGACTTCACCATGTGCAAAGGACTTCATCAACTCTAATGACTTCAACATCTTCAACATTTTCACCAAGGACTTCAACCTTGGATATCACTAAAGACAAGTGAGACAAGAAATGTTACTCAAGATTTGGAAACTAAGGAAACACAACTTAGAAGGAGCCATCAACACCTTTGAAGTTTTTATGACCAAGAATTTTTCCCAAGGAAACCATGATCTCATGCAAGATGAAACAACCAAAAAGGAGGAAGGAAAGGACTCAAGTGAACCATATAGATGGACCACCATATTTAGTTAAGTCAAACACACCAACTTATGTGGTGTAACAAAAATATTTTTGGTTGCCTAAAATATGCTTGAAACTTGTTGTTGAGTGGAATGTTTGTTTGTGATTACTTGCACATTGCTTGTGTGAATTGTGATGTGTGTGATTAGAATCCTTACTTAGAAATCTTTTTGCCTATTCTAATCCCAATCCAACCCAAACAGATGACTACTCCAAGAGACTCCAACATCAAGGTTGATGACACCAACACCAACCAAGAGGACAACATGAGAGAACTCATATCAACCCAAAACCAGTTGAACCAAATGACAGCTTAATTCATAGCCAACACCAGTGGGTAAGATCCAACCCTGCAAAAGTTTTTGGAGAACCAAGCCCAAATGTTGCATAAGGTGACAATCAAATGCTCAACATGGAAATCAACTTTTCCAAAGGAGTATGTGACAACAAGGATGACAAGGATGTTATTCTAAAAGGAACCAAAGCTTGCAATATTTGTGGAGACAAGGGTCACACTTCTAAGGAGCATGGAGATCAATACCCCAACGGTGAAGAGAAACACCCAGTTGGCCAATGTCCCACCTCTCAAGCTACTTGCTACCTATGTGAAGGAAATAATCATGTCCCTATCCAATGCCCCATCTATTCCATAGTTGAACAAAGGAAACAAGGTGGAGTGCAACAAATGATTGCAAACTATCAAGAGGGATCCAAATCTACCAAGAAGAATGAGGACAAAGGAAAAGCTCCACTTATACCTCCATGCAATACAACCCAATTCAATGGACCAAAGAAGAGACATATGAATTATCCAAGGAGCAATAGAAGGTCCAAGAAACAAGTAGACATTCCTACCTATAAGATAACATATGAACAACATGAACTAGATGCACTCCTAGCTTTGGAGAAACCCAAGAAAAAGAAGGACAAAAGTCATGTGCAATGTTACACTTGCAAAGAAATGGGACAAAAGAAGAAGAAAGATAATAGCCAAGTGATTTGTTCCAAAAAAGATGAAGCACAAGATAAACAAGCCTATGAAGGATCTCAGCCTTGTCACATGTTTCAAGTGTGAAAACAAAGCACACTATGCAAACTTCTGTCCAGGAAAGTTACACCAAGATCCCAAGAAGGCCAATATGTAATCTAGTTTGGAAATTTTTAAGGGTGGTAGTACCCTAGATGCTTTTGAGCCAACATTGTAATCCCTAGCCTCCCCAAATCTCGGGACGAGATTTATTTTAAGGGTGGTAGCCTGTCACATTCCAAGATTTTCCAAATCTTGTAATGTGAAAAATAATTGAATAAAATAAAACTTTGCTGATTTTCAGGGTGAGAAGAAACTTTTTGATTCCAATTGGAAACTTTCAAAACCTATTTTGATCAGGATAAATCCTAAAGGGATTTAAAAGGATAAACATTTAATAAAGGAAAATAAAAATATTTGGTTTTACTATTTTTGAAATCTCTTAATGAAAAGATTTGGTTTTCAAAAGAAAAGGTGGATTTATAAATAAAGATTATTTTATAAAGCCAAATTAAACCTTGGCCAAGATTTTGAAAAAAAAATGTTTTGTTTTGATAAAAATAGTGAAGGTTTATTTAAATAAAATAATAAGGATTTAATATCCAATTTTATTTAAGTAAAGGCCCTTCCCATTTTAAATAAACACTAAAACTTATTTATTTATTTTAAATAAGTTTTCTAAGTATTTTGTTTTCTTAAATAAAACCTACTGAAGTGTTTTGGTTTTATTTTAGATTTCAAAATAAATATTTTAATAAAACAAATCCTATTTGATTTAATAACTAAGGTCTTTTTTTTATTTAATGATTAATGGACCCTAAAATAAAATGTTATTTTGTTTTAAACAAGTTTTCCAAGTATCTTTTATTTTCAAATAAAACCTACTGATTTGGGTTTGATAATATTTGGATTTAAAATGGAGATTTTATTAAATAAATCAAACCCTATTTGATTAAATAACTAAAGGTCAATTTTATTTAATTAATGAATGGATCCTAAAAAGAATAAAAATATTATTTTATTTTGGGATTTGGTTTATGTTGATAAACAGAACCAAAAACTCATTACAAGTGTGGTGATTGTTTCAATTGTTTAAATGTTTGAATTGTTGATTGAAATTCAAAACAGAAAAATCAATTAGAAAAAGAAAAAGGTTTTCGGATAGAAAAAAATATGCAAAGGACCCAGCCCAATAAACTGGCCCAACAACCCAGTCCAGCCCACCTATTCCCCTCTGCTGAAGCGTTTTCTTTCACTCAAACTCACACCCGCTAAGTCACTGACTGGTGGACCTTATTCCCTCTCTCCCTCTCTCGCTGCCAGGGGACCCCACAGCCACGCTGTCATCTTCCCCACCTCCACGACCTGTTCTTCCTCCCCTCGTCGCCGTTTCTGGCTTTGATTTCACGGCTTGAATTCGTCTTAACGCGGCAACCATTACTCGTAGTGACCATGCCCCTTTAAACGCCAGCGACTCTCCTCCATTTCCCCTCTGTCTCCTCCCCCAAGTACGCCCCCAGGCTGACGAATTTCACTCAAAAACTGCCTCTGTCCGACGACCCTCCGGCGAGAATTCCGGCAGCCTCACGCCACCTATTGCCTCCTCGAGCTCGCAGCTGTGATCACCATCACCCGGCGGACCTTTCTGCAGCCGCAGCTCGCGCGCGCGTGCCCCTGAGCGTCGGCAGCGACAACAACCGCCGCCGCCACCGTCTGGCTCTTCTCCGACGACCTCCCTCTGGTAAACCAGACTACCCCGACCCCTCTCGTTCACGCACACACCTTCGCCGTGTCTTGGCGCATCTGACCATGCGTTTTGTCTGTCTCCTAGTGGTCCATAGCATCGCCCTCGACGACCTCTAGAGTCGCCCGAGGCCCAGCTCATCTCCGGCGAGCAATCAAGCCCGCTCCAGTGCGCCCCTCGACAAGACGGCACAACCTTGAGCTTCCCCAGGCCTTTGCGAACGCTGTGAGTACCTCCCCAGCCAACCTTGCTTCCTGTATCACCGGCGCCATCATCGTCTGGCCGCTCCGCCGCTAGCCACCGCCGCAGCGCCGCTCGTTTAGGGTCGAGCTCACCGCAGCCGTCCAATCTCGATCTGGTGGATAGGATAGAACCACTTAAGGCGAAGAGGTACGCAACCTGTGCCACACGATCTGACTTGATCCAACGCGCCAGAGCAGTCGATCCAACCGAAAGGGTATTGACGAATCAGAAACAGCCGCGTGGCCTCTGTTTGATTTAAAAGACAGATTTGATCTATTAGATTTCCAATTTTGTAAATTGCACAACTTTTAAACCACACGTCCAAATTTTGCAAACTTTATATCAATGTAATCAGTGGAACAATCCCTAGCCAACCATGCCATTTGTTTAGTAAAAAGTTTCTGTTAAATTGGTTGTTTTTGCAGAAACATTTGTATACTTGTTTAGAATGTAAAAATTGTTCAAAATTGATTTTTGGGATAAATCTTTTGCAAATGGTGTGTTTTGAACCTACTGACCATAGGAAACACTTTGTGGATTCAAAAATATATTTGGTGAAACAAAAGAATGAATCTTGGATTTAAAACCAATTCTAGTCAAATAAAAATATAGTTTATTTATTAAAAATGTTTTGAAGGAAAACCTTTGAGAAATGTTTTGTTTTAAACTCTTTGACCCTAAACACAAAGTTTTATGGTTTGAAAACATATTTTGTGAACCCTATAGATTAATGCCTTAGTAAAAACATTTCTACACCACATAAAATGATACCTTGTTTTAAAAATGGTTATTAAAGTGAAACCTTTTGCAAATGACTTTGCCATTTTATAAAATGACCATTGGGTGTTTTCAAAAGTTTATGACCCATTAGGAACCACTTTTTCAAATAAAACAAAGCTTGGCATGTTTGCATGCTTGCATGCATTGCTTTGATTTTATCATTTTATGTGATGAATTGCTTGAAATGGTAGATTGAAATGTTGTTTGCTTGATTGAATTGTAGTGACTTGAAGTGTGTGAACATTGAAAAGATCAAGGAGTGAACTTATACTCTACCAAAAAGGCAAGTGATGCTTGATACTTTTGTCCCACTACTTTCACTATGCATTAGTGATTTTTCTAAGTAAAACTTGCATGGAATTTTTGCTAAGTATAAACCATGCTATGGGAAAACCTAGTGGATGAAAACCTTAGTAGAATTTCCTAAGTTAATATTCCTACTACTATCATGCTTATCTTAGCTAATAGAAAACAAGGGTGGAATATATACATTCATACTATGGAAAAATTTCTAAGTCTAAGGACTTGTGTTTTTGTTTAATAAAACAACTAAGTTAATGAATCACCTGGGTGGAATGGTAATTGCTTGGTGGTTTTTGGTTGAGTGGTTACACAAGGCCCATGGCTATGGTTTACCTTGTGTATCACACTTGTGGATTGCCACCCAGGAACAAAGAGATTTGAGATGTCAAATGTTGAGAAGCTTCAAGTGCAGCCACTTGGCAATATGGGCTCTGCCTGGATCACATAGGTTGCTAGAACTTAGCCATTTGGACAGTTGGTGGTAGTGGGAATGATAGGTTGGAACGCGTCCATTTGGTCTAAGGAAAGGCTTCTGAAAGATCTTGTCTTGGTGAAACCAAGTCTTGTGGGGAAAGTGCACCACCTCTGCAGAGTGTAAAATCTAAGTACTTAGCCATGTCCCTGGTAAAGGACAATTTGAGCATCAAGACATGGAAGCAATCAAGAATCTCATCATCCAAATTTCTAAATTAAAAGCTTGTGGGTGCACAAGGGTTGAGAGGATCACCAATTTTTATTGGGAGATTCCTTGGGAAAAGATTTTATCAAAACAAAAACTTAGTGTTTTCAAATGATAGGGAAAATCTATTTTGAGCAAAGCAAGCCTAAGCTCCACTTAGCCAAATGCATATAGATGATAGACTCCACTATACTACCATAGTATCGCTTGCCAATACAATTCAAATGTATTGACCCTTTGTGGCTGTAACTTGTTATGTTGCAGGTTTGATTGATTTAGTGAAGTGTGTTGATTAGGATTACAAAGTCTACAACCAACATGTTTGCATGTGGCACTTTGAAGATGAAGGACCCCATGCTTATAGATATTCTGCTGCAATGTAATGTAATAGCCAAATGAGCTATGTAAGATGTAATGAAATATTTTATTCCTGGTTATAAAGTTGTATTATGACCTTTGTTTCTTGATATTACATCTTAACTGTGGATGCTAGCTATTGATCCAGGGACTAGCATTGTAAACACAGGGGACTCTACCTTATTAAAGGTTGGGAACCTTACACGCATGGGCCCACTAGGCCACACGCGTGCCGAAGGGGGACAGGGCCCCCTAGGTCGGCAGGTGGAGAAGGAAGGGTGGGGAGAGGCCGTGTGGGGGGGGGAGGAGTCCTCCTGAGTATCAAACTTACCTTCCAAGATGGTTTTGAGGAGAACTCCATATTTGATGCGGACTCTGTATTGGATACGGACTTCCACTCTCTCTTATATTGGTGGAAGAAAGGAAAAGGAGGTGTCCTTGTAGGATACGGGTCCTAGTCCTACTCTCCTTTATGGAGGAGGTAATCCGCCTATATAATGAAGGGAGGGGGCCAAGGTCGAGACAGAACAATCCAAGCCCTAGCCCAAGCCACCGCCACCACCATCGCCATCGTTGGCTGCCTCTCGTCGCCGCCTCGGCCTGGTCCTCTTTCTCTTCCTCGCGTCGTCGTCTTCGTTGCGTGGAGTAGATCTTCACCAACGCCTGTTATAGTAATGATGATGCGTGGCGAAGCGTCAGCAATTTTTTACCACGTGACCCCACTTATGCCCGAAGATTGAAGCGTCACGCACTATTTACTGGATTTTCCGCGATAATTACTGCTCACGATTTTCCCTTCAGCAGTGCTCGCCACGTGTATTCATCTCCATCACTTTGTCATTTCGTTGCTTATATCCAATGGTTCAAGATTGAGCTTGCTTACTTTATATTCCAAGGGAGGAAATTTTACTGCTCACTATTCCCTTCGGTAGCGCACTTCATATTCTTCCTCGCGTCGCATCCGTGCTTCCTGCCTACTGCTAGTTTTATCTTGCTCGCGCTCTTGCTGCTCTGTCAACACCCGGATTTTTAATCCCAAAAGCCTGTTATGTCGTACATAGCAATCCCAGGATTACCATTTTTGCGAGACATAACAGAATTGGTAGCACAGTACATCATCCATTACAAACAATAATAGTCTTACAAATAGATGATCTCATGATCAGGTCTGAATACAAATGCTGACGATGGGAGATGATCCTAGTTATCGAAGGCGTCCTGCTGTCCATTCTCCTTGTAGTCTCCTCTGTAGTCTGGCCATGGGAATAGCCAGGGACAAAGCCATGGGTACTTTTAAGTACTCGCAAACTATCGCTAAAGCGGTAAGACCATTCTAATAGGAATCCTAAGCTCTAGGTTTATTTGCAATAAGCCAATTTTATTTCACAAGTGCTTAGTGGTAAAGACCTAACTTTAGTTGTCTAGAATGCTCAAGAGGGAACTAGTGTCATGTCCACATCCTTGTGGGGTCAATTCAAAGTCATACTTCAATTCATTTTGAAAACATCTGACAACGGAACAATATGGCCATCCAACTGTCCATAACCGCGGACGTGGCTATTCGAATAGTTTGACACTCTACAGAGGCGGTACACTTTCAACACCATATTCGATACATCTGTCAGGGATAACCCTGAATCATCATACTTGGTATGCGGATAATCAATCCTAACCTTTCAATTACACACCCTAGTATAGGCACCTCCGCTATGAGTTTGGCCTTCCAGCCATGACCATCATCCTGGGAACTGCACAGGTGGGCATTTACATTCACAAGGTAGCCTCAACTCACCTTGTTCCGCGAGGGAAACCATACTAAGACACATAAACTTCTGGTTAAGCCCTACCCAAACTCGGGTATTGTGGTTGTACGGTAAAATTGGAATGGTATCGCATCCGAACCCAACCATCAGTTTTTACCCAAGTCAGGGCACATACTTCATTCACTATCATCTTCAACTCCTTATGTCCATAACGCATGTCAAAACATTTCAATAGAATGACTCATCATTCCAAGGTTTTTATAATTATTTGTTCCCATCGATAGTGATCAAGATTTGTTTAGTAGTAGCATCTATCAATGAGGGTATCGCTATTTGAGGGATACTAATCAAGTGTATTTATCTACATCAAGTTCCATGCTCTTGCTGACATCTTTCCTAATCTTCCACTAATCACCAATTAATTAACTACCTGAACAACTTTGCAAAAAGGAATAAAATATCAAGCTTGTAGGTAAAACTTGGGAGTGGTATAATCAAAGTGGTATCACAAAAGTATGTATAGTGAGGCTTGCATGGTTTAGCTCATCTTGCTTGCTTAGAAGAGCTTGCCTTGGCTGGTAAGGTGGTCGAAGTTCTCTTCCTCGTCTTCGTAGAGTTCTTCCTCCTCGTAGCCCGGATTGATACTAGCATCTATAAATGAATACGAGGTACACAATCACCAATCAATACTTAACTACTTCTATTTATCACACAAGGGTCCATACTAGATGATCTAGCATCATCTCTATTACTACAAGCAAGGGTGGCAAGATTTGATTTATCTTAATTTAGGAAAGTAATTTCTATTCATTGAAAAACTACTTAATATTTAATATTCTCCAATTGCAATATGGGATCATATTGACTCGTGTCATCACCACATATTCCAATACTTGGGAATGTGATTTAAAGTGGTTGGCCTAATTTGTAAAGTTTAACAATACCATTTTATAATATTTGCGTGACTAGAAATGACTATAAAGCCATTCTTTATTTTTGGTCCAGGACTTCTGTATGCAAATTTTATATTTTTACATATTTAGATAGGTCATGGCCAATGTGATTATTTAGAGTTGAAATCAACTCAAAATCACTTATGGTTGATTTTATAAAAATGTTTGAAGTGACAGAGCTACTGTCTTGTTATTTTTACTGAGGGTGATCTATAGTTTCAAATTGTTTGAATTCAATGGGAGTGATTAGAGCTTTTCATCTACTTTCTAACAAAATTGGTTTCATTCAATTTGGTTCAGTGAAACTTCTTGAATTGTTTTTTAAAGTTACCTACAGTATGGGATTTTCAACTAAAAGAAAAATCCAAATTTGAATCTGTGGACTACACGCGGGAATGGTAATGGGATGGCCCAACTACACGACACGCGCGTGGCAGGCTGCACCGGGGTTGGTCCCACATGTCAGCGACTACGTTAAAACGAAGGGGTACACGCTAATCCTAGCCACACGATTAGAGCATGATCAACGGCTCAGCGTCATCGTCTCCGTCGCATGGCACGCGCGAGACAGAACCCTAGCGCTACGGCGGGGGTCGTCGGGGGCTTACCAGGGCTCCATCTAGGTCCGATGAGGTGGGCAAACGAGTAAGTCGACGACGGCGGTTCGACTGGTGGTCGCGGCAACTCCTGTGGTGGCTCCTAGCGTCGGCTCCTTTCCTCCTCTACAGAGGCGGGCTCTGGTGAAATTCCGGCAATGTGGTGCTCGCCTTGCTCCGGGAACGGGTCAGAGAGGTTGCTGGGTGAGAGAGGAGTGGAATGGTGTGCGTTTTGAGGCAGGAGGAGGGCTCTATTTATACTGCAGCGAAGGGAGCACGACGGTATGGATCGGGCTCATCGGCAACATAGTTACAGTGTGCTATCGGCATGGCCAAGGGTGTAGGTCGACACGGTGCTTCAGGGTGGTCTTCATGCGCACAGTGGCACGGCGAGGGGCGGTCTCCATCATTCTAGAACATCCGTGCTCTACGGCGGTACCGTCGGCGATCGTCATGGCGTACGGTGGTAACGGTGCTCGCGGAGTCAAACGATCATGTCTGGGCGGTTGTTGGAGTCGCGGCAAACTTATTTGTGCAAGGCGAGAGCGAGGCGCAGCGTGTGCACGCGGGATTGCTAGGCGCTCTGGCGCGACGATCGGCATGGTCGTGTGTTAAATGGGCGCAGATGCACTGGCGTCTCCGCGGGCGGTTGTTGGTCGAGGCGTGCACAGGCAGGGGCGGTGAGGTCAGGGCTACCTCCTAGACATCGTGGGCGAGGGCGATGCGGTCTGTGGCAGCGTGTCCGCGTCGGGGTGGCAAGGTGAGCTCGGGTACCTTTTCCACTGGTCACAACGACGAGTGATAGAAGCTCCATTGCACGGGCTGGTACTGGGTGAGTTAAGGGCACGACATGGGATCTCGGTGAGGTCACAAATATGATCAAAGGATTGATCAAAATAGTAGATAGTTGTTGAGGTTGTACTATGATCACCAGGTGTTTGATCAAATGACCGCAAGAACTAAACTTTCATATTTTTAAGTTATTTTTGGTGGGTGTGCTGGTACTAAGCTTGGTAGTCTCTGGGTGCAATGGTTTGCCAAGTGGTGAATATTTTGATGATTTTCCAAAAATAACTATCTTGATACACAAGATAGATTCAATTTTGAATTGCCTCTCAAATAGATCTGGATTTGTTTATGCAAGGTTGTAAAGCTCAAGTGTTTTTAGTGTTACTTAGGCTAGCAAGGGGAGAAAATAAATGGAATGGTTTCTGTTTGATATCACTTGCTAGAGATGTTCAAAGTGAGCTAATTATTAACTTTTGCAAAAATGACCATTAGGTCATATGCTTCATATTTTGATTTTATTTTGTTTTGATCTGATTTGGATTTGAACTAGATGATATGGTTTGGATCTTTAAACCATTTCTCATCATTTACAACAATCAAACATGGCTTTGCAAACATTCATACACACATGCATTAAGATAGGGTTTAATTAATAAAAGCTTTTGTTAACCCTAAATTTGGTTGATTAGAACTTGACATCCTCATTAATATTTTTGAGATGTTACATGCTCTGCCCCCAAAACCACCAAGGGCAAGACTAAGGGAGGCTCCTCCGCTGCTGACGCCACGACGACAAAGAAGAGAGACGTCGGCTAGGCTCCATCAAAGTGCAACGCGCAGGAGCTACGCGAAGCTCGCAAGGCCGGCCTCCTGGAGGAAGATTCCTTCAAGCTTCCAGGAGATGAAGCTATGCCCGCACCCGAATCTAGATGACAGGTAATGTACCTCTCTTTTATTTATTGTGGTATTTCCTTCCGGCCCACGAGTTTCTCCGTGGGCTCCTCTTTGTTTATGGCTTGCAGATCTACTAGCTCACGCCAAACTCTATTCTTTACATCGCATGCTTCATCACTCTTTGCATGTGTTTCCTCGGGATCTATCCCCATTAGGGCCTATGGTAATATTTCTTCTAAGTCTGCCATAACGCCACCAACACTGTGGTTCACGATGTTGGAGGCACAATTATTTTTGTCCCTTCTGAAGTAGATTACTTCGACTTCAAAATCACGGACTACATCCATGGTTGAGAGATGAAGTGGTTTTACATCAATGACTAGCAAGTTGTTGATGGCTAGAAATTCGGGTTAGCTCCTTTTAACCTGAAGAAAACTTGCCGGAGGCTTAACTCGTGGGAGCAGCGCCCAAGTGCCGAAGAGATGAAAGACGTCCACCCTCTGATAGATCGTATTGAGAAGCTGCACACCAAAGCTGGACGCGAGCTAACAGGTTTGCAGATAATGACCTATTTCCTTCGGGTGCGGATCCAACCTCTCCAAGCCAGGCTGGCCGACATGTGGGCCTACTGCGGCAATAAATATTTGATGAGGATATCTCTCAAAAATCTTTCGCTCGAGGTTCTCGAGTAAAGGGTGCGATCATTCACTATATTGACAAAGAAAAGTCCGATTCCGATAGAATGTCGAGTTGAACCCTTCCGCAAGAAGAATATCGTGCCTGCCATAAGTTTGCTATCTCCTTTACAGTTATCATTTTTTGGTATATGTCTTTGCTATGGTTTGAACTTCGTTGCGTGACTTTATTTTCTATACTGCAGGGCCATGATCATCTTTGCGCTCTGGAAGCTGAAAGTGATGCCAAAAATACGGTGGTTCTGGTGGCGAGTGACAAAAAATATTCTTCCATGTGCCTCAGAATTATGCCGAAGACACATCAAAGTGGTAAAGTCCCGTCCGCTGCGTGGACATGACAATGAAACGTTACTTCATGCTTTGCTAGAATGCGAGCTTGCTAGGGCGTTCTGGAAGTCGGCGGCGGAATTCTTCGAATTGAAACTACCAAGGTTGCATCTTGTTACATGGGTAGAGACATGTTGACTATACCTTGGTGAGTACTAAGAGGGATGCAGCGATAGTTGTATCAGTTATGTGGACGATCTTGGGAAGCAGAAATAGATACAACCATGGAGAGATTAAATATCAACCTTTGAGATGGATGGAACTGGTGGACGAATTGATCAAGTCTCTGGAAATTCCTCTACCAGATAGGTCCCCTACGGTGGTGCCGGTGCCACAGAAATGGAAGCGCCCGGAACGTGACTGGATCAAATTAAATTGTGACGGGGTTGTCAATGTCCAAAAGAGGGTTGCCGGAGCTGGAGTGATTGCTTGTGATCACGATGGAGAGTTTGTTGTTGCGAACTGCAGGAAGTATGAACATAATATTGATCCCAACACGGCGGAGTTGCTAGCTTGTCGAGATGCTGTCATGCTCGCTTGTTCGAGGGGATGGACTCAGATCGCGATCGAAATGGATTGTCTACTGATCGTCAAAGAGTGGAGGATGAGAAGGCGAGTAGATCAGCCTTGTATCAGATTCTATCAGATTCAGATTGAACGAACGGATACATTGAACCAGAAGATATATATATCGAAGCAAATAAAAGACTTCTAGAAAACAAAAGACATGCCTGGCCTATGGTTATTACTGCAATCTATTGGACCATCTGGCTTTCAAAGAATAGGAAGGTTTCCGATGACATCGAAACACCTGTTGAAGTGGTCGCTAAACAATGTGTTGATATGGTGAAGCTCTGGTCGCACAGAGCAAACAAGAAAATAAAAGGAGGCGGCGTTGATCTGGACTTCAGATTGGCACTCCTGATTGTGCTTTTCCTTTGTTTTTCTCTGGTTTCCCCCCTTAATCTTCTCTTACTTGTGTTTTCCAAGGAAAGCCAGTAACGTGTCGGTAAAGAAAAGCACGATCGAGAGTAGTCGTTCCGTTAGGGCATGTACAATGCTAAAGAAGGCATGACTTCTCTTAGCTCTCCACATCATCTCTTAGCTCTCCACATCATTTAGAGAAGACACAATATATAACTTGTACAATGCATTATATCTTATTGCTATTTCTAGGAATTAATAAGAATTAACTATTTTTAGTAAAAAATTGGTTGACTAAGGGAAGACATATGGTACAATAAAGAAAAATAGTCTTCTCTTATTGCTAAGAGATTATCCCTTAGCTAAGGGAAGACGACCTTTTCTTTCTTGTTTCTCTCTTCTCCAAATAAACAAAAATCCAACGTGGCGAGCATAAGAGAAGGCTGACGTTGTCGCATTGTACGTGTCCTTATAAGTTATGATAGGCAGATAAATGGGGCCTAGCCCAGACACGTACGCGGAGTAGGCGTAACTCCTCAAACCGACGCAAAGAGCGTAGGATAGGAGCTCCCGTGAATCAGCTACGAGTGAACTCGTGAAGAATTAACTGGACTACGTCGTTCGGCCCAGGTACCCAACGCACCAGTCCCATAAATTGGTGAGGGAGTTAGACCTAGTAGAACTCATTCCAATCCCCTCGCTGTCCTGTTCCCCCCTCCCCGCCGCCCGCCGCCCGCCGCCCGCCACCGTCGTGCCGCCTCGCAGCTCTAATGCTTTCCTTTCTGTTGGGGATTTGAAGGGTTTTGAAGCAAGCTAGGATTTTTCAACCATGAGCCTCCGGCGGTACGTGAATCTGGTGACGGCGAACGGCCAACACGGCATCTATTCCCTGCGCCGCCTCAACAGCGAAAAATTCTTCTTCCCAGCAGACGAAGCAGCAGCAAAGGCGCGAGATCTGCCCAGACTTAGAAGAGTGCCGCCACATGATCTTACTTCCTGGATCGCCCAAAAGAAGAAGAAACAGCAGGCGGCAGATCTCTCAGGTCAGCAGCTGGAGAGTATTACTCCGTCGCCGCGACCAATCTTCAAGGTCCGCCCAACGAAATGCCCGATGACCAATGGCGACCGACCCCGGCTGCACTCCTTTCCTCTCTCCGGAACCAAGATCTTCTTCGCCGACAGCGGGAAACGTACCACCTTGTACGACACCGAGGCCCTCTGCGCAATCACCACGCCCTGCCTCCATGAGCGCAAGAACTTTCCCGTTGCCCTCTCTGTCCCCAACCCTGAAACTGAAGGCGAGCAGGACAGCGGCAGCCTGTACATCATGGACACGACGCTCAACCCGAGGAATACCACTCCTTTCGAGGCCCTCATCTGCCGTGGCCGCGCAGCTGAACATTTTACTGTCCAGAAGACATGGCACTGCGATGCCCTCCCGCGCCCCCCCTTCTTTGATCACCGAGTTGATAAGCATTCCTCTGTATTATCTTATGCTGTGGTGGGCAACTTCATCTGTGTCTCTCTGACCAGCGGCGGCACATACTGCTTCGACATGGTCAGCCGAACGTGGAACCTGGCTGGTGACTGGCAGATGCCCTTCGACGGCAAGGCTGAGTACATCCCTGAGCTCAAACTCTGGTTTGGCGCCTCTGCTGATAATCATCAGCTCCCATGTGCAGCCGACCTCTCCCCTATCCTGGGAGGGCATGCGCCGAAGAAGCAGCAACACCATATTTGGGGGTATCCACATCTGCGGGGGGATTGGTTCCCTGATCTGTACAATCCAGCCAACCTTATCAGCTTGGGCTCTGGTAGGTTTTGTATCATCAACTATTTCCGTGATATGGAACGCATCCCCCCTTGGACAAATGAACTATCTGTTACAGATGGCAGTCCAGTTATTGTTTTCTCTGGTTTGGAAGTGTTGGCTTGCAATGGCAAAGGAAGTAGCAGTGGCAGCGACAAAGAAGAAAATTGCAGTGGCAAGGGCAATGTCAAAGAAAGTAGCAGTGACAGCAACAAAGAAAATTGCAGCCACAATGGCAATGGCAATGGGCTTCGTATGATTAAGCACAAGTCTCTACTTTGTAAAGATACGGACAAGCACTCCGTTGAGTCGGTACTCTGACTGTCTTTGCTTTGAAAGCTCTATCCTTTTATCTATCTATGCAAGCTGTCAGGACTTGGCTATTAATGTGTGTTTGAATAATCTTGGGACACTGATTGTATGAAACTATCATGAATTGTTCAGGATGCTTGATCCAGGGCCTAATTTATATTGCACAAGTGTCTTCAGATTTACTCCTGGAAAACTAATTTGTAGTATTCCTGTTTGATGGGCACTTCTTGTGTATGTCTCTCGTCTATCATTTTGCCATTTGAACACTGGATTGTGCTTGTAAAATGATGCCACTTAATGCAAAATCGAATTGTTGTTTTGATGTATGGTACTAGTACACCGGCAAGGTCTTCATTTTGAAGTTGGCTCTGTTTTGTTGTGCGATGTTGCCTTTGTAGGTGCCCCTGCATGATTTTTTATTTTTTATTTGTTTTTTCATATAGCTTTGGCCTCTTGAATCCCCTCATGTAAAAGGTAGAGCTACCATTTGTTCAAAAATGAAACTATGTGTTTGACTATTCCAGTTTTCTACTGCTCCCTCCATCTCAAAATAGATGTTGTAGGTTTGTCAAAATTTGAATGAACCTATGTCTACATTCATCCAAATTTTGACAAATCTGCGACATCTATTTTGAGACGAGAGAGTACTATTGTTCGTCAATGCCAGCAGATTTCTTTTGAGAACAATGGACTGGATTGGATTTCGCAACACAAACCATGTAGTTCAACATGGTGCTGAATTCCACTGATATTGCTAATTCGTTCTCATTTCCTTGAGATAACTGTAGTATCGCTGGCTGAACCTTCTATCCATACAAGGCAAATCCTGGTTCTTCACGTACCATGAGATGTAACAGATCACCGATGGTTTCTTGCTGGGGGAAGAACGGTTAGGATCAGTATACCTGGGCCACCTGTACCAAGCTGAAGTGGAGATGATTATGGTCGACATTTCATTTCTTGCCTGGGATATTGCATTTCCAATAACCAAAGGTTTCTTGTTTATGGTTTTCTGTCTAACGACACCCTATATTATCATCTTCACAGTATGCTTTGAACATATTGCTATATTGTGCAAGACCATTGCCATATTCTGGCTGTACAAAACTCAGGTAATTCTGATTGATATGCAACCACAGGACATGGAAGGCCTGTTTTAAAGTGGCTGCCTAGGGTTAAAATTGCTGCTTTACTGCTCGTAGAATAGCATACTGATTGTAATGGTCTGTTACCTTTCCATCCTCTTTGTTAACCCATCTCTCTTCTTTGCCCTTTTGCAGGTCATCCATGGATAATCGGCAGAGACATTAAATCCTCAAAAAATTGATAGATAATAACTTTGACGCACTGGTATTTTACATTCCCTAAATAAGGCTGAGAAGATTCTCTTGAAATTGTTTATTTGCTGATAGACGCTATCCGTGAATTCTCGGTTGCCAATTTTGGTATTGTGAGATTTGCTTTGGATGCTGTGCCACATGTAACTACCGGTATTATAGGGACATTTGGGTGAGCAATGTACTGGCAAATTCAGAACATTCATTGTGATCTTAGTGATTGGTGACTAAAAACATTTCTTTCGTTCTTGCAGATACATGGGTGCAGAATATGCAACGAGTGGCCAATTGACTGACAAGTCTGATGTATTCTCTTTTTTGCTTTGTTCTCCTAGGGTTTATCTGTTTGAAAGCCTGTTGATGCATCAAGACCATTGGGTGATGAGAGCCTTGTTGAGTGAGTGAGTTATATATCACTGAACTTATTGCCTAAAAACTGTTCTTACTTGGTGAGTTAACCAGTATTGATTATTTGTAGCGTGTCATATTGAAGGTCTTTGTTCACTAGGATAGTCATGCAGTACGACTTGTTTCATCGGATTTGATGGATTAGTCACTGTGGAAGTTATAATTTGAATTTTAAGTTTGAGTGCCGGGTTACCATATCTGCTATTGCACTAATCAGTTTGTGTAACACATTAGTCATATAAGTATATGTGTTGGGAACGTTACTATTTTTACTATTTTTTCCCGAGAATTACTCTTTTTACTATTTGGATATGGATTCAAGGACTTATGGCGTCCGTGCATGTGGCATGTCTTTACTATTAAATGGGAGTTGGTGATCGTAGGTCGTTCTTAAACATCAAACATTGGAGCAATCTGGACCATTCAATTTACATCTAACGGTATCTGATACATCCTGTCTGATACATCCTCTCAATGGTTGGCTTAGGGTAATTACCCTTGTATGCCACCGACAAGTGCCATGTACGGCAACCAGGTAAAAAAAAGCAAGCACCGCTGAACGCCCCAACCCATCATCCCTAACCTCCTCTATGGAACCCTAGCATAGGGTCTTAGCCGCCGCCGCCCATACCCGACGGCCGTGCACGCCGGCACGGTCCTCTCACGAGTGTGCCCAGGCCTCTGAGTGCCGCCAGGTCCTAGATCTCCTCCGCCCGAAATCCCCCGCCTCGGCAATGTTCCTCCCACACCTACTCTGGGCCCTCTCGGTGGTATGTCATCCAATTAGTTTGCAAGCATGTGACTGGCTCACAAGGAATCACATATCACGGGAACGAGAAAAGAGTACTTATCTGTAATAAGGTTGAACTAGGTATGCAGAGATACCGACGATCAAACCTCGGATAAGTAAACTATCGCGAGACAAAGGGAAATTGGTATCATATGTAAATGGTTCATTCGATCACAAAGTAATCGTAGAAATATGTAGGAGCCATATGAATTTCCAGATTCCTCTATTGGTTATTGATCGGAGAAGAGTCTCGGTCATGTCTGCATAATTCACGAACCGTAGAGAGACACACTTAAGGATTCAATGTTGTTTAGTAGATATGGAAAGTAAGTAAAGAGACCGAATGTTGTTCGGAGTCTCGGATGGGATCCGGGATATCACGAGGAGATCCGGAATGGTCCGGAGAATAAGATTCATATAAGGAAAGTCCAAATCCGGAGTACGGGAATGGTTCCGGTGTTTTCATCGGAATGTTCTAGAAGGGTCTAGAAGGTTCACCAATCCAGAAGGGGAAGGGTACATGGATATGTCATGACAAAGTGGAATGGTTGCATCATGTCCTAGGTCACTTGGCTGGACACTTGGAAGAGAGAAATCAAACTCTAGTTTGAAAGTTAAAAGTCCAGTTTGAAAAAGTCAAACCGGGACAATAGTTTCCAAGTGGAGGAAGAGAAGGAAACCTTGGGAGAGAAGGTTTCCCTTCCCTCCACCAAACCGTCGGCCAGCAAGGGAGTTGGGGGAGGACACGACTAGACCTAGCCGCCCCTCCCACCTATAAAAGAAAGGGAGAGGGCGCCCCCTCTCCCTACACCTTGCCCCTTAGCCGGCGCCCCCTACTAAACCCTAGGCCAGCCGCCGCCCCCTTTCTAGATGCGGCTACCCTAGATCTCCTCTAAACCGTCGTCTACCTAAACCCTAGATGCCGGTTACTCTAAACCCCTCGGCCCTCTAAACCCTAGATCGCCGAGGCCCTATCTCTACTCCACCATACTTGCTTCGGCTTAGGCGAAGCCCTGCGGGATCTCCCCTCTACTTCCGACACCACGCCGTCGCGCTGCCGGAATTGCGAGGAGAGAGCTACAACCTCCGCTGCCTGCTGGAACAAGGGAGAGGAAGGTCTTCATCGAGTACCGTACATGTTACCGACTGCGGGAGCGCTGCCGGAACGCGGCGTCGGAAGGATCGTCTACGCGATCTTGAGATCGGCAAGTGAACGACTACATCACCCACGAGAATCTACTCTCGTTAACCTCTTTGGATCTTCGAGGGTTAGTACTCTATCAACTTGTTGCACCGATCTAGTAGATAGATCTTGGCTTGATCATAGATTAGATCTTGATTGTGTGTTCATGCGATAGAATTTTTTTGTTTTCCATGCTACGAACCCCTATAGTGGTATCAGAGTCGTGTCTATATGTAGATCTGTTGCACGAGTACAACACAATGGTCATTGTGGGTGGTGGTGCTTTTATTATCAATTGCTTCTTGTGTACTTTGCATCTTGCGGTATGGTGAGATGAAGCGGCCCGGGCTAACCTTACATGACATCGTTCATGAGACTTGCTCCACGCTCGACATGCAACTTGTATTGCATAAGTGGCTTTGCGAGTGTCTGTCTCTCCCATCATAGTAAAGATTCAATTTACAATGGGCACTTGATAGTTTAAGCATCAGCGTTGTGGTTCTTGTTCGTAAGTTAGAATTACACTTATTGAAAGCCCCAAACCACGTAAAACATGCAAAGAAAATTAGAGGCGTCTAACTTTGTTTTGCAGGGGTGTGCTGTGATGTGATATGGCCATGATTGTGATTATATATGATGTATGCAATGTTCCTTATTGTAAGTCGGCAACTGGCAGGAGCCATATGGTTGTCTTTTAAATTCCGTTAAGACCCGCGTGTCTATTCAAAGTAGTTGTAATAGTTGATGCTGGTGGATGAAAACCATGAAGCGGCGCCATTGACCTTGACGCCATACCGGTGATGATGGAGATCATGTTCGTGCTTGAAGATGGAGATCGGAAGCACAAGAAGAAAGGCCATATCATATCATATATTATGAATTGCATGTGATGTTAATCCTTTTACTCATCTTGTATTGCTTAGTTCGCGACGGTAGCATTATAAGATGATCCCTCTAGCACAAAAATTTCAAGTTATAAAGTGTTCATCCTTAGTAAGCACCGTTGCCAAAGCTAGTTGTTTCGAAGCACCACGTGATGATCGGGTGTGTTAGATTCTGCGAGTGTATACAATGGGAGCAAGCCAGATTTGCTCACGCGGAAGCTAAGGTTTAATCTTGACGAGCCTAGCATGTACAGACATGGTCTCGGAACACGGAATACCGAAAGGTAAAGCATGAGTCATATAGATGATATGATGAACATGATGATTGTTCGCCTTTGAAACTATATCATGTCACGTGATGATCGGACTTGTTTGGTTCGTGTGATCACTAAAACAATGTGAGGGATATTGTTTTGAGTGGGATTTCAATAACAATATGATTAAAAGTTGAACACTATTTATCATAATTTAAATCAAAGTGAATTTGCATAGTTGTTGTAGTCATTGACATCCGTTTACCACCTTGCGCTTAGTTATAATTGAGATAATAGAACTATATAATTCTGGATAGTTACTTTACGAACCGGTATCGTATTGTTTTGATGTGTTAATCTAAAGTTTAAAAGTCCTATTGCAAACTTTCAGTAAGTTCTGGTTACTCCGTGAAGTTTAATAATTGGTATTAAATCAAGAGTAACAATTCCAGTGTTAGTATATATGTATCATGTTTATCTCCATGATTCTTGATATTCAAAAGATTGTTTTAATATCAAGGTTATCGGGGAGCTGAAAGAATTGTTTCAGAAACCATCATGTGTGAAAGATATTGTGATATCTAAAACAAAGTTTTGGTTATAACATGATAGAGTATAATATAGCAAAAGTCATGTTCTCGTATTTGATGAGAATTTGCAAAAGGTTGGAGACCCTTGTCGTCCTAATCCTCCAAAAGGTTTTGGAGATCAACATTATACTCGCGATTCACTGTTATAAGCTAAAAGTAGCTTGATCATGAATAGTTCCATGATAAGGGTGAATATTTGATAAAATGTTTACTACACTAAAAGATTACTAAAGAATGGAATTTGAAAGAACACCAAGTATTTGATGATGGTGATCTACTTCAAAGTGCAAGTCCAAAGACATTGGTATTTAACTATACATGCTTTGGACTATGTGTCATGTGTATGGCTCCTTTATTGATGTTGATAGATTCTTTCGAACAGAAAAGGAAATACCGAAAGAGAATCTCAGAAATATATGGCAGAAAAGAAAAGACTAGAATTGTTTAGCTTAGGTATATAGAGGATCACTGTTCAAAAACTAGGCCGAATCAGCGATTAATAGGCCGATTAATCGCTACTAGGGACCTGACCGTGTTGATTACCACTAATCATTTGTGTTAATCGTTTAGCCTGATTAATAGGTCTAACACTCTGATTACTAGGTATGTTCGCGATTAACCACTACACTTGGTCAAAAAAATTGCAAAATTATCAACACATATCGCCCATCCATCCGCTAGCCCACCCCAATGAAGTAGGTTTTGCGAAGCTCCCGCTCGATCCCTGCCTCCAGGAGCTTGATTTCTGCCATCACCAACCAGTTCCGTGTCGTTGTTGACCAGTTCCTCGTAGTTGCTGACCAGACCTCAGATACAAGAGCTCGAGCGCCTTGAGGATCTCATCTGGGAGCTTAAGGCTACCCTTAATAGGGTAGATGGTTGAGGTGCAATAGATTAATACGTGTTTCAGGTACTAATTTTTATAGGTTGCACCAATTAATAGTCGACTGATTAAATTAGTTAATCGTCCGATTTCCGATTAGTCGCTACTCCCAAGCCAACCGAGCAGTTAACGATTACCGATTTCCTTACCATTGTATAGGATATACATGTTATGGCTATATTCTTTGCTTATTAAACAATGTGGTCTTAAGTATTGGATACTGAATATGTTGGTATGAATCGTCATTCGAAACAACACAATTCATGAACTACAATGGCCTAAGTAACTAGCAAAAGAGTATGTGATGATGTTCATCGAGAACAAATAAAGGGTTGTTGTGTTGCTCGTTAACATCAAAGCTTGCCTTCAAGATTTGTTTTATCAGGTATTATAAGAACAAAAGGGTTGTTCAAATAACTGCCGTAATCCATAAAAGATGGATGATTTACAAATCTCGTTGGATAAATCACATCCATAAAAATATTGCTAAAAATGTCGAAAGACAATTGATAAGAAAGATCACTTAGGAAGTGACATCGCCATTTAAATTATATTGGAAAGAAAACATGAAGAAACTCCATGTGGATGGAATTTTGGAGTCTTTTGATTTTTGATCAAATGACGCTTGTGAAATTTTCCTAGAGATAATTAAAACTCCGCTCATAGGCCAAAGGGAACGGATGACTAGCTTATTGGAACTTGTACATATTGTTGTATGAAGTCCATTATGTGTAGTCAAGAGCGATAGATTTCAACTTCATATGCTTTCTCCGAAAATTTGAGTGAATATATGAATATTTACTTAATAAGGATGAAGTGTGAAACATTTGAAAAGTTTAAAGACTTTCAAGATGAAGTGCAAAATCAATGTAACAAGAAAATAAAGAACTTATGATAGGATCATAAAGGAAGATATTTGAGTTATAAAGTTTAGCGTAACACCTAAGATTTGAGGAATCGTTCCATGGATTTGCGTTTCCCGAAACACCATATGAGTATGGAATAATCGAAATATGCAATGAAACCTTGTTTGACATGGTAAGATCAAATGTGTAATTAATAAAACTGCCATTATGTTAAAGATTAAAAGCTTTAGGGACTACCGCTTTTCACTGAAAAGAGCTCCATCATGATCCGTTGAAATGACACCATATAAAGTTATGGTTTGGGATAAAACCATATAAAGTTATGGTTTGGGATAAAACCCAAGTTGTCCTTTCTTAAAACATTGGTATGCTATGCATAAGTGAGATGTTTACTACCAAAGTCGGATGAACATGTCTTTGTATGTTATTTCGAATAATCGTTGAGTATTCCTCCATAACACCAAAGACAAAGATGTTTGTCGCTTAGAACGTCAAGTTTCTTTGAGAAGGAATTTTTCGTGAAAAGTTAAGTGGGAGGAAAATAGAACTTTGATAAGGTTAAAACGAACCTTAGCTATATGTGCAAAGTTGCACAGCGCCGAAAAGTGTTCCGGGGGCAGCAACAATGCTCATGGCTCACGTGCCTCAAAGATTGTGGTTACAGAGGTCTAAGTTCCTATTGAGCCAAGTAGGCCGGGTAAACAATCAAATACCAAGATTTGAGGGTTGAATCATTATTTGACAATAATAAACGGACTATATGCAAAGAAGCGATGATGGGCCCTGACTCCGTCAAATGGCTTGAAGCCATAAAGTCCGTGATAGTTCCATACACGAGAAATCAAGCTTTGAACTTGAAAGACCCTCTAGAAAGGTGTAAGACCTTATAGTCGTGTTTGGATCTATAAGGAAATAGACATGGATGTTTCACATCTATGAAATATTCGACATGTTGGGAAAGAGTTCACAACAATCTTCAAAGGTTGACTATGACAAGATTTGATCTTTCATAGCGATATTTAGTCTAAACGGATTAATGTAGCAACCACTACATATAATTTTGTTATGTGGTAGTTGAATAAACAAAACAAGTTCTTCTAATAGAATTGTTACCTAGGACGTGTGCATAACACGGTCCAAAGGGTTTTGTTAATTCAAAGGATGCTAAAAGCGTATGCAAACTTCAATGGTTGAAGTGAGCATCACAGAGTTGGAATCTTCACTATGATTAAATTGTTAAAAGAGTTTAATTTCATCGGAGACGATGAAGATTCTTGCATTTGCAAGAAATTAAGTGGGAGCGCTAAGACATGTTTCTAATACATTATGTGGAAGACATATTGTTGATTGGAAATGATGTATCTTTTATTAACACAGGTTAAGAATTTCATCTCGATGAAAGGCTTAGGCAGAACCCAAATATTTGGTATCAATGTCTATATGGATAAATTGAGACGCTAATATGGTTGTGCCAGAAGTACATAGATGAGATATTGAATGAGTTTAATATAGAAACTACAAGAAAGGTTCTTGTTGCACAGGAAGGATTCAAGTATTTTTGATACTTGATAGATAAAATCACAAAGAGTACTTTATCAATCATGCTGTGATATGTACAAATCCAGATATGTCCTATGCTCTAAATGTTATGAGCGTATACCAGAATGATTCAGAAGATGATTATTGGACAATAGTAAAGATATTCTTATGATCTTTTAGAAGAACTAAGAATATTTTTTTTGTATAAGTGACAAATAGATGGTTAGTTTATTGTAAAAGTATTACATTGATACTAGTTTTGTCACAAAGTACAAATTAAGTTTATCTCTATCTAAACTAAGGGTGGCACAATATGAAAGAAAGTAAGTTCCATAATGGATTTGGATGAGTTCCAATGTTAAGATATTGTGACAGATACTACAACAAAAGGCTAAGTATATGACTGTTATTATCGCAGCAAAAGAGGGCATTTGTGTCAAGTAGTTTGATATCAAACTAGGTGTGGTTCACAGCGGGATAGCAATATGAAGATATATTGTACGATAATATTATCAACATGTTTTAACCCCAAGGAACTAAAGGTCTCACCAAAGGACCAAAAATATACAAAGCCATCTCATTAGAGAATGAGTGATGCGTAGAGACGCAAAGACATGCAATTACACACGGACCAGAAAGTGTCGGATCCGGAGATCAGTTGACCACTAGCAATCGTGTAAATACAACACTGGAAAGCCATAGGTGTTGAATGCACAAAGGTTTGAAACTAGATTATTGACTCTAGTGCAAGTGGGAGACTATTGGAGATATGCCCAAGAGGCAATAATAAAATGGTTATTATCATATCTTCATGCTTATGATAAATGTTTACATACCATGCTATAATTATATTAACCAGAAACATTAATACTTGTGTGATTTGTAACCATAAAAGAGTCCCTAGTAAAGCCTCTTGTTAAACTAGCTTGTTGCTAAATATATGATCATGGTTTCCTGATCATGAACATAGAGATGTTATTAACAACAGGGTCATATCATTAGGAGAATGATGTGATGGACATACTCCTATAGTTAAGCATAGCATAAAGATCAAGTCATTTAATATAGTTCATTTGCTATAAGCTTTCTGATACATAGTAACCTAATTCTTTCGACCATGAGATCATGCTAATCACCATCACCGTATGGATGCTTTGATGACATCAAACACCACTTCATAACTGGGTGGTTATAAAGGTGGCATTGAGTGTTTGGAAGGTATGTGTTGAGGCACATGGATCAAGAGTGGGATTTGTCCATCGATATGACGGATAGATATACTCTGGTCCCTAGCTTGCAAGCATGTTACTGGCTCACAAGGGATCACATATCACGGGAACGAGAAAAGAGTACTTAATGGTAACGAGGTTGAACTAGGTATGCAGAGATACCGACGATCAAACCTCGAATAAGTAAACTATCGCGAGACAAAGGGAAATTGGTATCATATGTAAATGGTTCATTCGATCATGAAGTAATCGTAGAAATATGTGGGAGCCATATGCATTTCTAGATTCCTCTATTGGTTATTGATCGGAGAAGAGTCTCGGTCATGTCTGCATAATTCACGAACCATAGGGAGACACACTTAAGGATTCGATGTTGTTTAGTAGATATGGAAAGTGAGTAAAGAGACCGAATGTTGTTTGGAGTCTCAGATGGGATCCGGGATATCACGAGGAGATCTGGAATGGTCCAGAGAATAAGATTCATATAAGGAAAGTCCAAATCCGGAGTTTGGGAATGGTTCCGGTGTTTTCATCGGCATGTTCTAGAAGGGTCTAGAAGGTTCACCGATTCAGAAGGGGAAGGGTACATGGATGTGTCATGACAAAGTGGAATGGTTGCATCATGTCCTAGGTCACTTAGCTGGACACTTGGAAGAGATAAATCAAACTCTAGTTTGAAAGTTAAAAGTCCAGTTTGAAAAAGTCAAACCGGGACAATAGTTTCCAAGTGGAGGAAGAGAAGGAAACCTTGGGAGAGAAGGTTTCCCTTCCCTCCACCAAACCGCTGTCCAGCAAGGGAGTTGGGGGAGGACACGGCTAGACCTAGCCGCCCCTCCCACCTATAAAAGAAAGGGAGGGGGCGACCCCTCTCCCTACACCTTGCCCCTTAGCCGACGCCCCCTTCTAAACCCTAGGCCAGCCGCCGCCCCCTTCTAGATGCGGCTGCCCTAGATCTCCTCTAAACCGCCATCTAGCTAAACCCTAGATGTCGGTTACTCTAAACCCCTCGGCCCTCTAAACCCTAGATCGACGAGGCCCTCTCTCTACTCCACCATACTCGATCCAGCTTAGGCGAAGCCCTGCGGGATCTCCCCTCTACTTCCAACACCATGCCGTCGTGCTGCCGGAATTGCGAGGAGAGAGCTACAACCTCCGCTGCCTGCTAGAACAAGGGAGAGGAAGGTCTTCATCGAGTACCGTACGTGTGACCGACTGCGGGAGCGCTGCGGGAACGCGGCACCGGAAGGATCGTTTACGCGATCTTGAGATCGGCAAGTGAACGACTACATCACCCACGAGAATCTGCTCTCGTTAACCGCTTTGGATCTTCGAGGGTTAGTACTCTATCAACTTGTTGCACCGATCTAGTAGATAGATCTTGGCTTGATCATAGATTAGATCTTGATTGTGTGTTCATGCGGTAGAATTTTTTTGTTTTCCATGCTACGAACCCCTACACCTTTATCCAAGGGCAATTGTACTATTTACTTTACACACTTTTCTTAATGCAATTATCTGTTGTTTGCAACTTAATACTAGAAGGGGTTCGGATGATAATCTGAAGGTGGATTATTAGTCATAGATGCAGTTAGATTACGGTCTAGGTATTATGTTGTAATGCCCAAACAAATCGCATAGCGATCATCATGACTTGTACATGCATTGTTATGCATTCTTAATTTGACAATTGCCAACTGTAATTTGTTCACCAACATGCTATTTATCTTATGGAGAAAACACCTCTAGTGAACTGTGGACCCCAGTCCATTCCTTCCCACTGATATTCAATCTACTGTCCAATGTTTACTTTCTGCAATTACTTTCTTCCACACTATATGTTTAATCATTTGTTTTCAGCAAACCGGTGAGCTTGAGAACCTCACTATAATTTGGGATAAAGTATTGTAGTTGTGTTTTGTAGGTTCCATGTTGCTAGCAACACCTTGGGAGCGGTTTCCTTTCTCCTACTGGTTTGATAACCTTGGTTTCATAACTGAGGGAAAACTTGCCGCTGTGCTCATCATACCTTGCTCTTGCGATTTCCCAACAGGCTCTAAAGCGACTGAGCCACATCAAGAATTTTTGGCGCTGTTACCGAGGAGTATAGGGCCTCTTCTGCAAGGGGAGTCTCTCACAACCAATCTCTTTACTTTGTTTTTGTTTTTCTTAGTTTATTTTGATTTGTTTGGTTTATTTCTTTTTATCAAAAACAAAAAAAAATAGTTCCTACCTTAGTTGCTATTTCTGTAGGTTTGCTTCTTTTTATCAAAACACAAAAAAATTTAGTTCCTTCTTCAAGTTGCTTTTATGTCTAGTGTTGCTCCAATCACTATGTCACCTGAGGAAATGATATTCACTTCCAAATAAGGAAGTGAAGAAAGTTTCAAAGAAGCTTGGTCTAGAATTTCTGATTCTTATGAAAAAACTGAACCTAAAATGACTCTAGGCTTGCTTCTTAGCAGTTTCTACTTTGGTCTTGCTCTTTGTTATAGATATGCTTTGGATGCTGTAGTAGGAGGAGATTTCCTTCATTGTAATGGGGATGAAGCTTTTAATGCCATAAAAAAGTTTATTGCAACATATAACTTGCCTAGCAAATTTGATTCATCCTTTACAAACATTTATGCTAGATTAAACACTCTTGAGACAAATACAGCTTGTTCAAAAGGATGCTACAATATGCTTTGAGAGCATCATGATTATGTTTCAATAAATTCTGAACCATCAACATGGTTCCCTATAGTAAAAGTTGTTATAAATGATGAAACTTTTTATGCTCGTTGTGACATTATGTCTGAATTTTGTCTTGTGCCAAAAGATATTATGAATCTTTGAATCTTTGGGGACTTTTAGAGGGTGGAGAAGAAATATCTCTTACAAATAATGCCACTATACTACCCATTGGGATAGCTGAAGAAGTGTTTACAAAAATCCTAGGGAAAATGGTATCTACTGATTATGTTGTTATTGAATGTGTAGGAGAAGGAAAAATTACACTTGGAAGATCCCTGCTAAACTCCTTGGAACAATAATAGATGTGGGAAAAGGCACCATGCATTTCACCTCCACGCCAAGCAATCATACGTTCCCTAAAGGTAAGAGTAAAAGTAAGAAAGGTAGAGGCAAGAAAATTTATGTTGATGCTTCTTCATTGGAAAATACTTGATTCTTGCTTTATGTGCCTAGCTGAAAGGCGTTAAAGAAAAGCACTCTTGGGAGATAACCCAATTTTTATTTCATTAAGTTTTCCTTTTGTTGAGTCTTGGAAGTTATTTCCTCTGTAATAACCTCTCCTTATCCTTTTTGTTTGGTTTTTGTGCCAAGAATATCCCCTAATGAGAGGGAAGTAAGATTTGGGGAAGTTGTTGTCCTGAAACAGATTTTTGTGCTTCACTGTAAAAAATCGTGAAAAATCCCAATAAGTCGGATTGAGCTGAAATTTTTGTGTGCATTCCCCTGTTGTTTACTCAAATTTCATTAGTTTTGCACTTCTCGGTTTGAGAAACAGAATATTTTCGAAAAAATCGGTCTTTACCTGTTGGTCTGTTTTGACAGATTTCTATCATTATGTGCATTTGCCTCTTAATCGGTTTCTTTTGAGTTCTTCTTGATCACTTGAGATTTTAAAAGTAGTTGATACAATATCTTATGTTTTAATGGAAGTTTTACTTGAGTTGAAACTAAACCCAAAGGCTTATTATCTTGAATACACTAATGTTGCTAATGAAGATTGTGTGAAGTTTTGTATGAATGAAATTTTCAAGTATAGGAAGAGAATGATATGATGAGATGAAGTATGTACAAATGCTCAAGCTTGGGGATGCCACCCGTGTCACCCCAAGAAATATTCAAGAGGTACAAGCGTCAAAGCTTGGGGATGCCCAAGGCATCCCCTTCTTCATCAATAAAAATCTCAGGTTTTCTTTCAAAACACTATATCTTTTGCTTCATGCACTATTATGTTGTTCTTGGAGTGTTTTTATTTTTTTTAGTTTTATTTTGCTTTGTTTGTGGTAATAAGTTGGTCGGACCCTAACACACCTATTTTGGAGAAGTCACACCTAATTCTTCATTGCCTAGAACACTCTAGTTTTCACTCTTATTGTTCTGTGAGTGTTCTCTTTTGCTAGCACTGCGTTTAGCTTTAGTTTTCTTATGATTTTTGCTTAGAACTTTTTAGTTCTTATTGAGACAAGATCTCTGATCTCTATTGATAATTATCTTTGTGATTTGTTTCAAATAAGTCGATTGGTGTTGGAAAAGAGTAGAAAGTGTCATGCTTATAGTGGTACAAAAGGAAGCTTGTTTTGACTGCAGATTAGACTTTATCATGTCATGTTAGATGTTGCTTTGAACATATGATTAGTGATTATTATGTAGCATGACTTGTTTCAAACAATTGAGATTGCTTAATGTGCCTTGAAAGAATCATGCGTTGTTTTAGCATACAAAAGCATAATATTATGGTATTCTCCTTTGATGCTTTATTTGGGTTGACTTGGCACATGCTTACACCATGTTATGACTATGAACCATTCACCTTAGCCTCTATGATCATTTAGTTTTTGACTTGTGATATCACTTTATGCTTTAATTAATAATGTTTTGTCGCTTTGCATGATTATGGCCATTATTGCTCTCTTAGTTGGTCGCTCCCAGTCTTTTGCTAGCCTACACCTGTAGTGAGTACGATCTCTACTCGTGCATCCAACTCCCAAGAAACCAAGTTATTCCAAAGAGTCCACTATAAATTCCTATGCATGGTGTGTTACACCATTCCAAGTATATTCATGTTTGTATCTATCTTCAAATTAAATCTTTGTTATGTGAAAATTAGTGATTAAATCTCTCACGAACTTGATGGCACACTTTATTTTATTGCACTTATTTAACTAGAACCATTGTGCCCATCTATGTTGCTTATATGCTTGCAAATTATAAGTTGGGAGTTAGCAGAACCATGCTGTTATGGGGAACGCTTTCAACATTGCACTTATTCTATTCAGTTGATATCATGTTCTTTTGTTTATGGATCCCGGCGGTGTGAAATAAAAGGGGAGCTTGTAAGTCCATGGAGTTTGTATATGTGTTATATAAACGCCTGGGCGGCTAGCCTAAGCCATGCCTAATCATGGTGGAAACTTGCAGGATAACCATAATGAGCATTCTATGAAGCATCCTCAATAAAAACCTATGCAAATAGCAAATAAAAAGATCGCTGAGATGCTCATTGTATGTTGCCTTGTCATTTTGATATGGGATAGCTCATGTGTCATGGGTCAAGGGGTATCCCGTTGGCGGTTCTCTATGATACACATATACTTACAATGACAAGAACTTGCTTGTGACCAAAGTTGAGTAGCATGAGGTTCGGTACTCGTACACAAGGGGCATGAGATTTTCAACTTGTGGTTTGTCAAGCATATACTCATATTTGTGTCACTTTAACCTTAATCACTTCAATATTCTTATGATAGGGGCAATAAGAGCCTAAAGCTAGTAAGTACCATAATTTTTGGAAGCTCTTTATGAAACTTGAAATCCCTACTTCCCTCTATGAAGGGCCTATCTTTTTACTTTTTGTTGAGTCTCCATATTCTATCTTTATGCACCAATTAAGAGAGCATAGTTGTCATTCTTAGTTCAATGTGCATTGTCCTAAAACATGTTGATTGATTCATAATTATGGTATTGTTTGTTCTTAAATTATTTGTATCTAGTCACCCTTATGAACTTTGAAGGTGTCATATGCATTTATGTTTTGCTATTCCAAGGACAAGTTGAATACCACTCTTGCTATGTTTTCTATATGTGAAACAAACAAATGTCTTTCAGTGCATTGTTATTCATGAACTTTGTTTGTGTGCCTTTCATGTTGCAACATAGTTGCTTTATCTTATTGTTAGAACTATATCTTTTATGATTATGTTAGAGTACTTTGATCCCAGCTATCAAAGCTTTTACAATATCTTGATCAAGATTGTGATGGTGTATGTCACTTGAAAAATTATTCTTTTTATCACTTACCTACTTGAGGACGAGCAGGAGTTAAGATTGGGGATGCTTGATATGTCGTAAACGTATCTATCATTTTTGATGCTCCATGCTTGTTTTGTACCAACTATCTTATGTTTTGTTTACACTTTGAGGCATTTTTATACATTTTCAGGAACTAACCTATTAACAAGATGCCATGGTGCCAATTCCTGTTTTCTATTGTTTTTGGTTTCAGTAAAGCTAGTAAAGAAATATTCTCGGAATTGGACGAAACAAAAGCCAAAGTTCCTATTTTCCCGACACAAGACAGAGTCCAAAGCAGAGATGGAGGAGGGCACTGAGGTGGCCACAACACCCCTAGGCACGGGTCCACCCCTGGCCGCACCAGAGCATGGTGTGGGCCCCTCGAGCATCCACCGACCTTGCCCCTTCGCCTATATAAGCCCCTAGAGGCAGAAACCCTAAGTACCCGATCCGAAATCCACGAAAAAGTCAGTAGCCGCCACCACCATCGTCCCTAGATCGGGATGTTGGAGATATTCCCAAGAGGCAATAATAAAGTGGTTATTATCATATATTCATGCTTATGATAAATGTTTACATACCATGCTGTAATTGTGTTAACAGGAAACATTAATACTTGTGTGATTTGTAAACATAAAAGAGTCCCTAGTAAAGCCTCTTGTTAAACTAGCTTGTTGGTTAATATATGATCATGGTTTCCTAATCATGAACATTGAGATGTTATTAACAACAAGGTCATATCATTAGAAGAATGATGTGATGGACATAGTCATATAGTTAAGCATAGCATAAGATCAAGTCATTTAAATAGTTCACTTGCTAAAAGCTTTCAATACATAGTAACCTAAATCCTTCGACCATGAGATTATTTTAATCACCATCACCAGATGGCTACTTTGATGACATCAAACACCACTTCGCAATTGGGTGGTTATAAAGGTGGCATTGAGTGTTCAGAAAGTATGTGTTGAGGCACATGGATCAAGAGTGGGATTTGTCCATCCATATGACAGATAGATATACTCTAGGCCCTCTCGATGGAATGTCATCCAATTAGCTTGCAAGCATGTGACTGGATCACATATCACATGAACGACTAAAGAGTGCTTATCGGTAACGAGGTTGAACTAGGTATGTAGAGATACCGACGATCAGACCTCGGATAAGTAAAATATCGCGAGACAAAGGGAAATTGGTATCGTATCTAAATGGTTCATTGGATCAAAAAGTAATCGTAGAAATATGTGGGAGCCATATGAATTTCCAGATTCCTCTATTGGTTATTGATCGGAGAAGAGTCTTGGTCATGTCTGCATAATTCACGAACCGTAGGGAGACACACTTAAGGATTTGATGTTGTTTAGTAGATATGGAATGTGAGTAAAGAGACCGAATGTGGTTCGGAGTCTCGGATTGGATCCGGGATATCACGAGGAGATCCGGAATGGTCCGGAGAATAAGATTCATATAAGGAAAGTTAATTTCTAGGGATCGGAAATGTTTTCGGTATTTCGACCAGAAGCTTCTAGAATGTTCTGGAAGGTCCACCACCCCGGGAGGGGTCACTTGGAGTGTGGCATGCCCTAGGGGCTAGCCGCACCAAACCCTAAAGGGTCAATTCGTCGAAGACTAGTTTGAATAGTCAAATCCTAGCTTGAAAAGTCAAACTCTAGTTTTTGGTAAGAGGGAAGTCTTGGTGGAAAAGGTTTCAGCCTCTTCCTTTGGAGGCCGAGTTAGGGAGGGTTCCACCTGGGATGGGAACACCCTTGGACGCCCCCACCTATATAAGGATGGGTGGGGGCGCACCCCAAGGTATCCCCTTGCCCTAGGCGCCCAAGACCCAATCGATAGGTCGCCGCTGCCCCTCCAAGCCGCCGGCGCCCTAGATCCCCTCTAAATTGCCGCTGCCGTCTAGACTAAACCCTAGTCGTCGGCTGCCATCTTCCCTCGGTGTATAAACCCTATCCCCGAGGCTCCCTCTACTCCACCATACTCGCTCCACTTTAGGCGAAGCCCTGCGGGATCTCCCCTCTAAACTCAGACACCACGCCGCCGTGCTGCCAGAATTGCGAGGAGAGAGCTACAACCTCCGCTGCCTGCTGGAATAAGGGAGAGGATGGTCTTCATCGAGTACCATACGTGTGACCGACTGCAGGAGTGCTGCCGAAACACGGCGCCGGAAGGATAGTCTATGCGATCTTGAGATCGGCAAGTAAACGACTACATCACCCACGATAATCTTCTCTCGTTAACCGCTTTGGATCTTCGAGGGTTAGTACTCTATCGACTCGTTGCTACAATCTAGTAGATAGATCTTGACTTGTGTGTGTTCATGCGATAGAATTTTTTTGTTTTCCATGTACGAACCCCTACACGGGAGGGATCTGAAGCTCTTCCCGGTACCCTTCCGGAGAGAGGGGAGATCATCCCAGAGGCCTTCTTCATCACCATGCCATACTCCGGAGTGATGCCTGAGGAGTTCATCCTTGGACTATGGGTCCATAGCAGTAGCTAGAGGGTAGTTTCTCCTCTTTGTGATATCATGTTTAGATCTTGTGAGTTGCCTATCATGATCAATATCATCTATTTGTAATCCTATATGTTGTGTTTGTTAGGATCCAATGGATATTGAGTACCTACGTCAAGATTGATTATTGATTCTATCATTTCTATGTTATTTATGATCTTGCATGCTCTCTGTTGCTAGTAACTACTCTGGCCAAGTATTTGCTTGTGACTCAAAGAGGGAGTATTTATGCTCGATAGTAGGTTCATGCCTCTAGTAATCTGTGTTGGAGATATGCCCTAGATGCAATAATAAAAGTGGTTATTATTATATCTTTGTGTTTATGATAAATTTTTACATTCATGCTATAATAGTATTAACCGAAAACATTAATACTTGTGTGATTTGTAAACTAAATTAGAGTCCCTGGTAAAGCCTCTTTGTAATACTAGCTTGTTGGTTGATAAATGATCATGGTTTCCCGATCATGAACGTAGATATATTATTAACAACAAGATCATATCATTAGGAGAATGGTGTGATGGACATACTCCTATAGATAAGCGTAGCATAAAGATCAAGTCATTTCAATAGTTCGTTTGCTATAAGCTTTCTGATACATAGTAACCTAATTCCTTCGACCATGAGATCATGCTAATCACCATCACCGGAAGGATGCTTTGATGACATCAAACACCACACCATAACTGGGTGGCTATAAAGGTTACATTGAGTGTTCGGAAAGTATGTGTTGAGGCACATGGATCAAGAGTGGGATTTGTCCATCCATATGACAGATAGATATACTCTGGGCCCTCTCGGTGGAATATCATCCAATTAGCTTGCAAGCATGTGACTGGCTCACATGGGATCACATATCACGGGAACGAGAAAAGAGTACTTATCGGTAACAAGGTTCAACTAGGTATGCAGAGATACCGACGATCAAACCTCGGATAAGTAAACTATCGTGAGACAAAGGGAAATTGGTATTGTATGTAAGTGATTCATTCGATCGCAAATTAATCGTACAAATATGTGGGAGCCATATGAATTTCCAGATTCCTCTATTGGTTATTGATCAGAGAAGTGTCTCGGTCATGTCCGCATAATTCACGAACCGTAGGGAGACACACTTAAGGATTCGATGTTGTTTAGTAGATATGGAATGTAACTAGGGAGAACGAATGTTGTTCGGAGTCTCGGATGGGACCCGGGATATCACGAGGAGATCCGGAATGGTCTGGAGAATAAGATTCATATAAGGACAGTCCAATTCTGGAGTTCGGGAATGATTTCGACGTTTTCATCGGAGAGGTCCTAGAAGGGTCTAGAAGGTTCACCGGACCGGAAGGGGAATGGTTCATGAATGTGTCATGGTTAAGTGGAATTATTGGATCATGTCCTAGGTCACTTGGTTGGGCATTTGCAAGAGAGGAATTAAGCTCCAAACTGCAGGTCAAAAGGCAGGTTTGAAAAGTCAAACTGGAACAATGGTTTCCTAGTGGAAGAAGGAAAGAGTCCTTCTTTCCTTCCAACAAAAAGAGGGAGTTGGGGAAGGATTCAAACTCCCCTCTCCCAAGTTTCCATCCCTCTCATAAATAGAGGGGAGGGACTGCCCCAAGAGATCACAACAAGCCCTCCTCACCAAGCCACGCCGCCGCCTCCCAGCGCTGCCGCCGCTCGCCGCCGCCGGCCCGTCACCGGCGCCCTAGCCGCCACCGACTCCACCTCCTCCTCTCTAGACCTCTAAACCTAGATCACCGGAAACCCTAGATCCACCATAACCTACTCTGGCTTAGGCGACGCCCTGCAAGATTTTCCCTCTACTTCCGACACCACGTCGTCGTGCTGCCGGAATCGCGAGTGGAGAACTACAACTCCGCTGCCTGCTGGAACAAGGGAGAGGAAGGTCGTCATCGAGTACCTAATGTGTGACCGAATGCGGAAGCGCTGCCGGAACACAGCGTCGGAAGGATCGTCTACTTGATCTTGAGATCGACAAGTGTACGACTACATCACCCACGAGAATCTGCTCTCATTAACCGCTTTGGAATCTTCGAGGGTGAGTACTCTAATCGACTCGTTGCTACAATCTAGTATATAGATCTTGTCTTGTTTGTGTGCATGCGGTAGAAATTTTTTGTTTTCAATGCTATGAACCCCTATAGTGGTATCAGAGTCGTGTCTATATGTAGCTCTGTTGCACGAGTACAACACAATGGTCATTTTGGGCGATGGTGCTTTTAATATCAATTGCTTTTTGTGTACTTTGCATCTTGCGGTATGATGGGATGAAGCGGCCCAGGCTAACCTTACATGACATCATTCATGAGACTTGCTCCACGCTTAACATGCAACTTGTATTGCATAAGTGGCTTTGCGGGTGTCTGTCTCTCCCATCATAGTATAGATTCAATTTACAACGGGCACTTGATAGTTCAAGCATCAACGTTGCGGTTCTTGTTCGTAAGTTATAACGACACTTATTGAAAGCCCAAAACCACGTAAAACATGCAAAGAAAATTAGAGGTGTCTAACTTTGTTTTGCAGGGGTATGCTGTGATGTGATATGGGCCATGATTATGATTATATATGATGTATGCAATGTTCCTTATTGTAAGTCGGCAACCGGCAGGAGCCATATGGTTGTCTTAAATTTCGTTAAGACCTGCGTGTCTATTATTCAAAGTAGTTGTAATAGTTGATGCTGGTGGATGACAACCATAGAGCGGCTCCATTGACCTAGACGCAATGCCGGTGATGATGGAGATCATGTTCATGCTTGAAGATGGAGATCGGAAGCACAAGAAGAAAGGCCATATCATATCACATATTATGAATTGCATGTGATGTTAATCCTTTTATGTATCTTGTATTGCTTAGTTCGCGACAGTAGCATTATAAGATGATCCCTCTCACAAAAATATCAAGTTATAAAGTGTTCATCCTTAGTAAGCACCGTTGCTAAAGCTCGTTGTTTCGAAGCACCACGTGACGATCGGGTGTGTTAGATTCTGCGAGTGTATACAAAGGGAGCAAGCCAGATTTGCTCATGCAGAAGCTAAGGTTTGATCTTGACGAGCCTAACATGTACAAAGATGGTTTTGGAACACAGATCACCGAAAGGTAAAGCATGAGTCATATAGTAGATATGATGAACATGTTGATTGTTCTCCATTGAAGCTACATCAACTCTCGTGATGATCGGTTTTGATGTGGTGGATTTGGTTCATGTGATCACTAAAACAATGTGAGGGATATTGTTTTGAGTGGGATTTCACCTAGATTAATTTAACTATTAATTAGAACTCAATTTGTTATAAACTTAGTCTAAACTATTGCAAATATGTTGTAGATAAATGGCGGACCTACCATCAATTTTAATGCGTTCCTAGAGAAATAAAAGTTGAAAAACAATGGAAGCAACTTCGTGGATTGGATCCGCAACTTGAGGATTGTCCTCAATGCTGGTAATTTGACCTATGTGCTGGATGCACCACTGGGTGACCCACCTGCAGCTGATGCTACCGATGAGGTGAAGAATGTTTTCCTTACTCAAAAGAATCAGTACTCCATAGTTCAGTGTGCTATCTTCTACGGTTTGGAATCAGAGCTTCAGAAAAGGTTAGAGAACCATGACCCACATGATATTGTTCGTGAACTCAAAATGATATTTGAGGCTCACACGGAAATTGAGAGTTATGATGCTTCTGAAAAGTTTTTTAACTGCAAGATGGAAGAGGGCAGCTCCGTTAGTGAGCACGTGCTTAAGATGTCTGGGCACGCAAGCAAGCTTCAAAGCTTAGGTATAGTGATTCCTAACGCTTTGGGGATTCACTGTGTCCTCCAATCACTACCACCAAGTTACAAGAACTTTGTGATGAACTACAATATGCAAAACATGGACAAGTCATTACCCGAACTCTTCTCAATGTTAAAGTCTGCGGAAGTGGAGATCAAGAAAGAGCACCAAGTGTTGATGGTCAATAAGACCACCAAATTCAAGAAGCAAGGCAAGTCTAAGAAAAAGGGAAAATTCAAGAAGACTTGTGTTTTATATAAAGGAAAAGGATCCCTGTGATTGCAATGCTAGTCCCTGGATCATTGCTAGCATCCACAGTTTAAGATGAAGTACACAGATACAAAGGTCATTTATTACATCCATTCTAGAGATAAAACATAGTCTTTTACAACTCAAGGCCATAGGCCTAATACAAGAGTTTGGAATAAGTAAATAAACATAAGTCTTCATCTTCATGTGCCACAGGCAAGCATGTTGAGTGTAGACTCATGACACCTAATCATCATCAGAATAACCTGCAACATCATAAGTTACAGCCACAGTGGGTCAATACTTTGGAATAGTATTGGCAAGTGATACCTTAGTAAATTTTTAAGTGGAGTAAACTACTATATGCAATTTGGCTAAGTGTAGCTTGGCTTGCTTTGCTCAAAATAAGTTTTTCCTATTAGTTGAAATCACTAAGTTTTTCTTTGTCAAAAACTTTTCCCAAAAAACCATCAATAGACATTGAGGTCCTTCACCCTTGTTCACCCACAAGTTTTACTTAGAAGTTGGAGTGATGAGATTCTTGATAGCTTCCATGCCTTGATGCTCAAGTTGTCCATTGCCATGGACTTGGCTAAGTACTTAGATTTTCCATCTGCAGAGGTTGTGCACTTTCCCCACCAGACTTGGTTTCCCAAGACAGGACCTTTCAGAAGCCTTCCCTTAGACAAATGGACGCGTTCCAACCTAACATCCCACTACCACCAACTGTCCAAATGACTAAGTTCTAGCAACCTATGTGATCCAGGCAGAGCCCATATTGCCAAGTGGCTGCACTATAAGCTTCTCAACACTTGGCCTCTAAAATCCCTTTGTGCCTGGGTGGCATACCACAAGTGAGATACGCAAGGTAAACCATGTCCATGGGCCCTGTGTAACCACTCAACCAAAAACCACCATTCAAGTCCCATTCCACCCAGGAGATTCATTGACTTAGTTGTTTTATTAAGAAAAACATAAGTCCAAAGACTTAGAATTATTTCCTTCATAGCATGTATGTACTTTACCAACCCTTGTTTGCTACTAGCTAGGCTAAGCATGGCATAGTAATTTAACTTAGGAATTTCCTAGCAATTCTACACTACTTAGGATTTCCCAACATGGCATTTGGCAAAACTAGTAATACATGCAAGACTTGGCAAAATAATTCTAATGCTTGTATGAAATATAGGGATGGAAATATTCATGAAGTACCACTTGCCTTGGTAGTTGGGAGAGTAGCACTCCTCACAATCACAATCACTAGCACCAAAGTCTACACAAAAATGGTAGCACAAAATTACACACAATTCATATACAAACATAAATATATGCATGCATGCAAAATGCTAAGTGATGATTTTTGAAACTCAACCAAGCAAGTGCATAGTACTGAACCATAAACAAGTCAAAAACTTGCTAAACCAAGTTTATTTTACCCTAAAACAATTTTCTAAACAAATTCTATACTCAAAATAGTCTCAAACAAGTTTCTACAAATAAAGTCATTTTAACAGAAACTAAACACTAAACACATTGCATAAACAGAAAGAGCTTGTCTTCCTGATTCCAACGGTATAAAATTTGCAAAAATCTAACGTGGGATTCAAAAGTTATAGCCATTTCAAAATTGGATCTAAATCATATTTGAAATCTGTTTTTGAATCAAACCCTAGCCACGCGTCAGATTCTTACTGGCGCGTACCGCTTCGCTCCGGATCACGCACGCAAGCCGTAGGATCTAACTAACACGCACGGCTCAGATCTAAACATAACGATTCGATAAGTGGACTAATCCTACGCGCTGGATCTGGATCTGACGGCTACAATTCGTTTGACCAAAACCGAGCGGCGCTAGCGGCGGCGACTGGCGGCGGTGCGTCTGTCAGCGGCGGCGCTGGCGTTCTAGGTCGCGCGGGAGTGGGGGAAGAGGCTTACCAGAACCGCAGGGAGCTGCTGATGCTCAAGGTGGCGATGGCTTGGGAAGGGGCGCACGGGGTCGTCGGAGATTCCTCGCCGGAGTTCGCGAGCGCGTCAGGTACGGGTCAGTTGTCGACGTTGGCGAGGTTCCGTGCCGCGCTAAGTCAAAAGAAAGGCACTGTTAGATGCACAGGACGACGGGGGTTCTAGGCGTATCAGGCAGAGGGCAAGGGGCGGCTGGTACTTACGGGGAGAGGTCGCCGGAGTTCGTGCTGAGAACGGTGGCGCTCTGTCGAAGTCGTTGCCGAAGCTAGAGATCATGCGAGGACAAATGGGGAGTGTCAGTAGGTGCGCAAGAACTTGCTGAGCTTGATAGTATGAGTCAGGGACAGAGGGGAACACGAAGCTCACCGGAATTCGTCGGCGCGGTCGTCGGAACAGCGGCGGCGTCGAGCGAGTTGTGGGCAGCCTGGTGGCGTGAAAGAGAAATTGTTTGAGGGGAAATGGTCGCGAGAGAGTGGGGATTATATAGCCAGAGGCTCGACAAGAAACGCTTACTGAATCAATACAATTTACCCCGCGGAATCAAGGCAGCAACGGGCAGCGGTGGAGTTCGTGTGAGGGATTTGGGGAAGACGACGCTGACGTGGAGAGGGCCCGCTCGTCAGCGAAACGCGCAGAGAGAAAGTGGGGTCTGGGCGTCAGCGACCGCGTGGGTGCGTTTGCACGTGCGAGAGAGAGAGAGGGAGGCCGGGTGGGCTAGCTGGGCCGGTTCTGCTGCTGGGCTAGAATAGTAGCTCCTGGCCCTTTTCTTTTCTTTACCCTTTTCTTTTTCTGTTTCGAATTTTCTGAAATGGTTTTCAAATGAATTCAAGTCCCATTTGAATTCAAATCAATTTGGAATTTTTGCAGTGTGCAATAGTCTCAAGTATAGGCATATAACCATGTGGTTACTTTGCAAAGGCTTGGTCATCTTTGGAGAAACAAAATAACAGGGACTTTGCACTTGATTTGCAAATGTTTGAAAGATGGTTTTTGAAACCATTTCCATTTTGTAAAGCTTGGTTCAAAATCCACACTCAATCCATTCAACAAGGAAGACAAACAATCTAGGTTTAAAACGTTCGAACTCTCAAATGGGAATGGCCATTTGATTTAAGTTTGCTCACATAAAATGATAGCACTATGTGCTTCTGTTTTTCTGAAATGAGTTTTGAAATTGATCTCAATTCTATATGCATGCATGAATGATATGCAATCTTTGAAATCATGATTTTAGGGATGTTACAAATCTAACCCCCTTAAGGTGAATCTCGCCCTCGAGATTCGGATTGGCTAGCAAATAGGTGAGGGTGGTCTTTCCGAAGATCATCTTCTCTTTCCCATGTTGCTTCCTCTTCGGAATGATGATTCCACTGCACTTTGCAAAACTTGATAGTCTTTGTCCTTGTGACTCTTTCTACAGTCTCAAGAATCTTGATAGGTTTCTCTTCATAAGTGAGATCACTTTCTAGTTGAACTTCTTCCAAAGGTATAGTATCTTTCAAGGAAGTTTCTTCCATTTCTGGGTGACATTTCTTAAGCTGACTTACATGAAACACATTATGGACTGCCGACAAAGATTCTGGCAATTCAATTTCATAAGCAACTTCTCCTTTGCGACTCATAATCTTGAATGGCCCAACATATCTTGGTGCCAACTTTCCTTTGACTCCAAATCTTTTCACTCCACGAAGTGGTGATACTCTAAGATAGGCTCTATCACCAACCTCGTAGGTGACTTCTCTACGCTTAGGGTCTGCGTAGCTTTTCTGTCAGGACTGTGCTATCTTCAACCTGTCCTTAACCAATTTGACCTTCTCTTCGGCTTCTTTGATAAGATCTGGTCCAAATAAACTTCTTTCTCCCACACCATTCCATAGCAATGGGGTGGTACACTTTCTTCCGTAGAGAAACTCAAATGGTGCCATCTCAATACTAGCTTGATAGCTATTGTTATAAGAAAATTCTGCGTAAGGCAGACTTTCATCCCAATTGGCTCCATAGTCTAGGGCACATGCCCTTAACATGTCTTCAAGAATTTGATTAGTTCTTTCTGTTTGTCCATCAGTTTGAGGATGAAAAGCAGTACTGAATTCCAACCTCGTTCCCAATGATTCATGAAGCTGTCTCCAAAAATGGGAAGTGAATTGAGTTCCCCTATCAGACATAATACTCTTAGGCACACCATGAAGACATACAATTCTACTCATGTAGATTTTGGCTAACTTGGCACTTGTATAAGTTGTCTTCACGGGTATGAAATGAGCCACTTTAGTTAGGAGATCCACTACTACCCATATGGAATCATATCCTGACCGGGTTCTTGGTAATCCGGTAATGAAATCCATACCAATCTTGTCCCACTTCCAATCAGGAATAGGTAGTAGTTGAAGCAAACCTGCTGGTTTCTGATGCTCCGCTTTCACTCTACTACACACATCACACAAAGCAATATGTTCGGCGATGTCCCTCTTGAGATTGTTCCACCAAAATCTTTCTTTCATGTCCATGTACATTTTGGTGTTACCCGGGTGAATAGAATACGGAGAATTTTGTGCTTCTTGCAAAATCAGTTTCCGCAACTCCGGGTCTTGTGGAACACAAATACGTTTCCCATGCCATAAAGTACTTTGTTCGTCTTCATGGAAATTTTTGGCTTTTCCTTGGCCAATCTTTTCCTTAATCTCTTCAATTTCTTTATCAGTCTTCTGGGCTTCTTTGATCTTGTCCAACAAAGTGGGTTGAACATCCAAAGTCATGAGATGTCCTTCAGGCACAATCTCCAATCTGAGTTTTCTGAATTGGGCACACAAATCATCTGGCAATTCTCCTTTGGTAAGGCCATTCACGAACACCTTACGACTTAGAGCATCTGCTACAACATTTGCTTTACCGGGGTGGTATTGCAAACTTAAGTCATAGTCTTTGATAAGTTCTAGCCATCTACTTTGTCTCATATTGATTTCCTTCTGGGTGAAGATATACTTCAAAATTTTGTGATCCGTGAACACTTCACAACGCTTTCCCAAAAGATAGTGTCTCCATGTTTTGAGTGCATGGAAAACAGAGGCTAACTCTAAATCATGAGTAGGATAGTTTACCTCATGAGTTTTGAGTTGTCTCGAGGCATAAGCTACAACTTTTCCGTCTTGCATAAGTACTGCACCCAAACCTTGATGGGATGCATCACAATATACTTGGAAATCCTTTTCCAAGTCTGGCAGACACAAAATTGGTGCTGTCACAAGTCTCTTCTTCAATTCCTGAAAACTGAGTTCACAACCTTCAGACCAAGCAAACTTCTTATCCTTTTTAACAATTCAGTCATAGGCTTAGCAACCTTTGAGAAATTTTCAATGAATCTTCTGTAGAAACCTGCTAAGCCAAGGAAACTACGAACTTCTTTCACAGACTTGGGAGATTCCCATTCAGTCACAGCTGAAACTTTAGCAGGATCAACTGCTACACCATCCTTTGTCATAACATGACCAAGAAAACCAACTTCCTCTAACCAGAACTCACACTTGCTGAATTTGGCATAAAGCTTATGCTCTCTCAATTTCTCAAGTATCAAACGTAAGTGTCCTTCATGTTCTTCTTTGCTCTTGGAATAGACTAAGATGTCATCGATGAAAACGACAACAAACTTGTCAAGAAATTCCATGAACACCTTGTTCATCATATTCATGAAATATGTCGGGACATTGGTCAAACCAAAAGGCATTACGGTATACTCATACAATCCATACCTCGTAGTGAATGCTGTTTTAGGTATGTCTTGTTCTCTTATCTTGAGTTGAAAATAGCCTGACCGGAGATCAATTTTTGAGAACACACATGCTCCTTCTAGCTGATCAAACAAGTCATTGATTCTAGGCAAAGGGTATTTGTTCTTGATAGTTAGCTCGTTGAGTGAACGGTAATCTATGCATAACCTTTGACTTCTATCTTTCTTCTCTACAAACAAAACTGGGGCTCCCCAAGATGAAGAACTTGGTTGGATGAATCCTTTCTGCAACTGTTCTCCTAGTTGTTTCTTGAGTTCTTTCAGTTCATCCACTAACATCTTATATGGTCTCTTTGCTATTGGTCCAGATCCTGGTACCAAATCTATAAGAAACTCCACATCTCTATCTGGTGGCATTCCCGGCAATTCTTCCGGAAACACATCCGGATACTCACTCACAATTGGCACACTGTCCATGCTAAACCCCTTAAGAGAATTAAGCATACTCCTTTTTGCTTCAAAGCTGGTCTTGAATCTGATCCTTTTATTTTCTGGAGTTGTGAGTGAGACAGTATGGTTGGCACAATCTATCACTCCCTTGTACTTAGTCATCCAGTCCATTCCCAAGATGACATCCAATCCTTGGGAGTTTAGAATTATCAAGTTAACGGGAAACTTATACTTCCCAAACTCTATGACTAAGTCATGACATCCTGAATTCACTATCATTTCTCCACCAGGAGAACTTACTCTTATAGGACACCCAATAGTTTCTACCGGTAGTTCATTTCTTTCAACAAATGCTCTTGATATGAATGAATGTGATGCACCAGTATCAAATAGTACAAATGCTGGAATAGAATTGAGTCTGAACTTACCAGCAACAGCATCAGGCTCCTCATAGACCTCCTCCACATTAATGTGGTTAACTTGTCCCTTCTGGAAAGGGTTGGGCTTGTTAGGTCCTTCAACTTTCTTTTCAGGGCACTCATTTGCATAATGCCCCAGCTTCTTGCATTTGAAGCATTCAACCTGACTGATGTCTCTCTTAGCAGGCTGACTTCCACTTCCACTTCCATTGCCACTGTGGTGGCTCTTATGTCCACTCTTGTGGTTCTTGTACGTATCATTGTCATGACTGCGATGAGGCTTGCTGTCATGACGGTTGTGGTTGTGGTGCTTGTTGAATTTCCCATGCTTGTGGGATCCTGAGCTTCCGCTGTCATCATAGTGAGATCGTTTGTGAGACGATCCCGAGCTTTGCTTGTCGGAGTGCTTTCTTTTTCTACTCTCAACTTGTTTCATTTTGTTCTCCAAAATAGCAGCCTTGTCACACAGAGACTGATAAGTGGGAACATAGGCCACAGACAACTACAGATTTATCTCATCATTCAAGCCTTCAAGAAATTTTTCCTTTCTCTTGGCATCAGTGTCAACTTCATCCGGTGCATAACGCGCCAGATTGTTGAACTCTTCAATGTATTCAGCCACGCTACGGTGACGTTGCCTCAGATTGTGGAACTCTTTCTTTTTCAGGCTCATTATTCCTGATGAGATGTGAGCAGTGAGAAAGCCATCTTCAAAGATAGCCCAAGTCACCTCATCTATAGGAGTAGTGATCTGGAAATTGTCCCACCAAGTGGCGGCTGGCCCTTCCAGCAGATGTGCTGCAAATCTGACTTTTTCAGCATCTGTGCAGCCCACGGTTACTAAGTCCTTGTTTATAGAACATAGCCAATCATTGGCCACCATGGGATCAGTTGTCCCTGAGAACTTAGTTGGCCTCAACCTCAAGAATCTGGTGAGCATATCAAAGCCCGGAGGGTTGTTGTTGTTGTTGTTGTTGTTATTGTTGTTATTGTTGTTGTTGTTGTTGTTGTTTTGGTTTTGGATGAACGTTGTCATCATCTACATCAACTGAGTTTGGGCAGTCATCATTTGCTGCATTTCCGGAGTGATGTTGTTGGGGTTGGGGTTTGCACGACGGGGAGGCATCTGTGGTTTGTTCAAATAGAGATAAGAATGAGATACCCATAGATTTTTTTCATGCACATTACATCACATAAGCAAACACAAACATGCAACAAAAGATAAAAGATCAACAACAAGATAATAAGTTCACAAAGTAAAACACACAAGTAGCAAGCCATCCACATGTCAGATGGTCCAATAACAAATTCTCAAAATAACAAGTCTGATAATAAAAGATAAACGAGTAGTCAAGTCTACTCATCAGCATCAATCTCCTCCTCGACAAAGGTAAGACCTGCGTTCTCCATCGCGGTCTTGTTCTCCTCGACGGTAGTGGTCAAGGACTCAATCTTGGCCTTGAGAGCCCTCTTCTGGGAACAAAGTCTCTCAATCACCGTCTGCTGCTGCTCTAGCTCGAAGTCCTTGGACTGCAGTTCTTCAGTCATGTCCCGGATCTTCTTGTTCCTATCCTGGACACGCTTCTCCTGACTCTTGAACTTCCTGTCTTGGGTCTCGAACTTCGCCTCCATTTCCTTGACTATCTCGTCCTGTTGCGCGAAGAGCTTGTCCTTCTCGCGAAGCTGCACCTGGAGCTCGTCATTACTGAGCATGACATTGTTCCTGTCAGTGTCCACGTGCCTAATGAGAGACTCTAAGTCCTGGAGATACAGGCGTATCGGCTCTGCTGTGTCCCTCGAATCGTCCTCGAAGTTGATGGACTCTCCATCCTCATCACGTCTTCCGACGACGTGGAAGTGAGTGCCTCTAACATGTCGAGAGTGTCGTCCTAGCAAACGTCCTATCAGGTCCTGCATAACTACCTCCATGCCTCTCTCCCTGTCATCGTGCATAAGCTTAAAGACGATGGCCTCCATAGTAGGCTCTGTCTGGCGTCCGGGCTGGTTCACCTTGAAGCCCTAGAGGTCCTTCCTCTCGAACTTGGTGAGTGGGTGCACCATGATGGTGGGAAGAGGAAGATTGAGCAAAGTAGTAAGCTCAACGATACGAGGACCAAAGCGGGTAACCTGGAACTCCTCAACAGTGCTGATGGTAATAGGCATCTATTTATAAGATAGAAAAGTTAGAACGGCACAATTTAAGATAAACAAAAGACAAAACACCACATACATATCCTTGGGAAACAAAACACACAAGTCATGCATACATGAAGTCATTACATCAATCAAGGTTCATTCTTATTTTAAGACAACATTTTGGAAAATAGGGTGATAGGTGGTGGTCCAACTAACGAAGTACGTTTACAATCCTATCTCACTGGATCTATTGGCTAACACAATGTTCCTAGAAGCAATCAGCCTATCTTGCTCACATGACTCCATCACTAAGTCTATAATGTCTCCTCTTAAGGTTTGGTTGGTAGCTTCCAACTCTTGGGTATGTTCCTTCTCTTTCTTCAAGTCTTTTTGGAGATTGAGCATTCTACACTTGATTCTAGCACTAAGTTCTTTGATAGTCCTCCAAGCTGCTTCTCTTGCTGACTCAAAGAATATAGTATGCACCACAGTGTTGGTGTACATGCAGAATCCTTTTTATTTGTGGTTGTCTTCCTTGTTTTTGTACAAGTGAAGTTGCACCCACCAGTACTCAACTCCTTCATCCATCACTGGAAAGCCCTTGTACACAGTTGCACCATGTATTTCCATTGCCACCATGAGGTCCTTGAGAATTTTTGGGAACTCTGTCTCACACTCCAAGGTCATGGTCATGAGTGGTCCTTTCCTTACGGCTTCGTTGATGGAATTCATCTACAAATAGAGATGAGAAAAGAAGATTAGAAAAGTTTACGATAAGAATAGACAAGTGTAGAAGTAGTTGAAAGTTTTCCTTAGTGGTTTCCAATCCTAGGGTCATAATCCTACAGGCAACACAGTGCTCTGATACCATCTGTAAGATCCCTCCTTTGTAAAGGAAAAGGATCCCTGTGATTGCAATGCTAGTCCCTGGATCATTGCTAGCATCCACAGTTTAAGATGAAGTACACAGATACAAAGGTCATTTATTACATCCATTCCAGAGATAAAACATAGTCTTTTACAACTCAAGGCCACAGGCCTAATACAAGAGTTTGGAATAAGTAAATAAACATAAGTCTTCATCTTCATGTGCCACAGGCAAGCATGTTGAGTGTAGACTCATGACACCTAATCATCATCAGAATAACCTGCAACATCATAAGTTACAGCCACAGTGGGTCAATACTTTGGAATAGTATTGGCAAGTGATACCTTAGTAAATTTTTAAGTGGACTAAACTACTATATGCAATTTGGCTAAGTGTAGCTTGGCTTGCTTTGCTCAAAATAAGTTTTTCCTATTAGTTGAAATCACTAAGTTTTTCTTTGTCAAAAACTTTTCCCAAGAAACCATCAATAGACATTGAGGTCCTTCACCCTTGTTCACCCACAAGTTTTACTTAGAAGTTGGAGTGATGAGATTCTTGATAGCTTCCATGCCTTGATGCTCAAGTTGTCCATTGCCATGGACTTGGCTAAGTACTTAGATTTTCCATCTGCAGAGGTTGTGCAGTTTCCCCACCAGACTTGGTTTCCCAAGACAGGACCTTTCAGAAGCCTTCCCTTAGACAAATGGACGCGTTCCAACCTAACATCCGACTACCACCAACTGTCCAAATTACTAAGTTCTAGCAACCTATGTGATCCAGGCAGATCCCATATTGCCAAGTGGCTGCACTATAAGCTTCTCAACACTTGGCCTCTAAAATCCCTTTGTGCCTGGGTGGCATACCACAAGTGAGATACGCAAGGTAAACCATGTCCATGGGCCCTGTGTAACCACTCAACCAAAAACCACCATTCAAGTCCCGTTCCACCCAGGAGATTCATTGACTTAGTTGTTTTATTAAGAAAAACATAAGTCCAAAGACTTAGAATTATTTCCTTCATAGCATGTATGTACTTTACCAACCCTTGTTTGCTACTAGCTAGGCTAAGCATGGCATAGTAATTTAACTTAGGAATTTCCTAGCAATTCTACACTACTTAGGATTTCCCAACATGGCATTTGGCAAAACTAGTAATACATGCAAGACTTGGCAAAATAATTCTAATGCTTGTATGAAATATAGGGATGGAAATATTCATGAAGTACCACTTGCCTTGGTAGTTGGGAGAGTAGCACTCCTCACAATCACAATCACTAGCACCAAAGTCTACACAAAAATGGTAGCACAAAATTACACACAATTCATATACAAACATAAATATATGCATGCATGCAAAATGCTAAGTGATGATTTTTGAAACTCAACCAAGCAAGTGCATAGTACTGAACCATAAACAAGTCAAAAACTTGCTAAACCAAGTTTATTTTACCCTAAAACAATTTTCTAAACAAATTCTATACTCAAAATAGTCTCAAACAAGTTTCTACAAATAAAGTCATTTTAACAGAAACTAAACACTAAACACATTGCATAAACAGAAAGAGCTTGTCTTCCTGATTCCAACGGTATAAAATTTGCAAAAATCTAACGTGGGATTCAAAAGTTATAGCCATTTCAAAATTGGATCTAAATCATATTTGAAATCTGTTTTTGAATCAAACCCTAGCCACGCGTCAGATTCTTACTGGCGCGTACCGCTTCGCTCCGGATCACGCACGCAAGCCGTAGGATCTAACTAACGCGCACGGCTCAGATCTAAACATAACGATTCGATAAGTGGACTAATCCTACGCGCTGGATCTGGATCTGACGGCTACAATTCGTTTGACCAAAACCGAGCGGCGCTAGCGGCGGCGACTGGCGGCGGCGCGTCTGTCAGCGGCGGCGCTGGCGTTCTAGGTCGCGCGGGAGTGGGGGAAGAGGCTTACCAGAACCGCAGGCAGCTGCTGATGCTCAAGGTGGCGATGGCTTGGGAAGGGGCACACGGGGTCGTCGGAGATTCCTCGCCGGAGTTCGCGAGCGCGTCAGGTACGGTCAGTTGTCGACGTTGGCGAGGTTCCATGCCGCGCTAAGTCAAAAGAAAGGCACTGTTAGATACACAGGACGACGGGGGTTCTAGGCGTATCAGGCAGAGGGCAAGGGGCGGCTGGTACTTACGGGGAGAGGTCGCCGGAGTTCGTGCTGAGAACGGTGGCGCTCTGTCGAAGTCGTTGCCAAAGCTAGAGATCATGCGAGGACAAATGGGGAGTGTCAGTAGGTGCGCAAGAACTTGCTAAGCTTGATAGTATGAGTCAGGGACAGAGGGGAACACGGAGCTCACCGGAATTCGTCGGCGCGGTCGTCGGAACAGCGGCGGCGTCGAGCGAGTTGTGGGCAGCCTGGTGGCGTGAAAGAGAAATTGTTTGAGGGGAAATGGTCGCGAGAGAGTGGGGATTATATAGCCAGAGGCTCGACAAGAAACACTTACTGAATCAATGCAATTTACCCCGCGGAATCAAGGCAGCAACGAGCAGCGGCGGAGTTCGTGCGCGGGATTTGGGGAAGACGACGCTGACATGGAGAGGGCCCGCTCGTCAGCGAAACGCGCAGAGAGAAAGTGGGGTCTGGGCGTCAGCGACCGTGTGGGTGCGTTTGCGCGTGCGAGAGAGAGAGAGGGAGGTCGGGTGGGCTAGCTGGGCCGGTTCTGCTGCTGGGCTAGAATAGGAGCGCCTGGCCCTTTTCTTTTCTTTACCCTTTTCTTTTTCTGTTTCGAATTTTCTGAAATGGTTTTCAAATGAATTCAAGTCCCATTTGAATTCAAATCAATTTGGAATTTTTGCAGTGTGCAATAGTCTCAAGTATAGGCATATAACCATGTGGTTACTTTGCAAAGGCTTGGTCATCTTTGGAGAAACAAAATAACAGGGACTTTGCACTTGATTTGCAAATGTTTGAAAGATGGTTTTTGAAACCATTTCCATTTTGTAAAGCTTGGTTTGAAATCCACACTCAATCCATTCAACAAGGAAGACAAACAATCTAGGTTTAAAACATTCGAACTCTCAAATGGGAATGGCCATTTGATTTAAGTTTGCTCACATAAAATGATAGCACTATGTGCTTCTGTTTTTCTGAAATGAGTTTTGAAATTGATCTCAATTCTATATGCATGCATGAATGATATGCAATCTTTGAAATCATGATTTTAGGGATGTTACAGAAAGTTACCGCGCCGGCGAAGAAGACCAAGGCTGGGCCTAAGCCTGATACTGAGTGCTTTTAGTGCAAGGGAGAAGGTCACCGGAAGCGAAATTGCCCTAAGTCCTTGGCGGATTTGAAGAACGGAAACATCAAGAAGAAAGGTATATCCGATATACACGTTATTGATGTGTATCTCACTAGTAGTCGTAGTAGTGACTGGGTATTTGATACTGGTTCGGTTGCTCATATTTGTAACTCGAAACAGGTGCTGCAGAATTGACAGAAACTAGCAAAGAATGAGGTGACGATGCGCATTGGAAATGGATCAAATGTTGATGTGATCGCGGTCGGCACGCTACCTCTTCATCTACCATCGGGATTAGTTTTATACTTAAATAATTGTTATTTGGTGCCTGCGTTGAGCATGAACATTATATCTAGATCATGTTTATTGCGAGACGGTTACTTATTTAAGTCCGAGAATAATGGTTGTTCGATTTATATGAGTAATATGTTTTATGCACATGCACCTTTGATATATGGTCTATTCTTGTTGAATCTGGATTGTAGTAATACACATATTAATAACATTGAAGCTAAACATTTGAAATTGAGCGATAACTCGACCTATATATGGCACTATCGTCTTGGTCACATTGGAGTGAAGCGTATGAAGAAACTCCATTCCGATGGACTTCTTGAATCACTTGATTTCGAATCACTTGAAAGATGTGAAGCATGTCTGATGGGTAAAATGACTAAGACTCCATTTTCTAGTATGATGGAGCGAGCTACGGACTTATTGGAAATCATACATACCGATGTGTGTGGTCCAATGAGTGTAGCGTCGCGCAGTGGTTCCCGTTATATTCTTACCTTCACGGATGACTTGAGTATATATGGGTATATCTATTTCATGAAACATAAGTCCGAAACTTTCGAGAAGTTTAAGGAATTTCAAAGTGAAGTAGAGAATCAACATAACAAGAAGATTGAGTTTCTACGATCTGATCGTGGAGGTGAATATATAAGTTACGAGTTTGGCGAGCATTTGAAAAAATGCGGAATACTTTCACAATTGACACCGCCGGGAACACCACAACGTAATGGTGTGTCCAAACATCGTAATCGAACTCTCTTAGATATGGTTCATTCTATGATGTCACTTACAGATTTACTGCTATCGTTTTGGGGTTATGCATTAGAAACAACCGCATTCACTTTAAATAGGGAACCATCTAAATCCGTTGAAACGACATCATATGAATTGTGGTTTGTGAAGAAACCTAAATTGGCGTTCCTTAAAGTTTGGGGTTGCGAAGCTTATGTAAAGAAGTTATAGCCCGACAAGCTTGAATCCAAAGAGGGAAAATGCGTCTTCATAGGATACCCGAAGGAAACTATTGGGTATACCTTCTATCATAGATCCGAGGGCAAAATCTTCGTTGCCAAGAATGGATCCTTTCTAGAGAAGGAGTTTCTCTCGAAAGAAGTGACTCGCAGGAAAGTAGAACTCGACGAGGTTGTCGAACCTTCTCTTGGACTTGAGAGTAGCGCGGCACCGGAAATAGTTCATGTGGCACATACACCAATAAGAGAGGAAGCTAATGATGTTGATCATGAGCCTTTGGTTGAAGTTACTATGGAACCTCGCAGGTCAATGAGAACTCGTACTACTCCTGATTGGTATGATCCCGTTATGAGTGTCATGTTGGTGGACAACACCGATGACCCTGCGACATATGAGGAAGCGATGATGAGCCCAGATAACAATTCATGGCAAGAAGCCATGAAATCTGAAATTGGATCCATGTATGAAAACCAAGTATGGACTTGGGTGGACCTACCAGATGGCCGGAAGGCTATCGAGAACAAATGGATTTTCAAGAAGAAAACAGATGATGATGGTAATGTTACTGTCTATAAAGCTTGACTTGTTGCAAAAGGGTTTCGACAAATTCAAGGAGTTGTCTATGATGAGACTTTCTCACCGGTAGCAAAGCTAAAGTCTGTGAGGATTTTGTTAGCAATCGCTGCATATTATGATTATGAGATATGGCAGATGGATGTCAAAACGGCGTTCCTCAATGGAGACATTGATGAAGAGTTTTATATGGTACAACCCAAAGGTTTTGTCGATCCTAAAGATGGTAACAAGGTATGCAAACTTCAACGGTCCATTTATGGATTGAAGCAAGCATCCTGGAGTTGGAATCAACGTTTGGATAAGGTAATCAAAAGTTTTGGTTTTATACAAACTTATGGAGAAGCTTGTATTTACAAGAAAGTGAGTGGGATCTCTGTAGCATTCTTAATACTATATGTAGACGACATATTGTTGATTGGTAATGATGTAGACCTTCTTAATAGTGTCAAGGATTATTTGAATAATAGTTTTTCAATGAAAGATCTTGGCGAAGCAGCTTACATATTAGGCATAAAGATTTATAGAGATAGATCAAGACGCCTAATATCATTGTCACAGAGTACATATTTGGACAAATTTATAAAGAGGTTTGGAATGGAAGATAGCAAGAAAGGATTCTTGCCCATGTTGCCCAATACGACCTTGAGTAAAACTCAAAGTCCTGCAACGGCAGAAGATAGAGAAAGGATGAGTAAGACTCCCTATGCCTCAGCCATATGATCTCTTATGTATGTCATGCTATGAACTAGACCCGACATTGCATATGTTGTTAGTTTGACTAGCAGATATCAAAGTGATCCAAGAGTGGATCATTGGACAGCGGTCAAAAACATCCTTAAGTACTTGAGAAGAACTAAGGATATGGTTCTTTCTTATGGAGGTGATGAACAGCTCGTTGTTAATGGTTACACCAATTCTAGTTGGAACACCGATCCGGGTGATTCTAAATCTCAATCTGGATACGTATTTACTTTGAATGGTGCACCAGTTAGCTGGAGGAGTGCGAAGCAAAGCGTCGTGGCGAGATCTTCAACTGAATCGAAATACATAGCTACTTCGGAGGCTTCACAAGAGGCGATATGGATGAAGGAGTTCATTAGAGAGCTCGATGTGGTTCCAAGTGCGTTGGACCCAATGTCTATCTACTGTGATAACATGGGCGCCATAGCCAATGCACAAGAACCAAGGTCACACAAGAAGTTGAAGCATATCAAGCTGCGTTTTCACGGTATTCAAGAGCATGTCCAAGATGGTGACATAAAGATTTGCAAAGTACACATAGATCTGAATGTGGCGGATCCGTTGACTAAACCTCTCCCGAGGGCAAAGCATGACCAGCACCAGACCGCCATGGGTGTTCGGTATATTACCATGTAATCTAGATTAGTTGACTCTAGTGCAAGTGGGAGACTGTTGGAGATATTCCCTAGAGGCAATAATAAAAGTTGTTATTATTATATCTTTGTGGTTATGATAAATTTTTACATTCATGCTATAATAGTATTAACTGAAAACATTAATACTTGTGTGATTTGTAAACTAAATTAGAGTCCCTGGTAAAGCCTCTTTGTAATACTAGTTTGTTGGTTGATAGATGATCGTGGTTTCCCGATCATGAACATAGAGATGTTATTAACAACAAGATCATATCATTAGGAGAATGGTGTGATGGACATACTCCTATAGATAAGCGTAGCATAAATATCAAGTCATTTCAATAGTTCGTTTGCTATAAGCTTTCTGATACATAGTAACCTAATTCCTTCGACCATGAGATCATGCTAATCACCATCACCGGAAGGATGCTTTGATGACATCAAACACCACACCATAACTAGGTGGCTATAAAGGTTACATTGAGTGTTCGGAAAGTATGTGTTGAGGCACATGGATCAGAGTGGGATTTGTCCATCCATATGACGGATAGATATACTCTGGGCCCTCTCGGTGGAATGTAATCCAATTAGCTCGCAAGCATGTGACTGGCTCACAAGGGATCACATATCACGGGAACGAGAAAAGAGTACTTATCGGTAACAAGGTTGAACTAGGTATGCAGAGATACCGACGATCAAACCTCGGATAAGTCGTGAGACAAAGGGAAATTGGTATCGTATGTAAGTGGTTCATTCGATCGCAAATTAATTGTAGAAATATGTGGGAGCCATATGAATTTCCAGATTCCTCTATTGGTTATTGATCGGAGAAGTGTCTCGGTCATGTCCGCATAATTCACGAACCGTAGGGAGACACACTTAAGGATTCGATGTTGTTTAGTAGATATGGAATGTAAGTAGGGAGACCGAATGTTGTTCGGAGTCTCAGATGGGATCCGGGATATCACGAGGAGATCCGAAATGATCCGGGGAATAAGATTTATATAAGGAAAGTCCAATTCCGGAGTTCGGGAATGATTTCGATGTTTTCATCGGAGAGGTTTTAGAAGGGTCTAGAAGGTTCACCGGGCCGGAAGGGGAATGTGTCATGAATGTGTCATGGTTAAGTGGAATGATTGGATCATGTCCTAGGTCACTTGGTGGGCATTTGCAAGAGAGGAATTAAGCTCCAAATTGCAAGTCAAAAGGCAGGTTTGAAAAGTCAAACTGGAACAATGGTTTCCTAGTGGAAGAAGGAAAGAGTCCTTCTTTCCTTCCAACAAAAAGAGGGAGTTGGGGAAGGATTCAAACTCTCCTCTCCCAAGCCGACCTCCCTCTCATAAATAGAGGGGAGGGGCTGCCCCAAGAGATCACAACAAGCCCTTGATGTCTACACACTTATATTCTTGTAGACAGTTGTTGGGCCTCCAAGTGCAGAGGTTTGTAGAACAGCAGCAAGTTTCCCTTAAGTGGATTACCCAAGGTTTATCGAACTCAGGGAGGAAGTAGTCAAAGGTATTCCCTCTCAAGAAACCTTGCAATCAAGATACAAGAAGTCTCTTGTGTCCCCAACACACCCAATACACTTGCTAGGTGTATAGGTGCACTAGTTCGGCGAAGAGATAGTGAAATACAAGTGGTAACGGTGCCAGAAAAGAGCTTGACAATGAGGTAAAGATTAAAGCAAGCAAACATGCAACTATGGTGATGCTTCATAGATGTCACTATGGTGATGCTGCAAGTTTCCACCATGATTAGGCATGGCTTAGGCTAGCGCCACAGGCGTTTCTCTAACACAGGATACAAACTATATGGACTTACAAGTTCCCTCTTTATTTCACACAGGTGACATCCATAGACAAAAGAGCATGATATCAACTGAGTACAAAGTACAAGTGCAATGTTGAAAACGTTCCCCGTGACAACACGGTTCTGCTAATTCTAACGTATAAGTGCAAGCATATACTACATAGATGACACAATGGTTCAAGTTTATTAGGGGCAAAGAATATAAAGTGTGCCATCAAGTTTGTGAGGGCTTTAATCACTAAGTTTTCACATAACAAAATAGTTTTTAATTGGAAGATAGCTGAAAACAAGAATATACTTGGAATGGTGTAACACACCATGCATAGGAGTTTATAGTGGACACTTTGGAATAACTTGTTTTCTTGGGAGTTGGAAGCATGAGTAGAGCTTACTCATACAAGTGGATGCTAGCAAAAGACTGGGAGCAACCAACTAAGAGAGCATAATGGCCATAATCATGCAGAGCAACAAAGCATTACTAATTAAAGCATAGAGTGGTACTACAAGTCAAGGACTAAATGATCATAGAGGCTAATGGTGACTTGTCATAGTCATAACATGGTGTTAGCATGTGCCAAGTCAACCCAAACAAAGCATCAAAGGAGAATACCACAATACTATGCTTTTGTATGCTAAAACAACGCATGATTCCTTCAAGGCACACTAAGCAATCCCAATTGTTTGGAAAAATACATGATACAACAATAATCACTAAGCATAAGGTCAAAACAACACCTAGCATGTCATGCTAAAGTCTAAGTCACAGTCAATGCAAGCTCCTCTTGCACTTACAAGCAAGAACTTACTACTCTTTTCCAACACCAATCAACCTATTTGAAACAACTCACAAAGATAATAATCAATAAATACCAGTGATATTGTCTCACAAATCCACGAAGAATAACTAAAAAGTTCTAAGCTGAAAGCACAAGAAAACTAAGGCTAAACACAGTGCTATCAAAAGAGAACACTCACAAAACAATAAAAGTGAAAACTAGAGTGTTCTAGGCAATGAAAACAGAGTGTGTCTCTCTTCAAAAGAAGTGTGGTGTAACCAACCAACTTACTCAAGCAAACTAAGCAAACTAAAACCAAAAACAAAAACTAAGACGCTCCAAGAACAACACAACTGTGCATGAAACAATAAAAACGAAGTGTCTAGAAAGATCTGAGCTTTTTATTGATGAAGAAGGGGATGCCTTGGGCATCCCCAAGCTTTGACGCTTGTACCTCTTGAATATTTATTGGGGTGACACGGGGTGGCATCCCCAAGCTTGATCTTTTGTCCATTGTTCATCTCATTACATCATTCTTTCTCTATACCTGCAAATTTTCCTTCATAAAAAACTTCACACAATCTTCATTAGCAACATTAGTGTATTCAAAATATAATAGACCTTTAGGAAAAGCTTTGGAACAGCAAGACTTTTCACTAAAAACACAAGCTACAGTAATAACTCCTTCAAAAAGCTCAATTCCCCAAAAATAACCCAAAAAGGAATCAATAAGAAGCAAATGTAAATAATGGCAGAAATCTGTCAAAACAGACCAGCAGGTAGAAACCTATTTTTTCGAAGACCTTATATTGCTCAAATCAAAAGGTTTTGAACTAACTAAAGTTATCTAACATGCTGGAGAATTTATGAGAAAATTTTCAGCTCAATCCGACTTACAGAGACTCCTCACGAATTTTTATGGTGGAGGACAGAAATCTGTTTCGGGACAACAACTCCCCAAATCTTACTTCCCTCTCATTAGAGGTCATTCTTGGCAAAAAAAAGCAAACAAAAAGGATAAGGAGAGGTCATTACAGAAGTAATAAGTTCCAAGACTCAAGAAAACTATTGGATTATCTCCCAACAAGTACTTTTCTTTAATGTCTTTAAGTTAGGCATGATAGTTTTAAACATGCTCACATAGGAAATATGAATTGATTTAAAAGAGGGCATCAAGAAGCAAATTCAAAGAATATTTAAGTCTAACCCACTTCCTATGCATAGGAATCTTGTAAATAAACAAGTCATGAAAGCACAAAGAAACAAGCATAGGAAAGCAAAACAAATGCAACTTCAAAATTTTCAACATAAAGAGGGGAAACTTAATATTCTTAAGATGCATAAAACCATGTTTCCCTATCTCATAATAAATTTCAGTAGCAACATGTACAAAATTAATAATATAACTATCACATAAAACATTCTTATCATGGCCACATGCATATAATAATTATTACTCTCCACATAAGCATAGTCATTCTTATTAATTGTAGTGGGAGCAAATTCAGCAAAATAGCTATCATTAGTATTCTCATCACCATAATCATCAAATATAAGAGGAATATTGTAATCACAATTAATTTTCTCCTCAATAGTATGTGGACTGAAAATATCATATTCATCATTGTAATCATCATAAATTGGAGGTTTGCTATCATCATAAGCAATAGAATAACTATCTTCCCAAGTGTGTTCATTTGTAAACATATCATCATTGGAAGGAACATGGATAGCACTAATATCACAACAATTATTAATATCATAATTTTCAGAATTGGTACCAAAGATATTTTCAATATCAAAAGTAGTGTGCTTTTCCCAATCATGATCACTAATATAGGTAACAGGCATAGGAACATCATCTAGTTCAGACTCATCAGCAAAAACTATGATAGGAGTAACATGCTTAGGGGAAGATACCGTTTCCTCTCTCCTTTTACTCCTCTTCTTCTTCTCCTTCTCCTCTTTAGGAGGGAAAGGCTTGAAAGGAAGCTTCTCCACATACCCTGGTTTATTGTTAGAGACAATATAAGAAACTTTGGAGGATTCCTCCTTTTCATTAATAAGATCAAAACACATATCAGTCCTGTAATAATTTGGTAAAATATCATATTTTATAAGATTTTGTATGTAAGTATTTGCGTGGCAGTTTTCAACACAATAAAGATGACAACCATGCAGGACGCTATTCATATCAAAAGTACTCATGTCTATCAAAGAGGTTTTTCTTGATAACTCTTCACACCCCAAAAATAATGTAAGTTCATCATGTTGATTATCAGTGATCACATTATCACAATACAAACTTGCAAGATTATTATGGCCTTAGCATTGAAAATTGAAATGACCCACTTCAAAGCAAAGTTCACAAATAAAAGGATAGAGGGCACAAACTTTTTTACCAAGATCATCTAGAGCCTTATACCACTTTCTAGTTTTTTCATTCCAGTGGGTGATACAATATTATTCTTCTGTTTGATTCTTCTCACAAGGTCTATGCATACCACAAAAATTAACATGCTTATAAGAAATAGTACTTTCAGAAGTTTGAGCATGTTTATTGCAATCATTAATAACATTTTCATTTTCCATGCAAGTGTCTTTAAAAGGTTCATGATACATGTCCCACTTTTCTTTAGGAGCATTAATATGGGAAGCAAAGGCTCCATAATATTTAATAAGAATTTGAGGATCAATAACATATCTAGCACTAAGCTCTTGAAAATTAGCAGTTTCAGCGAAAGACTTAATGCAATCATACTCATAGTTTATACCTGGTTTTTTACCTTTGTCGTTATCCCAACCTTCGGTATTGCTTTGAATTGTTTCAAGAAGATCCCACTTAGCCTTGACCTCCTTACTTGTGAAGGATCCCTCTAAACAGGTATCCAGATAGTTCTTGTAATGTCCTGAAAGACTTGCATAAAAATTATTGATAACAACATTACTAGAGAGCTCATGAATGGGACATTTGAGAATTAGTGACTTCAATATCCCCCAAGCTTGGGCAATACTTTCTCCCTCATGAGGATGAAAATTATAAATATAATTACTATCTTTATGAATTTCATGAGGAGGATAAAATTTAGAATAAAAGAGAGATTCAAGTTCCTTCCACTCCAAATGATGAGGATCATCTAGTAGCTCATACCACTCCCTTGCTTTGTCCCTAAGTGAGAAAGGGAATAGCTTCCTCTTAACTTGGTCCATTGAAATACCTGCACACTTGAACAACTCGCATAATTCATGTATAAAGAGTAAATGATCACTAGGATGGACATTTCCATCTCCAAAATACCAGTTATTCATCATATGTTCAACAATTTCAATAGGTATTTTAAAGGGGACACTTTTAGTATGTGGATTTAAAATATCACAAGTATCATTAGAATTACCACATATGGGAGATAAAGTATCATCAGAGCAAATTTTCTTCCCTAAAGCTAGGGAGCTAATGAGATATTTCTCATAAAAACTAGCTTCCCCAAGCTTAGACGTTTCCATACCATTAGTAACAATGGTGTTCAAAAAATTCATACTAATAACATTGCTATTAGCATGCAAATAAAGCTCCATAGGTTTTTTAATTTTCTCTTCAAACACTTCATGTCCTAACTCAAGATGAATACTATAGAGCTCTTAATTTTGTTGTTGTTTTCCATTAATCCTAACTAGTGAAAACAAGAAACAAAAAGACAAAATTGCAGAATCTAAAGGAACTAACTTCGAGCACTCACACCGGAGGATGTGAGTACCTTTTACCTTACCTCCCCGGCAACGGCGCCAGAAAAGAGCTTGATGTCTACACACTTCTATTCTTGTAGACAGTTGTTGGGCCTCCAAGTGCAGAGGTTTGTAGAACAACATCAAGTTTCCCTTAAGTGGATTACCCAAGGTTTACCGAACTCAGGGAGGAAGTGGTCAAAGGTATACCCTCTCAAGCAACCCTGCAATCAAGATACAAGAAGTCTCTTGTGTCCCCAACACACTCAATACACTTGTCAGGTGTATAGGTGCACTAGTTCAGCGAAGAGATAGTGAAATACAAGTGGTAACGGTGCCAGAAAAGAGCTTGACGGTGAGGTAAAGATTAAAGCAAGCAAACATGCAACAGATCTAGATGCAAACAGTGTTTCAATGTTTAGAAACAAGGCCTAGGGATCACACTTTCACTAGTGAACACTCTCTCATATAAATATCCTCTCTTCATGATACTACTCTTAACTACTCTCCAGTTGGACACTCTAATCCATGGTAGGGCTATAACAACACACCTCAAAGTCTGCCTTCCCCAATCTAGATAACCCCACACTGTCACCTTGAGCGCTAGATGGTTCCAACAAACACCACAATTTAATAGAGACATCCAACTCCAAATATAACTCATAACAAATATTCAATCTAGCCAAAGTTCCACACACGGTATGCACGTTGTCACTTTCACACACGTGGGGAAAAGCATAGATCTATTAAAGCACAGAGTATTTATGTAGACTCAAACCTAAGTGCAACCATGGCGTGCACACTGTCACTTTCACACACATGGGGAGAGCAGAGATCTAATGAAGCACTTGAGTAGCAAGGTAGATCTACTTGATTACAAAGCTCATGACCACAAGATCATGCATAGGGAGAGAGATGAACACATAGCTACCAGTAGAGCCCTTAGCCTCGAGGAAGAACTACTCCCTCCTCATCATGGGAATCAGCAACGGTGATGGAGATGGTGGTGGAGATCGATGGAGATGGCTCCGGGGGCACTTCCCTGTCTCGGCAGGGTGCCGGAACAGAGACTTTATGTCCCGCAAATCTCCCTTTCGGTGGTGGCGGCGCTACGGAGGGTTTCATGGGTTTCTTCTGGATGCCCTAGGGTTTTTGGGTCGGAGGCTTCTTATAGGCACAGGAATCAAGGTCGGTGGGGGTCCAGGGGGCCCACACCCCCTATGGGCGCCTCCATGGCTTGCCCGCACCTAGGGGGTGCGGCCACCCTGTGGCCTCCCTCCGGCTCTGCTTCGTGGTTCCGTGTTGCTCCGGGAAAATAATGACTTTGGCTTTTGTCCCGTCCAATTCCGAGGATATTGATTTTCTGCCTTTCTAGAACCAAAAACAGAATAAAACAGGCAACTGGCACTGTGGAAACTTGTTAATACCCGGAAAAGATATAAAAACACCTCAAAGTATAGATAAAACATAAGACAAATGATACAAAACAAGCATGGAGCATCAAAAATTATAGATACGTTTCCGACGTATCAGCCCTCCCCACCAAGCCGCGCCGCCGCCTCCCAGCGCCTTGCGCCACCAGCCGCCGTCTTGCGGCGCTGCCGGCCCGTCGCCATCTCCCTAGCCGCCGCCGACTCCACCTCCTCCTCTCCAGCCCTCTAAACCTAGATCGCCAGAAACCCTAGATCCACCATAACCTGCTCCGGCTTAGGCGAAGCCCTACAGAATTTTTCCTCTACTTCCGACACCACGTCGTCGTGCTGCCGGAATCGCGAGGGGAGAACTACAACCTCCGCTGCCTGCTGGAACAAGGGAGAGGAAGGTCTTCATCGAGTACCGAACGTGTGACCGACTGCGGAAGCGCTGCCGGAACGCAGCGCCGGAAGGATCGTCTACGCGATCTTGAGATCGACAAGTGTATGACTACATCACCCATGAGAATTTGCTCTCGTTAACTGCTTTGGAATCTTCGAGGGTGAGTACTCTAATCGACTCGTTGCTACAATCTAGTAGATAGATCTTGGTTTGTTTGTGTACATGCGGTAGAATTTTTTTGTTTTCCATGCAACGAACCCCTATAATCTAGGGGAGTGACAGAAACCTCTAAGGTTGTAGATGTGTTGTTGCTACTAGGGAGAAAACAACAATCCTTTGTCCAAGGGCAATTGTATTGTTTACTTTACACACTTTGCTTAATGCAATTATCTGTTGCTTACAACTTAATACTAGAAGGGGTTCGGATGATAACCTGAAGGTGGATTATTAGTCATAGATGCATTTAGATTATGGTCTATGTATTATGTTGTAATGCCCAAACTAATCTCATAGCGACCATCATGACTTGTACATGCATTGTTATGCATTCTCAATCTGTCAATTGCCCAACTGTAATTTATTCACCCAACATGCTATTTATCTTACAGAGAAAACACCTGTAGTGAACTGTGGACCCCGGTCCATTCCTTCCCACTAATATTCAATCTACTGTCAATTGTTTAATTTCCGCAATTACTACAAGCAATTACTTTCTTTCACACTATACGTTTAATCCTTTGTTTTCAGCAAACCGGTGAGCCTGACAACCTCACTGTAAGTTGGGACAAAGTATTGTGGTTGTGTTGTGTAGGTTCCACGTTGCTAGTAACACCTTGGGAGCGGTTTCCTTTTTCCTACTGGTTCGATAACCTTGGTTTCACAACTGAGGGAAAACTTGTTGTTGTGCTCATCATACCTTGCTCTTGGGGTTTCCCAACAGGCTCTAAAGTGACCGAGCCACATCACGCTGCCACTTCTTGACTCTCTCCGACGAGATGGCGGAGGCAACATCTAGCTCAGGCACGGTGGCGGCGGAGGACGACATGATACACTGAGGACTCTAGGTCCCTAGTGCGCTGGATGATGAGAAGATCAAATCTATGGAGAACGACGGCTACCTCACCACTGGCGCCTGGCTGAGCGGCTTCGGCGACCCTGTCCCCGCACCCAGCAACGGCGAGCGAGATCTCTCCGGGACTCACGTCGATCGTGGTATCAATTTTCCGCCATCAGAGTTCCTCATTGAGGTACTCCAATACTACAGTGTGCAATTAAATAACCTCCCTCCTAATTCTTTGCTTGAGCTTAGCACCCACGTAGCTCTTAGTGAGGGATTCCATGACGTTAGGCCGAATCTCACTCTTTTCTGGTACTACTATGGTACTCATAAAAACTCTATCAGTGCCGGAGTTTCTTATATTACCAGCACTCTTAGCTTAGTTCTTAGGAGATACCGAGTCTACCCTAGGATCTTCACTAGTGAGTCGGTTAAAAATGGGTCACGGCATTATTTTACAACAAAGACATGCAGGCTCCCGGAAAGACAAAAGGTCTACCGGCTTTTGTCGATGGTGCTGCCCCCCCACAACGAAGCATGGGGAGCAGAGGCATCGGAACTTTCTGAAGATTTGATCATCGCCAAGAGGCGGATTGAATTTTTGACAAAGCACCGGGGCCTCCGTGGTTCCAACTTAATTCACTGTTGGATGGATCGCTGGATTCAGCTGCTACAGTACCAGGGCGATCGGCTGATGCGCATGGTCACCAGCAACCAGAAGGACAGCATGAGGGTTTGTCCGACGCGTATTGCTGCGAAGGACTATAAATCCCGAATGCAGTTACTAATCAAGGAGAGGGTGAACAGGAAAGTTCTCGAGATCTCCATGCAGACGTTCACAGCTGGCCGACCTCTGAATCCAGTAAGCCCTTCGACTTGTACTTCATTTTTACTCATTACCTCGTTATCCGACTTCGGTTGTGCTGATGTTCTATGACTTATCAGCTCAAGGATCTTCCCGAGTTTGAATTAGACCCTCTTGAGGATTGTCCTCCAGAAGACTCGGAAGGGATGTAGGATGACGAGGTGAAAGAAGTTTTCGGCCCCGTTTCCAAGAAACGTAAGACCAAGTAAGTTGTTATCACCGCTGGTGCACAAGTGCTGCCAGTGGTTAAAAAGTAAGTACCTTGTATCTTTCAGTACTCGTTTGTTATTCTTTTTGAGTCACATATGACATTTGTTTTTTATGTGATTCAGAGTTAAAATTGTTTTGAAGAGCAAGTCAAAGCCGAAGAGCAAACCGGTCAAGCAACTGCGCCAGTATAAGCTTGTAATGTCCCTAGTTGTGCCCCCTTCAACTCCAACAACCACTCAGACTTTAGCACCAATGTTTCCTTCCTCTCTACGTGCTAGCTCTGCCATTCCTGACGACTCCACGACCCCACAAGCTCTGGTTACCATTGGTAGCCAGAGCATTGACAAGGGTGATCCCGCTAAGGGTAATGATCCCATGGATATGTCGCCAGGAAAGATGGACAAGATTGTCGGCTCTACTGCTACCGGCCTGAAGAGGAAACAGAAGGAGGAGATTCTCAAGATGGCTCAAACCTGTCTTGAGAAGCAAGTCCTTACTCCGGAAACAGCAAGACAGGAGATAGAGGATATCAAGCTGGAAAGCCTCCTGGAACAAATCCGAGTCCGAGATCAGAAGATCAAAGCCGGAGAAGTTCCAGCAACTACTGCCTCTCCTCTCTCCCTCACCGAGAAGGTCTGACACCACACGAAATTTGGTTTCGAGAAGCTGTAGTTGGAGCACGTTGTAAGTTTTCTGACTATCGTTCACATTATTTTATTATAATATCATCTAGCCCCCAAGCATAAAATCATATAAAGACCATAGCATAAAATCCGAGTTGATGCTTATAGGATGCAAAAGAACGATGGAAGATCCTCAACCCTTTTCTACAGATCCTTAGCCCTTTTCTCCAGCTCCTCCGGTGTAAGATCCGAAGCAGTTGGGATTGGTACTGTTAGTACATCTACTTAGATTTCATGTTCAACTTAGGTGACCACATGTCGATCAACCAGAGGATCGATCGGAGTGGGATTGACCGGTTTTCCATACGGATCCTCCATCTCCAATTCTTTGTCGACTTCTTTGTCGTTAGCTTCCATCACAGGCTCTATCATTGTCGGGGTTTTGTTCTTCTTCTTATTTTTCTGCCCGGTGGTCTTGAAGCGCGTACTGGTGGCAAAGACGAATTTTGGTCCGGTACTAGGAGATAAGCTTCCGTCGGTACTTTCCTTCATGGTTGGCTTCTAGACCTCGGAAGAATCTCCGGTGTCCATGCCATCTTGCGAGGTGTAATCTTCGTCCATGCTAGCAAACGGACTTGGAGGTGTCTCCTCTGCACCTTGTTTGGATTTTTAATCTTCTTTGTACGCTTCCATCTTCTTATCGAATTCCCGGAGTTCCTGCGATGTCAATGATCCTTGAGGGGAAGCAGGTGGATTAGCATCTTCTCCGATCGTATCGAGGACTGAGTTATTTTCGGCTCCAGCATCGATAGGGCCGGATCCATATCCAACGTAGCGCACAAAGAAATGCTTTTTTTTCTTCATGGACTCGAGGTAGTAGTATAGTTGAGTTTCTGCCTCTGATTCTTCAAAGCTCCGCTTGATCTTGGCGATTGCTTCCTAGTCAATGTAGGGGCGCTTCATCATCTGATTTATCCTATGCCTTAAGAGCGACTTTACTGCTCCATCATCGGTAGAACCGGATCGAAGCGAATATACTCCTAATCCGTGTACCCAATCTCAATAGGGAAATTTAGATCCGGATTTTTCTTTCACCACTTCTTCCACTACAGGAGCGGGCTAGGTGGGTTCAGGTTTTTATGGGATCGTAAACTCTTCGGACTCTGTGGACAAAGTAGATCCGGGTTGTTCTTCTTCCATGGTTATCACCTCAGGGGTGGGTTGGGCAGGATCAGTGAAACCGAGATAAATTTTGATCTCACCGATTGGCATCATTATGAAGGTCGTCACGGGCTCCTTAGCCAGAATCCAGGTCTCATCGATAAGAACGATAGGGACGTCACTAGCTAGACCACGCGACCAATGGAAATTGTATCATCGATTCTTGCACGTGCTGATTCCGCCTGAAATGAAGCTCCGTGGGTCACCTGCCCCACGGTGGGCGCCAACTGTCGTCAGATTGATGACAAGTACGCCATAGGGGGTCCTGAAGGCGTTGAGAAGATGGGGTGTGAGCCGTACGGTGTTTCGGGAGCGGTGAGCACAAGTTTACCCATGTTTAGATTCAACTGCGGTGATCAGATCCTACTCCTGCTAGCAACCCATTAATATATCGGGAAGAGCCAGATGTTATAGCGGATTATAAGAGAGGCTCGCCTATGCGAGTTGGTTGTGGTTGATCTATGACCTGGTGCCCTAAAGGCTTCCCCAAGTCTGATTTATATAATCACCGAGACCTAGGATTACAGGAAAGACCTATCCGGCTACATTACAGGGTCGGTAACTAAGTACATATTAGACTACAAGTAATCTATAGACCTAAGTCAGTAAGTCTTCTGGGCCTTGTCATAGCCGGAATTGACTCCTCCTCTTTATCTAACTAGGCCGCCTGTGAACCAAAGCTCTAACCCGTTGGTGGGCCACCCTGGTCAGCGAGTCTTGTGGGTATACCCAGAAAGTATATCCCCAACACATTATGTTTCCGTTTTCTGCGAAAAAGTCAAAAACTTTCCGCTCCACTTTCATCCCCTCATCCCGTTAGTACTCCCTAAGCGAGTGAGTTTTCACACTCTTAGAATTAAGAACAAGACAAAGTTTTTCCTAAAGTTTCACGAGATGATGCTGATCATCAAATTCACAAATAATTCATCTCTTCATCACTGAGCAACATAGCACCCCTACTTTTATCCTTGAGGTTTTAGTTCAATTAGTGTATTTAATGTCCCTTCAATAATAACACCAACCTCCATTATCCTACACACATTCATATCTCCTATTATTCCACCTACAAGGGGTCATCATGAAATTATTGCATAGTATATAATAAATCATGAGTGAAGCCAAGACTAGGTGCAACCATATCCATGTGTAATTACACCCCTAGCAATTGATCGGGAGGCAAGATTCATGCATAATCAAGGTAATTATTGACACAAGTTTCCAATCGCTACCTTTAGTTTTGAGGTCCCTGTTTTTCCTATGTCATGCATCCACGAATTGGGCTTGTGGTTTCTCTCATGTCCAGCCACCCCACATACCTTCAATAATCCATAGTGCGATCCTATCATATATGCCACTAGAACGAGAACAACTCCATGGGTCTAAAAATATTTCAAATATAAAATAAATTGCATAGGATAGACCATCTCATAAATTACATGTGAGTAGTTGAGTACAAGTATTCGACCTTAATCATGTAGGGCATCTCATATGTTCTATGAATACCAAAGTACATGGAGAGATGGGATCAACCTAACAACCTACTACAACAAACTCATGGAACCATAACGGGACCATAGGCATGGGAAATAGTGTCATTGTCCGAAGGCCTGACATGAAAAAGGTCTCAAATAGTAAATTACTAGATGGACCCAGCGCGCTCCGCCGCGCCGTCCTTTGTTAATGGCATTTAAATTCTGTGGCATGGGTGTTTGTTTGATTTCTGCTTTCGGTTCATTGTGGACTGGGCTTGTTCACAGTATGGTGGAGGCCAGCATAGGGTATGCGACGACATCATGCTTCATCAGTTCTTGATGATAGTCTCCCGAGAAGTTCAGTCGGACAAACTACATATGTAGCAAAACCTTGGGTGTCTCAAAGTCTACATGCCTGCAAGGAAGACATGACATTGAAGAGTATGATGTCCTTTGTACTTACAATAAAGTACCATTCTAAATTGTTAGAATGGTTGTGTAGAACTTAAAATTCTGAACGTATATAGCTCATATCACTAGATTCCAATCAAAAACGATAGGGACGTCACTGAAAACGATAGGGACGTCACTGGCTAGACCATGCGACCAATGGAAATTGTATCATCGATTCTTGCACGCGCTGATTCCGCCTGAAATGAAGCTCCGTGGGTCACCTGCCCCACGGTGGGCGCCAACTGTCGTCAGATTGATGACAAGTACGCCATAGGGGGTCCTGAAGGCGTTGAGAAGATGGGGTGTGAGCCGTACGGCGTTCCGGGAGCGGTGAGCACAAGTTTACCCATGTTTAGATTCAACTGCGGTGATCAGATCCTACTCCTGCTAGCAACCCATTAATATATCGGGAAGAGCCAGATGTTATAGCGGATTATAAGAGAGGCTCGCCTATGCGAGTTGGTTGTGGTTGATCTATGACCTGGTGCCCTAAAGGCTTCCCCAAGTCTGATTTATATAATCACCGAGACCTAGGATTACAGGAAAGACCTATCCGGCTACATTACAGGGTCAGTAACTAAGTACATATTAGACTACAAGTAATCTATAGACCTAAGTCAGTAAGTCTTCTGGGCCTTGTCATAGCCGGAATTGACTCCTCCTCTTTATCTAACTAGGCTGCCTGTGAACCAAAGCTCTAACCCGTTGGTGGGCCACCCTGGTCAGCGAGTCTTGTGGGTATACCCAGAAAGTATATCCCCAACACATTATGTTTCCGTTTTCTGCAAAAAAGTCAAAAACTTTCCGCTCCACTTTCATCCCCTCACCCCGTTAGTACTCCCTAAGCGAGTGAGTTTTCGCACTCTTAGAATTAAGAACAAGACAAAGTTTTTCCTAAAGTTTCACGAGATGATGCTGATCATCAAATTCACAAATAATTCATCTCTTTATCACTGAGCAACATAGCACCCCTACTTTTATCCTTGAGGGTTTAGTTCAATTAGTGTATTTAATGTCCCTTCAATAATAACACCAACCTCCATTATCCTACACACATTCATATCTCCTATTATTCCACCTACAAGGGGTCATCATGAAATTATTGCATAGTATATAATAAATCATGAGTGAAGCCAAGACTAGGTGCAACCATATCCATGTGTAATTACACCCCTAGCAATTGATCGGGAGGCAAGATTCATGCATAATCAAGGTAATTATTGACACAAGTTTCCAATCGCTACCTTTAGTTTTGAGGTCCCTGTTTTTCCTATGTCATGCATCCACGAATTGGGCTTGTGGTTTCTCTCATGTCCAGCCACCCCACATACCTTCAATAATCCATAGTGCGATCCTATCATATATGCCACTAGAACGAGAACAACTCCATGGGTCTAAAAATATTTCAAATATAAAATAAATTGCATAGGATAGACCATCTCATAAATTACATATGAGTAGTTGAGTACAAGTATTCGACCTTAATCATGTAGGGCATCTCATATGTTCTATGAATATCAAAGTACATGGAGAGATGGGATCAACCTGACAACCTACTACAACAAACTCATGGAACCATAACGGGACCATAGGCATGGGAAATAGTGTCATTGTCCGAAGGCCTGACATGAAAAAGGTCTCAAATAGTAAATTACTAGATGGACCCAGCGCGCTCCGCCGCGCTGTCCTTTGTTAATCGCATTTAAATTCTGTGGCATGGGTGTTTGTTTGATTTCTGCTTTCGGTTCGTTGTGGACTGGGCTTGTTCACAATATGGTGGAGGCCAGCATAGGGTATGCGACGACATCATGCTTCATCAGTTCTTGATGACAGTCTCCCGAGAAGTTCAGTCGGACAAACTACATATGTAGCAAAACCTTGGGTGTCTCAAAGTCTACATGCCTGCAAGGAAGACATGACATGGAAGAGTATGATGTCCTTTGTACTTACAATAAAGTACCATTCTAAGTTGTTAGAATGGTTGTGTAGAACTTAAAATTCTGAACGTATATAGCTCATATCACTCGATTCCAATCAAAAACGATAGGGACGTCACTGGCTAGACCACGCGACCAATGGAAATTGTATCATCGATTCTTGCACGCGCTGATTCCGCCTGAAATGAAGCTCCGTGGGTCACCTGCCCCACGGTGGGCGCCAACTGTCGTCAGATGGATGACAAGTACGCCATAGGGGGTCCTGAAGGCGTTGAGAAGATGGGGTGTGAGCCGTACGGTGTTCCGGGAGCGGTGAGCACAAGTTTACCCATGTTTAGATTCAACAGCGGTGATCGGATCCTACTCCTGCTAGCAACCTATTAATATATCGGGAAGAGCCAGATGTTATAGCGGATTATAAGAGAGGCTCGCCTATGCGAGTTGGTTGTGGTTGATCTATGACCTGATGCCCTAAAGGCTTCCCAAGTATGATTTATATAATCACCGAGACCTAGGATTACAGGAAAGACCTATCCGGCTACATTACAGAGTCGGTAACTAAGTACATATTAGACTACAAGTAATCTATAGACCTAAGTCGGTAAGTCTTCTGGGCCTTGTCATAGCCGGAATTGACTCCTCCTCTTTATCTGACTAGGCCTCCTGTGAACCGAAGCTCTAACCCGTTGGTGGGCCACCCTGGTCAGCGAGTCTTGTGGGTATACCCAGAAAGTATATCCCCAACACATTATGTTTCCGTTTTCTGCGAAAAAGTCAAAAACTTTCCGCTCCACTTTCATCCCCTCATCCCGTTAGTACTCCCTAAGCGAGTGAGTTTTCGCACTCTTAGAATTAAGAACAAGACAAAGTTTTTCCTAAAGTTTCACGAGATGATGCTGATCATCAAATTCACAAATAATTCATCTCTTTATCACTGAGAAACATAGCACCCCTACTTTTATCCTTGTGGTTTTAGTTCAATTAGTGTATTTAATGTCCCTTCAATAATAACACCACACCTCCATTATCCTACACACATTCATATCTCCTATTATTCCACCTACAAGGGGTCATCATGAAATTATTGCATAGTATATAATAAATCATGAGTGAAGCCAAGACTAGGTGCAACCATATCCATGTGTAATTACACCCCTAGCAATTGATCGGGAGGCAAGATTCATGCATAATCAAGGTAATTATTGACACAAGTTTCCAATCGCTACCTTTAGTTTTGAGGTCCCTGTTTTTCCTATGTCATGCATCCACGAATTGGGCTTGTGGTTTCTCTCATGTCCAGCCACCCCACATACCTTCAATAATCCATAGTGCGATCCTATCATATATGCCACTAGAACGAGAACAACTCCATGGGTCTAAAAATATTTCAAATATAAAATAAATTGCATAGGATAGACCATCTCATAAATTACATATGAGTAGTTGAGTACAAGTATTCGACCTTAATCATGCAGGGCATCTCATATATTCTATGAATATCAAAGTACATGGAGAGATGGGATCAACCTGACAACCTACTACAACAAACTCATGGAACCATAACGGGACCATAGGCATGGGAAATAGTGTCATTGTCCGAAGGCCTGACATGAAAAAGGTCTCAAATAGTAAATTACTAGATGGACCCAGCGCACTCCGCCGCGCCGTCCTTTGTTAATGGCATTTAAATTCTGTGGCATGGGTGTTTGTTTGATTTCTGCTTTCGGTTCGTTGTGGACTGGGCTTGTTCACAATATGGTGGAGGCCAGCATAGGGTATGCGACGACATCATGCTTCATCAGTTCTTGATGACAGTCTCTCGAGAAGTTCAGTCGGACAAACTACATATGTAGCAAAACCTTGGGTGTCTCAAAGTCTACATGCCTGCAAGGAAGACATGACATGGAAGAGTATGATGTCCTTTGTACTTACAATAAAGTACCATTCTAAGTTGTTAGAATGGTTGTGTAGAACTTAAAATTCTGAACGTATATAGCTCATATCACTCGATTCCAATCAAAAACGATAGGGACGTCACTGGCTAGACCACGCGACCAATGGAAATTGTATCATCGATTCTTGCACGCGCTGATTCCGCCTGAAATGAAGCTCCGTGGGTCACCTGCCCCACGGTGGGCGCCAACTGTCGTCAGATTGATGACAAGTATGCCATAGGGGGTCCTGAAGGCGTTGAGAAGATGGGGTGTGAGCCGTACGGTGTTCCGGGAGCGGTGAGCACAAGTTTACCCATGTTTAGATTCAACTGCGGTGATCGGATCCTACTCCTGCTAGCAACCCATTAATATATCGGGAAGAGCCAGATGTTATAGCGGATTATAAGAGAGGCTCGCCTATGCGAGTTGGTTGTGGTTGATCTATGACCTGATGCCCTAAAGGCTTCCCCAAGTCTGATTTATATAATCACCGAGACCTAGGATTACAGGAAAGACCTATCCGGCTACATTACAGGGTCGGTAACTAAGTACATATTAGACTACAAGTAATCTATAGACCTAAGTCGGTAAGTCTTCTGGGCCTTGTCATAGCCGGAATTGACTCCTCCTCTTTATCTGACTAGGCCGCCTGTGAACCAAAGCTCTAACCCGTTGGTGGGCCACCCTAGTCAGCGAGTCTTGTGGGTATACCCAGAAAGTATATCCCCAACACATTCTGTTTCTGTTTTCTGCGAAAAAGTCAAAAACTTTCCGCTCCACTTTCATCCCCTCATCCCGTTAGTACTCCCTAAGCGAGTGAGTTTTCGCACTCTTAGAATTAAGAACAAGACAAAGTTTTTCCTAAAGTTTCTCGAGATGATGCTGATCATCAAATTCACAAATAATTCATCTCTTTATCACTGAGAAACATAGCACCCCTACTTTTATCCTTGTGGTTTTAGTTCAATTAGTGTATTTAATGTCCCTTCAATAATAACACCACACCTCCATTATCCTACACACATTCATATCTCCTATTATTCCACCTACAAGGGGTCATCATGAAATTATTGCATAGTATATAATAAATCATGAGTGAAGCCAAGACTAGGTGCAACCATATCCATGTGTAATTACACCCCTAGCAATTGATCGGGAGGCAAGATTCATGCATAATCAAGGTAATTATTGACACAAGTTTCCAATCGCTACCTTTAGTTTTGAGGTCCCTGTTTTTCCTATGTCATGCATCCACGAATTGGGCTTGTGGTTTCTCTCATGTCCAGCCACCTCACATACCTTCAATAATCCATAGTGCGATCCTATCATATATGCCACTAGAACGAGAACAACTCCATGGGTCTAAAAATATTTCAAATATAAAATAAATTGCATAGGATAGACCATCTCATAAATTACATATGAGTAGTTGAGTACAAGTATTCGACCTTAATCATGTAGGGCATCTCATATGTTCTATGAATATCAAAGTACATGGAGAGATGGGATCAACCTGACAACCTACTACAACAAACTCATGGAACCATAACGGGACCATAGGCATGGGAAATAGTGTCATTGTCCGAAGGCCTGACATGAAAAATGTCTCAAATAGTAAATTACTAGATGGACCCAGCGCGCTCCGCCGCGCCGTCCTTTGTTAATGGCATTTAAATTCTGTGGCATGGGTGTTTGTTTGATTTCTGCTTTCGGTTCGTTGTGGACTGGGCTTGTTCACAATATGGTGGAGGCCAGCATAGGGTATGCGACGACATCATGCTTCATCAGTTCTTGATGACAGTCTCCCGAGAAGTTCAGTCGGACAAACTACATATGTAGCAAAACCTTGGGTGTCTCAAAGTCTACATGCCTGCAAGGAAGACATGACATGGAACAGTATGATGTCCTTTGTACTTACAATAAAGTACCATTCTAAGTTGTTAGAATGGTTGTGTAGAACTTAAAATTCTGAACGTATATAGCTCATATCACTCGATTCCAATCAAAAAACCAACTCAACATTTGATATCTAAAAGGGAAAAATACAAAATAAGGTCATAATACCTACAAATAGGCAAGAGGCGAATCCTTTCGAACTATAAATTTTCATTCTTTGTTACACTAAAAACACAATAAATGAGAGCTCACGTATTCTGTGAAAACTACATAAGTATGTGACTATGAAGCAAGACTTAATTAGCTCAAGAATTCAGTCTCTTACATGTCTCTACACCACTGACACTACAGATTAAAACTGGGAAGTTTGAAAGAACAAATTTTGTGGATAATTAAAACATAACGGTGCACCATGGTACTTTATATTTCTTCTAGAGTTAAGAAGTATGATGCAATTAGTTTTGCGAGACCAGGTGTAGGATACAAAAGCAATGCTCTGTTCCGGTATTTTCTTTCTCTGCTCTATTAACTTTATGGATAACAAACCATCTAACCTAAGAGATATACATGTATTTTACATGCGTTTGCTAACATGATTTGTAATTTCATTATTAAGACCTCTGCGATTACATAGTTTTTCCTCATGTGACAACAATCATTACAATAAGCTTGGTGTACTCAATAGACCTGTTCAGTTGTTATCTAAAAAAAAGCTTGGTGTACTCAATAGACTTGTTCATCGATGAAAACTATGCCAGAATGCATAAATTGATTTTCTTTGTAATCCACATACAGCTATGCATGTACGGATAGTGTCATGTCTCCTGGCTGTATTGAGACCCGAGAGAAGAAAAATGGCCTGCACTTTGTGTGTATCAAAAGTCAGTGGCAACATAGAAAAAGTATTGTATGAACGAAAAAGTGGATAAAAGAGAAAACATTGCGAAAACATATGGTTTATTTGTATTACCACATTGTGTATTATCAGGACGTTTCCAGCCTTAGGGCACAAAAACCAACGAACTAAGAAATGTAAAACTCCTATGCAAAATGTGTCCAAATTTAAAAAGCCAAAAGCCAATATGTGCACATAGCATTTAAACCAGTAGCAGGGCCGGTCTGAAGCTTTTCCAATGGTAAACCGTCAAACACACCAAACGTCCCATAGCTGGGATCAAATTTGTATCCATGTATGTCAAATGACTCATGTTTTTCCCAGCTTCTTGCCATGACAAACAACTTAAGCCCCTTCCTGCAAAAATCATAGGCTAGTTCTTGCGTGCATCAAATCAGATATGAGAATAAACCATGTCGATCTGAAAAAATAAGTTCATAGAAAATATGCACTGATTTGGTTATTTCTAGGAAAGCCACATGAATGTCAAAATGGATATTACGACAACTTTTTCATACACGTTCACTTGCATCACATACACAAGTGCTCTATGAACCATGCAATAAGGTCACCCATAACACTAGAGAGAGAGAGAGAGAGAGAGAGAGAGAGAGAGAGAGAGAGAGAGAGAGAGAGAGAGAGAGAGAGAGAGACGGGACGCGGACCTTGTCGGCTTTGGCGGGGTCGAGGTAGAGGCAAACCGGGTGGCACACGGATCTGGACCCTAGAGGCCCGATGTTCAGCCCACAGCTGCCACAGCATGTCCTGGTCCGCGGCGCGGAATACAGCGAGGATCGTGGCGGCCTCCTACAGCTCCTGTACCACCTTCTCCAAGATCTGGCACGTCTGTGTCGCCGTCCTTTCCTAGCCACTGGAAAACGAAATCCCATCCCGGGATGCAGCAAACGACCCGCGTCCAGCTCCGCTGAAGCACTTCCTCATTAGCGGCGTGGCACACGGTGAGGTCCGTGGTGGCTTCCTGCAGCTCGCGAGCCGCCTGCTCCTAGAGCATCCAACGCGTCTACGTCGTCGGCGGACATTGCCTCGCCACGGGAAAGGGATAGAGAGGTGTAATTTGGGATGGGCAGGGGTGCAACGGCGACCTGCGCGTGTGGGCAGGAATTATGAGGCATGGAAGAGGAATTGTGTCGGTTCGCTTTTCTTAAAAAAGAGTCGATTCACGTGACGCTCGCACCAAGATGTCAATAGATGGCCCCAAACAAGGTGGTTCGCTCGTGCAAGGAGAGCTCACCAGTCCTAGGGACACATCCAACTCCTTTTCTATCAATGGTTGATATAAATAACTACATCACCGCAATTTGAATTGCGGAAAGAATAACAAAAATGAGCTACATATGTCTCTGTCCTCAACCATCCAGCTACAACTCCACCTCCTTTAACTACATGGACTAAAATGAAGGTTAAATTCATCTCTACCTTCCAGCTATATCTACACCTTAGCAAGGGAGAAAAAGACTTAAATTCATCTATTATCTATTTTATTACTTCCAGCTATATCTACTCCTAGTTTTGTAACCAATTAATAGTTGCATCCAGATTAAGATAATTAAGAGTGTGAGAGCCACAACAAATGAAGCCGCGCTATTTTATCAAGTTAGAACAAACTTATCCAATGGAACGCTAAGAAGGAAATATCCATACCAAAGGTGCAAATGCCCGATAAAAGTTGATACTAATCCTTAGAAGTTAGAACCACTCTGAGACTAAATTTTTCATCACGATGCCAGTGTTTATAAGCTAATCTAAGCAATACAAACTTTCCCCATGAAATGATTGAACTGATGCACCAGATGCACCCATGGATTATAGCCCACTGGATGGAGAACAGAGGAGCAGGTGCACCGGATGCAGCCAATGACTGTGCATCTGAAAATATTTGAACATGCAAAGTGGACCCAAAAACACGAACATCATTTATTTTCAGATGCACGTCCAAGAGAAAAGGTCAACAAAATGATCTGGTTGGATAACATTAAACTTCATGCGGCAGAAAATTTGAGCCATATTGGTCAAGATATATGTACCAGACCGTCTATCTTACTCATAAATAATCATTGAGTGCTCATCAGAAGATCTTTTTTATGCCACCCATTCAAGCTTTGTTTGACCTTACTGGTTACTGTTCACTATTGCAATCTCATATGTTACACAAAATTTGAAAAATAGGGAGTATGCCTAACCTGAAATTGATATGGCTCAATTATCATTTTAATTAAAAGTTCACACGTGCTGCTGGTACTGTCTATGGATTAAATTTAGGTGCAGGGGCATATTCCTGAAGACTATTGCTCAAATATTTTGGCTAGAGACTATGTTGTACCACGTTTCTACTTAAAAAATATTTATTTCCAGTTTTTTTAAAAACATACCAGAGTGATTATATTCCTCTCATACCATTAACTATTTTCCATGCCTTCCGTGCACAAGGTTAGGGACCAAACATTATTTTCTTGTGTGATTAATTCAACACAAAAATCACAATACATGGTCGAACTTACTTTCTGAAAAGGGCTTAACAAATGCTTTCAGCTATGTGAATAGAAAATGCAGAACAATCAATATGAAAGGTTCTATATATGCAAAATTCATCGATATCCAAAGCAACAAACATGTTTTCTCTCCTACATAATCGATTCCATTACTCAGCTGCTCTGATTGCAGAATGCACTCACCAAGAATGCTTGTGACGGATTTATGGTATCTCCAAACCGTAGCCCACAATGGTGGTGGCGGCGGTGAGAAACCAAATGTGTTCATCATTATCTGCTTGAATCCCTAGTTAGCAGCATTGTCAAACGAATCCATTTGGATAAAAAATAGATTAATAAAAAAATTAACTACAAAGCCTTTTTTTTGAGGAACATGTACATCACAGTTAGGAAAAACATACATACACACTGAAGAACTGCATATATAAAGTAAAAAGAAAAAAAAGAAAACAATGAAAAAAACTTATATCTTGTGAACTTAATTATATACTGACAGGAAACCGCAAGAAAAAATGCGAATTAAATCTTCAAGTAAACAAATCTGGCAACCTGAAGAACTAAAGAATATTGCAAAATCTAAAGTTCAAAAATATTACAGGGAAGGGGCAATTAAATCAAGTCATCTAGTATATGGTTAACATCACACTAAATGCACATTAAGAAGGGAAGTGGCCATGTTTTGTAAATTATTTATGTTTCGTGAAGACATAGCTAGAATCGTCAAAAATCTCATAACCCAAAGAGAATAAATAATGAGTAAAAATCTAACTTCTACGGGTGATTATCATATGGTCACTTTTAACTGAACAGTCTTGATAAATCTGCAGAGAATTGAGGTAAATCGATAGGAGGCATGAGCCGTTTGGCTACCAAATATTATCAGGTACTCACACACAACATCACGCTTGAGGATGAAAAAAAGGGTGCTAGATGCAAGGGACGGCAAGGTAACCAAGGAAGAGAGATCTAAGAAACGTATCTCAATCAGAGGTCCTGTAGGTATAATCGGGGCATACCTCTTGTTGTAGAGAAGAGAGTGACGGAGGCAGCCGGGAAATGGGTGGCCGGGGCACCAGGAAGGCAGCACCAAGGCTGCTGTGAACCCCACATGGCTAATCAGGTGGCTCACCTCCGATTGAATCCCTCACCCTTCTGTTGTGAGATCTTGACCTCACCCTCTCTCATGGTACAATGGTGGATACGCTCCTTGCCAGGGACCGTAGAGGAGGAGAACGGGGGCGTGAGACCTGCCGTGCTGCGAGAGGAGGGGCGGACGAATCTGGGTGAACGGACCTCACGCGAACACGCGTGGTAGCTGGAGCGACTGCCTAGAGCTCGATGACCCCCACACGTTGACCCCAAAGACAAAATGTAAACAAACCGACTCTCACAATCGAAGCTGACGGTAGGTCGGCACGTAGTCACGTTCGTGGCACCATGCATTCTCAAGAGCAAAAACGAAACCGCAATCACGAATGCCTCAATTCCAGGGAGCTTAGAGCTCTTCTAAGATACTAACGATTATTACTATCATGTATTATATGAAAAACACCATTGTTGGATATTTTCAGATTAATAAAATTCTCTTTTTTAGGAGAATATCGACACTATGGACCGTGTACTACCTAGGAGCAAACAAATCATATCAGTATCTATGCTACCTAGATTCCATGTTTCATTTCGTACACGACCTTTTCATTTTGAAAACTGGTGGAGCAATCGTATAAGATAGATGAAAAAGACAAGTGTTTACATGCAAGAGATGCGACAATAGAAACAATAAAATCACTGCTATGCAAACTTAGTACAATTCACACTCTTTTATGTTCATTAGTGGTAACTATAAGCAATGTTATTTTAATAAAAGTAGCATGCACATGTTGTCAACTTATTAATGAGCCCACTATAACTTGTAAGACACGCCATACCCAAAATTAGCCTGAAAGAATTGTTCCAATGATTTAATTTATTCTCTAGAATTTCCAGTAATCGTATTTACCTATTCATGTACTAGACACCGCGGTTAAGATATTTGTTACATTATACTCTTATTTTTTTAACATGCATATGTATATACTATATAGATTATGGAATTATTGAAACATAATTAATAAAGAGAACTTATGTTATAGAATATAATTTAAATTTAGCACAAGCAAGTCTATTTGTGTTACAACCGTACAACAAGGAACATTACAATTAATGTTTAGTAACATCTCTATATGGTTAACTATGTCGAGTAGACACTATAAATTTATACTTTATAATACTACGAATAAAAAATGTAATATCTAAAAAGTATAAAAGTTCAGTACAAATTATAGTTGTTTTAGTCTGTCCGAGTCCAAATTTTGCTTAGAATGGTTGGAACCTACGCTGCAGGGTGGGTTCCTCTCACCCGGCACTGCCAGGTTTGGGAGAAGCGCATCTCCACGCTTAATTGGCTGAGCTTTCAATTTATGATGTGTTGCCTTCAGTAGGTTGTTGAACTCTGCGGCCCTCATCGAACTACGATCTTAGCCTATGCCGCAGGGTGGAACCGACCCTACAACAACGTCCAATGAGTAGAGAAATTGTGCCGGTAATGCTTCAACAGACCGACGCCAGAGGACTTTTCATTGGGTACCTTCCTGTCCTTGAAGTCAATCCAGTTTACTAACCAGGGGATTTTTCGAGCAATCGAGAGCCAGAACTCATTGACGAGACTAAGAGGGAGGGCGGATGGTTTGTAGGGCATACTTCGGAAAATTGTTCTAGCCTTGGGCTTCTCGTTTGGATACTGAAAAGGGATAACCTTCATCAAGAGATCATACATCCTCTGGTCCACTATTGTCGTGCTCTCCTTAGATAGAAAGTCCATGTTATTCACAATTCTCTCTGGAGGTACGGTGTCATCATCGATCAGCTTATTCAGGGCTCTTATGGATGGAAATTGATTCATAACACCCTTCCCATAGTTTTTTCTCGAACCGCTTGACAACGAATTCAAGAGCCTCATCATATCATCCGTGAGCACATCTACATCACATGGGAACAACTCCTTAAGACCAAAGGCATTAAGTTCTTCTGTAACACAAACGTTTCCTTCCTTGAATACACCTTTTCTAGAATTCTTGCCATGGTGGGACACAAAGGGGATCGATAAGAATGATCTAAACAGTTGATGACCCAAATTAGGAAAGAGGTGAGTCCAACCAGCAACGGAAGTGATCAGTTTGTCTCTCGACACTTCCTGCAGAACTTCCTCTTTTGTAAAGAACTCGTCCGAATCACACATCTTGCTACCAGCTGGACCGCCGAATGACCTATCATTGAAATCAGATTGGTTAGTATCCAACGTACAAACAAAACTAACATAAAATAATCAATTAATGAGCCAATGTTTAGAAAACTTGATTGTCAAAAGTGCACCGAGAAGTGACACAGCACTTAACATGACAGTTTGTGAGAAAAGTAACACATCAAAATATGAAAAAAAATCCTAGGGGGGGGGGCATCATCATGGATGTTAACTAATGAGACAATGTTCCGGAAACTTATGGTTGTAGTCATCCAACATGCAAGCACACACATGGTTTCTTTATTCCAAACAAAATTACCAAAGTTATTTTGGTGTTCACAAAAAATAAATTAAATGTACTTCACACAATTTAGCTCCACTAATACTAGTACTACATTTGTTATGCCTTGGCAATCAAAGGTTGAACAAAATATGAACGGATTTGATATTTGCCACACTTCAAAAATGAAGTAATCATATGCAATTAATCAGTACAGGAAGTTGTTGCTACTCTAAAGTAGCATAGTGATCCTCGCAAATGTGAGGGCATCATATTTAATTTTAAATATATTTTTGTAATATGAATACATTTGTTATCCCATTTAAGTAACACACTCTTCATCGCAAAATACATAGCAAGACATGGACATATTCATTATGGTGTAACTTATACATCTAGTTTTGTCATGTTATTGTGTTGCTACAAACTTGCAAAACAAATTTAGAAACATCTCATGATATTGGACGGTGCTTTCTCAATGTATGTTTATGTAGTTAGGCATGACTTTTCAAGGAAACAAACAGAACTAATCACCAATTTGCACGCCCATTACATCAAATGTCATGTGTTATCTAGTGATTTGAAACTCTATTATGCTTGTCGTTTTGTGCATAATTATAGAGAACAACCCAATTTGTATATCCATGTATCCTGCAAAAATAGCAGAGCCGTGTGCTAATATTATTTCTCGCGTTTGTAAATTAGACTATCTTTTACAAACAAAAACTCTAGTAAACAATTGACTAGCCCATCTTGTTATACTCTAAATATAAGGTATTTGCGATTGCCCGAGTTGGTTTGTCAAAAAGATTTTCTCTTTCTCTACTATATTTGTATTTTTATTTTATCACTGGTCAAAATAATATGTATATCCTTCAGTTATGCATGATCAGGAAAGTTCATCAAACTCACATGTAGATTGAGATTATATATGTTTAGTCTCAGTGGAGCATGCATATGGTAGATAAACTCTTAACAAAAATGGATACTTCACATTCACAAGCATGTTTAAATTTCATAAAGCCCTATGTAGGAGAATGATGCCCTATGGACTTCACCATCATCATCGGCGGGAAAACCAGGTAAGGCTTACCCCATAGCCTCATCCAACGACCATGAAAACTCAAAGCTCAGGAATGACCCACAACACTCCTCTCCCGTCCATTAGAATTGATTGTCTTTTTAATAAAGTTTTAGGCTTACTCATATCAACCCTACCTGGTTCATTCTTATTTACATACTACTCCACGCCTTGAAGAAAGCAATGGACCTATAGTCGAAGTGTCATAATTAAGGAGACCAATGCTCTCTTTTTTGACACAGAGAAACTAAATACTTATAATTTTGAAGTGCCATCGTGCCGGATGGTTGTGACACTGGACATGGTGAACCTCCTCTACTCTACTGCGAACAAATCAAATCCTTGTCCTTAATTACCAATCATCTTGCACCGGTGGAGAGAAAACTATGTGCAACGTGTGGTGTTACTGCGTGAGTAGTTAAACATGTTGAGGTCCTTCCCTAAAAAAACATGTTGAGGTCCAACGAATTAAACATCGTTTATACACTATAGGCCTTTTGATAGATCAATATTTGACGGACACTGAAAGCCTGATGGTATTGTCAACCCTGTTTCTACGTTCCCATATTTCGTTTACCGAAACAAATCCCTAAGCCGAGCTTTTTACACACGATCTGAGCGCTGACCAAGCCGATGCTGCTAACACCAGGAGACTCCATAGCCGACTCCTCTCCACCCACATGGTCCAAAGAGACAGGCCATCACCACCATAATGCCGCCCTACCGTCAAGACGTCTGTGCAGTCTAATTTTCGGGACCGCTGCCCTGCCATCCACGGACTCACGCCTGTGTAGCAAGGCGCCTCGTGTGGTCCACGAGGTGGATGAGGTTGATATGGTCGAAATAGGAGGGAAGCATCAGCACGGCCACCCGACCGTTCTCCACAGCCATAGGCGACGTCATTGATTTTTGCATTAAACGACATCGTTTTACAGAAGCAAGCGCAATCCAGTGTTCAAACGACAAAGTGATAGACGAGAAACACACCCAAGATGTTATACTGTACTTGTACAACAGCAGCTCAAGTACTAGAAGCAAGCAAGGAGTTGTACTACAGATTGGTTGCACGGCAGTATAGAAGACAATTCTGCAATATAAATTAGGCCCTGGAATAATATGCATCCGGAAAATTTTGGTGGGTTCATACAATCAGTGTCGGAAGATTATTCAGACACACACATTAGGTAGTCTCTTGTAACGGGTAAAACAGCAAGGCTTGTTGATAGCCAAGTCCATACAAATGATGAAGCTTTCAAAGCAAAGACACGATGCAGTGGGTGTCAGACTCTCTAAAAAGTCTAGACTTGTGCTTAATCATGCGTGGCCCGTTGCCCTTGCCACTGCATATTTCTTTGTCAGTGTCACTGTTGCTCTGTTTGACGCTGTCACTGTTGCTTTCTTTGCCATTGTCATTGCCAGGCAACACTTCCAAGCCAGAGAAAACAACAATTGGATTACCCTCTGCATCTGATAGTTTATCCATCGAAGAGGATCTGCCTTCCATAGCTTGGAAGTAGTTCATGATACAAAACCTACCGGAACCCAAGCTGACCATTTGTGCAGAACAATACACATCTTGAAAGAAAAAATATCCGTGCATTCACTACGAAAAAAAATGTCGCTGACGTGTAAATACGGGTTTGCCATGTGTCAAATGGATCGGAACACGGCAAAGTTTGTCTTTGACGTGTGTAATCCAGAAAGCACATGGCAAAAGTACGGAACACGGCAAAATTCTGAAAAGGAATATGGTAAAGAAATATACACTGTAAAAACTCACAAAGGAACACGGCAAAAAAAACACTCGGCAAAGTCGACAGCGGCACACGACATAGGTGTCGTCAAGGCAAACAGGTGGGACCCGCGACCCCATAGGTCCACTTGACGGGGAGAAGCTAACGGTTGCAGACGGTGGCCTCTTTGCCGTGTATATTCCATAGTATATGAAAGGGCATTTGTCGTGTGTATTCTATAGTAGACACGACAAAGTCTTTTTTTTCTTTTTTTCCCTTTTATCACATTACTCTTAGGAAAATCATAGAAAATCATTCTAATTAAAAAATACAAATAGTATATCAAAATTTGTAGAAAAATAAGATCTCTCTATATACACTAAAATATTAGATATTTATGTTGAATAAAAATCTTCATGCTCGCCGTTTTGATAATAGTTTAAAACAGGCATAAGAAATTCAAAAATGATCAAAACAATGTGAAACCTTCGTGTGGTGTCACATTATGTGACATGGGTTGGAAGGAAAATATCAAACTTCATATATTGATTATGTGTCAAAAAACCTTTAGAAAATGACAAATCTCATTCGAGGTTTCCTGACTTTCGGGTCAAATGACCAACGTTATAGCTAAAATCAAGGCATAGTTTGTGATAATGTGCTTATATTGTGCATGCATGTGCATCATAGGATGACGAACAATGTTGCAGAAGAAAGTTTTTCTTTTCGTCGCACCAAAAAGGCATTTTTCATTTTCCGAGCGTAAAAAAAGGGGATTTTGTGAAGCACCCACCAAATTGCTAATTCAAAATGGTACCACCCCATTTTTCAAAAATACTAGACCACCTTATATGCACAATGTCCCAACAAGGGGATATCAAACCTTTACGTCCACCCATGGTGAAAAAGATAAATTTCTGCTGAATCGGTAGGAAGTGGATCAGATATGAACTACAGGTACATGATCTAATGCTCAAACTTTTTTACAAAAATCATTTTTAGGTTCACGATATCATATTTCATTAGAGATCCAATGCAAGCTTAGATAGGCTCAGCCCCAGCTATACCACCCCATTTTTCAAAAATACTAGACCACCTTATATGCACAATGTCCCAACAACGGGATATCAAACCTTCAGGTCCACTCATGGTGAAAAAGACAAATTTCTACCAAATAGGTAGGAAGTGGATCAGATATGAACTGCAAGTACATTATCTAATGCTCATCATTTTTACAAAAATCATTTTTAGATTCACAATATCATATTTCATTAGAGATCCAATGCAAGTTTAGAGAAACTCAGCCCTGAGCTAAGAATCTTTATACTCGCCATTCGACAAAGTTTGTGGATAGTTTAAACCAGGCTTAAGAAATTCAAAAATGATCGAAACAATGTGAAACCTCCGTGTAGTGCCATATTATATGACATAGTTGCAAGGAAAAATATCAAACTTGGTATGTTGATTATGTGTCAAAAAAACCTTCACAAAATGACCTATCTCATTCGAGGTTTCCTGACTTTCGGGTCAAATAACCAATGTTATGCTAGAAGTTTGTGGTAATATGTCCATATTGTGCATGTATGTGCATCATAGGATGGCGAACAATATTGTAGGAGAAAGTTTTTCTTTTCGTCGCACCAAAAATCCATTTTCCATTTTTCAAGCGCAAAAAAGGGGGATTTTGTGAAGAAACCACCAACTGGCTAATTCAAAATTCTACCACCCCATTTTTCTAAAATACTAGACCACCATAAATGGACAATGTCTTAATAGGGGGATCTCAAACCTTTCCGTCCACTCCTGGTGAAAAAGACAAATTCATGCTGAATTCGTAGGAATTGGGTCAGGCATGAACTACAGGTACATGATCTAATGTTCATGATTTATTAAAAAAATTATTTTTAGGTTTACATGCTATTTCATTAGAGATCCAATGCAATTTTAGTGAGGCTCAACCCCGATATAGGAATCTTCATATCCGCTGTTTTGACCATAGTTTGAAACGGGCATAATAAATTCAAAAACGATCCAAACAATGCGAAACCTTTGTGCGGTGTCATATTACGTGACATAGTTGGAAGGACAAATTTTAAACTTGTTATATTGATTATGTCTCAAAAAACCTTCACAAAATGACCTATCTCATTCAAGGTTTCCTGACTTTCGGGTCAAATGACCAATGTTATGGCTAGAATCAAGGCATAGTTTGTGATAATGTGTCCATATTGTGCATGCATGTGCATCAGGGGATGGGAAACAATGTTGCAGGAGGAAGTTTTCCTTTTCGTCCGACCAAAAAGCCATTTTCCATTTTCCGAGCGTAAAAAATAGGGGATTTTGTGAAGCAACCACCAAATGGCTAATTCAAAATGCTACCACCCCATTTTTGAAAAATAAAAGACCATCTTAAATGGACAATTTCCTAATAGGGGTATCTCAAACCTTTTCGTCCACCCCTGGTGAAAAAGACAAATTCCTATTTCATCAGAGATGGGTCAGATATGAACTACAGGTCAGATATGAACTACAGGTACATGGTCTAATGCTCATGATTTACTAAAAAAATATCTTTAGGTTCATAATATGCTATTTCATCAGAGATCCAATGCAAGTTTAGCGAGCCTCAGCCACGAGATAAGAATCTTCATGCCCGTCGTTTTGACCATAGTTTGAAACAAGCATAAAAAATTCAAAAAGATAAAAACAATGTGACAAGGTTCATCAATTATTTTTAGGTTCACAAGATTATATGGATGTCATATTTGGATTCCTATCATTTTTCTGATTGATTTAGACATTTTATGTGTCAAATTCTGATTTACGGATTTAAATATATGAATTATTCTATATTAAATAGAAAAAGGCAAAAAAATAAAATTGTTTTATTTTTTATTTTTATTCAAGATTATTATTACTTATTAATTATTGTCTACTTAAATAATTGTTTGGAATCTAAAACTGAGATGTGTGACATCATGGTCCAAGAGTTAATATAATTGATATAAAAGTATTATCGCTAAGGTATGACTTTATTTCTCGGAAGCTCATTCGGAAGGAACAAAGAAGTTAAGCGTGTTAGGGTTCAAGTAGTGTTAGGATGGGTGACCGAAAGGAAAGTTTGACCATGAGTGTAATTTGATCTAATATTAAGCATACTTACGGTTAAAAATATCCTATATAAGATTAACGAGTCAAAAATATTTAAAAAAGTTTGAAACAAAATTGATTTTTTTCAAATTTTATTTTGAAAAGGTAGCCTCTTTGTCGTGTACTTTTTCAACGAGACACACGACAAAGAATAGGCACACGACAAAGAATAAACACTGCCATCTCCATGTAAACCGCCATCTCACTTTACTTTCCCGTGTCTATGCGTAAGACACACGGCAAACGCTTTGCCGTGTTTTTTTAGAAAACACACGGCAAAAGGTCTTTACCATGGCTATCGCTATCGTGTGCAATTTGCCGTGGGATTTTCCATGTTCCGAATAGCCTATGTGCAGATGCCCACACGACAAAGAGCCTCCGTGCGTTAGTGATTACCAAAAAAAAATTGTTCACGGCTTCAAAAAACAAATGTTAAAATAAGAAAAGGAAAAGAAAAAGAAAAGGTTGAAAATAAAAGGTATTGCCCTAATCATTTTGTGTGATATCTCATTAAGCCATTAGTCATACAAGTATATTTGTTGGAACATCACTATTCACCCTTTGGATCTAGAGATGAGGACTGATGATGTTTGTGCATGTGGAAAGTGATTATTGTAAAATGAAATGCGGAGAAACGACTTTTACACACCCACAGTTACAATTTGTAAGAAGGGAGAGTACAACTCAGACACCCAGGTTGGCTAGCCTATGCTCACCGACTATAGTGCTAGCCAACTGGTTCTTGGCATGGTCAGATCTAGCGTCCCTCCAGCTCGGACAGCCGCTCAGGCTTGCCGACGGTGTAACTCTTGCGATTTATGACAAAATGAGTGGGAGTAAAAGGAGAATATAAAAATATAAGAGGGTATAATCATGTTGCCAATTAAGGTGCAAAATTTATCCACTCTTGCTCTGCTGGGAGTTGGAAACTTTGTCTAAATCATGCTTTAGCGCTCGTGTAATTTATGTCCCAATATTAGGTGAATATGAAGCGACCAAATAGAATTTGAAAGTAGAGTGCGAACTCCTTCTCAAAATGTAGTGCATTCTAAGCTTGTTTTAAGTAAGTTTGACAAGGTTTATAAGAAATCATATGAATATTTAGAAGATCCTCTTCTTTCACAAACAATAATGTGTCGTGAGCTTCTATCTTTTAGGACTTTCATTTAAGAAACCGGCAGTTTAAGCTGGACATTTCGTCGGATTCATGGATGTACGCTGTACTTATTATGTTTAGAATTCTGCTTCCACATTTTGTTCTGTTTTAGTAGTACCTGACTCGGGCTGGCTGCTTTTTAGAAGTAGAGCATGACATGAGCTTTGAGTATGTTTCTCGTCTATCACTTCGATCTCCTTACGGTTGGTTGAATTTTTTGCAGGCATGCTTTCTTGCAGGTTCTTTTTGGCTGCCTCTCAGAGGACCAATTCTGGCAGACTGACAACCTGTCCTGGAGGCGCATACTCATGTCTCCGACGGTGCCGCCTCATGCTTCCGTTCCACGGTAAATCTCAGGTTCATAAAGTTGGCGTGATGGATGGAGTTCCATGGTAAATCTCAGGTTCATAAAGTTGGCGTGATGGATGGAGTAACGAGGAGCAGTAAGACGAAGCCGCTGTCTGTTTCTAATGGCAGGTCCAATCATCATTGTTTTCTGAAACTTCTGTCACCTCTTGCCATGTATACTACAAGTGTGTACATCATCATCATTCAGTATTTATGCCTTCTGAATCATGGAATTCCTGAGGTTTTATTAGGATCACATTAGGCGTCATACGGGTGATCGGAACCCGATCCCCCGTTTCCTGGGCCATCCGAATCATGGAATGTGTTCTCATTTTTTTATTGTATGAAACTTGTAACCTTTACATATGTTCATGATCAAGAAAATAAAACCATCAATAATACATGAGCTAGTGCATAGGCCTGAGTAGGGATCAGCTTGGTGTTTATTATTCGACACATATAACTAAGTTTTTCTCTGAATCTAATATTCAGAAACTATTATAATTCAAAGCATATAATATAATCGTAATAATAAACACGGAAATATAATAATAACAACTTTACTATTGATTCTGCGGCATGTTTCCAATTTTATTAGGACGCTAGTCTAATTTGACTTGTACTTTAAGATGATCCATGTACATCTATACAGGGACGGATCCAGGATTTGGACATAGGGTGGACGAAAGAGACAACGAGAACATGCAATATCCCTTAAGATTATTATCTTAAATCTGAGATAAAATTGTGTATATGTTTTTCAATAACGATGCATTTTATAATTTATCAAAGATAGTTGCGCTCATGTTTGATAATTTTCGGCTTAATTTTGCCTCCCAAAATACCTACACAATTATACCGAGTTAATAATCTCATTATGGATGACACCTAAGTTAAATTATACTTTTCAGCCCATAAAGGTTTATTTAACCTTGTAGTATGTGGGTTGGAGAAGGCAGTATGTTCTCTCTTTCTTCAAATACTCACCTATAGAAGCTAGAAGTATCGCTAACCAAAACTAAAGACAAATTACATCTATTGGTGGAATCTCTTATCTAAGCAAAGTACTACTACTAACTAATATGCATCATAGTGCTTCTAAAAAATAATGAATTAGAAATTACCGGCTTACTACATCGGAAGAAAAAATTAGCAGTAGAATGTACCTACCTTGAGAAAAACAATCCAGTATAGATTTTCCTTGACTGTTGTATGTACCGAGCGGCAGGCCGGCGAGCCCTCGCCAGCAATCAGCGGAGGCTACCTTGGCGTCATTGCGTGCGGATTTTAGACGCAATGGAAGAGACGAAATTCAGGTGGGTGGCTGACACCTGAATGATTGAATGATATGGAGGGCGGCGGCGGCGATTAGGTACCTGGTCGAGGGTTTCATGCTCAAGGCCTCAGGTAGCCGCCGTGTGTGTGGAATTAAGGATGCAGGTAGGCTTCACGTTCTAATTTATTTTGTATTGGGCTTAGGCCATGAGGCAGCGATATATGTAGTACTACCTCCTTCACGGTTTGCATGGCGCTCTATAAAAATCTCACGGATCTAGGCGTGAACGTATTGGCTGAAAATTAGCATATTAGTAAGTGATTAAGGCGCATGCATTGGTGGGAGACTGTTGCATGCATAGGAAGTTGGGAGGAAAGGTGTCACATTAATTAACAATTAATTTTTATACGCCTAGAAATGTTGTAGTTTTGAAAAAACCTAAATTTGATTAGGCGTCTTGCAAACCGTGAAGGAGGTAGTATGATCTAATGGCCGCATATAACTAGGCTTAGCATCCGCTTAGAAGAAACCGTATGTAATTAATGTTGGCCCCTGCCGTAACTAGATGGGGGTGGCCGATCATTGGGGGTGGCCTGGCCACCGTCCGTCTCCCTAGATCTGTCTCTGCATTTATAAATACTTGTTTATAAGTCTTAATAATACAACCATCATATTTCGTCAATTTTTTTCTATCGTTCTACATAGTATCAACCCTAAATTTATCGGTATTGACGATCTACATCGCGCCTGTGCGCCTGCCCTCTCTGTTGCCGCGCCTGTCTTGGTGGGCTGCCATGCACCACGGACAGCTGCTACGCCTTCCTTAAAAGGCTGCCGCGGACGACCCCCTTGGACCGTCTTCGTCGTCATTGTCTGGGATTTCACCGACAACGACGTCGTCGACTATGATCTACGCATCGTCCACGTCATGGCGCATACAGCGCATCGTCGGTCTGATCAACCGATCCCGCGCTTGTCTATGCCAAGCATGTCCTCGAGCACGTGTCTACCACCGATCGAGCTACAGGCTGCCGCTGTGTTGGCCCTTTGGTCCGCACCGCCGCCGCCTTTGGTCCACGCCACCGGCTTCCAACGCGCCTTCCTTGGCGTGTACGTCGCTGGTGGTCTCCTAGCCGCTGCACCGACTTGCGCTCTGCAGCTATGCCGCTCCCTTGGGTCGTAGTGTCGCTGCACGAGTCTACTTTGCCGTCCCCACGCATCGACGTCCTCGGCTTCTACCGCGACATCTCCTAAGGGGCGGATCACCGCCGTCTGCGCATGGTCTTCGTCATGTCGTCGGATTCTTCCTCGCCTACTTCGAACACCGCCGTGGCACTTCACAAGGTAACCTGCAGGGCGACCTCTCGCTATCGCAGGTCTCACCGACTACTCCATCGCCACCCTAGGAATCCAGCATGACCACCCCGGGTTGCTGCTGGTTTTGCCGCCCTCTACGTCTTCGTCCACTACAACTTCGCCGTCAGCGTCATCGCCTTGTCCCTGACTACACCACCTTCTTATCTACTCCGACAACCGCGGACCGCATCGGCATCTATCCCTTCGCCGCTCTGCGACTTGCAACCGTTCTGGAGACCTCCTCTGCTAGTCTCTCTGACATGGCGACAAGTTCATGATGGTCCCTGCCCCTCGTACGCCTGGTACTGGCAACACCGAGAGTACATTCGTCTCCGACACGTTCTAGAGTCTGGTAAGCTCGGATTGGCACCTCGTCTTCATCGGCTTCGACGTGGTCTTCTTCGACATTGCTCGTCCTCTACAACTGCCTCGACCGCGTCACCGACGAGTTCTTCTTTGCATACTCGGTTCTGGCAAAACCGGAGTGTGTGTTCTTCCCCAACGTGCGCCTAGTTCTGGCAAAACGATGGTCACATCTCGTCCTCGACGACTCGGACTGCATCGGCTTCGGCATCAACATCCTCGACGACTGCCTCGACACGTCTCCATCATCCTCCTCGTGCACTATGCGCATGTGGCTTCACGTGCGGCTAACTCGACATCGGTATCCGTGACCACGACATTGACCACGGCGACCCCTCGCACGGCTACCTTGACCACGACACTGCCCGACGCTCTCGGCTCCCTCGATATCGGCACAAGGGCTACCACCTTGATTGAGCATCATCAGCTTCCTCTATAGTCCAAGCTACCACGCCGTGACACCGTCCACGACGTTCCCGCTCGGACTGCGGGGGGATGTCAGCCTACTGGTTCTACTTCGGTTTATCTCTGGTCTGACCATCCGCGACATTTCAGTTGTTCATGATGCTACCTCTACGACTGCGGGGGATGTTAGAGTATATTACGGACACAGTTATTATGGTAGTTTAGGATAGTTATGACTCTAGCCTAACTTGACTTTCACGTCTAAATATACTCTCCCATGACGCTCAACAATACATCCATCATATTCCGCCAATCCCTTTCTATCGTTCTATAGTAGGTATTAATTGCATTGAGATATTCTCATTACCCTCGACAAGACCTAGCTCGCGCACCAAATTGCGAAGTGCTCCTTCCTTGGAGTTGGGAGACCCCCCTTTTTTGGTTTGCAATCCGGTCTCTTCCTAGGTTCAAAGTCGAGCTCGAGTAATCTGTGCCATATTGCAGGGGTTCGAAGAAGAATTTTATTTCCACACCTTGCTGCAACGAGGGAATCACCCAGGGTATGATGGCGAGACCCCACAGTTCACTTCGATTTCACGCCCTACCTCTCGAAGATAATTGGCGGCGAGGTGAAGTGGAGGGGTAGGGAGGCAGCACCTACACCTCAATAACCCTCGCCTCTCGTACACGTGGACAACACACGATGTGTCCCCTCCGTAGGGTATAGTTGTAGCATCCTTCAATGTGAGAGTGTAGAAGTTTGAACCGCATGAGAAGTAGGTAAGACTTTTATCCTCTCAACTTATATATGTCACTTATATAACTTGATTTGCACTTTAACAAAAAATAAAAACAAGTAATCATTGATCAAGTGTTGGTAAATAACGTAAAGGAGAAGTTTACTAGTATGAATGAGGAGGAGAAGGGTTAAATGGTTCACTTGATCTCCCTATCAATAAACATGGTGGCACAAAATAGAACATATGTAACTAACAATTTATCCAAATGCATGCATCCTGATAAAAAGTGAAGTATTTATATGAACACCACGTCTTAATGTCGAGATGATATGGTGTTCCCTCGTCTAGGGATGAAAACGGAGCGAAAGCGGACGGAACTGAGTGGTACCACATTTGTTTTCATATTTTTCGTGAAAGCGGAAACAGAATATAGAAACCCTGAAAACAAAAACAGAAGCAGATATTATTGAAAACAGATACGGACCAAATATAGTGTAGACGCAGAACGATGCAGATTTTACCCGAAAGCAAGAGAACCATGCAATCATGCAACAAATCTCAGCCATTCAAGTACACCAACAAAAAATTCCTTGAATATAGCACGTATAATGCTAGGTTTACAACGGAATAAGGAAAATATCAAATTATAGAAGCTTCGCTGAGTGCATGAAGGAATTACATGGTCATCAATTCTGAGATGAGCAGCCTTGCAAGTTTGGCTTGACAAGGTCATGTAATGAGTCGGATAGATTTAGCCATGCACATTAACCCTAAAATAGAAATTTATATTAGATGAAAAAGAAAATTCTGCTTCTGTTTAGCCGAAAAACACTGTTCCATTTTCATTTCCGCCGAAAAAACTCCGTTATGTTTCCATTTTGCAAATTCCCATTTCCGTATTTTCATTATGTTTCTATTTTCTGCGGAAAAGTCGAAAACTTTCCTCTCCACTTTCATCCCCTCATCCCGTCAGTACTCCCTAAGCGAGTGAGTTTTCGCACTCTTAGAATTAAGTACAAAACAAAGTTCTCCTAAAGTTTCATGAGATGACGTTGATGATAAAATTCACAAATAATTCATCTCTTTATCACTGAGCAACATAGCACCCCTACTTTTATCCTTGTGTTTTAATTAGTGTATTTTATGTCCCTTCGATAATTACACCACACCTCCATTGTGTCCTGTGTCCGACACACATCGTTCTATCCTATTATTCCACCTACAAGGGATCATCAAGGAATTGTTGCATAGTACATAATAAATCATGAGTGAAGCCAAGACTAGGTGCAACCATATATATGTGCAATTTACACCCCTAGCAATTGATCGGGAGGCAAGATTCATGCATAATGAAGGTAATTATTGACACAAGTTTCCAACCGCCACCTTTAGTTTTGAGGTCCCCATGTTTTCCCTATGTCATGCATCCACGAATTGGGCTTATGGTTTCTCTCATGTCCATCTACCATGCATACCTTCAATAATCCATAGTACGATCCTATCATATATCCCACTAGAACAAGAACAACGTCATGGGTCTAAAAATATTTCAAAATATAAAATAAATTGCATAGGATAAACCATCTCATAAAAAAGGATCCACCATCATAAATACAAGTATTCGACCTTAATCACGTAGGGCATCTCATATATTCTATGAAGATCAAAGTACATGGAGATTATTCGCAAAAAAAGTACATGGAGAGATAGGATCAACCTACTACCACAAACTCATGGAACCATAACGGGGACCATAGGCATGGGAAATAGTGTGATTGTCCAACGGCTGACACGAAGAAGGCCTCAAATAGTAAATTATACTAATGATTCTTACTATCATGTATTACATGAAAAACACCATTATTGGATATTCTTAGATTAATAAAATTCTCGTTTTTAGGAGAATATCAACACTATGGACCGTGTACTGCCTAGGAGCAAACACATCATATCAGTATCTATGCTACCTAGATTCCATGTTTCATTTATACACGAATTTTTCATTTTGAAAACTGGTGGAACACTCGTATAAGATAGATGAAGAGACAATTGTTTACATGCAAGAGATGCTATAATATAAACAATAAAGTCACATGTCTGCAAACTTAGTAGAATCCACACTCTTTTACGTTCATTAGTGATAACTATAAGCAATGTTATTTCAATAAAAGTAGCATGCACATGTTGTCAACTTATTAATGAGCCCAATATAACTTGTAAGACACGCCATACCCAAAAAATAGCCCAGGAGAATTTTGTCAATGATTTAATTTATTCTCTAGAATTTCTAGTAACATGTTTACCTATTCATGTACTAGACACCACGTTTAAGATATTTTTTAGATTATACTCTTATTTTTTAACATGCATATGTATATACTATATAGATTATGGAATTGTTGAAACGTAATTAAGAAAGAGAACTTATGTTATAAAATATAATTTAATTTTAGCACAATCAAGTCTATTTGTGTTACAACCGTACAACAACGAACATTACAAGTAATATTTAGCAACATCTCTATATGGTTAACTATGTCGAGTAGATAATATAAATTTATACTTTATAATACTATAGTGTAAAAATGTAATTTCCAAAAATTATAAAAGTTTAGTACAAATTATAGTTATTTTAGTCCACCCGAGTCCAAAATTTTCTTACACCAACCCTGGTTGGAACCGACGTTGTAGGGTGGATGCCTCTCCTTCCGGCACTGCCAGGTTTGGGAGAACACATCTCCATGCTTGATTGGCTTAGGTTTCAATTTATGTTGTGTTGCCTTCAGTAGGTTCTTAACCTCTAAGAGGCCATCATCGAACTACGGTCTTAGCCTATGCCGCAGGGTGGAAACGACCCTACAACACCGTCCAATGAGTAGAGCAATTGTGTCGTTGATGCTTCAACAGACCGATGCCAAAGGAATTTTCACTGGGTACCTTCATGTCCTTAAAGTCAATCCAATTTGCTAACCAGGGGCTTTTCCGAGCAACCGAGAGCCAAAACTCGTTGACGAGACTCAGAGGGAGGGCGGGTGGTTTGTAGGGCATACTTCGGAAAAAATTTGTAGTCTTGGAATTCTCGTTTGGATACTGGAAAGGGATAACCTTCAGCAAGACCTATCATTGTCGTGCTCTCCTTAGATAGAAAGGCCACATTATTCACAATTCTCTCTAGATCTAGTGGTACGGTGTCTACATCCTATGATCCACTATTGTCGAATGACCTATCATTGAAAGCAGATTGGTTAGTATCCAATGTACAAACAAAACTAATATAAAACAACTAATTAATGAGCTAATGTTTAGAAAACTTTATTGTCAAAAGTGCACCGAGAAGGAAACAGAGCACTTAACATGACAGTTGGTGAGAAAAGTAACACATCAAAATATGAAAAATATTCCTAGGATGGCATCATCATGGTTGTTAACTAATGAGACGATGTTCCGAAAACTTATGGTTGTAGTCATCCAACATGCAAGTACACACATGGTTTCTTTGTTCCAAACAAAATTACCAAAGTTATTTTGGTGTTCATCAAAGAGAAATTTAAATGTATTTCACACAATTTAGCTCCGCTAATACTAGTACTACATCTACTATGCCTTGGAAATCAAAGGTTAAACATAATATGGACGGATTTGATATTTGTCACACTTCAAAAATGAAGTAATCATATGCAATTAATCAGTACATGAAGTTGTTACTACTCTAAAGTAGCATAGTGGTCCTCGTAGATGCAAGGGCATCATATTTAATGCTGAATATCTTTTTGTAATATGAATACATTTGTTATCCCATTTAAGTAACACACTGTCCATCGCAAAATACATAGCAAGGCATGGACAGATTCATTATGGTGTAACTTATAAATCTAGTTTTGTAATGTGATTGTGTTGCTACAAACTTACAAAACAAATTTAGAACATCTCATGGTATTGGACGGTGCTTTCTCAATGTATGTTTATGTAGTTAGGTGTGACTTTGCTAGGAAACGAACAGAACTAATCACCAATTTGCACGCCCATTACATCAAATGTCGTGTGTTATCTAGTGATTCGAAACTCTATTATGCTTGTCGTTTTGTGCATGATTATAGAGAACAACCCAATTTGTATATCCATGTATCCTGCAAAAATGGCAGAGCAGTTTGCTAATATTATTTCTCGCATTTGTAATTAGACTATCTTTTACAAACAAAAACTTTAGTAAACAATTGACTGGCCCATCTTGTTGTACCCTAAGTATAAAGGTATTTGCGATTGCCCGAGTTGGTTTATTAAAAAGATTATCTTTCTCTACTATGTTTGTATTTTTATTTTATCATAGGTCAAAATAATATGTATATCTTTCAGTTATGCATGACCAGGAAATTTCATCAAACTCACATGTAGATTGAGATTATATATGTTTAGCCTCAATGGAGCATATCATAGGTAAACTCTTAACAAAAATGGATAATTCACATTCATAAGCATGTTTAAATTTCATAAAGCCCTATGTAGGAGAATGATGCCCTATGGACTTCATCATCAGCAGCGGGAAAACCAGGCAAGGCTTACCCTATAGCCACATCCAACGACCATGAAGACTCAAAGCTCAGGAATGACCCACAACACTCCTCTCCGTACGTTAGAATTGATTGTATTTTTAATAAAGTTTTAGGCTTACTCATATCAACCCTACCTGGTTCATTCTTGTTTACATACATGGAAAAGATGGTCCACCAAATGAAACATGTAGAATTATAAATAGTCTAATGGTTATGCTTCGTTGCTTAAAGTGGCATCACTAGATCAATGGCTAGATATGGATTTTTATCTAATTTTCTAGCATACCTATTTTTATTTCTTACACTGATATGGTGGGCCGATTTATTTTGTGTTACAAAAGATAATTTTATTCTATATGAGGCGATATGATATTAGCTCTCTCTCAAAGAAGGAAAACTTTACAAACTGAAGAGATAAACAAAACTATTCACTTAGTAGTAGCTTAAGAGTAAAGAGTATTGGAATATTGATGGCACGGTATCATGGGATAACACAATAGTAATGGCCAGAGAATCTAATTCTGAGTAAAACATTAAGAAACTTCTATAACCTGTGTATTATTTTCTAAGTTCGATTGCTAATGAACACTCAAAATTCTAAACTAAAAAAAGTATTTAGAGAGTTATTTAGTTGCACTCACCATTGAGCTGCATGATTTCCTGTTTCCTCCTTGTACGTGTCGGCTCAGATTTTACTCGTACCATATACTATTACAATCTTCCAGTTTATTTGTTGGTTAACATACCCGCTACTCCACACCTTGAAGAAAGCAATGGACTTATAGTTGAAGTGTCGTAATCAAGGAGACCAATGATCTCTTTTTTGACACAGAGAAACTAAATACTTATCATATTGTAGTGCCATCGTGCCGGATGGTCGAGACACTGGACATGGTGAACCTCCTCTACTCTACTGCAAACAAATCAAATTCTTGTCCTTAATTACCAATCATCTTGCACCGGCGGAGAGAAAACTCTGTGCAACGTGTGGTGTTACTGCGTGAGTAGTTAAACATGTTGAGTTCCAACGAATTAAACATGTTGAGTACACTATAGTCCTTTTGATAGATCAATCTCTGACGGACACTGAAAGCCTCATGGTATATTGTCAACCTTGTTTCTACGTTTCCATATTTCGTTTACCGAAACAAATCCCTGAGCCAAGCTTTTTACACGCGATCTGGGAGCTGACCAAGTCGATGCTGCCAACACCAGGAGATCCCGTCGCCGACTCCTCATCACGCACATGGTCCAAAGAGACAGGCCATCACCACCAGAACGCCGCCCTGCCATCAAGACTCCTGTGGAATCCGTGGACTCACGCCTGTGTAGCAAGGCGCCTCGTGTGGTCCGCGAGGCGGATGAGGTAGATATGGTCGGAATAGGAGGAGGGCATGGGCATAGCCACCTGGAGGAGACCGTCCTCAACAGCCATAGGCGACGTCATCGACTTTTGCATTAAACGACATCGTTTTACAGAAGCAAGCACAATCCAGCGTTCAAACTGTTATATGTTGATCCAAATTCTACAAAGTATAGGCCAACTTCTGACAAGTGGAGCGAGGCCTGTCGCCGAAGGCTTGGGCCAAGTGTACGGTACGGAGCCCAACGGGGATGCCTGTGGGGGTGCGGGGGGCGACAACACCCCGCGGTACGGTACAGATCGTCGAAGACCTAGGTTTCCACCAATATATAAACCCCTTGTAAGCCGCCGGTTTGGGATGAGTTGCATCTGTGAAATCCCCGGCGTTTGTAAACACTCCTCGATATAGTGAACTTTCGCTGGTTAGCGCCCGTGGTTTTTTTCCTCTCTTTGTTGGAGAGGTTTTTCCACGTTAAATCCGTGTCCCCTTGCTGTGATTTCGTCTTTGTTATTTACTTGTCGCAATTGTAACACAAACAACAAAGTGATAGACGAAAAACACACCCAAGATGCTATATTGTACTATACTTGTACAACAGCAGCTCAAGTCAGGAAAAACAGAATCTTCAGACACTTCAAGTAGGAGGAAGCAATGAGTAGTACTACAGATTGGTTGCACAGCAGTATATCTGAAGACAATTCTGCAATATAAATTAGACCCTGGAATAAGCATCCCGAAAATTTTGGTGGTTTCATACAATAATTGTCGAGAGATTATTTCAAATGACGAAGCTTGTTGATAGCCAAGTCCATACAAATGATGAAGCTTCCAAAGCAAAGACACACAATGAGTCGGTCAGAGTAGCGACGCGATGCAGTTCGTGTCAGACTCTCTAAAAAGTATAGACTTGTGCTTAATCATGCGTGGCCCGTTGCCATTGCCACTGCAAATTTCTTTGTCACTGTCACTGTTGCTCTGTTTGGCGTTGCTTTCTTTGCCATTCCATTGCCAGGCAACACTTCCAAGCCAGAGAAAACAACAATTGGATCGCCGTCTGCATCTGATAGTTTATCCATCGAAGAGGACCTGCCTTCCATATCTTGGAAGTAGTTCATGATACAAAACCTACCGGAACCCAAGCTGACCATTTGTGCAGAACAATACACATCTGGGAGCCAATCCACCGGCAGATTAGGGTCTCCCCAGATATAGCACTGCTGCTTCTTGGGCGCATGCCCTCCCGGGACAGGGGAGAGGTCGGCCGCGCACGGGAGCTGCTGGTCATCAGCGGAGACGCCAAACCAGAGCTCGAGCTCAGGGTCGTACTCGGCCTTGCCGGAGAAGGGCATCTGCCAGTCGCCAGCCAGGCTCCACGTCCGGCTCACCGTGTCGTAGCAGTACGTGCCGAGGCTGGCCAGAGAGACGCAGATCACGTCGCCCACCACGGCGTAAGATGATACCGAGGTGTACTGGTCAGGCCGGCGATGGAAGAAGGGCGGCCGCGGGAGCGCGTCGCAGTGCCATGTCTTTTGGGCGCCGAAGTGCTCGTCTGGGCGGTTGCGGAAGACGAGGGCCTCGAACGGAGTGACGTTCGTCGGGTCGACCGTCGTGTCCATGATGTAGAGGCTGCTGTCGCCCTCCTGCTCGCCTTCGGCTTCAGGTCCTGCGGGGCTGGGGACGGAGAGCGCGACGGGCCAGTCCTTGCGCGCGTGGAGGCAGGGCGTGGTGACCACGCAGCGGGCCTCGGTGTCGTACAGGGCGGTGCGTCTCCCGCCGTCGGCGAAGAAGATCTTGGTCCCGGAGAGCGCGAAGAAGTGCAGCCGGGGTTGGTCGCCGCTGGTCTCCGGGCATTTCGTTGGGCGGACGGTGAAGATTGGACGCGGCGGCCGAATGGTTCTCTCCAGCCGCTGCAGCTGCGGCTGACCCGAGGAGAGAGCTGCCGCCTGTTTCTTCTTCTTCTTCTTTTCCTTTTTCTTTTGGGCGATCCAGGAAGATAGATCGTGTTGCGGCGCTCTGTCAAGTCCGGTCAGGTCTCTCGCCTTTTCCGTTGCTTCGTTCGCCGGGTAGAAGAAGTTATCGCTGTTGAGGCGGCGCAGCGAGTAGATGCCTTGAAGGCCGTTCCCCGTCACCAGATTCACGTACCGCCGGAAGAGGCTCATGGTTGAGGAATCCGAGCTTGCTTCAAATCATATCCACAACAGAAATAGGTGTCGCCTACTTGCCTTTGGATCAAGGTCAACGAAGAGGAGCTGCTGGGCTGAACGACGGCCGGGGGCGGGCGGGCGGCGGGCGACGTGGACGGGGAAAAAAGATACAGTAAAACTGAGCTAGCTAGGCCTCCTCTCAGCGTTTGGTGCCGTCAGCCGTCGGATCTCGTGATCGAATGATCCATACGTCTCTCACCGCGTGACCCTGGTGTTGTTTTCACGATGCGCACCTGATCGTCCGGCCAGCCCAACTTCTCCGGGCCTCTACTCCGGAGACCAACCTGAGCAATCTGTGGTGAATCGGGCCAAGACTGGCCCATATACTGTCGACATGCGAGGTTGGCCCAGTTCCTCTATCTTATTTTTCTCCTCATCCCACGACTACACGACCACGAGCGCCTCTCCCCTTCCGACCATGGCGGCGACTACAGTTAGGTCTTATGGTGATAACTCGTGGAAGGCAGCGCATCCTGCTCAACTCGCGACGAATCCAGTGATTCAACACCCCGCTCGGCAGCGACAACGGCGTCGTCCTCATCTTGCAAATTTTTCGCCGCGGCATCTTCTTCCACGACACCTCAAAGGTAGGTCTAATAACCCCAGAACAAGAATCAGCAAGGTCGGAGTCCGCGGATCACACCAGCGTAAGCTGCTACGTGGGTTCAACTGCAAACGGGGATGATGGCGCAGATGCAGCATGTGAAAGGTACGATCCATAGGTAGTAGCAATTAACCGAGAGGTAGTATTTTTTTGTTGTTATACATTTGACGGTGTTGTTCAGCTAGCAGGTACTAGTGGTGAACGAGAAAGATGTTGCTGCTACTGGAGGAAGGCAAGACTCTCATCGATCTTCTTGATGGGGTTTTATTTTTTTCTTGCACTCATATCCCTTGGATTTTCTAGCCCATAGGTTATTAGCTCTTGAAAGTTCTCTTTTTTATATATTTTAATTGAATCATCATTTATATTTATATACTCCTTTATATGTGGTCTGCTGAAGAGGCTCCCAAGTCCCAACCCTTCACTGCCCTGCTCCCTTCTGGTTCCTAGGTACAGAGTACACAGGCAATCTTACAAATCATGCTTAAGGATGGATGTAGAAGTAGCATCAGATGGTTAATTTATGCTGATGGGTGGGCAGCAAGGTTTTGATTGATTGAAGAAGTGTACAGCAAAGAGTTTGAGCGTTAATTATTGGGCTCTGTGGAAACTGCTCAGGATGTTGGAAGTATTCAAGTATATAATTAAAAAATTATATATCTGTTAATCAGAAGTTGGTCGGGCGCATACGTATTTCTGTGTGAGCATCTTGGAAGTATTCAAGTATATAATATAATTAAAAAAATCAGGGTCTTTTTAATGATAAATGTGAAATGGGAGCAAACATCGAAAAGCTATATTTCTTTTTTTTCTCATTTATAACTACTTTATAATGGGTGAAAATGAAGCATAAATTTTGTTCCATTGAAAGGTTGGAGATAAAGCAAAATGTGGATGGGGCACAAGGGGTTTCTTCTTTCCTTGACTATGGTGTGCGTGGGAATAAACAAAAAATTGAGGTGCCTTTTCTCTTCTTCTATCGTTTCTCTTTTTTTTAGAGCAACCAGCAGGAGCTCTGCCTTTTCTATTAGAAGAAGAGAATTGGACGGTTTGAAAGGGAAACCGTCCGAAACCCGGTACAGACGTATATACACACGGGTCTGGTTAAAAGGAGAATCAGACAAAAAAATACCCCAAGCGGCACAGTTTTTAAGGAAAAACTGGCAGAAAACCTCGAGGCTACACTACCTAGCACACAACTAGGTCTGGAGCACTGCCAAACGACACCAGCACAACGGCAACAGCGGGCGCTACGAAAAGCCTGGTCCACGTCCCCGGAGAGGAAGTCAGAGCCGAAGGAGCGGCTAGGCCTCACAGGCTTCATGGCGAGAGGCAGGCCGCAAGGAACTCGCCAGCGGCACTCGCACGCCGACAGGGCCCGAAGACGTCGACTCTCCTAGCAGTACCAGCAACCCCGGGCAAGGCTCACATCACTACGAAAAATGACGCCTCCAAGAAGGTCACGACGTCCGAGAGGACGCCGCCGTCATCCAATCTGGCGAAACCAGATTTGGGATTTCACCCCGTAGTGATGGACAGAGGGGTGACCGGGCTCCACAACAACGCCCCCAAGGGGGGAAGCGGCGCCCACAGGCGTCGCCGAAGTTGGCACCGACCAAAGTCGGGCAGGACTTTCGTCCGGAGATCCCTACACCACCTCCAAAGGAGCGACCCGAAGGCGACCCATACCGCCCGGCGAGCACGACCAACTACAAGAGAGACGGCGCCCCCGCCCACACCCCCATGCCCCGCCGCCCGCACGGCCAGGACAAAGAAGCAACACCATCATATTCCGGAGCCGCCGCTCCGGCCTTCACGCGTAGCAGAGCGAACACCTCACGCCAACTCGCCACCGACCAAGGGATGCGCAAGAGCGTCCCGACCACCAAAAGCAGCGCCGCCACGCCGCCGTCCATCCACCATGGCGCACCTCTGCCAGCGAGGGCCGCCACGCCCCCGCCAACCACACGCTGTGGCCCGCCAAAGCCGCCAGGTACCGAAGGAACCGGGCATGACCTCTGCGAGACCCCCGCGCCAAGGCCCCCGAGACCAGCCGTCCTCCACGCAACCGCTGCGACGAGGCAAACCCCTGGCAGCCGACCACCCACAACCGCAGCGTCCCCGGGGTCGCCGCCCCGGCGTCCTCAACTCCGGCGAAAGACGACAGAGAAAGACAGACCGGCCACACCTGTCGGCCGCCCGCGGTCGAGGGACGCCGCCCCAACCAGACCCCCACCCGAGCCCGCCGGCTCGGCATCCCGTGCTCCTGCAGCCCCCCGCGAGCGCCCGGAACCGCAGCAGCCCCGCCGCGGCGCGGCCCGCCAAGCCCATCTGGGCCCCGAACGGGCCCAGGCCACGACCGCCACCACGGATGGCACCGGCGGCCGCCACCACCAGCAGCAACAACGACGCCGGCCATCGCAGCAGCAAGCAGCCCCTCGCACCCCCAAACGCCTCCAAGCAGACCCACGCCGGGGGAGACGACTCCGGGGCGCCCGGCCACCTTGCGTCCACCACGGCTCGTCCCAGCCACCTACGGCGGCGAGGACCGCCGCCACCGCGGCAGAGCCAGCGGCAGCGGCGGGGGAGGGGAGAGGAAGGGATGGGGGCCGGCGGCGGCGCGCGTTGGTCCCCCCGTGCCGCCCAGGAGGACGACGCGAGGGTAGCTAAAGGGGGGGTTGCTCCTATCGTTCCTGCTTGTCAGAACAAAAAAATTGATTTCCCACAATAGAGTTATTTATAATAGAAAACATGCTCAGTTTTCTATTGAAGTTCCTTGCCTCACTTGTGCCGTTATTTTTGTAGATTTCCCAATAATGGTTGATGAAACTACTGTAAAGATAAGTAGTATGACCAATCAATAATTGTATGTGTACTTCCTTTCTACTTAGGCTGGTCCTAATGGGAGTATCATAATACTAGTATCATACATATGATACTAGTGTATGATAATATGTCTCTAGTGTATTGTATCATATAGTAGTATCATATTAGTGATATATTTATTGATTTGTAGTATCTCTATGTAAAACATGTGCACAAGATTTACTTGTCATTATGATTTCTAGCTTTCCGTGCTATGATACGGTATCTACCTATGATACATTAACCACCTCTCTCTTCATTAATTATGACGCCACATCAGATTTTTGCCAAGTTGACATGCATGATACACCTTATGATACTAGCACTAGGACCAGCCTTACCTCTTCAAATATTCTCAATATCTAAATATCATTGGCTGGTGTAATAGAGTTGCACTCAATGGCTGTGTTGTCGAATGTTGCGACATCGAGAGTGTTCGTTGACAGTGATTTTAGTAATGTTGGAGGTTACAACTGTGAGTTCCTCTTATTTTCCCTTTTTTATGCATGCAAGAAATGAAGCGAGCGCACCGGTGAACATTTCAAAATAATGAAGGCTTTGTTGGAATGCTAGGGAATTTAATCTTGATGGCAGATGATAGGAAACTAGCAAATGAAGCAGCTCGTTGCCTCAAGAAGTTTTGTACTTTTCAGCTCAGGAATATATCTATCTCTAAATCTTCGTAATGCTTTAATACTGATTATTAAGATGTTGCTTGAAAAAATAAGTATGGGTTTATTCATCAAAAACAAGTATTTATTTATAACGTGGTGGCCAGCAATAATGTGTCTTGGCATTAGAGTAAATCATTTATTTTAGGAGTCTGTTTGGAGTTTTATTTTCTAGAGAGGCACATGTGAATAACTGGTTTCCATTGTTACCTTCAGAATAATGTAGAATTGTTCTAAAAAAAGAATAATGTAGAATGCAGTATGTTGTTGGGGCACCTATATGAGAGTTCCAACCCTTATTTTCTCGCAATATTTGGAGTATCTAAACTTTTCTACATATTTCAGTCATTCTTTTCCTAATTGAAAGTTATGTCATTGTGTGTCTTCATCTTGTGTAAATATAGACGGGCGCGGCAACGCGTGCTTTTATGGTCTAGTGTGTTGGGTAACCCGCAAAAGAAAAAGTGTGTTGGCTGTTGGGTACTTGGAACGAACCCGGAACCACATCTAATCCATCTTTTTTTTAGGGGAACATCCAATTCAGTTGATTTTACATGTGGTCATATATGGGCCGGGATGTGCCATAATTGCAAATTCTTTTTTAGACTCAAAAAAATAAGACTGAAAAGTGGATTCTAGACCTGGCTGACTGACTAACAGTGTTAATTTTGAAATAATAAATTTAGCTATAAAGTAAGTTAATTGCTTTTGCAAAAACTTGGAAAATGTTCACACATCACAAAAAAAATATTCATGCGTTACCAAAAAAAAGTCCATGTTTCAAAAAAAATCAAGGTTCCAAAAATGCATTAACATATATACAAATATTTTTTTAATTTCTTCATGTATTTTAAAAAGTGTCCTTGCATTGAAAATTATTCAATGCATCTCAGAAAATATGTTTATGTTTTTGTAGAAAATCATAGCTTTGAAAAAAATGTTTGTTGGTCAAAAAATATTCATGGCTTCCAAAAAAGAAACGAGAAAATAAAAGCCAAAAATAGGGAAATGAAAAAAGAGAGAAAAAAGGTGAAAAGGAAAGGTATCCCACTAATCATTTTGTGTGAAAAAGAAAAGGTATTACACTAATCATTTTGTGTGATAACTCTTTGGATCTAGAGTTAAGGACTTATGATAGCTATGTCCGTGACATGTGACTTATAAAATAAGACGTGGATGAAAGACTTCCGCGCACCCACCGTTACAAATTGTAAGCTGGGAGTGCGGAACCCATGTCTAATTTCACGTGGACATTTTTTTAATTTTTAATTTCGTGTTCGGTTTCTATACATTCCTGACAGATTTTGAACCGAGAACGTTGTTTTCAGGCCACGGTTTTCGTTGTCTGTTAGGGCTTGTTCGTTTTAGCAGGGATTTAAGAGGATTGAAAGAGATTGGGGGTGGACTAAGGGCCCGTTCGAAAACTCACTGCTCCCAGAAATCTGGTCGCTCCGCTCCGCTCCGAGCGTGTAGCGCTCTCTCAATCGGAGACGAGCGAGAATCAGGTTCGGCTCGCACCGCTCTGGCTCTGTGGATGGGGCACGCCGGTCCTGCCTTGTGAGACATGTAGGATAACGGGCCTTTAGCCCATTACTAGGGAATTTGGCGCAGCGACACGCTGCGCCCATGGCATAATATCAATCTTTTCTAACAATCTGGAACAATGTTGTGGTGGTTTTATTCAAAAAAGTCCTTCACATGATTGTATTATCGGCGAACCATAATCCTTGTTGTGTACAAATTCATAAGATGGGGAGAGAAGCTTATGGATGCATACAATCCTATTTACGGTGTTGATGAACAAAGAAAGTAGTAGAGCAAAACATCCAATGCTGCCCATAGCACATAATATCAAACATATTTTGACATACAACAGTTGTTATCTTAGAAGGCTAAGAACAGAGAGAGCAAACATAGCTCGTAAAGTACATCGCAAGAGAAACCCATTAGACAAAATAGGTGAAGTGGTTCCATGCAAACTACATAGCAAAACACATCGGCGGAACATCCGTCATGTTCAACTCAGGAGTTAAAACTGCAAGGAGAGAAAACCATCATGATTTATAGAGGAGAAGCACCAAAACAAACAAATGTGAAATATTTATAGTCAAGTGTTTAGAAATAGTTGCAGCAATCGTTTGATGATCGCTGCTATAGGTGATCGATCACTTCTTGATACACTATATTTCTAGTCCCCCAAGTTGGTAAACCGCTTTGACCAATTCTACCTATCTTTAACCCGTTCCTTGATGTTACTCTTCATAGAGCAATATATAAGTAGTGTCCGTGAGAAAACACAGGTTTTGTTAAAAGAGCACCATGGACAGTTCTATGTTGTTGTAATCTTTGGGCAAGTCTGCTCTTTTACAGTAGGAATGGACTCATGTAAAATTATTAAAAAGATAATAAAAACTACCTATTCGTACCGAACATAAGTGTAGTTCTTGCAACAATTGATATGCAAATATTGGTAACATTCAGTGTGGATCACGATTAATATGCCAACTTGCTAAATGTCGCGCCATATATCGCCATTATTGAGCAGGTAATCATCGGCCATTTGTAACCCCAGATAGCAACAGAACAACCATGATCTCGTTTATTCAAAGCAAAGAGGCAACCCAGATTCCATAAGAATGTGTTCTAACTACTTTAGGAGGTCACAAAACTGCATATATCTATACATGAAAAAATAGATAACTTACAAAGATTAAGTTTCAAGAAATAAAAAAACTCACACAACACCAAATAGATTAAGTTTCCTTCATCTCTTATCCCCTATTGATCATGTCACATCCCAAATTTTAGATTTGGTACTGCATAACATTCATGTCATTGCATCATATTCATCCTTGCAAAATTTTAGTTTAAAAAGGGTTTTGACAAAACAATTCGCTTGCAATGACATTTTTCATTCATGAATTATTTAAATTGCAAAACACTATTTTGAAACCCTATTTGGATTCACCAAGATGCACCTACAAGGGAATATACTAGGGACTTGTAAATCCACTATTTGAAAACTAGCGGAAAAGATACAAAAGGATCCTATGTTGATCTTCTGAATTTTAGAAAAATTCAGAAAGAAATTTCAACTCAATTGGAATTCGTATGAAAAGGATACAATAGGATTACTAAAACAGAAAAAAATAAAAGAAAAGAACAAAAAAAAGGGGAAACCAGCCGGCCTGCCCGCGGCCAGCGGCCCAGCCGCGCTAGCAGCCCGCGCCAGCCAGCCGCGCAACAGCAGCGCAGCGCACGCCCGCGCGGCGGTTAGTAAGCGCCGCTCGCTGCCTCGCCAGCCCACTGACGAGCGGGACCCGCCCATCAGCCGCTGCCCGCCACCGACAGGTGGGGCCCACCTGTCAGCCCGGCAGCCAGCGACGAACAGGACACTGCTACCTCGCCGATCTTCGCGCGGCCGTTTCCGAGGAGGACTCCGCCCGCGACCCCCCCTCTTATACCCCTAACCCTCCTCTCCTAAACCCCCGAAAATCTCCCCCTAAACCACCTCCAATCTCCGGCAATTTCTCGCCGTAGTCCGCAGCCGCCGCCGCCGCCATTGCCGCGGTAAGTCGCCGCCGCCGCTCGCGCCTCCCCTCGCCTCGCATGCCACACCGCCGACACCGCTGACCTCCGCCTCCTCGCATCGCAGGCACCCGACACCGCCAGTGCTCGCCGACGCGCCGCCCGAGCTCCAGCCGGTCGCCGCGATTGACCCCGTGCTCGCCGACCGACACCGCCGCCACGACACCGACCTCGTACGCCGCCCAGCCGTCGCCCAGACTCGCCGGAGCCGCCGCCCCGACGCCACCCGACGCCGCCGGTGAGCTTCCACCTCGCGTGCCTCCCCTGCCCTTTGATCTCAATCCAACGGTCCAGATGGACCGTGGAAAATTCAACCCTGGCCGTTGACCAGTCAGCCACCACGTCAGTGCGCCACGTGGGCATAGTCAACAGTCAAAGTAGACTGTTTAAATTTAAATCAATCTAATTGGCAGATTTAGTTACAATCTTGAAAAATTCATATCTTTAGATCTACTGGGCCAAAAATTTCAAATAAAATATGTGTAGAATCAGTGTCTCACGTAGAATATTTTTTACAGTTATTTTACATTTTTACAGTAAGGTTTTGTCTTAGTTAATTAAATGAGTTAATGCTTCTTTTAGAGTATTAAATTCATAGAAAAAGATCTGTAACTCCAAAAATTGCAAATAAGATGTCCCTGGAATCAGTAGAACAAGAGGATTCTCAAATTGAATTAAAAAGCAGGGATTACAGTATGGGAATTTTCAGAATATATATAAAGTATTACTGTAGTATTTTAATTGCTCAGGGAATTATATAAATCCTTTTTGAGTAATTCCAATTGGTACTGACTGTATTTTGAGTTGCCTACACGGTGGAAATTTTCCAAGATTTTACAAATAGTATGTTAGCAGTGGCTAATTATTTAGTTTCTAGCTCTATTATTGAGCATTATAAATTGCATGCCTTGTTTTCTTTGCATTTAAAATATTTTCCATGCATGCATACAGTAGGTACTGAGTAAGAATATGTGATGCTACTGTAGCAATGTTCAACTTGTCATGCATGCATCTTGCATCGTCTTTGTTTGCATATGATTGTGAATGATTTGTTTATATGATTGCAATTGTATCGTGTAGATTGTGACGAGTGCAATGCTTGCTCGTGTGTGGATTGTTCATCCGACCGCTACAGCCAAGGCAAGTAGATGCTACTTTGTCCATGATGTTGTCCTACTATTTTCAATGCATTGTCGTGTATTTTGTAGATGCGTGTATAGGATAATACTATCGCTATGCTATGTCCTATTATGTGATAGGGCTTTCCTGTAGATGAACCACCGTTGGTAGATGTGCTTAGCCATGCTATGATGAACGAGGGCTGGGTTACATCACTGAAAGTTGTTTCCAGATATGTTGGTTTGCGAAAACTAAAAATAACTTAATCAATGAATCTCTTGGGTGTGATGGGATTGATAATTTTTGGTGGTATCGTTACAGAAAGGCACCCAGGTATCAAGAGAGAATGATTGGCTTTTTTATTTTGTAGCTTACGTGTACAACCATGTGCCAATAATGGAATGGGAGGTTGGTTGGACTCAGTAGGTTGTGGTAACTCGAACCCACGTATCCAGAGATGTAGAATTTTGGTAGGTTGGACCGGTGCGTGTCGGGTTTAGGGAGCTACTTCCCGAACGGTCCCTTCTTAGACTTCTCTCTATCATCACCCAATATGAGAGTGGTGGAACGAGCTGGGCTGACCAAGTCACATGGGTAAAGTGTACTAACCCCTGCAGGGTGTATAAACTAATCGATTAGCCGTGTCCCCTGTTATGGACATCTCAGTTGCTTGATATTGATTTCATGACATGTTTCTCGCTCATTCCAATTTCATAATTGCTTTAATGTTGATGGATTAACTTAATTGAGATCTTTTCAAAGAAAATCAAAAACTGTTTATAAAAGTAGGACAAAGTTATTTGCAAATGCAAGCTAGCCACAGCTCCATTTGCCAAATATGCATGTAGTTGTTAGCTCTATTGTCTCCTTTAATAGCTCTACTCGCCATATATTCCATGTATTAACCCTTTGGGGCTGCTACGTTTCATGTTGCAGGATATTCCAATTCCGAGTAATCGATTTAGGCCACGGTACTCCACTCGGCACTTGTTCACTTGTGGGCAATTTGAAGAATGGAGGATTTACTCTATTTATAATGCTACTTGAATAATTTGAGCTAGCCTTGAGCTAAGCTTTTATTGTAATAATAATACTCTGGATCTTCGTTATTTATGATGCACGGATATTTTGCTATGTTATTCATCTTATTCTATTATGGGCCAATGAACCGATCCAGGGATTAGCATGTCACATAGAAGCTACGGTCTTTTCAGAACCGTAGTGTTACGGATCATTTCCTTATCCAATGAAACAACATGTATTATGGCTTATCATTCGTACTCTCACCTCGCCTGCACAACATAACAACAACAGTAGCAGGTAGCAGATTTTTAAAATTCATCTAACTTGTATAAGCTAACAGAACAAATAAGATATAATGCATGGGACCAAAATAGTCTCTTGTTAGATTTAACTTACATGTTACATACCTCAAATAATGAAGGAAACCGACTAATCAAATTTTTGCTCACAAGTAGTGCATATGGTAAGATCTTTGCAAGAATTTGTGTGCCTCTTCAGGTATTCTGCAATAACTATATGTCAATGGCATGTATAACAGGATAGTAACCCAGGAGGCCGCCTGTCAAGTAGTTATAATAGCCAGCCAGAAGTCATCAATGTACAGCTCATGACTGTCTTTATGTAGCTCATATATCAGGAAGATATGTTCATTTAATCATCAAAATTGCAGAAAAAAACCTCTTTCAAACCAAAAGTAAAGTAAGTGAACAATAAAAATAATATGGTATATTTTATAGCTTCAGGGCCAAACCATAGTACCTTCCATAGCTACCCTCTCTTAATTTCCCGCTTCGGTGAATTTGGCAAATGCCTATGAAAACACAGATGAGCGTCGATGTATCCATCCTGTTTGAGTTACCGAGAGTTCTCGTTGCAGTATCAATCTGATAAATAATAAAACAGTATATGATTCGGGAAATGGAGATTTCTCAAAGCGGTCATATGTGAACTATCCATAATAGTATGGAGAACAATTGCCTCACCAGCCTCAGTAATAGCCAAATGGGCATCGGAAGCAAAACAAATATTTAGAAAATGCAGGATTGCATCAAAGTTCATGGTTTCTAGCTTATAATTCTGAGTACTAAAGGAAATATGCACAAACAGGTGGCTCATGAGAAACTAATAGAAAAGTGAGGTGTCTCAATAGTTAGAATGGAATAATAGTGATACAATAAACACTACTCAGCCATGTACATATATGACTACTAATCTACAACAAAAAATAAACTAAATAAGTCGTCAGCTTATATGACTATGATAATGTCAATTAATTTCAGCTAGAGCTTGTGCCCCTTTCGTGGTTATACACATTATATAATGTAGATTGGATCTACGTGGAATAATAACGATAGAGCTAACGCAGTATAATAACACAATATGGAGCTCACAGTTCTTGTATGAATGTATGACGTGCAACCAAAAACTGCTTTAGTACATGCCCTCGTTCTGATTTGAACATCTACGCAAGTTGAAATCTTGGATGTGTGTCCAGCACCCTAGACAATGCAAGGCAGGATTGAACAATATCATGCTAACATAAGTATGAAGTTCCACCGTTCCTCTGAATTTGAAGAGTTATGAAAACATATTTTCAAATTCGAAGGTTGAAACAAAAATCTTGAGATTTATGTAGATAGGTAATGTGGTCTACCTAGGTGAACAGACCAAAATATACTGGGCTAATGGAACGTCACATAGGCAGAAACAACATTGTCGATTTAGCATAAAGTATTATCAATAGTAGCTAGTTGAAACAGCACTTTCCATAACGTCAAGTTAGGATGGTCAAGAAGGCTAATAACCCACTGTAAGAATATAATACTTCCTTGCATTGGAATGTAAATATTGCTACAGAAGACTATAAAGTAAGATCATCTGATAATCTATCTTTACTATTAAAAGAAAGTTGGTGAACGTAGGTCGCATCAAACATTTTTAACATCAAACATTTGATGCATCTAGACCGCTCAATCTACATCCGATGGCACCTGTTACATCGTCTCAATAGTTAGCTTAGGTAATTACGCTTCTCTGCCACCGACAAGTGCATATTACTGGTTCAAACTTCTCGTGCCCCCGTCGCGTTATGCCCTAGCTTCGGTCCAGCCTAAAGATCCCGTCGTGCCGCCAGCCTAAAGATCCCGTCGTGCTGCCTTAGTAATCCCCTCCCCTGTCATCGCGCCTAGAGAGGACAAGGGAATCCGACACCCGCTTCTAGCCCGCGAACCCCAGCCATGTGATTCAGCCGCTATTCATCCTGATTCGGGCACCGTGGCCATGGACATGATCGAGATGGAGTGTGGTCACTCTGGATCTGCGGTGTTGACTCTCGATCTGAAGCATCTCGGAAGATCGCGTCGCCCCACTCTGTCTCCATCCCTCGAGAGGCGGCGTTCGCTCCCTATGTCCTCCCCTTTCCGCTCTTGCTCTGGCCATGGTGACTAGATTGGAGGCGATAGGAGTGGCGGGAATCAAACCGTACCACGACTACACGGACGTGCACATCTCCCTTCTCTTGAGCACACCCAAGTTCAACGACGACGTGCAGTTCCTACTCAGCGACCTAAGGCGTGGTGGGTGGCCAAGTTTCGGTCCCTCTTACGGCTTCTCTCCAAGTACGCCGCCTACATCATGAAGCCTGGTCTCCCTATGTGCCTTCGTCCAGGGAGTTCCTCGACCAGAATCCCTATGGGCCTCACCTCCTACTAGCGGTCCGGCGACTTCTTTCAGGGAGGGAGAATTCATGGAGAAATTCTTCCCCTTCTTGTTCAGGTACACACTACACCTCGTCCTCTTCGGGAATCGCTACACTAGCTAGATGAATCGTTTTGGACTTAGCAGTGTTGTTGACTCCCAGGTTGCTGATTGTTCATCCAGGGAGTTCCCCGACCAAAAGTAGATATATGACCATGCATTTTTCTTAGATTAGTAGCACCCTGCAGGGATTCATAGCACGTGGGGTTAGCAATTTGTGCACTGGTTAATTGATTTTTTTACATGTGACTGATTTTCGATTGATCCTTTTTGATGCGTTTCTGTTGGGATTTATTTTCTATAACGCACTTCAGTTTGCAAAAGGCGTTGATTGATAAGGTGAAGTCTACAACCACTAGAACTTCTACAGTTCTTGATGACCAGACGGGGGATACAGCATGTGCGACACCACATCCATGGTATGTTTTTCTGATGATTCTTAGCCATATCCCATATAGACTTCAGTTAATCTTGAAAATTCTTGATTTATTGGGCTGACAAAAAATAAATATGCTAAGCAGTCAAAAGATTTTACAATTCAGAATCAAGTCGTTTTTTACAATATCGTGCCTTATTTTCTTCAACCATGAGATTTGTTATCCCCGCTTGCCAGTAAATGGTATCTGAAGGAAAACCATGAGTGAGTATGTATTTTGTTCATCTTGCTTCTTTTATTGGTCTGTATGAATAATTGTTAGTGTGTAGCAGTTACAAATATGATTATGAACCAGTTGTAGGGATATCCATATTTTGAGATTTTGGGTGTTTCTATATGAATTAGTAGACTTGTTGGAATGCTACTCCTGAGTAGTCAGTACCTATAACCTAAAGATGGTTTTCCATTGTAAGAAAGACTAGCTTTTGCTTTTACCTATAAAGGATTAGCTCTTTCTTGGCACTTTGTAAAATGATCAAATGTCATGTGTTTTTTATTTTCTAGGTCTAATATATGTTTATGCAAAATAAATACATTAAGAGACATGTTTGCAGTATTCCCCGATTTCCGGGCTAAATTTGCGTTTTTTAGTACAAAATTTTTAGGCAGTGAGAAAAACATTTAGACGTCGTATCAAATATTCAATCTTAAACAACCCGTTGCAATGCACTCGATGCAGCTTCACGGGTCACAGCGGTACCGGCGGCGAGGGCTAGGAGGGAGAAGACGAACTTGGCGGCGTCATTGGCTGCCTACACAAACAACATGCCTTGCCCCTTGGTGTCTACCAGAAGCTTCAGGCTTAGCAGCGCCGGCATGGTTGTATGGTGTGTTGTCTTGAAAACGAGAAATAAAGATATTTCAAGGCGCACTGATGTCAGCATTAACGATGGGCCAATACTAATAAAGAGATAACACGAGATAAAATCTGAGTGTGGTCAAGTTCCACGGTGCTCTAATGAGACATCATAGGTCACATCTGGAACGAGTATTTATTGTAGTCCTTCAGAAACTCTATATGCTCAATGGTATGTTTTCTAATCTACCTATTCCTTATATTTAAATATTTATTGCATGAAATCTCATAGTAGATGATGGTTCTTAGTATTCAAGTACCCTATGCATTGAACATATTTTAGAGAGCCATGTGGTAGAAACGATTAAAAGTGGTCATAGTATTTTTCAACTGCAAGGCGACAATCAGAGGCATAGTATCTTTCTATGACATCAATGATCCATTTACACTAGAAGAGCCCTGATATGGATCGCACTAAAAGGATATATACCCGTTCATGTTTTCTTGGACGGAAGTTTTTGTCATGAATCTTAGATCTGATTTTTCTACGGATCTTAAATTTATTTTTTTGGTTCATGCATACTTGTTGGATGACATAATGTAAAGGATGTCACAAGTTTGTCTAAATTTAGATGTATCTATATACTAAATAAGTCTAGAGATATCCAAATTTAGACATACCCACGACATCCTTTTTAGGACAGAGGGACTAGATTTTTCTACCAACATATTCTTATTCATGTTGAGAACAATATGTATGATTGGATCTGAATCTTTTTGCTCATTCTACCAACTCTGCCTCTTGTCACATGATTGTATCATGGTTTCTTTCCATTTTCAAATTGGTCACTACTTTTCTACCGCATCAAGCGTCCTTCTTTTCATGGCAAATAGTTCTTACCAGTACACTCCCTTTTGAAATCTGAATAGCTAAAATAGATATAGTAGGTGACGTTGAGAGATCCACTTAGCCTGGAATATTACAATTAATGCTAAAACATTGGTTGCAATTGGGACCAAATCTTTAATTTGTTTGAAAGCAATCAACTTTGAACCAATTATGTTTAAGAGGAGCTGAAAAAATCTGGCCACAAAGATTTATTCACATGGAGATAAGACAGAAATCTGTGATTTGTAGTTCATCCAAATGTACGACACTTATATATATGAAAAAGGGATAAATAATGCACACCAGGCAACATGAGAAAGCAACTTCATTTGGATGTTCATCCTTTAAGCAAATATCACGCATGTGAGTGACTGAGTGCTACTTTTTTTTAGCTCGAGACATGATTAGCTAGAGACATGGTAGATGGCATCGGAGCCTCTCCAAGTAACAGATACATGGTGTTTCAGGAAATACCAATACCAATAATCTGATAAGGATGAATGGAGTTACAGCACGAGGACAGCAGAGGTATTTGTCAGCTAAATGTCCTAGATGATATTAATTTTTGACACACGAATTATTGCTAAGTCTCCTCATATGGGATCCCTATTGGTGGATGCACAACTGTCATTGAACTACAATCCTTCAAGGTATAGTGACATGGGAAGTTTATATGGTTCTAAAGTACCCTTCAATATAATAATGGCAATATGCTTAATTAACCCAAGTGTGGTAATTATTTGTACAGACCTCATTGCACGTTGAGAAGTAGGCATTTGCTTATCATTCAGAGTGTCAACTTCCTTATGAATTTAGTGTGCTTTAATCCTGAAGGTATAATGACATGGGTGTTTTACGACATGTGAATGACAAGATAATTTCGCTACTTAGCGCAAGTTAGGCTCTGGCTAAGCAGCGATAGGCGGCAACAGTTGTGAGGGCGCCAGCGGCTATGCCTCGCGGATCTCGATCTTATTGGGAAACCTGGAAGGAACTCTGCAACAAGGAGGATGACAAGAGAAAGGCCGCCATGGAATTGGCTGAGGTGCGAGTGGAGTGCTAACTCGAGTCTGCGACTGCGAGTATGGCACAACGACCTACTTCCTGCGCCAACTCCCTCGTCCTTCTCTGTTTTTCTCCCAAGGTATGGTACAACACCCAAATCCCTCACCCCTAACGCACTGTCCTTACTCAGTTAAACTTCCAGTAGCTCGTCTATGCTTGGTTAATATTGAAGACATTAACCTCCAATATTTTGAGGAGAAAGAGGGAGTGCGTAAACAAAGATGATACTGAGTTAGTCATCACTTGGGCGAGGCTTTCATTTTAATTAGTGACATAAATAATATGGACAGAGGGAAAGCAATGTTGTTAGTGTCGTACAAAATTTTCCCTTTACTAAAGATATATGTGCAAGATGTCATGGCGAATAGACGGCCAAACAATTTTTCCAAATAGAGAATAAATGCTTCTGGATCTTTAGATCAGATTAAAAAGAAAGGAACCAATTGGTCAAGAGTAGTAATTTTTTCTTTGGATGGCCCGTAGAAAGTTCAGATTCAGTTGACCATGACTCAAGTTAATTGTGTAATGCATATAACTATACGAACTAATTACAAGTTTACATAATATATGTGTAAGTCTATTGTTTTTGAATCGTAAATATTTCCTACCATATGTTGAAGAAGAGATTGGGTTCGTCCCATGGGGAGAGAGGAGAGAGAGCATGTGCTCCATGAGGAGAAAAAGGCTCCACCGGCGCCCCCGGCTGCACCCCAGGCAGCTGGGGTCTATTGGGTTTATAGGAGGAATAATTTTGGCCTCTACCCGGCAGAAATCGGCCTCCTAGGGGCATGGCTGTGACTGGGGCAGTTTTTGTCATCGGCGGAAAAAAAAGGGTCCTGAAGGCCTCTTGGAGGGCTGGCTGGAGATGTCGTAACACTCACATCACAAACATGAAGTTAGGAGGGAAGAAGATAGGAGATAGTCAGATGACAAGAGTGGACAGATGGGAAACCGCCTTATATTTTGATGACGATAATATTAATTTATAAATTTCTTACCGATTTGTATTAACTAAGAATCGTGTGTGGCATGTGCATACTTCCATGTAACTTCTTCCATGTAACTTAATATCCATGACATACTTCCATGTAACGTAATTTTGATGACAGCTTTCTTTTACCAATTGAAAAAAATACACGAGCCTATAATTCTTACAATTTGAGGATACATTTGATCCGTCTTTTCTTTAGGTTTAATTGAATATTCATCCCATGTAACTAAATTCTAATGTCACGTAGATATCACTATTTTATTCAGTAAGAAACACAAAGAGTTTATGAGAGGAGGGAAGTAGCAGTCTACTCCCTCTGTTTAAAAATATAAGATGTTTTAGATTTGTGAAGTTAGTGTATCTAAATGTTTTTTAAGGTATAGGTTCACTCCAAACCTACACACTAAAAGATGTCTAGACACATTAGTTTGACAAAGCTAAAACATCTTATATTCTGAAATGGAGGATGTACATCTTAATTTTTTTATTGAAATTGTAGGTAAGCCTACTTATTTGTCTAGCTATGTTCTTTTTCTTAAAGATGGACCTCTACTGGATCTACTATATTTGGCCCTGTATGTGCTATAGATATTAGATTATGCTGCTTTGATGTGAGCCAGAGAATAGCATGTTTCTACCATGGGGAGAGGTTTTTTGTTCAATTGGCTAATGAGATGGATGGGCGATTACACGAGCGAAAGACACGAGTGACCTGAAGTGCAAAAGATTGACTTGGACCTGAAGTGCAAAAGATTGACTTGGGTCTAACAGTGTGCAAAAGATTGACTTGGGAACTGAAGTGCAAAAGATTGACTTGGGTCTAATAGTGTTAGGATATTCTACATTGCAATAGGGATGTATAACAAAGGATATAATTTAAAGATGTCTCCGTGGTATGAATTAAAGTGGAATTATAGAAAATATAAGAAATAATTACATTGTTTTCTTTCCATGCATATGGTTTTGAGTTGTGCAAACTGTGTTCCTCATAATAAGTTGTATTGTCTGTTTAAATTGATCTGCAAAATGTCTTATATATTTATAAACAACGGGAGAATTATTTCACGGAATTACATGTTAAATAAAGTGGTATAATTATTTTCAAGTATACTATATATATCTCTTTCTATGCACCAGAAGATTCATTTGCATAATGTTTACATTGTGATAAGAAAATATTTGTGGGAGCCGTAGCAACGCACGGGCACTCAATTAGTACCTAATAATAAAGCACGAAGTGTTTCTTCCGGTCCAATACTTTTTAGACGATTTTACACTCCCACCAAATCACGTAATATGGACCGTTTCGTTTGTTTTTGTCTCGGTCGTTTTGCCCACCGTTTAGCACGCGCTGATTTTCTGACGGAGTATCCATCCCCACAAAGCCGATAGGCGTTGATCCATTGTGCGCTGATTTTCTCACCGATCTCAAGATGCTAATTTCTTTGCAAACTTGCATAGAAGCTTAAAAATATGCCTGGGTACAAATTACGGCCAGAGGTTCTTTCTAATCGTGAGAAGCTGTCGGCATAGGCAGAGCTCGAGCTGCCACGCGCATCATGAAAACTCCAGCCAGATCCTTCTACGCCTTTGCCACATGCAAATCAATAATCAGCGATGAGCTCGCCTCTCCCCTCCTAACGGGACACAAGGATGGGAGGAACAGAGCTCCCAAGCGGTGGCGCAGATATCTGGTTTGAGACGCCTGAGAGATGCCTGCTTCTTTGATATGCTTCTTTGATATGGCAAGGCACTCGCTCACTCGCGTGCCCGTCGCCGCGCAAGCCACTCGCCACCACCTGCCCACTTAGGCCATCCTCCCCACCACTGAGAGCTCAGCCCTGGGATGAACCCGCCCGTCGCCGCGCAAGCCACTCCCTGCGTCGCCCGCTCGCGGACGAGGATGTAGAGGTGGGTGGCCGAGCTCGTGCCCAGGATGAAGCCGCCCGTCGTCGCGCACCGACGGCATGACTGGTCGCCCGTCGCTGCGCAAGGCAAGGTCCGCCAGCGTGTCTTGAATGGCGCATTGGCCTGCCCTGAACGGCATCGGCGTCGCTCGCGGTCGAGGATGTAGATTCCGGGGGAGAGAGACTAGGGACGAGAAAAGCGTGCAGACATGGTCTTGTGGTATGGCCTCTCGATCGAAAGGATAAGGCTAGGTTGCTTCGGATGGGCCTCTTCTGCTGGTATAGCTGGGCCGGTTAAAGGGTACTGGGTTGCTGAGTTCAGACGCCAGAGCGATATACCGAGACTTCTATTTTTATTCATGAATAGTCCCACCTCGTTCGGCTACAACAAAATATCACCAGTTTATATCCGTTTAAAATTTCCCTGTCAACAAGCAGCAACAAAGCTGATCGGTGTGTGCCGACGATGGGCAAAAGATTAAAAGGGACTATGTCGCGGAGTGCTTGGACTGAATAAAAGGCCTATATTAGGCAAAGAGTTAAACGGTGCTGAGGTGAGATAAGATTAAGAGGATGCTTGAGCATAAAAATGGAAGTAAGACGGGATCCTTTGAAATGAAAGGAGGACTTTGAGCTGAGATTAGATTAAGAGGATGCTTGAGCATAAAAATGGAAGAAAGATGGGATCCTTTAAAATGAAAGGAGGACCCTGAGGTGAGATCAGATTAAGAGGATTCTTAAGCATAAAAATGGAAGGAAGATGGGATCCTTTGAAATGAAAGGAGGACTCCGAGGTGAGATCAGATTAAGTGAATGCTTTGAGCATAAAAATGGAAGTCTTTGAAATGAAAAGAGGACTCTGACCGTGAACTTCTCTGGTTGAGAAAGGGGTAGAAATTTTTCGAGGATGTTTTTTTAGAGTGATTTGCTACGCAGTTTCAAGTCATGGATGTGTCAATAAAAGAATAAGAAAAAAGATAGAAGAAATAAAGAGAAAAACTAGAAAAACATTCTCAATAAAAAACATATTTGTCATGATATATTTTTTCCTAAAAGTTTGGCTATAGCTATTTGTCTTGCGCGCTGGCGTGTTGAAGCTACCTGGTTTTCGTGACACATTTATGAACTACATCTATAAAAACTTGTGTTCCGTGCTTATATAACTATACGTGCTAGGCGTGTTGAAGCTACCTGGTTTTTATGACATATTTGCGAACTATTTCTATAAAAACTTTTGTTCCGTACTCATATAACTATACGCGCTGGGCGTGTTGAAGCTATCTGGTTTTTATGACACGTTTGCGAACTACTACTATAAAAGCTTGTGTTTCGTACTCATATAACTGTATTGTTTTTTCTTTCGCATCAACGCGCAGGCATTTTGCTAGTTTCTGATAATTTCTGAAGAGAGCCTGTCTGTCGGAGACAAATAAAAATTAAAAAGAACTAATGGTAGTCAAGAGCACTCTTTATTGGCATCCGAACATATAAGATTTTCCTAGATTTCAGTTTTATCCTATAAAAAGGATCTCTAAAATCGCACGGTTGCAGAAAGATATATAAAAAAGTCTCACCGAGATGCGACATGTCGCACAATATGTTGATGATCTCCTCTTATCCTGTAGAATCATGATTTCACATCTATTCACTCGCCGAGATGTGACTCGTCGCACAATAGGCTGAAACATCAAAGAGGCAATGGGAGATGAATCTACAGACATATCCAGAGCATGAGGCCTGACTCGAGCACATATGAGTGAGCAAAAAAAATCCTATCAGTAGAATCATGCCGGGAGAATACAAAAAGAAGGGGGATTTCATTCCTGACAATCGAAGGATCACAAAAATATCCTGACGGAAAAGACCGAAACAATCAATCAGTGAGCAAAAACCAATTCTATCAAGAGACTTCATCGATGAGCTAGCGGGAGAGCAAATAAGCAGTAGGAACAACAACCATACCATAGGTAGAAGAGCTTGCACCGAGAAAGGTAGACGACACCAGACTGACCGATGGAGCAGGCTCCGAATAACCAGCGTACACAGCGGTAGGAGCAACATCTGCAAAAGAAGGAAGCCGCACTGGTAAACAGCTAGTAATATCCATAGTGCAGAAAGGAAAAAACACGGGACGATCAGCAAAGAAAAAACAACATGACCACCAGAGTAATCAGCTGTAGTACCTGGAACATCGTGTACTGGCCTCTTAACCAGCTCAATTTCCCCGTCTCCGCGCAAGTTGCTCGGCCGATAGAGCACCAACACGAAGTTGTTCGGCCAAGATATCAGGAGGCCGGTAGAAGAACTGAAAGATGGATGAACTGAATCAAAAGGAGGCTGAGCAGACAGAGCAGGAAAAACCAGGACGAACTGAAGAATGAGCAGGAAGGCGACGTTGAAGCACCGCGGCGAGCGCGAGCTGGCAGACGGGCAGCAGGATCTGTGGCATTAGTACTTGGCGCGGATCATTGCCAGAAGCCCGCCTGCGCGTCGTCCGCTGGATCGTGTGGAGTCAGAGCAACAGAGCGGGGCCGACGGCCGCAAGCAGGACGTGGCGTCGACGCACCGTGATGCGCGGCAACCGGGAAAGCACCGCAGCCATAAGGCAACAGACACACATCCGGATCATGGCCAGCCGGAACACCGTGGAGAAGACGCAAGTCCGCCGCAGCAAGCACATCTTAGGAGAGACGACGCTGACCTAACGCCGGGCCAGCTGGAGACGCTGCAGCAGGAGAGACCCGTCGGCGAGACCCACCGCAGCAGCCGCAGCCATGTCGACGCACAGCAGAATTTGCGGCAGTTCGGCGGAGCGGGAGACTGCAGATCGGCCGGAAGGAGGACGTCCACGACCCCGACCACGCTGACGCTTGCCGCAGGAAAAGATGTAGCAGCAACGGAACCCGCAGGGTCAGCCATCCTAAAAATCACCAAAAGAAAACAAAATACCAGTCAGTAAATCCTAAAGAAAAGAAGATACATTAGTGGAGGAGCAATCAGAGGCAAAGACGAGGCAGACCTGGCGGACGGCCCAGCAGAAGAGCAAACCGGCGGTGAGAAAAAGGAAGGAAAACACATCGGACTCTCCGGCACGCGTACGGAAACAGTAACCGCCCCGGTAAACCGAGGAGAGAAGAGATAAGGAAACAGGAGAGCAGGGCATGTAATCACAGGGGAAGGGAGTCGTGGCATGTTCCGGTTTATTGACTTATCGGTGGCAGTCACAAGTAATTTTCAACCGCTCCTCGCTTTTCATTTTCGTGGATCGACCAACCAGTCGCTCCGCACAATCGTGGTAAAGGGCGGAGCGCTTCAAGATTCGCGGAGCCCATTCGTTCGGCGCCGCTCCGCTCGATCTGGCTGCGAAGCTAGGATCTGGAGCGTTGCGGAACGGACTCTAAATCCTAAGCAAGTCAAAATTTCTCTAAATCCACCCCATTCCACTCCAATCCACTTGACGAGAGGATTAACGAACATTCCTCCATAGTCGGTTCCTCCTCCTACGACCGGCCTCATCAGCGCCGGGAGGAGTAGGGAGCCTAATCTATGAGTTGAGTCTTTGATAAAAGTAGTGTTTTCAATAAATTAGATTGGAGTTTTGCTGCTCCCTTTCGGCCTCCAAGTCAATGGAGATGGCATCGTCTAGAACAAGTGTTCTTCGGCCTTCTTCTTGACGTCAATGGTGGTGTTAGAAGATCAAATTTCTTTAGGTATGGTTTTTCATATCTTACCTCACCTGGTCGATCTTGGATGATTTTTGTTGGTTGTCACGAAGAGGTCTGTCCTCACAATATCTTTTTTGTCACGTTCTCGACAATAGTGATTCATACTCTCGTCTACCCAGCGACATCGACGAGGCTGTTCAGTTCGTCTTTCCTGAAATACCGGTGTTGGTATTCCTGTCGATGTTGGATGATTATTCTAATGGCTACACATATGCATGTAGCCTTGTCACCGTGGTTAAATTTTGAATTATGGAAGAACCATTGTTGATATTTACATTGAAAGAGCATTTGCTATCCCTAGTGATTTTGGTGTTTGATAATAACACACATATCGGACTAATGATTTGCTAAGTGTGTCACAGGTACATTAAAAAGATCTGCAAACATTCAAAAACTGTCTGCCTGGAGCGGTACCAAAAAGCGGTAGTACCGCTTTTTGCTACCGGACCAGACATAAGCTTTTTTACAGTTTGTCAAAAGCTTCTGCCTGCTCCGGTACCGCATTTTAGTACCGCTCGGGGCAGGGACTTGTTGCACGCTGCAAAAAGCTTCTGCCTTCTCCGGTACTAAAATGCGGTAGTACTGCATTTTAGTACCACTCAGGGCAGAGACTTTTTGTACGTTGCAAAAAGCCTCTGTCTGCACCGGTAGCAAAATGTGGTAGTACCGCATTTTACTACCTGGCGCGACAGAGAGTTTTTCCATTTGAAAGCTACTGATTTCGCTTTGTCCGGTAGTACCGGTTGCCTCAAGCGGTACTACCGCTTTCCGGTAGCAGCAATAATAGTACCGTTGGGGGCAGGACTTGATGCAGTTTGAAAAAGGGTGGTCCGGTACCAGGTCCGGTAGTACCGAAGTTCTCTGGTAGTACCGCTTGAACTTCCGGTACTACCGCTGCAATAAATGCATCAACGGTCAGATTTTGTGGAGGGGTATAAATACCCCTCCACCTACCTTGGGACAAGTTGCTCAGTGCATTAAAGTCAAAGAACACCATTGGAGTCCATTGGAGCCACCCAAATCCTCAAGATCTCCTCATCCCACCACCCAAAGTCTTTGATCTTTGGGGAATCGAAGGAGGAGTCCCTGATCTACTACTTCACCAAAAGAGATCTTCATTTCCCCCTCATTTCATTGAGGGCCCCTTTGCTCTAGTGTTTTCTTGGAAACCCTAGTTCTTGTTTTTGTTCTTACAAGCTTGTCTTTGATTGCTTTGACAGCTTGCTTGTATTTGGGAGCCTCCGATTAAGTTGTGGATGTGTGCCCCAAACTTGTAACGGTGCCAGCTTCCACCTTGAAGGTTGCCGATATAGTGGAAGGTGAATCGATCTCGTTGGGGTGAGATTCATCGGAGAACAAGGGAGGCCTCTCGTGGTGTTGGTGGTTTGAAACCACCCCCTCTCCAAACGTAGACGTACTTCCCCTCAAAAGGAAGGAACTACGGGAAACAAATCTTTGTGTCTCCGCGTCCACGTTTCGGTTACTTCTATCCTTTACCGCACCTTACTTACTTGTTACTACTTTGTGTTGTGGTAGCCCTTGCATAAGTGTCATATAGGTAAATTCACCATAGTTGCATTATCTAGAGAATTTACCTTATTGTCAAACCTTAATTTGAAAAAGAAGAAAATTTGAAGTAGCACCTATTCACCCTCCCCCTCTAGGTGCCCATACGATCCTTTCAATTGGTATCAGAGCCTCGGCTCTTTATTTGGGCTTTACCGCCTAAGAGAATATGGGTAGCCGCGAAGGGGATGGTGATGGTGAGCCGACCACGGTGACCATGGAAGATCTCAAAAACTTGGAAATAAGATTGAGCTCTTCCTTGGTCAACGAAGTCAAGAAGATGCTTGAGAAACTTCTTAAAGACAAAGAAGGCTCACCACCCCCATCTCCTCAAGAGGATCAACCATCCATTTTACCTAAGGGGAATACGTCAGTATCCCCCGAGGGTGCATTGGTAGGGGGTAAACCAGACAACGCTAATTCCTGCACACACAATAATGGTGGGAAGGGCGAGCACCATGACTCATGGTACTCTCCCGACCCTCCAATCCCTCACCCTCATGTATACAATAGAGGTGACCCACCTAAGCTTGAAGAATCCGCTACTTTTGCTCAATGGCAATCACTAATGAGAACTCATATGCGCAGCTCTTGCATTGAACTATGGAACATCATCGAGCATGGACTCTTTATTGGGGATCCAAACAACTTGACAAGAAGAGAGATTGTTAATAGTCAACTCAATTCCACTGCTCTGCATATGATTCAACAAGGTTTGGGACAAAGGATTATCCACACATTGAGCACTTTAGCATTGCCAAGGAAGCTTGGGATGCTCTCACTGTGTTGTTTGTTGGCAATGAGAGTATGAGGAGGAATCGATATGATGCTCTAAGCAATGAAGCCGAAGGCTTCTACATGAAAGAAGGTGAAGATCATGAAGACATGTACCGAAGGCTCAAGACCACCGCCACCGCCTTTAGAAATGTGGGTGCCTCACATGTGGATGATGCATGGATAAAAAGGAAGTATGTGAGTGCACTCATGCCTTTTAAGCCCACCGACTTGAAGATTCTACAAGGAAGACACAACTACCATCTCATGACCTCAAATGAAGTTATGCAAGAGATGGCTGCTTTCAAGGTTGCCGCCAAGAATGCCAAAGATGTCCGTGCTCGTGCCATTGGTATGAGTAATGTTGTCAATGTTGCTTTGAAGGCCAAAGTTGTGGACCATGGGGATGAAGATGATAGTGATGAAGGGCTTTCCATGGACCATCCCGATGAAGTGAAGATTGCTCATGGTCAATATATGGCTTTCTATGCAAAGAACTTTTGGAAGAACCCTGCCAAGGCCAAGATGGAAATGGAACGGAGAAGCAATCCAAATGGGAAAAGAGATAATACCACAAGATTGAGAACTTGCTTCAATTGTGGTGACCGCTACCACTTTGTGGCTAGTTGCCCCTATGAGAAGAGAGAAGATCATGGTGGAAAGCTTGTGTTGAAGAAGACTCTCAAGGGACCGTACAAGAAACCTTTCATCAAAAGGAATCCCATCAACAAGAAGCCGGGAGAAATTGTCTTGATCACTCATGAAGAGTACTCCTCCGACAATGAAGATGATGAAGATGACGAAGAGGAAACTTCTCACGGTGTGGCTGCTCTTGCCACCACATCTACTCCGACATTCTCACTCTTCGATTCTCCAAATGAGAACTCCTCCACCAAGAACGCCACTTGCCTTATGGCAAGAGGAACGGAGGTATCTTCATCATCCCGCTCTACTCACTTAGATAATGATGAAATTGATGATGAGATGTCTCTTGATGTTAAAAAGGAATTAATTGCCTTTGATGAGTTTATGACTAACCTAGAAGGTGATGCTAAGCTACATTTTGGAAACATCTTAGATCAACTATCACATACTCAAGAGCTTCTAGATGTAAGATGTAAACTTGGGCATGAACATATGATTGAGCTAGAGGCCCTAAACAATGCTCTAGAATAAGAACAAGAAACTAGGTTATCACTTGAATTAAAACTTGAAGGGCTTGATGAGGCCAATGACATTATTGTTAACAAACTCATCAAAGAGCGTGATCATGCTATTGCTAAATATAAACGAGCTAAAAAGGACAAGGTTGAGTTTGGTGTGGTTCATGAAAAACTTGCCGAGGACTTTAGCTTGCTTAACAAGGCCCAGAAAGCCTTGGAGAGTGAACTCTTGTCACTCACAAAGTCCCATGAAACGCTTCAAACTCAATTGGCCAATATTCCTTCACCTAGTAACTTCATTCCATCCAGTAGCACAACTATCCTTGAAGAGAATGCTAGGTTGAAGGGGGAGCTTGCTAAGGCCACATTTCCACAAGGCAACAAGTCTATTGATGATCTTTTGAGCAAGCAAAGGCGTAGTGGTGATAAAGGGGGCATTGGTTTTGTCTCCAAAACAAAGAAGAAGAACAACAACAAGAAGAAGGACAAGCCCGCACAAGAGACCAACAAGACCATTGTGGAGAATAAGACCACAAATGGTAAAACTATGTCTCATGATGATTTTGCGGGAAGTGCTAACCCTCACTATGTTCTAATGCGTGATTATTATGGTGATGTGTATGCACAATATGTTGGCCCTTATGATGGTTATATTGCTTGGTCTATTTGGGTTCCCAAGACCCTTGTTGCTAACAAAAGAGGACCCATTGAAAAATGGGTACCTAAAAACTAGCTTGATCTTTTGTAGACTTATGCTTCCGGAGGGTCAAAATAGGTGATCGATAGTGGTTGCACAAGTCATATGACCGGAACATCGTCTATTGTCAAGGACTTGGTGTCAAATGAAGATCAAATCACCATCACATATGCCGACAAGTCAAAGTCTAAGGTAATGGGTTTCGGCAAGGTAGTGGTGGCTCACGACATTACACTCGTGAACGTCATGCTTGTTGAAACCCTTGGTTATAATTTACTTTCTGTCCGTGCTCTTGGAAAGATGGGCTTTGCCGTCTTTATTGATGATGATATTGTGGTCCTCATGTGGAGCAAGTATCTCAAGGTCGCTTTTGTTGGGTACGTCGAAATGACTTGTATGTGGTGGACTTTTCGGGGCAAGCCACTATAGGTCCGATGTGCTTATACGGAAAGGCCGATGTGGGTTGGCTATGGCACCGCTGACTATCCCATGTCAATATGAGAACTTTGCAAAGTCTCCATAAAGAGGGCCATATTGTTGGACTAAAAGAAAATGTTTCCTTTGCCAAAGATCGTGTTTGCAGGGCATGTGTTCTAGGGAAGATGCATGACGCTCCACACAAGCCCACGAACCAAATCAAGTCTAACAAGATCTTGGAACTCCTTCATGTGGACCTATTTGGTCCTCCATCTCATGCAAGTCTTGGAGGGAAGAAATATTGTTTGGTGATTGTTGATGACTTTTCAAGATACTCTTGGGTTTATTTCTTCAAGTTGAAGAGTGAAACTCACAAGACTTTTATCGACTTTATCAACTTGGTTCAACGGCAACACAATGTTCCCGTATTGATTATAAGAAGTGACAATGGCACCGAGTTCAAGAACTACACCTTGAATGATTTCCTTAGTGATGAGGGGATTAAACATCAATATTCCGCTGCATACACCCCTCAACAAAATGGTGTGGCCAAAAGGAAGAACCGGACTCTTATTGAGATGGCTAGGACCATGTTGGTGGAGTTTAAATCTCCATACAACTTCTGGGCCAAAGCCGTCTCCACCGCTTGCCATGCTTCAAACCGGCTCTACCTCCGCAAGAAAATCAACAAGACTCCATATGAGATACTTACCGATAACAAGCCCAACATATCTTATTTCCGGGTGTTCGGTTGTAAGTGTTTCTATCTCATCATAGGTGTTCGTTTGTCTAAATTCGAGTCTAAAGCATTAGAGGGTATTTTTGTTGTCTATGGTCTCAAATCTCACACTTATAGAATCTATGACAAGCTCTCCGGAGCCATCATAGAATCTTGTAGTGTGACCTTTGAAGAATATGATGGGCCCCAAGGGGGCGTGTTGATGCTTGTGATGCAGATGATGAAATGCCTTAGGATGCCATAGGAAGAATGGGTGTGGGTTATATCCGCCCCATTGAGGAACCCCTTATGGCGGATCGAGAAGAACTATGCTCCACTCGAGTGGAGCCCTCATCTTCACAACCTCAACATGCTCCATCTACCGAAGAGGACATTGACTCAAGCCAAAGACAAGATGTGGACCCTCAACATAGTGATCAAAGTGTGAACTCTAGTCAAAGGGAGCTTGGTCCATTCGATGGGTTCTCAAGTGGTGCCAAGTCAATTTGTCAAGGAAGATCCATCCAAACTGTTTTGAGATGAGCTCAAATTAATGCTAGAAAAGCACTTGATCAAGACCAAGGTCAATCCTTGCCTCCCAATGTAGAGGATGAATCCAATGATGATCAAGGTCAAGTTGATGGTCAAGACGAGGATCAAAATGATGAAGAGGGTCCTCCAAGAAACAATGAGGAGATCCACGCTCGTCGCGAAGCTAGAAAGGAAAGAATGTTGGAAATAAGAGACCACACCCTCCAAAATGTTGTTGGAGATCTAAGGAAAGGAATTTCCACAAGAGCACAATTGAAGAGGTTTAGTGAACATCAAGCTCACATTTCCATGATTGAACCAAAGAAAGTGTGGGAAGCTCTTGAAGCGGATTGGTTAGAAGCTATGCACAAAGATCTCAACAACTTTGAGAGAAACAAAGTGTGGAAGTTAGTTGAGAAGCCAAAAGATTGCCACAATGTTATTGGAACAAAGTGGATATTCAAGAACAAGCAAGATGAGCATGGAATTATAGTAAGGAACAAGGCTAGATTGGTTGCACAAGGGTACTCTCAAATTGAAGGCATTGATTATGGAGAGACTTATGCACCCGTGGCTCGCCTTGAGTCCATCCGTATCCTTCTTGCTTATGCGGCACATCATAACTTTAAGTTGCAACAAATGGATGTAGAAAGTGCATTCCTTTATGGTCCTTTAAATGAATTGGTATATGTTAAGCAACCCCCGGGATTTGAGGACCCCAACTTCCCAAACCATGTCTACAAACTTGACAAGGCGCTCTATGGGCTCAAGCAAGCCCCACGCACATGGTATGAGCACCTTAGAGAGTTATTGTTTGACCGTGGCTTTGAGGTTGGGAAAATTGATCCCACTCTTTTTACTAAGAGGGTCAATGGGGAGCTTTTTGTATGCCAAATATATGTTGATGATATTATCTTTGGATCATCTAACAAAGCTTTTAATGATGAATTCTCAAAGCTTATGACTAGTAGGTTCCGGATGTCTTTGATGGGGGAGTTGAAGGTATTTCTTGGCTTTGAGATCAAGCAAGTTAGAGGAGGAACATTCTTCAATCAAGCCAAGTATACTCAAGATATGCTCAAGAGATTAATAATGCAAGATTTAAATGGAGCTCCAACTCCCATGGATACAAAGACTCATCTAGAACAAAATCCAAATGGTAAAGATGTGGATCAAAAGGTATACCAGTCTATGATTGGTTCTTTGCTTTACCTTTGTGCATCTAGACCCGATATTGTGTTGAGTGTAGGTGTGTGTGCAAGATATCAAGCGGCTCCTAAGGAAAGCCATTTAACGGCGGTCAAGAGAATCTTTCGATATTTAGTTCATACCCCATTTTATGGTCTTTGGTACCCTCAAGGCTCAACATTCGCTCTTTGTGGATACACGGATTCGGATTGGCGGGAGACAAGGATGATAGAAAATCAACATCCGGGGCTTGCCAATTCCTTGGTAGGTCCTTGGTATGTTGGTCTTCTAAGAAGCAAAATTGTATATCTCTCTCCACCGCTGAAGCCGAGTATGTTGCTGCCGCTAGTGCTTGCACCCAATTGCTATGGATGAGGCAAACTTTAAAGGAATGCGGTGTCCATTGTGACAAAGTGCCTCTTATATGTGACAATGAAAGTGCCATCAAGATTGCGTACAACCCAGTGGATCACACAAGAACAAAGCATATTGAGATTCGACATCACTTCATTAGAGATCATGTTGCTAGAGGTGATATTGATCTATCCTATGTATCAACCAAAGATCAACTTGCCGATATCTTCACGAAGCCACTTGATGAAGCAAGGTTTTGCTACTTGAGGAATGAACTAAATATCATAGATTCTAGGAGTTTGACTTGATTATCTTGCACTCTCACCTAATACTCAACCCATGTTTGGTTTAGGTGTAGGCATGGACATAGGGGGAGTGCGGTCCTAATTGATTGGACTATCCCTCCCCCCATTATGCGCAAAGTAAACAAAATCATTCCTCTTAATATCATTTTGTGATATGTGAGCTTAATTATGAGTTTCGGTAATGGACCCAAGATATATCTTCGTGGTGCCAAGCCGAGTATACTCAAATATGGTGGCCTAGGCCACCGTCCCCTCTCAATCGAGAGGTTGATGTGCTTACTCGTGTTTGTCACTTTTAAGTTGGTTCTTACTCATGTTTGTCATCCTCTAGTTGGTGTTGTTCTTTTGGTCATGCACTCATATTTGGCTCTCCATATGTTTTTAGTAATTTTTTCTTTGAGTGCATTGGCCCATATCCGCGTGTCTCTCTAAACCCATGCCACTCTTATCCCCCAACAAAACCCATCTACTCTGCACAAGAACCTTCCATTTTTCTGTATCTGGGCTCTCTGTCCTGATGGTAACGATACTACCGAATCTCATATGCGGCACTACCGCCTAACGGTACTACCAGACGTTACAAGCGGTACTACCGCCCCTGGTTGTGTTTCTAGGTTCCTGCCTGAAAACTTCCCAGGTGCGGTACTACCGGCCTGTACCTCCGGTACTACCGCTTAGCGGTACTACCGCCCATGGAACCGGTACTACCGCTTGTGCGCGTCGGTTAAGACTGGAGACGGGGGAGAGGCACCCCTCAGTGCCTCATTCATCCCTTGTCTCCACTCCTCACCAGCGCCACCACCAGGGCAAAACGACGCCGGAGGAAGCCCGCCCTTCCCTCCCTCTCCCGGATCCACACCGGATTCGGCCTCCTTGCGGGCTCCTCTCTCTTCCCCACCGTCATGGACACCGATACTAGCGCCCTCCTCATCTTCTTACTTGTTTTCTCCATTGAATCTAGGGTAACTTCGATTCTTGGTTAAAACTCGCATTCTTGAGGTTGTATCGTGTGTTATTTACCAGATCTATCACTTGGTCCGATGGAAATCGTGTTTTACAACAAATTTATTGCCCGTACTTGGATCTCTAGTCTAGATCTGCACTATAGTCGCGGGCCGGTAGTACCAGGAATCTTTGTCCGGTACTACCGCCAGTGCAGGTCCGGTACTACCGCCCAGGACTGGCAACAATTTTTTTTTAAAAACACCAAGCTCCATCCTCTGTGTTGTCTCAGGTTCTTGTGCCCTTACCCCTATGCTATCTCCCTCGTTCTTTCACAGGTGCAGGGGGTTCCCGGGGATCACGCAAGCGCTCCAAAGCTCACTATGAGATAGAGGACTATGAGTCAGAATCCGAGACTGAGTCCGAAGAGGAAGTCATGCCCCAACCTAGTGCCCTCTGAAACTGCAAACAACTCGTGGTCGTTGGGGTGGGGGGGTCAAGCAAAGTGCTGGTCGTGGTAAAGCTCCTCCACCTCCTCCTCCTTTAGGTCCTCGCAAGAGTCAAAGTTCCGGGCCATCTGGGCCCAAGCTGTTGTCTGATATATCTGAGACAGAATTTCATGCTCTGCGGGTGGTCAGTCCATATGGGGCAGCTCGCTCTCATGCTCGAGAAAACAGCCTCTTCTATACGGACTTTCAGGATCGGGTGTTCCATGAGATTCTCATGAAAGATGATAAAATTGTGGTTCCTCAGAAATGGATCGAGATGAATCATGTGAGGAAGCATCTGGACTACTTTGGTGAGGCCATTGACATTTGCACCAACATTGGCTTGCTTCCCATTATGGAGTTCCAGTGCAACTATGATCCTATGCTCATTGCTCAGTTCTATGCAACCGTTCACTTTGCCAAGAATGATACTCGGACTCTCACCTGGATGACCGAGGGTGTTGTCAAGCAAGCAACATTGGCTGAGTTTGGGGCTATCCTCGGGTACGAAGACCGTGGCAAGGACATTCCTGTTGGTTTTCGGTGCCACGCCAATGATCGTCCCATGAAGAAAGATGTGCTTGCCCACTCTGTACATCCGAGGGCGCGGAATCCCTGGAAAGATCAAAGGGCTCCTCCCTACATATGACATATTGCATCGCATTTTTCGTGAGACCGTCGCCCCTCGTGCTGGGAATGTTGATGAGATACATGCTTTCATGGTGGATATTATGATGACCACCTATCACCACCGTGACTCTGGCCTACCTATGGATGTGATGGATGTTATTTGGAATGAGATGGTCTGCGCCACTTTTCAGAGGAGGGTGCCTCCTTTTGCTCCATACATCATGGCTCTCATCATTAGCAAGTGCCCTGTGATTGCCCGTGACTTGCCTAATATTCGTCTTGCCACTCACCGCCACAAGAATCTGCTGATCAAGACCCATCTCAAACCACGCAATGCAGATGGTCAGATTGTTGATGAGGATGGGAACCCGGTTGAGGAGGACTCAGGTGATGCTGTTGATGCACCGCATGATGCTGCTTTTGTGGTCTCTCGTCGCAAGACCGCTCAGCCATCTTGGGCCAAGAGGTTTGAGGCCAAACTCAAGAAGATATTCTGCTTTCAAGTGGACAATCAGAAACGCCTGTACGAGGCCCACGTCTATGCCAAGAAGGCATGTGCTCGTCAGAAGGAAATGATGGAGGCTCAAGGCTTGACTACTTCCAAGGGCTCCGAGAACAACATTACCCCAGAAGACCAATGGATCTCCAAGCACAGCAACTGGGACGATGATGTCACCTCCTCCTTCCATGCCCCTCCACCTCATGGTGATGCATGGGACGACTTTGTTGATGATGATGAGTGATCTCCGGGGCGTTAGTGTTGCTCTTGTCCCTTTTTGGCGTCTTGATGCCAAAGGGGGAGAAGTTGCACATTAGGTATGCGGGATTTGCGAGGGAAAGTCACAAGCTCGTTCTTGCCTTTGATTTTATTCACTTGTGAACTTTATTTGGTTGCCTCTTATCATGTGTGACTTACTATGTGTGAACTAACTATTTGTGCGATGTATGATAAGACTATGTGGTTATCGTATGGATCCATCTTGTGTGTAATATGGCTATTCTTGTTTGGATCCATCCTATGTGACAGACCTTCCCCATTCCTAATCAATATTGGTCATCACATGTTATTTAGCAAAGGTATGTCCTCTATGTGCGACTTCTACTCCCATGTAGCTTGTTAGAATGTACGGGGCTTGTTTCTACATATCTAGGGGGAGCCCCATCTACATCTTGTCATCACTAGATTTCCCTGCAAAATGTGTGTTGTCATCAAACACCAAAAAGGGGGAGATTGAAAGAGCATTTGCTATCCCTAGTGATTTTGGTGTTTGATAACAACACACATATCAGACTAATGATTTGCTAAGTGTGTCACAGGTACATTAAAAAGATCTGCAAACATTCAAAAACTGTCTGCCTGGAGCGGTACCAAAAAGCGGTAGTACCGCTTTTTGCTACCGGACCAGACAGAAGCTTTTTTACAGTTTGTCAAAAGCTTCTGTCTGCTCCGATACTAAAATGCGGTAGTACCGCATTTTAGTACCGCTCGGGGCAGAGACTTTTTGCACGCTGCAAAAAGCTTCTGCCTTCTCCGGTACTAAAATGCGGTAGTACCACATTTTAGTACCGCTCAGGGCAGAGACTTTTTGTACGTTGCAAAAAGCCTCTGTCTGCGCCAGTAGCAAAATGCGGTAGTACCACATTTTACTACCTGGCACAACAGAGAGTTTTTCCGTTTGAAAGCTACTGATTTCGCTTTGTCCGGTAGTACCGGTTGCCTCAAGCGGTACTACCGCTTTCCGGTAGCAGCAATAGTAGTACCGCTAGGGGCAGGACTTGATGCAGTTTGAAAAAGGGTGGTCCGGTACCAGGTCCGGTAGTACCGGAGTTCTCCGGTACTACCGCTTGAACTTCCGGTACTACCGCTGCAATAAATGCATCAACGGTCAGATTTTGTGGAGGGGTATAATACCCCTCCACCTACCTTGGGACAAGTTGCTCAGTGCATTAAAGTCAAAGAACACCATTGGAGTCCATTGGAGCCACCCAAATCCTCAAGATCTCCTCATTCCACCACCCAAAGTCTTTGATCTTTGGGGAATCGAAGGAGGAGTCCCCGATCTACTACTTCACCAAAAGAGATCTTCATTTCCCCCTCATTTCATTGAGGGCCCCTTTGCTCTAGTGTTTTCTTGGAAACCCTAGTTCTTGTTTTTGTTCTTACAAGCTTGTCTTTGATTGCTTTGACAGCTTGCTTGTATTTGGGAGCCTCCGATTAAGTTGTGGATGTGTGCCCCAAACTTGTAACGGTGCCGGCTTCCACCTTGAAGGTTGCCGATATAGTGGAAGGTGAATCGATCCCGTTGGGGTGAGATTCATCGGAGAACAAGGGAGGCCTCTCGTGGCGTTGGTGGTTCGAAACCACCCCCTCTCCAAACGTAGACGTACTTCCCCTCAAAAGGAAGGAACTACGGGAAACAAATCCTTGTGTCTCCGCGTCCACGTTTCGGTTACTTCTATCTTTACCGCACCTTACTTACTTGTTACTACTTTGTGTTGTGGTAGCCCTTGCATAAGTGTCATATAGGTAAATTCACCATAGTTGCATTATCTAGAGAATTTACCTTATTGTCAAACCTTAATTTGAAAAAGAAGAAAATTTGAAGTAGCACCTATTCACCCCCCTCTAGGTGCCCATACGATCCTTTCATACATGTCTATACTTTGGTATCTATGTTTTTTTATGCGACTGTCTTCGGAATTTTTTTTACAAGTGTTTTAAAAAAATACTCCCTCCGACCCATATTAGTTGACTCAAATTTGTCTAGATTTGGATAAATCTAGACACTATTTAGTATATAAGTTCATCCAAATTTTGACAAATCCAAGTCAATTAATATGGGTCGGAGGGAGTATAAGATTGTGTTAAAGAAGAAAAAAGAGTTTGAAGATCTCAATGACTGATAGTTTTTAGACTTTATTTTGTAATTATTGAAGACATGTCACATATCTTTGCCATGTACACTACTATTTGCTACGACAAATATATGGTATCTCTACTATCTAAAAAGAAGGAAGGGGTTCCATTTTCTGCCGTCCGCAGCACTACGTCGTACCTTTCGTCGAGCGCTTTCAATGTCAATCCCGTTTCGTAAGTTCCGCCCCACGCGAAAATAACGTGCTCCGTACCCACGCGCTTCGTCCGCCCCCTCTCTTCCTCCCCCAAACCCTACGCACACATCGATTTCCAGGCGCCCCTCCAATCCTTCCTCTTCCTCACACCTCCTATACATCCCCTGCATCGATTCTACTGGAGGCACCCTCCCCTCCTATCTCGCCCCTCCCCTTCATCAGTTCAATGGCGTCCCATTCTCACTCTCGCCTCGATCTCCACTGGAGGTGCGCTCCCCAACTGCCTCGCGCCTTACCTCGTGCGGCCGCCCTCATCGCAAACCATAGTTGTAGGCGGACTCTTGGTCAAGGAGGACGCATGGCCTCAGCCACCGCATCGGGTGTGTAAGCTCCTCCGCCATCTCCTGGGCCTGGACCTCCGCTGCACCAGCGAGATCGGAGTGTGGCGGTTGCCGGTGAGTACCCGCACCAGGGCCGGAGGTGGATCTCCCAGATCAGTAGTAGGTTTGAGTATTGCATCTCGTGTATTTGTTGATATGCCAAAGACATTTGATATTCTGCTTTTTTTGTTTTTGGTCTTACTTCCTTCATTATCTTCTCTTCACTCTGATCCATTTTTCAGATATTCGAGAACTGTACTATTTTCACTGCAACTCTACACAAATTACCATTTTGATCTTTATGGTTTCAGCTTCAACGGATGATCAGATGTATATTCTGCAATATGTAAATATTATTCAAGGTAATGTACACTCTGTCAGCAATATATACATAATGAAAATTGTGAACTGATGCATTGTTGAAGTAGCTTATCTAAGCTTGTATATGTTAGTATTGTTGTTGCGTGTGTACGTTATGAGCCAAGGTCCAAAGAGAACTGTGATTTAAATCGGTTGATGTTTTAGATATGATGCTTTTCAGGATGTTTGTGGATGCACTGGATGCACAAATGTACGACAAGCTTCATCAAATTGGACATTGCATCTTGAGGATCCACGGGGTGAGTGCCTCTCTGTCGTAGAATAGGTGAACTCTCCTGACGAAAGAAAAGAACAGTTGGATACTTTTGTTGCTGCACATGCAATAAAATATTCTCTGAACTCTTCCTTTAGTTGCTTGTAGTTTACTTATGCGCACCACTACATATAGCAGACGATGGAGGGAGTTTCTTAATTGATATTTTATCCTTCCATTAGAGAGACTCAATGAAGTATGCACAGATAGTGGAAATTCATCACCATCGCTTAAGCACAAGAGTATGATGCTTTATTTTTAAAATTATTCGATCACTTATTTCACAGAAATGATCGCTGGAGCAAGCTACCAGCACCACCATTATTGTGGACAACATAGAGATACTAGATCTTGAGCGAATGGAAGATCAAGGTATTTACGTTGATGCTTTATTGTTTCCTGTTTGCGATTTAGTAGGCCTAAGTCAAGGTACTTGATTGCTCTCCATTTATATTTTCATTCTGTAATAGTACATAACCTTGGAGTACTTTATACAACTATTGCATTAAGATGTGTGTTTTCTATGAAAGTCAATGTCCTCTGCTTGACACCTCAAGATCGAATGCCACTTGGACACACAAGAACTGCAGGTTGGTTCGCTCTCTTCTATGCTTCCAGTCTTTTTGTCTCAACACCCTGCTCTCGACGTTTGATCAGGACGGGAGGCTATGAAATAGTTGAAAGCAGATGCAACATTAAAGAAAGTCAATCCAATAGCCTTAAGTTGTACCGAACACTATGTCCTAATAGTAAGGGATTTCTTTCAACCCGGTGGTAAGCCGGTGGTACCCGGAGAAAACGTTGCCCGAAGGAAGGGACTAAACCCATCTGTTCAGGTAGTACCGAAGGAGTATCTACGAGAGTAGTATACCTATTAATTCCATACTCTATTGAGTTAGCTTGAGAAATAATAAAAACAAGTGTTAGGACTTGTTAGCTACCAAGTTGCATAGACTTGGCGGAATTTGGGCAGGGGGTGATTGTTTAGATCTATTGTGGGAGGTGGATGTGTGTGCAAGTGGACCTGCAATACACGGTGAATCAAAGGAAATAATGAATATGACCCTTTGCCAAGCAGAGCCGAATCCAGTTGCCACACATGTGCCATTGCGACAGTAGGGAGACGACGACATCCACGATCTCAATTGTGTCTGCAAGTAAAGGGTGTTCGAGTTGTGTGTACAATTGAGCGTTGAATCCTTTAGGAGTTCAAGAGAAGAACATTATCCTGCAATTGGAGTTCATCCATTGTTGTTCATCCCACTAGAGACATAATACTGATGAATGTGTGAGTCTTGAAGATTAGCACATATAAATATGGTTTTTAACCTTTGTGGTTTCAGACATGTATAACAGTGGAGACGTAGTGTAGGGTGTATAAATGCTCAAAGATGCTTGCTTGATTTAGATTGTGCATGTCCAGAAGTGGTTTTTTATCCTTGTCTCAATTCAGAGGATTTGGCAGGAGGTCTATAATCAGGTCTAGCCATGAGCCTAAACCGAGAGGATTTGCCTATAGGTACAGTATTAGGCCTAGCCACACACCTGGACTGCTTGTCCATTTTGTAAAATTTTCAGTTAAATCCTCTATATTTCTAGCTTATATATGGCATAAATAGGGGGTATAAACCACTGCCACAGTGCCACCATCTAGAACAGTGCCATCGTCAAAAACGATATATGATGCTTGGCTCCTGTAGCACTTATAAGTTCCATTTTGTGTAACTAGGAGAGGGGGATTAATCTGTTGTTATGGCTGGTAATATTAACTTCATCTAGACATCCATGTATTCTACTTCAAATTGGCCTTGATAGCAAAAGTTGTCTTGGTTTGGGTAGTCACATGATCTGTAGCCTACAAGGATGAATGACCATTATTTTGTAGCCATGGATAAATAGAAGTGCAGCGATGGAACCATTGTATTAGTTACCGTAGCATTTAAAATGTCATGTTATGTCCATTTCGTTCTTTAAATGTTTATTTTCTTTGGACGTCTCTGAACAAGAGGAACAATCCATTTCTTGATTCCCAGTTTTTGACTTCCGAAGTTTTATGGCACGTGAACGCTTTGTGCTCGTACTCCCTATATGATGTCCCGTAAAATGCTCTTGGGATAAAATGTCTGAAGGCGATCAGTGGGATTGTGAGGACATTATATTCGGCAAGTTGGACATTGATGTATTTCAGTTGAAAAATGATATATTGAAGACGGTACAATAAACCATTAGACCACCCACAGTGTGTGTAAAAAGTGGTTCCTACTCTTCTCTCACCTTCAATTGAATCGGTTCAATACACTACACAGCATCGGTTCTAACAGTCTAACATGAGAAGCGGATCAACAAGTTGAATCGCTTTTTCTATGCAAATGTGGGACCTACTAGCAAAACTGTGAGGGAAAGACAGCATGCAGTGTGTCAGGGGATGGGAACATAGCCGATTCCATACACTACCATGCAACCACGCCGGTTCCTTGGTCTAACAAATTTTTTGTTGAACCGACGCAGCAGTGTGGCTGGTCTTAGAGGTGTAGGGATCATGTGTCATAAACTATAAAGCTATAATTTGTATGGGAACCGAGACACGCACACACACTACTACTAGGCTTAGTAACATTGTATTTCATTAGTCTTATTGTTTTTATATATGCCCTTGTTTAGATTGTAGATTTAAAATAAATTGAATTTCTTTTTTATCTTCTTTCTTTGAAGGCATGGAGCTGAAGCATGCCAATGTTGCGTCCTAGATGATGATTAGATCTTATATAGTAGAGAGAGAGACTCATGAGTCTTATCCTACTTTGAGGCAGAAATTTGTTTTCTACAACACTACTTTCTTTTATATGGGAGTCACATGGGATACATCATATTTCATTTATGTTTACCTCATAAACAATAGTGTGTAATTAATAAGTTGTCTGTCTGACACTTTTGTATTCTGATTTTCTACTATTATATTTCATGACTCAAGTAAAAATGGTTATCTGGTTGTGCTAGAGAACCAAATTTGGTTGTAATATCGTCAAAAGGATCTGTCAATAAAACTAGATTACTGGACACCTTCTTGAGGATACATCAGGAGGATATATCTTTACTATAGAGGTTACATATACTGTAATTTCTTCGGTTTAAATAAAACATTGTGCCTTAAACATTGCAATACCCAATGTGTGTTCTACAAGAAAATCGGTGAGCAGTTTTATTCTTAATCACTCCAGGTTTAATCTATTCTTGATAGATTTATGAGAAAATGAAACCAGGTTCTGCATGTCACTATATGTGACTTAGTAGAATCAAAGTGTATCAAAAAAGAGAAGGGACTATGACATGTTTTTCTTGAAGAGTCTGTTTGTGGCACCAAACATAATCTGTAACACATTTTTTCAGCCATCGTTACTGCTCCATCTATTCATAAAATCCAGGCAATGCGTAGAGCAGGTTGCTTTAACAAAGTTCAAGAAAACAATGTTACACTTTGTTGAAGTATGAAGTTATCGAGTACACTACGACATTTGGACTGGGATGACTCCAACGCACACTAAGTATGAGGATGAAAAATTGTGAGCCCGTGACAACGTACGGACATTTTACTAAGAAAATAGACAGGAGATGTGCATATGTTGATTCCGCTAATGAAGATTAGACACTAGATATATTGCTTAAATTTTTATCCACATATATAGATTTAAATTTATTTAACCGTAGCAACGCACGGACATTTAGCTAGTTGATCTAAAAAAGAATGTCATCCCTCTCCTGATATCGTCGCGTGTACCTTCCCCTCCGAGCCCCCCTCTCTCTCTCATGTTCTTGTCCACACACCATACTTCTCCTCCTAATCCAAATCCAAGTCAAATTCTTTCGGGCGTTTCACTTCCATAATCGGTCGTCTGTCTTCCAGGTCCGGCGGCCGCAAGGACGACGTGGAGAGCTGGGGCAAGCGGTCCAACCAGCAGGATCCGGCGTGCGTACCGTCCGTATTCAAGTTCCCATTGAAAACCTTTTTTCGTCACCGCCAAGTTTTCCATCGACAATAACACGTGCGTGCCAAGTTTCTTCTGCTCGTTTAGCATACACACCCGGCCCAACATCCGGCCCGACCGCCGCTACCCTTCTTCCCTGTCCGAAGCCCAACCCTAACCACCACCACTGCAATGGCGGCGGCGGCGGAGCCGGCCGCCGACGCGCCACCGCCGGAGGACCCCCGGCGCGTCCGCAACACGTGCATCCTCGCGCACGTCGACCACGGCAAGACCACGCTGGCCGACCACCTCGTCGCCTCCTGCGTCGACGGCCTCCTCCACCCGCGCCTCGCCGGCCGCCTCCGCTTCATGGACTTCCTCGACGAGGAGCAGCGCCGGGCCATCACCATGAAGTCCGCCGCCGTGCTCCTCCGCTACGGCGACGGGCCCGCCGCGCACAGGGTCAACCTCATCGACTCCCCGGGCCACATCGACTTCTGCTCCGAGGTCTCCTCCGCCGCGCGCCTCTCCGACTCGGCGCTCGTCCTCGTCGACGCCGTCGAGGGCGTCCACATCCAGACCCACGCCGCGCTGCGCCAGGCCTTCCTCGAGCGCCTCAGCCCCTGCCTCGTCCTCAACAAGCTCGACCGCCTAGTCACCGAGCTCCACCTCACCCCCGCCGAGGCCTACCTGCGCCTCTACCGCATCCTCGCTGACGTCAACTCCATCTACTCCGCGCTGCGCTCCCACTCCTACTTCTCCGTCCTCGCCTCCCTCGAGGACCAGCCCTCCTCCTCACAGGACAGCGATCTCCCCGAGGATGCCGACGACGACGACGAGGACGCATTCCAGACCCAGAAGGGCAACGTCGTCTTCGCCTGCGCCCTCGATGGCTGGGGCTTCCGTATCCAGCAATTCGCCGACCTCTACGCCACCAAGCTTGGCGCCAGCGCCTCCGCTTTGCTCAGAGGGTTCTGGGGCCCACGCTACTTGGAGAAAAAGGTGGATAAGAATGGGAAGAAGAGTTTTATGATTGTGGGGAAGAAGGCAATGAAGGGTACTGATCGGGAGCCCATGTTTGTGGAGTTTGTTCTCAAGCCCCTATGGAAACTGTACGAGGGGGTGCTGGGGCAGGACGGAGAGATAGTGCAGAAGGTCATTAGCAACTTCAAATTGAACATTCCGCAGCGGGAGCTACAAAACAAGGACCCAAAGCTAGTTTTGCAGTCCGTCATGAGCCGCTGGCTGCCGCTGGCAGATGCGGTGATGGCAATGGTGGTCGAATGCACTCCTGACCCTGTTGTTGCTCAGGGGGCCAGGGTTGCTAGGCTTATGCCAAAGAGGGAATTTGTTCCAGAGGATTGCCCTGAGGTTGTTTTGGAGGCAGAGAGGGTGAGGAGGTGTGTGGAGACCTGTGATGTGGGTGCAGATTCGCCGGTGGTGGTCTATGTGTCAAAGATGTTTGCGGTGCCATATAAGACGTTACCACCCAAGGGGGTGCACGGGGAGTTGTTGAGCCACCAGGGTGCAAGCGAGTCAGACGAGTGTTTTATGGCGTTTGCGAGAGTGTTCAGCGGAGTTCTTCGCGCAGGGCAGAAGGTGTTTGTGCTGTCCGCCTTGTATGATCCACTGAAAGGGGATGCAGTGCAGAAGCATGTACAGGAGGTTGAGCTCCACTACTTGTATGAAATGCTGGGACAGGGCTTGAGGCCAGTTGCCAGTGTGAGTGCTGGGAATGTGGTTGCAATACAGGGCCTTGGGCAGCACATATTGAAGAGTGCCACATTATCATCCACCAAGAATTGCTGGCCCTTCTCAAGTATGATGTTCCAGGTATCTCCGATGCTTAAGGTTGCAATTGAGCCCTCCAACCCGACAGATCTGGCGGCTCTTGTTAAAGGGATTAAGCTTCTCAACCGGGCAGATCCATTTGTCGAGTACACTGTCTCACACAGGGGTGAACATATCCTTGCCGCAGCTGGGGAGGTTCATTTGGAGCGGTGCAAAAAGGATTTGGAGGAGAGGTTTGCAAAGGTGAAGTTGCTTGTTTCGGACCCCCTGGTTTCGTTTAAAGAGACGATTGAAGGAGAAGGTGCTGGCTTATTGGAAGGCTTGAAGGCACCGCATGCATTTGTTGAGAGGACTACTCCAAATGGGAGATGCACTGTGAGAGTTCAGGTCCTAAGACTTCCCAATGCTCTGACTAAGGTCCTCCAAGAAAGTGATCAATTGCTTGGTCAAATAATTGAGGGGAAAACAGCAAAGAGAAATGTGATGTTAAACCCACAAATTTCTCAAGATGATTGTGATTCTGTTGTAATGCTTAGGCAGCGTATGGTCAGTGCCATAGAGAGTGAATTGGAAGCTGTTTCCGAGCAAGTGGATAAAGAAAAGCTTGAGAAGTGTAGGAAGACATGGCTTGGATACCTCCAAAGGATCTGGTCCTTAGGTCCTTGGCAGGTTGGTCCAAACTTCCTTCTCTTGCCTGATGTTGAATCCAGTGATGGTGTGATAACCATGGAAGATGGAAGGCAAGGTATTCTTGTGCGTGGTAGAGCACATTTTTCTGAGAAATTGGGGTTTGTGAGTGGATCTGATGATGATGCTAATAATGCTTTTGACAACAGTAAATCAGAAGAAGATGCTCCTGAATCTTTACACCTAGAATCTGTGGCACTGAGGAACAGCATTCTTTCAGGATTTCAGTTTGCCACGAATGCAGGGCCTCTATGTGATGAACCTATGTGGGGTCTGGCATTTGTTATTGAGCCTTACATATTTGCTGACAACTCTGATGCTGCCCATCAGTCTGATCAATACAACATCTTTAGTGGTCAAGTAATAACTGCAGTTAAGGAAGCATGCCGAGCAGCCGTTCTTCAGAACAACCCAAGGCTTGTTGAAGGCATGTATTTCTGTGAACTGACCACACCAACTGAGCAACTAGGTTCAACCTATGCAGTTCTTGGTAAGAAGCGAGCGAAGATTTTGAAAGAAGAGATGCAAGAAGGAACTTCAGTATTTACAGTGCATGCTTACTTGCCTGTTGCTGAGAGCATTGGATTTTCTAATCAGCTCAGGACCGTAACATCAGGTGCAGCCAGTGCTCTGCTCGTTCTTAGCCACTGGGATGCTATTCCTGAGGACCCTTTTTTTATCCCAAAGTCACAGGAGGAGATTGAAGAATTTGGAGATGGGGCAAGCATTGGGCCAAACTTGGCTAAGAAACTTATGAATTCTGTGAGGCGTAGGAAAGGACTGCACGTTGAAGAGAAAGTTGTGGAGCATGGCTCAAAACAACGAACACTTGCTAAGAAAGTGTAGCTGTACTTTTTTTGGAGGCAGTGAAGCTGTATGTTTGTTCCAGATTTTGTCCTGGTAAACTGAAATTTGAGATAGAATGAAATATGGAGTTAATGTGATGTGCCCATATGGTTTTGATTGTTTTTCATGTTTACTGGATAATTTTGAGAGTTGTGCGCCATTGCTGTCTTGAATATCATCTTTACTGGAATTATGTACTCCCTCCGTTTCAAAATATAAGATGTTTTAGCTTTGTGAAGCAAATGTATCTAGACTTATTTTAGTGTGTAGATTCATTCAAGTTTGGAGTGAATCAACACACTAAAAAAAGTCTAGATACATTTTCTTTACAAACCTAAAACATCTTATATTTTGAAACGGAGGGAGTATTACCTAACTCTTGTTTTCTTCTCTGGTACTGGACTGTTTTGAGTTGTACAAGATGTCTTGTTTTCCCACCTGGTTCTGCTCCTTCCTTTTGTTTAACTCAATTGTTATTACTTATTACCTTCTAGTTCACAGTAGTTGGACATACATGATGTATAGAGCCTAAAAATAACTAATCGACTTCTGTTTCTTGGTAAGTATACATTATTAGGTAACATAACTAAATATTTTAAGATTTTCTGCATATCATCTACTTCCACATAGTGTTAGCGTGGACAGTTGCATCAATTATGTGGCACTTACATGATATTTCTGGCAATGATCTCTGTTTTGTGCTATATTGATCTCTGTTTTGCTCTCTGGTTTCATATTCCTTATCAGCAATCTGTAGGTTCCTCCCCTCACTTTTCCAACCCCTATACCCCAGTTAACTGTATAACTGAACTGGGTGTAATCTGTAGGTTCCTCCCCTCACTTTTCCAACCCCTACACCCCAGTTAACTGTATAACTGAACTGGGTGTCCTGAAATTCTACCAATGGTAGATTGGTAGCTTTGGTAGATTTCCCCGCAGGAATTTCTCCTCTGAGATGTCTTGAAAGCCTTGATTTGTTAAATGACAGTTTGACTTCCCTTGGATTGGTTAAACTCGTTTCTATGATGACACTGCAGTATCTAAATCTTACATATAGTCTGATAAGAAAATCTTGGATCATACATGTGCCACTTTGATGTAGATAGAAGAACAACTGAGCACTATGGGGTGTGCTGAGCGAGCAGATATATTTTGACCAGTAGTTTTGCTTTCCACCGGTTCCTAATTATTTGCTATGCTTTGATCATGTCGACATATTTTGCATCGTCTTTGGCACTGTTGGTTCTGATCTTCAGTTTTTCTGAAATTTATTAGTTGTTTGTCATTTTGGTGGTTATTCTGGAGCATCCATTCATTTTATGGAACCAAACATTTGCTAGATCCTGATTAACAATTGTACTTGGAGAGAGACGAGTCATGAGTGTGTCAGTAACCTTTGAGAAAAATGATTGCAGTGGGTTCAGCATCTGACAGTTTCCTTTTCCAAGCTCTTGCTGTGATCCTTTTGAAGTTAATGAAAATGAAAGTGTAGGAGGATATCCGGAGGCAGAACATACTTGCAGAGGAGGTATCTGGCAGAAATTAAGTTATGGGGGTGTTAATTTTATCTTAAATTAGACATTAATTTGCACTATCTTTTTTATGAAATAATTTTTGGACTCACTACAATGGTTGTTGGGAATATGTCCTATGCCTTCTATATTTGCTTAGAGGTTCAAATTTAAGATCCTGACAGTTACTTTCCCATTTTAACTTTTAAGCTTCAATAGGCATTCCCATTCTTTAATGGTTCCCTATTGGATATGCTGTGGCAGCAGGGAAAATGTTGAAATGAACCTTTACTGTCTCCATTCATGTTTTGCTTGTCCCGTTATTAAATCAAATGTCACGAGGAAGCATATATATCATGGAACAGAGTGAGATGCGTTTGCTGACTCTGAACTTTGCAGGCTGCAGTATCCTCTGTTAGGTCCCATTAGTAAGATGATGCTCATTTCTTATATGGTGCGGTATTGCTGGTATCTAATGTGACTCTTAACCTCACCTTGTCAATTTACGTGGTTTGATTAAGTGTGCAAATCTGAACTATGATGTTACTGTATTTGTATTGCTATTGCATTAGGCGCTTCAAGCTTGTTTCAAAAAGGCCTAATGGCCCAGCTTTGTACAAAGCTGAACTGACAGTTTTATCAATTTGTAAAATGCATTCTGTATCGTGGAGAGATTTTAAATTGCATGTATATCCCTTCAGGTTTGTGGCCTGCAAGATGCATCAATTACTAGTAGTAGTTTCATCACTTATGTTCAAACTGTTGGGTGTCCCCAAGTCTGGGCTCTGGGGGAAATGCTGAGGTATTGTTTTCTTGTGGAAACTTGGGATGGCATGTTTAAACAGATCCAGTGCTGTTTGTGCACAAAGTGGACTAATATCTGGCTGGTCTTGTAGATCCAACACCAACTATCATCATGCAAAATACTGTTTTTTTTCCTTGAATAAAGCAATGGTCTGTAGGATATATGTTCTAGAATCTAAAGGAAAGGAGGCAACCAGAAAATCCGAGAAGAAAATATTAACAACATAAGAGAGCTCCAAATCTGAAGCTCATTAATCATGTTATCTCAAGCTGTGTGCTTGATAAGGTTCAGAATCGTCTAGTCACCTTTTGATGCGAATGTTTGGTCTGAAATCTTCTACATTCTTGTCCTCTTTGGTTTCATCTACTAGGTCTCTTATTTTTGTTTGGAATTGTCCTATATGGGGGAAAAGATGCTGTCAACACTGTTGATGTTTCCCTTTCTCAGCCACGGACTCACTATAGGCTATTTGTCCAGTGATTGTGCACTGGGAGCAGGGGTTAGCAAAAATAAATAAATCACAATATGTGTTCCTTGGCAACACTATAAGCCACTTCACATTTGTTGACTGTTACTCCCTCCGTTTCAAAATATAAGATGTTTTAGCTTTGTGAAGAAAATGTATCTAGACTTGTTTTAGTGTGTAGGTTCATTCAAGTTTGGAGTGAATCTACGCACTAAACAAGTCTAGATACATTTGCTTCACAAAGCTAAAACATCTTATATTTTGAAACAGAGGGAGTACTATCTTGATTGTACTAATTATTAGTTACTGATATCACATTTGGTACCTAGTGTGGATCCTTACTAGGAAATAGAGACCCTGAATCCTAATTCTGAAAATAGCGCGACTAGAAGACCAGGGCCACACTAGTCATGCAATTTCCGCCACAGTGATGGCAACAGAAAGCATGCCGAAAATCGGTTTCTTGATAGGCCGTACATAGCCCAAGATGACCATACTTTTGAGCCTCGGGAAGACCAGTGAATGGGATCAGTTTGTGGAGGTACGCTCTAGCCTCTAGTGCATTTGGATGTTATGTTTTGGCTGCATTACACATGTTTTTGTGTACTTACAGATCCTGCTACATATCACAGCTAATTTCACTACTTGGATATTGTTCTAAACCACTATGTCGCTGACACTGGTGATTGTGCTTACGACTTATTCAGAATATCAGACGACACTAGCATGAATTAGATTATATATGATTTAACAAGCACAAGGGTCAATTGCAACTAGCGCAATTTAAACCACTTATCTCACTATATCTGCATTGAATTTATGCTTGCTTTCATTTTTATGTGGTAAGAAGCACATCAGCTTATGTTTTGAGAAATTAAATTGCCAAAAAAGCCTGGTGAACTGTTTGAAGCAATTGTTGTCAAAGTTCAAACATGTGGATTTATCTTTTACTTTCAGAAGCATATTAACCTTTTCTGTCTTGACTTTATTTATGTGCTCTCGCAATGTTTGCAAATGCATATGATGTCGAGATAGTTCACGGGTTAGTCATTTCACCACTTCACATCACTTCAATATTGGAACTTCTCTGTGTTGGAATATGTCTTTTCAACAGTATCCAGAGATGATAGACTAGCATGACCGTCCTGTAAAACGCACTCCTTGACATGCATTTCTTCTGTGGAGGCTCGTCTTTTGAAAACTCCAATCAGGTAAATCTCCATTTAAGCCTACACTGCTCTGCTGAAATGGCCGATCATTTGTGATTCTGACCAGGAATCTGTGAATAACTGTATTTATTATATTCTCCAAGCTGAATGCTGGAGTAAGATGCATGCAAGGGATGGATGATTTTTTAGCACTTCTCTACTTTGTATTTCGAAATGATCCAGGTTATATAAAAAAAAATGCTGTATGGGGTAAGCTATTGTCTTGTCATATGCTACATGCCATTTATTGTAGAGGAGACTGCTGAGGCAGCTCCTGTTTTGTATAATAATGAGCTATGATCACTTTCAGACTATCTATATCATGATGTTGCTACCTGGAATCATTTGCAGAACTTCGTGGAAGCTGATTCTTTCTTTTGCTTCTAGGAGTTACTGAGTGGGCTTAGGGAGAACTTCCACCAGAAGCTAGACAACAGTGCTATTGCCATTCAAGGGGTGCTCTCCGAATTATCGGACCTCCTAACGAAGTATGATGGAGAGCTTCAGCACCACCTAGAAATAACCACAAAAGTAAGTCTTCACGTAGTAAACTGCATGATCTATAGTGTTTAGGGTGGTCCTTTTGCTTTACTGTGCGAATTGTTACAGATCATATTATATCCATTTCATTTGACATGGACCTTCTACGTTGGTACTCTAGTTCTGGTATAATGTCTATAAGCATTACAGCTGCAGATGCACACAGCTGATGCTGGCATGCTGCCATGCTTATAGAAGTGAAGAGTTGCCTGCAGTATCACTAAACAAAAGTATGGTGTCTGCAGGTTAATTCCCAGTTCTATGCATTCGGGCGGATAACCGTTGCTGTTAACCCAGAAACTGGACTTTGCTGTTACTGTTGCTGTTAACCCAGGAACTGGACTTTGCCGTTACTGTTCATGTATTGGACGCACTATGAAGTGATCCAGATGGTGCTCAGGTAACAAACAACGAACTCTGGGCCACTGGAAATGGTTCTAGCTTGATAGCTTCTCCTGTTGTCCAGAAACGCCTCTTGGCTGGCGATTTCATTTCGGATCTCAAGCTTCATTCCCCGCAAAAATAAAATAAAATCCAAAGCATCATTAACAACTCATGCATAAGCTGTGTAGCAAGGCTACAATTCTATGCAGACCAAATAAACTATCACCACTTTTCACTGATCCTTGAGAGAGAAACAACTTCACATCTACACTGCCTCAAAATACCCAGATATAAAATAGTTAATAAAGGCACTAGTATGAAACTTTTATCAGTAAAACAGGGCACAGATGACAGACTTCAGAAATATCTTGTGTCATAACTTCATTGACTTAACAATAGAGAACATGGGAATAAACTTTGTAGCAATGTCATGGTCTAAAATGGTACTACCACCGGTTCAGAATATAAGACGTTTTAGGTAGGCAAGTAGCCTATCCAAAACGTCTTATATTATAAAACAGAGGTAGTAATTTATTGCAGCAAGGAAAAGACGGCAATGTATTTAGACATTTGGTGATCTCTCCTCTCTTCATGCGTCATGGTTAGGCCAAGGAGATCCATCCACCAGCTTCTTTGAGGCATTTACGACTACAGAAAAAGTAAAAAAAGAGATGTCAGATGGATGATTTGTACTAATTAAACCAATATGGTCAAATCTAAAAATAACATTGAAAAGCACATGTTCAAAAGGTGCATCTAGACGTACAAGTTAGTCAGCAGCTAAATATGAAAATATGAACTATTCCATTTCTTGTCCTGGTGAAAGAACTAACAAACTACATGGCCTCTACCAGAACAGCTTATAGGGAATTATCCTTGGCGTAAGTTCTGGAAAAGCCTACTGAGCAATGCTTGTGCCGGCAATAGCCCAACTTCCAAAGAGTACCCAGCAAAAACCTGCACTTGTTTACAGCTTACAACTAACATCATCACAACAAATCTTCATCCGCTAACTAAAATTATCTTAAGTCTAATAGAAATCAAAGACATATATTTCCTTATAAAGGAGTAGATAAATGGCTGCTAGATATTATCCAAAATGGCATCGTCTATAGGAGGATATAAAGGTCATCGGCGAATCCTGGTTCAGAACTGGTGTACTAGATATATCCAAAATGGGATCTATAACTATAAGTACCACAAGAACAAACTAAGGAGCTGCTTCTGAAAGATGACTGGTGAGTTTTCTGTCAGTTGGGAGTTGATCAGAGGCACAAATGAGATTACGAAAACAAGAGGTTTGATTGTGAGCAATTACCCAATGGCGAAACTTCCTCTTGACCTTCCAAATGAGCCATCCATCCTTATCCTCTTCCTTTACAGAACATATGAGCCCTTTATTCCTAAAGGGGACAATGAGAATATATTAGCTTGGTCAGTAAATAAGATGATGCAATTGAAAAATAATTCTAACATGAGAATAGGGTGAGACATAGACCTACATACCATGCACTGCGAATGCAACAGGTAATGATATGCTGGATGAGGCTACGAGGACCTGGGTCATAGGCACGGGCGCCACTTTCGTCAACTGCTGGACACCAAGTGCCAGTCCCGAGGTGGTATTGCATGTACATGGGCTCTGTGCTTGGCCCTTCGAAGACGACGGTTTCAGCCATGACCGTAGGCGTAGCCTTGGTGGAGACACTCAGACTCGTATTTAAAAGGAAGAGGGCATGGTCTCCGATGCTAGTTACAGGGACAAACCTCTCCAACATGATGTCCTCAAGTTTGTAAATCACAACAGCCGAGCGGGAACTGTCAGTATAGCCAGCAAGCAGGATCTTTGAGTCACATTCGACCAGATGGTAACCGTTGTAGAGTTCCTCCACAGGGCATGTGGCGACCAGCTTCGGTGGCGGTGGTGGTAAACCGGCCTGTGGGGGCGGGTCGATCTGGAAAACCAGTGAACCATCGTACGTCGGATACTGCACCATGTATATCTTGCCATGAAACGCAAGGGGTGCAGCATATGGTGGGACATCCCAACTCGGTAGGGTCCACTGCTTGTCTTTGGTGGTAGCAAAGGCCAGCACCTTCACACGATAGAACAGAATCATGACGGTGATGGTTCCAGCATCGGCATCACAAGAGACAGTGGCAAGCATGCCAAGCGAAATGAAGAACCAGTTGTCGACGCAGAAGGACGATCTGTAGCTCTGCAGCTGTGGGAGGAGAGTGGAGAGCGGGGGGAGCTCGGTGAGGTCGCCGGTGAAGGGGTGAAGGAGGAAAACAGCGGCGTCGTGGTCGCGCTGGAGGAGTAGGCCATCCACGGAGTCGAGGATGCAGTGGTCTCTGAAGTGTGGGAGCTTGAGACGGACGAAGATTCCTGTGTCGAGGTTGAGGAAGCGAAGGTGGCCGCGGAGCTTGTTGTGGCCGGGGTGGAGGCCGTGGCCCTCAGGAAACATTAGCCAGCGGCGCGGGTGGAAGCGTGGGTCAGCCACGCCACGGCCGCGCGGGCACATGGTGCCGTCGCGCCACTGCCTGCAGACGGCGCGGAAGCGGATGTGGTCCAGGAAATCGCCTGCTAGGACATGCCATGCTACCAGGAGAAGCAGGTCTCCGGGCAGCGACGTCGTCCATAAGGATGAATACTCACCCGCGGCATCGTCTGAGGTTGCCACCGCGGGGCAGCGGCGCCTCGTTTTCTTGGCCGGCTGCATCACCGCGTTCTTCCCGAGTTGCTGGTTCACCGAGTAGTACTGCAGTACCTCACAGCCAGCGTCACCAAAATTCAAGGTTTCCTGTATAAAATGGGGAAGCAGTCAGCATAACACTAAAGCCGGAAAGAAAATGAAGATTCTGAAATAAATACTTTTTGCCTAAGATAATTGCTACGTAAAGTATTTTAGAAAATTTTGAGTCCGTAACAAGGTACAACAAATATGAGCAGAAGCTTTTGCAGTATAGTTGACGTAAGCCTTTGCTTGATGATTAGCATGTGCTGCCATTTTGAGTGCTCACCAAAATAATATTGGTGTTCTATGCCCATTCCTATATTTCCTGATTTTATTTTTGTTTTGCGGTGCTAACTGGGTTTTCATGTGTGCAAAGATGCAGTCACATTTTATTTTTAATATAGAAAGCCCCGTTCCATTTCATCGAAATGAAACAGCGCACAAGGCGCCAGCGTTCATTACAGCATCCAGGTCCCAGCTAATGTTACAGGGGTCAGGTTTTCCCAGAAAACAGGACTCCTAAGAGTTCTCCAGCATGACAGCAAACTATCTATTTGTTCTCAGCTTCAGTCATGGCGAGACCGCCCATTTGGTGTAGATAGGTAGGTTGCGTCGGTGTTCCGCGTCAGTCAGTGAAGGCCAGAGGCTGTACGTAGTCACATCTTCATGAAATAATCTAAATTGAGAAAGAGACCAAGGGCGATCATGATTACTTCGTATAGAATTGAGGGACCAAAACTATCAGACTTTCTTGTATATTTAACATGTTTACTTGTTAATTTACACATGTTAAATTTACTTGTATGGTATATTTAACATTAGTTGAGACTCAAATTAGGTTTTCTTCTAACTGAATAAATTAGCAAGTAACCAATAATGGCTTAGAGCTCCTTAAAAAAAGGAATAATATGGAGAGTGGGAAATGGGTCTAAAGTGGACTTCCAAAGATGTAACTGGATTCCTTGCAGGATGCCAACGAAGGTCAGAAATCTCCAACACCACACAAGATGTAGAAGGGTAAAGGATTTGTTCCTGCTGGGAACTAGGGAGTGGAATGAGGGTAAGGCTAGGGAAATCTTTCTGCCTCATGATGCTAATGATATCCTTTGTTTGAAGACTGTAGCATGGAGAGGATTTACTGGGTGTCATTTTGAGAAATCCGGGATTTTTTCTGTTAGGAGTGCCTACAGGCTTTCCTTTGATCTTTCTAGAAATGCTCATCTTAATAGCGGATGGAGTGTCTCGTTGACGACTCTAGAAATATTTGGAAGCTGATATGGAGATGCAATGTTCCAAATAAGATACACATCTTTGCCTGGAGACGTGCCTGGGACAACCTAGCGACAAGGAGAAATAAGTGGAGAGGAACTTTGGAGCTGGACAGTACCTGCACCACCATATGTGGTACGGGAGAGGAGAGTTGCTTCCATGCCACTGTTTCTTGTACAAAGGCTAAAGCTCTTAGAGACAATGAGAGAGGTATGGAGTTTGCCCCATGAAGACACTTTCAGATTTACTGGTCCTGATTGGTTACTTGTGTTGCTGTGTCGAACTCACTCCCTGAACCTCACACGTTGATTCTACTTTTCTTGTTGCAGCGCCTGGCACCTGCGAAATAACATAATCCACGATGATGGACTGTGTTCCATTGAGGCCTCGTTGGTTCATTTACAGAATTATATGCATACTTTGAACTGCCATGCACTAGCAAAGGAGAAAATGCAGTGGTTGGTACTGCAAAACACCCATGTGCTTCTCAGGTCTGCACTCCGTCCGCTCCCAAGGCTCGCTGAATTGCACCAATACAAGGTATGCTTAAACTGAACGTTGATGCTTCCATTTGGCATGAATCTGGTCAAGCTACGATGGGTGGAATTGTGAGAAACTTTGAAGGTTTGCTCAATGGCCGCTATGCTCCCAGCTGTACTTGGGAAGCTGAGGCTATGCTCTTCTTAGAGGCAATCAGTACTGTTCTGAACTTGACCTCAAACCTGCTGTCGTTGAGTCTGATTGTGCAGGTGTGGTTGCAGCACTGAACGCTAGACACCAAGACTTATCATGGCTGTGCGTCATCTACAGAGAGATCGACCGCCGCAGGAGAGAAGACTGTTATTTTCCTGTGTCTCTAGTTAAGAGAGATTTTAATACTCCCTCCGAGACTCAATTTGTCTAAATCGAATGTACCTAGCACAAAAACTTGACTAGATACATTCGTATCTAGAATTCTAGATAAATCTAATTCAACTAATATAGGTCGGAGGGAGTATTGCTGCCAATGAACTGGAAAAATTAGCTCAGAGTGGAGGGAACTGTAGGCATTTGGCACCGGTTTGTACCTGAACAAGTTACTCGCTCTGTACTGAACAATTGTAACCCTCTGGTTAAGCAAATGATATCTCCCTTAACGTAAAAAAGAATAAATTAACAAGTGAACATTTTAAATATACTTGTACGGTATATTTAACATGTTTACTTGTATGGTATATTTTGTACATGTTTACTTGTATGGTATATTTTAAATATACCAGATGGTACACAAAAGTTTACCATACGTTTATAAACAAAATTGCCATACACGATGTTAGGCTGTCATGATGTTGCTTCATAGTTACAATGCACTATGTATAAGTTGATCCCACTTTTTGGTTGTTGCATGCTCAGAGTAGAAAGTTTGAATGCTAAAAAGAAATAGATAGTAAGCACATAAACATTAGCTTTTATCTCATTTAGTGTTCATGATGATTGTGTTTGCAAGCTCTAAGCAAGTCACATGTAGAAAGAAATATTTTACACAATTATTAACAAAAGAACAAAAGTTCATGGAAATTTCAAATGAGATGGGTGCATGAATGGACAAGTTACCTTCTCTTTGTGCTGGGGAAGAATTAGTGGGGATGTGCAAGTTACCCTCTCTTTATGACCTAGACAATGAAATGCATTCAGTTTCTTAACCATGGCCACATGACAAATGATAAACACATGAAAGAACTCGAGGGCAACATACAATTGGTGGTCAAAATCAATTGGAGAGCAAAATGGATACAAGCAAATACATATGGTCAACTATCCCTAGAAAAAATATATAATAGAGTTAAGGTACATAGCACCATACACATTGCACATAGATAAAAACGTAAGGCGCAACCAATCTTGCCTCTCCTAGAATTAGGCCCAAAATCAGCGTGATTTGATTCAACATACAAAAAACTTCGGCTTACATTTTCCCACACCAAACGACCACAGACGAATCCCTATTCAAATCAATGAATCCCAATGAATGCCTCCCTCCAACTAATATCTTAACAATCATGGCACCACCTACGACTCCTACAATCTTCATGCTGACAAATTATCTTCAACACGTCTCACCACCCCATCCTCTCTTCATGGAGGTGCATGCCACAATTCCTTTGTGTAATCACTATTGTAGTTAGACGTTCACAACTCCTCCATTGGATTCGTCCCATCACGAGCATTCTCACCCTCTGCCTTTCTCATGGATGGTGCCCTAATAGGGTGTACCTGATGACAAACCATCTTCACCTCATCTCCTATTACAAACAAGAAACATCACTAGATCATGCACCTTACCCCCAATCTCATACAAATAGCAAGACACATACATCAACCCCACGAATGGAAGATACGTCAACACCAGATCCCATTCAATTTTGTCCACACGCCCCACAAATACCAGCAAGAAACATCCGCACACGCAAGGGGGGTCACGATTTGTACCTCATTGGTGTGAACGAGGAGAGAGGTGGTAGATTCGGTAGAGAGAAAATGGCGGCGGCGACGCGAGAGGCAAATGGAACGAGGAGAGGAGAGAATGGTAGTAAATGAAATTTCCATACACGATAGGGGTAGGTGAATATGAACGGGTTGATCTAGCCCACATCACGAGAAGCCCAGCGTGGCCAACCCCACCTACTATATAGGGGTTGGCCAGGATGAGATTTTTGGGCCTTTGGGCCAGGCTCGGGCCTAATTTATAGGCCCGATGGTTGGGCTGGGCCTGGCTTGGGCCTGATTTTCAACTTCGGGTTTTTTAGGCACGGATGTTTTCCATGGGGGTCTCTTTATCATTTAACAAATGTCTCCTACTTTGGATTAAGAATTGGTGGAATACCTAGCAATCTGAAACTCTCTTAACTGATATTCAAGAGATTGGGATTTTAGAAAGATACATCCTCTCTTGGACAAGATGATAAAAGAGAAGCTAAAGACACATGTATTAAAACCTCCTATAGGAGTACACAGGGGAATAATAGAATTGGTCAAAATAGACAATGAAGACCATATCCATATCCTTTTGCATTTCTCGACAAATATAATCTGTTTGGATATTCTAAGTGGATATTTTTTCTTTAGAGTAAATAAGAATTTGTTATTTTAACTTCTTGGATTCGGGTATTCTTCTGTAAATTAAATGACTCAATAATTTTATTATTATTATTTTTATTACTAATTTTTTAAATTCCACTTCATCCAGGGTTGGGAACTAGTAATTCGTTGGGTCTACAATGATCTTGAATGTGCTCCTAATAAGCTATTTTTACTATTTTTGTTTGTAATTTTGCAGTAACTATAAATGCACCAGCCTGAGGCCGGCCTGACCCAAGTTATGCCCATGTATTGTCTCATGTAGTTCATGAAATAAAATAAGTTCACATATCTAGGATAAGCACATACAAAAAGTATCACAATGTTTTAAACTCTAATGTGAAATATGGATTCACCAGCCCCTCTACTTCATACTTGTAAGGATGTATACGCATTTTTTGTACCTTCTTTGCACAGCAATGATCCTTGAGAAGTAGCATACATAACACAAAAACACAAACACAAATGTATATTTCATACAGGTGACTACAAACACAACTACATAAATCTCACCAAACAAATAAGATAAGAAAGGAAGACATGTATCTAAGGAAGTGTTACTGTAGGAATGAAACTAGTAAAAGTAAGCTGCCAAGTCTGCAATAACTTCTTGTCCATACAGTGTGGAATGAATTAGGATTTTATTTATAACTAAGAGCATATCTCCCTTCCTCTTAAATTTAACTCCATATACCATCTCTCTAGCTTAACTCCAAATAATTTGACGGGTTAGAGAGGCTTGCACCCAGTCCTTGCCAAAACTTAACTCCCTATACTTTTTTTGGGATATTTCTCTTATCTTCTCTAATATGTAAACACAATTTCCTAACATATTAATTCAAAACCTTGAAATATATTTCGCACAAATTTCAACAATATTTCTAATTCACAAATTTAATAAGATTCAAAGCAAATACAAATTCAACAAAATAGCAACGTACAACATTAAAGGGCGCTAATTTAATTACGTTCACTTAAAAGATCACCAAAACTACCACTACTCCCTCCATCTAGGTTTATTAGGCTTACTAGAAAAGGCTCTACGAACTAGGTGTCTAGCGATTGGGTCAGATAATTCTGTTGGAGGTGTGAATATCGGTGGTCTTTCTCTCGGTCGAAGCAGTATTTAAGGATGGAAGACATATGAGCAAGTTAAACCCACACATGCATTAGGAATTTTCAATTCACACGGAGAATGCATCCTAATTCACACCACAAGCAGATCGGTTTAAAACTATTTCATATTGAAACGGTTCCCATAAATGAGGAGGCGATGAAGGGGCTGGAGGCGAGTTGGGGTTACGGCATCGAGTGGGTTGAGGTGAAAAGTTCCCCACAAAAAAATCCGGATGGGGAGGTAGACATAAGTGGGGATGTTGGAGGGCATTTAGCTATTTTTATGGAGTTCAAAATTAGGGGATTGGTTAGATAATGTTTCTCCCTAAAAACAATTTTTCAACGTTTATAGCTTTTTAGGGGAAGGGCTATATATTCTCTAATATATTATAGAAAAACTTCAGATTTCCCACACAATATATAGAGCACACGATTTAATCCAATATTGATGTTGCCAATAAGATGAATTCTAAAATTAATTTTTTCCACCTAAACATTGATTGATAGTCCACCTAATACAAAACCTACTATTTGAACTCCATTTCACTTTCAAACACATTTTATGTGAGCTGAATTGATAAATTAGACCTGAACCGAGAGCATATGGATTTTATTATTGTTAGGGTTAAGCATTGGAAAATTAAATCATAGTACAAAACTGATACACTACAAAACTAGTAGTGAAACAATGGACAAATGCTAAGCGAGATCTACATATTGGACTTGTTTCCACCTTGCAAACAAGCCAACCACGCTTAGAGAAATCATATTAATTACCAAAAAAATGCATGCACATAGATATTGGGTAAAAAAATTACACATGTTAGTTTTGATAAAAGTTAGGTTGTGAATGCTACATTTTTGCAGACACAATCTATGAATATAAATAAATAATATAATGAAAAACACATTGGCAAAGAGCATCTAGACATAAAGTTAGGCAATATGTGTGGTACCATTCAGTTCAGTTGGTGGAATTAACTAGAATAATATCATATAGTACAAGTTTCTTTTAGAACAATCATTTCACTTCTATGGTGGAAGAACTAATTACTACATAAGTATATAACAAGACAAATTTCAATAATTATCCTTGAATTAAAATTGAATATAAGCAAGTTCCATATGTAGAAGTGGATAAACATCAGCTTGGTTAGTATGGAGAATATAAAGGAATTGGACAAATCTTAATTCAAAACCGGTGCGCTAGATAAGGGAACTATGACTACCACAAGAAATATAAGGAAACTATGACTACCACAAGAACAAGCTCCACCACAAGAACAAGCTCATGGAGCTGCTTCTGACTTTTGCGGATTGTACTTTTTCTGTTTAGGAAATCACCTACGAGTACGTACGAAAATAGAGGATTTTAATTGTGAAAAAGTTTACCCAATGACAAACCTTTTTCTTATCCTTCCAAACAAAACATTCATTCTTATTTTCTTCCTTTTGAGAATATAAAAAAGTACGTCAAAAGAAAACACCAAAGCAAAATGAACTATATACGAGACACCACGAATGCAGCAGGTAATGATATGGTGGACGAGGCTGTGAGGGCACTTTCCAACACCATGAATACCGTGTTCGTCTACGGGTTCAGACCAAGTGCCACTCCAAAGGTGGTATTGCTTGAACCAATGCATCTTTAGCTCTCTATGAGAAAATTATAAAAAACCATCACAATTGGGGCTAGGGTTTCAAAATACCACCAAAAACTTTAAAAATTTCAGAAAGCACCAGATTTGGGGCATGAAGTTGCAGATAGCACTGATCTGGCTTTGACGCTGCTCTAATGATGAATCTGACTGGTGGGGTCCGAACGTCAGGCTGACGTGACACATCTGGACGGACGGACGTGGATGGCCGTTAACATCGAAAATTACAAAAAACCACCACAATTGGGGCTAGAGTTTCAATAGACCACCAAAAAATTAAATTTTTTAAAAACACCAAATTTGGAACAGGAGGTTTATCGTGTTATTTGTTTGCATTGTATTCCAGGATTTAGCTCAATACTACCACCTTGTCTTGCCTGCTGGCACTGTCCCAATTCTGGCATGGCGCTAGCGACGACCCACGCGGACGCTGCATCCTGTGTCGACGCTGCATCTTGTGTCTGCGCTGCCTGGTCTGAACCAAATTAGATAATTAGAATGCCGTCTCATCTTACAGGTAATGCGAGTACATGTTAGCATCTTGGTTCAGTGCTACTTATGATCTTCCAGATATACGCACTTGGAAAGGTTGTTACATGTGAAGTTTTTGAGGTGGCTGTGAGGAGGATCTATTGTTTGTGTGTCCACAAACTGTTATTTTAGAACGAGCACAATACTGCAATATATAAAACAAAACTTTAGTTTTGATACATGCGAGAAATTACTGTTTTTGGTATGCTAATTTTTATAATCCTTATAGTTTCTTGAGATAATAGTAGATGATTCTCCGCCCTATCAATTTTTTAGAATAGAGGGAATTAAGTATGAGAAGATCATGAATCTGTCGTTTTTAACTCGTGCTGCTCTTCAAATCTAAATATATGTACATGAATGTTGTTGCTTTAAGTTTCAAGTAGCAGATTCATGATCTCTCCCTCCCTGACAGCAAATATGGAACAGATTGAGTACTTCATAACGTACTTAAAAAATATTTGTACACATTAACACTAGCTTCAAAATGATTAATATTTATTTATTGAATATGTATGATATAATTACATTAGTTGGCATGTGCATTGTGTGTACATGATTACTGGATAGACAAATATTTACTTACCAATATCATTTTAACTTTTATAAAGTTATTTGTTATATAATTTTAGTGTTTGTAATATGTTTAGATATATGTATTAGTCCAGACGTGCGTGCATGTACATGATTACTAGTGAAGAGTAAACTAAAGAGTGACACTACTAGCTGGCGATCTGCATCGATCTCTTCTTGATCGTGTATATGCTGCGTGATTTAAATATGTTATCACCTGAATCCGACGTTACCGGCCGTGTGGTTCAAGTCTTGTTTGAAAATGAATTTCTATGATTAGCTAGGGATAAGCATCAATTATGAATTTGCTTAAAATTGAACGTGCTATATTCAGATAGTTGCGCCGTGTGCGTAGATTTGCGCTTTAGACCTACCTTCCACGTGTTAACTAATCATGTATAGAGTTAACACGTCGATTACTCAAGTATATTAAGGGTATGTGTGGCTTATAAACTAAATCCAAAAGCCAAAATAAGTCCAACCAAACATGCCTAGTCTCTGTTATAGAAATCGCATCCACAGTTGGAAGCAGACAAATCAAATCTAGTACTATTCGACATGTGTGGCTAGCTACTCATCTTTGGCTTGTGGTATACTTAGTCACTTGAAATAATCGTTCTTTTAGTCGTGTTTTCAATGGGATATTTGATCTCGAGCTAAGCCCCTAAGCATACGGTCTGAACCTCTGCAACCTCTTGCTCCAAATTTAGTGTTTTTAAAAAATTTAATTTTTTGGTGGTCTTTTGAAACTCTAGCCCCAATTGTGGTGGTTTTTTTGTAATTTTCGTCGTTAATGGCCATCCACGCCCGTCCGTCCAGATGTGTCATGTCAGCCTGACGTTTAGGCCCCACCAGTCAGATCCATCGTTAGAACAGCGTCAGAGCCAGATCAGCGCTATCTGCAACTTTATGTCCCAAATCCGGTGCTTTCTTGACATTTTTAAAGTTTTTGGTGGTCTTTTGAAACCCTAGCCCCAATTGTGGTGGTTTTTTTTACTAATTTTCTCGCTCCATATCAGCAACGACGGTAGACATCCCCTTGCAGGACATGCTCAGGCTCCTTCCCCCGAGCCCGAGGAAGAGGGCACGGTCTCGTTACAGGAACGAACCTCCTCGCCATAACGTCCTCAAGTCTATAAATCAAAATGTGCGACTGAGAATCGTCGGTATGGCTAACGATCTCCGAGTCACATTCCATCAGATGGCGACCGTCGTAGTGTCTCTCCAGGCGGCAGGTGCCGATCAGCCTGGGCGGCGGTGGCGGGGAGCCAGCCAGGGCCAGGGCTCCATGGCCACCGGGCGGGTCGATCCTGAATATCAGCGAACCTTTATCGTACGCGGTAAACTGCACCAGGTACATCTTGCCCTGGAACGGCAGGGGCGCCAGACTGAGCGGCATTTCCCAGCTCGCCATTGTCCACTGCCGAACCTGGCCGGACGTCGCGAAGGCTAGCTTCGACAGACGATGGAACATTATCATGGCGGTTATGGCTCCGGCCTTGGGCTTGGTGTCGGCGTGTCGCAGGAGACGGCAGCGGACATGCCGTGCTGCGTGAGGTAGAACCACCTATCGTCCTCGGTCTGGGCATGGATGTCGTACTTCTGGAGCTGCGTGAGGAGGGTGGAGAGGGGCGGGAGCTCGGCCAGGTCGCCGGTGAATGGGTGGAGGAGGCGGACGGCGGTGTCCTGGTCGTGGAGCAGCATGAGGAGGACGTCCACGGTGTCGAGGGCGGAGTGGTCGGTGAAGAACGGGAGCTTGACACTGACGAAGGATCATGTGTCGAGGTGGAGGAAGCGAAGCAGGCCGTGGCACTCGGGGACCATGAGGCAGCGGCGCGGGTCGGCGACGCCGCAGCCGCGAGGGGAGACGGTGCTGGAGCGCGAGTGCGTGTGTGCAGACAGCGCGGAAGCAGACGTGTAGTCTAGGAAGTCGCCGGCGAGGACGCACCGGGATATGAGCGGTGGCACCTCCTTGTTGCCATGGCTGGCGGCGCGGCTTTCGATCGTCAGATGGATGTCTGTCACATCGTGCGCGTTCTGGAAACTGCACATCTTGTTACACAGTCGCCGCACGCAGTACCACGCACTTACCGTGAACCAGAATCGGCAATTTGGACAAAATTGACCCAAAGTCGAAAGAAATTTATGAACTGAACTCGTGATAAAAGTATTTGTCCATATTCTTTATGTCAATCAGATCGTGCGACCCCTTCTTCTAATTCTATATCCCACTAATGCACGTACTTGGACATCATTTATACCAATCAGCTCCAGATTATCTTGCCGGTGTTCCTGATTTCTGATGCTGTTCTTGACTGTTTCTGATTATCTTGGACTGTTCTGCTTTGTGTCCTGCTTTCTGATGCTGTTCTTGACTGTTTCTACGTGCATCAGATTTACAACACCGCAGGCATATATAGTCTTCTCTCCGGTTTGATAAACACATATCATATTGTGTGTGTGTGTCAATTGCCATCTAGACAGTATCATATCATGGAGTACTTAAACACGAAATAAACGAATTCACATCTAAAATGACTCAAGGCACTGGCAGCCCATGCCCAACATATGAGCTGAACAAACGACACCCAAATACTACCAACTTAATGTCATAATGTCATCGACATTGCTGAAGAATCGCGCCAGATGTATCAAAGCTAGTTTACATAGAGTACATCACTGCTGAACACAAACAAAACGATAGTTTAACATCTCAGCCCACAGCAGGACATAGCACAAACCACCATATATAGATTCTGTCAATTCCCGGCAGAGCATGAAGGAGTAGCCTGAATTAGCATCTCCATGTACGCAAGAAGGGCCATTCAGCACTAGCAAAAAGGAACACACAAGCAGACAGCAACATGTCATGTAGGTGATCCATCATACGACTACACCAAAACGATCAAACAATATTAGATAAGAAAGGCATGAATCAGTGTGTTCCTTTTTGAAAGGCACGATTTTAAACAATATTAAATAAGAAGTTTTTACTTACCCCAGCAGTGCGGAACTTCCTTTTCACCTTCCAAACAAGAAATCCGGACTTGGTATATTCCTTTTTAGAATATATCACCCCTTTGTTCCTAGATAGGCAACAATAACCAATTAGCTCATGGAAGAAAGCTGTAATTACCTAGCTGAGCAAATAAGATGTGCAAGAATCCGTGAGAAAAACTAGTTATGTATTACCATATGTTGCGGATGCAGCAACACATGACATGGTGGATGAGGCTACAAGGACCCGGGGCAAATCCATCCATCCCGCATTCGTCGATGGGTAGAGACCAAATGCCAGTACCAAGTTGGTATTGTTTAAAATCGTGCGTTCTTGGATGTGTGTAGACGACGGTATCAGCCATGACGGTAGGCAACGACTTAGAGGAGACACTCATAGACCTGTCATCGATGAAGAGGGCACGGTCTCCGATGCTTGTTACGGGGATAAACCTTCCCAACATCAGATCCGCAAGTCTGTGTACTAGAATGCGAGAGAATGAAGTGTCGCTATGACCAACCACCAAGATCTCCGAGTCACATTCCACCAGATAGAGCGGGTAGCGGAGGATATCCGGCGGACATGTGGCCACTAACCTTGGTGGCGACGGCTGCCTCCGAGAGCAGCCTAATAAACCCTTCTCGTCAGGCACGGGGTGATCTATCTGGAGAACATGTGATGCGGCATCCACCGTGGTAGCGGGGTTGTGCACCACGTATAGCTTGCCGCGGGATGACAAGGGCCGAAGATGGCATGGGACCTTCCAGCTTGTCATGGTCCAATGCCGGTCCCGAGAGGTAGCAAACGCTACACGAGACAACTCATGGAACAGGAGCATGACGGTGGTGATTCCGGCGCCATTGCTGGAGACTGAAGCACATACATTGTGTCTGATCAAGAACCACATGAGGCTCTCGCTTTCTCCTCCGTGGAGATCACCGTTCAGCTGAGCGAGGAGGGTGGCCAGCGGTGGGAAATCGGCGATGTCGCCGGTGAAAGGGTGGAGGACACGGATGGCGGTGTCCTCGTCCCTCTGGAGTAGGAGCAGGCCATCGACACTGTCGAACGCGCAGTGGTTCCTGAACAAGGGGAGCTTGGCACGGACGAAGGTTCCCGTGTAGAGGTTGAAGAAGCGGATGTACCGGCCCAGCTTGCCATGGCCGGGGTGGAGCCCGTGGCCCTCCGGCAGCATCATCCAGCGGCGCGGGTGGAAGCGCGGATCGGTGACGCCGCGGCCGCGCGGACAGACGGTGCCGGACCGCCAACCGGTGCAGACGGCGCGGAGGCGGACGTAGTCCAGGAATTCGCCCTCCAAAACGCGCCACGCAATCAGCCGAAGCAAATCTTCGGGAAGGGACGACGCCCACGGGGAGGGAGAACATGGCACCAGCGCCATGGCAGCATCCGAGGTTTCCACCGCTGAGCGCCGGCGCTTCCTTGTGCGCGCGGTCATGGCCAGCGGCGTGGATCTGGAAGAGATCGATCTCGACGGTGGCATCACGGGCGTCGCCAAATTGCAGGTCTGGTGAGGCGTATAGTAGGAAGGTAGAAGCTGAATCGGAAAGTTTCCAGTAGGGGAAGTAAATCAGGGTAGCATAAATAGAGAAAGGAAAATAAATCAGAGATTTTTGTTTGTGATTTGATTAGCATTTATGTTGCCGCTGATTTTCAGGGACCTGCGTCAGATTAGCAGATTGGAAGCGGAAGGTGGTCTATGCGGCAGAGAGTCAACGCAAAGCTTAGTCACGATAACTGATCAGCACAAGACCCAGACAACACGCGCGATCGTCAAAGTGTCTGAAGAATTAGCTAGTCACCTTGCAGGGGCGGAGGACCTTGTGTGGCGTGGCAAGGTATGGCGCCCGCCATACCTTGATTCTATACCTCAGTAATGAGAGCTGCAGATATGCCATTAGGGCTCATTTGTCGGCTCATTTGTCGGTTGTCTCTGTAAATAAACAAATCGTTTTCCCATTTGTGAACTGGGCCTTTGGCCTTTAGAGCGTGTGCAGCGTTGTGAATTTTTAGAGGAGCCTTAGATATATGTCTAAACGCTGCACCAGCTGAGTCTAAGGAAATTTTGCTAAACGCTGAGTCAAGACTCACCCCTAAGGGAATCAAATGGCAGGAGGTCCCATCCGTGAGTGAATAGACGACTGCCACTTGCTATTATTTTTCACTAGCATGATGGCCCTCGCAATTGCGAGGGAATCATCTTTATTTTCTTACAAATATGAGCATTGTTTCTACTCTGTCAAAATTAACCGGGAAATAGATTTATTGATCTTGTGCCCATTCACATTATTTGATAGAAAATGATATAATTATATCCTACGTATATATACCACCTAGGTAGAAAAGATCTTTAGTCATCTTTGCTGGTTAACAATTATTAGGATATTTCCGAAGATAGTACATAGAGTTGATGTGTCATCTTTCCTTGACATTGTATTTTATACTAAAGTAAAATTTTATATTAGTTATCTAGTTTGTAAGGTTAACAATTAGATTTTAAATAATTAGCAACAATTTGAGCAATGACCAATGAATTTTTAAATACCTTGAGCAATGAATTTATTATGTTTTTATCATTCTGGCAGAATATGAAATAGTATTGATGAATTAAGTAAAGACTAATATATCCTATATAGGAGGACTAAGTAGTAACTATATCTTACAATTATATTCTATTTTACTTTTAGTGAGTAATTGATTAATGCACAAATCCATAGATATAGTGGTAGAATATGTATGCTTTTTATCGATTTTCTATTAGAATATCACTGTGGGTATTATTATGGATAGGTTCTTAATATAAGATTAATATGCTTTGAGGAGTTTGGATTACCATTGGAGTTTGTAAGTGTGTATTTTTATTATGTTAGTGTGGAAGTTTTAAGTTTTCTGAAGCATCCTAGTTTCTTCTTTGACTACGAAATTCGCCTCACATTGAACCTACTCTCAAAGATATCTCTAACGTGTAGCTTAGTGTGCTATTTGCGGCAATACTGATCCTAATGGCAGAGATTGTGATGTGTATAATGAAGGTATATTGGCTCTGCTTAGATATTTATCCTCTTTTATGGCACAATTATCGTGCAATAATCCATGGAGCTAGTGGTTTCCCGTGGCTCGTCTCTTTTTCCTTATCACTTTGGCGAATGTAGAAACTTTGCCATAGGTCTTGTGAGCAGTCAGTCCCGCACAACTGTGTGTTTGTTGACCTTAGGGTCCTACTATTCAAATTGAACTTCTTGTGTCATATTTGATAACTTGTGGGATTAACTCAACCTTTAAGTGCTACATTTTTATTACTTTTACATTTTCATAGATAGTCCTATAGACGTATGAATTAGTACGTTTTTGGAGCCTCTACTTTATTTTCTACCACTTTTTTTTATATACCACCATGATTTAGGGTAGCACTCAGATGTCCTGATATATATCTTGACACGTTACTATGAGTCAAACATCAATGACACGAGCCTTGATTTTCCCCGTCCGATCAAATATGAGAGTCTAACATAGACTAAAAGGATAATATTTCCAATGCTCACAAAATATATGACACAAATTTTCAATCCAACTATAACTGGGTAGTAGATATTGATTGTTAAGAAGATGCATTGATGTCACAAAAAAAGAATAACCAAGATGCATTTTGATGTCACGTACAAAAATATAGAAATTTTAATATTAGATATTACTTGACTTCTATACCACTTCCAACCATCGTACTAATACATGTTGGATTAAAGCCACAAACAATTTAGACATACATAAGGAATTATCGCTAACATAAGCCTTCATTGTTTTGTTTTTTCATAAATGGAAATTCTATGACACTTAAAACCATTGTAATAATACCTTTATACCAAGAATAATATTTTGGTTATGTAGTATTATACATTTGATCAGTTTAGACCGCCGTCTTGACTTAACTAAACAATTGTCTAAAACGTCGATCTCAAATACACATCCTCTTTGCTACCTTGAATACATAATTCATGTTAGCTTTGAGAATTAACTCGGGTGCATGCAGTCGGTTATGGAAAAAGTAGTTTGGGGCATATGTAATGTATTTTTTTTTATGAAAGTTTGTGTTTTTACAATCTTTATTATCTGCTAACGTATAATCATGCGGTTTGCTCTTATCCTGTGACGTAGCTAGTATGCTTCTTCAGTACTTTTCTTTACATAGGGTTTTTGCTATATTTTTTTGGTAACAATTTATTGTTCAGACGGTTTTAAAAATTAACTTTCTGGTACAAATCTCTTAGAAAGAATCTTTTGTCGGTAGAATACAGTTTTCGAGAATTTGAGTCTTCATGACATTACAAAATCCTATACTTTTTAATCTTGACAATCCAAGATCTCCTAATTAATTAGCAATACATACATGTGTTAGAAAAAGAAAATTATATAGAATGAAACGGGTTGATATGCCATAAAAATATGCTTCGTGCAATGGTTTCAAGGGATGTGGTTTTCAACGTTTTTAATGCATGGATATTTGGCCCAGTCTGTTTGAAGGAAAGAAATAAGAAAATGAGCCTGGCTTTGTGTACGTGCACCAGACAGGATATACATATATATACTATAGATAAGGAAACCTTCGTTAGAAAACTTTTTTTACGGGCACCTTCGGTCGCTGGTGACAGCCCGTACCGATTTAACGTGGCATAAGACTTGTTTTGTACACATATATGTGGTACGTAACACTACTTTAATTTTAATCTAAGATTAAATCTTAACCGTAAATTATAGATCTAACACCCAAAATTAATTCTAATGATGTGGACTTTGATCTGTGTTAGACGGTGGAGTGGATATTAATTCCTTAGACTCGTGTCTCCATTTCTCTTAGCTTGCTCCAGACGCTGCACACGCCCTTAGTTATTTAGTAGCAGTGGTGGTGGGCCAGGTGCAGATGGAGCACGACCGTGGGACACTCTAGAGGAGAATTAGCAATCAATCTAATCAATTCATTGCGCATCGGCAGAACGGCTGCAGCGCCGGCGGCTAAACCCTAGCTTAGAGTGTTGATCGCACTACAGGAATGGGCAGATGCACCGACGGTCGCTTGCTACGCCGACGGCCAAACGTCGGGGCCGTCGGCGTAGGACCGGACCAGGCCAGCCCAAGTCGACAGCCCTCGGCGTAGTATACTCTACGCCGACGGTCACCCTCGGCGTAGCCAGGGGAGCGTGGCACATACCGGCCAGCGCGGACGGCGCGCTAACGGTGCCGTCCGTTACACCGACAGCGACCCTCGGCGTAGCGCCATCCCCAGTACGCCGACGGTGACCCTCGGCGTATCCGCCACGTACGCCGACGGTGACCCTCGACGTAGCGCTCTGCATTTTTCCTTTCTACTTGCACACTTATTTTATATTTGTATCAATTATTTATGTTCTTTTTTTATTAATTGGATGATTTCGTACCCTCTGAATAGCAGTCTCCACGCCCACATGAAATGTCGTTACGAATCTTCTCAAACCCCAAGAAATTTCTATATGTTTGTAAGTGTTATTATCGCATGTGGTTCTGAATAGCACTCACCCTACCCACATGAAGTGTGTGTGAATTTTATGTATCACACATTTTGGAGAAGTTGTTCAAAGATTCAATGTTTTTTATCACAAGTGGTTCTGTCAACCCTACTGAGGAGCAGACGATAGTTTCTCTTGTAGATATAGCATGTACCATCCCGTTGAGGTGAAACCGGGTAGGATAGTGCCCCAACTTGTGAACCAACATGGTTTTACATCACCCTATTACCTAAACAAACACAAAACAAGAGAGAGCTACGCCGGGCTACCCCTGTCAGAGGAACGTCTAGGGGGGTAGACGATCCGAGTGTGCACAGATCAGGGTTTCGCCGGAGGAAGACCACGAGAACATCGGAATCAGATGAAAACTTGCATGTGCCCCTAGCATATGTGTGTGAGTGTGGTGAGAGGTTGGTATAGGTGCTTGCATGTGTCCCCCCTCGCATGCATGCGCTCTAACCTAGAAGCGAAGGTTCCGGACCCGTATAAGGGGGAATCTCCCTGTTGAGGTGAAACCAGGTAGGATAGTGTCCCAACTTGTGAACCAACATGGTTTTACATCACCCTTTGACCTAAACAAACACAAAACAAGAGAGAGCTACGCCGGGCTACCCCTGTCAGAGGAACGTCTAGGGGGGTAGACGATCCGAGTGTGCACAGATCAGGGTTTCGCCGGAGGAAGACCACGAGAATATCGGAATCAGATGAAAACTTGCATGTGTCCCTAGCATATGTGTGTGAGTGTGGTGAGAGGTTGGTATAGGTGCTTGCATGTGTCCCCCCTCGCATGCATGCGCTCTAACCTAGAAGCGAAGGTTCCAGACCCGTATAAGGGGGAATCTCCCCGTTGAGGTGAACCCGGGTAGGATAGTGCCCCAACTTGTGAACCAACATGGTTTTACATCACCCTTTGACCTAAACAAACATAAAACAAGAGACATCTACGCCGGGCTACCCCTGTCAGAGGAACGTCTAGGGGGGTAGACGATCCGAGTGTGCACAGATCAGGATTTCGCCAGAGGAAGACCACGAGAACATCGGAATTAGATGAAAACTTGCATGTGTCCCTAGCATATGTGTGTGAGTGTGGTGAGAGGTTGGTATAGGTGCTTGCATGTGTCCCTCCTCGCATGCATGCGCTCTAACCTAGAAGCGAAGGTTCCGGACCCGTATAAGGGGGAATCTCCCCGTTGAGGTGAAACCGGGTAGGATAGTGCCCCAACTTGTGAACCAACATGGTTTTACATCACCCTATGACCTAAACAAACACAAAACAATATAGAGCTACGCCGGGCTACCACTGTCAGAGGAACGTCTAGGGGGTAGACGATCCGAGTGTGCACAAATCAGGGTTTCGTCGGAGGAAGACCACGAGAACATCGAAATCAGATGAAAACTTGCATGTGTCCCTAGCATATGTGTGTGAGTGTGGTGATAAGTTGGTATAGGTGCTTGCATGTGTCCCCCCTCGCATGCATGCGCTCTAACCTAGAAGCGAAGGTTCCGGACCCGTATAAGGGGTATCTCCCCGTTCAGGTGAAACCAGGTAGGATAGTGCCCCAACTTGTGAACCAGCATGGTTTTACATCACCCTATGACTTAAAACAAACACAAAACAAGAAAGATCTACGACGGGCTACCCCTGTCAGAGGAACGTCTAGGGGGGTAGACGATCCGAGTGTGCACAGATGAGGGTTTCGCCGGAGGAAGACCACGAGAACATCGGAATCAGATGAAAACTTGCAGCGTCCCTAGCATATGTGTGTGAGTGTGGTGAGAGGTTGGTATAGGTGCTTGCATGTGTTCCTCCTCGCATGCATGCGCTCTAAGCTAGAAGCGAAGGTTTCGGACCCGTATAAGGGGGAATCTCCCCGTTGAAGTGAAACCGGGTAGGATAGTGCCCCAACTTGTGAACCAACATGGTTTTACATCACCCTATGACCTAACCAAACACAAAACAAGAGAGAGCTACGCCAGGCTACCCCAGTCAGAGGAACGTCTAGGGGGTAGACGATCCGAGTGTGCACAGATCAGGGTTTCGCCGGAGGAAGACCACGAGAACATCGGAATCAGATGAAAACTTGCATGTGTACCTAGCATATGTGTGTGAGTGTGGTGATAAGTTGGTATAGGTGCTTGCATGTGTCCCCCCTCGCATGCATGCGCTCTAACCTAGAAGCGAAGGTTCCGGACCCGTATAAGGGGGAATCTCCCTGTTCAGGTGAAACCGGGTAGGATAGTGCCCCAACTTGTGAACCAGCATGGTTTTACACCACCCTATGACCTAAAAAAACACAAAACAAGAGAGAGCTACGACGGGCTACCCCTGTCAGAGGAACGTCTAGGGGGTAGACGATAGGAGTGTACACAGATCAGGGTTTCGTCGGAGGAAGACCACGAGAACATCGGAATCAGATGAAAACTTGCATGTGTCCCTATCATATGTGTGTGAGTGTGGTGAGATGTTGGTATAGGTCCTTTCATGTGCCCCCTCGCATGCATGCGCTCTAACCTAGAAGCGAAGGTTCCGGACCCGTATAAGGGGGAATCTCCCCGTTGAGGTGAAACCGGGTAGGATAGTGCCACAACTTGTGAACCAACATGGTTTTACATCACCCTATGACCTTAAGAAACATAAAACAAGAGAGAGCTACGCCGGGCTACCCCAGTCAGAGGAACGTCTAGGGGGTAGACGATCCGAGTGTGCACAGATCAGGGTTTCGCCGGAGGAAGACCACGAGAACATCGGAATCAGATGAAAACTTGCAGTTTGCCTAGCATATGTGTGTGAGTGTGGTGAGAGGTTGGTATAGGTGCTTGCATGTGTCCCCCTTGCATGCATGTGCTCTAACCTAGAAGCGAAGGTTTCGAACCCGTATAAGGGGGAATCTCCCTGTTGAGGTGAAACCGGGTAGGATAGTGCCCCAACTTGTGAATCAACATGGTTTTACATCACCCTATTACCTAAACAAACACAAAACAAGAGAGAGCTACGCCGGGCTACCCCTGTCAGAGGAACGTCTAGGGGTAGATGATCCGAGTGTGCACAGATCAGGGTTTCGTTGGAGGAAGACCACGAGAACATCGGAATCAGATGAAAACTTGCATGTGTCCCTAGCATATGTCTGTGAGTGTGGTGAGAGGTTGGTATAGGTGCTTGCATGTGTCCCCCCTCGCATGCATGCGCTCTAACCTAGAAGTGAAGGTTCCAGACCCGTATAAGGGGGAATCTCCCCGTTGAGGTGAAACCGGGTAGGATAGTGCCCCAACTTGTGAACCAACATGGTTTTACATCACCCTATGACCTAAACAAACACAAAACAAGAGAGATCTACGTCGGGATACCCCTGTCAGAGAAACGTCTAGGGGGGTAGACGATCCGAGTGTGCACAGATCAGGGTTTCGCCGGAGGAAGACCACGAGAACATCGGAATTAGATGAAAACTTGCATGTGTCCCTAGCATATGTGTGTGAGTGTGGTGAGAGGTTGGTATAGGTGCTTGCATGTGTCCCTCCTCGCATGCATGCGCTCTAACCTAGAAGCGAAGGTTCCGGACCCGTATAAGGGGGAATCTCCCCGTTGAGGTGAAACCGGGTAAGATAGTGCCCCAACTTGTGAACCAACATGGTTTTACATCACCCTATGACCTAAACAAACACAAAACAAGAGAGAGCTACGCCGGGCTACCCATGTCAGAGGAACGTCTAGGGGGTAGACGATCTGAGTGTGCACAGATCAGGGTTTCGTCGGAGGAAGACCACGAGAACATCAAAATCAGATGAAAACTTGCATGTGTCCCTAGCATATGTGTGTGAGTGTGGTGATAAGTTGGTATAGGTGCTTTCATGTGCCCCCCTCGCATGCATGCGCTCTAACCTAGAAGCGAAGGTTCCGGACCCGTATAAGGGGAATCTCCCCGTTCAGGTGAAACCGGGTAGGATAGTGCCCCAACTTGTGAACCAGCATGGTTTTACATCACCCTATGACCTAAACAAACACAAAACAAGAGAGAGCTACGACGGGCTACCCCTGTCAGAGGAACGTCTAGGGGGTAGACGATAGGAGTGTGCACAGATCAGGGTTTCGTTGGAGGAAGACCACGAGAACATCGGAATCAGATGAAAACTTGCATGTGTCCCTAGCATATGTGTGTGAGTGTGGTGAGAGGTTGGTATAGGTCCTTGCATGTGCCCCCCTTCGCATGCATGCGCTCTAACCTAGAAGTGAAGGTTCCGGTCCCGTATAAGGGGGAATCTCCCTGTTGAGGTGAAACCGGGTAGGATAGTGCCCCAACTTGTGAATCAACATGGTTTTACATCACCCTATGACCTAAACAAACACAAAAAAAGAGAGAGCTACGCCGGGCTACCCCTGTCAGAGGAACGTCTAGGGGTAGATGATCCGAGTGTGCACAGATCAGGGTTTCGTTGGAGGAAGACCACGAGAACATCGGAATCAGATGAAAACTTGCATGTGTCCCTAGCATATGTGTGTGAGTGTGGTGAGAGGTTGGTATAGGTGCTTGCATGTGTCCCCCCTCGCATGCATGCGCTCTAACCTAGAAGCGAAGGTTCCGGACCCGTATAAGGGGAATCTCCCCGTTGACGTGAAACCGGGTAGGATAGTGCCCCAACTTGTGAACCAACATGGTTTTACATCACCCTATGACCTAAACAAACAAAAAACAAGAGAGAGCTACGTCGGGCTACCCCTGTCAGAGGAACGTCTAGGGGGGTAGACGATCCGAGTGTTCACAGATCAGTGTTTCGTCGGAGAAAGATATAGGGGTAGCCCACGTCTAGGGTTTGCTTGAAAAACGAGCACAAGACGAAATAAAAAAATATATAGTAATAATATATTATAATTTTTTATATTAGTAGACACCTTGTATAATTTTTTATATTAGTGCTTGTATAATTTGTTACAAAAAAAACCTTGCTACGCCGACGGCTGCCCTCGGCGTACGCCTGGCCGTCGGCATAGCCTTATCCCTTTAGCTACCCCGCGGCCCACCCCGGGCCACTCACACCCCACCCTTTCCCCTAGCTACCCCGCGCCCTGACCCTGACCCTGACCCCGCGCCGCCACCAGCCGCCGCTCGCCCCCGACCCCGACGCACCAGCCGCCACCTGCCGCCGCTCGCCGTGCCCGCCTCCTCCTCCCCCTCCCCCATCCCCGATCCCCGACCCCGCCTCCTCCTCCCTATCCCGAGCCCGACCCCGCCCTCCTCTTCCCCGCCTCCGCCTCCCTCCTCCTCCCCGCCGAGCCTCCCTCCTCCCCGAGCGCCACCGCCTCCCCTTTTCCTTCCCAAGCGCCACCAGCAGCCCCTCCCAGCGCCGCGCCTCCCCCAGCCGACCCTCCCCCGCCGCCAGATCCCTCCCCCGCTGCCAGCATCCCCTCCCAGCGCCGCGCCTCCCCTAGCCAACCCCTCCCCCGCCGCCTCTAGATCCATCCCCCGCTGTCACCTGCCTCGCTGAGCCACGACGCCTGCCTCCCGTGCCCAGCCTTGCCTCCCCAAACTCGGCTCCGCCGCCCCAAGCTCGCCTTCGCCCCGCAGGTACCTCGTCCACTCCCCTCTTCCTCTCATGTGAGAAATATAAATATAATAGGTTTAGGTTTATAGAATTGTTTAGAAATAGAATATATTGGTAGAAATAGAAATAAAATTATATTGGTACAAATAAAAATATAATAGGTTTAGGTTTAGAAATAGAAATAAAATATATTGGTAGAATTGTTTAGAAATATAATAGGTTTAGGTTTAGGTTTAAAATGTATTGGTACAAATAGAAATAAAATTGTTTAGAAATAGAATTGTTAGAAATAGGACCAGAAATGGTATGTGAGAAGTAGAATATTTTTTGAATGAGCCTAATTATACATGTTGTGACTAAGGAGTTCTCTTTATGTCAATGTACAGACTTTGTAGTGTTTCGGGAGTGACCATCCTTGGCGGACTGACTGTCGTTGCGGGATAAGGTGTAGGTGACACCTCGATCCCGTCTCCGAGTTCCATCGCCGACCTCGACACTCGGTTGATCGACTACTTCCTCTACCGCCGAGGTGAGAATCTGTTCGCCTCTCTTGTACCTAGGTTTATTTTTGTGTCTAGATCACCAGGTCTATCGCGTTACCTAGGCGTCATCCCGACCGTACGTGTTACGCGACTTAATATGCATTAGTGGTCTCGCATATTTTGAACTGTAACGCTTACGGCTTTTATCGGGCAGTCGGCGGATTCATAGTTGGGTATGGTTCTCCCTGGCTCTACCTCGATTCGAGACAGGATTTCGGTGGCGCCTCCTTGTTGTTCTCCGGATGCACATCCTCTTGGCTTTTGTCGAGACATGTATCGGGAGAGCAGCGGGGAGGTGCTGCCGAAATTCTGCTCGGATCGGGGTAGAACCAGGGAGAACTTACCCAATCTACGAATCCGGCGGCTGGTTAGGACCCTCTTTTCCTATTAGACATGTAGGTTGATGAATGCGTAAAAATATGAAGCGGTTAATCTCCTGTTTGATATAAAATGTTATATTTGTTGTTTGTCTCCCAACAAAGCAGAAGAGGATGGCTGATAATGGGTGGATGTATAGTGGCCGTATTAGTGCGACTAATAAAACAGACGATTGGGTACGGAACACTCATTTGTTAGTGAATGAGTTAGCGCGTGGTTCGAAGGCAATGGTTCGGGCACTTTGTCCCTACGCTCATTGCACTAAGCGTCATCGTCAGGGAAAGGATGACATGTATACACACCTTCTGCAATATGGGTACATGTCTAACTATGTCACGCAAGTTGACTTTGCTCGGTACGAACGTGACAGAGGTGAGGTGATGCGTCAGCGGCTCAATGGCAATGAGCACGATGGGACTAGAAACATGCTAGATGATCTCATCGATGCCGACCAGCCGAATTCGCCACCTCCACGGGAGGAATCACCAGAACCGGAGGAACCGCTAGAACCAGATGAACCGGAGCCAACCGCGAAGGCCTTCCTTGATATGATGGCCGCGGATAAGAGGCCTCTGTACGAGGGTGCAAAGATTTCTCAGCTCAATGCTATCTCTCAGTGTCTAGCCGACAAGTGCCAGTACTCCGCCACCCGTTCTCACTTTGAAGCTAATCTGAGAACATGTGGTAACATGTTGCCCAAAGGGCATTGTCTGCCTAAAACCTTTCACGAAACGAAGAAACTCATGAAGGAGCTCAACATGGATTATGAAAAGATAGATTGCTGTCCAAAAGGCTGCCTTTTGTTTTGGAAATAGTTTGAGGGTGACAAGTACTGCTCCATTTGTAAGGCCTCTAGATATGAAGAGATAAAGGGGAAGGATGGTCAGGTGAGGCAGTCGAAGGTCGCTAAGAAGATACTTCGGTATCTCCCACTCGTAAAAAGAATCCAGCGGCTTTACTTGAGCGAGGAGATTGCCAAACAGATGACGTGGCACAAGAAGGGGAAAAGATACGAGGACGAGCACGGACGAAAGAAGATGGGACATCCATCTGATGGTAAGGCATGGAAGAACTTCGATGACAAATACCCTCGGTGGGCAGAAGAGGCTCGGAATGTTAGAATTGCAATAGCAACAGATGGCTTCAACCCATATGGTATGTCGACGACCTCGTACAGCTGCTGGCCGGTGTATGTTATTCCGCTCAATCTCCCTCCCAGAGTATTAATGCAACGGAAGACCATGTTTTTGTCGCTGATAATTCGAGGACCTGAGTATCCGGGGAAGAACTTGAGTGTCTACATGCAGCCGATTGTGGATGATTTGAACCATTCTTGGATACACGAGACGTTGACATACGATCGAGCATCAAAGAGAAACTTTTTGATGAAAGTTTGGTTGCAGTATACTATGCATGACATGTCCGGGTACGCCCTAACGTGCGGATGGTGTACAACTGGTAAGTGGCCATGCCCAGTGTGCAGGCACCGACTTGAGTTCCTTTGGCTAAAGTCGGGTCGCAAATATGTTGCGTTTGACACGAATCGACAGTACCTCAAAATAAATCATTCGTTCAGAGAAGATAGAAAGAACTTCAAGAAGGGCAAAGTTGTGCATGAAGTAAAAGAGGTACCAAAGTTTGAGGGTGTAGCTGTTGATGCCGAGCTACGTGCTCTCGTGCCCGCGGCGCCGGGAACTGGCCATCAATTTGCGGGATATGGTGTAACGCATAATTGGCCTCACGTGGCAGCCTTAACGAATCTCGTGTATTACAAGGACCTCGAACTTCCCCATAACATCGATGTGATGCACACCGAAAAGAATGCCGGGGAGTACCTTTTTCACATAGTCCTGAACATTCCTGGGAAGTCAAAGGATAATGTCAAGGCTAGAGTCGATGTTGACAAGCTTTGTGATAGGAAGAGATTACACATGCAGCCTCCTACTATCCGTCGAAAGAATTGGTTCAAGCCGCATGCCTACTACTGCCTTGATAATGTCCAAAAGAAGGAGTCATTTAGGTGGCTCAAATACATCGTGATGTTCCCTGACGGTTATTGTTCGAATATAAGTAAGGGAGTCAATCTTTTGACGGGACAAGTCAACGGGCTCAAGAGTCACGACTATCATATATGGATTGAGCGGCTGATGCCGGTGATGGTTCGAGTGTATCTCCCCGAGAAAGTATGGCGAGTGCCTGCGGAGTTGAGCCATTTCTTCCGCACCCTCTGTGCTAAGCAGATATGTCCTCTGGTTATTGAGAAGCTGCAAGTTCAGGTGCCGGAGTTGCTATGCAATTTGGAGATGATCTTTCTGCCAGGCTTCTTTACTCTGTTGGCACATCTTATTGTGCACCTCGCGAACGAGGCACTCTTGGGGGGCCGGTGCAATTTCGTTGGCAATTTTGTATTGAGAGAGAGTTTAAGTATATTCGAAAGATAACTGGAAACAAAGCCAAGATTGAAGCATGCATAGCTGAAGCAACATGCTTTCGGGAGATGGCAGACGCCGTGACAACCTACTGGCCCGATGATGTTCCCACTATGCATAACCCGATATCTCGTTACAATGTCGACCTGCCCAAGAATGACCCCAAGCTCAAACTATTCCAATTTCCCGGTGGCAAGGCCGGTAAAGGACTAAAATATAGGTTGCCGAAGGAAGAGAAGGATTGCATAATGCTCTATGTGCTTATGAACATGAAGGAAGTGGTCGATTTCATTAGGTAAAATGGTGAACACTCTATTTCTCTATGCATAATGCTCTATGCAGCTAGTAACTCGGTCTCCGTCTAATGCTTATTTTCTCCTTCTTAGCGATTTCACGGATGAACAGTGGCCGGGACCGACGGATCCCTCTCCCATGGAGTTGGACACTCTACTGAAAGAGGGTGCTCCCAGAAATAAAAAAAAACTTTGTGTCCTGGTTTATGGAAAAAGTAATTTCTAACATGTCCCTCTTACCTTGCAATATGTGACTTGTCCCTCTTATTCCACGTAACTACTGAACGCAACAAATTTGAACTGTACCTGTAGGGAGCTGATCCCAACGTTGAGATGTCAGATGAGCTGAAATGTGTTTCCCAAGGTTGTAACAGTGTCGTCATGAAGTATGAGAAGTATGATGTGAATGGGTTTCGCTTCCATACAGAGACGCACCAGAAAGGGCGACCGAATGCAAAAACGGTAAATAGTGGGGTGTTCACCAAAGGAGCCGATTACCTTGATTACTATGGAAGGTTAGAGAATGTATACGAGCTGACCTTCAATCGTACAAATGTCGAACTCAATATTGTTGTGTTCAAGTGCCACTGGTTTGACCCAAGGGGTGGACTGAGAAGTACCCCTTCCATTGGGTTAGTTGAAGTTAGGCCTTCAACCACCTATAGCGGAGCCGACGTTTTTGTTGTTGCTCACCAAGCCAACCAAGTTTATTATTTTCCCTACCCATGCCAGAAAGCGGAACTCCAGGGCTGGGAAGTCGTGTTCCAGGTATCGCCACATGGTAACCTACCAATTCCCTCTGAGGACGATTACAACAACATTAACCCTGTAACGTACGAGGGAATTTTCTATCAAGAGCAAGAGGACTTCGGACACTTTGATTTAGAACCGGTTGATCTTGAGGACCTTGGGAACGATGTAGAAACTCGGGGTGAGTCAGTGGTGAATCTACATGACATAAGTATGCTCGAGAAGCTCCATACCGAGAATGACAACGATGATGAGCCTACACCCTTCGATGAGAATCCAGATTTCTAATCAAAAGATAGTGAGAATGAGAATGAGAATGAGAATGAAAATGATAGTGAGTATTTATTTTTTAATGCATTTTATTTTGTATTTGTGCTTAACTATTTTCTTAATTGCATTATGCCTTTATTCTTTGTGTATACATTTTATTATGTCTTTGTGCTTAACTGTTTTCTCTTACTTAATGCAGGTGATTGAACAATATGAGCAGCGGCAAGGCAACCAGTTCGTCCTTGCTTAATGCGCTGAAGCAGTGCAAGAAAAGAGTTACACGGAGTGGGAGACAGCCAAATCCCAATCCGCGTTACCACGATCTTGCTCCTGCTGGCGAAGGACGGGGTCGAGGCCGAGGTCGAGGAGGACGAGGTGCCACGGGAGGAGGCGTGGACTTTGACCCACCACCCTCTGCTTCTGGCGACGTGGCTCCTGAGTTGTTCCTGACAGAGCATCCTTTCAGGGCCGAGAGGGAGGCAGAATCTGAGAGGGAGGCAGAGTCTGAGAGGGAGGCGAGGACCGAGAGGGAGGCGGGGACCGATACGGAGGCGGACACTAGCCGCGAGTTGGTGGGGCCGAAGAAATTGCGGAATCGTGGGGAATCGGGAGTCCCTGACGAGAAGTTTGAGCCTAGGACTCAGGAGGCGAAAGCCCTTATTATTCCAGATGGCCTTGAGTAAGTGTACTAATTTGGCAATTTAAAACATTTTATTTCATGTTGGTCATAAATAATTATTGTGTACTAATGTTTATTATTGTGCAGCAATTGGACATTTCCTCCGGAGACCAAGGCTCTCCTTCCTAACAGCCTCGTTGGAGCTCTGATTAGGAAGTTCTGGCCGGGCTATCGCATTACCCACGAGGGTGACAGGAAGCTAGCTACCACTTCGGAGGACTACCAGACTACCCGTGTCCCGGGCTTTCCGACAGCTGCTGATGCTGTCATCACCAAGTTTTGGGTAAGGCATATTTCTCGAGTTATGTTCATACTTGATGACCCCACCGTGCTAACTCATGACTCTTATGCATGATTGAAGTGATTTTACCGTGTGGCCGAGGAGGACCAGGAGAAGGCGCACATGACTTTGCTTGGGGCTTGTGTGAAGTTGACCCCCCAGGTGTGGTACAACCAGAAGGTCACGGCCGCTAGCCACTTCTGGGCTGACAGGGGCGTGAGGTTCAGGATGGAAGACATTGTCGGTAGGAACCCTAATCCTGAGTACTAGATGACGCTAGAAGAGTACATGTCAGTGAGTAAAATGTCAATGAGATTCTACATTGCTGCTAAGTTGCCGATGCATTGTCTGGAGTTGAGTATTACATTTTCAGGTTATCCCCGATTGGGCCGAGCCGCATCGACTCGCATGGGAGGAGTTGGTTAGGACGAGGTGGCTCAGAGAAGACGAGGAGTTTGCAGCCTTGTCGAGGCGGAATGCGGATAACCGAGGCGATGGTGGAACGCACTGCGTGGGAAACCGCAACTTTGACCGCTTCAAGGGGAAGGTGGTACATATATACATGGAACGACCTGCGTGTATTTTTCGTCATGTTTGTACTTCATATGCATAATATTTCTTTTCACGATACAGGTGGCCGAGGCACAACCCGGGGAGGTGATTCATGACGTCGCCGTCTATGAGATGATGCGACGAAAGAAGCCCAATTACTCGGAGCCTCAACCCTCATTGCCCGTGTACTTCGGCACTGCCCAGAACGACTTGGGGAACTACAACACGATGGTGAAGGCTCGTCACCCCCATGTGGATGACCCCATTCACGCGGAGATCGACGAGGAGTCGTTGGTCCTGTCGGGGCACGGATTGCAGCATGGACGCCTCAAGATTCTGAATAAGAAGGTCAAGCCTACCCTCAGCACGAGCTTCAGCCGTCTCAAGGCTACCTATCCCGCCGACGGCCCCCCTATACCGCCTCGTGGCCAGCCTCGTCGATCCAGAGATGATGTAAGTTTTTCTCGTTTTCATCATCTTTATGACTTTTGTTCCTGTATGGCTAATCGCTGACGAGATTTCTTGTATTTGAAATTGTAGCCTGAGTTAGACGCGTCCTACGATGCCGCTCATGAGGAATATTAGGTGGCCTTTCGGCAGCATCAGGAGGCGAATGCGATCTACATGCAATACATAAATGTAAGTTCGAACCTTTATTTTTGCAAAAGATACAAGTCCCACTTCCCCCCGTTTGTTGTACTCCGGCCTGACATCTAAACTATCTTGCAGGCCATGTTGGTGAATATTCAAACTAGCCAGAATAGAGCTTTAGGGCCCGTGCCTCCCATGCCAGGGCCGGCGCCATTTTTGCCATCGAAGGACAGCTTCGCTAGGACCTACTACACATCGACACCGGTAAGTTCTTTGCTAACCCAATGGTTATCGCTTTACTTTGCCTCGCAAGTTGCTAACATGTAGGCAACATGTAGGGAACGGGAGCTTCTGGGAACCGGCACTTTGGCCACGCCTCGCCGGATGGGCGTCAGATCACACCGCTTCATGAAAATGGTCCATCTCCTGGCCATTCTGCAGGTGGTTCTCCCGAGCTTCACACTTATACTCCCTCGCCAGGTGGCTCTTCTGCTGCTTCTACTAGACGCAACCCTCGCTAAAGGTCACCACTTTTCACAAGGGGAGATCTCGGGTACACCCCTCTCCTCCAGAGTTATAGGCATGTGTGATGATGTCGATGATCTTGTATGACTAATGTATGGATGATCTTGTACGACTGATGTATGGATGATGTTGATACATGTATGGCATATGTGATCTTGTTTCAATTGGTGTGGAATATATATTGCATTGAAATTTGCTGTTAGTGTTGCTGTGAGTGTAATACTATGAGTGTGCTGCTATGAGTGCTGCTGCTGTGAAAAATTCAAAAAAAAATTGTGCATGTGATACGCCGACGGCAATGCCCTCGGCGTAGCCCTCTGCCATGTGCCATATGGTCAGGGCTACGCCGAGGGAACTGTCGTCGGCGTAGCACCTGCCCCTACACCAAGGTCAGGCCATCGGCGTAGCGTCCACTTACGCCGAGGGCGAGGCCATCGGCATAGCCCCCTCCTAGGGAGGCCCAGTGGGTGCCACGTGGCAACCCTACGCCGTGGGTACGGCCGTCGGCGTATCCGGTGCGCTGTTAGCTGTCGTGTAACGGCAGCGCCGCCATTCGCCGACGGCCGTTACGCCGACGGGCACGCTACGGCCATCGGCGTAGGCCTACGCCGACGGCCAGAACGTACGCCGACGGCTATTTTCGCTCCTCCGAGGGAGAGCTCCGCCGAGGAGGCTACGCCGACGGCTGCCCTCGGGGTACCATACGCCGACGGCGAAACTGGCTACGCCGAGGGCTTTTTGCCGTCGGGCTAGCCGTCGCCTCCCGTAGTGTCGTCAATTCGTCAGAGAGGCAGGGATCGCGCGTGCAACGCATGGCCGACGGCAAGCAGGCAAACACCGGTGTGCACCCCCGTGGTTCACAGGCACAGCTGCATGAGCGGACAACCATCAATGAGAAAGAGCAAAGTCTGCAAGGCCATGGCTAACTCCAAAGGTATGATTATATTTTGTGTTTCTGCTGTGTACTGGATGTGACCAACCTAACAAGAAAATAAATTAACCACACAACTAAATTACTCCCTTCGATCCATCTTAGTTGACTTGGATTTGTCAAAATTTGGATGTATCTATATACTAAATAGTATCTAGATTCATTCAAATTTAGACAAATTTGAGTCAACTAATATGGGTCGGAGGGAGTACTGAAAGTCTGAAGTTGGGTTCTGTCACCTATTCAATTCTTTCCTAATGTCATATTTAGTAATTGTTGAACCTAGTCTAGTCTCGGTAGAGCCTATACTGGATGGATCTAGTAGATCAGAGGGAGAGAGAGATAGAGTGCTACCTGCGCCCTGGCTCGACAAGCACGAGCCAGAGGGGATGCCGGAGCTAGTCCCGGAGCTAGATCCGCCGTCATTAGCCATGGGAAAAGGTCAACGTCATGGGCGTGGGTGGTTGAGAGTGGCGGCGGCGGAGCTTCCCGTTGGCCTAGCACGAAACCCTAATCGGTGGGTGTGTCGGTGGGGGCTGCGGCGCACGGTGAACCTCGTACTGTGTGCGTCCGGCCCCCCACCTCTTTATATGTGCACTGGCGACAGGGGCCCACCAACCATGATAATGTTGGGCGCCCCCGATTAGGGCGCGTTGAGGGACTCCGTTCGGGCCATTGGGCCCGAACGTGGGAGAGATCTATCTAACATTCTTCCCCTAGATCTCGAATTTACTTTTAACTTTGTACTTTACTCGTTTCATTAGGGATCGATACATAGAGCATGTTTCATCGTCTCAGCTCAGTTGCCGATAGAATCAGACAGCCACTGCATACTTTTTCATTTTGAAACAAATTCTGTTACTTTTGGGCCTCTGTAGTCCAGGGATCATAGGCTTTCCATTAAACCCATGCCGGCTATGTGCTCCTTGAACACATTGGGTGGTAAGCCTTTCGTTAGCGGATCCTCAAGCATATCCTTTGTCCTTATATTCTCGAGTCTTATAGTTTGATCATGGACTTTGTCCTTCACAACATAGTACTTTATATCTATAGACTTTGTAGCATTACTCGACTTGTTGTTGTGAGCATAGAATACTGCGGGCTCGTTGTCACGGTACATCTTTAGTGGCCTGCTAATGCAGTCAACCACTTTCAAGCCGGGTAAAAATTTCTTTAACCATAACGCCTGTCCCATGACCTCATAACATGCTATAAATTCTGCATACATCGTAGATGATGCAACTATCGACTGTTTGGCGCTTCTCCACGAAATAGCACCTCCTGCGAGAGTAAAGACATATCCTATCGTGGACTTTCTGTCGTCTTTATCTCCCGCAAAATCTGCATCTGAATACCCTTTTATCTCTAGGGAATCAGATCTTTTATATGTTAGCATGAGGCCTTTTGTTCCTTGCACATAACGCAAAGCTTTCTTTACCATCTTCCAGTGCTCTATGCCTGGATTCTCTTGATATCTACCGAGTACCCCGGTGATAAAAGCTAAGTCAGGGCGAGTGCACACTTGTGCATACTGTAAGCTTCCAACAGCCGAAGCATATGGTACTGACTTCATTTGATCGATCTCATATTGATTCTTTGGACATTAGGATTTCCCAAAACTATCGCCCTTGACTATGGGAGCAGGTGTTGCATTACTCGCATGCATATTGTATTTCTTTAAAATATTTTCACAATATGCTTTCTGCGACAGTCCTAACACTCCATTCTTTCTATCTCGGTGAATTTCTATGCCCAAAACATAAGAAGCTTCACCAAGGTCTTTCATGTCAAAATTTGATGGCAAGAACTTCTTTGTCTGTAGTAGTAGACTGACACCACTGCTAGCAAGCAAGATGTCATCCACATACAGAATTAGGAAAATATATTTCCCACTTTTGAACTTTGCATAAATGCAGTTATCCTCAACATTCTCTTTGAATCCAAATCTTTTAATTGTATCATTGAACTTTAAATACCACTGCCTAGAGGCTTGCTTTAACCCATAAATGGATTTCTTTAGGCGGCATCCCATATGTTCCTTCCCCTCCATGAAAAAACCCTTGGGTTGTTTCATGTAAAGATTTTCTTTTAAATCTCCATTTAGAAATGCCGTCTTAACATCCATTTGATGTAACTATAAATCAAAATGTGAAACTAGTGCCATTATGATTCTGAAGGAGTCCTTACATGAGACCGGAGAAAAAGTCTCATTGTAATCTACGCCTTCTCTTTGCGTAAAGCCTTTTGCCACAAGTCTAGCTTTGTACTTTTCTACATTCCCATTGGAGTCATACTTTGTTTTGTAGACCCATTTTCATCCTAATGTTTTGGCTCCTTTAGGAATTTCCTCTAAGTCCCAAACATTGTTGGAACTCATTGATTTCATTTCATCTTCCATTGCCTCCACCCACTTGGCTGAGTGAGGGCTACTCATGGCTTCTTCATATGAGGTAGGATCGCCCTCCATATTAAATGTGTTGTAGACTTTGTAAATTTCTTTGGAAATGGTTGGTATTCGTTCTCTTTTAGACCTTCTGAGTTCATCAGACTCTTGCTCATTTCTTACCTCGGGTTCTGGCACATTCTCAGTATGTGGCTGTTCTGGCTCCCTTTCGTTCTCAACAATAGGTTCAGATGGCTCCTGATGGACAGGTTACGAACTTTCTCCCATTGTTGTCACGTGTGGAGTCACAACAGGTGCCGGCACCACAACCTCGGGGGTTGTAGATGGTGGCACAACAGGTAGCGAGAAAAATGTCTCCTGAGTCATCGGATTAGGTGCATGCACCCTCTTCTCCTCAAGATCAATTTCCCGAGCTACTGTGCTCCCCCTCATCAATTCGTCCTCCAAGAAGACTGAGTGTCTCGTTTCTACAAACTTTGTGTATCTATCAGGACAGTAGAAACGATAGCCTTTTGATTTATCAGGATAGCCAATGAAGTGGCAAGATACTGTTTTGAGGTCTAACTTTGCAATATTTGGATTGAAAACTTTTGACTCAGCTGGGCTCCCCCAGACCCTCAAGTGGTGCAGAGAGGGGACTCTGCCTGTCCATAATTCATATGGTGTTTTGGGCACCGACTTACTTGGTACTCTGTTGAGAATGTGGATGGCAGTTTTAAGCGCCTCCATCCACAATCCCAATGGGAGGGTGGAATAGATCATCATGCTGCACACCATATCCATAAGGGTACGGTTACGCCTTTCAGCTACTCCGTTTTGCTGAGGTTCGCCCGGCATAGAATACTGGGCGACTATTCCATTTTTCTGCAGGAACCTTGCAAAGGGTCATGGTACTTGACCATATGGAGTATGCCGACCGTAGTACTCCCCCCACGGTCCGACCGGACTATCTTAATTCTTTTATCATGCTGGTTTTCTACTTCAGCTTTGAAAATTTTAAATTTATCCAATGCTTCAGATCTTTATTTAATTGGATAAATATAACCATACCGGGAGTGATCATCCGTGAATGTTATGAATGAATCATAGCCATCCACACTTTTCACCGAAAATGGTCCACGGATATCAGTGTGGATTATTTCTAGTGTAGCTATACTTCGGTTTGCACCCTTTTTAATTTGTTTTACATACTTTCCTTTAATGCAATCTATGCATTGCTCGATGTCTAAGAACTATAACAGAGGAAGAATGTCATTTTTAACGAGGCTTTCTATTCTTCCCCTCGAAATATGTCCTAATCTGCAGTGCCATAACTTCGATGAGTCAAGAGTTAGCTTTCTTTTCTTTTGTTCTCTGTTCGACAAGGGAACTTGTTCATCCACATCACACACAGAAAATACTTTCTCATGCAAAGATAATAAATAAAGCTTGTCATGTAGTGTAGCAACACCCACATAAGTATCTTTCAACCAAATGGCACATTTGCCATGTCCAAAATAAGACTCATACATGTCTTTGTCCAAGCATGACACACTTATTAAATTTCTATGAATGGAAGGAACAAATAAAACATCCTTAAGCAAAAGAGTAAAGCCATCAGCCAGCTCCAGAGGAATGTCGCCAACAGTCTCCATTTCTGCTTCAATCCCATTCGCCACTTCAATGAGTCTTTCTCTTTTCGTCAAAATCCTTGTCGAATGGAACCCCTATAAAGAGTTGGCAACATGAACAGTTGCACCAGAGTCAATCCACCAAGTAGATTTAGAAAACTTTTCATACAAGGATTCATTTACAAAAATTACTATGTCTTTACCGTCTTTCGCCATTATGGACTTTATCCATATTGGGCAATCCTTTTTGTAGTGTCCAACCTTTTTGCAATGGTGGCATTGGTCTTTGTCCCCAGGTGTAGACTGCTGGTACTGATGCTGGTGCTGTAGTGGGCCCTTGCAATGTGGCTTGGAAGGTGAGTCACCATGGTTACTGTTGGTGAAGTTCCTCTTCCTATTGTCCTTCACGTAGTTCAAGGAACCACTGTGAATGGACTTTAGCCTTTCTTCCTCTTGAGAACACATCCCTATGGTCTATTCAATGTCCCACTTTTCAGGGGACATGTTATAGTTGATGACGAAGTTCTCGAACCGTTGGGGAAGAGAGGCCATGAAAAGATGCACCAGAAGAGCAGGCTTGAGCTCGAGGTCCGCATCAATGGGCTTTAACTTAGCCGCCATGTTGGACATCCTCAAGATGTGCTCTCTAATGCCATGTGGCCCTCCCGTATACTTTTCTGTCACCAGCTGTTTTAGCAGATGGGTTGCATACATCTTTGACTGGCTCTTTATCTTTGCAAGGTACTCACCAACAGAGGCACACTCTTCAATTGAGCCCACTATTGCGTTCTCAATTGTGTTCTTGACAAAAGCCAAGCATTTCTTATTTGCATTGACCCACTTTTGGTTGTCTATTGAGTAGGCCAGCTCCAAAGGAGCATGGTCTCTCTTTATCTTTTCAAATGCAGCAGTTTCCTCAGCATCACCCCTCACTGGGTCCTCAGGCTTGACTAGCTGTTTAGTATCAACAACCCAGTCCACTTCGGCGTAGACAAAGGCCAGATCAACCTTTTTCCTCCATTCGGAATAGTTATCCCCTCTGAGCAGTGGGATATCCTTCAGACAGCTCATGAGGTTGAGACCTCCTGAAAACCACAAAAGATGTGAGATAACCAAAAACAACTGTATGCATTAATCCAACATTGGTATAAATTAAGCATGCAATTGTTTGTGCCATTTAAAGTTATATCACCATTGGGTAAAAATAAGATTAAATGAACCTTTAATACTCAATGGAAAAGATCATGATCATGTTTATTAACAACGTTGGTCAATTAATAACATGGGGCACAATCATCTTTAATTACTTTGTCACATCTTTTAAAACAAAATTTAAACAAACTTTATTGCATTGAAGCAATTTAAAACAACTATTTGCAGCAGAAACAATATTACAACTTTCATAGAACTTCAAACTTTACAGAAAAAATCTGCATCTATTGCATTCTCTAGACAAATATTCACTAAAATAAAATGTCTAGATAAATCTGTGCAAAAATCTATCAAAAAACTGATAAAAAACATCAAAAATAGCCTCTGAAAAAATAAAAAACAGAAGCTATATAAGAAACAGGGATGTCTGGCTCTGGCACAGCGCGGCCCAGCGCTACCTGCCGCGCGCGCACTCGCTAAGCATCGCCAGAAGCCCACGGCCGGCCTGCCTGCGTGCAGCCGCAAACTGCCGCTCACGCGCTCGCAAAACCCTGTCACGCACGCTCGCTCGCGGCCCAGCAACATCCTAAGCACGCACCCCCTCCCCCCCCCCCCCCCCGCGCTAGCTGCCGCCCGCGCGTTGCGCCATAGCCCCGTCAGTGACCCGCGTTGGCCCATGGCCCAGTGCCAGCATCGGCCTGCCAGCGTGGCCCGCTTGGCCCGCGCCGCCCGCGAGTTGCGATCCTAGCGTAAGCACGCACCCCCGCAGGCGCACTGTTGGGGTTAGATCTAGGGTTTCTCTCCTTGTTTTCTTTTGCTTTTCTACCGAAAGAAATCTAGATCTAGGCTAGAACGGTTGCTCTCATACCATTGTTGAACCTAGTCTAGTCTCGGTAGAGCCTATACTGGATGGATCTAGTAGATCAGAGGGAGAGAGAGAGATAGAGTACTACTTGCGCCCTGGCTCGACAAGCACTTGCCAGAGGGGATGCCGGAGCTAGTCCCGGAGCAAGATCCGCCATCATTAGCCATGGGAAAAGGTCGACGGCGTGGGCGTGGGTGGTTGAGAGTGGCGGCAACGGAGCTTCCCATCGGCCTAGCGTGAAACCCTAATCGGTGGGTGTCAACACCCAGATTTTTAATCCCAGATGCCTGTTATGCCATACATCGCAATCCCAGGATTACCATTTTTGCGAGACATAACAGAATTGGATACCATAGTACACCATCCATTACAAACCATACATAAGGTCTTACACAAATAAGGATCTCATGATCCAGTTCTTAATACAATTTCAAGCAGCAGAATACGTAATAATAACGGTAGTGTAGGCGAAGCTCCATCTTCGGGGTCACAGGCAATACTGACGATGGGAGATGATCCTAGTTGTCGTAACCTTCCTGGGGTCCATCCTCCAGGTACTCCTCTTCATAGTCTGGCCACGGGAATAGCCAGGGACAAAGCCATGAGTACTCTTTAAGTACTCGCAAACTAATACTAACAAGTGAAAGGGGTTTTTGATAATAGGACACTAGGCTCTAGGGTTGTTTTGCAAACGCCAGGTTTATCTCTACTAAGTTTGGAAACTACGAATGCTAGTTAAGGTTTTATAACACCTAAGTGGGAACTTGCATCTCATGCCATAACCCTGTTGTGGTCAAGTTAAAGTCTCAATTCATTTCACAAGTCATTTTGGAAAAGTCTGACGGGGGAACAATATGGCCACTCCAACTGTCCATAACCACGGACGCGGCTATTCGAATAGTTTGACACTTTGCAGAGATTGTACACTTTCACCACAACATTCGATACATCCGTCAGGACAAATCCTGAATTCACCATACTCAGTATGCGGATAATCAATCCTAACCTTTCAATTACACGCCCTAGTATAAGCACCTCTCCTGTGAGTTTGGCCTCCCAACCATGACCAACTGTCATCTTGGGTACTGCACAGGTGGACAATATTCATAAGGTAGCCTCAGCTTAGACCTTGGCCATGAGGGAACCAATACTAAGGTATATAAGTTTCCAGTCAAGCCCTACCCAATCTTCGGGTATTGTGGTTGTACGATAAAATTGGAATGGTATCGCATCCAGACAACCATCAGTTTTATCAAGGGCTAAGGCTCATGCCTCAACATTTTCATCACCAAAATCATCAGGTGTTCGGAAACACATGTCCAAAACATTTCAATAGAATGGTCCATCATTCTAAGGTTTTCATAACCATTTTCACCAAGTATTCCCATCTAATGTTGACCAAGTTTTATGCTTAGCACTAGCATCTACAAGTGGGGGTAAGCACTAATGAGGGGTGGTACACTAGTGGGGTTTGACTAAGTTTAATATCATGCCTTAGGAGGACATCAAGATTATCTAGCTTAGGACAAATTTTATACTCTTTATGCAACCTTCAAGTATCCTTCTAGTATCTACCATTTATTCTAGTAAACTCTAAGTAAGAGCTTTGATAAAGAAATAAAATAATAAACTTGCAAATAAAACTAGGATTGGTTTACCAAGTGGTTAGGATCATATATGCTTTAAGGCATATAGTGGCATGGTAGCAAGCAAGTAGTAGCTTGCATAGGTCAACTTGATTAGTAAGGCTTGCAAGTACTGGCTTGCACAATATCAGTATAAGTTTGCCTTGTGCAGAGCAGTGGTTGAAGTTCTCCTCGGCTTCTTCTTCGTAGTATCCTCCTTCCTTCTCGTATCCTTGGTCGGTACTAGCGTCTATAAATAAATGCGATGTACACAATCACCAAACAATACTTAACTACTTGCAATCATCACACAAAAGGGTCCTATAGATGATCTAGCATCATTACTAACATTACAAGATTAAAGTTTGGTTTAATTCCTTTTATTTTTAGAAAAGTAATTTCTACTCATTGAAAAACTACTTAAGATTTAATATTCTCCAAACCAAACATGGGATCATGTTGACACATGTCATCACCACATATTTTAGCTCATGGGAATGTGATTTAAAGTGGTGTCACAATTTAATAAGGTTTTATCCTTTTATTTTAATTAATTAAAGTGGCTAGAAATGCCTATGGGGCATTCTTTTATTACTTGAACATTATTTCTGTAATTAAACCTATATATTCTTATATATTCTGAAAGGTATGGTTAAATGTTATTTTTTAGAGTTGGAATCAACTCAAAAGCTATTATGGTTTTAATTTGAAAAATGTTTGAATGCAGAAAAGATTTTGCCTTGTTATTTTTATCATGGATGATCTACAGATCCAAATGACTTGAATCCAACGGGCTTGGATTCAGCATTTCCAGACCTTTCTAACAAAATTGGTTTCATTCAATTTGGTTCACTGAATCGACCTGGGTTGATTTTTGAAACTGGGTACAGAAGTGTGTTTGAACTAAAAAGGAAAAGGTTAAATTCAAATAACTGGGCTGCGCGGGAAAGGTTAACGGGCCGGCCTGCTAAGCACAGCGCTTCCTCGGGCTGCATAAGTGGCTGTCCCCACGCGTCAGTGAGATAGGGGGTGCGAAGCGGTATGGGGCGATGTGGTGCGTTCGATCTGCTTCTAATCCAACGGCTGAGGGTCATCGTGGACGTTGGGCAACGCCGGCGAGACAGAAACCTAGCGCGGCCAGTGGGGGTCGTTGGGGGCTCACCGGGGTTCAGACGAGGTGGGCGAACGACGAAGTCGACGACGGCGGTTCTCCTGGTACCGGCAGCTTCTCCTGGGGCAGCTCCAATCGCTGGCTCCCTTCTTCTCCAGTAGCGGCGGGCTCCGGTGAAATTCCAGTGAAGGGCTGCTTGCCTTGCTCCTGGAACAGGGTGGAATGGTTAGTGAGGAGAGGGGAGTGAGATGGTGTGCTCAATTCGGCTGGGGGTGGCCTCTATTTATAGTCGCGAAGATGAGACCGAACGGGATGGGCAGGCGACGGTGGCGACATGGCTACGAGCGGCTAGAGGCATGGCCGGTGGTGGCGATCGCTTGGTGGTCTCCTGGCGATGCTCTACGGCTTTAATGCGCGCGTAGGGGCGGTGCGGTTTGGTCTGGAACACGCGACGCTCTGCACGGCAGAGGCGGCGTCTTCGACGGCGAGCGGTGGATGTGAGGCATGGGGCGGCGAACGGGGATGTCTGGCGGTCTCCTGGGTCAGTGGCGATCATGTATGCACGCGGCGAGGGCGGCGCGCGGTATGTGGGCTTCGGTCAAGGGTGGCGCTCTGGCGCATGCTCGTCATGGTTGCTGGCGGGCTGGGCGCGGTCCGTGCGTGTGGTCCAGTGGCTGGCAGGATTCGAGCGCTGGACAGGGAGTGGCGGTGGACGGTGGGCTGCCTCCTAGACAAGGTTGGCACGGCTAAATCTCCTCCTAGCTTGCTGTCTCCACTGGGGTGGCACGGTGAGCTTCGGCTGTTCACCATTGATGTCATTGCCCAGCTTACAGTGAGGCTAGTCTTGGTTTAACTTGCTAGGTGATCTACTGAGATGGTTGTGAGATAGAGAGGGAACAAGTTAGGCTTCAATCACCGCTCACAATAGTGTTTAAGATTTTGATGATTTGTGTCTGCAATGTGTTTGATGAAATGGCCGCAAGAATTCAAGTTTTGAATTTTGAAAAGATTTTTGGTGGGTGTGCTAGGTTGGTGCTGGTGAGTCTGCAGATGCTTGGGTTTTGAAAGTTGAGCTTGTTTGAGTGGTTTTTGAAAAAGTGGGATCTTCCCATATGATAAAGATTCAATTTTTAATTGTCATTTAAACTATGCATTTGAAAGTTTCTGGATGATCACAAAGTGGGCCTTGATACTTTGTTATGAGTACAATCAAGGGGTGCAAAGATCCAGAAAAGTTTCTGTTAGGTTCTGAAAGTTTGAGACAGCCAAAGTAGGCATTGGAGTTAAATTGGTAAAAATGACCATTCCCTTATTTTATTTGTTTTAATTTGCTTGTCTTTGAAAAAAGTTTGGGAATTGTTTAGATGATGTTTATTTCACCTAAGAATCCATTTACAAGAAAAGGAACACACAAACAAGGTGGTTCAAAAGAATTCCAAATGAAATGCATACACCATGCATGCTTTCATATTTTTATTCCTAATTTTGGCGATTAGAGTTTGATGATCCAAGTTTAGTATTTTTGGGATGTTACAGTGGGTGTGTTAGTGGGGGGCTGCGGCGCACGGTGAACCTCGTACCGTGTGCGTCCGGCCCCCCACCTCTTTATATGCGCACTGGCGATAGGGCCCACCAACCATGATAAGGTTGGGTGCCCCCGATTAGGGTGCGTTGAGGGACTCTGTTCGGGCCGTTGGGCCCGAACGTGGGAGAGATCTATCTAACAGTAATTTCTTAATCAAATGAATGAAATGCAGGTATAAAGAGCTACTTTGGCACGTCATTGAGTGGTAGTAGCTCGAACCCTATTCGCCATGGTAGCGAGAATGTCGTCGAACAAGTGCTAGAGTTCCCGGAACAACAAATAGAAGAGGAAGTTGAAACTGGCATGACAACTGAGGTGGAAAGTGAGGATGACCCGGGCGATGCACATGCACAAGATGAAGATGAGGTTGAAAATGCCACCATAGAACCAGAAGGTATTGAAGATTACATTATTGCTGATCCGAGTATTCGTATCCCAATTGATGATATTGATCCCAACATTAGAGATGATGTCCGGAGAGCTTATGTGTTGAAGGGTCCGACTCAATTAATTGGGCATAATTGTCCTAAAACAGATGATAATAGGAGATTTCTTGAAAAATGGTATAAGAAACATGATTGGTTGGAATACATCATGGAGAAAGATGCGACATTTTGCTTCATTTGCTATGTTTTTAAACATGATCTCATGGATGAGAAATTTGGTCATGATGTCTTCACTAAAGTTGGTTTTAACACTTGGAAGAATGCATATAAATTGCTCCCTCATCATGTTGGTGGACCTAGAAGTGTCCATAATCAAGCAAGGTCAGCATTTAAAGATTTTAAAAATCAGAGGTCAAGTGTGACACATAAAGTTTTAACTCATACCAAAGAGTCACTCAAAAAGTATGAAACTCGTGTGGAAACACCCTTAGGTATTGCAAGTTATCTGATGTCTCAAGGTGAGGCATTCCGTGGACATGATGAATCTTCTTCTTCCTTAAACAAGGGCAATTTTCTAGAATTGCTTGACTGGTACAAAGAAAGAAATGAAGAAGTGAAGCTAGCATTTGATGAGTTATGTCCCAAAAATGCCCGTATGACTTCTCCAACTATTTAGAAAGAACTTGCAAATTGTTGTGCTGAGCAGGTCACCATAGCAATAAAGAAAGAGATTGGGGACAGTCTCTTCTCTGTTCTCATTGATGAATCTCGTGATATATCAATCAAAGAAAAAATGGCCGTCGTTGTAAGGTAAGTGCTATATTATTGTCCTATTATTTTCTCCGATATTCTGTTTATCCTAACTAACTGTGTCATCTATCATTTAGGTACGTGAACAATGAAGGAAAAGTTATGGAGAGATTTTTGGTATTAAACATGTCACTGAAGTAACATCAAAAGCACTGGAGAGCGCATTGGTTGGGATGCTTGCTAAGCATGGCTTGCTTATTGCTAGATTGCGAGGGCAGGGTTATGATGGAGCTTCCAATATGAGAGGAGAATTTAATGGTCTTCAGAAACTGATCCGAGATGAGAACCCATATGCATTTTATGTGCATTGCTTTGCTCACAGATTGCAGTTGGTAGTTGTTGCTGTCACGGGCTGCTGTTCCTATATCCATGATTTTTTTGAGCACGTGGGTCAGATTGTGTCCACCACTAGTGCATCTTGCAAGAGGAAGGATGCATTGCTCGCTAAACATCTTGATAATATTTTGAGCAAGTTGGAGAGTGGTCAAATTTTTTCAGGAAGAGGACAACATCAAGAAACTAGTTTGGCCAGACCCAGAGATACAAGATGGGGATCTCACTACAGAACCTTACTACGTATCGAGTCAATGTGGGATTCTGTGATAGAAGTTCTAATGATTGTGCAAGGATATTCTCGCGATCCATCTAAGGCTGGAGGTTATGTACAAATAATGGAGTCATTTAGCTTTGTGTTAGTCATGAAGATGATGTTGAAAGTGTTACACATTACAAATGAGTTGTCTCTTGTCTTGCAAAGGAAGGATCAGAACATTGTCCAGGCCATGTCCTTGATTGTTGATGTGAAAGCACGTTTGGTGGGCTTGAGGAACAATGGTTGGGAGCCATTATTTGAGGAAGTTAAAACATTTTATGAGGAAAATGAAATTTTGATTCCAAATTTGGAAGAAATGTTACCAAGGTGGGGACGGACAAGACGAGAAAAAAGGACACTAATCACTCAAGATCATTACTACCGTGTTGCTTATGTGCCATTGATGCTATCATCACCGAAATGGAACATCGCTTTAATGAGGTAACTTCAGAGTTGCTTGTATGCTTTTGTTGCCTTGATCCAAGAGACTCTTTCTCTAAGTTCAGTGTGGATAAACTTGCTCGAATTACCGAGATCTATGATAGAGATTTTTCTTTTGCTGATCGTGCCACTATAAAGGATCAACTCCAAACCTTCATTCTTCACGTGAGAAGAGTAGAAGACTTTATTGTTTGTCATGATCTTGCAAATTTGGCAACAAAGATGGTTGAGACTGAAAGACATATTGTATTTCCATCGGTATATCGCATCATCTAGTTGGCGTTGCTGCTACCGGTGGCGACCGCGTCAGTTGAAAGAGTCTTCTCAGCTATGAAGGTTATTAAGACCAAATTGCGCAATAAGATGTCAAATGATTGGCTTAATGACTTAATGGTGTGCTACATCGAGCGAGATATATTCAACGGACTTGATCTTGGAGAAGTGAAGAAATATTTTCTAGCCAAGAAAACTCGGCAAATTCAACTTCCTCGCCCTCCTAGACCCAATTAGTGCTTAAGTGGTATGTTCCGGTTGCCTCATGTCTCCTCTTTCCATCTGTTTTGCCTTGCATAAACTAATTCTGAAGTAATATTTTCATGTTTCTTTGACAGGTCAATTCTATATGTTTAATAAATTCATAGTGAACTATTGTCTTAAGTTTCGTTTAATTACAAAGGTATTTTTATATTAGTTATGTTGGGACAAGCATATTATAGTTACTATGCAATGTTGATTAAGGATTGTCGTATACTTTATGAGCATATATTTAGTAAATAAATATTGTGATGCTATTAGTTTTGCCACACCAAAAAATATTTTCGTCCTCCGCCACTGAACTTGTGCACCATCATATCAATTGCCATCATAGAGCACGTGGTGGTCGAGATTCCCTACTGTCACGGTCCCGTTCAAAGGAAATGAACTCACATATAGAATACCACCACTAGTAGAAAACTGATCTTTCCTCCGAGCACTTTAGAACATTGGTCCCGATGTGTTTGGAACTCCGAGCACTTTAGAACATTGGTCCCGATGTGTTTGGAACTAGGACTAACGCGTCCATATTAGTCCCGTTTCCAACGCTTAGGACGCTAGCAACCTATAGTTCCGATTCGAACGGGCCCTGTGAGGGCAGGCAACACCCTTTAATCCCGTTTTAGATCTCCAACCAGGACTAAAGATAGACTTTTAGTCACGGTTTGAGACATAAACCCGGACTAATTTATTTGGCAGGTTTTGCTATGGCAGGAAAACAGGCAAAAATCCTGCCGCGACATGCGATCTCTCTCCCTCTCTCCCCCTCCCCCGTTTCCATGGCAGGAGATCAATGTTTTCTAATTTCAAAAGCATGTCACAAAATAAAAAAAATAAAAATCTTTCAAATTGTGGATATATTAAGTGATTTAGTTGTTACAAAAATTAATAAACATGAATTTCGACATATTTTGCCAAAAAAATGTCATTAAAACTTCAAATGGCTATAACTTTTGCGTACGATGTCGGAAAAAATTTACAACCTATCAAAACATGCGGAAAACAAATTATAGTTTGATTTCAACGGCCTCTGGCCGTTTTGGAATCTTATAGATTTTTAAAATTCAAAAAGTTAAAAGTTATTAAAAATATTTTTTTTGATTTTTTTGTGTCATATAGTAATTTTTTGATAACAATGGATATATTATTTTTTAAATAATAATGGATATATTATTTGTTGAATTTTGATTTACAAATTTAAAGATATTATTTATGCCATATTAAATGAATAAATGGAAAAAATGAATAAAATATTATTTTAATTTAAAAAGTATATTTTTTAGTAAAAAACATTATGTCATATTTGGATTCCTCGCATTTTCCTGATAATAATATATATATTATTTGTTGAATTTCGATTTTTATAGATTTAAAGATATTAGTTATGCCATATTAAATGAATAAATGGCAAAAAATGAATCAAATATTATTTTATTTAGTTTTTATTTTCACTGGAATAAAATATTATTATTATTTATTTATTATTGTTTACTTAAATAGTTGTTTGTACTTTGGAAAAATAAAGACGTGCAATCGTATTGATATGAATTAATAGGATTGATATAGTAGTCTTGGCAATAAAGTACAATATTTTCCGCGCAAGGATATCTTGATTAATGGAGAAGTTAAGTATACTGGCCTGCTAGGATGGATGACCGATCAGAAAGTTTTGACCATGAGTATAATTTCAGCTATGATTAACTATAGTTAGTGTTAAAAATATTCTAAGTGAGAGATTAGCGAGTCAAACGATTCAAAATTCAAGAAAAAATCGAAAAAATAAATTCAAAAATAAAATCTCTAGTATGTCATACAAACCGGGACTAAAGGTCCTTCGTGCCCTCACTCCGAACAGCCGCCATGTGGTGGCATCTAGTCCTGCTTCGTAGCAAACCAAGACTAGAGATAGGAGCCTCTAGTATCAAATTCACAGTTTCAGATGTAAAACCGAGAGTAGAGTCCGTTAGCGCTCGGACTAGAGCGTCGTTTTCCACTAGTGCACGTATCCCCCACATCTCAAATGCTTGAAGGGACCTAGAACCAACTCATTGTCGCTGACCAAACTAAAAAATTGTGCCGAATATATCAAGATTAAATTAGTTCACACTTCAGCGCAGCAAGGACTGCATCATATATAGTATGACAAAATCCCTCAGAAATTATTCGTGTGACCGGTCTCCAAGAACATATGTTGGATGGCTGATACCATTGTAGATTGGCACACCCAGTGGCTTGCCCACCGTGTGACCAGCACCAAAAGATCTTGCAGCACCTCCTCACGGGTTACGTTCTCTAGAGAGGTTTGGGGCTGGGCCTTGCAGCGCTGGGACCTACAGTGGCAGCCTAATCTGTATACCGGTTTGATCCAATGGTGGAGCATGGGGATATTGCCCCGTGGAAACCTGACGCGATTTGTGGACAACACTCATTGTCGTCTTCTAGTGCATCTAGAGGCACCGAAACGATATGGTCTTTAACGGAGCCACACCGAAGGCAGCGGTGATTATGCGAAGATCAGAAAGAAGTTTGATAGGTGGCGCTTAGTAGGTCTGTTGAGGACCGATAGCCTTAGCTTTCCACAGCCCTTGTCTCAGGCGTGCCTGGATGGAGATTAGGCTCTCTTGTTTAGAGGAGATGTCGCCTCTTGAATTTGCTGTTTTGCGGCGTTGTGTGTAATCTGGCAAATTGTTGGGTCTCCGAAAAAAATCTGGCCTAGACGGTTATATGGGATCTGTTTTTGTCACTTTTCTGTTTGGAAATCAAAAACCGATGGTTATTTCTTGTTTCTCGTTCAGTTTATCGTGCATGCATGGTGTCAACATTAGGTTGGTCATAGCGGGGAGTAACTAAAAGTAGTAACATGTATATGTTACTAGTCTAAGTTATTACCTTCATAGTGGAAAATAATTTAGGTGTGGTAACATCCAATGTCATATTAATTAGATTGTAGACACACTTTGCATTGGTATATGTGATGTTACAATAACATAGCTAGTTAGTACTCAATCTATCTATGTTTTTATTAAATCATTGCCACGTAAACAAAATAGTTACTAGTGAAGTTACTCCACTATGACCAGCCTTATGGGTACCGCAAACTCGACTAACTTGAAAAAAAAACGAAAAAAAAAACGCACTTCATAGCCAATAACTTAATGTCGTGAATGATTGCACCGGCCGATCAGCTTCAGTGTTCAGAGAAGCATTCAGCTGGGCCACCGGGGAAGGGAAGAACACGGTCAGAGGCTAAAATGATTTTCCGAGGACCACATCAGCAAAGAGAGCAGGGTAAAGCATATCTAGTATGCGGCAGCCAGTAGGTGTCTGTCCAACCAAACTCCTGCCTGCCTGCCTGTCGTGAACAAAACACCCCCTTGTACGTACACCCTAACGCTGTTATGTGCAAAGCATCTCCACTCGGGTTCAGCACGTTGTTTTTAGAGCGATTTTTGGTTTGGACTCAAAATTGTCTCAGTCGCGTTCTCATGATGCCGGTTCCGTCCGAATTTGGCCTACTTTTGTCTGGAGTTTCCAGGCCGGGGCGCCAGGAACGTCCTAGGCACGCCGAACGAAGCAAAAACGCGGATGGGTCAACCCTGTCGGATAGACAAACCCATTTCCCACCACAAGTCGCCTCTCTAGCGGCGAAGAGCTTTCCCTAGCTGCTCCTGTCGCCATGCCTTCGCCGGCGAAGCTCCACCACGCCGAGCCGAATCCACACCTATAGATAGGTCCGCCGTCGTCGTTGCACCCATTCCCCACGGCCTAGGCCACCTCTCGCTGCCCAAACACCGTTGTAGCTCGGCTTCGCCCCGACCTCCCGCCACCTCGCCCGCCAAGTGTTCGACGTTTTACCCGTTCGGCCATGGACTCCGACGACGAAGAGATGTTCGCCGTGTTGCTGGGGGAGAACGCCGTTGCCGCCAAATATGAAGAGCATATGCAGATTCTCGCCTCTCTCGCCCATTTGTACATGCAGACTGCAACGCCGTAGCGTGGAGGCTCGACGGAGGGTCGTCGGAAGTGCAAAGCAAGGTAGAGGATGGAGGACTACTGCTTGTTGTACGCCGACTACTTCGCTGACGAGCCGATGCAGGAAGAAGCTGTGTTTTGGCACCGTTTCAGGATGAGCCGGAATCTCTTCGTCGAGATCGTGCATGCCATCCGGGAGTTCGACCCCTATTTCGTGTGCAAGAGGGACTGCACCTTCATGGTTAGGTTTTCCTCACTGCCGAAGTGCATAGTGGCGATGAGGTTGCTCGCATACGGAGCGTCGGGTGATAGTGTTGCCTACTATCTTCATATGGCCGAGTCTACCGCCATCGATTTCTTGTACAGGTTCTGCAGGGCAGTGATTGCAGTGTTTGAGAAACAGTACTTGAGAACACCCAGTGCTAAAGACACTGCTCGGATCCTCGCAGTTAATGAAATTAGAGGGTTTTCTAAGATGCTTGGAAGCATAGACTACATGCATTGGCAGTGGAAGAACTGTCCATTTGCATGGCAAAGAATGTACAAAGGCCACAAAGAAGGTTGCACTGTGATACTCGAGGCAGTTGCTACACATGATCTTTGGATTTGGCACTCCTTTGGCATGACAGGATCGAACAACGATATCAACATTCTCAACTCCTCAAATGTCTTCGTCAAGCTTGTTGAGGGTCATGCTCCCCCTGTGGACTTTGAGATCAACGGACACCACTACAACAAGGGATACTATCTTGCAGATGGCATCTATCCAAGATGGCCAACATTTGTGAAAACTATCTCGAGCCCGATACTCCCCAAGCATGCTTAGTATACCAAGGAACAAGAAGCTTGCAAGAAGACGTGAAGCAGACATTTGGTGTGCTCTAACAGACGTTTGCAGTTATACGGTTTCTTGCTATGACCTGGTCAAAAGATCAGATGTGGGAAGTGATAAACTGTTATGTGACCTTACACAACATGATCATTGAGGATGAGAGGAAGAACCCAGTGAGTTAGGTCGAGCAGAACGAGGCACACTACAGATAGAGACCTTTTGCAGAGCCTGATCACTAGGTGCCGCCAACCTAGGCTGCCTTCATCACCATGCGTCAGGAGATTCGAGACCCGATATTGCATCAACAGCTGCAGGATAATCTAGTTGAGCATCTATCGATACGCAGGGGCAACACGTAGATGCCGAGCATGAACTGGCCGAATTATACCAAATATGTTGTATTTTCATTGTCCGCCGAACTATGGTCAATTTTATGTCAAACTATGCCGAACATTGCTCAATATTCATATTTATGCCGAACTATACCAAAATCTGGTCAAATTTGAGCCGAATTTAGTCGTAGAAAGACTGATTTAAAAACTCGGCCTAGAAACGCAAGTGAAAAACTAGAGTTCCAAAAACTAGTTTCATCTGACGCTATTTACGTCCAGATGCAGAGGCGGATCCAGGGAGGGGCGAGGGGTGGCCAAGGCCCCCCTATGGTCTGGCACCCCTCAAGGATATGCAGCGGGGGCTAGCATTAGTTTTGATGCTAAACTGCTAATCGTAATACTCTGTCTATTAGCCTAGACAAATGGGTCGATTGCTAAAGCTTTATGGGGCAAAACAAATATATTAGCCATGAAGGGATAATACATACCCACCGAAGCATTAGCAAGACCCTAGATCGATCAATTGATGCATGGGACGCATCTGAGTTTCTGCTCTACTCCTCGATCTAGTCAGCTTATTTTTCCCTTCTTCGCCTCCGCCGTGTCGGTGCCTTCCCAGGGGTTAGGGTCTCATTGGTTGAGCATCGTCGCCAGGATCGGGGTTTTATATTTAGGCGCCGTCGTGTCTGTAATTACCGTTTAGCAAAGGAACAAAGCACAACTTCCGTACGTATGGAAACTATTAACTATGGCATGCCTTCACCACACGTTATGCCCCATTCATGAATTGGCCGCCCTAACATATGATCTTATGTATACTGCATGTTGGCTACTAGAATTGCTACTTTCATTACCCCATCTAATAGAAATTGCCTTTTCATATCAAATATGGATTATATACTACGCCAGCATTGTTTTACAATTATTTAGTGGTTTACTAATTATTGAGTTACTGATTTATTTTATGGGTCTAGGTATAGACCTACACTCAAACTAGTTGAATTTAGCTTACTATTTTATTGTCAAACATATAATGTTACAGTTTGGTATCCATAATATACACAAATACTTTATATATTTTTGTTTTTATCTCTTTTATGGTGAATTTCTTCTTTGCCCCACATACTCATATAATAGATCTACACCTTGATTTATTTATTATTCTTCTAAAGGCTTATATAGTTATTCATATTCATAAAGAAAATTCCTATAAATTTTAGCGTTCACGAGATCATAGACTTGTCTGATCGGTTTATAGTCGTAAAAGTCGTAAAGCGGATAAAACAAAGGTTTTAATTATAGAACATGTTTTCGGATAATTTTTTTCATGTATTTAAGATTTAATAGTGTTCTTTTATATCTATTTTATCGTCACTATCATCTAGCCCCCCTATGATCAAATCCTGGATCCGCCACTGTCCAGATGTCGATGTTGAATACCGACCCAGCTACGTGATCGAGGAGCCAACCCGACCCAGCTACGCTACATGCGGTCGACGCTGTCAGCTCCGGTGGATGAACCACCTCGCCTATTCTTTCTTTCGAAAATCCTTCAAACAGTTTGGTCCCGGTCGGTGTGATATGGATCGACATTTCGCTACCCGAAATTGCTTCGCATACGACAAATAGTGTCCGATTTTTGTACGATACTACTTCCTCCCCAACGCCATTCTTCCAGATGACCACATACGCTAATTAAGCCTTTCCTTGTGCTGTGCCGCGTGCCCCATGCCCCGCGCCTAGCTCAAACCCAAAACCCAAAAGTGCCTCATCTTGGAGCTTGTGGTCGCAAGAATGAGAGCAACGCACGCCGCCTCCGAGTTACTCCTGCACGCCGTCGAGCGGCGTCAGAAGGTCGCTAGGCCTCCTCTTTCTTCATGCTCGAGTGGATGGAGCCTGCGGTGGGAGAGTGGTCTTTACAGCTCGGACACGTATCGGACACACTTTGTCGTAGCGTATAGCAGGGCCGCCGTTCGCTACCGGATGATTGAAACTGGTCTCTTTATAAATACGCTGGTAGTAGTAATACTTTAGTTTTAGTAGTATCCGAGTTCGTTGTCTGCTGACGACAGGGATATCGTATCGGCACGTTGTTTTCCATCGTTTTATCACTGCAGTTCCGCGTTCTTTCATATTGGGACAAACTATTAAGATATGTAATTAGACGAGGCGAGGCCGAGGGGAGGTAGAAACAGGATCGAAGCTGTAGTTGGTTAGCGTGACCGATGGAGACCAGGATTCACGTCCAACCAACGCGTGCTGCCTGCCACACTGCACAAAATAAAAAAGACCGATCGAACGTGACTGACCAACCGTCTTCTCAGCATAGGAGCAGAATAAAATAAGAGTGAGCTATGGAAATTGCGGGGAATGTCCCCTCGCGTTCTAGTATGGTGGTAGCTAATGATCCGTGGTTACGTGCCGCGTGTACTAATCAAATTGCTCGCTCTCTTTAGAAATAAACATACGTTCCATTATATTAATATAGCAATCACACGATGCAATCAAAGGTAGCCTTAAAACAAATAAGAAAAAAAGGCTAAGCGGCAGCCAACACACGCCCAACAAAACATAGGTCGATCGACTAAGCAAAGATGACCCGCAACCACTGCGCCCTACCGAGAAGTACCACCACGCTCCTTGCACCGACTCGCCAAGTACCAAGCAACACCTTCTAGAAAGAGATAAAATGCTACTGTCCGGATCAGCTGATCCTAGGGTTTCCCCCGACACATAGGGGTAAGTAAATGAAGAGTATCCACGACGCCCTTCAAGAAGTGCCACCCGAAGGAGACACCGGTGTCAGGAAAGCTGACAAGGATTTCTCAAAAAACCCATCCACGGCCCCTAGACGAAGATACAAAGGAGCCCCTCGAGGATGAGGCCTCAACGCCACCGATCTTAACACCCACCATCATGCGCCACCATGGTTACGAAGCCTCCATCGTCGTCTCCTCGAAGCCGCCCTCACGAGGTATGCAAACTGGAGGCGAAGAGAAGCTCGAGCCGGGGACAGCAGAGTCACGACTACGCAGGAGGGAACAACCTCCACCGCCTACGGTGATAGTCGACTGGACATGGCCGCAAGGCATACCAGTACTAATCCGGTCCGACCGAGCCTAACGGGCCCGTAAAGCCTCCACGGAGGCATACCAGTCCCAAGAAGATCCGGCCGGGCCCAAAGCGGGCCGATAAATCTTAACCAGGGAAGCCACCCGCAACGCTGGACCCAACAAGAGCAAAGCCCACCCCAAGCAGATCGGAGCACCTCTAGGGGAGACCCGCCCGTCCCAACCTAGATCGGGCCCAAACGGGCCTAGATCTAGGCCGATTGGGCCAATCCAACACTGCTCAGAAGCTTCCTGCCATCCCGCTGCACTACGGCCGCGCTGCTATGACGAGCAACCCCCGCTCACCGGACCTCCGCCGCCCTAAATCCATCGCCGATGCGAAGCAGCTGGCGGGAGCACCACTGCCAAGCCTCCCCACGTCGGGTAGTTGCAATGCCGCCTCGACACACGACTCGCCCCCCTGACGCCGCACACCGTCCATCACCGTGCCAGGACCCGCCGATGACCGCCCAGCCGCACCGCCGCCATGAGCTTGCCGCCCTGCCCGGGAAGCTCACACGTCGGGAAGAAGAAGGCCCGCCGCCGCTAGCACCGCACAGGCTTTGCCCGACGGCGCACACCGACATCAATCGAGGAGGGGGGAAGGTGGCGCGGGCCTAGGGATTCTACGATTTCGCCCAGGTCGCGTGGGAGCAACCCAGGCGAGTATCGGGGGGGGGGGGGGGACTAATCAAATTGCTATATCGTGGTACCATTTTTGTTGGGCACTACTAAGTGTTTATTCCTGCAAATTGATATGAATATATGCCTCAAAAGTATGTTCAAAACACCACCAAAATGCTGCCAAAACTTTTAGCGGATACTGCTCTCCAAGTTTTGTGCTGACAATAGCTATATAGTAGTTTCGGCCATGATAAAAAAGCCAACACGAATTGTCGGTATCTGAGTTTGTCAGGTAGTAAAATATACAAGTAAATTTTGGTCTTCATTTCTGGAAGACTGGATTTAAATTAGACTAAAATCAAAGCCAAAATTTCTAGAAAGATTTTTGTCTGACAAGGAGGATGCATCGGTGCAGACCGTATGTCTCCATCACCTCGTACATGTCGGCCACATGGCTAGTCCATGAATTTTACGGACCCTAGGACAACACACACCAAGGGACGCTTGCTTAAAGTGGCCCATCTTTTTTGAGATCAAGGGGGGCAATACCCCCCTACGCTAGAAAATACCTTAAAAATATGTTTAGTATGTATGCTAAAATTTTAAAGACTACTTAAATTTTAAGCATCATTATCGTTTTAGGCCTAAAGTATAATGACATTCAATCAGTATTATTATTGTTTTATAACCAAAACAAGAAAAACAAGCCAGCTCGCTTGCTCCCGAAAACAAGATGCTTCTTTACGTGCATGCATGCTCCCGACGGTATGAGTGTTGCGAACAGACTAAGTTATACAAAGGGAAGAAAAACATACTTAGAAATGTAAGATGTTCTAGTTTTATAAAACAAATGTATTTAGACTTCTTTAATATGTAGGTTTATTCAGATTTAGAATGAATCTATACATAAAAAATATATATATATATATTTTACAAATCTAAAACATCTTATATTTTAAAACGGAGGGAGTAACTAACAACTTAATATCGTCAAGCCGATCAGCTTCAGAGGCATTCAGCTGGGCCACGAGGGAAGAACAGCCAGTCAGAGGCTAAAATGGTTTGCTGATCGCCATTAGTTAGGTTAGGTGTCTGTCCAGCGAAACACGTGTGCCTGCCTGCCGTGAACAAAATCCCCTTCTACACGTTTTGCTAGTTAGGTCAGATCAGGTGCGGGCGGCACGTTTTGCTGGCCCGGCAATGCACACCACCATTGGTCGGTCTCTCTGCTCTGCTGGCTGTAGGTGTAGCACGTGAGGATCATGAATCGGTACCCCAACCCGGCCCAACGACGCTACCTGAGTGCGGTCGACGATGTCAGCTCCGGCTGGCGGATGAACCACTTCGCCTCCTTTTCTTTCCAAAAGAAATCCTCCAAACAGTTTGGTCCCGATCGGGTGTGATATGGATCGACATTTCGCTACCAGATGATTGAAACTAATCATTTTTTTCGTTTTCCTAGGATTCATAAATACTTCCTCCGTTTTAAAATATAAGATGTTTTAAGTTTATATAAACAAAATATATGTAGACTTTTTTAAGTATGTATATTCATTTTAAACCTTAGTAACCTACATACTAAAATAAGTCAAGATATATTTGCTTTATAAAGTTAAAACATTTTATATTTTAAAACGGAGTAAGTACACTAATAGTAGTAGTAGCAGTAATACTTTATCTGAGTTCGATGGCTGCTGAGAAGGATATGGGCATATTGTTTTCCATCGTTTTATCACCGCAGTTCCGCGTTCTTTCGTGTTGGGACAAATTGGTGAGGACGAAGCGAGCGGGAGGGGCACACAATTAAGGCGAGGCGAGGTGCCAAACAGGACCGAAGCCGTAGTGCCGAACCTGCCACACGAGTAGGGCTGGACATAAAACTCGAAACTCGGCGAGTTTAATGAGCACTCGTTTGCTCGGCTCGTTTGAGATCGACTCGTTTCCTTAACGATTCGAGCCGAGCTGCAGTTTTTGCTCGATATCCTTAACGATCTAAATGATCGAGTTAACGATGTTCGTGAGCTACTCGTTAAGCTCGGTAACAACCAAGATACGGTCCACTTATGTTGCTACATGTCTAATCTGGCATCCTATCTAAGACAAACAACTGGCCATTGAGGAATACCCCATCTCCACCTTCTCGATCTAGATCTGCTGACCACGGCACCGACCGAGCCCTGCCGGCTGGAGTCCTTCTTGTCCGTTCCAGGCCTTCCTACTCACACCAATTCACATGGATAAGCGTAAGATGCCATCCAAGCACTGCTATCGATAATTATCTATCGTATTTTGATACAGGTATATATGTGGTTATAATTGTCGTTTTTAATTATCTGTATGCCTTTGTCTATGCATTTTCTTAATGAGCAGCTCGTGAGCGCTCGATAACATCTAACGAACTGAGCCGAGCTTTACTTTTAGCTCGTTATCCTTAACGAGTTTAATGATCTGAGCCTTAACGAGCATGAGCCTTAACAAGCCGAGCCTTAACGAGTCGAGCTGCTCGATAGTCCAGCCCTACACACGAGTGGTTTTTCTAGCATGCACGATAGATAAAGTGCATGCGCAATCCATTGATTTGCGGTTATTTTCTGCTTTAAGATTAGTGCAATGTTGTTATCATGTTTCACCACATTTCATAAAAACTACTTCCTCCGTCCGCAAATAAGTGTACATCTAGTTTTTGTCTAAGTCAAACATAATTAAATTTGACCAACTTTATAAAGAAATATAGAAACATATATTGCATCAAATTGCCATATTATAAAACTAAATTTAAAAATAAATCTAATGATATCAATTTAGTGTCATAAATATTGATGCGTTGTCTAAAAAAATTAGTCAAACGTAGTAAAGTTTGACTTAAGACAAGGCTAAATGTACACTTATTTGCGGACAGAGAAAATAGACATATTGACTGATAGTAAAACGGGATGAAACTGTGCACGCTAAATACCGTAGAGTGCACGGTAGAATTTCTTTTCTAAACCTGCCAAAAGAGAAGCTGTTGGTTAGCGTCACCAATGGAGACCAGGATTCAGGTCCAACGAACGCGTGCTGCCTGCCACACTGCAGAAAAAAAAAGAAAGACCGAACGTGACTGACCAACCGTCTTCTCAGCATAGGAGCAGAATAAAATAAGAATGAGCTATGGAAATTGCAGGGAATGTTCCCTTGCGGTCCCACCAGTATGGCCGTAGCTAACGATCCGAGGTTATGTGAATTTAGTTCGTACTTTAATTTTGTCATCATTGTTAACCGAGTGGACCGAACGATTTTCACCGGAGAGCCGTCCGATTTTTCCAAAAAAAAAAACTACGGCCTTCACCTTGTGTTATTGAAAATATGTTCAAAATCCAGCTAAAATGCTGCCAAAACTTGTGGGTAGTAAAAAATACGAGTAAATTTTGGTTTTCATTTCGGAAAGACTGAGTATAAAACATACCGAAATACAGAGACTGGATTTTTCGCTCATGACCGAACGCCCGTCCTTCTTAACTATTGACAGTGTTTCAACGTTAGCAATAGACGACCAATCACATGGCTATTTAAGTTCCTACTCCTTCGGATGCTGCTTCAGTACTATACCTCTTGGATATTGTATCCATGTCGCATTTCAACATAGTCATCGCTTGACATTGTCTCTTTTGGAACTACGTCTCAGTAGACTCTAAAAAATATATAGTTTCAGAAAAAATAACTTTCGACAAAACACATTTGCAACCTCGAAACGATCAAGACCGTCAATTCAAGATCCCTCAACTCACTACTACACAATTATAAAGCTTCCAAAATTGGAGCTTCCCAGAGGAGAAGCGTCAACTCAAGAATCCTCAACTCCCAACTAAGAAATTGGAGCTTTCACCGGAGAATCAGCAACTTTCAACTCATGTATGTCCGAGGTTTCAACTTACAAAACTACCAACCTTCAAAAGAAATGCATAAACCCAACTGCATGTACTTTTTCTCTATAAAACATTAAACATGTATTTTTTGTTTCATATATGTGAGTTGTGGCAGAAAATAACCCTAGAACACCAAAATTTGGAGCCCCTCTAAATCGTCTGGCTTGCCATAATGAAAAGAACCGGTGGCGGTGTAGGTCATGTGTTGTCGGTGACTTATCGCCTACGATAACATGGCTCTAGTGGCACAAAGAAAAAGACGAAGGACGGAACATCAACCACTCCTAGAATCTTATACACTTAGGCCAATGAGGGGTCGCGACGGGTGAGGACACTATGGTGGAGGGGCGTGAAGACGCAATGTGTTAAGTCTCATGTGGAACCCCCACATATAGTGGACGGGGCAAGAAGGAGTTGAGGGCGGCCGCCGATGCCAAGAAGAAGCTAGAGCTTGCGACCGTCCGTGCACCGAATCCGCATGCAGCCGAAACATCGCTGTTGTGCAACAGGACCCCCCGTCGCCACCCGTGGCAATGGAGGAATCCAAAAGGCAAGTGAAGTCGAGCAAAAGCTCATGCTCATGTTTGAAGTTTGCAAATTCTTACTAGAGAGAGTTCAGTCTAAAATGTGACATATCGCCTCAATTTTCATTGTTCATTGTTCGCTATCCGCTATCGTATATATACCTATCTATCAATGTGCACACAACTGTAGGGGTTCATAGCATGGAAAACAAAAAAATTCTACCGCATGCACACAAAAAAGCCAAGATCTATCTACTAGATTGTAGCAACGAGTCGATTAGAGAACTCACCCTCGAAGATTCCAAAGCGGTTAACGAGAGCAGATTCTCGTGGGTGATGTAGTCGTATACTTGCCGATCTCAACATCGCGTAGACGATCCTTCCGGCGCTGCGTTTCGGCAGCGCTTCCGCAGTCGGTCACACGTTCGGTACTCGATGAAGACCTTCCTCTCCCTTGTTCCAGTAGGCAGCGGAGGTTGTAGTTCTCCCCTCGTAATTTTGGCAGCACGACAGCGTGATGTCGAAAGTAGAGGGAAAATTCTGCAGGGCTTCGCCTAAGCCGGAGGAGGTTATGCTGGATCTAGGGTTCCAGCGATCTTGGTTTTAGAAGGTCAGAGATGAGGAGGTGGAGTCGGCGGCGGCTAGGGCGACGGCGACGATCCGGCCGCGGTGCAAGGCGGCGGCGCGGGGGCGGCGCTGGGGACGGCGGCGGCTTGGTGGGGAGGGTTGGTTGTGTGTCCTTGGGGCACCCCCTACTCTCTTTTTATGAGAGGGATGGCAGCTTGGGAGAGGAGGGGTTGAATCCTTCCCCAACTCCCTCTCCTAGTTGGCTTGTGGTGGAGGGAAAGAAGGATTCTTTCCTTCCTCCACTAGGATACATTGTCCCAGTTTGACTTTTCAAATTTGCCTTTTGAATTTCAATTTGAAGCTTTATTTTTTTTTTGTAAATGCCCAACCAAGTGACCTAGGACATGATTTAATCATTCCATTACTCCATGACACATTCATGTACCCTTCCCCGGTTAACCTTCTAGACCCTTCTAGAACCTCTCCAATGAAATCATCGGAATCATTGCCGAACTCCGAAATTGGACTTTCCTTATATGAATCTTATTCTCTAGACCATTCCGGATCTCCTCGTGATATCCCGGATCCCATCCGAGACTCCGAACATCATTCGGTCTCCCTACTTATATTCCATATCTACTAAACAACATCGAATCATTAAGTGTGTCTCCCTACGGTTCGTGAATTACGTGGACATGACCGAGACACTTCTCCAATCAATAACCAATAGAGGAATCTGGGAATTCATATGGCTCCCACATATTTCTAAGATTACTTTGCGATCGAATGAACCACTTACATACAATACAAATTTCCCTTTGTCTCGCGATAGTTTACTTATCCGAGATTTGATCGTCGGTATCTCTGCATACCTAGTTCAACCTCGTTATCGATAAGTACTCTTTTCTCGTTTCCGTGATATGTGATCCCTTGTGAGCCAGTCACATGCTTGCAAGCTAATTGGATGATATTCCATCGAGAGTGCCCAAAGTATATCTATCCGTCATATGGATGGACAAATCCCACTCTTGATTCATGTGCCTCAACACATACTTTCTGAATACTCAATGCCACCTTTATAGCCACCCAGTTACGGTGTGGTGTTTGATGTCATCAAAGCATCTTTCCGATGATGGTGATTAGCATGATTTCATGATCGAAGGAATTAGGTTACTATGTATCAGAAAGCTTATAGCAGACGAACTATTGAAATGATTTGATCTTTATGCTACGCTTATCTATAGGAGTATGTCCATCATAGCATATTCTTAATGATATGATCTTGTTGTTAACAACATCTCAATGTTCATGATCGAGAAACCACGATTATCTATCAACCAATAAGCTAGTATTACAAAAAGGCTTTACTAGGAACTCTAATTTAGTTTACAGATCACACAAGTATTAATGTTTCTGGTTAATACTATTATAGCATGAATGTAAACATTTATCATAAACACAAAGATATAATAATAACCACTTTTATTATTGCCTTTAGGGCATATATCCAACAACAACTTATAGCAAAGAAAGCCCAGTTAGAGTGCACACTCCACATATTACCTTAATTCCTGAGAGTATTTTATGGAGCAATTTGCCGATTAATAGTAATCAACCACATTGCATTCTTATGAATGAATGTGGGTCGCATCAAATTGGGAAATGATGGTTCCTATGATTGGCTTAAAATTGTCTAGCCAAGGTGTCGAAATTCTCTTCGTGGAAGGAACTAGATTATCCCTCATGTTTCCAACCGTTCTTCTCTGCTTCCCCCTCACCCATTCGCCCCTATAATGCAGGTTTCCAGTGCGTGAGAGAGAAAAATAAAACAAAAGAACTTTCACCAAAACACATTTGCAACCTTAAATCGATTAGAACTTTCAGTTCAAGATCCATCAACTCAAGCGTACGTTACAGGTAACGCCGATCAATCGTGCTAATACAATTCATTCGTCAGTTTAAGGTACTAGTACAAGCTCCGCAGAGCCATCTCCTTTCGTAGTAGGGGGAAATAACCCAAAATACCTAAATTTGGAGCAGACGGTGCTAGGCGTCCACCCGGGGATGGAAACTTCCATCCCCCGGGTCCCCAGCCGGTCCAGATCTTCACGTTTTGTCCTTTATCCTGTTTTTGCTATATTCATCCCGTATTTGCTATATTTGTCCCGCTTTTGCTACATTGTAGTAAAAAACGGTTCGTCTAGAAAATAGAATAAAAAAGACTGTCCTCGCCGGAGACCTCGCCAGGGACATCGCCGGAGACTTTGTAGCAAAAGTTTTGTTCCAATGTAGCAAAACCGACTTCACCGGAGACTCGTCGAAGACTTTCGCCGGGGAACCTCGCCTGAAAATTTGTAGCAAAAAATTTACGATATTGTAGCAAAACCATAAAACATATATAGCAAAAAAAATTCTATTGTAGCAAATCCGACCTCGTCGGAAACCTCGTCGGAGATTTTGTAGCAAACCCCACAGTTGTAGTAAGCCTATGGTAGCAAACCTAAAACCTCCGTCGTCGTTGTAGCAAGCGGCGACGCCACAGTTGTAGCAAGGGCCGTCGTCGCTTGTAGCAGGTGCCGCCATCGCTTGTAGGAAGCGTTGCTGCCAGCCAGCACGTGGCACCACCGCCGCCCTAGGATAGCAAACCCCCCACGCCTTTGTAGCAAGCGTCCGTCGCAGCGCGGCCGCCATAGTAGCAAGCTCCCTTGGCAGCGGGACCACCATAGTAGCAAGCGCCCGTTGCAGCACGGCCGTCGTAGTAGCAAGCGCACGCGGACGCCGTAGTAGCAAGCGCCCGTCGCAGCTTGGCCGTCGTAGTAGCAAGCTCCCTTGGCAGCGCGGCCACCGTAGTAGCAAGCGCCCGTCGCAGCGCGGCCGTCGTAGTAGCAAGCTCCCTTGGCAGCGCGGTCGCCGTAGTAGCAAGCGCCCGTCGCAGCGCGTCCGTCATAGTAGCAAGCGCCGCCGCCGCATGTAGCAAGCGTCCCGTCTCTTGCAGCAACGGGGCCGAGGGGTTGCTCCCGCATCCACTAGCCATACATGTGCGACGCCAACGATGATGGAGAGGAGGAGGTGTGCGACGCCGACAGCGGTGGAGAGAGGAGGTGGTTGGCGGCATGGCACACAACAGGTAGTCTATGGAGAGAGTCTGCTGGCGGGCGTGGGGGATGAGGTAAGCGGTGGCGGTGGTGCCGGCCGGGGGCGGTGCCAACGGTGGTGGCGGCTGGCCGGCTAGGGGTGGCGTGCAGTGAGGAGCTAGGGCGAGGCAAATCTGAGAGCCTGTCGTGCTTTGAGTCAAAGTTGAGAAAACAGGAAGAGAAGAGGATAAGAAGGAAGGGGACGGTGGTGGGACCCACCTCTCTATCTCTGTTTCTTATGCCACGCGAGGGACGCGTGTAGCCCGCTCGAGCCGGGGGATCGCGTCACAGAATCCTCCGAGGGAGAGAATCCTCCGGGGGAGAGGTATCATTTTCCATTTAGAGCCCCTCTATATGTCTTGGGTTATTCGTCCGTGGCCGCGTCGTGCAGCGTCAACACCACCAGAAACAGAACGACCGATCGTAACAATTGACAGTTGACACCGCTATCTGTTCCGCGCGCCGAAAGAATCCGAGTAGGTACATACGTACTCCCTCCGTTTAGAAATATAAGATGTTTTAGATTTGTAAAGGAGATGTATCTAAACATGTTTTAGTGTATAGGTTCAAATGAATCTAGACATTAAAAGGTGTCTAGATACATCTCATTCATAAATCTAAAACATCTTATCTTTCCAAACCAAGGAGTACGTACGTGCTAACTGCTGACCCACATCTATTCGGCGGAGATCGATCGATGATGATCGAGCACAACGACACGGCCACCGCCAGCCATGCATATCCTTCCGTTGCTACTACTAGGCGACGTGCGCGGCTCAACTCAACGGCTGTATAAATAAAATCGCAAAAAAAATATCAACAGCTCTGTGAAAATAGGAGTAATAAACTTGACAACTGCTGCTCATTATGCACGCTCGTAACTCCTTGGACATTTTTTTTTTGGTTTTGAGGGGATAACTCCTTGGACTTGGCCCGTTGGCCGTGTGTACACAAAAAATGTGCTCTCTAGTCCCTCTGCACACACACAAACATAAGTTGCTAGGGACTTTTTTTTATTTTTTCATACTCCCTTCCATCCATATTAGTCGACTTCAATTTGAATGTATCTATTACAAAAACATGTCTAGATATATCCAAATTGGAGTTAATTAATATGGGTCGGAGGGAGTAGCATTTTTAATTTTCGTATTTTGTTTTTAAGAAAAATGCCTGGCCATCGATGTCTGAATTCAGGGCCTGGCAGCACGTCGCGCTGGGGTGTGAGAATCCTCACGCTCGCGCGTTAGCGCACTTCTAAGAAAAATAAGGGTACGGAACTTGCACGGAATATCCCCTCGCGTTCTAGTATCGCGGTAGCTAATGATCCGAGGTTATGTGTTGCGTGTACTATCCAAGTTTTGTGCTGACAATAGCTATATATAGTAGTCCGGTCATGATCCAAAAAGGCAACACGAATTGGCCGTATCCGAGTTTGTCGGGTAGTAAACCATACGAGTAAATTTTAGCCTTCATTTCTAGAAGATTGAATTTAAAATAAACAAAAAAACAAGAGCCGGAATTGCTGGGAAAATGTGTGCCCATCCAGCCGGATGTAGCGGGGCAGACAGTAAGTTTTCATCACCTCGTACATGTCGCCCACATGGTTAGTCCATGGATTTCGGGGGGTGGGGTGGGGGGGCTAGGAAAACATGCACCAAGGGACGCTTGCTTAAAATGGCAGACCTTTCTAGGATCAAGGGGGGCAATGGCCCCCTCTCTAGAAAATACCTTAAAAATATGTGTAGTATTTATGCTAAGATTTTAAAGACTACTTAAATTTTAAGCATGATTGTTGGGCTAACACGCAGTCTAAGAAATATGTTTGACTATAAATTTGACTAACGAAGTATAAATCATATGTCACAAAAATTATATCATTGGAAAGAGATTTTAAATATCAATCCAATGATATAATTTTTGTGACATATAATTCATATTTCGTTGGTCAAATTTATAGTCAAACATATTTCTTGAACTACGTGTTAGCCCAATAAACCCGAACGGAGGGAGTAATCAAAACAACAAAAACAAGCCAGGACGCTTGGTCCCAAAGTGTATGTTCCTATGCCATAGTACTTTAAGTTGGTTTAAATTATGTTTAAATTAGTTTAAATTATGTATGAACTATTCCAAGGTTATGTTATGGTCTATTTAACGTATTAGATGCATTGCTGTTTCAAATATATAGGAATGCAATAGGTAGGTATTGTGAGCCAAATTAAATTTTGGGAGTTTGTTAGGAGTGGAGATTTTTTGGCTCTTTAGCTCTTGTGCTTGTTATTTTTTAAAAATCAAAATCATATTTTTTAGTTTCAAAAGATATGTTAAAAAAATCTCTATGTAGCCCATGATTTATCCCACAAACATGCAAAAAATCAGTTTCAAATACTTTGTATTCTGAGCTATACAAAAATAACAATAGTCTAGATCTGTACAAGTATCATTTCAAGTCAACAAGTTTTATCATATTTGTATTTTTTGTGTGGCCAAAATACAAATAATTTCATGTCATGATTTTACATGCCAGTGGGATACAACATTTATTATGTCCAGAATTAATTTTAGATATAATTTTAATTTTTAAAAAATCTTAAAATAGACTTTCGTCCCTCTTTATAAATAAAGCCAAACGGCCATACGGACACAAGGTGATAAGGGAGGACAAACCTTTCGAGCATTGCTGCTCAGGAGCCAAACCCAATTTCATGTTTGTTAGGGAGGAGACAAGCCTCTCGAGCCAAAAATCTCGTCTCTCATCTCCCAATAAGTGGTTTTGAAACCTCAATCAAGAAAATAATAATCTTTTCTTTGAGGGTGTAGTCAGTCGTGCCAAACGTGATTCGGGTTCAGTTTGTCGTGCTTCTTTGAAGATGCTCTTTACCGCATCAGAAACCACAGCTCAAAGAAAAAAAAAGATTCAGAACAGTATTCTTCTTCCTTTTTTCTTTTACTTTTGCGAGAAACAATATGCTTCTTTGAAGGTGTAGCCAATAGTGCCAATGCACTTCGTTCAGCTAAACCGTGCATGCATGCTCGCGACGTTATGGGTGTTGCGAACTTAGACTAACTTGTACAGAGGGAACAGGAACATACGGTACTTGGTAGCCAACAATTCTGAGCCATTGGCCGGTCTCTCTGCTGGCTGTAGGTGTAGCACGTGAGGATCATGAACCGATTCCCGACACGCTACGTGCGGTCGACGCTGTCAGCTCCGGCCGGCGGATAGATGAACCACCTCGATCGCCTTTTCTTCCTTTCCAAAAGAAATCCTCCAAACAGTTTGGTCCTGATCGGTTCGGTATGGATCGACATTTCGGTCCAAATACGCTAGTAAATACGTACTCCCTCCGTTTCAAAATATAAGATGTTTTAGATTTATGAAGAAAATAAATCTAAACTTGTTTTAGTGTATAGATTCATCCTAAAGTTGAGTGAATCTATATACTAAAACAAGTCTAAATTCATTTTCTTCATAAACCTAAAACATTTTATATTTTGAAACGGAGTGAGTAGTAGTAAACTAGTACTACTAATTTATCTTAGTAGTTCGTTGGCTGCTGATCGAGAGGGATATGGGCACTGCAGTTCCGCCGCGTTCTTTCGTGTTGGGACAAATTGGTGAGGGCAAAGCGAGCGGGAGGGTAGTCAATTAGGCGAGACGAGGTGCCAAACAGGACCCGAAGCTAGCTGCCACAGGGCAGGTTTTGTTGGTTAGCGCGTGACCGAAAGAGCCCAGGATTCGTTCATTCAGGTCCAACTAACGAACCCGTGCTGCCACACTGCACAAAAGAGAAAGACCCAACGTGACCGACCAACCGTTTCTTCTCATCTCAGCTACAGTAACAAAAAAGATAAAAAAAGAAACAGGTCAGGGATCTGTACTTGACCATTGACAACGTTCCAACATTTTCAGCAGAAGAATCAGCAGGCGATCAATCGCACCGTTAGTTTTTTTTTTTTTTGAGATCATCGCACCGTTAGTTAAGACACACTCTTCCGTCGGATGCTATCTCAGTACTTTATATCCCTCTTCGATATTGTATGGAGGCAATATGCCGATTAATAGTAATCAACAACATTGCTCATATGAATGAATGTGGGTCGCCTCAAATGGCGAATGAGGTTCCTATGACCGGCTTAAAATTGTCTAACCAATGTGTCGAAATTCCCTTTCTTCTCGGCTTCCCCCTCACCATTCGCCCATGTCATGCAGGTTGTCGGTGCGTGAAAGAAAAAAAAAGGCAAAACAACTTTCACCAAAACACATTTGCAACCTCAAACTGATTAGAACTTTCAGATCAAGATCCATCAACTCATAACTACACAATCATAAAGCTTCTAGTGGAGCACAAAAACCTCTGACTCATGAATTCTCATATATACACAAAAAAACACAAAATTGAAGCTTTCCACCGGAGAAGTCCTCCACTTTCAACTCGGGAATCCTAGACTTCCAACTAATAAATGGGAGCTTTCACCAGCAAATCAACAACTTCCAACTCATGTAGGTTAGATGTTTCAAACGACACAACTACCAAGTTTCTATAAAAAAATACATAAACCCAACTTCATGTACTTTTTCTCTAGGAAACATTAAACATGTACTTTCCGTTTCATGCTCGCGAACTCTGACGGGAAATAACCCAAAATACCTAAATTTGGAGCCCCTTTATACGAGTTCGGCTCGCTACTTTGAAAAGATATGGTGGCGGTACAGATCACTGTAGGGGTTCGTAGCATGGAAAACAAAATTTTTCTATCGCATACAAACAAACAAGCCAAGATCTATCTACTAGATTGTAGCAACGAGTCGATAGAGGAACTCACCCTCGAAGATTCCAAAGCGGTTAACGAGAGCAGATTCTCGTGGATGATGTAGTCGTACTCTTTCCGATCTCAAGATCGTGTAGACGATCCTTCCAGCGCCACGTTCCAGCAGCGCTCCCGCAGTCGGTCACACGTTCGGTACTCGACGAAGACCTTCCTCTCCCTTGTTCCAGCAGGCAGCGGAGGTTGTAGCACTCTCCTCGTGATTCCGGCAGCACAACGGCGTGGTACCGGAAGTAGAGGGGAGATCCCGCAGGGCTTCGCCTTAAGCCGGTGCGAGTATGGTGGAGCTTATGAGAGAGGCTATTAGTGGTCTAGTAATTAGACACACCAATTAGAGGGCTCTAAACCAATTAGAAGGCTCTAAACCGAATAGCTCTAAACCGGGGTCTAGATCTAGGGTTTAGTTTAGAGGATAGGAAACTTGTGTGTAGGAGGGGAGCCCTGCCCCTCCTTATATAGGTGGGAGGGGGCTGGCGCGCCAGGGGGAGGGAGGGAGTCCCTCCCCAACTCGGCCTTGGGCTGGGCGCCGGCCTGGAGGAGAGAAACTCCTCCTCCAAGTCGACTCCAACTCCTCTTGCTTGTTTCCCACAGTTTCTTGTTTTGGCAGTTTGACTTTCAAACTGGACATTTGACTTTTCTGTTTTAGGATTCAATTTAATCCTATATTTGGGACAGCAAGAACACTTAGTACATGATGCAATCATTCCAATATGTAATGACACATTCATGTACCCCTTCCCCCCCGGAGTGCCGGACAATCCGGAACCTTCTAGAATATCCCCGATGAAAACACCGGAATCATTCCCGAACTCCGAAACGGGACTTTCCTTATATGAATCTTATTCTCCGGACCATTCCGGATCACCTCGTGATATCCCGGATCCCATCCGAGACTCCGAACAACATTCGGTCTCTTTCTCATAATACCATAACTACTCAAACAACGTCGAATCCTTAAGTGTGTCTCCCTACGGTTCGTGAATTATGCGGACATGATCGAGACACTTCTCCGAACAATAACCAATAGAGGAATCTGGAAATTCATATGGCTCCCACATATTTCTACGATTACTTTGCGATCGAATGAACCACTTACATACGATACCAATTTCCCTTTGTCTCACGATATGTTACTTATCCAAGGTTATGATCGTCGGTATCTCTGCATACCTAGTTCAACCTCGTTACTGATAAGTACTCTTTTCTCGTTCCCGTGATATGTGATCCCTTGTGACCAAGTCACATGCTTGCAAGCTAATTGGATGACATTTCACCGAGAGGGCCCAGAGTATATCTATCCGTCATGCGGATGGACAAATCCCACTCTTGATCCATGTGTTTCAACCAATACTTTCCGAACACTCAATGCCACCTTTATAGCCACCCTGTTACGGTGTGGTGTTTGATGACATCAAAGCATCCATCCAGAAAAGGTGATATGCATGATCTCATGGTCGAAGGAATTAGGTTACTATGTATCAGAAAGCATATAGCAATTGAACTATTGAAATGACTTGATCTTTATGCTACGCTTATCTATAGGAGTATGTCCATCACATCATTCTCCTAATGATATGATCCTGTTGTTAATAACATCTCTATGTTCATGATCAGGAAACCATGACCATATATTAACCAACAAGCTAGTTTAACAAGAGGCTTTACTAGGGACTCTTATTTTAGTTTACAAATCACACAAGTATTAATGTTTCCGGTTAATACAATTATAGCATGGTATGTAAACATTTATCATAAGTGTGAAGACATGATAATAACCACTTTATTATTGCCTCTTTGGCATATCTCCAACAGTCTCCCACTTGCACTAGAGTCAATAATCTAGTTTCGAACCTTTGTGTATATAACACCTATGGCTTTCCGGTGTTGTATGTACACGATTGCTAGTGGTCAACTGATCTCCGGATCTGACACTTCCAGGTCCGTGTGTAATTTGCATGTCTTTGCGTCTCTACGCATCACTCATTCTCTAATGAGATGGCTTTGTATAAATTTGGTCTTTCGGTGTGACCTTTAGTTCTTTGGGGTTAAAACATGTTGACAATATTGTCGTACAATATATCTTCATAGTATTATCCCGCTGTGAACTACACCTAGTTTGATAACAAACTACTTGACACAAATGCCCTCTTTTGCTGCTATAATAGCAGTCATATACTTAGCCTTTTGTTGTAGTATCTGTCACAATGTCTTAACTTTGGAACTCATCCAAATCCATTATGGAACTCACTTTCAATTATATTGTGCCACCCTTAGTTTAGATTGAGATAAACTTAATTTGTACTTTGTGACAAAGCTAGTATCAATGTAGTACTTTTACAATGAACTAACCATCTATTTGTCACTTCTACAAATAATATACTCTTAGTTCTTCCAAAAGATCATAAGAATATCCTTACTATTGTCCAATGATCATCTTACAAATCATTCTGGTATATGCTCACAACATTTAGAGCATAGGACATATCTGGATTTGTACATATCACAGTATGATTGATATAAATACTCTTTGTGATTTCATACATCAAGTATCAATCTATACTTGAATCTTTGTTTCACTTACCAAGTGCCAATACACTTGAATATATCATCAACATTGAACTCTTTCAATCCTTTCTGTGCAACAAGAACCTTTCTTGTAGTTTCTATATTGAATTCATTCAATATCTCATCTATGTACTTCTGGCACAACCATATTAGCGTCTATTGATGCCAAATATTTGGGTTTTGCCTAAGTCTTTCATCGGGATGAAATTCTTAATATGTGTTTAATAAAAGATACATTATTTCCAATCAACAATATGTCTTCCACATAATGTATTAGAAACATGTCTTAGCGCTCCCACTTAATTTCTTGCAAATGCAAGCATCTTCATTGTCTCCGATGAAATTAAACTCTTTTTAACAGTTTCATCATAGTGAAGATTCCAACTCCGCTATGCTTACTTCAACCATTTGAAGTTTGCATATGTATTTAGCATCCTTTGAATTAACAAAACCCTTTGGACCGTGTCATGCACACGTCCTAGGTAACCATTCTATTAGAAGAACTTGTTTTGTTTATTCTACTACCACATAACAAATTATATGTATTGGTTGCTACATTAATCCGTCTAGACTAAAAATCGCTATGAAAGATCAAATCTTGTCATATACAACCTTTGAACATTGTTGTGAACTCTTTCCCAACATGTCGACTATTTCATAGATGTGAAACATCCATGTCTACTTCTTTATAGATCCAAATACGACTGTAAGGTCTTACACCTTTCTCGAGGGTCCTTCAAGTTCAAAACTTGATTTCTCGTGTATGGAACTATCACGGATTTTATGGCTTCAAGCCATTTTACGGAGTCAGGGCCCATCATCGCTTCTCTGCATGTAGTCGGTTCATTATTCTCAAATAATGATTCAACCCTCAAATCTTGGTATTTGATTGTTCATCCGACCTACTTGTTTCAATAGGAACTTGGATCTCCGTGACCACAACCTTTGAGGTACGTGAACCATGAGCATTGTTGCTGCCTTCGAAACACTTTTCGGCGTTGCGCAACTCTGCACATATAGCTAAGGTTCTTTTAACCTTATCAAAGTTTCTATTGTCCTCCCACTTAACTTTTCACGAAAAATTCCTTCTCAAAGAAACTTGACGTTTTAAGTGACAAACACTTTTGTCTCCGATGTTATGGAGGAGTACTTAACAGTTATTCGAAATAACATACAAAGACAGGTTCATCCGACTTTGGTTGCAAACATCTTTCTTATGCATAGCATACCAATGTTTAAGAAAGGACAACTTGGGTTTTATCCCAAACCATAACCTTATATGGTGTCATTTCAACGGATTATGATGGAGCTCTTTTCAGTGGAAAAACGGTAATCTCTAAAGCTTTTAATCTTTAAAATACAATGGCAGTTTTATGAATTACACCTTTCGATCTTGCCATGTCAAACAAGGTTTAATTACATATCTCGAACGCTCCATACTCTTATGGTGTTTCGGGAAATGCAAATCTACGGAACGATTCCTTAAATCTTAGGTATTATGCTAAACTTGTAACTTAAATATCTTCCTTTATGATCTTATCATAAACTATTCATATTCTTGTTACAATGATTTTGCACTTCATCTTGAAAGTCTTTGAACTTTTCAAGTGTTTCATACTTTATCCTTATTAAGTAAATATTCATATATTCACTCAAATTTTCGGAGAAAGCATATGAAGTTGAAATTCATCGCTCTTGACTACACATAATGGAGTTCGTACAACAATATGCACAAGTTCCAATAAGCTAGTCTTTCGTTCCCTTTTGGCCTATGAACGAAGTTTTAATTATCTCTAGGAAAGTTTCACAAACGTCATTTGATCAAAAATCAAAAGACTCCAAAATTCCATCCACATGGAGTTTTTTTCATGTTTTCTTTCCAATATAATTTAAACGGCGATGTCACTTCCTAAGTGATCTTTCAATCAATTTGTCTTTCGACAATTTTAGCACTAGTTTTATGGATGTGATTTCTCCAACGAGATTTGTGAATCATCCATCTTTTATGGATTACGGCAATTATTTGAACAACCCTTTTGTTCTCATAATACCTGATAAAACAAATCTTGAAGGCAAGCTTTGATGTTTAACGAGCAACACAATAACCCTTTATTTGTTCTCGATGAACATCATCACATATTCTTTTGCTAGTTCCTTAGGCCATTGTAGTTCATGAATTGTGTTGTTTCGTATGACGATTCACACCAACAAATTCAGTATCAAATACTTGAGAACCACATTGTTTAATAAGCAAAGAATATAGCCATAACATGTATATCATCTATATACTTAAACTGAACAATTCTAGTCTTTTCTTTTCTGCCATATATTTATGAGATTCTCTTTCAATATTTCCTTTTCTATTTGAAAGAATCTATCTATATCAATAGTGGAGTCATACATATGACATATAGTCCAAAGCGTGTATAATTAAATACCAATGTCTTTGGACTTGCACTTTGAAGTAGATCACCATCATCAAATATTTGGTGTTCTTTCAAATTCCTTTCTTTAGTAATCTCTTGGTGTAGTAAACTTTTTACCTACATCAAATATTCACCCTTATCATGGAATCGTCCATGATCAAGCTACTTTTAGCTTATAACGATGAATTATGAGTATAATGTTGCTATCCAAAACCTTTTGGAGGATTAGGACAACAAGAGTCTCCAACCTTTTTGCAAATTTTCATCAAATATGAGAACATGACTTTTGCCATATTATACTCTATCATGTTGCAACCAAAACTTCGTTTCAGATATCACAATATCTTCCACACATCATGGTTTCTGAAACAACTCTTTCAGATCCTAGATAACCTTGATATTAAGGGAATCCTTTGAATATCAAGAATCATGGATACAAATATGATACTTATATACTAACACTTGGAATTGTTACTCTTGATTTAATACTAATTATTAAACTTCATGGAGTAACCGGAACTTACTGAAAGTTTGCAATAGGACTTTTAAACTTTAGATTAACACTTCAAAACAATACGATACCAGTTCGTAAAGTAACTAACCAGAATTCTATAGTTCTATCATCTCAATTATAACTAAGCGCAAGGTGGTAAACTGATGCCAATGACTACAACAACTATGCAAATTCACTTTGATTTAGTTTATGATAAATTGAGTTCTAATTAATAATTAAATTAATCTAGGTGAACTCCCACTCAAAACAATATCCCTCACATTGTTTTAGTGATCACACGAACCAAATCCACCACATCAAAACCGATCATCACGTGAGTTGATGTAGCTTCAATGGCGAACAAATAACATGTTCATCATATCTACTATATGACTCATGCTCTGCCTTTCGACAATCCGTGTTCCTGAGGCCATGTCTGTACATGCTAGGCTCGTCAAGATCAAACCTTAGCTACCGCATAAGCAAATCTGGCTTGCTTACGTTGTATTCACCCGCGGAATCAAAGACACCCGATCATCACGTGGTGCTTCGAAGCAGCAAGCTTTGGCAACGGTGCATACTAAGGGTGAACACTTTAGAACTTGAAATTTATGTGTATAAGGGATCATCTTATAATGCTACCGTCGTCTACTAAGCAATACAAGATGCATAAAGGATTAACATCACATGCAATTCATAATATGTGATATGATATGGCCTTTCTTCTTTGTGCTTTCGATCTCCATCTTCAAGCACGAACATGATCTCCATCATCACCGGCATAGCATCAAGGTCAATGACGCTTCTCCATGGTTGTCGTCCACCAGCTTCAACTATTACAACTATTTTAAATAGACACGCAGGTCTTAACAGAAATTAAAGACAACCATATGGCTCCTGCCGGTTGCCAACTTACAATAAGGAACATTGCATACATCAAATATAATCACAATCATGGCCATATCACATCACTGCACACCCCTGCAAAACAAAGTTAGACGCTTCTACTTTCTTTGCATATTTTACGTGGTTTGGGGCTTTCCATAAGTGTCGTTCTAACTTACGAACAAGAACCACAACATTGATACTAGCATTGTTGATTACCCGTTGTAAATTGGATCTTAACTATGCTAGGAGAAACAGGCACCCGCAAAGCCACTTATGCAATACAAGTTGCATGTCAAACGTGGAGCAAGTCTCATGAACGATGTCATGTAAGGTTAGCCCGGGCCGCTTCATCCCAACATACCGCAAGATGCAAAGTACACAAAAAGCAATCTACAATAAAAGCATCAACGCCCACAATGACCATTGTGTTCTACTCGTGCAACAGATCTACATATAGACACGGCTCTGATACCACTGTAGGGGTTCGTAGCATGGAAAACAAAATTTTTCTATCGCATACAAACAAACAAGCCAAGATCTATCTACTAGATTGTAGCAACGAGTCGATAGAGGAACTCACCCTCGAAGATTCCAAAGCGGTTAACGAGAGCAGATTCTCGTGGATGATGTAGTCGTACTCTTTCCGATCTCAAGATCGTGTAGACGATCCTTCCAGCGCCACGTTCCAGCAGCGCTCCCGCAGTCGGTCACACGTTCGGTACTCGACGAAGACCTTCCTCTCCCTTGTTCCAGCAGGCAGCGGAGGTTGTAGCACTCTCCTCGTGATTCCGGCAGCACAACGGCGTGGTACCGGAAGTAGAGGGGAGATCCCGCAGGGCTTCGCCTTAAGCCGGTGCGAGTATGGTGGAGCTTATGAGAGAGGCTATTAGTGGTCTAGTAATTAGACACACCAATTAGAGGGCTCTAAACCAATTAGAAGGCTCTAAACCGAATAGCTCTAAACCGGGGTCTAGATCTAGGGTTTAGTTTAGAGGATAGGAAACTTGTGTGTAGGAGGGGAGCCCTGCCCCTCCTTATATAGGTGGGAGGGGGCTGGCGCGCCAGGGGGAGGGAGGGAGTCCCTCCCCAACTCGGCCTTGGGCTGGGCGCCGGCCTGGAGGAGAGAAACTCCTCCTCCAAGTCGACTCCAACTCCTCTTGCTTGTTTCCCACAGTTTCTTGTTTTGGCAGTTTGACTTTCAAACTGGACATTTGACTTTTCTGTTTTAGGATTCAATTTAATCCTATATTTGGGACAGCAAGAACACTTAGTACATGATGCAATCATTCCAATATGTAATGACACATTCATGTACCCCTTCCCCCCCGGAGTGCCGGACAATCCGGAACCTTCTAGAATATCCCCGATGAAAACACCGGAATCATTCCCGAACTCCGAAACGGGACTTTCCTTATATGAATCTTATTCTCCGGACCATTCCGGATCACCTCGTGATATCCCGGATCCCATCCGAGACTCCGAACAACATTCGGTCTCTTTCTCATAATACCATAACTACTCAAACAACGTCGAATCCTTAAGTGTGTCTCCCTACGGTTCGTGAATTATGCGGACATGATCGAGACACTTCTCCGAACAATAACCAATAGAGGAATCTGGAAATTCATATGGCTCCCACATATTTCTACGATTACTTTGCGATCGAATGAACCACTTACATACGATACCAATTTCCCTTTGTCTCACGATATGTTACTTATCCAAGGTTATGATCGTCGGTATCTCTGCATACCTAGTTCAACCTCGTTACTGATAAGTACTCTTTTCTCGTTCCCGTGATATGTGATCCCTTGTGACCAAGTCACATGCTTGCAAGCTAATTGGATGACATTTCACCGAGAGGGCCCAGAGTATATCTATCCGTCATGCGGATGGACAAATCCCACTCTTGATCCATGTGTTTCAACCAATACTTTCCGAACACGCAATGCCACCTTTATAGCCACCCTGTTACGGTGTGGTGTTTGATGACATCAAAGCATCCATCCAGAAAAGGTGATATGCATGATCTCATGGTCGAAGGAATTAGGTTACTATGTATCAGAAAGCATATAGCAATTGAACTATTGAAATGACTTGATCTTTATGCTACGCTTATCTATAGGAGTATGTCCATCACATCATTCTCCTAATGATATGATCCTGTTGTTAATAACATCTCTATGTTCATGATCAGGAAACCATGACCATATATTAACCAACAAGCTAGTTTAACAAGAGGCTTTACTAGGGACTCTTATTTTAGTTTACAAATCACACAAGTATTAATGTTTCCGGTTAATACAATTATAGCATGGTATGTAAACATTTATCATAAGTGTGAAGACATGATAATAACCACTTTATTATTGCCTCTTGGGCATATCTCCAACAATCACATGTTGACAATGAAGTTGATTTGTTCGGTGGGCAACGCGGATCTATTGGCAAAAAGAAAAGACGGAATACTCAAAAGTGGGAAGATCTCTCAATGAATAGTTAGTGGTCTATGATGGCGGGGCGTCCTATCCCCAACCGCAAAGCTGTTGTCTCCCTCACTTTGTTGACCTATTGGGAGATATGGAACGAAAAAAATGCCCGGATCTTCCACAACAAGAACGCGCCTTTATTTATAGTTATAGAAAAGATTAAGAAAGAAGCTTGCTTGTGGGTTTTAGCATGTGCTAAGAGATTGAGTGAAATAATATCAGGAGGAGAGTATGCTTTTGTAATAAGCGGATTTTATATTTTTATTGTAAAACTTCTCTTTAATAATTAATAGGTTGGGGCAAAACTTTTGCCCCGTTACCGCTGGTGGAAGAGGGAGCCGCGGTGGAAAGAGGACATTGTGGAGACGGGCCGTGCTAGTGACACTACATGATCAGATTGCTAGGCCGACGGCAAAATGCTCTCGGCGTAGGCCCAATTGTCGTCGGGGTATGCTATGCCGAGGGTTGCCGTCGACGTAGCCTCCTCGGCGAAACTCTCCTCCAGCGGAGCAAAAATAACCGTCGGCAAACGACTTTGCCGACAGCCGTGGCGGGCCCGTCGACGTACTAGCCGTCGCCGAACGGCGAGGATGCCGTTACACGGCCGGCTAACGGCGCGGCTGGTACGCCGATGGCCCGGCCCTCGGCGTATGGCAAGGTGTACACCGGTGGCCACGCCCTTGGCGTACGTGCAGCACGTGGCAGGCGCTGGGCTTTCCAGGCCGTGAGCTGGGCCGACGGTCGCGGCCCTCGGCGTATAGACAGTCATAATGACCCTCGGCGCACCGGTGACCATATGTCACAGAGCTAGGCTTACGTCGACGACATGGCCCTCGACGTATCCCCTGCCTAGATTTTTTTGCGGTATCTCTACAACTTTATTTCACAGTAATTCACATCAATATTGAACATGTATTTCACAGTAATTCAAACAAGATCACATCATTTATAGACGGGCCATACGCCGTGTACGCCGAGGTTGACCGTCGGCGTAGTCTATGCCGACGGAGCCTATGGTGGCTCTCGGCATACTGCTGACGCCGTTAGGGGTCCGTCCCGGCCTTGCTGGCTAGTGCCACGCGGTCACCCGTACGCCGAGGGCTAGTCCACGCCGACGGCAAGGCTATGCTACGCCGAGGGCTCGGAAGCTGGGCTAGCCTGGCCCTTTGGCCGTCGGCATAGCGGCCGGCTGTCGGCGCACCGCGCGATTCCTGTACTGTGAAGGGAAGATAGGGCAGTGTGTTGCATGGACCCCCATGCACAGGGGAAGCGTTGCCTGAAAACGATTGCCATAATTCGTTGAACGGAGCATGCTCATCGGCAGATTATGCGAAATATCTCTCTCTCTCTCCCAGAAAAGGGGACACAAACGTATGTTACGGGTAACGCCAATAATCGCGCTAATGCAATTCATTCGTCAGTTTATGGTAGTACTGTACAAGCATATAAGTACTCCCGTCCGTGGCCGTCGTGCCACCAGAAACAGAACGACCGATCGCGACACCGGCCGCTATCCGTTCCATCATGCGCCGAAAGAGTCCGAGTACATACGTGCTGACTGCTGACCCACATCTACTCGGCGGAGATCGATTGATGGGCGAGCAAAAGGACACGGCCCACAGCCAGCCAGCCATATATATCCTCCCGTTGCCACTCTCGCTACCCAGGCGATCAGCGACGTGCAGGGCTCAACTCAACGGCTGTATAATAAAATCGCAAATAAAATATCAACAGCTGTGTGAAAGTAATACTAGATAATAATAACCTGACAGTTGCTGCTCTTTATGCACGCCCGTAACTCCTTGGACTTTTTTTTTTGTGTGTGCGTGGGGATAACTCTCCTTGGACTTGGCCGTATGTAGTGCTCCCCAGCCAGTGGGGAGGGGATCCGGTCAGATCGTGTGTTAATTCGATCGCTATCACGGTACTTAATGATATATCAGCGTTGAAATGGTATTTTGTAATTGAACATTTCTTCTCTAGTCTACCAGTGGCTAAAAAGCATATATGTGCAGCTCGTGCGAAAACGATCTTGCAATCGTTAATTTCACTGGAGAAGAATATCTTTGACCCATTTTCTAACAAATTAATGTGCCAGCCGGGGAGAATGATACGGGTGCTGGCAGAGAGCTATTCACAATATATTCCAAGTCTGTCGTTTGTACCGGCGGGCGAGAACAATCTCTGCAACGACGAAAAAACTTAAAAAAACTTTGTTTAACTAGAGTCAACTTGGAAAACAGATGAATTTAGGTTTTTTGTGTGTGAAAAGTACCAGAATCAATTAAGGTTCACCAGAAGTATAAAGCACCCCAAAAGCAATAAAATTTCTATTGAGGTCATTGGACTACTGAATGGCCACTATCACCGCCAGAATAAGCCATCGTCGCTCCATGCATAACTTATGCAATAGTTAGTTTCTTTGGACGAACAAGATTAAATCATCCTAAATAGTAGTATCATACAAAGTAAAGAAAAACAACAATACAATTACACAACTATGGGCATGTCTTGTGTGTTTAGTGGGATGTAAATTCTACCTTTGCAATAGATTATATACAAAAAGTAGGCAACCGGATAGTGAAATATGTAGAAAGTTCAACCAAGCTTGATTACCGTGACCCAACTCGGTGTGTAGCCTAAAACTTTTAGCCGTCTACATCCATAAATATCTCAAGGCATCACCCTCCATGGAAAAAAGCAATGTGTAATCATCTAACGTCGCCCTCTAAAGAAGGAGAAATGTTCGATCATCAACCGGACCGAATACCATCGAACCGATTTGTTACTATTGACCATGTCAATTTCCACACCGCTAAAATAAAATAAACCAATAAAAAGAACATACAAACATAAAATTCATTTTTATAGAAAATACTAGACAAATGACTGTGGTATTCTAGCCATCATCACATAACTAAGTTCTAGATCGATCCCTCGCGGCGTTATTGTTCACCTCTTACCTTTTTATGCCCCCTCGGCCAATCTAGTTTCTTGTTACTTTGCCATATGCTACCACCACCTCCGTCGTCCCCCTTCGAGGCGCCCATGGCCGAGTGGCCGCATCTTATGGCTATCTGCATCCACAAAGAGGAATTTCTTGCCGATGAAGATAATATTTTCTCCCGCCATCACCTCCCCGTAACCTAGGCGTCAACTCTGACGCCACCCAAAGTGTTGTTGCACAATACATCGAACGACGTGGAACACATCGCGTTGGAGAACCAACACATCGGACAACGCAGAGCGCATCGCGCTAGAGAACCACATTCCAAAGTTCGCGCCAAATATATATCCATTTCTCTTTTTATTTAGCAAGTGTAAATTGTTAAGGTACCCGCAAAAAAAATGTAAGTTGTTAGGTACTCGTATAAGGCTACGATTCTCACTCATAGCGTTTGAAATAAAGGAAGTGGAAAATCAAAATCCAGATAAAATCCTCAGGAGTCGCACTCTTCTTCGTTGTCCCCTCTTCGAGCCCCACCCTCCCCTCTTCAGAAAAAAGAACACGAAACGCCATACGCCACCAGACACACCATCGCCGATTCCCCAAATCGAAACACACCCAGAAAGAGGGACTGCGATTTGCTCCCGCCCCAAACCCTCGCGCCCCGGTCGCCGCCGTCATGGAGGAGGACGATCACGACTGCGACCCCGACTACCCCGCCGCAGCGGGCGCCGGCCCATGCCCCTGTTGCTCGTCGCCGTCTACGGCGGTCACGTGGCGGCGCTCCGTGAAGCGGAAGCTAGACGGGGAGAAGCGAGGCGGGGATGGGGAGGAGGAGGAGGACGGGGGGACGGGGCTGGCGCGGGTGGAGGCGGAGGATGAGACCGCGGCGCTGCGGGAGGCCTTGGGGGCGGCGCAGGACACCGTGGCGGCGCTGCAGGGTGAGGTGGAGGAGGAGCGCCTCGCCGCGGCCAGCGCCGCCAGCGAGGCCATGGCCATGATGCTCCGCCTGCAGAGGGAGAAGGCCGAGGTCCAGATGGAGCTCCGCCAGTTCCGCCGCTTCGCCGACGAGAAGATGGCCCTCGACGCCGCCGAGATCGACCACCTCCGCGCCCTAATCGCCCGCCGCGCGCGGCACCTCGCGCGCGTCCGCTCCAGGCTCCGCGACTACCAACAGACGTGCCTCCGCCTCGGCATCCCGCTCGCCGACGGCGATAAACTCGAGGAGCAGCCTCATGAGGATCACGAGGACGGCGGTTTCCTCGAGGGCGAGGACGGCGATTACTACCCCGAGCTCCGCTGCTACAACGGGGAGTACTACTACGACGACGGTCAGGAGGAGAGCGAGGAGGATGCGGCGGTGGTGGATCTGGAGCACCGGATCTGCCTTCTCGAGCACGACGAAGATAGCCACCTGCATGAACCGTCCCTGGAGGAAGAGGAAAACCACCTGTATGCAGATGAGGCATTGCCGGAGTCGGCTGCACAGGAAACGAACAGGCTTCGTTCCGACGAGGTGTTACCTGATGAGACTGTGGAGAAAAGGAACCACCTCTACAATCATCGCGAGGAGTTGCCAGAATCTCCAATTGCTGGATTTGGCGTTGAAGAGGGTGGAAGTGATAACGATGATGTTGGCAGCGGTAGCGACAGAGTCTACATGATTGACAAGGTGCATCAAGGTGCGGCAGCTCCTGCAGCCAGGGTACTGGAGGAGTACGAGGATGAGATGGTAGAGCCAGACATTAAAAAGCTATACATGAGACTGGAGGCACTGGAGGCCGACCGAGAATCGATGCGCCAAGCGCTGGTGGGTATGCGCACTGAGAAGGCTCAGCTTATGCTTCTCCGTGAGATTGCGCAGCAGCTAGCCAAAGATGCCACTCCAGGTGGCGCAGGGGTTGGGTCTGTTCCAGTCGTGCACCATTTGCGCGGGAAGCAAGCTGTAGGGGTTGCAGATAGGAGTGTCAGGGAAGACAAGAAGACAGAAGTTGTCAGAACATACTCATCGGCTGCGTTGCTTAAGGTATGATGATCCTTTGTGCTGACATGACACTTATGCTGATTGGCATTAATATATTCCCTATATCCAAAAAAAACTTGATGCACACTCCAGTTGTTACCTATACAGATTGTTACTGAATTAGCTGAGTCGTCAAGATTGCTTATTAGACTTTGCTTTAGTCTGATAGGTTCAAGTATTAGATAATTCATGAAATTGAAGCATTGGTGGTTCTTTCTAAAGTTAATGTGGAGCATCTGTGCTGATGTGTTGGTTAAGTAAAGCAAGTTCCAAATACGAAATGTTATGTATCAATAATCTTGCATAGATTCTGCGTTATAAGTTTGGAATGATTGTTGTCAAATGTTGCTGCCTTATTTGTTGCCATAAATTAATTCCCTGTCCTAGCCCTGGTCCCAGCTGATTTTAGAACGGTCATGTCTGAGACCTAGTTTTAGTTAATTTCAACCGAGATTAAATATGGCAAATTCAGAGTTTTTTGCAGTAGACTAATTCTGCTCACTAGTCACTAAATAGTTTTGTCCACCAGTTTCCAAACTTTCTAATTAGTACACAACCAAAATAGGATAGGGCATAAGAGTACAGAACCTAATCCATGGAAGTAAATTTATTTTTATGGTTTTTCTTATATACTCCCTTCGTTCCTATTTACATGGTCCCTTATCTTGTTTATTAAACTTCAGCCATCAATTTGACTGATAGTATATGAGTTACGTGTTATAAAAAATGTACCATCCGAATGTCTTTTTGATAGCATATGACTTATGTGTCATGAAAATTAATGTCCTGTCCTAGCCCTGGCTCTAGCTGATTTAGGTACTGTGATACTGTCCTGTCTGAGACCTAGTAATTGTTTAGTTCTGCTTATTAATCACTAAATATTGTGTATACCTGTTTTGGAAAATTCAAATTAGTACAAAGCGGGAATAGGATAGGATATATGAGATAGAACCTTTGGGTAAGTGAATGCTTATCCGTGGAACTAAGTTTTTTCCTACATGCTCGCTCCGTCCCTATTTACACGGTGCCTTCGTATTTTGTTTATTTACACTTTGACCATCAAATTGACTGTTTATACATGAGTTACATATAATAATATTATACCAGAATTTTTTAATACAAATTCTGTGATATATTCTTGTGGCATGTAACCCGTGTTTTTTGGACAATTTTATGGCCAAAGTTGAACCTCGAAATATGCGGGCGTCATGTAAATAGGGACGGAGGGGGTGCACATGAAAGCCATTAGATTACCCTAGTTGTCTCGTGCACATTTACATCTGGTCCCCCATGTGAACACTTACACCTATGTACCATCGCAATTGGCACAGCATGGCAGTGCACATTGAATGGGCAGTGGTGGAAGCCTGGACGACACCAAGAAGGGGGCAACCGAACTGGCAGCACAATCTATTTCAATCAATATCCTGCCCAATTCCTAGTTTTTTTTGTTGTTGTCCTGTCTTAGTGCTAGTTCTAGTTAATTTTTAAAATGAGGCCAAATATAGCAGATTCATACTGTTGGCAAGTGATTAACTCTGGTAATGTATGAATATTTGATGCAATTATTTTTGAAGTCGCACATCAGTATGAAACCAAAATAGGATAGTATTGTAGAATCTCTAACGAATTGAAGGTTGTCTGTGATGATTTTTCTTTTGGTGTTGTTGCACAGCTGCATGTGTGTGCCCTTGTGCTTTATCTACTGTGGCTGTTTTCTATTTTACTCGCGTTGCTATTTTGCACCTTGATGTGAATGTGCCTTGTTGTGATCCTTGTGGAGTCAACCATATACTTAGTCTTACTCTGTTTCCAGTGTTCTTGAGGACAATAAAAGAGGTTCTTGCCGTACATTAACTGTTTGTTGCCATCTTTTGCAGTGGGTCTTCACTTTATTTTGCTCTCAGAGAAAGAAGCCATCACCAAGCAGGTACAAGAGACTTTCCTGGGAATCTAGTTCATGAAACTTGTTTATTATATCCATAAAGCATACACTGATATTGACTGCTTATCTGCTTTGTTGATAGGTATACATTTGGCTTGTCAAGTAACAATGTTGGTTTGCTCGTGCTCCTGGAAAAGTGCCCCCGGGTTCAGAAAACTCTCATGAGAAGAAAGTAAAACCTATCTGAAGAAGCTGCTGCTGATGTAAATAGCATAGCCGTCGGTTGGGAAATCTGCATCAAATTGCATTATCTTATTCGGAGGTTGGGTGGAGCCAGTGTTGTTTTAATTCGTTATTTAGTTGTTGATTCCGCTTTGACCCCAGCGGGGATGAGTATCCTTTTGCTATGATGGTCCATCATTGTTAATGTGGGGCGGTTTTTGTGACTGCTTTTGCTCATTTCTCACCAGCAAAAGCTGTATGGATGTATAGTGCGCGTGTGACGCCAGGTGGTTTGCTGGCTGTTCTTTTTTCTTGCCTCAGATTGATGACTGATGAGATAATGTCGAGGAAGTTAGCTGCGCATTTGTGCAAACTGTAACTGATGTGCTCCTTTTTTGCTAGTGACGGTATCTGTTGAGTGCTGAATCGGTGAATCTGGGTTATCATGCAATTGCTGTGTAATATGGTTTGAAGCTATCATCTCATCTTTGAGTGACAGGCTTTGATTCAGAGCAAACCGGTGTCCCAGCTTCATATTCGGAGCATCTGGTTCGATTATTATTCTCACCGTTCCAGCTTCACAGGCTATTTCCAGAGTTTGAGTGCAGGACATCTGTGATAAGCAGATTATAAATTAAGGCCCAGTTCTTTTGGCGGCTTCTTCGAGAAGCCGCCCTACCCCCAGCTTCCTGGGGAAGCCGGTTCCAAAATTTTGTGAGGCTTCCAAATTAGTTTAGACTTAACTATTTTGGAAGCCTTGTAATTTTTTTGAACCGGCTTTTTCAGGAAGCTGGGAGCAGGGCGGCTTCTTCGCCAAAAGAACTGGGCCTAAGCCTTTCAGTCATTGGAGATGGTCTTCCTTATCGAGTTATCGTTTGCTCTTTTTTCGACGGTAATAATATCGTTTCCTTATATGGTGGGCTTATAGATTCACCACAAATTCGTATTTGGGCCGGACTGGCCTTCACTGAAAGGCGCAGGAAGGCGACGCAACGGTGGTTTTTTGAGCTGAGCGAATCTGCTCAACCACACCGCCTGCACCGCAGCTCTCTCGCCTCCGGCAACTTCACCCATCGATTTCGCTGGCGGCAACCGACGCTTCTTCTCCCACCTCCCCGGACTCGACTGAGGTGAGCTCTTCTCCTTCCCTTTCAGTCCCAATTTCTTCCCATTTCTTCTCTTGCGGAAACCCTAGCTATGTTCTTCACACTAAACCCTATCAACAGTTCACTTGTTGCGGCAGCGGGTCAACCCCGGCAGCTCAGCTCAGTGGGGGGAGATAGACGATGGGTGATGCTGAGGAGATGCCCCAGCGGTAAGATCCAATCCTTCCATCTAGTATTTCGATTCTCCCCACATTTCATTTCGATTTCGTGGAGTTTGTCTGCATATGCTGTGCTGGATGGTGGAACAAAATTAGCAGTACGTTGCAATTGACGCCGGTTTGCATTTTGTCTGTCGCTGCTGATTTTGATTTTCCAGGGTCAGTCCCGGGAAGAAACCATGTGTGGATGGCCAGACACAGCCACATTCCCCAGCAGCATCGATGGCGGCCGCCGTATCCAAGGTTCTCGACGACGAAAACCTCCTTGGGGAGATCATCATTCGCGTCGGCTTCCCCACCACCCTCATGTGCGCCGCCCTTGTCTGCAAGAGCTGGTTCTGCCACATCTCCGACCGCAAGTTCCTCAGCCGTTTCCGCAAGCTTAACCCACCCCGCCTCCTCGGCGTCTACATCGACAACGACACCGGGCCGACTCCACAGTTTGTCCCGATGCTGCCTCAGCCCCCGGAGCTCGCCGCCGTGGTCCGCCGCGTGGCGAGCCACAACTTGGGCGGCCACAAGCAGCTAGGGATCTTGGATTGCCGGAACGGCAATGTCTTCACTAGGCGCCACGGAGGAGGAGAATTGGTACATGGAGTGTACCGCCCGCTGTTCCCTGATTCAGGCTTGTGCATCGTACCACCGCTCCCAACCCCCCAGGACTCAGTCCAACTAGTTTGCGCTCAGATCCTCTCCAAAGAAGAAGAAGGAAGCTTGTCCTACCTATATGTGTTAGCGGAGTGGGTCGCCATCGCCAAGGCAAGAAATTTCAGGACGCGTGTATATATGTTGCAAGATGGTGTCTGGTGCATGCGTACCTCGTCCGCATTCAGTAGCAGATGCTATGCTTGTCGGCAATAAAATCTATATGACTGATGCCTCTTACGATGATATTGTTGTCTTGGATTTGACAGCCTCAAGTTTATCCATAATTCTGCTCCCACAAGAAGTGACGTATCTCTGTTTTAGAACCACCTTGTCACGGGCTGATGATGATTCCGGTGTATATCTCAGCTATATCCATGCCAATGAGCTTCAACTTCACATCTGGCTCCACAAGGGGGGTAACTGGTTGCTGGTCCATAACATCTGTTTGCATGAGATGTTGGCTAATTTGGGGATGCTAGATCACACGCTTGAGGATGGTCCTGTTGGTAATTCCTGTATATGCCATGTGGGGGATAATGCTGAGTTTGTTTTCTTCCAAATGCGTGGACACACTCTCTATCTAGACGTGAAGAGCAGAACGCTGCGTAAGGTGCATGGGGCTGCAGGAAATATTCAACCTTACAGTAAGATCCATCCTTTTATGATGATCTGGCCTCCCACATTCCCTGCGCTCAAGGATGATCCTGTAAGGTTTGCCTTTTTATCTTTAAATGATATGTATAGTCCTCTAAATGGTGTTACATAGTTTTGCAATATGTGCTGTTCCTTGCACGTTTTGATTTTGTTGTGGAATGGTGCTACCTTGTTAGGTATATGATTGGTTCCTTATTCTATTCTTACCGGTAGTATTACAAGGTGGACGTTTATGCCCTACAAAATTATCAACCAATAACATGTATAAGAGCTAAAAGTGTGTAGCCTTGTTACCGTATTTGACCGTTGTATTCTCTTTTCCGGAAACTATCACGAATACACCTGAACTGTCTCTCTCAAAAAAAAAAAAAAACCAGACCTGGAATATTAGCTTCCTATTTCTTAAACATAGTTGTGGTGTAACTTCTAATGCCTACCTATGAACTATGAACCTCAAGGTATGAGTTTTTTTAAATGAAAAAAATCAATGGGATTGCTAATACTCTTGTTTTTTTTCTGAATGTTTCTTAATTAGTCGGTCTTTTCTTTTTGTTGGACACAAGTGTATTATAGATTATATGCAGCAGGGTATGCTTGAGTTTATACATGATTTGTGATCCAGACATATCACCAAGAAAAATTTCCTTTTATACGACAAGTGGCTGGTTCAAGCTAATAGCGGGTAATCTGTGTTTGTGTATCAGGCGGTTCCCCTTGAATGATCAGATTTTTTGCTTTACTGCAATACACACTATAGCATGGAAGCATGTTTGTCTGTGATGGGGATGCATTTAACCTGAATAGGCTGTTGTAGCTTTTGGAAAAAGAAACCTATATTGCAGGACCAAATTCATTCTTTTGATTTCTGAGCGCACATAACATTTGTATGACTATCATTGCACTAGCTACTTCTGTTGTTAGTCCATTTGATATTTTGATGCATAGGGTGGCAAGAGCTAATCAAATATTCTGATGCTGAATTACCTGCATCCTGATCCTTGATCTGTTTCCAACCAGGAATGTCAACTGAAGAAGGATATCGGGAAGCTTTTGGATTGTCAGCAACAAGGGCGTCGTCAAGGAAGAGCAGAGAGCTACAAATTCCATGGTAGCAGTTATAACTCGGAGTTGATTAATTTAGTTAGGATGCTATGTGACTGGAGGTAGTCCTGTCTCTATGGTACCATGACTGTCTATGACCGAGATAGGAGATACCGGTTTTGTGAAGAAGACTCCCTGTATGCTTGTTTTAGTACCTACTATGTGGTCTAATCCGCTTGTGTTCTGGCAGTCTTGTGGTTCCATTGCTCGCTATGCTTGTTGACTGTGGTATTTGCAGAATGAGTCATCTGTTCACCACTGCGAAACATTTTGTTAGTGATGTGTAGCTCTAATCCGGCAGAGAAGAACGAACCTTCTGTGAGGCCACAGTCTCTACTGTACATGGACTCAGGGACAGAGCCAGGGGGACGAGCGGGGGCGAGCCACCCCCCCTCCCCCCCCCCTTTCCCTCGATAGCGATTATGGAGATCGTTAATCTTGCCTCAAGCGACTATGTCTATGTATCTTTCGTTCATTGAAAGATAACTTACTACGTAACTGATAGACAGTAAAGGAATTTCTGACAACGGTCAACTCCGATGAGGTTATCGAATTGTGTGTTAATCATTATAGTTTGGGGGCTAATTTAGAAATTTAGTTTTTGTTTTGTATATTATGATGTTATATCCACATAATTTTTCTTCTAATACAAAACAACACATATTCAGGAGTGTCTCAATGGAGAAAAAAAAATCCTCATATACGACTTTTATCCTCTTCGCCCCTCTCATGGTGAAATCCTGGCTCCGTCCCTGCATGATGGACTGCAATATCAGTGGCTAGATGGATGGCAGATTGGTAGGTGTTCATGCTAGAGCTGTGAACTATGGGTACAAAATCCACTGTTCCATTCTCCGTAGATTGAACAACCCCTGAAACAACGGCACAAATCTATAGTAGAGCATGACAACCTCAAACTCCATCGGACGCCTGGTAACGGCCATCATCTGTTTCTAGATCAAGTTCTCCATTTGCGTATGTCTGTTTAGGGCAGGGTTTTTAGTTTGTCAGTTTGTTCATCTAGCATTATGATCACACCTAGGGCCGCAGTTAACTGGAAGGTACAGTTGATTTAAAAAATTGAGTGGCCTATGTCGTGGAGAATGTCAAAGATGAGTCACTCCTTGATGGAAATGAAACCGATCTTATCTCTCGCTCCGCCGCCCTGATTAAGCAGGTGATTGTCCTTGTGCATCATGAACCTGTTCGCACACGAACACGTCCCTGTGTACCCTTGGCGCCGAGCACGATGCGCGGCAGCACACGCCGAGGGAGGCTCGCCGGAAGCGCGATACGCAAGACAATCCGGCAGGCGCTTTTGAGACCCGAAACCCCGCTCGCCCGGGAGGGACCCCGTCAGGGCGTCTTGGCGGCTATGGGTTGCCCTAGGTCGGCCTGACCGCCCCTAGGACCTCGTGGATTCACAGCCTCTAATCTTGAAGAATGACGAAGAACGAGAAGAAAGATACAAGGGAGAGGGATGCAAAGTAGATAAACACGAAAAAGTAGTACATGTGTTTGTTCGATTGGTGTTAGTTCAATCGGCCGTCACCCCTCGTGTATATAAGGAGCGACTGGACTTTCCATGCAAGAAAGAGGGTTGGATTCACGTTCAAAACCCTAGGAGGGTCAAATTCGTATGTGCTGGTCCGAACTTTCCATAACGGCCAAAAACTCGCCTTTAACTTCGTGACTACTTTTGAGGTAGTAAACTATCTCAAATCAAAATCTTGTAAAAAGAAAAGTTGTTCGTCTCGAAAATACGAAGAACTTTGATTTTGGACACTTTTCCATCCGACCTGATATTTATGGTCTTTTTCTCTTATTTTCATATCAAACTCGGATTTTGACCGAACGATTTTAGGTCTGTTCGATTGTATTTTTAATCTAGAGGTCGTATACTTGCTCATCTGAAGATATACTTTTTCAATTGAAGATAGCCCCAAAATAAAAATTGTTCATCTCGAAAAAACAAAAAACTTTCATGTTTTATGATTTTCCATCTGAGTTGATCTTGACTGCTTAAATTAAGTCGTAAGCAGATCGATCGAATTAGGAAGTTTCTGGGTCATCCGGTCCTTTTGCTCTCGCCTAAGCTAAGATACGGGTCTGGGGTCCGACGACCCAGGTCCATGCTAATTCGGTATATGGCAGTATTTTGGCTCTAACTTTTGTATACTAACTCGGATCAAAATGATTCAATAACCAAAGGTTTTTGTTTAGATGAGACGCATGACTTTCATGTTCGGCACTTTTTCATTTGAGGTCATCTTGAAGGAGTCATAGTTGAAGCCTCCATATATTAGTCTTCAAATCTTCTCTGAACACTAAAATAATCAACTATTAAGCCTGATCATGGCTTGCCTTGATATGGTGCATCTTTAATGATGATTAATATTCCTCGTAGTGGACCTTTTCGAGTGTGTGTCTCTCGCCATTTGCCTTGATTAGCTACGATCCTAAAACAAGTGCTAACACATGTCCCCTATTTTCTGGCAGAGCTTGCGTGACACAAAATAACTTGCTCCACTTTTAGTGTAAGGACGATGTCAACGCTCCATCGGCCATTGGTTTTCTTGGGGCGATAACTCTATATCAACCATATGTGCTACGAGCGATAAATATATATCGGCCATTTTATGTCCAAACTTGTTACCACTTGGGTATAATTTCTTCAACTAGTTTGCATTGAGAACAACCACTTTCATCTTGACGATTGATGGATACAATGAATGTTTTTATGAACAACTCCAACAATAATTATCGCCCCCACTAGATCTTTCATTAATGGCCGAAGCGGTGGTCTCCAATCTGGCCTTACCTATATTGTCGAAACAAAACATCGGTTCTTGTGAAATATGAAATATATCATGAATAACATGACAACCGAATGATTATTAAGCCAACTGATTTGCCCTTCAGTTTTTATGTCTAGATATATGAGGAATGATAAATCAATCTAAGATGAAATTCACATCTAGACATGTATCAAGATAAACAACAAGTGATTCGTTGAAACTTTGGTAAACCATGGACATTATTGCACTACTCACAACAAATCACTAGAAGTGTCAATATGTGTAGCACCTATAGCAATAAAAAGTTCTAGCACAAATAGCAAAGTTGCATATTAGGCCTGATTCTTTGTGCAAGATATTCTAGCAACATGAGACTTTATAAAACAGTACCATAAGGAGATAAATAAACAATACCAACGCATTGGCTATTGCTTTCAAAACTGAACAGTCTAAATGTAATCTCCATGGTACTAGAGAGACAAGATCAATATCATGCTCAGCATCTACGCCAATAATGAAATTAAAGACAATTTGGCCTTTTATATATTTTAAATATTTAGAAGACAAATTATCAACACATAAGCATAAGCACAATTGCTAATGAATGCATACCTTGTCTCGGTCTCAAATAACACTAAGGACAATGTTAGAACACCACATCAGCCATGATTGGATAATGATCTCACGGCGATATAATAAATATCGTCCACATATCTTTGCCCCAATGGGCATGTATAATCCATCCACCAAAGTATGTATAGCCGAAGTAAAAAAAAACAAATCTGATTATGAACTTCAAATATTCGGCCTCTTGGATTAGCAACAAAAGTGCAACTAATCAAATGAATAATGATTTGGTAATACCCTTTCATGATGTATAAAATTATGATGCATCCAAGGATCAAAATAAAACCATGGTGGGTAACCAATCATACCCGAGGATGAATTCCATGGCATAGGAATAAATGGTGAAGTAGAATAATATGGATGATGTGTTGACCGAAGTTTTTGATAGTGATATTGAATTCTTTGGCCTGATCGCTTGTTGGCTTTATTATTTTTGCTCTTCGCTTTTGTTGCCCTTCTTATGATAGGATTTCGCACATCTTCCTTGCCTTGAGGGTTTACTTTTGGAACCCATGCCATGTTTAGTTTCTTCAGATCCTCGGCCCTAAGCCGATATAGCTTCCTCTCTTGCCAATGTGATAAGCCGAGCGGGCATCTCGGCTGTGGTTCTGTTTCACATAATGACATGACTTTGTTAATCTTGGGCACTTTCGACTTGGCTGGTTTGGACTCCACAATTGGGACTTCGAAAGTTACTCGCTTCACTTCCTTGCCCTTAGTAGCCAACGTTAACTTGGCTGGCTTTTTATTATTTGGAGTTAAGTCTAAAACAACACACTTGCGTCCATCCTTTTTGATTAGGTATACTTGCTTGACCACTTCTTTCTTTCCCCATGAACTCCAGACCGATTCTATTCTATTAAAACGGTCTTTGACATGTGACTGTTGATCAATTTACCTTCTTGAAGCTGCATAATTTGGGTGAGATGGTCTAGAATTATATGGATAACATGCCCATGAATCATACCTTTCCCATGATGGATATGGATAAAAATTAGCATAGGGAGGTATCCACGACATTGGCATTGGTGGTCCAAAAGGAGGATATGAATTTGTTGCATTGAATTTCTCCTTTTGCCAATCCCTGTCTTTAGAAATTTGCCTTGGGGTGATCTTAATGATCTCTCACTACTTGGCCGATAAGAACATTTTGCTTCACTCTCTTTTTTATATTTTTCCAGGAGCTGTGCGAAAGTGACTTTTGGTTTGATACCCTTGTTCTTATTGCGCCCTTTATCTTTATTGGTTTTGCATGCATCGATCTTCGTATTTTCTTGTTGCCCCCAGTGCTTGATGTCTTCATTTTAGCTTCAATGGAACTCCCGCCATCAAGAACATTTGCAATATGCTATTCAACAATATGTTTGCTTGAAAGCTTGATCCCATCATCTTCCTTGTGTACCTGCTCATTATTATATGAATCAACCAGAGGTAGCCGATGCAATATCTTTTGGCAATCAAGACCAATCGAAATAGATTGGTCATCAATTTCTGTTTCAGCAAATTTCAATCGTCCCTTATTAACAACCGATTGTACTATTTGATAAAACATGATGCAACTCTCTATACTATGCTCGAACGAATCATGCAACTTGCAATACATTGTTCCTTGTAATGACGGCTTAGCATGGTGATCAAGAATTCTAACATAATCGATTTTCAACAACATATCAATGATTTTATCACACATACTCAAACTATAGGTACACCTTTGATCTTCTAACCGATCTTGTTGTGAGAACGGCTTTGGAATTGAGCAACCTAATTGTTTAGACTTTACACCACCCAATTCATCTATGCATTGTTTCCTGCACTTATTTTCCGATGTCTTTGAATACACTGTTATACTAGCATCAGCTTTCCCAAGAGACAATAACCTTGGCTTTAGGTTTCTGAAACCAAAAAGACTAAAACACATATGTCTCACTTGAGACCAAATGTTAGCCAAGTATGAAATAAACAAAGATATCCATGTAGATATAAAATGCAAATGAAACGATGGGGAAAAATTTGATTGTAATAGTTTGTTACTATCGGTCTCTCTAAATGGCTTAATTTGTTGACCGATATGTTCTATAAAAATTATATTTCTAACAAATAAATTACCTCTCTTGATTGGTCTTTCATAGCTTGTGAGAATTTTGCTAACAAATGTATCAATAATAAAGTCTTAACCACATCAGAATACAAGTAAATTATTTGCTATATGTACCTCTTTGAAGACGTTGGAAGAGTGTGATGGTTGGATGTCCTGAACAATATCTTGCTCGGCCTCTAGACAATTCTCCAACGCCTTGTCTTTTTCCTTTTCAGGATTTTATGCCTCTTCACTTTGATGCTCTTGATCAACCGAACATTGTTCAGCCATATCTTGTTGGTGTTGATGTTCACAAACTTCTTTGGCACAAAATTCATAGGGCAATATGTAAGATCCCTTACATCCAGAAAATTAAAGCACGACAGTTTTGCTAATCTGGCCATGCTCTTGATCAACAAAGCTAGCTTCTTCTGATTTGGTAGATTCAGCACATATATTTTCTGATTCGGCTTTTTCAATGTAACATCCCAGCATTTAGGAACTAACGAAGGGTAGATTTAGGAATCTGGAATGTTGCATGCATTCATCTATGATAATGTGGGTAAATTTTTTGCCAAATAAAAACCTAAAGTGATCAAGGTTTCTTTCATGCTTTGAGAATAGGTTTAGTCTTGAAGGATGATTGTTATAGACTTTGATACGATCTTTGTGGATTTATGTGTTTTGGGGAAATGAAGTTTGAATTTAGAACTTGAGTGTTTGAATTGTAGTTCAAAAGAATTTTGAATAATGTCTGAATATTTGATTCAATTAAGAGTTAACCAATAATAACTCAAACTTTATATAAAGAAGGTAATTAAGAATAAGAATCTCCATTTTATATATTCATTAAATAAATAAGTTACAAAAAATGTAACTTATGGAAATCATACACAATAATTACAATAATAAATAAATAAAGAATAATATTTCTTTATTGATCATAGTATAATCTTTATTACAAAATAATAAAATAAAGATTACAAAAGAATAGAACTAAAATTACAAAAGAATAAAGAAGATTACATAGGGTTATTCTACAAATAAAGAAGAAAACCTAAAACTAAAATCTTGAGTTCCCAAGTCTGGTACCTGCAAAACAAACACAAATAAAAAAAATAAAGAAGGTTAACGTTAAAATGGAATTACTCTCAGACTTGTCAGTGAAGTGCACTGATCAGGATTCATCATTGAGTAATCTTATAAAAGGGGCAAATTTCACCAATATGAAAGAATGTATCTTTCATAAATTCAAGCCATAAGGCAAATAACAGTAAAGAGGGGCAAGTTTCACCAGCCAGGTAGAAGTAACAAGATGAAAGTAACTTTCAAAATTCTAAACATATCCACATCTATGTAGCAGGCACACAAGAAGCACACACACCAAACTGCATGGTGTGTGCCGTCAACACCACAGCAGCAGCACAACCAAACAAAACTGTCAACACAGTCATGGGAAAACCAATCCCCACATCATTCCTTTACTCTTACACACCAAGCACATCAGCCAACAGCTAAACCAAGCACAACAGCCAACAGCTACACCAAGCCAAAGCTAAGCCAGATCAAACCAACCAAAGTCCAGGATCACATCAATAGGATGGTGACATAAGGAGGGGGAAGATCAGGTGGATAGCAAGACCAAGGTCAAGACATCAGGATCAGGAAAGATGGGCTAGATCAAGAACAAGCCAGGAACTGGAAACACCAGGGGATCACCAGATCAAGCCACCACAAGGGCAACCACTAGCAACCACAACACCAAGTGACAGTGGTGAGTAAATAGACCATCAAATGATCTATCTGTCTAAGATTAGACAAGCATACATGATCTGTCTCTTATTTAAACTCTCAGAAAGCACCCAAGTGGGGTGAATCCATCATTGAGTTTTTTTAAACTTTAAAGGCAAACAGCAAAGTACAAGGATCCAACTAAATCTCAGAACAACATCATTGATTTAGCTATCAAGCTATATTTCAATTCCATAATGAATATAGCTAAGATTTAACTTCTAGGCACATCTCTAGGATAAGAGTAGCACCTTAGAATTTAATTCTGTGGATCTATACAAGTTATCAAGATTACAATCATTTTTCCAAGCTTTGATTCAAGAAACAGTAGCTGGTACCACTACCAGAACCATCCATATGAATCAACTAGATAAAGCTTAAATCCCTAAACCTCAGACTAACATCATTGGTCTTAGGGATTTAAGAAAGGAAAATTTCTACTTATCTTTAAAGCCAAACTCATCTTAAGCTTGCACCAACCCCAAACAATGAAATAGAATCTAACTTGTGTGCCATCCAAAGATGGTGTCACAAGAACAATTCTATATTAATCAGATTAAGTATTCAACCTTCACAGATTCAACCAACCCACTGTAAATCATCTTCCTGTTCTTAAACACAGGAATCATAAACAAGATAGTCACCTATGTATATCTTCACTATTTCAAATCATTTGATCTCAAACTACATCTGAATTCTTAAGCCAACAGGTGTTAATACAGTGATTTCATCACACAACACTCACTGTCATTAACCAAGTAATGACAGTGGTGAATAAGTAAACCACAAGATTCCCAAGTATTGCTTCTAAAGCAACTTGATCATCTAATCACATAAAAAATTAATCAATAGAATCATTTGATAAGCCACTAGCACCACCACAGTTCATCTTAAGCAGCAAACCACAATTAACAATCATTTAGCATGCTTAGGGACAATCAACACATGATCCAATTCATTACTATCTAATCCACAATAGGGTATGAACCCTAAGTAGAATCAAAAACCCTAATCAGGACATGACAGTAACTAGGAAGGTCACCACCAACATCTATCATAGATCAGCTTAGTACAGAGAGCACGAGGGGAGAGGAATGACTCACCAAAGGTCCTCCCTTGAGACTAGAAGAGGAAGCAGAGGTGGCCGACGACCATGGCGACACGGGGAGCACACCTAGGGGGGCGCTGCGACCCATACAGCTCCACGACGGTGGCATAGCCACGCCTAGGGGCGAGGTGAATCACCACAACGCACGACAGCAGCGGCGGCGTTAGGATCAACGCTAACCCAAACCATAGGGTTCGGGACGACATCGATCTGTCGCAGGAGAGCTCCATGTCCAAATCCAGTTGGATAGGAGGGAAGAGCGGAATCGACAACCTCTTCCTGCACCACGGCGGCGGCCAGGACGGTCCACGACGGCGGGAATCGCCGGCGGCGACACCACTGACCACGGGGTCGAGGAAGGATAAGGAAAGGGGTGAGCTCGAGAAAGGAAACAGCGAATGAGTGGGCTGGGTGGGCCGAAAACCCTTCGGGGTGATTGTTTTGACCCTGCCCTATTGGGCCACAAGGGCCCAATAAGCCCAAATGGCCAGCCCAAGTCATTTAGAATCTGTTTTATAAATAGGAAAAGACCAAAATGCCCCTAAAATTAATTAAATTCTAGAAAATAAAATAAAAGTACAAAAATTATAAATAAAATATTTCTAGATTCACCACAATCCAAACTATCCAAATAAATTAAGATATAAAATTTTAGACATATAAATTTTATTAAGAATTTTGTAATTTATATATTACTTATGGAATTTTACAGAATTATTGAAAGATGATAAAAATAAATAAAAATCACTTTCCTTATATATTAGTAATGTAGTATTTTATAAAAATACTAAACAAATATTTAATAACAATTTTTGATATTTAAGTGATAATTCTTAAAAGAATTATTAAATCAATAAAAGTCAAATAAATGGAAAAATAAAATAAAAATACAATATATACTATAAATATTAAAAAGTAATATTTATAAATCCTTTATTATTAAAATAATTTTTATAATAATGGGGAAAATGCATATCAAGTTAAATGATGCATTACATTACTTTGCATAATCATTTTGCTTCTTTAAATATTGTCCTTACCGGGTAATAATGATGTTTTTGTAGACATAGAAGCTCAAGGTCCAGTGCAAGCATTAGACTTCACTACCTTGCCATCACAAGGCAAGTTCATCACTTGCTCATATCCTTTGAAGAGTCTTTATCAAAGTATTTGCAAATTGTGTGTTATCATATATACTCTAAAGAAATAAAATATTACTTTCACAAATAAAGAAATCATAGATATCATCCTAAGTGATGATATAATGGAGCAATAGAACTTAGGGTTCTATTTGCAACAATGATGATCAATTAGGGACTTAATAACCCCTGACATCAGTGATTCTAGTGCCGTATATTACGCGTTAGCCATGATATTTGGAATGGGACGGAGAAGTCAGCTGTATCTTCTTCCTCTCGCATGAAGCCGGATGTGAAGGTCGTGGTTGTTATCCTCGTAGCGTGCATATTAATTGGTAATTCGTAGAGGATATGCAGCATATGGGTGGGAACCCTCATCATCCCACGATAGTTCTGGAATCTAACGGTTTGTACAAACCATTGCCGTAATTCATTATGTGGGCATCGTGTACACCAAGGAGGCATGTGAGGTCGCGAAGGGGACAGTGATTGGCTTGGACCAACTACTGGGCCCCACATCATGGAATTGTGGACGGGAAAGTACGCCCGGTTGTGCAACAAGGAGTTGATCTCTCATGGGTAAAGTAACGCACCTCTGTAGAGTGTAAGAATTGTAACTTGTTACTCCATGTTCCGGGAAGGAGCTACGAACGCGGCAGGAAAGGAACTCCATGAAAGTTCTGGTCAACCTGTGAAGGCTGATTGTCATAGATTTTTATAATAAAATCAATCTTTGAAGAAAGATTTACAAAAAAACCGCATAGTGCCAAGTGAAGGGTTTCGCAGCATAGTAAATCAAAAAAATTCTACGGGTGAACAAGAAAGCCAAGATCTAATCTAGGAGATGCGATCAACGAGATAGATAGATGAGATCTTCATACCCTTGAAGAAATCGCACAGCGGAAACGTTCAACAGAACATGGGTGATGTAATCGAACTAGCCTTCTCCTCCTCGCGATCCGATCCAACGCCACAAGTGGCGGCGCCTCTGAGAGATGCACACGTACGGTGCCGCAACGTCTCCTCCTTCCTCGGTCCAGCAAGTAGGGTGGAGAGATAGATTGGATCTGTAGCACGACGGTGTGGTGCTTATGGTGGAGAATTTTTGCAGCAGGGCTTCGCCTACGCGCAGTCGGGAGAGAGAGAGAGAGAGAGAGAGAGAGAGAGAGAGAGAGAGAGAGAGAGAGGGAGAGAGGTGGAGGGGCAGCAAGATAGCAGCTAGGGTTGGAGGAGTGGGAGGGGGAGGGTGCGCCCCTGCCCTCTTTATATAGGGGGCTGGCCGCCCCCCTTGGCCCCTCATCCAAGCCCTAGGGCGGCGGCCCCAAGGGTTGGAGTGGGGGGGCAAGTTTCCCCCCTCCTTCTAGAAGATCTCCCCTAGGGTTTCCCCTAGGCTGGCCGGCTGGGCCTTTGGGGCCTTGTGCCCCTGGCCCAATGCGGCCAGGGAACTTCCCCTTAGGCCCACGCAGGCCCCCGACAAGTGGGACCATGTTGGTCCCACTCCGGAATCTTCTGGTACAATACCGAACACTCCAAAACGATTCCGAAATCCAAAAACTGCTTTCCTTTATATGAATCTTATTCTTCGGACCATTCCGGAACCTCTCGTGATGTCATGGATCTCATCCGAGACTCCGAACAAAAACTCATAAACCAATTATCCATTCTATCCTAGCGTCGAGGCACGTTAAGTGTGTGACCCTACGGGTTCGAGAATATGCATACATGATCTTCTATCAATAATCAACAGCGGGGTCTAGAAACCCATATTGACTCCCACATATTCATCGATGATCATATCGGATGAACCACGATGCCAGGATTCAATCAATACCATATATGTATTCCCTTCGTCACGCGATATCTTACTTGCCCGAGATTCGATCGTTGGTATCGACATACCTAGTTCAATCTCGTTCACAGCAAGTACTTTACTCGTTCCGTAATCCGATATCACTTTGTGATTAACTCCTTAACTACGTGCTTGCAAGCGGTGTTGATATCGATTACCGAGTGGGCCCGAAGTATATCTCTCCGACTCGGGAGGGACATATTCCATCTCGATACATACAACCCAACAAGTACTTTCCGATCACCCGAGAGACACTTTTATGATCACCCTCACATAGGATGACGTTTGATGACCTCAAAGATTTCTTCCGATACCAGGGAGTTGTATTCTCTCATGGTCTAAGGAATACAATACTTGACATAAGAAAACGCTTCACAAAGATGAACACGATGACACGATCTAATTGCTCTGCTTAATTTGGGTATGTCCATCATATCATTCTCCCAATGACATGATCTCATTATTAATCGACAACTCATGTCTATGGTTAGGAAACCTTAACCATCATTAATCAATGAGCTAGTCCATAGAGGCATACTAGGGACACGGTGTTGTTCATAAACCACACAAGTATCAAAGTTTCCGCTTAATACAATTCTAGCATGGAATATAAAATTTATCATGAACAAGAATTATAATAATAACATCTTTATTATTGCCTCTAGGGCATAATTCCAACAGTCTCCCACTTGCACCAGAGTCAATAATCTAGTTTACATCTGGCAACAATCTAACACCCATGGCATTAAGGTGCTGATCATGTTTTGCTCGTGGAAGAGGTTTAGTCAACGGATCTGTGACATTCAGATCCGTATGTACCTTGCTAATCTTCAGATCTCCATCTGCTATATAATCTCAAATTATATGAAAACGGCGGTTGATGTGCTTGGTCTTTGGATGATATCTTGGTTCCTTAGCCAGTGCTATGGCGCCAGTGTTGTTGCACAATATCTCCAGTGGGTCCAAGGCACTTGGAACCACACCAAGCTCAGTGATGAAGTTCCTGATCCAAACTCCTTCACTTGACGCTTCTGAAGCAACCATGTATTCCGCTTCTGTTGTAGATCACGCTTTGCTTGCAGCTTCTCCAGCTCACAGCTCCACCATTCAAAATATAAACGTATCCTGTCTGAGATTTAGAATCATCCGGGTCGGTGTCAAAACTAGCGTCGACGTAACCTTTTATGACGAGCTGCTCATCACCTCCATAGACCAAGAACATTTCTTTAGTCCTATTTAAATACTTTAGGATGTTCTTTACGGTTGTCTAGTGTTCCACTCCTGGATCACTTTGGTATCTGCTCGTCAAACTAAGAGCATTGGACACATCCGGTCTAGTACATAGCATGGCATACATGATAGAACCTATGGCTGAGGCATATGGCACTTTGCTCATAGTATCCCTATCGTTTACCGTAGCTGGACACTGAGCCTTGCTCAATATCTTACCTGACAACATGGGCAATGAATCTTTCTTTGCTTTATCCATTCTGAACCTTTTCAGAACTTTGTCTAGATATGTACTTTGGCTTAAAGCTATTAAGCGTCTTTGTCTATCTCTATAGATTTTGATGCCTAATATATAAGCAGCTTCTCCTAGGTGTTTCATTGAAAAACATTTATTCAAATAACTCTTCACATCATTAAGCATACCAATGTCATTTCCAATAATCAATATGTCATCCACATATAGTACTAAAAATGTCACCGAGCTCCCACTCACTTTCTTGTAGATACAAGCTTCGTAGAAATTTGGAACAAATCCAAAGCTCTTGATCACTTGATCAAAATGAAGGTTCCAACTCCGAGATGCTTGCTTCAGTCCATAAATGGAACGCTGAAGTTTGCACACCTTTTTAGCATCCTTAGGATCGACAAAACCTTCGGGTTGCATCATATACAACTCTTCATCAATGTTGCCATTGAGGAACGCAGTCTTGACATCCATCTGCCATATTTCATAATCATGAAATGTAGCAATTGCTAATAAAATCCGAATGGACTTAAACATCACTACGGGAGAGAAAGTATCATCGTAGTCAACACCTTGAACTTGTCGAAAACCTTTTGCGACAAGCCGAGCTTTATAGACAGTAACATTACCATCCGCGTCCGTTTTCTTCTTGACAATCCATTTGCACTCAACGGCCTTACGGTTGCTAGGAGGGTCCACCAAAGTCCATACTTGGTTTTCGCTCATGGATCCCAATTCGGATTTCATGGCCTTTAGCCATTTCTCAGAGTCTGGGCTCATCATTGCTTCCTCATAGTTCGCGGGTTCACTATTGTCTAACAACAAGACGGGTAAGACAGGGTTGTCGTACCATTCATGAGTGGCATGTGACCTTGTCGACCTGCGAAGTTCAGTAGTAGCATTGCTCGAAGTTTCATGATCCTCGTCATTAGCTTCCTCTCTTGTTGGTGCAGACGGCACTGAAACAATTTCAGGTGCTATGCTACTCTGCAACTCGAGAGAAGGTTCAGTAACCTCGTATAGCTCTACCTTCCTCCAACTCACTTCTTTCGAGAGAAACTCCTTCTCAAGAAAGGATTCGTTCTTTGCAACAAACACTTTGCCTTCGGATCTATGGTATAAGGTATACCCTATCGTTTCCTTAGGGTATCCTATGAAGACGCATTTCTCCGCTTTGGGTTCAAGCTTGTCCGGCATCAACTTCTTGACGTAAGCTTCGCATCCCCAAACTTTAAGAAACGACAACTTAGGTTTAGCACCAAACCATAGTTCATACGGTGTCGTCTCAACGGATTTAGATGGAGCCCTATTTAAAGTGAATGCAGCGGTTTCTAATGCATAAACCCAAAATGATAACGACAAATCTGTAAGAGACATCATTGATCGCACCATATCTAATAGAGTTCGATTCCAGCGTTCAGACACACCATTGCGCTGTGGTGTTCCGGGTGGCGTGAGTTGCGAAACGATTCCGCTTTCTTTAAGATGCGTGAGAAAATCATAACTCAAATATTCACCTCCACGATCGGATCGTAGAAATTTAATTTTCCTGTTATGATGGTTTTCCACTTTGTTCTGAAATTCTTTGAACTTTTCAAACCGTTTCAGATTTATGTTTCATTAAATAGATATACCCATATCTACTTAACTCATCAGTAAAAGTGAGAAAATAGCGATATCCACCACGCGTCGAAACACTCATTGGTCCGCATACATCGGTATGTATGATTTCCAATAAGTCCGTTGCTCGCTCCATTATTCTGGAGAACGGGGTTTTGATCATCTTGCCCATGAGGCACGACTCGCACGTGTCAAATGATTCAAAATCAAGAGACTCCAAAAGTCCATCAGAATGGAGTTTCTTCATGCGTGTTACACCAATATGACCTAGACGGCAGTGCCACAAATAAGTTGGATTATCACTATCTACTTTGCATCTCTTAACCTCAATGTTATGGATGTGCGTTTCATCGCTTTCGAGATTCAGAAGAAATAAACCATTCACAACAGGTGCATGACCATAAAAGATGTTATTCATATAAATAGAACAACCATTATTCTTCGATTTAAATGAATAACCTTCTTGCAATAAACACGATCCAGATATGATGTTCATGCTTAACACAGGCACATAATAACATTTATTAAGGTTTAAAACTAATCCCGAAGGTAAAACTAAGGAGAGCGTGCCGACGGCCATCACATCAACTTTTGATCCATTGCCAACGCGCATCGTCACCTCATCCCTTGCTAGCCGCCGTCTATTCTGTAGCTCCTGTTTCGAGTTACAAATATTAGCAACTGAACCAGTATCATATACCCAGGCACTACAACGAGCGCTAGTAAGGTAAACATCAATAACATGTATATCAAATATACCTTTAATGGTGCCAGCCTTCTTGTCCGCTAAGTACTTCGGACAATTGCGCTTCCAGTGACCCTTGTCCTTGCAATAGAAGCACTCAGTGTCCAGCTTAGGTCCAGACTTGAGCTTCTTTTCAGCAGGGGCAACGCGCTTGCCGCTGCCTTTCTTGAAGGATTTATTTGCACCCTTACCTTTCTTGAAGCTAGGGGTCTTGTTGACCATAAACACATGATTATCTTTCTTGATATCCACCTCCGCAGCTTTCGGCTTAGCGAAGATCTCAGTGGTCGTATCAGTGGAACCAATTTGATTGCGAGTAACTACAAAACCTTTGTAGCTAGGAGGGAGTGATTGCAGAACTCTGTCAATGTTGAGATCTTCTGGAATCTTGCAGTCCAGTTGCTCAAGACATTGAGTGTAGCCCGACATCTTAATGGCGTGCTCACTAACGGAACTCCCTTCCTCCATCTTGCAGTTAAAAAACTTCTCAGAGATCTCATGTCTCTCAGAACGGGCTTGAGTCTGAAACATGGTTTTCAGTTCCTCAAGTATCTCAAAGGGCCTGGCGAACTCCTCAAAATGATTTTGAAGGTCCGGTTCCATATCAAACAACATGGTACTCTTAATCACTCCATAATCATCTTTGCGCGACTGATAAATAGCTTTTTCATCAGCCGACGCATCAATAGCAGGGGCGTCACCTAGCGCTTTCTCAAGGACATAGTCCTTTTGTCCGGCAGCGAGAATGATTCTCAGATTGCGGAACTAGTTGGTGAAGTTAGACCCATTGTTTTTAAGCTGTCCTTTCTCAGCAAAAACGTTGAAGTTGAAGTTGGACTTAGCCATTTGATCTACAAAATTTACAAGTACAATTTAGACTATGTTCATGATAACTAGTTCAACTTAATCAAATTACTAGATGAACTCCCACTAAATTCAACATCCCTCAAGTTGTTTAGTGAACATGATCCAAATTCACCACACCTAATCCGATCTTCACGAGAAGAGATGTGGTTTCAATGGTGGACAACAAAGTGTCGATCATATCATTCATATGACTCATGTTTAACCTTTCGGTTCGTGTGTTCCGAGGCCATGTCTGTACATGCTAGGCTCGTCAAGTCAAACCCAAGTATTTCCGCGTGTGCAAAACTGGCTTGCACCCGTTGTATGTGAACGTAGAGTTTATAGAACCCGATCATCACGAGGTGCTTGAACACGACGAACTTTCACAATGGTGCATACATGGGGAGAACACAATTTATCTTGATCTTTAAGTGAGGAATCATCTTATAATGCTACCATCGCGATCTTAGCATAATAAGATACATAAAAGGATAAACATCACATGCATATAATTTTATGTGACATGGTATAGCCAATCTCCGCGCCATGATCTCCATCTTGTGCGCGCCAGCATGGTCTCCATCACTCCACCATGATTGCATCCACCACGAATAACAACTACAACTATTGCTAACTACTTAGCGATAAAGTAAAGCTATTACATGGCGTATAAGAAGTTGACTCGCAGGTCATACACAATTATAAAGACAACCATATGGCTCCTGCCGGTTGTGAACTCATCGACATGCAAGTCGTGAAATATTACAAAACATGATCATTGCATACATCATACACATCATGTCTTCGGCCATACCATAGCACAAAACACTCCCTGCAAAAACAAGTTAGACGCCTGTACTTTGTTGTTGCATGTTTTACGTGGCTTATGGGAGTAACAAGCTAAGAACGATTCTTACCTACGGAAATCCACAACGGTGATATTATGGTTTCTAACATCCGGTGTAAATCCCATGACTACTATAGTGAGAGAAACTGGCATCCACCGGCCGCATGTGTGGAACAAGCCACACGTCAAGTGCGGAGCCGGTCTCACGAACAAGGTCGCGTAAAGTTGGCCTGGACCGCTTCGATCTCACTATGCCGCGCCATAAGAAATACACAACAAGAGGCTTGCAACAGAAAACATCAACGCCCACAACAAGCATGTTGCGTTCTACTCGTGAAACACATCTACGCATAGATCTAGCTCTGATACCACTAAAGGGTTTCGCAGCATAGTAAATCAAAAAATTCTACGGACGCGAACAAGAAAGCCAAGATCTAATCTAGGAGATGCAATCAACGAGAGAGATAGATGAGATCTTCATACCCTTGAAGAAATCGCACAGCGGAAACGTTCAACAGAACGTGGGTGATGTAGTCGAACTAGCCTTCTCCTCCCCGCGATCCGATCCGATCCAACGCCGCAAGTAGCGGCGCCTCCGAGAGATGCACACGTACGGTGCCGCGATGTCTCCTCCTTCCTTGGTCCATCAAGTAGGGTGGAGAGATAGATTGGATCTGCAGCACGACGGTGTGGTGCTTATGGTGGAGAATTTCTGCAGCAAGGCTTCGCCTACGCGCAGTCGGGAGAGAGAGAGAGAGAGAGAGAGAGAGAGAGAGAGAGAGAGAGAGAGAGGTGGAGGGGCAGCAGGATGACGGCTAGGGTTGGAGGAGTGGGAGGAGGAGGGTGTGCCCCTTCCCTATTTATATAGGGGGTTGGCCGGCCCCCTTGGCCCCTCCTCCAAGCCCTAGGGCGGCGGCCCCAAGGGTTGGAGTGGGGGGCAAGTTTCCCCCCATCCTTCTAGAAGATCTCCCCTAGGCTGGCCGGCTGGGCCTTTGGGGCCTTGTGCCCCTGGCTCAATGCGGCCAAGGCACTTCCCCTTAGGCCCACGCATGCCCCCGACAAGTGGGCCCACGTTGGTCCCACTCCGGAACCTTCTAGAACCTTTCGGTACAATACCGAACACTCCGAAACGATTCCGAAATCCAAAAACTGCTTTCCTTTATATGAATCTTATTCTCCGGACCATTCCGGAACCTCTTGTGATGTCCTGGATCTCATCCGAGACTCCTAACAAAAACTCATAAACCAATTATCCATTCTATCCTAGCGTTGAGGCACGTTAAGTGTGTGACCCTATGGGTTCGAGAATATGCAGACATGATCTTCTATCAATAATCAACAGCGGGGTCTGGAAACCCATATTGACTCCCACATATTCATCGATGATCATATCGGATGAACCACGATGCCAGGATTCAATCAATCCCATATATGTATTCCCTTCGTCACACCATATTTTACTTGCCCGAGATTCGATCGTTGGTATCGACATACCTATTTCAATCCCGTTCATAGCAAGTACTTTACTCGTTCCGTAATCCGATATCACTTTGTGATTAACTCCTTAACCACGTGCTTGCAAGCGGTGTTGATATCGATTACCAAGTGGGCCCGAAGTATATCTCTCCGACTCGGGAGGGACAAATTCCATCTCGATACATACAACCCAACAAGTACTTTCCGATCACCTGAGAGACACTTTTATGATCACCCTCACGTATGATGACGTTTGATGACCTCAAAGCTTTCTTACGATACCGGGGAGTTGTATTATCTCATGTCTAAGGAATACAATACTTGACATAAGAAAAAGCTTTGCAAATATGAACACGATGACACGATCTAATTGCTCTGCTTAATTTGGGTCTGTCCATCATATCATTCTCCCAATGACATGATCTCATTATTAATCGACAACTCATGTCTATGGTTAGGAAACCTTAACCATCATTAATCAATGATCTAGTCCATAGAGGCGTACTAGGGACACAGTGTTGTTCATAAACCACACAAGTATCAAAGTTTTCGCTTAATACAATTATAGCATGGAATATAAACTTTATCATGAACAAGAATTATAATAATAACATCTTTATTATTGCCTCTAGGGCATAATTCCAACACCAAGGACTTATAGTCCGAGGTGGTAGTTAGAGCATCAAACTTCCCACCTTACATATAATGAACTTGTTGGGTAACGCTGTTACTCATCCTTTCCTTTGATCCCTTGCTTAGACTCTGAGGATCCCGAAGACATGCCAATGTATGCAGCTGAATGTCAAGAAGATGTGTTCTATGAGGAGCCTGACCTGTCAGGAGGTGTTGAAGGAGTGTATTACGAAATCCGCTATGGTGTTGATGATCCGAGCAGCATGAACTCTATAGAATAAGCTGTTGAGCTCAACTCCTAGTCGGAGTTGCTACTTTTAAATCCCGCTGGAACACTTTATATTTTGGTTTATAAGTTGAAAACTTTTGAAGTCTTGAACTTCTGGTATTGTAATAATAATAATGTGTGAATGTTTGTAATATGGACCCGCAATGTTTCTATTGTACCACTCTGAGGGATGTGATATTTACGGAACGGGTGTTCTGTGGATGTCATGTCAACGACTATAGTGTACTACACATGCAGTGGTATGCTGGGTCACCGCATTCAATAACCAAATTAACCATCCTAGCCGAATCATTTGTACCTTCATGGGTTTCATCAGATTGCAAAGCTTCTTCTTTTTCCTTGGTGTAGTAGAGGTTCCAACTTGTTTGATGCATGGAGGAAGGGATTTGATGTACTGAAGATCATTCGCGAGCTTTGCAAGAAACTACTGCATATCTTCCTCCTCACGCTTTTTCTAGAGAGACTCAATTTCTTCTCTTCACTTCTTCCTGAGTACTTCATAAGCTTGGCGATGTTTCTCAGGTAATTCCTCAAATGTCGGCTTAGTGAAGTCATCGTTGTTACTCTCTGCTAGCTTTGTTTTTTCTTTGTTTGTACCAAGCATGATTTTCTCCTTAACCTCGTCCCAACTTGGATAGGCTTGCCCCCCGACACTTTTAGTTTCTTTTGGCCATGGGTTGCAGAAATTCTGCAATTGCGCAAAGGGCATACCATAAGCATCAACCCTAGATGAATGCACATGAGGTTTTACTGAACTCCCATTTATTCGTCCGTAACCATTGTGAAGGTGCGTAGCCGAATCCTGTACAGTAGTACCCTCGGCGCCGAGCGCGATGCGTAGCAGCACGCGTCGAGGGAGGCTCGCCGGAAGCGCGATACACAAGACATTCCGGCGGACGCTTTTGAGACCCGAAACCCCGCTCGCCCGAGAGGGACCCCGTCAGGGCATCGCAGCGGCTATGGGCTGCCCTAGGTCGACCTGACCGCCCCTAGGACCTTGTGGATTTGCAACCTCCAATATTGAAGAACGACGAAGAACAAGAAGAAATATACAAGGGAGAGGGATAAAAAGTAGATGAACACGAAAAAGTAGTAGATGTGTTTGTTCGATTGATGTTAGTTCAACCGACTGTCACCCCTCGTGTATATAAGGAGCGGTTGGACTTTCCGTTCAAGAAAGAAGGTTGGATTCACGTCCAAAACCCTAGTTGGGGTCAAATTCGGATGGTCTGGTCCGAACTTTCCATAATTGTTCGGCCAAAAACTCATCTTTAACTTCCCGACCACTTTTGAGGTAGTAAACGAGCTCAAATAAAAAATCTCGTAAAAAATAGTTGTTCTCTCGAAAATACGAAGAACTTTAATTTTGGACACTTTTCCATCTGGCTTGATATTGATGGTCTTTTCCTCTTATTTTCATATCAAACTCGGATTTTGACCGAACGATTTAAGATCTGTTCGGTCGTATTTTTAATCTGAAGGTCGTATACTTGCTCAACTGAAGATAGCTCCAAAATAAAAATTGTTCATCTTGAAAAAAGAAGAACTTTCATGTTTTATGATTTTGCATCCGAGTTGATTTTGACTGCTTAAATTAATTTGTAAGCAGATTGACCGAATTAGGAAGTTTTCTGGGTCATCCGGTCCTTTTGCTCTCGCCTAAGCTGAGATACGGTCCGGGTCCGGCTACCCCGATTCCGTGCTAATTCAGCCTTTGGCAGTATTTTGATTCAAACGTTTGCATACTAATTCGGATCGACATGATTAAAAAACCAAAGTTTCTTGTTTCGACGAGACGCATAACTTTCATGTTCGGCACTTTTTCATTTGAGGTCATATTGATGGAGTCATAGTTGAAGCCTTCATATATTAGTCTCTAAAACTTCTCTGAACATTATCATAATCGGCTATTAAGCCTGATCATAGCTTGAATTGATATGATGTCTCTTTAATGACGATTAATATTCTTCATAGTGGATCTTTTCGAGTGTGTGTCTCTCGTCATTTGTCTTGATTAGTTACGATTCCAAAACGAGTGCCAACAGAACCTTTGAATTATGATAACTTTAATAGTTCTGTATGGGACTGTTAAAGCAGTAGTCACTTCAAAATGTTGCTTTTGCTGCTTAATACAGTATGAATCTGGGTTATAACGAAATTGATGTGCATATATATATGTGGCTGATACTATCATCTTAGACATGCCTAGATAGACATGTTTTAGCTTATCATGCCTTTTTGCACCTATAATTCGTGATACTTCAGATTTAGAGCTTCTGTTACCATTATTACTCTTGCCGTTTCAGCTTTACCATACACCATCTATTTGCAGAACTTGAGTACAAGCCATCTATGTGATAAGCATCTTGTAGATTGCGAAGGTCCTTCATGCTTCGAGAAAATAAAAAAAACACCACATGTGCGGTCAGGGTTTCAAAAAACCATCACTATCCGCTAGGTTTTCAAAAAATCACCACTTCAGCACTAATACATAAAAAAAAGCACTGATTCATATTTGATCCTCAATAAACATCAAAACTGACCTGTGAGGCCTGCTTGTTAGGCTGACATGGCAAGCGGTAACCTTGTGTGCACCGGAGCGCCGTCGCTGCCATTTCTGGCAAGCGGTAACCTTGCGGCTCATGCTCTCTCATTTCTGACGCCGCCTAACGGTGTGTTCTGGCCATAGACGCCTCCCGCGTTTCCCAGATGTCCGTAATCCGTGTCGCCGGCGGGAATGCCAACGGCCAGAGGAGCAGTGCTAGCGGCGAGGAGCGGCATCCGGCGCAGACGACAACGGGGACCTCGGGCCAGCGGCGTTTTAGGTCGCAGCTCTGGTGGTTAGGGAGGAGGGAAGGTTGTACGCCCACGACGGCGCGCACATGCAGGGGAGGCGGAGGCGGGTGGTGGCGGGCACACTGGAGCAACAGAGGCAAGTGGCCACGCGCCTTGGGTCGAGGCAGAGGAGGGGAGGGGCAGATGATACAGGCCAAGGCGGTGCGTCACCCGCCGGGGAGGAGCATATGGATAGCGCGTTGGTCGTCGGAAAGAAGCCTGGTACATGAGGTGAGTCGGGGAGGCAACGGGAGCGGAAGAGGAGGCTACTCTCCGGAAGGACTAGGGACTGGAGCGGCGCGCCAGCAGGGACGATTTTAGAGGAAAACGTGAAAAAGAAGTAGGAAAAAATAATAAAAATAAGATTAGTTGATGTGTACATGAGTCCATCGTTGCCGCTTGCCACGTCAGCCTGACAAGTAGGCTCTACGATCAGTTTTGTTATTTATTAAAGATCAAATATGAAGCAGTGCTTCTTGTTACGTATTAGTGTTGAAGTGATGGTTTTTTGAATCCTAGTAAATAGTGGTGATTTTTTAAAACCTAGCCATAAATATGGTGATTTTTTATAATTTTCTCTCGGGCTTCGGTCATCGAAGATTTTTTTTTTTAGAAATAATCATCGGAGATGGTGTTGGGGCAATATTGCTTGCACTTATGGTGGGCTTGATGGTCCACTTAATAATTCTGCATTGGGCCGTACAAGAACGGGCTTTCACAACAGGCGCACGAACGCGACGCAACGGTGGTTACTCGCTTCACTTTACTTCGGCCAGCCAAACCTGGCCATCGGGCCGTGCCTGGGCGGGCCGGCCCGCGACACGTCAAAAAAGCCCGGCCCAAACACGGCCGCGTGCCGTGCCGCGTCCCTGGGCACGCGGGCCGGCCCGTTTAGCAGCAGCCACACGATATTTTCGATAAACATGCAAAAAATAGGCGTCACGGGGGTCGGACCATAGACCTGCCGGTCTCCCACACCGTACTCTACCACGAAACCAATCAAATCTAGCTGCTATGGTTCAGGTTAGGACGTTTTTAAGGGCAAATTTCAACGGGCCTGCAGAAAAAGGCCATGGCCCAGCATGCTCGACGTGCCGCGGGCCGGCCCGTTTAGCTTAGGTGCCGGGCTCGGGCTGCCAGGCGGGACACGTAGCATGGCCCGGCACGGCACGTGGCTTGGCGGGCCACGACGGGCCGTGCCGGGCCGCCCGTTGGCCAGATTTGCGGCCAGCTCTCTTTGCAAAGAAAAGAGAAGAAACTTCGCCCAACTCAGCTCGGCTCAACAGCACTTGCCCGCACCGGAGCTCTCTGGCCTCCGGCAATTTCACCCATCGACTTCGCCGGCGTCCACCGACGCTTCTTCTCCCATATCCCCTGATTCGCTTGAGGTGACCTCTTCTCCTCCCGGTCCAGTCCCAATTTCTTTTCATTTCTTCTCTCGCGGGAAACCCTAGCCTAGGTTCTTCTCCCTGAACCCTACCAACAATTTACTTGTTGCTGCAGCGGATCAACCGGGGGACCTGAGCTGAGGGGGGGGGGGGGGGGGGGGGGAGGTAGAGTGATAGGCGATGGGTGATGCCGAGGAGATGCCCCGTTGGTAAGATCCAATCTCTCCATCTTTCCGACTCTCCCCATGTTTCATTTCGTGCAGTTTGTTTGCATACAATTTGCTGGATGGTAGTAGGAATTAGTACTACGTTGCAATTGACACTGGTTTGCACTTCGTATGCGGCTGCTGATTTTGATTTTCCAGGGTCAGTCCGGAGAAGAGACCATGTGTGGATGGCCAGACACAGCCACATTCCCCAACATCGATGGGAGCTGCTGTATCCAAGGTGTTTGACGATGGCAACCTCCTTGGGGAGATCATCGTCCGTGTTGGCTTCCCCACCACCCTCGTGTGCGCCGCCCTTGTCTGCAAGAGCTGGTTCTGCCACATCTCCAACCGCAAGTTCCTCAGCCGTTTCCGCAAGCTTAACCCACCCGGCATGTACATAGGAAACGGGCCGACTCCGAAGTTTGTCCCGATGCTGCCTCAGCCCCCGGAGCTCGCCGCCGCGGTCCGCCGCGTGGAGAGCCACAACTTCGCCCCCCACAGGAAACTAGTGATCTTGGACTGCCAGAATGGCAACGTCTTCACCAGCCGCCCCGAAGGAGGAGTATTGGTACATGTAGTTTTGTACCGCCCACTGTTACCCGAGTCAGGCTTGTGCATCTTACCACCACTCCCAGCCACCCAGGGCTCACGCAATATAATTTGCGATCAGATCCTTCCCAAAGAAGAAGAAGGCGGCTTGTCCTACCTGTATGTGTTGGCAAAGGGGAACTACTGGGCAAGAAATTTTATGGTTCGTGTATATAAGTTGCAAAATGGTGTCTGGTGCATGCATACCTCTGCCACAGAGCAGATCCGTCCTATGCGGTCAAACGCCGATGCTCTGCTCGTTGGCAATAAAATCTATATGATTGGCGTCTCTAGAGATGGTATTATTGTCTTCGATTTGACAGCCTCAAGTATATCCATAATTGCGCTCCCACAGAGAGTGAGTTATTTCAGAATTAGTACCACCTTGTCACGGGCTGATGATGCTTCCGGTGTATATCTCACCCATCTCCATGAGCTTCAACTTCACATCTGGCTCCACAACGGGGACAACTGGTTGCTAGTACATACCTTCTGTTTGCATGAGATGTTTGCTAATTTGGGGATGCTAGATCACACGCTTGAGGATGGTCCTGTTGGTAATTCCTGTATATGCCATGTGGGGGATAATGCTGAGTTTGTTTTCTTCCAAATGCGTGGACACACTCTCTATCTAGACGTGAAGAGCAGAACGCTGCGTAAGGTGCATGGGGTTGCAGGAAATACTCAACCTTACAGTAAGATCAATCCTTTTATGATGATCTGGCCTCCCACATTCCCTGCGCTCAAGGATGATCCTGTAAGGTTAGACTTTTTTTACCTTTATATGATATGTATAGTCCTCTAAATGGTGTTACATAGTTCTGCAATATGTGCTGTTCCTTGCACGTTTTGATTTTGTTGTGGAATGGTGCTACCCTGTTTAGGTATATGATTGGTTTCTTATTCTATTCTTACAGTACTAGTTAAGCAGCATGACATAATGCTTGGCTTAAGATGTTCCGAAATCATTTGTTTACTGGGGTAATATTACAAGGTGGACGTTTGTCACCTACAAAATTATCAACCAACATGTATAAGAGCTGAACGTGCATAGCCTTGACCGATTTGGAATTTTAGCTTCTTATTTCTTAAACATAGTCGTGGTGTAATTTTCTAATGCCCGAACTTTCTAGTACGAATCTCAAGCTATGCTTAAATAAATTATACAAGAGATTCTTAATATTCTTGGTTTTTTCAGAATGTTGCTTAGTAGATCTTTATATTTCTTTCCTTGAACACAAGTGGGTCATAGATTTTACACTGCCAGGTGTGCTTGATTTTATACATGATTTTTGATCCAGACATATCACCAAGAAAAATTTCTTTTTATACTACGAGTGGCTGGTCCAAGCTAATAGTGGGTAATCTGTGTTTGTGTGTCAGGTATTTCCCCTTGAATGATCAGATTTTTTTTGCTTTACTGCAATACAAACTATAACATTTGTGTGACTGTCGTTGTACTACTTCTCTTGTTAGTCCATTTGATATTTTGATGCATAGGGTGGCAAGGGATAGTTAAATATTCTGATGCTGAATTACCTGCATCCTGATCCTTCCTATGTTTCCTTGAACCAGGAATGCCATGTGAAGAAGGATATCATGAAGGTTTGAGATGGTCAGCAATAAGGGCCTCGCCAAGAGCAGAGAGCTGCAAATTCCTTAGTAGCAGTTCTAGTTGCCGTTGTTGTAACTCGTAGTGGATTCGTTAGGATGCTATGTGTTGTCCATTGTCCTGTCCCTATGGTACCGTGACTATCTTCGAAGACTCCCTGTATTGTGGTTTCGTGAAGAAGACTCGCTGTATGCATGTTTAATTGCTATGTCATCTACTAGTACGCTCGTGTTCTGGAGTCTTGTGGTTCCAATGCGCATCAGAACCTCAGTTCCATCGAGCGCCTGTTTTTTTTTTCTAAATGGACGCCTGTACACTGCTTTTTCCTTTCTAGACTGTGCATTTGTCTGTGCATTTAGGGCGGAGGTAATAGGCTGATACAGTTGATTTAGCAAATTCGAGTGGGCTATGTTGTGGAGACTGGAGAAGGTCAAAGACGAGCCACTCCTTGATGGAAGTGGACTGATTAACCGTGTGAGAGTACTCCTGGTACATTATTCATTTCAGAATGAACCTTTAAATTATGGCAAATTCTACGAGCCTGTTAAAGCATTATTCATTTCAGATTGTTGGAAGTTCGTTGGGTGGTATTTGTGTCCAGCGGCATGGGTGCCGTCACAGAAGAGCAGCAATCTGCATTTCCTCTCGGTGTGAACGGTGCGCAATCGGACATCTATGACCAACAGGGCCTACTCTTGGTCTAGTTTTTTTTACAAGTTACCGTATGTAAATGAACATGTGAAACTAGCAAAAATGCATGTGATGAATATCAAACAATCAATACAGATAAGCAACTGGCAAGATGCCTGAATATGAAGAAGCTGCACAAGATTCCTGTTGTTCACTTCAACAACCTCTGTCTACAAATCAAAGAGGACTGCAGTAGACAGGCGAGCAAAAACAGCTCAACTGACAGTACACATCATTCCAAACTACAACAATGGAAGCGAACAAAGGAATTGGTTGGATCCGGGTTTTTTCCAGATCTGAGGAGTGTGGACAACGGCGTAAAAGCAAGTGAAATCTGCTCCGTCCGTAGCTCTCCTCGGTTATGTTAATTCTCTGCTATCTTTGGCTATATGTTCTTGGTTCTTGGTACTGAGTAGTAGCAGAGCAGCCGTCAATAAATCAAATCTGCTTAAGGACACTTCATGCCTGAGACTCGACGGCTGAATAATTATTGGCAATCACCAACTGAGCAACAAATGGCTGCAGCTGGAAGTCCAGGGTTCAGATACCCATCGACAGCATCGCCTGGGACTCCCAGTATTCTTTGGACTGCTTCACCATCTCGGTCCGCTCTTCGCGCATCCTGCACCTCCAGTAATCTTTGCACCTGATGGAAGCCATATATGAAAATTCAGAGTTAGATAAAGGTGGTTTCATTTCCAGATCTCTTGTTGCGCGAGAGGGGCCAGTTAAAGTCTTGGTACCTTGTTTTGATGAGCAGGTCGAGTTCGTTCATATGCACGGCATGGGCAAACACACCAACCTGCACGTCATCAGATGCAACCCATTATGGAAGAAGGTGAAGTGCATTCTTATTTATAGGGAAGTTGTATTGTTTAGCAGCAAGTTCAAGTATACAACCAACTGTCAGACTAAAAGCTAAGATATTCTGGATACTGCTTGAAAAAATAGGTGGTATGAAAGAAACTAGATGGCCAGGAAAAAAACAGAAAATCGACGGGCAACGAGCCGATAGAACCAGAATGATACATGAAAGCACATAGGATAGCTCACATACCGCTCGGCATACAGGACACTTGGCCTCTGGAGGTGCACTCTTGACACCCTGGAAGATGTATACAGATGCAGCACCACATGCACAGCCTTTGCAGAAGAGGTGACCGCAGCTGAGTGCATATGGGTTGAACAAAGTGTCCTGCACAAATGACCAAACCATAAGCCGAATATTGTGAATACTGATTATATTTTTGTAAAATTTCATTTCACAATCTTTTTTTACTTTTGTTAAAATAATAGTAATATCAATTATATATAGCATGCTGCTCGTGCCGATGGTTGAGTTCAGATGAGTAGCACCAACTGGCTATGATAGCCATGTAAACTCCTATTTCTATAATTTAAGGTGGCCAGTGGCTGGACGAAAACAGCGACAAGTAGTAGCAACAACATTAGAAGAAATAACAAATATGTACTGATGGTACTATCAACTGCTCAAAATAATGTGTGCTATTCCAAAATAGTAGGTTAGCTATTCCAGTTTCATACTTAGGAACAAGATAATCAAAAGAGTAAGATGGGGAAACTTAAGAAAAGCAACATCTCACCAAGCAAATTGGACAGTTTAGGCTGTACTCATACTTAATAGTTTCAGAAATGGCCATAGTCATTACTGGCTGTGCTCCAGTCAAGTCACATGAAAAATTCTTGAAGAATCCATTCTTGAAGAACCCGACAGGTTGATCAATATCTAAACTATCACAGTTCAGATGGAAAGCACCCAGCTCTATAAGCCAAGGTGACTGCAACAGTTCAATATGCTCATTTTGCATCTTGCTCTTGAAATCTCTACCACTCACAGAACCATGTATCTGCAAAATCAATAATGTTTTAGAATGAAGATCTTGAAGATGTATACGCCAGTTCAGAGATGAAACAACTTACTTTGTCATACTTCTTGAGAATTTTTCGGATAGCAATAGCATTCATGGTCACATAATTGACTAGCATTCGGCCTTCTTGAACCATGATTTGTTGATCATCTATGAAGCACTGCCGTACACGCCATATATACCGTTGTAGTCCTGAAGGAACATGAAGATGTAAAAGACGCTGTACTCTAGAGCTGAAACAGCCAGCTATATCTGAAGCCTCCTTGTTAAGTTCTGTAAAGAACATTTGGTCACACACTGAAAAAGAAATATTACAGGTCAGGATATCAATAACACAAGCAGTATACTCTTAGAAAAAAAGCACGAAAACAGTTCAGTGTAATTCATGAAAATCGATGAAAACAAATTATTTTAGTCAACATGACTAGTCCTGGCTATACAACAAAATCACCAGTACTGGCATCCATAATACTTCACAGCTACACCAAATAGAAAACCAGAGCTACCTCACCTCCAAAACCTATAAAATTTGAAAACAGAGAACTAGATATTCTACAAAGTGAACTTTGATTCTCCTAATCATCCACAGAAAGCCAGAAATGATGAAAGGTAGAAAAGCAGAACACCAGATTGTATAAATAGAAATTAGACTCTCCTAACCTTCGATACAATTTCTCAAACAAAAATAATATCCAATACTAGGGAAGAATGCCTATTGGTATTTTCTTGGGTGCTTCTAATTTGTAGGTTATAACTAGTAAGCTTAACATTAACAAAGAATACAGAACATATGACTATTTCTCTGAGTTCTGTCAAATCACAGCCTGGACAAGACTTGAGATATAGAGCACAAAAAGGAAAATCTGATAATTTGTATTGTCATGTATGTCACAAAAGATGAAAGCACAAAACAAACAATGGCACATAGTCTGTCTATTTGCACTAGAAGCTGAACATACAGGTGCACGAATTGCATTCGCAAATGTCTGAAGATGCGTCGCTTCCGTCCTGTAGCTGGTCAGCATTGGTAACATCTGCTTGCAATGAGCGATCAACTCGGCATCGCTTTAATACTTTCTTGAGGCGTTTGTACTCTACATGGGAGCACTTCGTTAGATACTTGTCCTGTTCCAGCCTTAGGTACTCCTCGTATATTGAACCAAACTTCATCTTGCCTGCAGTGAAACCTGAAAATTAGTAAGAACCATGCATTGTTGAAGAGATTAAAATAAAACCACACTGAACCACATCTACAGAATGTAATTAGTTGTGATATCATCTCTGGTATACCAAGGAAGGATGTTCTAGCTTTGGTCTTTAACAATGCAGTAACTATCTCAGTGAATCCTCTGATTTTCAAATCTAATACCCAAACACGAACTTATCAGCTTTCGGTCGGTTTTCATTATTAACCGCCCAATTCTCTTCTACTTAATGAATAGGCAGACCTCCTGTCAGTTGCTCTAAAAAAACACGAACTTAAACGAAAAGAGAAAACCATCTTCACATCTTAACAAGGACTTGCACCTCTTCAGAAAAAAACATTCCGACGAAAGCTTTGCCTGATTTAGCAAAAAAGTAGTAAAACTTTGGGTGTAAAACATAAAGCTTGTAATCTAAAAAAAAACATCATATGTACACCCACCAGCTAAACTATTGTTTCCAAATCAAGATTTAACATTGATGTCTCAGAACGACACACTCTTCCTTCCTATTTTGTACTGTTCTTGGTAGCAACCAAAACCTTGAAACCCATATAGCGTAGCAACCAAGCCGCAATCAAGCCCTGACCCTATTGTATGGTCACCTCAATGATCCTATATCGTCAGGCTTGCCAACCACCACCTTAGCTAAGTCATCTCACATTCACCCCAAACCAGCCCCAGGAATCAAGCAACCTTCCGAGTATGTAAGTGTGTATATTTTTTGAAGGGGATAAAAGTGTGTATTTACAGTGCAGCATCACTATCACAGCATTGTTACTGGTCATGTGCTGCTGCAAACAGTTGGGGCTTGCAGTTGCAGGTGGAGTCTTCCATCCCTGCCTTTGAGATTACGCAGTTCTGCTGATAATATGTACTTGTTCTCACTGGAATTGGGAAGCAGACAAATGCTAGAAGAGAAAGGGTTTCGCGGACAACTGTTTTAGAAAATTATGCCCTGCCCACGATCTTTCCCTCTGATCTGTCAAATCGTGATGTGGTCAGATTATACGTGGGTTCAGACTTTTCGTAGTAGAAGACCTACGAACAGTGATTTGCACGAAAGTGACAGATCAATCGTTCGCCAAGTGAATCTGGTTATAATCCTTAACAATACAACGACGATCGCTGACTCTGAATCTAAAACTAATATAATACTAGGGAGGTACCAGACCAAGCTAGATTACGAAACATCCCTGTCCTCTTATACAAGAATAAAAATTCTTTATGAAGCTATAACTGGATAAGGAGCCAGGGCATTTGACTTTTCAGAGGAGTCGTACAAAGATGAGAAATGGCAACACGAAGCATATAGGAGGACATGACGCAATGTGATATAGACTGCGCGAATCGAACGAACGCGGACTAAACCCACGGAACCGTACTTCCTGGCCCTCTGCACCCACGGTGTTTGTTTCCGTACGCGGAGAGATGCTGTGGGTTCGCTGAAAGCAAAACCTGAAACCTTAAGAAACCACGCCCCTTGATTTGGTTTGGTTCCTAAAAGCAGAAGAGGAGGACAGCGGCTTCCCCGGTCACGGTCGCCGCGCCCCGCAACACGCAATCAGTTCTTCGTAGATCAGTTCTTCGTGATAAACACACGTAAGAAAGAAAGAAAGAAAGACGGCGGCGACCAAGTGACGGACGCCGCACGAGAAGCGCAGAGAAACGCGATGAGATGTAGTCGACGAAGGCCGGCGGTGGGGAGAAGAGAAAATTCGGTACCTGCATGCGTCGGGCGGTCAGGGGAGGATCGACGTCCCAAGGCAGCGGCGGCCCGCCCTCGAGGAGGATGAGGAGGAGGAGACGCGGAGCAGAGCCCTCGCAGGCGCACGGAGGAAGACTGGGAAGAGCAGAGGATCGGGGGTGGGAGGAGCAGTCACGGCGCTTTTAATGGCTGGCTGGCTGGCTGTGTTGAGGGCGTCGGGCGGGCGGGCGGGCGGCGGCGTCCACGCGGCGGCCGAGGCAGGTGTAGACGCGCTGGCTCGCTCGGGGAACGGGAAAGCCTCGTCTCGGGGCTCGGGGGCTTCCGGACGAAACAAAACTTTGCTCTGGTCTAGCTGAGCCTGAGCTGGGTGGACTCCCGCTGTCCGTTGCGCGTAACTAAAAGGGCCCTCGAGGGCTCGAGGCCACGGGGTTTCCGCCTAGAGGGGCCCACGGCCCAGGGTCAGGCTGGCTGGCTGGCTCGCTTTCGGGAGATTCATTCGGATGTCCGCTGCTTTGCGTAACTACTAGTACGTGGTTACGTTGCTTGCTTGGCTTCGCTTTCGTGCCGATCGACGCACGCGAAACACACAGCAACAACAACAACACAGGCTAGCTAACGTAGTCACTCACACGGCTGTCATCCAGCGATCCAGCGTGTAGCCGTCTCTGTCACGTAGTAAGAAATAAAACGGAAAATTGACAGGAGATTGTCTTTCTTAGCGAGCTACGGCGGCTGAGAGCTAGCAGTAGGCGGTAGCCAGGGCACTCTGGGCGGATTAGCGGCGGCCTGGGCCCACCTGCACGCGACTCTTGTGGGTTGGTCATTAGTACTAATTCGGAGTGGATGCTTTTGACGGAATTGGTCCGTCATCAGTGGCCAACAGAATGATGATTAGCGCATGCAGCACGGCGCCACGAAACAACGGACGGGGGTTCCTTTCCTCCTCGCACATGGCGGTCACGCCGACGTACGCATGGTGTAGTGGGCGGAGCACTCGCGCGCTCACCGCCGGCCGGCCGGTCCACGCACGTGAACCGCGAATGCGTTATCCGGACCGGGAGGGAGGAGACGTACGTACACGCCGTCACGTCAGCGTACTGTCAGTTTATACCATGTCAAACGTGTTGATCGTTGCTAAGAGCATGCTCCACTCGACCCCAAGGAACGGACGGAACGGGGTTCCCTTTCGAGTTAAGTCTATTTTAAACCTCGAAGTTATAAGCCTGGACTAAATCGAACCCTGAACTATGATTTCCGGTAGTTAGCACACTAAACTTTCCAATCCCAGTCTAATTCTAACCTTAGCTCGGTTTGAGGGAAAATTGCTGACGTGGCAAAGTCTGGGATTGTTTTTATTTTTTACCCGCAAACAAAAGGCTGGGACTGTTTGACTGTGCGGTGGACATTAACTGGTTTGGCTCAGTCGGCAGAGCCTTTCCTCGCTGCCGACCGCCGCTCTCGGCTTCCCTCGTTGCCGCCCTTGGCTCCCCTCGCCGCCTACCGCTGCTCTTGGCTCTCAGCTCCCCTCGCCGCCTCCCTTGGCTCCCCTCACCGCGTACAGCCGCACTTGGCTCCACTCGCCGCGTACAGCAGCGCTTGGCTCCCCTCGCCATCAACCGCCGCTATCGTGTCCCCTCGTCGCCTACCGTCGCGCTCGCCGCTGCCCTTAGCTCCCCTCGCTGCCGACGGCCGCGCTCGCCTTGAACTCGCACCTCCAGGTCATGCAGCCGAAGGAGCAGAGGTTGCCCACGGCAAGGGCGTGCATCGTGCACCGGTGCCCATGGCGCGGCCGGCGGCAAGGCCAAGGCCCAATCGGAATTGCTCCACGCATGCAGAATCCCGGACACACCTCGTTGATTGGTTCGATTGCACGGCGCTGCGCTGAAAGTGGTGCCGGTGGGGAACGTACTTGGAGTCTGATTCCTCTCAGTTATCTATCCCTGTTGTTCTTATTTTTTAATTCTTATGTTTTTTTTGGAAAATATGAACAGACTGGTGGCTGTAGGTATGTTGAATGGTGTGATGAAGCTGCAAAGAATTTTCTGCTTGATTTTATGGACGAGTTAGGTGATGAAGTATACAAGCTAAGCGTGAAAGGAAGAGCACAATGCAGCAAAGAACAAAGAGCATACAGGAAGAACTGTACTGCGAGTTCACTTGTACTGAAGAATAAAGAAATTACATCTATTAAGGCTAGATATGAGACTAGGGTGATGGTTTGTAGAAATGTGGTGTTAGTAGTATTGATCTTTGTGTCAGGTTTAGTTGCAGCAAAGATGTTAGCTCTGAGATGTATGCAAGTTGAATATCTAGCTTATTTCAGAGAACGCATGTATATCGGTATGTTCTGTACTAATATTTGTACTGTCTCACAGATGTGATAAACAAATTGTTTCATACAAAAATTCATGTCATGTTTACACCTATCTCTTGCCGTCAAATTCTGGCATTTCCATTCCAGGTACTGTAGCAAATATTTATGGTATTTGTAAGAGCTAAATAAACATGGAAACATAAACATCCTGCCATTTGCATAGCAATATTATATCAAACACAAACATCCTGGACATTATCTTACGCCATTACTAACCTATGTGACTATATAACTTGATCCATGACATTAAAAGCACAAAAATGACAATTCGCAAAAAAAGCACAAAAATGACAGATAAACTTAGTAGTTGCCACTGCATGTAAAGTATGAATAACTAGAAACTGAAGATGCAGCTCTCTTCCTTCCTATTTTTTCTCCGGTTGATGCAGTGCTAGATGGTCCAGCTTGTGCACTTCCAGAATCTTGAATTTGTGTACTTCCAGAACTCTTCCTCGGAGGTTTGAACCTAGAAGCATGTGCAGCTGACTGAGATCTTGCAGCTGGTGCTACAGCTAGAGACGTTGCTGCTGGAATTGCAGCTTGAGAGATTGCTACTGATGCAGCCGGTTGAGACCTTGTTGCTGAAGTAGGCATTGAAGGAGCTTGTTGGGACTACAAAATATGCAATGAATTGAACTTCCTGCTGGAGTAAGAATCAACTACAAATAATACAAATCAACTTAAATTACTATAACTGAATAAATTCACTAGAACTCAACCTACATGACTATGAGTGAACTAAATCACTAGAACTTAACTAAAATTACCATAAATAAACTAAATTCACTAGAACTCAACTACTATGACTAAACTAAATTCACTAGAACTCAACCTACATGACTATGAGTGAACTAAATCACTAGAACTCAACTAAAATTACCATAAATAAACTAAATTCACTAGAACTCAACTAAAATGACTATAACTGAACTAAATTCACTAGAACTCAACCTGCATGACTATGAGTGAACTAAATCACTAGAACTCAACTAAAATTACTATAAATAAACTAAATTCACTAGAACTCAATTAAAATGACTATAACTGAAATAAATTCACTAGAACTAAACTAAAATCATTAGAATAGAAACAATACCTCAGTTGTCTTCCTTTTCAGGTGTGAATACTTCTTCTTACCCCTCTCTGGATTATTCTTGCACCCTGCCATGTTGTGGCCAGGATTGCCACATAAAGAGCAAACAATTACTATGCCATGCTTGCTCATTTTCTTTGCTTTAGGTTTCTCTTGCTCTTCCCTCCTCCTGTTATTTTTCTTCGGCCTCCCTGGCATTCGCACATATCCTGGAGCTTGAGGCCTAGGATTATCAGAAATTGGCCACATCTCCTCACCTTCCACTAGCTGCAAACAGTGCTCATAAATTTTTTTGAACACTTCAACCGAGTAGCACGGAGCAATGTAATCTTCTACAAGTTTCCCACACTTATAGATAGCTGTTATTGCATGGGAGCAAGGAATTCCTGATAGCTGGAAGTATCCACATGAGCAGGTCCTATTGTCAAGGCTAACTGTGTATTGCCTTCTTCTCCCAGTCAACAGCCTCACTTCAAATCCATCCTTGCCATTCCACAGCACTTCCATGAACTGTGTCCTTGCAATGGCAGCCTTCAACTTGTTAAATATGCCTGGGCATATTTTCCCATGAAACTTCCCATCCTTGTCCCTTTGTTCTTGAATTCTAGCAAATATCTTCTTCCTGATTTTCTCTTGCATGGATATTATTGGATAAAATCTTGCTTCAACAATAGCATGATTAAACGATTCACACATATTGTTGTCAACTGACTCACAATTGCTTCCCACTGGAAAAAATGACCTTGCCCAATGCACAGGCTCTGTCCTCATAATATCCTTTGCCCCATCTGGTGTTTCTTGTGCAAGTTTGGCTTTGTAATAATTGAAGTCTTGCCTATTTGAAGCTTTGGAAATTGCCCAAAACTTTTTCTGCCACTCATGGGCCCTATGCTTCTTTCTCCAGTTTGCGTAAATGTGTCGAGCACACATCCTATGTTCAGCAGCTGGCAGATAATCTTTCATTGCTTTGATCAGGCCCTTCTGCTGATCAGATATAAACACCCAACCTGCTCCATTGTTGTTAATTCCTAGATCTTTAATGAGAAGGCCAACAAACCATGCCCAAGTTTCATTTGTTTCCTGCTCAACAACTGTCCATGCCACTGGGTACATCTGGTTGTTGGCATCCCTGCCTATAGCACACAACAATTCCCCCTTCACCGCACCTTTAAAGAAGCATCCATCCAGTCCAATCACTTTCCTACAACCAGCCTTGAAACCTTCCTTTAATGCATTGAAGCAAACATAGAAACTTTGGAAAATATTTTGATGCATATTTGTTGGATCCAAGCAAATTGCAACTGTGCTACCAGGGTTGCTCCTAAGTAATTCCAACTGGTAGTCAAATACTCTGGTGTACTCATTTTTCATTCCACACATGAGTCTGTCCATCACTAGTTTCTTCGCGTGCTTGCACTTTAAAGTTGACACATCAGTGAACATATCTTGAAGCACAGTTGATTTCATGCTTTCAATTTTCCACATAGGATTTGCTAGGGTAAAGTGTTCATATCGTTGGGCAATTACCTTAGCAGTCACAAGTTTGTTTTCCCTGTTCTGTGCACACCTGTGTTCATCTTCATATGTGATCACTTGGAATCTACTACATCTTGATGTTTTTGCTGCATAAATGAGCTAAGGACAGCCTGGCCAATCACATTTGGCCCTAACCCTGTCCACTTCTGATTTAAGGAACACTATGCTCCTTTTTGTAACTATTCCATACCTCCTCAGAGCTTTGCATAGTTGGTTCTTACTTCTGAATACCATTTCTAACTTGAAGTGAGGAATTTCAGTTTCAGTGTTAAACCTTGGATATTTGGATTTCCTCCTCACTATATGTCCATCTGAATCCTCATCATAACTGTAGTCTTCGTCCGAAGATTCAAAGTTCCAGTCCTTCTCCTCATCTCCTATTTGTTCTTCCATATTAGCAACTAGATCTATTGGAACTGGAGCATTTGTGCTAATCCAGCTCTTTGAATCCCTCATCCTCTTCTTAAATTTTCTTGCATGTTTTCTTAGCTCAACAACCTCTGAATCTTCTCCACTATCTTCACTATGTGGCATGTACACAGTGTCAACATCTGAATCTGAATCGTCATCACTGTCGATGTTTTCTGTCTTATCTTCAGTGTCATTAACAGGTGCCATACGGTTTTGCTGCATTTCAAGAGCATACATTTGAGATATTTGACTAGGGTTGCACACTTGTGATATTGGAGCATGTGATACTTCCACTTCATCAATTACATTCTGCTCTCTCCTACGACTGCTAGTTGGCTGCTTTAGAGGGCTCCTAATAACCCGTGCAATCACACCACACTTATTTAGAACTAACAACTCAACCACTTCATTAGGTTTAGCTGGTTCAACATCACTCAAATTCACATACACATCAGATTCAGCAGGTTCAGCTGTAATTACTTCGTCAGGTTCTTCACTCAAATTCACATACTCGTCCTCAAAATCGCTACCACTGCTGTTGCCAACACCGTCCTCCTCCCCATGGTACTCCACAAACACATCTGCAACTCCACCAACACAGACACGCTCTGCCATATTCAAACAACCTTTGTCATCATGCAGAAGAACTAAACCTTCTGAAAGTTCAGTCTCTGGAACATGGAAATATAGTTTCATTGAATCCTTCACTGGTAAGTGATCTTTAAGAAAACCTTTAACCTCCTGCAGACTCATCTTGTCCCTCTCTATCTCAGAAATCGCGTCATCTCCACCCACGTAGTCCAATTTCCGACCAATGCGGACGAACTCACCGCCAAAGTGAAATCGCACGTTGAGCATCTCTGTAGGATCCATGATTCAACAAAAAGTTCCTACAATGCAACGGAATATCACATAAGTATGGTAATCGGAACCCCGTAGGCGCTCAGATCGAACCAAAATCGATACAGAACCTAAATTTTATCTACCCAAAAATCCCCAAATATTGCAGCTCAGAACCCTAACCCTAATGTCATTGTAGTTCTTCCTCTCGTCGTCACAAACCAATGTCCAACGGAAGAGGAGCAGGTCGGAACATTACCTTCGCCGTAGTTCTTTCTCTCGTCATCGTGATCGTCGCCTGAGGTAGCCTTCATCCGCCCATTGCTCTGGCCGTTGCGGGAGCAGAGGAAAGCCAGGGACAACACCACCTCACGTACTGTATGGGCTGAAAATACTAGGCCGGCCCAACCTGTCCACGTGGGAAATCCCTGTTTGGGATTAACTCAAAGGTTAGAATTAGACTGGGATTTGGAAGTTTAGTGTACTAACTACCGGGAATCATAGTTTGGGGTTTGATTTAGTCCAGGCCTATAACTTCAGGATTTAAAATAGACTTAACTCTTCCCTTTCCTCTCACACGACACGACACGGTCGCGCCGACGGATTGAGTACGTGGGCAGAGCACTCGCGCGCGAACGCGTCAATCTAAGAGCATTTCCACTCTCGCTGGGTCCGAAATTTGGACTTTCTTGGCCGGACGGAGCTTGATTTCGGTCTGGATACGTCCAGTTTACCACTCGCGTATCCAGCCGAGTTTCTGCGTTTGGCTAAAATTTATCAAATTTTGGCAAACTGTGAGCGAATATAAGCGGTTTTTGGCGAATATGGTCGATACGGACGAACTTTGGGCGAATATGGGCAATATGGACGAACTTTGGGCGAATATTGGCAATATGGACGAATTTTGGCGATACAAACGAACTTTGAGCAAATATGCCCAAATTTTGCGCGGGCGAATCTGGCTATATGGGCGAAATTTGGGCGAATATGGTCGATACGGATCAACTTTGGGCGAATATGCCCGAATTTTGGGCGAATCTGGTCTATATGGACAACTTTGGGCGAAATTTGGACGAATATGGGCAATACGGACAAACTTTGGCCGAATATGCCCGAATTTTGGGCAAGTTTGGGCGAATATGGTCTACATGGACGAACTTTGAATGAATATGGTCTATATGGGCGAACTTTGGACGAATATGAGCGAACTTTGGACGAATATGGGCGAACTTTGGATGAATAAGGGCGAATATATGCTGACTAGGCGGGTCCACTCGTCAAATTCGCTTCGTCCGGCGTTCCCAGGGCGTACCCAGGATCCTGGGTTCGGCCTGGGTAGACCGGATCAAAACACGCCAAAATCCAGACGGAAACAGGTCCTGGTACGCGACTGGACCAATTTTTGGTGTTCGGATCAAAATTCGGCATTCAGATCGGCGAGTAGAGATGCTCTAAGCAGCAGACGTTTCTAGAGCCCGGCCGTCACGTCGTCGGCGTGACCTTTTTGGCCCATTCTGTTGCATATGACTGCGAGTAACCTGGATACAGTCGATCGGCTTCGGATCGAGTGGACCAGGTGAACCCGGGTACTACTCCAAGAGCTGTCATATCGGGATGTGGGGTCATAGATGTGAGACAGAGTGCCCAAAGGAGACATATACCGCCTGTTCAGCAAGAATGTGGATGGGGTCCTCTAACCCGAGACGGTAAGATGAGGGCTGACTTCAAATCTAAAAGGGAAATTATTTATTCTGAAACAATGTCAATACCCTTCGCTACAAGATTCAAATATTATATAAATTTAAGTTAACCACATAAACAAGCCAAGGCATTTGACTTTCTTAGCTTAAACCATTTTTAAACATTTTTAAACCACTCCAAATCGAAGATCGTGGATCCTTACTAGTCCTTGCCCGACGCAGTGATCCTCTCGATGCCTGTGAATTTAAAATCTTATTATGGAATACAGCGTCATCTCAAACTCAAAGGCATGATGGCAAATCTTGCTAGATAGGCCAGGCTTAAGGAGGAACTAGACGAGGTTCTCATAGAGACAAAAGAAGGTTACCACGCCTCATTCGGATGGTTTGTTTACCTGTTAGCTTTTTTTTTCAAAACTTTTTTGCCCACTTCTACCAAAATCTTGTTCTGCATATTCTTAATGGTTTTTTCCTTAGACATGCCGGATATCTCGTGCTTGAATTTTGGAGCTCTCCTTTTCTGATTCCCAAAGCGTTGGGAGCGGAGCCTGTCAAACAATTTCGCATGATTTCCTCGATAGATAAGTCGTAATCTTGAAACTTATCTCAGAAGTGCGTGTGATAATGTTGGTCGCTAGTAGCGCACCGTACGATTTCCTTGTCTCAAACGGCTTTTATCAAGGGGGGTTTAATTCATGAAGAGGCTCTTGACCTGCACGAAATTATCCACAAGATAAATACTAAAAATATGAGAGATGTGATCATGAAGTTAGATTTTGATAAAGCTTACATAGAACGTGTTGGGCATTTTTTGTGTGACATCATAACTCGAAAGGGCTTCGAGTCTGGAGTTATCCACATGCTTTGGTGACGGACGTCCAATCGACGATTAGAATCAACGGGGAGGTGGGCCCCTATATTAGTATTAAGAGGGGAGTGTGTCAGGGTGAACATATCTCCCCTATACTTTCGATTTGATGGAAGGTGTCTCGCGGCAGTGCTGGCAGGTCACATAAAAGAGGTAGTTTCTCACCTTTCTCAAGGGGAGTGTCTTACCTCCAATATACGGACGACATCATTTTATGTTAGATCTAGATGACCTGTGTTTAGGCAATCTCAAATTTCTTTTGATCTGTTTTGAAATTCAAGAGCAAGGTTTTAGTTATGGGGGTTTCCCATCAAGAGCAAGCCACGGTGGCGAATATCCTAAATTGAAGTGGGAAATTTCCCATTTACTTATTTAGGCTTCCTAATAGCTGCGAGGAAGTTGACCATGTCAGACAAGGAAAGTCTAGTAGGCACGGTAGGGCACCGTGTGGATCCTTGACAAGGAAGATTCATGTCTTCGGATGCGCCTTATTTTCATCAAGCTTACAAATATTCAGTAATGGGTTTGTTTCTATTAGCAGATGGCACCCATGCTGGTTTTGACAAACATCTAGCACAGTTTTTCTAGAAAGGTGTATGGGAAAAGCGCAAGTACTATTGGGTCAGCAGGCCAGAAGTGTGCAAACCAAAAGACCAAGGTGGTCTGAGGGTTTTGAACTCTAGAATACTCAATGTCTCACACATGACAAAGTGGATTTGGCGATTATTCGCAGAAGAAGAGGAGCATAATCTAAGTATGCAAATGCTGAAAAAATCTTTGCTTCTTCGAACTAGGGCAGTTCCCAATTTTGGCAAAGTATCAACAAAATTAAACACTTTTTCAAACCTAGTGGGAAATTCTCGCTAGGAAATGGCCAAAGGATCCGATTTTGGACTGACTGGTGGACGGGAGAAGCACCTTTAGCCAGTAGATAAATAGGTTGGAATATCGGGTTTAGACGAGTTTTTGGCCCAATGGAGTTGGCACTTTGTGAAAATCTATCATGCGAAGTAATTGAAATCGCTCCTGGGAAGGAGAACGATTTAGTTTCCTAGGCACTTGAACCTTCTAGACAAATTTTTGGTAGCCTCCCTATACAGAAAAATTATTCACCCAAGGCTTCACTCATCTAGAAGGCCTCGTTAGGGCATCTCTAACCGATCCCTAACAAGTGGTTAGAGGAGTAAAATTCCAAGAAACATGCACCTAACCAAACCCCCAAATGGTTAAAGGAGTAAAAACTTTAGGAGCCGGAGGAATAAACCTGCATCGGAGGAGTAAATTTAGGAGTCGGGCGCCACTCTAGAGAAAAAGTCTCGCCTCCTCCCTCGTCGCACCCATTCACGCTGGTGTCGTTGCCGCCACCCCGGACCTTGCGCCGCCCTCCAGCCCACCTCTCCGTCGCTGGAATCGATGATGAGATCTAGATTTCGCTGACCGCCACCCCGATTTGTTCCAAATCGTCCTCTGTTGAGGTCTATTTGTCGCAACACGGAGCCGGTGCCGCCTCCGGTGACCACGGCAACCCGCCGCCGGCTCCCCGGAGGCCAACCACTAGTGATGTCGTGTTGAAGCTCGCCCCCTTCTCCTCGCCCACCGAAGACCCGTGCGGCCTGGGGTTGGCACCACCGATATCGCCGCCCACAACGGGTTTGGTCTGCGCGGGGGATCTCTACAGAGTTGGAGGATGCAGGGCCGATCTCTATGAAAGATCCGGCCAGAGTCGTCGGCACCGCCGGCCGCAACCAACGCAGTTGGGGAAAAGGGTATTGTTTTTCTCTTTTTCTTTATGTAAAATGAAGTAGAGGAAGTCCCGTGACTTACGTGATTTTTGTTACAAATGAAGTTAAAAAAAATCCTAAATGGACCGAGGAAGTATTTTGCATATGGCATCATCAAAGAGACTGGTGTTTCTCAAACATTTCAATAATTTTGGAAAAAATCATGATAATTTTAATAAAAAGACAAGAGGAGAAGGTAGATCGATTAACTTGATCTTGAATAGATGGCACATTCTTGTTATGCATTCTAATGCCGTCCAAATGGCATAACTTGAATAGTTTGATTTGTGTTGGTTTGTACAGGGTATCAGTATGTATTCTCTATGTACAGGTTGTATTGAGTTGTATAGGAATGTATTGAGTGTATCCGGTTATATCGGTATGTATTTGACTACTAATCTATGATTATATATGCGTATGTATGGACCTATTGTGTTGTAAATAAAGAAAAAACTTTTTTACTCTTCTAAATATAGGGTTCGATTAAAAACCACTTATCTTTAGAGGAGTATGTTTATTTCTATAAGTTTTAGGAGCCGGTTTACCCCTCTAAAATATTAGGGATAGGTTAGAGATGCGCTTGGCCCTTAAAAAATCACTTGGCAACTAGGCAAAAAGGTTGCATACCTTCCCGTCGTCATCGACACACTGATGGCAAAGCGTATGCCTTATATGGCGAGGTGGAATCCGTTTACCCACAACTTTTTTGTGTGTTCTTGCCAAGTTTATACGGGGTGGGCTTTGAACCATGCTAGCTGGAGGTCCAATGGGAAGCTTCGTTTTTTGCCGAGTCTTTCGATACTTTATCTTCCCTTTCGGGCAAAAGGAAATGGGATCTGTTTGGTGCATAGAGCTGAGCGCTCTGGCACATTTGCAACAAACTTGCCATCGAGGATACTTTTCCAAGACGGTCGGCCCACCGTGTTTTTGTATACGTACGTTTTTGCAGCAATGGTAGGGACTGTTCAGAAGTAAAGATCGTGGTGCAGTGGAGCTGATCCTGGAGTCGTTGCAGTAAAGCTTTATCAGGACACCTACGTCGTGCCATTTTAACGACTTGGTGCTTGGAATTTGGAACACACGAGGAGACTACCGAATAAGCGAAAAGCAACAGCAAAGAAAAAAAAGAGCAGAGAAAGAGATAAACGACACAAGCACACGCGCTTTACGATATGGACGACTCGTAGCCAATCTATTCCTGCAAGAATGAAAGAAACGGTGTGAGAAAAGGATGGAACCGCACTTTCTCAAGGCCTTGCAGGCATGGACCATGGGTAGTACTACTATCTACGTGCTTCTGTACGGAGAGATTTAGTGGATTTTGGTGCGCAAAATATCCGAAAACCTAAGACACGATTCTTGATCGCTAATCAGCATGGGAATGGGCCGGGTCGACCCGCCGGGTCACTGACCCGACCCAAAAATTCAGGTCCAATGGGTCCCGTGGGTCGACCTTTAAATATTTCGGGTTGATAGGGCCAGCACCAAATGACGCATTGGGCTAGCAGGGTCGACCCAAAACTTTTGGGATATGAACGAAATAACGGGTGTGTTTGGATTGTGGTCAAAGTATACCTTATCAATATTTTGGTCATGACCAAAAGGTTGCCTCTTGTTTGGATTGTTGTCAACTTTTTTGGCATGACAATGCTCCACTACCAACTCTAGTTTAATTTTTTAGCCAATGTTGGCCAACTTGTGGGCAAGCAAAGCTCAACTAAAATTTTGGCTAGCCAAATATTTAATGGGTCAATCTTGAGCACAAACCAAACACACCCCGAGACTTCCAGCGATCTGTCTGCCTAAGTGAGCTTCGCTAGCTTTTTTTTTCTTTCTAAACGATTAACTTGCCTGCTTGCTTAGCCCTATGTATGTGTGTGCACCTACGCCTCTTACGGAACAGCTCACACATGGCAGAATACATTGCATGATCGGCCAAAACCAACAATTAGTATATGCTAATAATTTTCTTACAAAATATATTCGTAATTTGGTAACAAATTTTCAGAGTTATTCCTGAAAAATCTAAGACTCCGTTTGGGAGCTCCGCTTTTTCTAAATCATAGTATTCTAAAACTGAAGTATTTCAGTATGTGGGCAACGAATACTTTAGTTTTATCATACTTTTGTATTTCTCAGTATTAGCAAAAAACTCCAAGGCGTTTGCTAAGTGATGTTTTAGTATTCGTTTGACCGGTTGTTATGGTTGTACGCATTATTCCATTTGATCTATATATGCGCTGGGCATGCGTGAGTTGCTCGTGTTGAATGCATCCGACTATTCTTTCATCATAAATACAAGAAAGTTGTCTGACCTTGGGTCCATGTTGCTCTATTCTTTTTTTCTTGGAGTAATCAGTATTTAACATTAGTCTTCATGAAAATCAACATATAAATATCATCAACTTCTATATAGAGTAGAATTTGATACGGGGTTGCTAACCATAATATTTCTATTAGACACTCCGCAAGCTCATAACTAGTATAACCTCACTGAGATCACATTATCAAACAACAATTTAGTTAAAAAGTGGATTACTGTAATATCCAAATCTAACCGCTAAGTAGCTACATAGAACTTGTTGGCAGCTTTGAACATTACATGAAAATTCTGCCTGTGAAGGACAACCAACTAATATACCTATATATTAAGGCTCGCGGGATTCCCTGCCTATAAGCACTCCAGCCACTATTCATTGCGGATGAACAGTACGCCTCGATGAATAGTAGACGGGTCGTTCCTTTCCATTGATTTTCGATTGGATGGTCCGCTCCGCGCGTGTACTATTTTTGTCTAATCGCGTGGCACGTTCCGTAGACTCAACATAACTTTTTGGCTAAAATTTTCTTGTCCAATCGATATTTTTTTACCTTTATCTTTTCTAACTATTTGACTTGATTTTTTTGGCCACCTTTTCCGGCCGTTCGATTCGACGGTCCGCGTTCACTAATTTGTTCAATCACGTGCCACGTCATAGACATAACACAACTTTTCGGTAAATTTGTTTGGTCCACCTTTTCCGGCCGTTTGATTCGATGGTCCTCGTCCGCCCGTGTAGTATTTATCGTCTAATTTGACCAATTGCGAGTCACGTCGTCACGTAAATGCATCACAACTTTTTTGGCTATAATTTCCTTGCCCTAACAGCTATTTATTTTCGATCAGACAACATGAACAGTGCACACGGCGCGGGTACTATCTTTAGTCTAATTTGTCTAATCACGTGCCACGTCCGTAGACTCAATACAACTTTTTGGCTAAATTTTTTTATCCTAATCGATATTTTTTCTCTTCATCTTTTTTAATTGTTCGTCTTAAATTTTTGGGCCCGCCTTTTCCGTCCGTGTCCGCGTCCACGCGTGTAATGTGCTTTGTCTAATTTTGTCTAACTACGTGTACGGTAACTTTCCGGTTAAAATTTTCTTACCCAATCAATATTTCTTTTACCTTCATCTTTTCTAACCATTCGGCTTAAAAAAATTTACCATTTTTTTCTGTCCGCGTCCAGGCGTGTAATGTGCTTTGTCAAATTTTGTCTAACCACGTGTACGGTAATTTTCTGGTTAAAATTTTCTTACCCAATCAATATTTATTTTACCTTAATCTTTTCTAACGGTTCGGCTTAAATTTTTTGGCCCATCTTTTTCAGTGTTTGATCCGACAATCGGCGTTCACACGTGTATTATTCTTTGTCTAATTTGTTTAATCATGTGTCACGTTACGTAGAGGCAAACCAACTTTTTGGCTAAAATTTTCTAGCTCACCTTTCTCGGTCGTTCGATCTGACTGTCCGTGTCCGCGTGTGTACTACTCATCGTACAATTTTGCCCAATCACGTGCTACGTCACGCTCAACTACAACTCTTTGACCAAAATTTTCTTGCCTTAACAGATTTTTTTATCTTCATATTTACTAACTATTTGGATTACATTTTTTGGTCCACCTTTTCCAACCGTTCGATCCGACGGTCCGTGTTCGCGTGTGCATTATTCATCGTCTAATTTTTCCCAACCGTGTGCCACGTCACGTAGACACAGTAAAACTTTTTACCTAAAATTTGTTGCCCTAACCGATATTTTTTTACGTTTATCTTTTCTAACTCTTCGGCTTAAATATCGTATTTTTTCTACTTAATTTTCTGGCACAACTTTATGGCTTTATTTTTATAACAGTAGTTATTCTATGTCTATGAAAATTATTTTGGTTCCATTTTTTATTATTCGAATGTACTTTTCCATAATAACTTTGGTAGTTAGCCGGTATATAATTGACCTTAGTTCGCCAACAATATTTTTTTAGGGTTGTTTCATATTCTTTAGCGGGGGTATTCGTTTTAGGTTATTTCATATTCTTTAGCAGTAATTTTTCCTCGCACTTAATTTTCATACGGCAGTTACCTTTCGGTATTTTTCCATGGGTGAACAATTTTCTAGCTATAATTTATAAGCAGTGATTCAATTTTGTTATACATTTTCATTCTTCCACACTAATTGTCCCTTTTATCGCTTTTTTTATTTATAAATAGTACTACGATTTTCTTCTGTCACAACTTCAGAAAACAATAATACACTGCATAGAACGTACGCTGTAGCAACAATTTTAACTGATTATTTCGCAACATTATCCCTCACGGACGCGGCGTGACGCCGCGCCACATTACCTACGCCTTTAGTTATTGCATGGGAGGAAGCGTTTTGTTAGGGGCACTAACGGCCACTTTTCTCTATTTTGGAGAAAAATAGGTCGGAACTAAAGTTTGCAAAACGTCAAAAAAACTATAGTTTTTGAGATATTTCAGTTTTAGAAAGTGCAGTATTTCTTAAAACTAAACGGTTTAAAGTATTAGATACTTTATTATTTTTAGAAACTGAAAGTATTTTTAGAATACTTTGAAAAAAAAGGAGTTCCCAAACGGAGCCTAATGTTGTTGTTAAATTTTGGGTCAACCCACAATACCCATTGGACCACCAAGGCCACTGCTGATCGACCCATGGCCCTTAAAATTGGCCTTGAGGCCACGGTGCCAGGTCCAAGGCCATGTTCGGATCGGGTAATTCCCATCCAGAATTGCTAATAATAGACAGGGAGAAAGGGATTGTGATCACCCAGGCAATGGATGGACACATAAGAAACGAAAAAAAAGGTTTACAATCCTACTTGTAGTATATAAACACTATAAATTCATAATCCCGAGGCTTCATTCGGTTAATCCACTTCCTAAGTGGATTGGAATTATTTGGAGAGTATTAGGAGGATTTTGGCTTAGTTAGAATTTTAATCCCTTTCAATATGCTTCAAACCCGCTGAATTCAGCTGCAACCGAACAAAGCCTGGAGGAGGCGCAAGACACGCACATAGAAAATGGAGCGGCAGGGCGAACCGGTGGAGGGGCATTCAAGCAACCTCAAGGGCACCTCCAATTGCACCCCTAAACAGACAAATCCTCTGTTCAAAAAAAAAAAAAACAGACAGATCCGGTCCGGTGGGATAAAACCAGACAAAGAGCGGCACCCAACGGGCCACCCAAATATTGTTTTGTCCGTCAAACGTCCGGATAGCTCATTTTCTCTCCAGTTTTGCGTCCCAGAACGGACAACACGGACACGCCCGACCCACCCCCTTGTCCGCTTAGTGGCCCACCTGTAAGTCACAGTACTCTCCACCAACAGCTGGCCTGGCCGCCGCTCTCCTCCAATGCTCGCCGCTGCCCTCCTCTCCAGCGTCGACCATCGCCTCCACATATCTTATATTTATGAGAGACGAATCGGGCTCCGAACCGGCACGTGAGAGAGGAGAGAGAGACGATCGGGAGGCCACGTATAAAACCTATCTAGGTTGTTCCTTCCTCCTCACTGGTGACACCACTGGTTCTCCCAGTCACTAGTGGCCATGGGCCCTTGGAGGTGTGTCGAAGCATGGCCCCTCGCTGGCGGGAGAGTTATCGTGCTTTGTTTAGGTTGTTTTTCAGCGTTTTTTTTTCACGATGGTGAAGCAACGACTATATACAAAGTTAGAATAAGGTTCTCCCTATCCTATCCTCGCTCCGGCAGCGTAAAGACAAGGGCGATATTCATGGCCTAATCGGCTATGCGCTTTGGCACTAGATACCACTTCATCCCCTTTAATATAGCCCGAAGTATACCAGGTGTCCAGTGTTGAAATAATTAGCAGTTTTCGTATTAATTTAATCTAAGTATAAATCATGATAGAATAATTTTCAAGATTAACTAGCATACACACAGTAGACATGCATCATACAGGCAAGTGAAAACCTAACACATCAACGTATACTGCTTCCACATAAGAAATCCATTATAGAAAAAAATATAATTAGATTAGCTCTTCATAGACAAACTTGGGGTTTGCGAGCCAAGGTAAGATCGGCTCGGGATCCTGGGACCTTTTTCTATCTACTAGTAATCAACATAGGAAATATCAGGAGGGCAAAAACACGTACGAGTTCATCGATAGTTATGACCAGCGGCGTAATAGAAGTGGATCTGCCACCGGCGGTAGCAGCAGAAACGACATCAGACATGGCAATAAAGTTTAGGAAGCCGGACAAAGAAGAACTTAAGCAGTCGAGCCTAGACACTCCCCAAAAACATTATCGCCTCTCTCCCGGTGCAGGATCAGAGAGACGGGGTTCCGGAGGTCTGCTCTCCCAGACAGCCATGCACGCAACCGGCATGATGGAGTAACAGAGGGCAACACAGAGAGGTGGAACGGCGATGCGCACGTATACAGTTGCAATCTAATTGGTAGTGACGGCTAGGGTTCGCGTCTACCTATTTATATAGTGCGGATCGGGTAGGATGTGGGCAGCAGCCCATGACCGAGTCGACACCAGCCCACGATCCAAGATGTGAAAACGGCTAGTTGATTAACGCATATAAATCTCGGCTCGGCGAGAGTCCTGCAACCCGCGGCGAGCGCGCGTCATGGGGAGGCGTGGCGTGGCGAGTCGAGGCGAACGGCGTCGAAGGAGTGCGCGAAGGCTTCTCTTCTTATCACATCTTAGTGAGTGGTGCAATATTTTACTATATAAGATGGTCTAACTCTCATTCCACTAGTAATATTGAACTAAACTTTGACTTCACTGACACGCACGAGCTGTTATAATAATGGCTAAAAAGAATTTTAGAATTTATATTTATTATAGACCAAAAGCCCAATATATATAAATATACCTCAAATTCCAACATCCAGGCCCGGCCGAAAACTTTACTGCTAATTCATCGATTTGACTCCCTAAAGTAAAGTATACGTGACCGGACCGCAATGAACAAAAGTAAAAAACACGACTCATTACACGTGTTAATCCTAAATCCTAATTAAAACCTAATCCTGTCTTCCTTCGGTCGTCTCCTAGTACTCCTACTACTTGCCGAAGCTGTATCGAGAACGAACTTGCATCGATCTCCTTCTCACCCTCCAGCATCGAGCAATATGAACCAATGGGCCGTCCATGGCAAGGGCAAGGATCGTAATTGCCCAGACCAGGCTTGACTGCATACACTGCGTACAAGGCGACCGAGAGAATCCCAAGACACGTACGGGACGATGGCCGACATCGAGAACCCCGGCGGCGGCGGCGGCGAGATAATGGTGGCGGAGGCGGAGGCGGAGGCGGAGGCGGAGGCGGAGGCCGACGAGTGCAGCAGGTGCGGGGTCATCTGCTCCGTTGCCTGCGCCATGGTCGCGTCTTTCACCATCACCTTCATCGCCCAACTGATTCTGGAGCTCATTGACTCCCTCCCGACGACGACGAGGACCGCGAGGACCGCCAAGACTAGTGCTGTCGCCGGGATCCTGGTGTGCGTCGGCTTCCTGCTCTTGATCGGTTCCTGCCTCCTTCTCGGCGTCCTCTGGCACGAGTGGTATTTCGGGAATCCACAGGGCCACAGACTCGTCGACAGGCTCATGGATCCAGGTGACGATCGACGTCTTAACCTTCTCGTGCAGGCCGTCCAAAATCCACTCGTGGTCCATCCGGATGATCAGCCGGCTTGGTATCGTTTTTGTTGTGGAACGGGCTAGCTAGATAGCAGCGCATATTAGCAGCGCCACAGTTTTAGACTTCCCATGATGTACCACTTCTCTCTCTCTCTCTCTCTCTCTCTCTCTCTCTCTCTCTCTCTCTCTCTCTCTCTCTCTCTCACTACTATGCTGCGAGTATTTGTGTTCACTTAACCTTTATTAGCCCAGAGAAAAACTAAGCTTATTTCTACTTTATCCGAGGTCTGAACAAAGGAGTTCATCATGTTTGAATGATATTCTAGGCCTAATATCGTGTTTCCTTTCTCCGGAATTTGCCTTCAGCAAATACCAACCACAACGCGCGGGATATTTACCTGTTGATATGAATGAACAAAATACATTCTTAACACTATATGCTAAAGTGTGTGTTCAATATATATTACGAACTGTTGGTTTTTCCCCAATGCTGATAAGAATTTGTTATGTATTAATGCCAAGAGGCAAAAAAACAAGGGTATGATGCATCCAACTCCCGGTTCGCGTCGCGTTACTCCCGCACCAGATCGTGGCCCCATGGGTGGGTCCCGCATCTCTTTCTCTTCCCCACGAGATTCTGTACGAGATTACCTTCATTAACACAGCGCGCACGGCTTCGTCGCCATGCGCCGCCGCTCTAGCTGCTTCCTGCTGCCCTGCACGGCGAGCCGTTGGCCGTTCCCAGCTGGGTGCGGCCAGGAGGCCAACCTGGACGGCCGGGCGTGCCTCTTCCTCGATGTGCGCCGCCGTGCCAGCCCCATCCCGCTGCCCTACACGAGCTCGTTAGCCGGGCCGCCCTCCTCAGCTGGGCGTGGCCAGGAGACCAACCTCGGCGACCGCCGCGCCCTTCCGCTCCCTTCTCTCTTCTACCTCCGGCGGAGCCAAAACGTTTGCCGGCGCTCGTCCCGTCCAACCGGTTGCGCCGCCCGCACTCCTGCAAGAGAACGGAGGCCCTGCACACGCGGAGGCCGTCGTTGCTTCCCATTGAAGCCGGTTGTGATACCCGCAGAGGTCGGTGTTGCTACATACAGTGACCTATATTGCTACCTTGGACCGACTACGTTGCTACCACGATGGCGGCGGCTTTTGCTACCTTGGACGAAGGAGGGAGCTGATTTTGCTACATACTCGTTTATGATTTGATATGTACTCGCTTAGGTTTTGCTACATTTGATGTATTTCTCCAAATGCTCCAAGTGCTCCACAAAATCGGTTTTGCTACGGCGCGATATCTCCAGCGACATCATTCTTTTTGCTACATTAGCATATTTTTTTTGCTATCACCGTTTTGTGATTTTGCTATACTAGCGCAAAGTTTTTGCTACACTAGGGCAAAGTTTTTGCTACAAGGTCTCCGGCAAGTCTCTGATGAGGTCAGGTTTGCTACATTAGCACAACTTTTTTGCTACACGGTCGCCGGTGAGGTCTCCGGCGAAATCTCCGGCAAGGTCCAGTTTGTTTATCTATTTTCGGAGCCGAACCGTTTTTGCTACATGTAGCAAAAGCGGGTTATTTTGTAGCAAAAATCGGGTGTTTTGTAAAAAAAGCGGGTTTAAATTAGAAAAAGTGGGACACGTGGTTGGCTAGAGACCCGGGGGATGAAAACGATTGATCCTCCGGGGGACGTGTAGGGGTGTCCAAAAAACAACACGGCTACGAAGCCGAGCATGCACTCCATATGCCTGAACACTCCACGCCATGTCACGGGCAGTGGCGGCGCCAGGAATTTGCCTCCCGGTATTCATTTTGCTAATTTGGTATTCGTTCCGCTAAAATCATCACTAAGTGTCACTACTTTGACAAAATTTTAGCTGTTTTGCCAAAATCTTTGGTATTCACTTGAATACCTTGGAATACCCCAAGCGCCGCCCCTGGTCACGGGGCACCTGAACTCCACGGCGACACGCAGGGATAGAGAGGGATTAGCGAATATGTTAGATGCCTTTAGCAAATACCATCAACAACGCGCAGAGCATTTTTTTAATTATGATGATATAAATGAACAAAAGACATTCTTCACACTATGCTAAAGTATGTGTTGAATATATATTACTAACCGATGGTTTCCCTAATGCTGGTAAGAATTTTTTTGTATTAATGCCAAGAGGCAAAAAAACAACACGACTACAAAGCCGAACGTGCCAAGAGGCGAAAAAACAACAAGACATTCTTCACACTATGCTAAGCCGAACATGGGTTTTCACCTCAACTCTGCACGGGAAACGGCACCTCCACGCCATCCTCAAGAGGATAGCAGCACCTGCGGGCTTCGTTGTCATAAGTGTTGCGCTTGGCAACTCCGTTGTGACACGAAGAGGGTCGAAGGACGCATGCGAGACTAGCAGACATCCAACACCAAATCTAGGCACTGCTACAACCGCCGGAAGAGATTGAGCCCGAGCCACCCGCTTCTCCAACCATTGCCGTCCACATGGCCAATAAGACGTAGCCACCATTGCCACCATGGTGCTCGCTGGAGAGCCACACACGTGACCTGACTTCCAGGACTGCCGCCCGACATCCGCGAACTCGGCCCGTGAAGCGAGAGACTGTCCATCGCGTGGCCTGCGAGCAAGGCGTAGGAGGTCATAAGGTTGGAACAAGAGGGCGACAACATAACAACCACTTGAAGGAGACCGTCCTTGATACGTCCATAACGTATCTATAATTTTTGATAGTTTTATGCTATTATTATGCTTTTGACACTTCTTTTTATATAAAGTTCATGAGTTATTTGGACTAACATACTAATAGTTGCAAAAGTGCATAATGTTCTTGTTTTATACTTTGATGTGTAGGAATTATCAAGAATACAAGTGGAACACTTGTTGGAGCCAAATTGGGATTTTCCAGAAATCTGTTTCAGATATTTTTTTGAAGATGGTCACGTTTCGGGTCGAAGACGGCGTCAATGGAAAACTCTTCCACATCAAAGTTGTAGGAGATTTCGCGAAAAACGTTCTGGATATAAAATTTAGCTGATTCCAAGTCCGGACGGGCCCGCTAGGCCCGATTTACTGCAGCCCAAAATGGGGTGACGAAAATCCGAGAAGCTATATAAAAGGAGAAAACCTAATTCGTGGAAGACACCTCCACCCACAAAATTTCAGCCACCAAAGCCTCGTTTTTGCCTCCCCCATGGATCCCATCTCCATGGGGAAGGCTACCAAGAAGCCATGAAGGAAGGGAACTAAGGGGCAGTACTCCCACACGATACCGGCGGTCGCGCCGCCGCCGCCCTCTTCACCATCTTCACCGCCATCTCCATCACCTAATCCTCCTAGTATGCAGTGGTTCATCCTCCCACACACCTCCGTACCATCGTATGTAAATATGGTGTTTGATGTTATAAGTTATAATCATATGATCTATGTCGTGTTTGTGTAGTTTCTTTGTTTTTAGATTGAATGGTTGAACGTCTTTGGTTCATTAGAGTTGTATATTGATATGGTACAGTCCTTTGGAGTCCATTATATTTGTGCGCGCACGGATTAAACATCATAGGGTTTGTAGTATGTGTAAGAGTAAGGGGAATTTCTGCCGGAGTGACAGAAATCTAAAGACGCGAACCGGAATGTTGCACATATGGGAGTAAGAGGACCATTAACTTAAGGCTATGGTTGGGAAAAACTTAATGCTTTGTTAGTAGTTACAGATGTTTGCTAACAATCCAATCATATAGTACATGTAACTCCAAGTAGTGAAGCGCATGTATATTTAGCCTCTCCCACATAGAAAACTGCATCGAAGACAATGAATCCGATTTATTCGCTAATTAAACTTGGATAAAGCCACCACAATTACCACCACTATTCCACACTCATGGTTCTGTTAGTTTAGTATATTTTATTGCTGCAGCAATAGCTTTATTTTCTTGTTGTTTATTATCTTGCAAAGCTTTCTCTAGTACTCGTTTTGTTGCTCTAGTTTTATTTCCTAGATAATGCAAAAGTTTAGTGTGCGTAGAGTTGTATCAGTGGTTGATAGAACTTGAGAGAATATTTATCCTATGTTTAGCTCCTCGTTGGGTTCGACACTCTTACTCATCAAAAAAGCTACACACGATCCCCTATACTAATGGGATATTAGTCCTCCACAGCCATAGGCAGTTGCCGACTGGATACGGCAGCATGACCACACTAGGCCCATATAGGCCAGGCTAAGCATAGAATGGTCATATCGCATTTGGGAGCATCACAACCTTGAAGAACTACCACCATTTTTGTTAGAACCTCATAATTTCCTAACTTAAAATGGTTATAGATTTTTTTAAAGGAATGCGGTAGGGGAAACCCTTACAATGAGTTTTATTTAAATGATAAGAATCCAAATATGCATCCATGAGAACTTGAACCTGAGTTGCTGGGTTGTACGTCCACTTCCCTAACCAAGTGAGCTAGGCTCACTTCTTAAAAAAATGGCCATAGACGGATAACACTGATTTAGACTAGTCACAATAGGCGGTATCAATATTAGTATCATGCATATGATACTAGTGTATGATATTATCTATACAATGCGTTGTCTGATGTATTAGTATCAGTCTCTTTATATTTATTATTTGGAAAATTATACAAAATTGTGTACAAGAATTTTTTAACACTAAATTTTCTAGTTTTACATGCTATGATACGGTATCTACCTATGATACTACTACCGTCTTTCTCATTATTAATTGCAGTGCATCAGACTTTTTTTGCATGTATAAAATGCTTGATACTACCTTAGTGGAGAGTTACATAAACTAATAACATGCATACGTTACTAGTCTATATTACTATATTTATAGTGGTAGTAACTTGTGTTTAGTATCATGCAAGTTCTTATTTATTAGCATATAGACTCATCTTACCTTGGGTGTGTGATGTTACGGTAACATAGCTAGTTACCACAAGGTTCTTTTTCATCATTTAATAACATGCCACATCACCAAATTGTCTAGTTGGCACTGCATGTAGATGCATGTTATTACCTATGTTACTCTCACTATGACTAGCCTAAGGCTAGTCCTAGTGCTAGTATCATGAGGTGTATCATGTATGTCAACTTGGCAAAAATCTGATGTGACATCACAATTAATAAAGAGAAAGGTACTTAGAGTATCATAGATAGATAATGTATCATAACACGCAAAACTAAAAATCACAATGGCAAGTAAATCTTATACAACCATTTTACATAGAGATTTTACAAATCAATGAATATACCACTACTATAATACTACTACGTGATACAGTGCACTAGAGACATAGTATCGTATACTAATATTATATGCATAATACTAGTATTATGATACTTTCAATATGACCAACTAGTATTAGGACTTATAGTATTTAGCCGATTGCGGTCAATTCAAATGGTCATGATTACTCATCCGTGAGTCTGTTATCCATGTTTCCTTTTATCCAGAGATTCTTGAAGGACGTTGAAGTTGTGAGGCTGGTCATAGTGGGGAGTAATTTAGAGTAGTAATATGCATATGTTACTAGTTTAAGTTACTACCTCTATAGTGGAAATAATATAAGTGTGGTGTCATGCAAAGGCTTATTTATTGTAATATAGACTCATTTTGTCTTGAAATGTGTGATGTTATGATAACATAGCTACTCCCTCCCTCCCAATTTAGGATGCGTTTTAGCTCTGGACCGCATACCAATAAGCTCCATGCAGCGCTGTGGACAAAAAAGTCTAGACGGAAACACCCTCGCGTACGGTTGAGAAGCATGCAATGCTGCCCATGCATGCTGCCCATCCTCCCTACATTAATACGCATGCATGCACTGGTCAGTTCCTTCCACGCACGCTCGTCACTTCGGTCTTCACCATGCCTTCTCTCTTCCCAGGAAAAACTCAGTCCCGCCATGGCTGCTCCAATGGCGCGAATTAGCAGTGAAATTAGCAGCGAAATTTTCGTTTGATTTTCATGAAAAGAGCTGCACTTAGGAGGGAACTAAACCATGACGCCATTTCTAAAAAAATGGAATGGAATTTTCAATCTCTCACTCGTGCACTCTATAAATACTCCATCGTGTGCCAGTGTGCTTTATCCCATCGCCTCCATTTCTTTTCTCTCCTTCTCTTCCATGGATACCGGTGGTCCTATTGACTGGGACGCCATTGAAGATCAATACGACGGTGTGGCTATCGACTTGAACTACACCTATGTCTTTGAAGAAAGCGACGATGGTATGGTGCTGTTCATCGTTGTTTGATTCAATTTTGGTAAACTGATTTTGATTCTTAATCGACATATGCGCAGAGGAGCAAGGGGAGCCCGAGCTTGAGTATGTCCATGTCGAATACTTGCGCTCGAACAGCAGCAGCCAAGCGGGACGAGCCGATCGTGGCCACAGCCAAGCGGGGCGAGGTGCAGGACGGGGCCAAGCTGGGCGAGGTTCAGGCCATGGCCAAGTGGGACGAGGTGCAGGCCGTGGCCAAGCGGGGCGAGGTGCAGGACGTGGCCAAGGCGGGCGAGGCATTCCTGGTAGCAGCCAAGGCGGGCGAGGCATTCCTGGTAGCATCCAAGCTAGGAGAGGTGATCCCGGCAGCGGCCATGTCGGGCAATCCATGACAGGCCGTGGTGGTGGCGGCGTGGGCATGGTCGTGGTGGCAGCGGGGAAGTGGATCCTGGAAGAGGTCAGGGACGTGGGGAAGTTGTCCGCGGTCGGGGACGCGGAACTCTTGGCCTTGCCGGTCGAGCGCGTGGTACCATAAGCTGGCAGCAGACGACGGACGTTTCTAGCCATGGTCGTGGTCGCGGACGACTCGGCCTTGCCGGGCGTGGCACTGGCCGAGGCAGAACCCTTGACTTGAACACGATGGTGCACATCGATGATGCCGACGAGCCAGTCCATGAGGCAGGCAACGACAGGGATGGCGTTGATCAGAGCCAAGGCAACCAAGAACCTATCAAAAGTAAGTCCATTTTCCTTTTGTCAAAATTACTCCCGCACATGCTTGTAATGGTTAGGCATGCTTCGTGTCTTTTCTAGATGATTAAAACTGCATGTAATTTTTTTGTGTGTTATATGGTGCTGATCAGTTGTATTCTCTGTTTCTGAATCATGAGAAGTACTCATGTAATTTCTGTTGTTGTAACAATATTTTTTAGATGGCCTTCCTGGATGTATTAAGCACCAATGGTCAGAGGATGAAAAGCTAAGAGTGTATGGCATGCTTTTGGAGAGGACATCGTTAGGAAAACTTAAACGTGGAGTGACTAAGGAGGTTTCAAGGATTTCACACATGCCTTTGAGAACTGTACAAAGCATTTGGAAGAAGGAAAAAAGAGCTGGAAGCATACTTGGAGTGATGAGTAAGAAGCCCAAAAACTGTGGTAGTAAGAAAATCACTTTAGATCCAGAGGCAATCAAGCAAGTTCTTCTAAAATACAAAACAACACTCCTAGATCTTGCAAATGCCCTAGGCATGTCCAGGAGCACTCTTCATAGGCGGTTGAAAGAGGGTAAGCTTAGGCGGCACACAAATGCCATCAAGTCCACTCTCACCGACGAGAACAAGAAGCGTAGGCAAGTATTTTCACTTGTTTGAATTTTTTCATGTTTTATGGGTATCTACTTTTATCTAACAAGTTGTCTAATGGATTGTGTAGAGTTGAATGGTGCATATCTCAGCTTCAAGAAGAGAGCATGCCGGAAGAGCCAACCTTTAACGGAATGTTCAACGTGATTCATATCGACGAGAAGTGGTTTTATCGCACGCGGAAAAGTCAGAAGTTTTACTTGGCATTAGATGAACCTGAACCTGAAAGAGTTACACAAAACAAGAATTATATTGAGAAAGTTATGTTCCTCGCGGCTGTGGCGAGGCCTCGGTATGATGTAGATGGCATCGAGACATTTGATTGAAGAATTGGCATATGGCCTTTCACTTTTGAGGAGGCGGCAAAAAGGGACAGTCCTAACCGTCTAAAGGGAACGATGGTGACAAAGCTTGTGACTTCGGTGACTAAGGATGTGAGTAGAGAATGGTTGGTGAACAAGGTTCTTCCCGCTATAAAGGAGAAGTGGCCTGCCGCGGAACGTGGTAGGACTATATACATACAACAAGATAATGCTAGGACTCACATTGACCCAAATGATCCTATTTTTTTGGCTGCAGCCACAGTCGATGGTTGGGACATTCGGTTGGTGTGTCAACCTCCTAACTCTCCTGATCTTAACGTCCTTGATCTAGGGTTCTTTTCAGCCCTGCAATCTTTGTTTCATAAGTTGTTCCCAGGTTCTGTTGATGACATTGTGTTAAAAGTGCACCAAGCATATTATCAGTACCCGGCGGAAAGAAGTAACCGAATTTTTCTCACTCTACAATCTTGTATGATTGAGATTTTGAAGGAAAAAGGTGGTAACCATTACAAGATTCCGCACATGAGGAAGCTGGCGCTACAAGCCCTTGGTGTCCTACCGGTGAGGTTGGAGTGCACTCGAGCTATTGTGGATGAGGCAATGGAGTAGCTAACTGATTAGAAACTTGGTGTCGTTTTGTTGGTTAGATGAATCAAATCTCAAACTTGGTGTCGTTTTGTTGGTTAGATGAATCAAATCTCTTGGCTGTACTTTGAACAATGGAATTTATGTTAAATCAAATTATGTTTTCTGCAATGTAAGGTCTTAGTTGTTGTTTGAACAATGGAATCAACAATGGTCTAAAAAACAACACTGATGCATCATCTTAGAGCAACAATAATAGTCATGGTGTTACTAAAACATGCTACTGTTCATCGTCCGAAAATAACAGCAATATTCATCATCTTAAAACAACATTGATTCACCCCATCTAAAACAACAACAATGTTCATGATCAAACACAGAGTATGATCATTTCTTCATTCGCTTGAAACCTTTAACATTTTTGATTGAAGGAATGAGGATTTCCCACATTGTGTTCCTTACCTCATCCATGCCTTGGCTTTCCGGCGGGAACGGCGGCGAATCCGGCAATGAGTCTGGCACAAACATGGGGTTGTCTCTGCTCTCAAAGGCACACGACATGGCTGAGTACGTGCGCCTACGTGTTGTGCTGAAAATGGTCTGGACACCATGCCCTTGTTCTTGGCTCGACGAGACTCGAAAGAAAGTGCACACCGGGCGTTCACGCAGCTCGCCGCACTCACCGCACCGGCCAAACACGCCATGCAGTAGCCTAAAAGCCAAGGCACGGACCTTGTCGGCCTCTTCCGGCCTCTCGTGGCGGGGCTCTCCATGGCCACACACTTCTCCGCGCAGCTCTAGCCCGCTAGCGATGCGCCCACCGCCGTGCAACTCCTTCTCGCGGCGGCGGCCTTGCAACTCATTACACAGCTTTTCTTCCTTGCCCACGAGCTCGCGAGCTCGACGGAACAACTCTTCTTCACCGCTTCCACCATGCTCCGGGACCTCTTCTTCCTCCTGGCTATCTACGAACCAAGACGGATCCATGCCACAGCTGTCGTTCGGTGAGTGAGAGGAAGAATACGAGGAAGAGGAGTGAACTGTATGGGGAGAATACGAGAAAGATGGAAAGGAATCGAGGAAGTAGCTTTCGGCTGGGAGTTAATGCATGCATGGAGCTGCTCTCTAGTCAGGGATAAAATGGTCCGTTACTATTCTTCACAATACGCATCCTAAAACGGGATTTTTGTGTAAAACTAAGACGCATCATAATCTGGGAGGGAGGGAGTAGTTACCACAAGCCTCTCTCTCATCATTTAATTGCCTGACATGTCATCTAAATGCTTAGTTGGCAATACATGTAGGACTATGTTACTACTCAAGTTACTCCCACTATGACTAGCCTGATGGAAGAAGGGCAAACAGAAGAGGCCACACGTGGCTGTGCCCCATTGGATTGCACCACCAAGTGGTTTTCTGAAAATTAATGTCGACGTAGCGGTTGGAAAGACGCAGAACATGGGGTTTGTAGCTGTTGTAGCAAGAGATGAAGGTGTAGTTTTCAGAGTGCATTGCGGTTGTCTTTGATGGACGGAGTTAACCTGAGACGCTCGAGGCTATGGCGTGCCGGGAGGCTATGGCCGTGGCATTGGGCATTGCAGCGACCGCGGGTGCAGGTGGCTTGCGATTGCCAATCTATTGTGCAAAGTATTAAGGAAGAACCTTGGACCTATACACGCATATAATCCGGGAGATCTAGGCGAAGCCAGTTGGGTTTCAAAGCATTGGCTTTTGCTTTGAACCGAGGACTTCGAACCAGGAATCACATAATCTGACGAAGTATGCTCTGTATAATAATTTAGGCAGCTATGTTTGGGTTTTAGAACCACCAGTTGATGCAAACATTCCTGTAGAGGGGTGGTTGATGCTCAAAAAGGAAAAACTAATTCATCGTCTGATGCCCTAAAAAGAAGTAGTAGGAGTACATACGTGACCGTGATGAACAAAAGAACGTGACCGCAATGAACTCATTATACGCGTGTTGTTAATCCCAAATCCTAACCTCCTCTCCCGCCGGTCATATCTCATATACTCCGTACTTAGCAGCAACAAATCCAACCACGAGGCTGTATCTAGATAGAGAACGAACTTGCATCGATCTCCTTCTCACCGTCCAACGCCCGAGCATATGCACCGATCGGCCGTCCATGTCTAAGGGCAAAGGTTCGTAATTGCACACACCAGGCTTGACTGCGCACCCAGAGTTAAGGTACAAGGCGATCGAGATCGCGATGGCAGACATCGAGAACCCCGACGGCGGCGGCGAGGTGGAGGAGGCGGAGGCGGAGGCCAACGAGTGCAGCAGGCGCGGGGTCATGTGCTCCGTTGCCTGCGCCATGGTCGCGTTTTTCGCCATCTCCTATGTGATTATTGAGCTCCTTGACTCCCACCCGACGACGAGGACCGCGATGGCTACTGCTGTCGGGGCGATCGTGGCGATCGTCGGCCTCCTATTCTCCGTCGGTTTCTTCTTCCTTCTCAACGCCCTCTGTCACGAGTGGTATTTCGGGAATCCAGAGGGCCACAGACTCTGCTGATAGGCTGATGGATCCAGGTGACGATCTTCGTGTTAATGTTCTCGTGCGGGCCGTCCAAAATCCACTCGTGGTCCATCCGGATGATCAGCCGGCTTGGTACCGTTTTTGTTTTGATCTGGACTAGCAGTTTCGCCACATCTTTAGACTTCCCATGATGTAATGTAGGCATAAAATTCGTGAGGAATTTTTGGTTTCGAATTTTCAAGCAATTTTATTTCGACGATTGGCATCGCTGTGACAAGATTTTTTTAACTAGCTCGGTATGTTTCACTAACTTTTTTTTCCTGCACGTCGGCTTATGGTTTCCTAGTGTTAAGGATTAGAGGTTTAATTAGGGAATGCTCTAGTATTTGTTGCTAAAATTGTCTACTCGTGGGAAAACCACTCCGCGTCTCGCGCCGTCCTTTGTGTGGGCGGCCAAGACACCCCCAACCCTAGCGTCACCGCCGTCCAACATCCTCCTATCATGTCTTTGTTGGCGAGCGCCGTCGGGTGAAGCCCGCACAGTTCCAGCGGCGACGGGTCGTTTTCTACAAGGCGCAAGGGCGACCTCACGGGGCAGTCGAGGCTCATGGCGATGTGGCTAGGTGGCGTCGTTGACCGTGGCTGTGAGCTCCAGGCAGGCGTGGGAGTCCTCCGCCGACACGGCGACGGATCTAGGCAGCGGGAGGCTCCAGCGACGCAGCCTCTCCACTGCGCGGTGGCGCATTGAAATGGGCCCAATTTGGGCATGTTGTGGGCCAGACGGTCCTATGGCGGCTAGGAATAGGCCGGGTCGAGGCGGCTTCCCCCGGAGGAGGTCCTACGGCCTGGCCTTGTTTGGTACTAGTGTCTTAGTAGGGATTAGAGGGGATAATCCCCAAGGGGATTGGGTGAAACCCCCACCTACCCAAACCTCTCTAATCCCTACAAAATCTCAATCCCCACCAAATCCACTAGGTAGAAGTAGTGTATTGAATTTGGAGAAAAATACACTAGACTTGGGGATTAGTGGGGATTAGGGAGAGATTGAATCAGTCAAATTCTCTAAAACCAAACATACTATTTAAAGTAAGTGGGGATTTGGGATTTAGTGAAAATTATTTCCTCTAATCCCCACAAATACTCTAGTACTAAATAAGGCCTAAGAAAGACAAGCGCAACACGGTAATAAATGTTGGAAATACAGCATGCAATCGAATTAAAATAATTCCGAATTTGTGTGACAACAAAGATAGATCTAACAGAATTACACATGCGATTATGAACATGAAATCTAACATGGCACAGCAGATCGACATGGACCTCAAACCTCCTTCTAGAACACGAAAGAGAGGATCACGAGATTAATTTCTTACAGCGATGCAGACAAACATTGATGAGGATCAGTTGGGGAAGATGAAGCAGGCGGTCAATGCAGATGATGATGAAGAAGCAGCCGTGCGAAGCACTGCCCAGAAACTTTATCGCCCGGCTCCCTCGTGCGGAACGCCAAACGCCAGGGAAAATCCGGAGACTACTGCTTTCCTCTCCCCGCGGCACGCCAGGGAAAGGATCGGCGAAGATCGGTGGCCGCTGCAGAAGAGAACGGAGTAGGGTTTTTGTATCTGCTTTCTTCTGTCGAGAGGGACGTCTTCCTCTTATAGACTCGGAAGGATAACCCCCACGCAGCACGTTCTGCCTATATTCCAGGATCCGCCCCCTGGTATATCTCCATCACGAGCGATCTCCTAACCTCCCTCAACGGGAAGTCTATCTTCGAGTCGTGCGTGAGACAGACGCGGGTGGATAAGATAAGTAAACTGCTCGGCAAAAAGATTAAAAAAGAGATACTATTTAACAGGCCACGGTCGCGCTCGCCTCGCCAAAGTCACAAGTCACAAGTCACAAGTCACGCGTAATTAAACGCGAATAAATGTGAAATACGAGCGAGCGCGCGCGTGTGCGCGTGTGGTGTACACTTAACACAGCTCTCTCTAGTCTTTCCAACTAGTCTCACCATGAGATGCCCCCTTATAAGCAGGTCAAAATCTTGCTCCCTTGGCAATGTGGAACTAAACTCCCACAGCCTCCACCCCCTTGACTTCTCTCCAATTTCTGAAATTTATATGGGCCCAATTCTTGTAGAGGCTCATTTATTCCAACAATCCCCACCAAGAAGTCAAGGTCTGTAACTTGTTCTCATCTGGCTTTTATATACCAGCTTTGTAGTATAGACCCGTCTCGGGTTGAGCTATACCTAGCACTCCAGGATCCACTCTTCTTACAACTAGGAAATGGACAAAGCCTTGAATTTCCAGTCTTGTGTAGAAGAGGTTCACCAGGAGCCATCGCTGATACTAGGCTGCCTGAATCCACGCCTAAGGTTTGGAGCATTACGGTCATGCTCCCTAGTACTTTAATAAGTTCATTAGAGATCACCCGAATCTCATGTACTGCGACCACACAGTTAAGCTCACATAGGTGTGTTCTTTCAAGAATACCCTGCAGGACGGTATCTTGCTGAAATATTTCAGCCTCAAAACACATTAAGACTAACAGTCACCCTCCCATGCAGTACTAAGTGTTGGAAATACAGCATGCAATCGAATTAAAATAATTCCGAATTTGTGTGACAACAAAGATAGATCTAACAGAATTACACATGCGATATAAACATGAAATCTAACATGGCACAGCAGATCGACATGGACCTCAAACCTCCTTCTAGAACATGAAAGAGAGGATCACGAGATTAATTTCTTACAGCGATGCAAACAAACGTTGATGAGGATCAGTTGGGGAAGATGAAGCAGGCGGTCGATGCAGATGATGATGAAGAAGCAGCCGTGCGAAGCACTGCCCAGAAACTTTATCGCCCGGCTCCCTCCTGCGGGACGCCAAATGCCGGGGAAAGTCCGGAGACTACTGCTTTCCTCTCCTGGCGGCACGCCGGGAAAAGGATCGGCGAAGATCGGTGGCCGCTGCAGAAGAGAACGGAGTAGGGTTTTTGTATCTGCTTTCTTCTGTCGAGAGGGACGCCTTCCTCTTATAGACTCGGAAGGATAACCCCCACGCAGCACGTTCTGCCTATATTCCAGGATCCTCCCCCTGGTATATCTCCATCACGAGCGATCTCCTAACCTCCCTCAATGGGAAGTCTATCTTCGAGTCGTGCGTGAGACAGACGCGGGTGGATAAGATAAGTAAACTGCTCGGCAAAAAGATTAAAAAAGAGATGCTATTTAACAGGCCACGGTCGCGCTCGCCTCGCCAAAGTCCAAAGATCCAAAGTCATAAGTCACGCGTAATTAAACGCGAATAAATGCGAAATGCGAGCGAGCGCGCGCGTGTGTGCGCGTGTGGTGTACACTTAGCACAGCTCTCTCTAGTCTTTCCAACTAGTCTCACCATGAGATGCCCCCTTATAAGCAGGTCAAAATCTTGCTCCCTTGGCAATGTGGGACTAAACTCCCACAGCCTCCACCCCCTTGACTTCTCTCCAATTTCTGAAATTTATATGGGTCCAATTCTTGTAGAGGCCCATTTATTCCAACAATCCCCACCAAGAAGTCAAGGTCTGCAACTTGTTCTCATCTGGCTTTTATATACCAGCTTTGTAGTATAGACCTGTCTCGGGTTGAGCTATACCTAGCACTCCAGATCCACTCTTCTTACAACTAGGAAATGGACAAAGCCTTGAATTTCCAGTCTTGTGTAGAAGAGGTTCACCAGGAGCCATCGCTGATACTAGGCTGCCTGAATCCACGCCTAACGTTTGGAGCATTACGGTCTTGCTCCCTAGTCCTTTAATAAGCTCATTAGAGATCACCCGAATCTCATGTACTACGACCACACAGTTAAGCTCACATAGGTGTGTTCTTTCAAGAATACCCTGCAGGACGGTATCTTGCTGAAATATTTCAGCCTCAAAACACATTAAGACTAACAGTCACCCTCCCATGCAGTACTAAGAGTACTCATCTTAGCGGGAAATGGATAAATATATGTACTCTCTCTTGTTGCTCCAACAACTTGTTTTTCCCTTTTCCTTATTCACGGGATCTCCGATCACTAAGACTGGGTTTCTATTGTCGTGCAACTCAGGTGGGTTTCAAGCCCATCTCCCTTGATGCTCCATCTATCACCGCACGTGATAGCCCTTTTGTAAAAGGATCCGCCAGGTTTTTGGTAGTGTTAATATAATCAACGGCAATCACTCCCTTGTGTCTCAAGTTCCTGACGGATTTGATACGCTGTTTCACATGTCTTGATGATTTCAGATTATTCTTTGAACTTTTAACCTTAGTGATCACGGTTTGGTTATCACAGTTCAGAAGGATTGCCGGAACTGGTTTTTCGACCATTGGCAAATCATTCAAGAGCTCCCTCAACCACTCTACCTCTACAGTGGTTGAGTCAAGTGCTACAAGTTCTGCCTCCATAGTAGACCTTGTCAAGATGGTCTGTTTGCGAGACCTCCAAGATATTGCAGCACCTCCAAAAGTGAATATGTATCCACTTGTTGCTTTGATCTCATCTGCATCTGAGATCCAATTAGCATCACTATACCCTTCTAGTACTGCTGGGTACCCTGTATAGTGAAGTCCATACGTTGTGGTTCCTCTCAAGTACCTCATCATTCGTTCCAGTGCAGTCCAGTGATCATTTCCCGGATTCGAGTTAAACCGGCTCAGTTTGCTTACATCAAATGAAATGTCAGGTCTTGTTGCACCAGCAAGGTACATGAGAGAACCTATGATTTGAGAGTATCTTAGCTGATCAACCCCTTGTACTCTGTTCTTTCGAAGCTTTAGACTAGGGTCATAAGGAGTTGGAGACGTTCTGGAGTCCTCAAAACCAAAGCGACTCAGAATTTTCTCCACATAATGGGATTGACTTAAGATAATCCCATTCTCATCCTTATTCAGCTTTATGTTAAGAATAACATCTGCCTCTCCCAAATCCTTCATGTCAAAATTTTGAGATAGAAATGACTTAACATCATTAATGACATCCATACCAGTCCCAAAAATTAATATATCATCAACGTATAAACATAAGATTACACCCTTACCCCCACCATATTTATAGTACACACATTTGTCTCCTTCATTCACCAGAAAGCCTGCTGAAGTCAGAGTATTGTCAAACTTTTCATGCCATTGCTTTGGGGCTTGCTTGAGACCGTAGAGCGATTTCTTTAATCTACACACCATGTTCTCTTGCCCGGTTGCTACAAAACCATCGGGTTGCTGCATATAAATTTCCTCATCGAGCTCTCCATTTAAGAAAGCTGTCTTCACATCCATTTGATGGACTAGAAACTTATGAGAAGCAGCAAGTGCAATTAGCACTCGAATTGTAGTCATCCTAGCAACGGGTGAGTAGGTATCAAAGAAATCATCTCCTTCCTTTTGGGTAAAACCCTTGGCCACGAGCCTAGCTTTATACTTTTCAATGGAGCCATCTGGTCGTAGCTTCTTTTGAATATCCATTTGCATCCAATAGGTTTGCAACCCATCGGTCGTGGACATATTTCCCATGTTCCGTTAGTGAGAATGGAATCCATTGGACTTTGAACAGCCTCCTTCCAATCATCTGCATCCAAGGATGCATATGCTTCTGCCAGAGTTCTGGGAACGTCATCCACGAGATACACAGTGAAGTCATCTCCAAAAGACCTTTCGATCCGTTGTCTCTTACTCCTTCTCGGAGCCACTTCACTGTCATTCTCCTCATTGAAAATTTCAGGAACTACCAGAGGTGTGTGTTCGGGTTCAGGTTCTACTTGTAGAGTAGGGTGACTAGTGGATGTCAAATTTTCCTTCATGGGAAAGATTGTCTCAAAGAAAGCAGCATCCCGAGATTCAATCATAGTGTTAGTTTGTACATCTTGAATCTCGGATTTTATAACCAAGAATCTGTATGCATTGCTGTTATGTGCATAACCTAGGAAGACACAATCAACAGTTTTAGGTCCCAATTTTCGCTTTTTTGCATGCTGGTACATTAACCTTGGCCAAACAGCCCCATGCACGCAAAAAACGAAGAGTTGGTTTATGTCCCTTCCATCCTTCATACGGAGCTATTTCTCCTTTTGATGAGGGAACTCTATTGAGAGTATAACATGCCGCCAAAGCAGCCTCTCCCCACCATGACTTAGTTAAACCGGAACTGTCCAACATGGCATTCACCAAGTCCGTAAGTGTTCGGTTTTTCCTTTCTGCCACTCCATTAGACTGGGGCGAGTAGGGAGGGGTTACTTCATGTATAATTCCATGTTCCGCACAGAATTGAGTGAACTCGTGAGATACATACTCTCCTCCTCTATCCGACCTTAAATGTTTGATTTTCTTCTCTAATTGGCTTTCTACTTTGGCCTTATAAATCTTAAAGGAACTCAGAGCCTCATCTTTCGATTTTACTAGGTAAATATAACACCACTTAGTCGCATCATCTATCAAAGTCATCATATACCTTTTCCCTGCCTTAGTCAATACTCCATTCATTTCACACAAATCTGAATGTATTAAATCTAGAGGTGACAGACTTTTCTCCCCGATTGGCTTGAAAGGCTTTCGGGGTTGCTTTGATTGCACACAAGAATGACACTTAGATCCACGGACTATGGAAAAGTTTGGAATTAAATTAAGCTTGCACAACCGAGCAATGCGATCAAAATTAATATGACATAACCGAGAGTGCCAAATAGCAGCATCTCCAACATGATTTCCAGAGTACGAAGAACATGATAAATTGTTTACGAAGTTACAATCATCAAGAATGGAAAGGCGGAACAAGCCTCCGCTGTTATAGCCTTTTCCAATAAACAAACCAAATTTCGAAATAATAAATTTATTCGACTCGAAGACCAGCTTGTAGCCATCACGGCACATCAGCGAGCCAGACAGCAGGTTCCTATTTATTCCTGGGACATGTTGTACGTTCTTCAACGATAGAGTCTTTCCTGAAGTAAGTCTTAGGTCAACTCTACCGATCCCACGTACATCTGCCCGAGTGTCGTTTCCCATCACGACGGTGGAACTGCTGCAAGCCTAATAAGAAGAAAACAAGTTGTAGTCAGCACAAACATGTACATTAGCTCCAGTATCTACCCACCAATCAGTGTATTGACATGCAATAAGGACACTAGGTACGTACCCAGATCCTCCACCTGCCTCGCTAACGGTGACATTCGCAGATTGCTGAGCACCTTCCTTCGTGCCTTTGCGCATGCGACACTTCCTGGCTATGTGCCCAGGTTCGCCACACACAAAGCAGTTGAAGTCACCCTTTTCCTTGTTCTTCTTTTTCTTAAAACCAGTGGTTTGTTTTGCCTTTACTTTGTTCTTGAAGTTCTTTCCCCCAGAGCCGCCAGCCCCATTGTGCACGACATTGGCATTAGGAGTCGGATGAGGTGGGTTTTTCTCGACGTCTTTCGCCCTGGCCTTTTCCTCAACATCAAGAGTGGCGATGAGACTTTCAACAGTCATCACCTCCCTCCCGTGTTTGACTGTAGTGGCAAAGCTCCTCCATGATGGAGGTAACTTGGCAATAATGCCCCCCACCACAAACTTGTCAGGCAGAACGACTCCAAAACCGGCAAGTTCCCCCACCATAAGCTGGATCTCATGAGCTTGCGTCACAACCGAATTATTATCGGTCATCTTAAAATCGTGATACAGCTCATTCACATACAGCTCACGCCCAGCATCCGACTCTCCATACTTTCTGTCGAGAGCTTCCCACACAAGGGCAGGACTGGCATAGTTCATTTAAATGTCACAAAGCTGGTCGGTCATGAGGGAGAGCAGGCAGCCCATGGTAGTGTCCGAAGACACCTCCCAGTCACGCTGTTGTTCCTGCGTGAGTGGCCTTTCAACCGTGGAGGAAATCACCCACCACAAGTTCTGGCTCATGAGCCAAAACTTCATACGGGTCTGCCATCTCTTAAAGTTCTCACCCCCAAACCTCTCAGGTTTCATCACATCGCTAGGTCCAGCCATTGCACAGTAATAAAGTTTCTGGACTGTTGGAAATACAGCATGCAATCGAATTAAAATAATTTTGAATTTGTGTGACAACAAAGATAGATCTAACAGAATTACACATGCGATTATGAACATGAAATCTAACATGGCACAGCAGATCGACATGGACCTCAAACCTCCTTCTAGAACACGAAAGAGAGGATCACGAGATTAATTTCTTACAGCGATGCAGACAAACATTGATGAGGATTAGTTGGGGAAGATGAAGCAGGCGGTCAATGCAGATGATGATGAAGAAGCAGCCGTGCGAAGCACTGCCCAGAAACTTTATCGCCCGGCTCCCTCGTGCGGAACGCCAAACGCCAGGGAAAATCCGGAGACTACTGCTTTCCTCTCCCCGCGGCACGCCAGGGAAAGGATCGGCGAAGATCGGTGGCCGCTGCAGAAGAGAACGGAGTAGGGTTTTTGTATCTGCTTTCTTCTGTCGAGAGGGATGTCTTCCTCTTATAGACTCGGAAGGATAACCCCCACGCAGCACGTTCTGCCTATATTCCAGGATCCGCCCCCTGGTATATCTCCATCACGAGCGATCTCCTAACCTCCCTCAACGGGAAGTCACAAGTCACGCGTAATTAAACGCGAATAAATGTGAAATGCGAGTGAGCGCGCGTGTGTGGTGTACACTTAGCACGGCTCTCTCTAGTCTTTCCAACTAGTCTCACCATGAGATGCCCCCTTATAAGCAGGTCAAAATCTTGCTCCCTTGGCAATGTGGGACTAAACTCCCACAGCCTCCACCCCCTTGACTTCTCTCCAATTTCTAAAATTTATATGGGCCTAATTCTTGTAGAGGCCTATTTATTCTAACAATAAATCCGTCCTTGCGTACGTGCTTGCAAAATCTCAGAACACTTACCACGGTCGCCGAGATGAACTTGTAATGAAATCTCGGAACACTCACCACGGCCGCAAACATCTCACGTTCGTCCTCTTCTGCCACGCGACTCAACCGGGGAATGTTCTTTTCGTTTTGGGTAGGCTCACGTGCAGGCAGCCGTGCAACGCGCGCGGACCTGCCGACTATTTCTTGAAAGGGGGCTCATCAAAATGCAAAACTCTCCAAGGGCGCCCCAAACCGGTGGACAGCAAGCACGCCGGCAATTGGTTTGCAGCACCCTGTCCAAACTGCCGGCGGTTTGGGAATGTCACCCCGCACCGGCGTCCTCAACGATCGGCCCTCCTAACGATTAAGATTTTAAAAAAATCAAAATACGAAAGAAATATCATTACAAATTTCTAAGTAGTACTACTACTCACGGACGCGCTAGGTTTTGCGCCACCGATCCTACTCGTCCTTGTTATCAAAGGCGAGGCTGATCTAGTCCGACGCCTGCCAGGGAAATGCCCCCTACTAGTGTTGGCGTTGGTGCTGGACGGGCGGCGGAGGAGGCGCATTTGCGCTTGCAGCCACGAAGGCTTGCAGCGTCTAGAATGTGTCGGCCCAGCGTGCCTCCTCCTCTAGCGCATGTTGCGCCTATGAATCGCGCAAGGCCAGCTCGAACGCCTCGTCCTCGGTGAGCTCTGACGACATGAGGGGGCACGGCCTCCTCCTCCTCCTTCTCTTCCTGGTTGTTGTCGGCGTCCTCCAGCTCCGCCGCCCATGCCATGAGGCCCTCCTGGTACGTGTGTTCGTTGATGCGTACCGGCTGTGGCGGTGGCACCACGGGGTGGAAGGAGATGTCACGAACCTTGCATGGCGGTTGCATCTCTACCGCACCACGGCTACGAGCGGGAAGATGGTGGTGGCGCTGGAATCGAAACCCATGGCATGTTGCCGAAGGAGTGGTGCCATGGCTCATTGCGAACACGAAGAGGGTGGTAGCCATGTCGGGCGAGGACCTCGTCGACATAGAGGCCGTCCTAGTAGGCATGGCGGACGTCCCTATTGTAAGGACCGTCACAGGGCAGCTCGTCCCTGTAGTAAGGCCCGTCGTAGGGCACGGCCTGGCAGTGCATCGTGTCCTCGTCCTCCTGGAGGAGAATTGCCGCCCACCAGCCTTTGTCCTGCCAGCCGGGATCCTGTTGGGTGATCGACGTGTTGGGTTCGCAACATAGAAAACAAAAAAAATCTACGACAGGAACTATTAAGTGCCCAAGATCCATCTATCTAGATACAATCAACGAGTGGATATACATTCATATAATACATACCCTTGAAGATCGACAAAGCTTTACGAGTATGGACTCATTGGTGATGTAGTCGATCTCTTGCCGATCTCAAGACCGTGTAGAAGTCTGGCAACACCGCAACTTAGCAGAGCATCTGTGATCGCACACACGTCCGGAACCCCGCCACTTCCACGACCTCGCTCCAGCAATGCAGCAAAAGTAGCAAATCCTCGCTCCAGAAAAAGCCACTGGGGGCATGTATCTTGCTAAGCCGAGACCATGGGGAAATAGTACTAGAGAGGGAGAGAGATCCTTCACGAGGAGGTGTAAGTAAGAAGTGAGAGGAGAGGCTCCTTTTATAGGAGAGGGGCAGCCTCTAAGCCATGGACGGCGGCCAAGGTGGGTGCCCCCACCTCTCCCTCATTCATGTGAGTGGATCTCCCACTCACACAAATGGCCCTCCATTTTCTCCACTCAAAATCCATTAATTTTCTGCCAAATTTAATGCAATCTCTCATTTAATAAAACTCATTTTATTTATTTATTCAGAATTTTGTCAATTACATTAATTAAAAAACATTCACATAAAACCCCTTACTACATTTCAATTTCACATGCAGAACCAATTTCAGCAATTTCACCCGAAACAATTCCGGTGTCCATTGAAATAATTCCAGCGCTTTGATATTCTTTTTCTGGCATCTAATTTGCTCCAAATAGTGTCGGTATCCCTTAAGTGTGTCATCCTATAGTTCACAAATAATGCAGCCATGATCGAGACCCCTCTCTAATCAATAATCAGGAGCGGGACCTGGAGATATGTACTGACTCCCACACATTCACCGATGAATTCTTATGATCGTGTGAACCTTTTACATTTGTAACTAAACCCTTTTGTCTCGCGATATTTTACATGTCCGAGATTCGATCATCGGTATCCCCATATCTAGTTTGATTTCGTTACCGATATGTACTCTTTTCTCGTTCCCGTGATATAACATTCTAGTGATCCCCATCACTTGCTTGCAAGCTATATCAATGTGATATCATCGGAGGCCTAGAGTATATCTCTCCGTCATTTGGATGGACAAATCTCACTCTTGATCCAGGAGCCTCTACATAACAATATCGGAGTATCTAGACCCACCTTTATAGTCACCATGTTACGGTGTGACGTTTGATGTTATCAAGCTACTCTTCCTTTGTTAGTGATTTACATGATCTCATGGCCTAAAGAATAAAGTTACTTGTAATGATGTTATAGTAATTTAAACATAATGACTTTGATCGTATTACTATACTTTGGATGAATGTTCATCACATCATCTAAAATATGTAAATTCGGTATTCTTGATTAGGGTTAACAGGCAAGACCTAATTGAGCTATGTTGAGTGTAGAAAGGAGTGTGAATAGCCTTTAGTACTATCCAATTTTTTAGATTTTCACTGGCCAGATCATGTTTTTCTGAATTGAACTATTGTTATCTTGGTAGGGTCTGCTTGGTAGAGATGGACTCGTGTATACAAATGGGATGATAAAGAAACCAGGAAAGTGTGACTGTAAGAATAATACTAGCCGAAAGAAACCAAACTAAGATGAAGATGAACGAGAAATATATTGCAGAATGAACGGATGATGACTTGCCTTTAGATCTTCCCGAGACTATATTATAACATGCAAATGTTCAACAAGTCATGGTTTTCATAGACATGTGCCATTGGAACTTGATTGAGAGATTGGAGCAAAAGAAACAACAAATATATGAAGCACATGAAACATGATGCTTTGCGGAAGTGCTTCGCCACATTCACACATCCGGAGCTGGAAAGGTCGAGTAGCCGCAGAGACTGCCATACGATTGCTTACGTGCGAGTCTGATAAGTTAGGATGTTTGACCTTTAGTGCTTCGAAAAGTCTGTATAATAAAATGTCAAGACTATGTTTATCTCCATAATTCTATTTATAATGATACAGACATTCTAACCCACAGAAGATACCGTCATTTCTCCCTCCTCTTAAATTGTATGCTCTGAAAACTTCAAATGATAAAGCTCGACCACGATAGATTCTTTCATTATTGCTTCATGTGTGACCTTCTAAGGCTGGGTTCACTATCGTTAGTTGGCACGGACAAAACCCGATACTCCTACTCCTACCAGATCTTACAAGTGTCGAACAATGCCACATACATTCATGGTATTAAGGCTTTGGACTTTGGTCCAGCTTTGTTTTCTGCAAATGTAAGAACGATTAATAATATTAGATCCATGTTGACAAAATGTTAGAGCCCATGCATTCTTTGTTTGCTCTAATGCTTGTGATACATTAATTTTGTGATACATACAACTATCTTGTGGCATTCATAGTTGAAAAAAGGACTATCTTTTGTCGAGGAATTATGGTTTTCTTTTCATTGGAATTCAATCAATCAGTTACGAAACAAGAGAGCTGCTTCATCTTTGTTTTAAAGAAGTCTAAAAATGAATAGAAAGTAAAAAAGATTCAACCTTTTTTATTTTACTAAATATCCTTATTTAGGTAATAATTAGGTAATGAAGTTTTTTGATTAACTTTTTGAATTTAACCAATTAAACCCATTTTTAATTTTAGATTATCTCAATGAAATAAATTTTTGAAAAAATTAAGAATTCCCGAGGAGAAAGATGGCTCAGCAGGAAGAGGATTGTACCATGAGAGAAGCGCGGGGGTCAAACCGCTTCAAATATGGAACATGGATTTTGGAAATGATTTTGTGAACTTTCCTCTTTTATGAAGCCATAATTGCATCTTTACTCTATTATAGAAGGCTAGCCTATTATATTCAAGTGGTGGCTCATATCCGTCTCATTTCTGAGGCCCAGTCTCATCAGTACAATAGATTGAATTCACATAATATGCAACAACTTGTGTGTTACGTTTATCTCGCTCGTCTCGGTGTGTGGAGATGACGGTGAGCTCTAAGCTGGCCACGGGTGGTGCAGGAGGAGGCTAGCTCGACGCCGTTCTAGAGGGTGAGATTTGACCGCCAACTGGTTGCATGATAGTTAAACCCTTATCGGTATTGCACAACACCACATGCATCGAACTTGGTTTTGTAGTTATTGTTCCGTGCATGTATAGATTTGCCACATTATAAAATTTCTCCATGCATGCTAAAAAAAAGAGCACACCCACCCACCACACAACTCTGCACGTGCATGTGCGGCTCACAATGCAACACCTCCAAATTGAATCGGGGGATGATTACTCCATTCATTCCACTTAAATCGACGCTGTATGATGTATGGAGCACACCAGAAACGACTGATCAAAGGAGACAGATTATAGTTCAATCTTGCTTTTGTGTTATTTGACTGTTTCACACAAGGATTTACAAATTTCACTTCATGAACTGTCACCCGCCAGAGTTGTATTTGGTTAATCCCGCTACATGAGTTAGTGTGACTGCATGATCCATACGTCTAAATGCCAAGAACTAAACTTGGTCATCGTTAGAGAGCTGTTACGACACTCCAGAGATTATTATGGAGACTGTCTGCTAGGCTACTAGAAGGTAGTTCATGAATCGTGATATGCATTCTTTTTTGCCGAGTGAGAGTAAACTATGCAAATCAAAAGTCTTTCTTTAACATGTTTCGTGACCATGAATTCATGAGTAGTTAGGATATCACCACACCTTACATACTACTTAACTATCATCCTAGTTGCATTGTTACACATGTGGAAATATCCTGGCTTTGATTCCCTCAAGAAAACCGTATCGGTCATAACAAAAATATGAGCATGCTAAAGTAGCTGCAAAGTGTGTGGCCCGTGCAAGGCCGGTCCATGGATTCGGGGGTCCTAGGGAAAAAACAATGGCAATAGACCCTTATTTAAAGTGGCATACCTTTTCTAGGATCAGGGGAAGGGGCAAAGCCCCCCCCACCCACACACACACACCATAGAAAACACCTTAGAACTATATATCTTTAATATTTATGCTAAAAAGGTCTATGTCGCCAGCATGTCTATCCTGCTAACAAAATTCTCCTTCATCTATGGTTTGTTTATGATCACGTTAACAATTAGTTTTGTGTGTGTTATGTAACACCCCGGTATCTCCGGACCAGCGGCTGTCACTCTTGGAAGCTCAATAGGATCTCTAGACTAACCCTATAAACCAACACTAGCCTTTTCTGCTTGCTTTGTCCTCACTTGTACGCACCCGGTGCCTACTTCCCGGTCGGTCACCCATCCTCAAATTTCTCTAAGCCAAGCACGCTTAACCCCAGAGTTCTTTTTAGGTGAGCTTCCGGAAAAGAAGTTACAACTTGTTGGTATGAGTATACTATCAATGCTATTAATCCATGCGCCAGGGTCTCACATACATCCACCCTTAGAAGATCGACGCCCTCATCGATCAACCACAAGCCAGGAACTTCTCCTATTGACATATGTCTATACGTCCAGTGCTGGCACATGTGGCATGCCGTGTCCACTCGGGCCACGCGCGTCATGCTCCACATGTCCTCCACTAACCCGCACACGCCCGTATAACCGCGAGGATTGGCTCTAATACCACTTGTAACATCCCGACATCTCCGGACCAGCGGCTGTCACTCCTGGCAGCTCAATAGGATCTCTAGACTAACCCCACATACCAACACTAGTCTTTTTTCCGCACTTTATTCTCACTCGTGCGTACCCAGTACCCACTTTCCGGTCGGTCACCCATCCTCAAATTGCTTTAGGCCAAGCACGCTTGACCTCATAGTTCTTTTCAGATAAGCTTCCGAAAAAGGAGTTGCAACTTGTTGGTACGAGTATACTATCAATACTATTAAGCCATGCGCCAGGGTCTCATAGGTTCTTATCCTACTATTCGTCATGTTCGAAAATTTCTTTCTCAAGCCTTGCCTTACATTCATTTCAATCATCTCAACTATTTCTGTTGTGCTCCTTGCCTTGCGATTCTAGTTGCTAGCTTTCCCGAAAGGCCGTATGATGCAATGTAGCTCGGGACGGTCCATGGATTTGGGGGGCCATAGGGAAAAACAATGACAATGGACCCTTATTTAAAGTGGCAAAGCTTTTCTAGGATCGGGGGGAGGCACCTACCCTAAAAACACCTTAAAGTTATATGTCTTTAATATTTATGCTAAGAAAAGTCCCATACTCTAGAAAATAGCTTAAAGATATATATCTTTAATATTTGTGCTAAAAAATTGCCCCTTACTCTAGGAAACACCTTAAAGATATATATATATATAATATTTATGCTAAATTTTAAAGGTTAATCAAATAGTATGCATGATTAGCATTCTTGGGCCTCTCAACAATGCCAGTCAAAATCTGTCACTTGTTAACACACTAAAGACATAAAAAATATTAGTATTTTGAGAAATATTATTGCAATGCAATAGAAAATTAAATGATTGGTACATTTGATAGCTCAATTGTCTTTAAAATCATGGTGAAGACATTGAAAACTACTTATTCCTATTGAGCAAGAAAATTATATATCATGATACGTATTTGTACCAATTGCTCCTTGTGTACATATGACAGTGCAAAAATGAGTAGAAAGGTAGATATATTAGACACTAAATTAATAAGAGGATGGAATAGTCTTCAAACATGTTGATGGGAACAAGTAAAACAATTGAGAACAAGAGGAGTGATGCTTGTGAAATGATACAATTATGTGATTGCATCGTTAATCTCTAGTAATGAATATATTTACTCATGAAAATATTCCCTAGAGGAAATAATAAATTGTATTATTATATATTTCTTGTTCATGATTAAGTTTATTATTCTATGCTATAATTATATTGGTTCTAGATAATGAGTATTTGGAGGAAAACCCTAATACATGTGTGGAATCATAAACACCATTGAGATATCCCTAGTCTATTGTAACACCCTCAGAATCGACCCTATGCAAGTTTTAGCGCTTCCCGCCAAACCCGCATAGAAACGATTCAAAGGTGCCCACCAGGCACTTTCGTGCGGGTGGAAAACGAAGTAATAACATTACACAACAGTCCTCGATGGGACCCACAGAACAGATATATACATCAGCGACTCCACGAGTCAAGAATACAGATATAATATACAAAGATCCAAATCACCTTGAAAACGAGAGAGCGTCCAGCTACGGACAAGATGCAAATGGGGCTAAGAGCCCTGAAGAATAACCAATGGCGTCCATAACCCTGCCCAGGCCAAGCCGGAAGGGTAACCCTGCTAACGACGTCGATCTCAAAACCTGCTTAAACAAAAGGGGTGTCGACAAAGGGCAAAGGAAAAAGAGAGCGGTCAGTACTGAGGCCAGTACACGGCGAGGCTAGAATTCGGCGGTCCTCGCCTACATAGGTATGGTGGACTGAAGCGGCAGCGCGACATGCACTAAACAACCTATAGAGACTCGATATCACTGTCGGCTAACAGAGAGGGATAAGAAAGACCTATTCGGAACCAACCTGATGCTACCATCAAACAAACCCATCCTGGGGTTTCCCCCTCGAGACCAAACGAGGAAGTCAACCGAGGAACTCACACAGTTGGCAGTTTTATTTATTCAGTTATCGTTGCAGCAATTACTAGTCAAGTATAGATAATCATCCTGATATAATAAGCAGTGGGCAATTTTAGTTAACCATTCCGTTGTAGTTACAACACTTACTAGTCAAATACAATTAGCATGAGATATCCCAAACACAGCAGTTGTTGGTACTTTTATTTAGCCATTCCGTTGTAGTTGCAATACTTACTAGTCAGATACAATTGTCGCAAGCGACAAAATAAACAAGCAATTGTTGGCAGTTTTATTTAGCCATTCCATTATAGTGAAGCTGATTACTAGTCATTATAAAGTCAAATTTATAGCACTACTTTAGTTATAGTTGTCTATGATCGAGATACTGTGCTCCAAGTCGTCCATAACCGCGGACACGGCTTTCAGAAAGTTTTACCCTGCAGGGGTGCACAAATAGCAACACACACTCGATCAACCTCGGAAAAACCAAATCAAAACCCAACGAGGCTTTCACGACAAAGCAATCACAGGATTCAGAAATATTTCAGGGGGCCACCCCATTAAGCTACCCGCAACGAAGTTAGCTGACTCCGAGACGTACTCAAGGTTTGGGTGGACGGCTGTGAACGACTGGGAACCCAAAACTGGGCTTGTCGACACCGCGAAATCGTGTCCCGATCCTAAACAGTACAGTGTGCTCCTCGCACAATCGTAAATAAAGCAGTAAAGCATGGCATAGGTACAGGATAGTAAATAAAACGTCAAACTAGTTTGTGGCCCCAAGAAATAAGAATGAATCAAGCTCTGGCTCAGGGGGGTCCCATAATCCTCCCGGATGTGGATAGCACGAAAATTCAAGGAACAGGTATCAAGTACTCGGGGTCCTAGGGACACAAGTGGACGGTTAACAACCAAATAACATCTATTGCCCACCTGTGCCTCTGCTTACCTACTTCAATTTTAGTTGTTAAACAGTAATTAAAGTTATGATCATCTCCAACAATAAACATGCGGCAATACTCCAACAACTGTGGTACTTGACGACACGCATCAGCACCTGAGCAAGCGACTACAACGCGCAGGCCCAACTGTCTACCAAACAACAGGTAATATGAGGTGTCCAAGGCAATATAAGGCTGCAAGGGATATCACGGGTACGAAAACTAGAGCATCGCAACACAGATAGCAATAGATCAACAGGAGGGAATAAATACTATAAAAGTAAGATAGGTAGAAAGGGGGAGGTGCTCGCCTGAAAACATTGTCGAAGGTTCATCCGAAGTTCGGGTCGACACTCGCATCAACTCATCGGCCTTATCCGCGAAGAAGCAAAACACTAGAATAAACACCAGATGCACTATTTAATACTACGGCAAAAGATCGGGCATGATGCATGTATGGCATGGCAAAGGTGCAATGCAATTGGGCAATATTAAGCGGAACCGGGGTCCCGACATTTATTCAAACGGTTCAAGTTATTTAGCTACCCCACAATTTAAATGTTGTCTTAACAAGGCAAAAGATAACACCGGTTCGCTACACAAATTTAAATGAGGCCAATATAAGACTAGATTTGCCCGCATATGGGCCCCATATTTAATTATATGGTGAATCGGCATAAGGCCCCAAACCACATGACAATATGCATGCGAGATGAATGATTAATATGCAACAGGTTTTATATATAGCATTTATAAAATAGGGCTCGGGAAAAGGTTCACACATTAGGGTTCGGCGATCTTGGCGTTCCGAGGGTTCGGGGTTCGGTCTCAGGGTTCGGATCTAGGGTTCGGTCTCGGCGGGATCGTTCTCGGATACAGAGTAGATCTTGGACTATCCGTGGTCTTCGGCCCGTGTAGACGGTCATGGCGTTCAAGGGGAGAACTTGGCGTTCCGTGTAGGCGACCTTGGCGTCAAGGTGGTCGATGACGAACTTGTCGGATGGCATGTTCTTTGGAAGATCTTGGCATTCCGACTCCAATGTCGAGGACGTACTTGACACGGCATCGATCTTGTCGCCCCAAAATCTTGATGGAGGTAGGGTACTTGAAGTGCTTGCATTCGGTGTACTCGGTCATCGGATCCAAGATGGAGAGCATGTTGTTCCGTGATGACGAGCTCCAGGTTCCATTGTAGAAAATCTTGGTTCCGACTTCGTGTCGGTGAAGACCTTGTAGCGGCACTGGGTACACGTTTTCGTCGTCAAGCATCGAAGATCTAGCGGCATTGTGCACACACGCGAGGTCAAAACGTGACTGGTGCTGATGGCAAAAAGGGGGGAAGCTTGAGCTGGGTACTGCGCGGACGTGCTCTAGCCAGAGGAGGACAACATCCTGGACAGGGGACCTCGCGACGCAGGCACGGCGATGCTGCTGTCGGAGGACGGGGCCCGGCGGCAGGGTCGAACGGCGGGGCTCGGGCCAGGAGAGGTGGCGGCCGAGAGAGAGCGAGGGCGGCCGGAGCACGCGGGCTCGCTGGTGGTAAGGCAGACGCGGGCGAGGTGAGCGCGTCCAGGGAACGGCGGAGGAGGTGGCCGTGCGCGGCGGCGCTGGCGAGCTCGCACGCAGGCGGCAGAGTAGGCGGAGCAGGGCGACGACGCGGGACCGGCCGGGGGCGGCGGGCGCCAGGAGGAGGCGGGGAGTGCGGCGCGAGGGGAGGCCCGGGCGGCGGCAGCCCGAGAGAGGCGCGGCGGCGGTTGGGGAGCACCCGCGGAGGCGGACGAGGCCAGGCGAGGTGGGGGCCGGGGTGGCCGGAGGGCAGCGGTGGAGGAGGTGCGGCCGGCGAGGGAGGCGGCGGCTTCCCTGGGGCGAGCGGCGGCTGCCGTGCGACGCGCAGGCGCGGGACAGGCGGCCGGAGAGGGCGGTGAGGGGACGTGGCGACGGAGGCGGGTCGGGAGAGAAGGGACGCGGGGCGCGGTGGGGAGGAAGGGCGGCGCAGGCCGGCAGCTGGGAAAGGAAGGCTCCGGTGGCGGCCCTGCCGGGCACAGGCGGCGGCGGAGGAAGGACGAGGGGAGCGGGGCGCGGTCGGAGGAGGAAGAGAGAAGGAGGGGACGCCGGCGGCGGGAGGCGGCCGGTGGCGGAAGACGCCGGAGGTGAGGAAGAAGGGGCGGGGACGGGGCTCGGGAGAGGGAGGGAGAGAGAGGAGCGAGGCGCGGGTGGGGGTCAGGTGGCGGTGGGTGAGAGAGAGGGCAGGGCCGGTGGGGCCAGGGGGACAGGGAGAGGGGGGTGGAGTGGGATGAGGTGCGTGGGACAGAGGGAGTGGGATCAGGAGGAGAGAGGGAGTGGGGTGGGGTCGGCCAGGTGGCGGTGGGTGAGGGAGTGGCTGTGGGCCAGGCGCGGTGGGACCAGGGTGGAAGGGAGAGGGGGTAGGTGGGGTCTAGGTGAGAGAGAGAGAGGGGTGTAGGTGGGGCTGTGGATTGGTGAGGTGGCTGGGCTGAGGGTGAGGTGGAGGGACGGTGAGGTGGCGAGCTGGGGTTGGTGGGTAGACTAGGATTGGGTAGATTAGGGATTAGGTTTAGTTTAGGTGGACCGGATTGTAGGTAGTCTGGACCGATTGGGCCTCTGGCCTGACCGGTCGGACTGCCTCTCCGGACAAAATATTTTATTATTTTAATTTTATTTGTAAAACATTTTTGTAAATACTTTTTAGACAAAATAAAAGATCTGAACAGACCGATGTTTTAATTTGAAATAAAGACGGGGGTTATTTAGAAAACAAAACTAGGCGTTTCGAAATAGTTTCAGACAAACAAATGCATGATGACATGACGATGCTCAAATGCAATGCGGCATGATGACATGAGCATGCGGTCATGATGATGCAATGCACAAAAACAACGCGATTTTCTAGTTGTGGTTTTTGCGGGATGCCACATCTATCCTCTAATACTAGTTCATATATCATTAATAGTCCCGGTTTCATGACTATGGGAAAAACGACAATGTGTTGTGGAGTTGCCGGTGATATATGAGATGAGAGTTGTTGGGAGAACAACGATGATGGATAGACCTAACATGATATACCGTGAAATGCACCATCAATATTGTTATCGATAGTTTCTCATAAACAAGTATTGCCTTTACTAAAGATCGTTTGACCACGAGACACATATGAACTTGGGTACAATATGGACGTGGCAAGATTCTTCAAACGTTGCTCTTAACGTAGTAATCATAAAGTTGATACTTGCTCTTAATGTATGGTACGCCAATCATTCATATGGGATGCTTACGGAAATTGCTACTCCCGATGATGGAGAGATAAACTCTGTGTCCACTCATGTACTATGATGTTTGTCATCATCTGGTCGGACACGTGATCAAGTTGTTGAAAACATGAACATCGATAGTGAGGTATGAGTAAAGAGTACATGCCGGGTAACAAGAATAACCTAATGTTTCATCTCAGGCAATATAAAGTATTGACGGAGCAATACGATATGTATCGAACTTAATACTACAATTCACACGATAAAGATCTTCGTGTTATTTGCGGGGGTTACTACGTGTATCAAGACACCAATAGTAATCATTGTCGCGGAATGAGTTCTGGACATGTCTGCAAATATCCGAACCCATGGGGTCATACACTTAAGGGTTGAATGGCATTTACAATATGAGTGTGAATGAAGATTTAGTAGAGAAGTAATTCCAAAAGTGTTCGGAGTGTCTCAGAATATATCGAAGGTGTCCAAAATATTAATGAGTGTGTTCAAAATAAGTTTTGAGCATTAATAATATGAGAGTAGGGATCCACCAATGTTGTGACCTCGTTATTAACAACATCCAATGTCCATGATCAGAAAATCTTGATCATCATGTTAATCAACGAGTTAGTTTATATGAGATGCATAACTAGAAACACTTTATTTTTTATTAAACACACATGTATTAACGTTTCCTTTTAATACAATTATAGCATATAAAATAAACATCGATCATGTACTTGTAATACGATAATAATAACTTTATTATTGCCTCTTGGGCATATTCCCTTCACGGTGGCAGCAGGGACCAGAAGTAGGTGTCCTGCAAGTCGTCGTCGGAGGGGAGGGGCGGGATGGCCTTGCCATCATGGGCCATGTTCCACCCACGCGGCAGGTGCCAGTCCGGCATGTAACACCCCAGCATTTAGGAACCAACGAAGGGTAGAAATAGGATTTTGTGCATGTGCATGCATTCATCTGTAAAATCCAAGTAAACTTTTTGCCAAACAAAAACCTAAAGTGATCAGAGTTTCTTTTACTACCGAGAGATAGGAATAGCCTTTATAGTGATTGTTATAAATTTTGACATGACCTTTAGGAGTTAATGAGTTTTGGGGGGAAATAATTTGAATCATTTGGAAAATATTTAAAAATTAGAAGTTGGTATTTTAGAAATGTTTTCCAAAATGATTTAGTAATATTGTTTGTTTATATTAAAGATATATTAAACAATAATAAGAATTTAAGACAGGGAAATACAAATAAGAAATGAATTCTTATTTCTTTTCTTTATTCTACAATTATTTTACAAACATGAAAATGCTACAACAAATAGAGAACACATTACAGTAAGGGAAATTACAATAAAATGAAATTTTATTGAATTATAAGAATATTATTACAAGATTCTTTACAAAAGAATAAATAAAGATTACAATAAAAATCTAGACTACCTATCTATTTCTAAACTAAATCTTGAGCATCTAGAACTGTGTACCTGCAAAACATAAAGAAAACAAAAGAAAAACAAAGGTATTATTTTTGGTTAGTTTTACTCTTAGTAAAGAACAGTGAAGTGCACTGTTCAAATTTACATCATAGAGTATAAAAAGGGGCAAATTTCACCAATCAGCAATATCTGTTCTTTTATATCGAATAAATCTCAGAACCACATCATCAACAAGGTAAAGGGGCAAGATTCACCATGATAGAAAATTGTAAATGGATAAAAGGTGAAACCATTTTACTTGATCTAATCCACAACCAGCCCAAGCAGCCAGGTAGCTTAGTCACCTAATTGCATGTAGTGTGTTGTCCAAACAGCAGCAACAACACAAGCAGTCAAAAGGGAGTTCACAACCGTAGCACAGCTACCAGGAGCTCACTTATCTTCTCAAGCACACTGCAAGAACACACTAGGATTGCCAACTTTCCCAAACAAATCCCAAGCCAAGATACATCACAGATCATCAAACCATCTACAAGATGGTGACATAAGGAGGGGGTGGTGCAGGTGGATAGCAAGGTCAAGGACAAGATCATCAGCTAGAAGGAGCAGGAGCAGCACCAGGAGGTGCAGAGCCAAATCAAGCCAACAAGAACAAGTGAACCAGATCAAGCTAGCAAGAACAATCTAGCACCGCAACATCATCATCAACAGCCAAGTTGTGTGGTGAGTACACATAAAACAATCACATGATCCATCTATATGAGATTATCAGAGAATATGTTATTTTATATGCATCTTATCAGAAAAGCACCCAAGTGGGGTGTATCCATCACAGAAGTTTTTACATAAAAGCCAATGATCAATCTTTACAAACAAATCCAAGATCTCAGCATGTGCATCATAGATCTTGGATATAAATTTACATCTCCACATCCAATTATAACAGCAACCCTAGATCATGATTTCTAGGCACATCTCTTAAAGAGTAGCACCTCAAAAATCAATAGATCTTAAGGATCTATATTAAAAAGTGAGGATGGCAATCATTTTCTTAAAGAATTCAAGAATCATTAGCTGATACCATGCATCATAACACATCTATGAGGGACAGCAAGTAAGAAACTTAGTTTCTATTTAGCTATGCCTCAAACCAGCATCATAGGCTAAGAAAATTATAGCATCTTAAGATAATAAATCCAGCAGAAGATTTCTATTCATTTAGCCAAGCCACACTTGGACACTAGTAGAATTTAGCCTAATATTAGAATGTACACCTGTGTACCATTCCCAAGAAGGTGTCACAAGTATAAATTCTAAAACAAGCAATTCCTATACTTAAATTTCACAAGTAAACTTGCAGTTAGTTAACTAATCATTTCCTGAAATGAACAACCAGGAACCATAATTATGTTTGCATATACACAATCAGAGAATAATATGAACATATCAACACATGCCAATGTATAAAATACAGTGAACAATTACTGACAGTACCACTATCAGTATTAAGAACCTGAAACAGTAGTGAAATCAACACCACTAGAATCAATAGGCAATAGCTTAACAAAGTAGCATCACTACTTAGACAGTATCCAATAACCAATTGGAATAAGATTAATAGAGCCACTAACAACCTCACAATCTTTAGTAGACAATCATCCAGAACTGTATAACCACCACTATCAGTTCTAATTCATTCATCATAATCAAACCAGAGGGATGAACCCTAATCGAACCATGAACCCTAATTAGGGATTGCCCACTAGAAGTACACAGAAGCTATCAAGAGAGGTAGAGGACAAAGAGTCAGAGAGAGGAAGAAAAAGAACACTTACACGTGGTCCTCGCTGACGATTAGAAGAGGAAGCATAGGGGCCGACGAACGCACACAGTGGCACGGGGAGCACCCGAGGGCGCTGCAACCCGCGCCAAGCCATGGCGGTGGCCATAGCAACACCAGTAGTCGAACAGCACCACAACACCACCAGGAGCACACCACATCACCACATGAGCGACGGAGCAGTACGTCACCGGCAACCACCAAACCCTAGGGTTCGGGGTGGAGCTAGCCTGACTAGGAGAAGAGTCTAGAGGCAAATCGAACAGGACCAGACGACGGAGCGGCATCGACTACCTCGCCATACACCACGGCGGCAGTCGGGGAGGCCAAGGGCGGCGTGAATCGAACGCCAACGACGTCGGCAGCACAACGCCACCGCGGGGTCGAGAGAGAAGGAAGGACGAGTGAAAGAGAGAGAGGGGAACGAGTGTACCGGGCCGACCCGGGCCAGTACCAATCGTTACAAGTGGGTCTGACCAGCCCAAGTGGGTCGGGTCAGGGCTGGGCCAACCCAATAGGCTAGGTCTAGATTGTAACTAAAAGATTCGAAAATAATAAAAGACCAAAATACCCCTAGGATTTATTAAATCCTAAGAAAAAATAAATGAAAAGCCTAAAAATACAACTAATATATTTTTAGGATTCATAAAAACACAAGCTACCTAATAAAATTAAGAATTCTATTTTTAATGGAATAAATTTAGGTTAAAGATTTTTTATAATATATTCCTTATGGAATTTTGTAAAAATAAATAAAAACTCCTTTTATTATTCTTAATTAGTGTAGTATTTTATAAAAATACTAAATTGCTATTTAAGGTAGCAAAAAATCTTCTAAATGAAAAGACTTATTCTTAAAAAGAATATTAAGAAAATAATTATAAGGGTTAAAAATAAATAAAAATTAGTTTTTAACTCCGTTACTAATGTATTATATTACAAAATATTTAATATAATATTTACAAAATATTAAAGATTATTACTTAAACAACTTTCTTTATTATATAAAGATTCCAGGAATTAATATAATGGGTAAAACACACAAAGAAGATAAATAATAAATGATGCATTGCATTATTATGCATATTCAATTTTGCTTCTTTAAATATTGTCCTTACCGGGCAATAATGGTGTTTTGTAGAAATAGAAGCTCAAGGTCGAGCGCAAGCATCCGACTTCACTACCTTGCAATCACAAGGCAAATTCATCACTTGGTCATGTCCTTTGATGAGTCTTTATCAAAGTAATTGCAAAATTGTGTGTTATCATCTATGTTTCGAAGAAATAAAATGTTATTTTCTCAAAACAAATAAATTGTGGATATCATCCTAAGTGGTGATATGGATAAGGTGAGCAATGGAACTTAGGTTTCCAGTTGCAATGAGTATCATCACATAGGAATTAACAACCCATGACATCAGTGATTCTAGCGCCGTATATTACGCGTTAACCATGATATTTGGAATGAGATGGAGAAGTCAATCGTATCCTTTCCCTTTCATATGTATGGCAAGGCAACCTTAACGTGACGCTGTGTTTTCTTGCGAGGATCCAGCATATGGGTGGACACCCTTAGGCCACACGATTTTGGTGTCTAGATTATCTATGAGTGGCTGCTAAAGGTATAGTCAGCCCTATATGGAACTTGCCAGGGGCATCACCAGCTCATAGAGTCTTTAGAAACTCATCATGGTTATTGCTTACCCGAGAGGGGGCTTAACGGAGATGTAGTCAGTCCCGAAGGATCGTGCAGACATATGGGGTCGCGGGGAGGGCAGTGATTGGCTTGGATCACCTACTAGCCCCCATATCATGGAACTGTGGACGGGAAAGTATGCCCGGTTGTGCAACAAGGAGTTGATCTCTCATGGGTAAAGTAACACACCTCTGTAGAGTGTAAGATTGTAACTTGTTACTCCCTTTCCGGGAAGGAGCTATGAACGCGGCAGGAAAGAAACTCCATAAAAGTTCTAGTCAACCTGTGAAGGTTGATGGGCATAGTTTTTGATAATAAAATCAATCTTTGAAGAAATGTTTACGAAAACTGCATAGTGACAAGGACTAATAGTCCGAGGTGGTAGATATAGCATCAAACTTCTCACCTTGCATATAATGAACTTGCTGGGTAACGTTGTTACTCACTCTTTCCTTTGATCCCCTGCTTGGACTCTGAGGAGCCAAAAGACACTCTGTTATACACAGCTGAAGGCCAAGAGGATGTCTACTACGAGGAGCCAGACCTGTCCGGAGGAGTGGAAGGGGTGTACTATGAGATACGCTATGAAGTGAAGGGCAACGAGTCCGAATAGTTGCCTTAGTTATTAATAACCAATTGAGTCGAGCAACAGAAACTTTATATAATAAGTTGTTGAGCTCAATTCGGAGTATAAGTTTGAAACTTTGAATCTTCCGCTGAAATAGTTTAAGTTTGGTTTGTAAGTTGAATCTTTTGAAGTCTCAAACTTCTGGTATTGTAATAATAATAATATGTGTATGTTTGTAATATGGACCCACAATGTTTCTGTTGTACCACCTTGAGGGATGTGATATTTACGGGACAATGTTCTGTGGATGTCATGTCAACGACTATAGTGTACTACACGTGCAGTGGTATGCTGGGTCACTGCACTGCGGCACGAGGATGTTCACCTCGTAGAGCACCGTCGCCTTGTCGAGGCTCAGGTTGTATGCCCTTGCGCCACCGCTCCTGCTGCTACCAGCCTCATGGTCATTGAGGGACATGGTTCATCGTCGGTTGAGAGTGGAAGAGGACGAGAGGGCGAAGGGGGAATGGGTGGTTGTGCACGGGTGAGGAAGGCCCCCTTTATGGGCACCGTGGGTAGGACGAATGTCCACCGCGTCATTAATTCTGGCTCGTTGGGAGAAGAGCTATCATGCGCAAGGTGGCGTCTGAACCCGACGAAGAACCACATGGGCGTGTACGGTAACTTTGAGCGCCAACCAACTGGGCATGGTGCCAATGGGAGCGACACATCCGACGTGGTGCGTGTTGCCAGCAGCCCTATCTTGGTCCGACAGACTAAATCCATCTAGGGTTTTGTCCCTTGCTGATGACAACATCGGTATGCTCCGCCTACGGTGGTCTTGGGGCCTTGGGCGAACCACGAGCTCTCGCCGCCTGGACGGCTTTTATTCTTTGTTTAACCTTATTTTTAGTGTCTTTTGGGGAAAGTTGAGGCAGTGGCTACGTCCTAAGTCGAAATAAGGTCATCTCGATCTATCTTTGCTCTGGTGGTGGCATCTATCCGGTGGATCTCTTGGGATCCGGTTGTTTTTCGTGTTCACTGGTGTGGTTTAAAGTTAGTCTCTTATGATATATGGTTGTCATCTTGACGATGTTTCGTGGAGCCAAAGCACGACGACTTCTCGACTATCTACTATAACAAGTTTTACTACATCAAGATTTGCCCTACTCTGATGATGGACGGGCAAGGACGGCGGCGTGCCACTGGATCATGCTTGTCTATAGTTGTCGCTAGGTGGTCCATAAACTTATTAGTAACTATTATTATTTCTAGAACTTATTGTACCGTTGTTGATAATTATTAATGGATCTATCGAATTTCAAATTTTTTTGGGGGAAAACAACAATGGGTAAGAGAAAAATCAATGTACAACTTTTTTTTAGAGCAACCACATATTTCATTGATCGAAAATCAAGTTACATGAAGTAACACGTGTGGACACTGAAAGACATACCAAGATAAAATGGTTATTCTTAAGAGCTTTGCAGATAAAATTCTATGAGATCGAGAAATACAAAACGATTCCTAAAATTTTCTGCAACCACCGAAGCTAGCGCCGCCTAACTCCAGCGCCGCTGAGACGCACGCCGGAAGAGACATTGAGTCTCCAACATTGCAAGATTCAAAATAACACCATCGCCAACAAGGCTTTGTGAGTCGATGAACAACCTACTGCACATGTCGATGTGGCACGTCGACCAGGATGTTCCTGTGTTGTCTTAGACCAAGATCTGCCTCCTCCCATCGACGAAATCGGAGAAGAACGGCAGATCCACCACGTCCGGACCAACCATCTGCGCTTCAAAAAAATCACCACGCCCCAGCGTCATTGTGGATAACAACGGCCGTTGATGGCACACTGAGAAATTTATCTTGCTAGATCTGAAGAATAACAAGAAGACTAAACTGACGATCTAACAGAATAACCAAATATATGTTGCCATCAACTTTAAGACGGTCGTGAGTGTGAAAGTAGAGTTAAGAAACCAGGTGTAGGTGTAAAAAAAAAAATAACCGTAACTAAACTACCGGAGGAACGAGCCGGGACGGACGTGCTGCCTGGTACGTTTTCACCGCGTCGCATCTCTCACGCGGAGAGAGAGCAAAGCGTGACCCACCTTATCTTCGCTCCCCCGCGCCTCTTTGTCTGTTCATCCCCCGCGCCTCCAGCCGCCGTGCTCCGGTGGGCTGTTGCCGTGCCCCAACCCCCCCGCCGCCGCCGCCGCCCGTCCCCTGCTACGGCCGGTGACCCGCAGACGAGCTCGCTCGGCCTGCATCACCTCCAGCTCCACCGAGGCACCTGCGTGTTCCCGGCCGCCACTCAGCACCAGGCCTTTCTCCCGTCGCCAAATCGACCGCCGCCGCGCGCCCTCCGCCGTCGCTTCACCTCCCCTCTTGTAGCCTGGAGGGCAGCGCCGGCAACAAACGACGGCCATGCTCTCCGCCGCCGCCTCGGCCATCCCCAGGCTCCGGTGGGCTGCGCCGCCACGGAACGCTTTGTCGAGAACTCAGTGGTCGCTGCTTCGGAGGCGCCCGCTCTCCTCCTCTCCAATCGTGACGCCCTCCGCGGCCGCCTCGGGGCCGGGGCCACTGGAGCCGCCGGACCTTCCCCGCCTCGCCAAATCTGCCCGCATATCCCTCTCGCAGCAAGAGGTCAGCACGCGTTTTTCTCTCGATGGTAACCGACTGGAACTCAAATTTCCAGCCGCTGTGGCGAAGCTGATGCTTTGCTTTGCTTTGTGTCTGTCTGTGTGGTGAATCGCTAGGCCGAGGAGTTCGCCCCCAAGATCCAGCAGGTGGTGGATTGGTAAGTTCTGACCCCTTCTCTGTTTTCTATGTCTGCACAACTGAAAACTTATATTACTTCACACCTGAAATTTCGAACCTGTGGTGTCTGTAACAACAAAGCCTAGATTAGACTCGGATGGTGGTTGGAACATCGAGTAATTAACCTCATGGCAAACTGAAGGTTCCTGAAATCCTGTTACCATTTTCGCTCATGTTTGACTTGAGGCTACCAAGTCATATCTCGTTGTGTTGGTTGATCTTTGGGTGGGCTGCAACAAACCATGCTTGTTTGTGGGACTGAACTCATGTTTATGCATCCCATCAGAAATAGCTAAACATGCTTATTATGCCTTCTTCTTTTTACAGGTTTGGGCAGCTTCAAGCTGTTGATCTTGAATCAATTGAGCCTTCACTCAGAGCTGGTATTCATCCATGTGAACTCTTACCATTTCTGTAGAGGATGGTTGCTTATTAGTGTGCTACTGCTTCTTATAGTCCATAGAAATTCGGTATGCTTGAGCTGATTCACGTGAATAAGATACTGAACCTTAATCATGTCATATGGTATATCAAGATGCCAAAAAAGAAACTCAATTATATATGACGAAGTAGAATGCCTTGTACTCCCTCCGGTCCAAATCATAAGATGTTTTAGTAGGCTAGGACAGGGGTAGTACTGTTTAACTATTACTTAGGGTTACACATTTTCTTCGGGGGTCACTTAGCCTCTTTCTCCTGCAGTTCTCGAACTCGTATTCTATAGTCATGTTGATTAGATAAATGCATTCAGTATTAACAATGCATTTATGCATTTTACTCTTGACATGTACTGTATGTGGGTGCTATGTGTTCGGTAGTACCACACATGACAATGCGTGTACCAGGTTCACTTACTGTGCAGGGTGACTTTGTTCAGTTCACTCGAATTAACATTGTGTATGATTTAGGGAACAGACCTGAAATAAAAGGACTAAAGAAGCACAATCTCATGAATTATTTATGTTCAGAACCATTCATTTTCAATTGTAGTGTGTAACAAAACAAGGCAATGACTCATCTTTATTGCGAGCCACGAGATCTGTTTCCTCTCTTCTCTGATTAATTTAATTAATTGTTTCTAACTTCGTATGCTTTCATTCGAAACTATGTGGAAGCATGCAATAGTTGATCCACGCGCATGCAACTGGCCACAGGCAGCCGAGTTGTTGCTGAGCCACACAGCATCTAACTCGAATGGCACGCATAGGGCAGTCGTCGATCAATTTCTGTGCATGGTCATTAAATTATTATTTTTGGACAAAATAAGTTGCCTTCATCTACATACATTTCTTTTCGTTGAGAGATCATACTATAATCCTACTTCCCTATGTTGCATATGTTGTACTCCCTCCTTTTAGAAATAACTGACTTGAGTTTGTCCAAATTCAAATGTATCTAGATGCATTTTAGTGTATAGATACATTCGAATCTAGACAAATCCAAAACAGTTATTCCTAGACGGAGGGAGTACATCTTTTCCTGAGCTCTCAGGTTTCCTAGTAGTTCCAATTAAGCAATTTGGTTGCCTGGTACATTTGTTCTGTCTGTCCACCATCTATAGTAATTGTTTTCATGCTGGACTATCTCTGTCGCAGATACTGCAGTGGGTAGTTCTTTGAGAGAAGATAAGGCGGAACCATTTGCTAACAGGTATCAAAGCATTACTCTGTACATCTCTTTGAGTGAACTATTGTCAAGCTTTGCAGTGAATGCTGAGTATATTTTCCGCTTTCATCAATGCAGAGATGCCATAATAGAGGCCCTTCCTAGTTATGACGATCCATACATCAAAGTGCCAAGAGTGCTGAACAGTGAATAACCTATGGTCCGTAGATCAAAATTGTGATACTGAAAATTCTATTCTTTTGTTAAACGAAGGATGGTGAAACAATGGAACCAGCAAAACATTGAGCTGAGAAATCATCAAGCTGAGTTAATTTTCAGGAATTGAGTAACAGATTGGGAATATCTGTTTTGGAAGATCCATTTGTAATGGGTCAGTATGCTTTTTGAAACTGAATACTTGGCTCCTTTAAGTTTTCTGAATTACCTTTCATGTTTCTCGAGTGTGAATGACTTGTAGGGACATGCCTTGCAAACGCTGATAGGGATTATGTGAGTGGATGTTATCTACCAGCTGATATTCTGCCTTCAATATGTAAATCCAGTATTCTTGGTTAGAGGTCGTTTGGTATCCATCATTTGGGCCTAGAATTCTGAAATTTATTTTGCAATTCTATCCCTATGCTGTTTGGTTGCATGGAATTCATCAAAATATCTCCATGTGTAAACCTGATTCCTATCTAGACTTGTCATTTGCAAATATATGGTTTGCCTCGTCCTTGACGCCACCCCCTTCTCCCTCCTCCCTTGCCGCCGCCTCCTTCCTCCACCATCGCTGGCAAGCCTCCATATCTCCCTCCACCTCTCTTGCTCGTCCCCTGGAACCAGCAAAGAGGGGAACGGGTTCAAGGAGGGGAACGGTGATGTGTGCCGTGTGTGCCGGGTTCAAGGAGGGGAACGGTGATGTGTGTGAGACCAGGCCACCAACGTGACCGCCTATAGGGTACGTAACGCTACAAGGAGCATGGGCATCATCCACCCTGCAGCGATTTGTGATCTGATCTCTCTTCATTCTTGACTCGATAAGCAGGACACGTACAAGGGCATGGTGTGATGAGTGCTCCTTCGAGTATCACTCCTACGAGTCCAAGTATGATAGGGATGCCAAATCATTGATGATGTCGATGACAAACATCATACGCAGGTCCTGTGCGTGGTGGTCAACCTCATAGTGATGAGTATGGCTTGCCCAATCTGAAGATGCTCGTTTTAGAGGAAGTTAGTCCACCCATCAGTGGTGAAGAGATGCGGCCATTAAAATTCGTCTTGTATTTGATGGTACTAATGCCACCTCGTGCTCCAACACGTAGTCCAACCAAGCCATCTTTAGGGATATGAAGATGATAAACCATGTCCTTAGGTAATTTCTATGATGCAAAGGTAAGATGAGTCGATGTTACATACGACCATTATTGCAAGTAATATAGTAGATCGATATGTATAGCTTCGTTGACATGATATACTTACCATAAGACGCCTCTCGACATTTGTCTTCGTCAAGCGGGTGAAAAATAGCACACCATTAATGGAATTATTTGGAGGGATGATTCGTTGGAGGTGATCATTCACACCGTCGGTAAGTTATCTCTGGGAGATAATTGGAGATAACTGGTCTATAAGCGGTTCCTCGTCCTCTTCTTCATCTTCTTCCTCTTCGCCAACATTGTTTATATAGATAACAGTTATCCTTGGTTTGTCTTCTTGCAAGGAAAAGCACACCAAACTGACCATCTCCGGTGAGATGGTTATCAGCAATGAACCGACGCCACCCGTCACCTCTCAATCGAGTCCTAGATGGACCTTTTTGCACTTCAACCGTGTATGTCCGCCCACAAGCTCGGAATTGCACCATATCTCCTGTGAGTTCATTAAAATATGCCCTTGCATTGTATCGGATAGTCTGTGCACCAAAAGCACACATTAAATTAATAATTTTAATATGCTGACAAGTATGAGATGAATTTAAACTATACGAGTGTCGGAGAATATACCACTGAATTCTCGAAATAATCAGGTACGAGATGAACACTGAACAGTGAGCCAGTTGACACGATTCTTTTCTTGCAGTGAGTCTTGCAAAGATGGCAAGTTGCCATATATCTTGTCACGGGGGAGGGAGTCGACATCGTCGATGCGGGCATCGTCGAGCCAGTCGGCATCGATGCGTGGTGGCAGCCTCGTTCTAGACTTAGGGGCGGCGGGAGGGGAGCGCTGGATCTAAAAGAGAGGAATCTGACCTGTGGGGGATTTCTCGATATTAAATGGAAGGGCGGGATTTGTAGGAGGCGGCCCATAAAAATAACCATCTCTACCTTAACAATATATTCATGTGCTCCGCATATATTCGGACCCTCTGGATTTTGGTGATCCTAATATTTAAGAATTATTGAGAATGAAAAGGAAAACAAAGGTGGTTATACATGCGTACTAGTGTTAAATTAAGTCCTAAGAATAAATTACGTTCATGCATTGAAGAAAATATATGGTGTAGTACAAACCTGGTTGGATCTTATCCTGAAAGGTATGACAACTCCTAGTGTTCATGTGCTTGCTGCATAGCAATAAGGTGCAAGTGTTTAGAAATCGACTAATTCCAATGTTTAATCACGATGTGAGATCATTTAGTTACTCAAATATGAATTTATCATCAATTTTCACCAATTCCGTGTAGTCGGAACTCCAAATATATTCAGACACTCCAGAATTTGATAATTCTAAAACTTGCGAATTATATTCAGGACCAAAAGGCAAGGGAGGTGAATATATTACAAACATAGTTGTTTATAGCATCGAATACTTCATAGTTACTACGTTAGATCTATCTAAAAAAATAACGATGTAGGGTCTTCCTTGGAGGGTTTAGAGAATTTTCGTCACGAACAAGCCAATACAGTGTTCCCTCATTTCCACCCTCACAGAAACTAGTGAACCATCCTCAAGTTGGTTCATGTTACATAAAAGGTTCCAACCATTGGAGAACACTATCTGATTCAATCTGCCATGCAAGATAGTGTACTATCCAGTAATTGTGTCGTCCATGTTATAACCATGAAACAAAGTTGTGCCATTCTTTGGGATGTTGTAACTGATACCTTCGATCCGGATTACGGATGTATTATAGCTTTTTTCCCTAGTAGACCTAGGTTTATCGAATCCTCGGAAAGCAGAAAGCAAAGTGAGATTACTTAAATAGACCTTCGAGAGTTTTAGAATTCCTATTGCATTTTCACCGGACCAAGATTTTGCGATCTTCTTGTTGTTGTTGACGATGGAGAGAGAGAGGGCCTAGGGTCTTCGGTTTCACCAGTAGCTGTGCAAAACATCTGATGGGAATAATAGAGAATAATAAAGTATGCATATAATTGTTAGAGCAAGATAATTATATGTGGGCAGTGCATTCATAATTGTTATCGCCTCCGCAACCTCTTATAGCAAAACCCACTAGTCTCATCCATAGAAAAAAGAGAACTAATGATATGCATTGTGATGTCACCGTTAATCCCAATTAAATTCCTCACATATAGTTGTACTACCCTTTCTGTCATTGGGTTCCTATCCTGCAGATCAGTCGTTACTCACACTCTCTTTAGCTGGATAAATCCTCGGGGTATTGGGTACTTGACAAGTCCTTAGATTGAGGCAAGATAGGGTACTACAATCATCATGTCATACAAACTAATACATGATCTCATCTATGATAAATAACATGCACAAAAAGCTACATGGCTAGGCCTGATACGTCGGAAACGTATCTATAATTTTGTATGTTCCATGCTTGTTTAGTATATATTTTGCTTTGCTTTGTCTACACTTTGAGGTGTTTTTATATGTTTTATGGTACTAACCTATTAACAAGATTTCACGATGTCAGTTGCCTATTTTCTTCTATTTTTGGTTCCAGAAAGGAAGAAAATCAATATTCTCGGAATTGGACGGGAAAAAAGCAAAAGTCAATATTTTACTGTGGGGAACACGGATCCAGAAGACGAGACGGAGGAGGGCCTCGAGGGGGCCACGCGAGTGGGCCCACCCTGCGCCTAGTGGGGTGCAGCCGCCTCGGGCACCCCCTCGGCCTCCCTCTTCGCCTATAAGAAGCACCCGATGCCTAAACCCTAAGTATGCGATCAATATTCCACAAAACCGTCTGTAGCCGCCGCCACCATCGTCCCTAGATTGGGGGATTTGAAGCTCTTCCAGGCACCCTGCCGGAGGGGAGATCATCCTGGAGGCCTTCTTCTTCATCATGCCAGCCTCCGGTATGAAGCGTGAGTAGTTCCATCTTGGATTACGGGTCCATGTAGTATCTAGATGGTTGTATCTCCTCCTTTGTGCTTTCATGTCTAGATCTTGTGAGCTCCGTTCATGATCAAGATCTCATCTATTTGTAATCATGCATGTTGTGTTTGTGGGGATCCGATGGATATTGAGATTATTATGTCAGATTAATTAATGGTTTTTCTTATTGATTCTATCATGTCATTGTTATTTGTGATCTTGTATGCTCTCTGTTGTTAGTAGCTATCTTGGACAAGTAGTTGCTAGTGACTCCAAGATGGGGTATTTATGCTCAATAGTGGGTTCATGCCTCTATTTAATCTAAGGGGAGTGACAGAAATCTCTAAGGCTGTAGATGTGTTGTTGCCACTAGGGAGAAAACAAAGGTCTCTTGTTCATGGAACAAGTGGATTGTTTTCCTTACACACTTTTCTCAAAGCAGTTGTCTGTTGCTTGCAACTTAATACTGGAGGGGGTTCGGATGATAACCCAAAGGTGAACTTTGTTGGCTAACGCGTGATGCCTGTTGGGAACCCCAAGAGCAAGGTGTGAAGCAGCACAGCAGCAAGTCTTCCCTCAGTAGAGACTGAGGTTATCGAACTAGAAGGAGGAAGGAAACATCACACAGGTATTGCAAGCAACGCGGAGACCTGCACAACACAAACTGAAGACTTTGCCCCAACGAATCAGTGAGGTTGTCAAGCTCAACGGTTTGTTGTAACAAAGGATTAAATGTATGCTGTGGAAGGTAATGGTTTGCAGCAAGTAAACAAGTAACAGTGGAAGATGTATCAATGGTAAAGATTGGAACGGGGTCCATAGTTCACTAGAGGTGCTCTCCTTAGATAAACAACATGGCATGAAGGGTAAACAAATTACAGCAGGGCAATTGGCAGGAACTGAGCAAGGCATAACAATGCAATTACTAGTCAGAAAGATCCTATGAGATTCGATTGGGCAATACAACAAGATACATAGACCGCCATCCAACTGCATCTATGACTAGAAGTCCATCTTCAGGTTATCATCCGAACCCCCTCCAGTATTAAGTTGCAAGCAACAGACAACTACCTTAAGCAAAGTGTGTAAGGTAAACAGTCCACATGTTCCATGAACAAGAGACCGTTGTCTTCTCCCTAGTAGCAACAACACATCTACAACCGAAGAGATTATTGTCACTTCCCTTGGAAACTAGAGGCATGAACCCACTATCGAGCATAAATACCCCCTCTTAGAGTCACTAGCAACTACTTGGCCAAGATAGCTACTAACAACGGATAGCATGCAAGATCACAAACAACACAGACATGATAGAATCATAAAGTCAAAACCATTAATCAAACCAACATAATAATCTCAATATCCATTGGATCCCCGCAAACACAACATGCATGATTACAAATAGATTAGATCTTGATCATGAACGGAGCTCACAAGATCTATACATGAAAGCACAAAGGAGGAGATACAACCATCTAGCTACTACATGGACCCATAGTCCAAGGTGGAACTACTCACGCATCATACCGGAGAGAAGGCCTCCGGGATGATCTCCCCTCTGGCAGGGTGTCGGGAAGAACTTCAGATCCCCCAATCTAGGGATGATGGTGGCGGCGGCTTCAGACGGTTTCATGGAGATTTGATCGGGTGCTTAGGGTTTCTGCATCGGGGGCTTCTTATAGGCGAAGGGGGAGGCCGAGGCGGTGTCCAGGGGCCCCACACCCTGCCTAGGCGCGAGGCAGGGCCCACCCGTGCCTAGGGGGGGTCTGGGCATCCTGGCACCCCTCTCCATCTCCCCTCTGGACTTCTTGTTCCCCACAGGAAGTTATTGACTTTGACGTTTGTCCCGTCCAATTCCGAGAATATTTCCTTACTAGCTTTTCTGGAACCAAAAACAGCAGAAAACAGACAACTGGCACTCTGGCAAATTGTTAATAGGTTAGTACCAGAAAACATGTAAAAAGCACCTCAAAGTGTAGACAAAGCAAAGCAAAGTAGATACTAATAAGCATGGAACATCAAAAATTATAGATACGTTTCCGACGTATCAAGCATCCCCAAGCTTAACTCATGCTCGTCCTCGAGTAGGTAACTGATAAAAGAATAATTTTTAAGGTGACATGCATCCTCACAATAAAGATCCAACCATTTGCAAGCATTAAAAGCTGGGATCAAAGAACTCACACCGGTGACATCCATAGACAAAAGAGCATGATATCAACTGAGTAGAAAGTACAAGTGCAATGTTGAAAATGTTCCCGGTGACAACACGGTTCTGCTAATTTCAACGTATAAGTGCAAGCATATATAACATAGATGTCATAATGGTTCAAGTTTATTAGGGGCAAAGAATATAATGTGTGCCATCAAGTTTGTGAGGGCTTTAATCACTAAGTTTTCACATAACAAAATAGTTTTAATTGGAAGATAGATGAAAACAAGAATATAATTGGAATGGTGTAACACACCATGCATAGGAGTTTATAGTGGACACTTTGGAATAACTTGGTTTTTTGGGAGTTGGAAGCATGAGTAGAACTTACTCATACAAGTGGAGGCTAGCAAAATACTGGGAGCTACCAACTAAGAGAGCATAATGGCCATAATCATGCAGAGCAACAAAGCATTACTAATCAAAGCATAGAGTGGTACTACAAGTCAAGGACTAAATGATCATAGAGGCTAATGGTGACTTGTCATAGTCATAACATGGTGTGAGCACGTGCCAAGTCAACCCAAACAAAGCATCAAAGGAGAATACCACAATACTATGCTTTTGCATGCTAAAACAACGGATAATTTCTTCAAGACACACTAAGCAATCCCAATTGTTTGGAACAAGACATGCTACAACAATAATCACTAAGCATAAGGTCAAAAAAACACCTATCATATCATGCTAAAGTCTAAGTCACAGTCAATGCAAGCTCCTCTTGCACTTCAAGCAAGAACTTACTACTCCTTCCAAGACCAAGCAACTTATTTGCAAAACAACACAACGAGAACGGGGGTACAAAATACTTTATTCAAGCAAACTAAACAACTTAAGCAAAGCAAACGAAAACTAAGACGCTCCAAGAATAACACAACTATGCATGAAACAATAAAAACGAAGTGTCTAGAGAGACCTGGGCTTTTTATTGATGAAGAAGGGGATGCCTTGGGCATCCCCAAGCTTTGACGCTTGTACCTCTTGGATATTTCTTGGGGTGACACCATGGTGGCATCCCCAAGCTTGATATTTTGTCCATTCTTCATCTCATTACATCATTCTCTCTCTACACCTGAAAATTTTCCTTCATACAAAACTTCACACAATCTTTATTAGCAACATTAGTTTATTCAAAAGATATTAGACCTCTAGCAAAGCTTTGGAACAGCAAGGCTTTTCACTAAAAACACAAGCTACTGTAGCAAATCCTTCAAAAATCTCAATTCCCCAAAAGATAACTCAAAAAGGAATCAAATAAGAAGCAAATACAAATAATGGCAAAAATCTGTCAAAACAAACCAGCAGGTAGAAACTGATTTTTTCGAACATCTTCTGTTGCTCAAATCAAAAAGTGTTGAACTAACGAAATTTAGCTAACATACTGGGGGATTTATTCATAAATGTTAAGCTCAATCCGGGTTACATAGACTCCTCACGAATTTTTATGGCGTAGGACAGAAATCTGTTTCGGGACAGCAACTCCCCAAATCTTACTTCCCTCTCATTAGAGGTCATTCTTGGCACAAAAAGCAAACAAAAAGGATAAGAAGAGGTCATTACTGAAGTAATAACTTCCAAGACTTAAGGAAACTCTTGGGTTATCTTCCAACAAGTACTTTTCTTTAACGCCTTTAAGTTACTCTTGTTTTATTACTTCAGTAATGACCTCTCCCTATCCTTTTTTGTTTTATTTTGCCAAGAATGACCTCTAATGAGAGGGAAGTAAGATTTGGGGAGTTGCTGTCCCAAAACAGATTTTTATGCTCCACCGTAAAAATTCATGAGGAATCTCTATAAGTCAGATTGAGCTGATATTTTACGAATAAATCCCCCAGTATGTTTGATAACTTTATTTACTTAAACAATTTTTGATTTGAGCAACAGAAGATCTTCGAAAAAATTGGTTTCTACATGCTGGTATTTTTTGACAGATTTCTGCCATTATTTGCATTTGCTTCTTATTGATTCCTTTTTGGGTTCTTTTTGGAAAATTGATCTTCTTGAGGGAATTTCTATAGTAGCTTGTGTTTTTAGTGAAAGTTTTGCTGTTCTAAAGCTAAACCCAAGGGTATTTTATCTTTTGAATACACTAATGTTGCTAATGAAGATTGTGTGAAGTTTTGTATGAAGGAAAAAATTCATGTGTAGAGAGAAAATGATGTAATGAGATGAAGAATGGACAAAAACTCAAACTTGGGGATGCCACCCCGGTGTCACCCCAAGAAATATTCACGAGGTACAAGCATCAAAGCTTGGGGATGCCCAAGGCATCCCCTTCTTCATCAATAAAAAGCTCAGGTCTTTCTATTGTGTTGTTATTGGAGCGTCTTAGTTTTCGTTTGCTTTGCTTAGTTTGCTTGAATAAAGTAGTTTGAACCCTCGGTCTCGCTGTGTTGTTTCAAATAAGTTGATTGGTGTTGGAAAGGAGTAGAAAGTTCTTGCTTGAATAGTACAAGAGGAGCTTGCTTTGACTATGACTTAGACTTTAGCATATCATGCTAGGTGTTGTTTTGACCTTATGCTTAGTGATTATTGTTGTATCATGACTTGTTCCAAACAATTGGGATTGCTTAGTGTGCCTTGAAAGAATCATGCGTTGTTTTAGCATACAAAAGCATAGTATTGTGGTATTCTCCTTTGATGCTTTGTTTGGGTTGACTTGGCACATGCTCACACCATGTTATGACTACTAACAAGTCACCATAGTCTCTATGTGATGGGTTTCGCAGCATAGTAAAATAAAAAATTTCCTACGGATGCGAACAAGAAAGCCAAGATCTAATCTAGGAGATGTAATCAACGAGAGAGATGGATGAGATCTTCATACCCTTGAAGAAATCGCACAGCGGAAATGTTCAACAGAACGTGGTTGACGTAGTCGTACTCGCCGTCTCCTCCTCGCGATTCGATTCGATCCTACGCCGCAAGTAGCGGCGCCTCCGAGAGATGCACACGTACGGTGCAGCGACATCTCCTCCTTTCTTTGGTCCAGCAAGTATGGTGGAGAGATAGATTGGATCTGCAGCACGACGGCGTGGTGCTTTTGATGGAGAGTTTCTGCGGCAGGGCTTCGCCTACGCGCAGTCGGGAGAGAGAGAGAGAGAGGTGGAGGGGCAACAGTTGGACGGCGGCTAGGGTTGGAGTGCGGGAAGGCTGCGCCCCTTCCCTCCTTATATAGGGGGCTGGTCGGCCCCTTGACCCCTCCTCCAAGCCCTAGGGCGGCGTCCCAAGGTGTGGAGTGGGGGGCAAGTCATCCCCCCTCTTCTAGAAGGTTCCCTTAGGGTTTCCCCTAAGGGCTGGCCGGCTGGGCCTTAGGAGCCTTGTTCCCCTGGCCCAAAGTGGCCAGGGCACTTCCCCTTAGGCCCATGCAGGCCTCCGACAAGTGGGCCCATGTTGGTCCCACTCCAGAACCTTCTAGAACCTTCCTATACAATACCGATAAACTCCGAAACGATTCCGAAATCCAAAAACTGCTTTCCTTTATATGAATCTTATTCTCCGGACCATTCCGGAACCTCTCGTGATGTCTTGGGTCTCATCCGAGACTCCGAACAAAAAACTCATAAACCAATTATCCATTCTATCCTAGCGTCGATGCACGTTAAGTGTGTGACCCTACGGGTTCGAGAATATGCAGACATGATCTTCTATCAAATAATCAACAGCGGGATCTGGAAACCCATATTGACTCCCACATATTCATCGATGATCATATCGGATGAACCACGATGCCAGGATTCAACTAATCCCATATATGTATTCCCTTCGTCACGCGATATTTTACTTGCCCGAGATTCAATCGTTGGTATCGGCATACCTAGTTCAATCTCGTTCACAGCAAGTACTTTACTCGTTCCGTAATCCGATATCATTTTGTGATTAACTCCTTAACCACGTGCTTGCAAGCGGTGTTGATATTGATTACCGAGTGGTCCCGAAGTATATCTCTCCGACTCGGGAGGGACAAATTCCATCTCGATACATACAACCCAACAAGTACTTTCCGATCGCCTGAGAGACACCTTTATGATCACCCTCACATAGGATGACGTTTGATGACCTCAAAGCTTTCTTCCGATACCAGGGAGTTGTATTATCTCATGGTCCAAGGAATACAATACTTGACATAGTAAAAAGCTTCGCAAAGATGAATACGATGACACGATCTAATTGCTCTGCTTAATTTGGGTCTGTCCATCACATCATTCTCCTAATGACATGATCTCATTTATTAATCGACAACTCATGTCTATAGTTAGGAAACCTTAACCATCATTAATCAATGAGCTAGTCCATAGAGGCGTACTAGGGACACGGTGTTGTTCATAAACCACACAAGTATCAAAGTTTCCGCTTAATACAATTCTAGCATGGAATATAAACTTTATCATGAACAAGGATTATAATAATAACATCTTTATTATTGCCTCTAGGGCATAATTCCAACACTATGATCATTTAGTCCTTGACTTGTAGTACTACTTTATGCTTTGATTAGTAATGTTTTGTCGCTCTGCATGATTATGGCCATTATTGCTCTCTTAGTTGGTCGCTCCCAGTCTTTTTCTAGCCTCCACTTGTATGAGTAAGCTCTACTCATGCTTCCAACTCCCAAGAAACCAAGTTGCTCCAAAGTGTCCAATATAAATTCCTATGCATGATGTGTTACACCATTCCAAATATATTCTTGTTTTCATCTATCTTCCAATTAAAAAGTATTTTGTTATGTGAAAACTTAGTGATTAAAGCTCTCACGAACTTGATGGCACACTTAATATTTCTTGCCCCTAATAAACTTGAACCATTGTGTCATCTATGTTGTATATGATTGCACTTATACGTTGGAATTAGTAGAACCATGCTGTCATGGGGAACACTTTCAACATTGCACTTGTACTTTGTACACAGTTGGTATCATGCTCTTTTGTCTATGGATGTCGTTGGTGTGAAATGAAAGGAGAGCTTGTAAGTCCATGGAGTTATGTATGTGTGTTAGAGAAACGCCTGGGACGCTAGCCTAAGCCATGCCTAATCATGGTGGAAACTTGCAGCATCACCATAGTGACATCTATGAAGCATTCTTCTTATAAAAATAGATTGAGAAAAGAGGGAAGTGATAAAAAAACACCATATTCCCATGGTAAATATGAAGAACGCCGAGATGCCCATTGTCTGCTTGCCTTGTCATTTTGGTTATGGGATAGCTCCTGTACCATGTGCAAGGGGTACCCCGTTGGCGGTTCTCTATGATACACATGTACTTACTATGACAAGAACTTATATGTGACTAAAGTTGAGTAGAAGGAGCGACCCTTGTATTCAAGGGACATGAGATTGCCAACTTATACTTTGTCAAGCATATACTCCATAGTTTATTCACTTTAACCTTAATCACTTCAATATGCTTATGATAGGGGCAATGAGAGCTAAAAGCTAACAGGTACCATAATTTTTGGAAGCTCTTTTTGAAACTTGAAATCTCTGCTTCCCTATATGAAGGGCCTTTCTTCCACTATTATATTGAGGCTCCACCTTCTACCTTTAGGCACCAGTTAAGAGAGCATAGTTGCCATTCTTAGTTCTATGTGCATTGTCCCAAAACTTATTGATTGATGCGTATTGTTGATATTGCTTGCTCTTGAACTATTTGTATCTAGTCACTCTTATGAACTTTGAAGGTGTCCTATGCATCTATTTGCTACTCCATGAGGGACAAGCTGAATGCCACTATGCCATGTTTTATGTATGTGAAACAAACAAACGTTTTTCAATACATGTTATTCATTATAGCCTTTCATGTTGCATGCATAGTTACTTTGTCTTACTGTTAGAACTCCATCTTTCATGCTCATGTTTAGAGTTCTTTGATACCACCTTTCAATGCTTGCAAATGGTTTGATCTTGATTTTGATGGTGCATTTCACCTAAAAAATTATTATTTTTATCACTTACCTACTCGAGGACGTGCAGGAGTTAAGCTTGGAATACTTGATACGTCGGAAACGTATCTATAATTTTTGATGTTCCATGCTTGTTTAGTATCTACTTTGCTTTGCTCTGTCTACACTTTGAGGTGTTTTTATATGTTTTATGGTACTAACCTATTAACAAGGTGCCACAGTGCCAGTTGCATGTTTTCTTCTGTTTTTGTTTCCAGAAAGGCAGAAAATCTATATTCTCGGAATTGGATGGGACAAAAGCCAAAGTCAATATAAATAAATTACAGCAGGGCAGTTGACAGGACTGAGCAAGGCATAACAATGCAATACTAGATATCATGATCCTATGATATTCGATTGGGCAATACAACAAGATACATCGACCGCCATCCAACTGCATCTATGACTAGAAGTCTGATACGTCGGAAACATATCTATAATTTTTGATGTTCCATGCTTGTTAGTATCTACTTTGCTTTGCTTTGTGTACACTTTGAGGTGCTTTTTACATGTTTTCTAGTACTAACCTATTAACAAGTTGCCACAGTGCCAGTTGCCCTTTTTTGCTATTTTTGGTTCCAGAAAAGCTAGTGAGGAAATATTCTCGAAATTGGATAGGACAAACGTCAAAGTCAATAACTTTCCCTGGTAAACAAGAAGTCCAGAGGGGAGACAGAGAGGGGTGCCAGGGCGCCCAGACCCCTCTGCTCCTAGGCAGGGTGTGGGGCCCCTGGCCACCGCCTCGGCCTACCCCTTCGCCTATAAGAAGCCACCGATGTAGAAACCCTAAGCACCCGATTAAATCTCCATGAAACCGTCTGTAGTTGCCGCCACCATCGTCCCTAGATCGGGGGGATCTTAAGTTCTTCCTGGCACCCTGCCGGAGGGGATAATCCCGGAGGCCTTCTCTCTGGTATGATGCGTGAGTAGTTCCACCTTGGACTATGGGTCCATGTAGTAGCTAGATGGTTGTATCTCCTCCTTTGTGATTTCATGTATGGATCTTGTGAGCTTCGTTCATGATCAAGATCTAATCTATTTGTAATCATGTATGTTGTGTTTGCGGGGATCCGATGGATATTGAGATTATTATATTGGTTTAATTAATGGTTTTGTCTTTATGATTCTATCATGTCTGTGTTGTTTGTGATCTTGCATGCTCTCCGTTGTTAGTAGCTATCTTGGCCAAGTAGTTGCTAGCGACTCCAAGAGGGGGTATTTACACTCGATAGTGGGTTCATGCCTCTAGTTTCCAAGGGAAGTGGCAATTATCTCTTCGGTTGTAGATGTGATGTTGCTACTAGGGAGAAAACAACGGTCTCTTGTTCATGGAACATGTGGACTGTTTACCTTACACACTTTGCTTAAAGAAGTTGTCTGTTGCTTGCAACTTAATACTGGAGGGGTTCGGATGATAACCTGAAGGTGGACTTCTAGTCATAGATGCAGTTGGATGGCGGTCTATGTATCTTGTTGTATTGCCCAATCGAATCTCATATGATCTTTCTGACTAGTAATTGCATTGTTATGCCTTGCTTAGTTCTTGCCATTTTCACTGCTGTAATTTGTTTACCCTTCATGCCATGTTGTTTATCTAAGGAGAGCACCTCTAGTGAACTATGGACCCCGGTCCAATCTTTACCATTTATATATCCTCCACTTTTACTTGTTTACTTGCTGCAAACTATTACCTTCCACACCATACGTTTAATCCTTTGTTATAGCAAACCAGTGAGCTTGACAACCTCACTGATTCATTGGGGCAAAGTTTTGAGTTTGTGTTGTGTAGGTCTCCACGTTGCTTGAAACACCTGTGTGACGTTTCCTTCCTCCTTCTGGTTCGATAACCTCGGTATCTACTGAGGGAAGACTTGCTGCTGTGCTGCTTCACACCTTGCTCTTAGGGTTCCCAACAGGCACCACGCTTTAGCCAACACAAGTTTTCTAGCGCCGTTGCCGGGGAGGCTAAGGACGTCTTCACTAGGGGAGTCCTTCACTTCCTTTATCTTTACTTTGTTTCTTTTGCTTGGTTTTGTTTGCCTTTTCCAAAAAAAAACCAAAAAAATAGTCTAGTTTAGTTTGCTTTCTTTATTAAAAAACATAAAAAAATTCGCTCCTACTCTAGTTGCTACCATGTCTGGTTTTGGACCAAACTTTATTTCCCCTATGGTAGAAATCTCCACTTTTAAGCAAAAAGTGAAGAAAGTTTTAAAGAAGCTTGGTCTAGAATCTCTGCTTTACAGAGGGAAACTGAGCCTAAGGTGAGCCTTAGCTTGGTTATTAATAGTTTCTACCGCGGTATTGCTCTTCGTTATAGATATGCTTTGGATGCTGTGGCTGAGAAAGATTTTTTGCTATGTACCGAGGATGACGCTTTTGATGCCATAAAGAAATTGATCATGATTTATGGTACACCTGGCAAGTCTGATTCCTCTTTCATAAATATTTTTGCTAGGTTGAACACTCTTGAGACCGGTATTGCTGCTATGAATAGTTGCTATCACACGCTTAGGGCTTACCATGATTATGTTCCCATAAATTCTGAGCCTTCAAAGTGGTTTCCCACAAACAAAGTCTCAATAAACACTACACTTTTTGATGCTCGCTGTGATATCATGTCTGAATTTTGTCTCATGCCTAAAGATATTTATGATTCTTTGAGTCTTTGGGGGCTTACTGAAGGAGGAGAGGAAATCTCTCTTACCAACAATGCCACTATATTACCCATTGAAATAGCTGAAGGTGTGTTTACAAAAATCTCAGGGAAAATGGTGACTACTGATTATCTTGTTATTGAATGTGTAGGCAAGGGACAGATCACACTTGGAAGATCTCTACTAAAACACCTTGTGGTAGTGATAAATGTGGGAAAAGGCATCATGCATTTTGCTCCTCCGGTAAGCAATCATATCTTCCCTAAAGAAAAGAAGAAAGGTAAGAAAGGAAAGAACAAGAAGGTTGCTTCCTCATTTGAAAATACTTGATTCTTCTTGCTTCTTGTGCCTAACTTAAAGGCGTTAAAGAAACGTACTTGTTGGGAGATAACCCAAGAGTTTCCTTGAGTCTTGGAAGTTATTACTCACTAATGACTTCTCTTAATCCTTTTTGTTTGCTTTTTGTGCCAAGAATGTCCTCTAATGAGAGGGAAGTAAGATTTGAGGAGTTGTTGTCCCAAAACAGATTTCTGTCCTCCACCATAAAAATTCTTGAGGAGTCTATGTAACCCGGATTGAGATCAAAATGTACGAATAAATCCCCTAGTATGTTAGATAACTTTCGTTAGTTCAACACTTTCTGATTTTAGCAACAGAAGATGTTCGAAAAAATCGGTTTCTGCCTGCTAGTCTGTTTTGATAGATTTCTGCCATTATTTGCATTTGCTTCTTATTGATTCCTTTTTGAGTTCTCTTTTGGGGAATTGAGATTTTTGACGGAGTTGCTACAGTAGCTTGTGTTTTTAGTGAAAAGCCTTGTTGTTCCAAAGCTTTGCCAGAGGTCTAATATCTTTTGAATAAACTAATGTTGCTAATGAAGATTGTGTGAAGTTTTGTATGAAGGAAAAATTTAGGTGTAGAGAGAGAATGATGCAATGAGATGAAGAATAGACAAAATCTCAAACTTGGTGAAGCCACAATGGTGTCACCCCAAGAAATATCCAAGAGGTACAAGCGTCAAAGCTTGGGGATGCCCAAGGAATCCCCTTCTTCATCAATAAAAAGCTCAGCTCTGTCTAGACACTTCATTTTTATTGTTTCATGCATAGTTGTGTTATTCTTGGAGCGTCTTAGTTTTCGCTTGCTTTGCTTAGGTTGTTTAGTTTGCTTGAATAAAGTAGTTTGGACCCCCGTTCTCGCTGTGTTGTTTTGCAAATAAGTTGCTTGGTGTTGGAAAGGAGTAGTAAGTTCTTGCTTGAAGTGCAAAAGGATCTTGCATTGACTGTGACTTAGAATTTAGCATGACATGCTAGGTGTTGTTTTGACTTTATGCTTAGTGATTATTGTTGTATCATGTCTTGTTCCAAACAATTGGGATTGCTTAGTGTGCCTTGAAGAAATTATGCGTTGTTTTAGCATGCAAAAGCATAGTATCGTGGTATTCTCCTTTGATGCTTTGTTTGGGTTGACTTGGCACATTCTCACACCATGTTATGACTATGACAAGTCACCATTAGCCTCTATGATCATTTAGTCCTTGACTTGTAGTACCACTCTATGCTTTGATTAGTAATGCTTTGTTCCTCTGCATGATTATGGCCATTATGCTCTCTTAGTTGGTTGCTCCCAGTATTTTGCTAGCCTCCACTTGTATGAGTAAGTTCTACTCATGCTTCCAACTCCCAAGAAACCAAGTTATTCCAAAGTGTCCACTATAAACTCCTATGCATGGTGTGTTACACCATTCCAAGTATATTCTTGTTTTCATCTATAAACTCCTATGCAAAGATCAGAAAAATACCAGAAAATATGGGAAAATTATATTTTCTTGGAAGACGAAGGAAGCCAGAAGGGGAGGCGTAGCCGGGCCACAGGGGGCCCACACCCTCCTAGGCGCGGGTCCCCCTGTGCCGCGCCTAGGGCAAGTGTGGCCCACCTAGACGGCTCCCGACTCCGCCCTCTCGCCTATATCTTCCTTACGAAACCCTAACACCAGGGGAGCGACCACAAATAGATTTCCGTCGCCTCTGCGGGGCGGAAATCACCGAGAGAGAAAGATCTCTCTGGCAGTCAGATTTCTGTCGGGGAAATTCCTTCCCAGTGAGGGTTGATCATCGCCATCAACACCATCGTCAAGCTAGGCATCATCGGGATCATCATCATCATCCACACCATCATCTCCACCAGCACCATCATCACCACTCCGTCCCGCTGTAACAATTATGTTGGATATTGCTTTAGTTCGTAGGGGAAACTTTCCCGGTGTTAATTACTATTATAGTTGATGCTTGTGAGTGGAACCAATGGATTATTGTTTATGTTCAGATTGTTATTCATCACCATATCATCTTTGATCTTGATCCATATGATGTCTTGTGAGTAGTTCGTTTAGTTATTGAGGACATGGGATAAGTCATGTTGTTATTAGTGGATTTGTGTTGAGTTATTATTCAATGGTTTAGTATTTAAGTTGTGGTGCTATTCTTCTAGTGGTGTCATGTGAACGTCGACTACATGATACTTCACCATTTATGGGCCTGGGGGAATGCATTGTGTATTTGTCTACTAATTGTGGGGTTGCCGGAGTGACAGAAACCTGAACCCCCGTTAGGACACCATTGCATAAGGGAGTGTAGGATCTCAGAGTTTAAGGTTGTGGTTAGGTTTATATCTTAATTACTTTCCTATAGTTGCGGATGCTTGCAGGGGGTTTAATCACAAGTATGTATTAGTCCAAGTAAGGTTGGTGCATTAGCACAGCTTCACCCACACAACACTTACAACACCAAATAAGATTACTCAACTATTTGAAGCGAAAGCACTTGAAAGAATCCCCATGTGTCCTCGAGAACGTTTGGTCCTTATAAGTATTTCCATCGGCTTGTCCTTTGCTAAGAAAGGATTGGGCCACTTGTTGTGTTTGTTCTTTGTCTTTATTACTTGCACTTTGTTTTTTTGCCTTATCAGAAAACCACTAAAAATCCGTTTATTAAGTATTTACAGAGATTTCCTACTCCATACCACTACTCAACACCTTCTGCTCCTCGTTGGGATTGACACTCCTATTTATCTAAAGTACTACGATACACCCCCTATACTTGTGTGTCATCAAGACTATTTTCTGGCGCCGTTGCCGGGGAGTGAAATGCTATTGAAGAGTGGAACTGGTAAAAGAAACTTCTACTATGAGTATTGCTTTTGTTTCCGTTTGTTGCTTTGTTTCCAATATGGATAGCCCACTTGGTTTTCTGTTTGGGAAAACTACTACCACTGCTAGGGTAGTAGATGAACCACCACCTATTGAGATAGATCCTTTTAAGATACCTATTAGTATTGTTGACCGTGTTATGGATAATTATTATTTAGGGGATGGAACTGTCCATACTGGTGATCATTTCATTTTTATCCATGAATTATGCGGGTTGTTTAAGTGTGTAGGTATCACAACTGAACAGGTGAAGAAGAAGTTACTCTCCATATCCTTGAAAGGGAGAGGTGAAGAATGGTATAAGCTGCTAAAGAATGGATAATCCATGGAATGGAAGGAGATGACATCTCTCTTTTATTCTAAATTCTATCCTCCCAGTGAGATTCATAAGGATAGAAATCTGATATATAACTTTTGGCCTCGTGATGAAGAGAGTACATCTCAAGCTTGGGGGAGATTGAAATTACTAATGCTTAAATGTCCTATTCATGAACTCCCTAACAATATTATTATCAATAACTTTTATGCTAGGCTTTCTCTTCATGATAAAAATTTACTAGATGCTTCTTGTGCTGGATCATTTACACGTATGAAGGAAGAAGCTAAATGGGATCTCCTAGACCGTATTCTAGAGAACACTGAAGCTTGGGAGAATGACAAAGGAAGAAAGTCAGGTATAAACTATGATTATGAATGCATTAAATCTTTTATAGGAACTGATAACTTCCATGATATTAGGAATGAGTTTGGTCTTGATCCTCAAGTTCTTGCAAAATGTTTTAATGTTTTTGCCTCTTATATTGAAATTCCCAAGAAAGAGTGGGACAAGTACCACACTCCTTATAGCTCCTTATAAAGACATTGTTACTCATGTTCCTGTTAGAATAGAGGTTTGTATTGTTGATCCTATTTTGCCTGAACCTTATGTTGAGAAAATCCCTTTTCCTACTAAGGTAAAGGAACATTCTATCATAGCTAATGTGGTTAGCAAAAGCGCAAAGAAAACTGTGGAGCCCGATGAGCTTATTAATATTGAACCTGTGGTAGCTATTGTGAAAGATCTTGTCACTAGAAACATAGAGGATGAGCATATTGTCTTTTGTGAAGACACTACTAATATTGTTTCTCATCCTAAAAAAGCTAGAAAAGATAGTATCCATGTGCTTTCTGTTAGAATTGGTAATCATAGCTATTATGATTTGTGTGATATTGGTGCTAGTTCTAGTGCTATTCCTTATGAGCTTTACATGGAAATTATGCATGAAATTGGTCCTTGTGAGCTTGAGGACATTGATGTAGTTATTCACCCTGATAATAGAGAGACAGTCTGTCCCATTGGAATCGTAAGAGATGTGGAGGTTCTTTGTGGTAAGATTAAATATCCTACTAATTTTCTAGTACTTGGTAAAGAAGCTAGTAAAATCTATCCTATTATTTTTGGTAGACCCTTCTTGAATACCTATGGGGATATCATAGATTGTAGGAAGGAAAAGGTTTTGACTAAGTTTGATGGAGAGTCCTATGTGTTTAATTTTTCCAAATTTACTAAAGCTCCTTGTGAAAATAGCTTGCCTAATAAAGATTTCAGGATGGAACAACTTGCTTCTATTGATCCAGTTTATGACCTTGGACCTCTTTTTGGTGACTGTAAGTATGCTCATTCTGATGATAAAGTTGTTGCCAGTGACAGTTATATTGTCAACTTTATTCACAGTGCTACTTAAAGTTATTATGAGAGAGGAAAACATGGTTTTATGCATCTCAATAATGTTAAGTTTCCCCGTTTTATGTTGAAAGCTTTGAAGTTGCATCTGTTTTGTCTTCCTATGCTGGTGGATTTTTGTTTCAACAATTCGTTTTCTCATGATACCCCCATGCATAGGATGTTGGAGATATGCCCTAGAGGCAATAATAAATGTAGTTATGATTATATCTTTGTGTTTATGATAAATGTTTACATTCATGCTATAACAGATTAACCAGGAAACATTAATACTTGTGTGATTTGTAAACTAAATTAGAGTCCCTAGTAAAGCCTCTTCACAATACTAGCTTGTTGGTTAATAGATGATTGTGGTTTCCCTATCATGAACATTGAGATGTTATTAACAACAAGATCATATCATTAGGAGAATGGTATGATGGACATACTCCTATAGATAAGCGTAGCATAAAGATCAAGTCATTTTAATAGTTCAATTGCTATAAGCTTTCTGATACATAGTAACCTAATTCCTTCGACCATGAGATCATGCTTATCACCATCACCGGAAGGTCATTGTGGGCGGTGGTGCTTTTATTATCAATTGCTTCTTGTGTACTTTGCATCTTGCGGTATGATGGGATGAAGCGGCCCGGGCTAACCTTACATGACATCGTTCATGAGACTTGCTCCACGCTCAACATGCAACTTGTATTGCATAAGTGGCTTTGCGGGTGCCTGTCTCTCCCATCATAGTATAGCTCCAATTTACAACGAGCAATTGATAGTTCAAGCATCAACGTTGTGGTTCTTGTTCGTAAGTTAGAGCGACGCTTATTGAAAGCCCCAAACCACGTAAAATATACAAAGAAAATTAGAGGCGTCTAACTTTGTTTTGCAGGGGTGTGTTGTGATGTGATATGGCCATGATTGTGATTATATTTGATGCATGCAATGTTCCTTATTGTAAGTTGGCAACCGACAGGAGCCATATGGTTGTCTTTAAATTCTGTTAAGACCCGCGTGTCTATTCAAAGTAGTTGTAATAGTTGGAGCTGGTGGACGATCACCATGAAACGGCGCCATTGACCTTGACGCTATGCCGATGATGATGGAGATCATGTTCGTGCTTGAAGATGGAGATCGGAAGCACAAGAAGAAAGGCCATATCATATCACATATTTTGAATTGCATGTGATGTTAATCCATTATGCATCTTGTATTGCTTAGTTAACGACGGTAGCATTATAAGATGATCCCTCAAGCACATAAATTTCAAGTTTTAAAGTGTTCATCCTTAGTAAGCACCGTTGCTAAAGCTCGTTGTTTCGAAGCACCACATGATGATCGGGTGTGTTAGATTTTGCGAGTGTATACAACGTGAGCAAGCCATATTTGCTCATGCAGAAGCTAAGGTTTGATCTTGACGAGCCTAGCATGTACAGACATGGTCTCGGAACACGGATCACTGAAAGGTAAAGCATGAGTCATATAGTAGATATGATGAACATGTTGATTGTTCACGATTGAAGCTACATCAACTCTCGTGATGATCGGTTTTGATGTGGTGGATTTGGTTCGTGTGATCACTAAAACAATGTGAGGGATATTGTTTTGAGTGGGAGTTCACCTAGATTAATTTAACTATTAATTATAACTCAATTTGTCATAAACTTAGTCTAAACTATTACAAATATGTCGTAGATCAATGGCGGCCCCTACCATCAATTTTAATGCGTTCCTAGAGAAAGAAAAGTTGAAAAACAATGGAAGCAACTTCGCGGGTTGGTTCCGCAATTTGAGGATTGTCCTCAATGCTGGTAATTTGACCTATGTGTTGGATGCACCGTGTAACTACCTCGGTGAATTACGCTCCTAGATACAAGCCTGGATGAGCGGAAATGGTTGAAATAGTACGGTGGGGCCCAAAAGCCACTCACGGGTAGACCTTTCGGCCGTCCCAACCATTTCCAGTCATCGGGACAAGTACGGGCGGCGTAATCGGCAGGCGAAGGGATCAACTACATACACAAATGAGTATGTATGCAAGCCACCATACAATAGTACATCAGAGCCATACCATCTAAAAAGAAAGGAAATATAGCAACGCCATACGGCAAGATTCAAATGACCTTGATAGATATAATAGTTTAGGATATTTCCTCATACATCACACATCAGAGTATCAGGCGGAAGCGGCAAACAAGGTCCGAGTACGGATAAGAAGCAAATCGGCATAAGATGCCCAAAAATAAGCACATCCCGCCCACAGATCTCACGGATCCCCGTTCCCGGAATCTCTACACCGAACGATCGTTGCCCACATCATCAGCCTCCTCCACCCAGTATCCGTCTTGCGAGGGTACCTGTTCATCTGAACCAATAATTTATCGTGTGAGACCCTAGGGGTACTCAGCAAGTCTTTATGCCTCTAAAGGGGACACAACCTGGGGTGACGCAATTGCAGCAAAATATAAACCCTAACAGTTCTATAGATACTCGCTAACCATCCGCCTAACCAAAGATAGACGGATGTCCGTGAATTAATGACAACAGTTATAACAGTAATATCCACAGATCCATCCTCCTCCTCGCTTACCAACGAGGAAGCGGACGAACAACCCCCCATCCGTTGGCAATTTTATTAACCATTCCATGAGTGTTGCACTAATTACTAGTCAGTTACTTAGTCAAATTAAAGCGGTACTTTAGTTATGCTTGTCTATGATCGAGAAACTGTGCTCCAAGTCGTCCATAACCGCGGACACGGCTTTCAGAAAGTTTTACCCTGTAGGGGTGCACAAATAGCAACACACACTCGACCAACCTCGGAAAAACCAAATCAAAACCCAACGAGGCCTTCACGACAAAGCAATCACCGGATTTAGAAATATTTTAGGGGGCCACCCCATTGAGTAGACCCGCAACGAAGTTAGCTGACTCCGAGACGGACTCAAGGTTTGCGACAATGGCTGTAAACGACCGGGAACCCGAAAGTGTGACTGGGCTTGTCGATACCGCGAAAACACTCCGCTTACCTAAACAATACAGTGTGCTCCTCGCACAATCTTAATAAAGCAGTAAAGCATGGCATAAGTACATGATAGTAACAAAACCTCAAACTAGTTTGTGGCCCCAAGAAATAAGACGGAATCAAGCTCTGGCTCAGGGGGGTCCCATAAGCCTCCCGGATGTGGATAGCGCGAATAATCAAGGAACAGGAATCAAGTACTCGGGGTCCTACGGGACACAAGTGAGCAGGAAAAACCAAATAGCAGATATTGCTCACCGGTGCCACTTTCATTAGTTATCCCATTACTACTCAGGTTAAGTTGTTTAGGTACCTCGTTATCCAACAGACACTCACATACCCTATACATGCTGTTCTATGACTCGCATGGCTCAAACAACTCCTGTAGTAATGGCTCATGGGATGGAGGAACAAGCTTGGTGGGGTTTGAAAGTAAAGGCTATGCAATACTTGGGATTCAGTTTAATGCAATCGCGACTCAATGATGCAAGAATAAGATAGAGGCAATAGGTACTGTATGTATGCAAGCATGTGGTAGTGCTTGCCTGGCAACTCAGTTGAAGCGAGAGACGGATCTGGGTAGTGCTCCTGGTTCTCTTGATATATCCCCTGCTCAGTGTCTATTCGAAGAAGAACCAAACAAACAAGGGCCAACATAAATAAAGTGCACAAGCATAGGAATAAAATGCGTCAAGCAAAAAATCATGCCATGATGAATGATGCACAAGTTGCATGGCAATAATGTAGCAAGGCATGGGTGAGGTGTAGAATACAAGAAATAACATTTTTATTGAGTTTTGGTCACATTTTATTGTCATATTAGTTGCTGTATACTATATATTTATATGATGCATGCTGCAATTGAAGTCATGGATAGCATAAACAGAAAAGTCTCGCCGAGCTGATCATTTTAGACATATCATTTGTTAAATTCGGAGTTATAAAACAAAAGTTATTAAATAAATAAGAAAAGGGCATTTTATGTAATTATATTAAACTTGGAAAATAAAGTGCTCAATTGAAATTGTGGATAGCATATTTGAATTCCTCACATTTTTCTGATTCAAATTCATATATTATTTGTTGAATTTGGATTTATAATTTAAAAGTTATTTTAAAACAGAATTGAAATTTGAATTTTTAAACTAATTTGAATAGTTTAAATTTGAACAGATATGCAGAAAACCTATTGTCACCCAGACAGATCTAGCCACGCCCAATGACGGGTGGGTCCAGAGCTGGCTCAGGCCACACGCGCACCGAGAAACTTTTATACCGCGGCTGCTGCCAGCCACCGAGGCTGACGAGTGGGGTCAGTGGCTCGCGGGCCCACATGCCAGCGGGGAAGCGGCGGAGGCTGACAGGAGGGTGGTTAAGGGACCGCGGGTTGAGGATTGCGAACGCCGGGAGTCTTTTTGCAAAACGGCAACAGCCGCAGACAGGTGGGGAAGGGGGATCGCGGGTTGGGGAAACAATAAAAAGAAGGGGTTTCTTGCAAAACAGACGCCGTGCACTGTTGTTCTTCCTGACGAAACTGTAGACGCACGCGACAGCGGCCGCGCGGCGCGGGCGAGGCTCGAACCCAGGTCGCTGGCGCGCGCGCTGAGGCGGCAACCAGTGCGGTGGGTGTGGCTTGGTGATAGGAGGGAGGGCGCGGCTAGTTAAGGTCTCTGGGAGACGCAAGCGGGCAGACGGTGCGCGCACGCCGGTGCACGCAGTGTGCTCGACGGAACGCACGTTGCCGACAGGAAACGACGAAGGCCAGGGGCATGTCTATGGGGTTCGGGGACTCACTGCGGGGCCGTTGGTGTGGTCGATGGGGCTCGAGGCGGTCACGATCGTCGGCGAGGCTGGCGCCGGCGAAGCTAGGGTTTGCGTCGGCTCGTGTCGGTGTCCAGTGCTCCTGGGCCTTCTCCTTCGCGTCTGCGGGTACAGGGGTGGTGCAGGGGTCCTCGTGGCCTTCCTCGTCAACCGCAGACGGCACGCCACCGGCTAGGGAGAGGGGTGAAAGGGGAAGACCGACGGTGGCCGGCGTCGGTGGATGGTGGCGGTGGAGAAAGAGGGGGAAGAGGGGAGGCGAGGCAGGGCCTCTGGGGAGATCTGGGAGAGGCCAGAGGTTGGGAGGGAGGTAGATAAGGACGGGGTGAGGTGGGGATGGCGTGGGGGAGGGGAAGGTGGCTTCGGCCACCTTTATCCCTCTCCTCTTCACGTGCACGGCATGGGGCCAGGGTAGGGTAGCTGGGCAGGGAGGATGGGGCTGCCAGGTGGGCCAAGGAGGAGGGAGCTCGGGGTGGGCAGGTCAGGCAGAAAGAGAGAGCAAGAAAAGAGAGGGGGTAGGCTCGGCTAGGGTTAGATGGGTTTGGGTGGAGAGAGAGAAGAGAGTAGATGGAGTGTGGGGCCAGGGAGAGGTGCAAGGACGGTGGGGACATGCATGGTAGAGAGGAGAGGCCGAGAGGGAGGGGTAATTCGGTGGGGTCGAGCTAGGGCTAGAAGGAGTGGTTGGGTTAGGGTTTTGTGTAGGGTAGCTAGGTGATATGGTAGATGATGTTAGGGTAGGTGATTAGGTTTAGGTTTTGGAGTAGAGAGGAGGGCTTAGAGAGAGAGGAAGAGATGTGAGAGGGGGTTAGGGTCGGATTATGGGTATGGGGGTATGGTTTGGACAAAACAAACAAGATCAAGCAAAGGGAAAGAGATGATCCATGCAAAAGAAATCAAATAAAATTCAAATGACAAGCAAAAGGTGGTACTTGCATGGGCCATGCATACATATTAAATGCCATGTCTTAACCTTGTGAAAACAAAATATAATCCCATGGCATTTATTTATGTGCATCCCCAAAAGTGGAGTAAGGCCAAGCAAAAGAATTTGAGTGGGATCCACCCAACCCACATGAGCTAGAAGTAACTCAAATAAAATGCAAGCTCATATTAATTGGATGGTGGAATCATAAGGTGGTGACAAAGAAAAAGGTGGTGGAATGGAATAAGAGATATGCCCCCAACTCAACTTGGGCATTTCAACAATTTATCAAGAACCAAATACAATATCAAGAGGCATATACAAATAATAATGCATATGAGATAAGAACCAAAACAAAAAGGGTTTTTGTATGATGCTCAAATGCAAGGTGGCATGATGACATGAGCATGATAACATGATGATGCAACAATTTTATGTAGAGAGTAGCCATTATATTACTAGATCAAGTAGCATTACAGTTGTTAGACAATTGGGATGCTACACACCGCTGGGTGACCCACCTGCAGCTGATGCTACCGATGAGGTGAAGAATGTTTTCCTCGCTTAGAAGAATCAGTACTCCACAGTTCAGTGTGCTATCTTGTATGGTTTGGAATCGGAGCTTCAGAAAAGGTTTGAGAACCATGACCCACATGATATTGTCCGTGAACTCAAAATGATATTTGAGGCTCACGCGGCAGTTGAGAGTTATGAGGCTTCTGAAAAGTTCTTTAATGGCAAGATGGAAGAGGGCAACTCTGTTAGTGAGCATGTGCTTAAGATGTCTGGGCACGCAAACAAACTCCAAAGTTTGGGTATAGTGATTCCTAATTCTTTGGGGATTCACAGTGTCCTCCAATCACTACCACCAAGTTACAAGAACTTTGTGATGAACTACAATATGCAAAACATGGACAAGACGTTGGCAGAACTCTTCTCCATGTTAAAATCTGCAGAAGTGGAGATCAAGAAAGAGCACCAAGTGTTGTTGGTCAATAAGACCACCAAATTCAAGAGAGGCAAGTCTAAGCAAAAGGGAAACTTCAAGAAGGGCGGTAAGAAAGTTGCCGCACCGGCGAAGAAGACCAGAGCTGGACCTAAGCCTGATACTGAGTGCTTTTACTGCAAGGGAGAAGGTCACTAGAAGCGGAATTGCCCAAAGTACTTGGCGGAATTGAAGAACGGCAACATCAAGAAGAAAGGTATATCCGATATACATGTTATTGATGTGTATCTCACTAGTACTCGTAGTAGTGTCTGGGTATTTGATACTGGTTCGGTTGCTCATATTTGTAACTCGAAACAGGTGTTGCAGAATAAACGGAAGCTAGCAAAGAACGAGGTGACGATGCGTGTTGGAAATGGATCAAAGGTTGATGTGATCGCGGTCGGCACGCTACCTCTTCATCTACCATCGGGATTAGTTTTATACTTAAATAATTGTTATTTGGTGCCTGTGTTGAGCATGAACATTATATATGGATCTTGTTTATTGCGAGACGGTTACTTGTTTAAGTCCGAGAATAATGGTTGTTAGATTTATATGAGTAATATGTTTTATGCACATGCACCTTTGATAGATGGTCTATTCTTATTGAATCTCGATTATAGTAATACACACATAAATAACATTGAGGCTAAACGTTTAAAATTGAGCGATAACTCGACCTATATGTGGCACTGTCGTCTTGGTCATATCGGAGTGAAGCGTATGAAGAAACTCCATTCCGATGGACTTCTTGAATCACTTTATTTCGAATCACTTGAAAGATGTGAAGCATGTCTGATGGGTAAAATGACTAAGACTCCATTTTCTGGTATGATGGAGCGAGCTACGGACTTATTGGAAATCATACATACCGATGTATGTGGACCAATAAGTGTAGCATCGCGCGATGGTTATCGTTATGTTCTTACCTTCACGGATGGCTTGAGTAGATATGGGTATATCTATTTCATAAAACATAAGTCCGAAACTTTCGAGAAGTTTAAGGAATTTCAAAGTGAGGTAGAGAATCAACATAACAAGAAGATTAAATTTCAACAATCTGATCGTGGAGGTGAATATCTAAGTTACGAGTTTGGCGAACATTTGAAGAAATGTGGAATACTTCAACAATTGACACCGTCGGGAACACCATAGCGTAATGGTGTGTCCGAACGTCATAATCGAACTCTCTTAGATATGGTTCGTTCTATGATGTCACTTACAGATTTACTGCTATTGTTTTGGGGTTATGCATTAGAAACAACCGCATTCACTTTAAATAGGGCACCATCTAAATCCGTTGAAACGACACCGTATGAATTATGGTTTGGGAAGAAACCTAAATTGCGTTCCTTAAAGTTTGGGGTTGCGAAGCCTATGTAAAGAAGTTACAACCGGACAAGCTTGAACCCCAAGCGGAAAAATGCGTCTTCGTAGGATACCCGAAGGAAACTATTGCGTATACCTTCTATCATAGATCTGAGGGCAAAATCTTTGTTGCCAAGAATGGATCCTTTCTAGAGAAGGAATTTCTCTCGAAAGAAGTGACTGGAAGGAAAGTAAAACTCGACGAGGTTGTTGAACCTTCTCTCGAACTTGCGATTAGCACAACACCGGAAGTAGTTCCTGTGGCGCCTACACCAATAAGAGAGGAAGCTAATGATGATGATCATGAAACTTCGGTTGAAGTTGCTACAGAGCCTCGCAGGTCAACGAGAACTCGTACCACTCCTGATTGGTATGATCCCGTTATGAGTGTCATGTTGGTGGACAACACCGATGACCCTGCGACATATGAGGAAGCGATGATGATCCCAGATTCCAATAAATGGCAAGAAGCCATGAAATCCGAGATTGGATCCATGTACGAAAACCAAGTATGGACTTTGGTGGACTTACCGGATGGCCGGAAGGCTGTCGAGAACAAATGGATTTTCAAGAAGAAAACAGATGCTGATGGTAATGTTACTGTCTATAAAACTCGACTTGTCACAAAAGGGTTTCTACAAATTCAAGGAGTTGACTACGATGAGACTTTCTCACCAGTAGCGAAGCTAAAGTCTGTAAGGATGTGGCATCCCGCTAAAACCACTACTAGAAAATCGCGTTGATTTTGTGCATTGCATCATCATGACATCATCATGCAGCTCATTGACTAAAACTATTTTGTTAAAACCTACTTTTGCTTTCTACAAAGATCCCTCTCTATTTCAAAATAATCCCCGGACCCTTCCGGATATTTTATTTGTCTAAAAATAAATTGCACAAGTCTTTTAAACAATACATAAAAATTTGTATTAATTTTAGGGGGCAGCCAAACCGGGCCGATCCGACCCAGTCGGCCACCCCCAGTACAAAATCGGACCACCTAAATCTTTTCTACCCAGACCTAATCTACCCAGCCCCCCCTCCATCTCACCCCAACCTATCCCTTTGCGCCACATCACCCCTGGACAAACCCCACCCAATCACTCCTTGCCACCTTCCCACCAACCCCCCTCACACACGCCACACCACTCACACCACACAGCTGCCCCCAACTCCCTCACCCACCTGCCGCACTCCCCCACTCCCTGGAACCCGGCCCCACCACCTGCCTCTCTCCCTAGCCCACAGCCCCACTCCCTCACCACACGCGCATGCCACGCGACCCACTCCCTCTACCCACCGACAACAGCCCCACCCCGCGGGTCCCACTCCCTCCTCTCCCTCACGCTCCCCGCACCTGCCCTCTCTCATCCGCTCGCTCGCCGGCCTCACCTCTCCCATGGCATCGCCCCCGCCCTCACCTCCGTCGCGCGCCCACGTCCGTCGCCTCCCCGACCTCGCCTACCCGCTTGGCCGCCGCAAGCTCCACCTCGCCCGGCCTCTGCCTCCTCTGGTCGCCGTCGCGCCGGCGACCCCTCCTTCCGCCGCCGGCCTTCTCTCTGCCTCACCGGAGCCGCCTCTCCCGGCTTCCTCCTCTCAAGCCGCCCCGCCCCAAGCTCTTCTGCAGCGCCGCCGTCGGCCGCTTATCCCTCCGCCCCCGGCGCTCGGCCGCCTCCACCTACCCTCGCCGCTCCTCCTCCGACGCGTCGGACGCCCTGCCGGCCTCAAGCCCGCCGCTTCGCCCGGATCCTCTGCGACCCCCTCCTCCTCCTCGGGTCGACGCCGCTCGGCCGTGCCTGCCTCTGCCCTGCCCCCGCAAGGTCGCCTCGACCTGCGGCGCCTCTGTCTCGACGCCCCACCTCGTCGGCCTCCGTCCTCGGCCGCATCTCGGCGGCCCCGCTGGAGATCTTCCCCGCGTCTGCTACCTCCCGCGACCCCGAGCGCCGCTGGCCGCAGCAGCGACCACCGCCGGCGACCACCGCGGTTCGGCCCTGCATGTCCGCCGCGCACCAACCCTGCAGGCTGCAGCGCCGTGTCACCGTCCTCGTGGCGCGCCTCTGCTCCAAAACGTCTGCCTCGTCTGGTGTCCACCACCTTCTTGTTTTGGAGCTCGTGCCTCTTCAACGTTTCAAGGGCATCCAAGGTAGCAGCAGAAGATACCTCAATTGCATGTTTCTGACACAAATATCAGCTCCAGGAGATCAATTCCCGGCGTGTGTACATGTTTATGCCGTGAGTTGCGACCCGGCTATCCTATGTCATTTGACCAAGGCATCTATCAAGATTTGCCACCGAGTGGCCTCTCGGCTCCCTGCTTCGACAAGATCTACTGCACAAGCTTTGGGACACCAACAAGTTCAAGTTTTTCCGATGCCGAACGCCAAGCTCGTCGAGATCCCGGACGCCAAGTTCTTCATCCCAGATGCCAAGACCGACCTAATACGCGGGCCCGACAAGATCGACACCGACCAGGGCGAGTCCGATGCGCCTCGACGCCACACCAAGTCCTTCTTCCCGGAACGCCAAGCTCTTCATCTTGTATCCGACCTTCGAAGACCGATTCCGTCGAACCCTAAACCCTGAGACCGAACCCCGAACCCCCCGGAACCAAGATCGCCGAACCCTAATGTGTGAACCCTTTTCTCGAGCCCTATTTTATAAATGTAATATCAAATTGTTGCATATTAAATTGTTCATGCATGCATACTTGTATGTGGTTTGGGGGCCTTAGGCCGATTCACCATATAATTAAATATGGGGCCCATATGCGGGCAAATCTAGTCGTATATTGGTCCCATTTAAATTTGTGTAGCGAACCGGTGCTATTTTTTGCCATGTTAAGACAACATTTAAAATGCGGGGTATCTAAACAACTTGAACCACTTAAATATTTGCCGGGACTTCGGTTCCACTTAACATTGCCTAATTGCATCGCATCTTTGCCATGTCATACATCATACATGCATCATGCCCGATCTTTTGCCGTAGTATTAATTAGTGCATCCGGTGTTTATTCTAGTGTTTTGCTTCTTCGCGGATAAGGCCGTTGAGTTGATGTGAGCTTCGCCCCGATCTTCGGATGAACCTTCGGCAATGTTTTTCAGGCGAGCTTCTCCCCCTTTCTACCTATCTTACTTTTATAGTATTTATTCCCTCCTGTTGACCTATTGTTATCTGTGTTGCGATGCTCTAGTTTTCGTACCCGTGATATCCCTTGCAGCCTTATATTGCCTTGGACACCTCCTATTACCTGTTGTTTGGTAGATAGTTGGACCTGCGCGTCGTAGTCGCTTGCTCAAGTGTTGTTGCGTGTCGTCAAGTACCACCGTTGTTGGAGTATTGCCGTGTGTTTATTGTTGGAGATGATCAAGACTTTAATTACTGTTTAACAACTAAAATTGAAGTAGGTAAATGCAGAGGCACAAGTGGGCAATAGATGTTATTTGGTTGTTAACCGTCCACTTGTGTCCCGTAGGACCCCGAGTACCTGATACATGTTCCTTGAATTTTCGCGCTATCCACATCCGGGAGGATTATGGGACCCCCCTGAGCCAGAGCTTGATTCATTCTTATTTCTTGGGGCCACAAACTAGTTTGAGGTTTTATTTACTATCCTGTACTTATGCCATGCTTTACTGCTTTATTTACGATCGTGCGAGGAGCACCTGTACTGTTTAGGTAAGCGGAGTGTTTTCGCGGTATCGACAAGCCTAGTCACATTTTCGGGTTCCCAGTCGTTTACAGCCATTGACGCAAACCTTGAGTCCGTCTCGGAGTCAGCTAACTTCGTTGCGGGTGTACTCAATGGGGTGGCCCCCTGAAATATTTCTGAATCCTGTGATTGCTTTGTCGTGAAGGCCTCGTTGGGTTTTGATTTGGTTTTTCCGAGGTTGATCGAGTGTGTGTTGCTATTTGTGCACCCCTGCAGGGTAAAACTTTCTGAAAGCCGTGTCCGCGGTTATGGACGACTTGGAGCACAGTATCTCGATCATAAACAACTATAACTAAAGTAGTGCTATAAATTTGACTTTATAATGACTAGTAATCAGCTTCACTATAACGAAATGGCTAAATAAAATTGCCAACAATTGCTTGTTTGGGTTGTCGCTTGCGACCATTGTACCTGACTAGTAAGTATTGCAACTACAACGGAATGGATAAATAAAAGTACCAACAACTGCTGGGTTTTGGGATATCTCATGCTAATTGTATCTGACTAGTAAGTGTTGCAACTACAATGGAATGGTTAAATAAAAGTGCCCACTGCTTATTTTATCAGGATGACTATCTACATTTGACTAGTAATTGCTGCAACGATAACTGAATAACTAAAACTGCCAACTGTGTGAGTTCCTCGGTTGACTTCCTCGTTTGGCCTCGAGGGGGAAATACCAGGATGGGTATGTTTGGTGGTAGTATCAGATTGGTACCGAATAGGTCTTTCTTATCCCTCTCTGATAGCCGACAGTTATATCGAGTCTCTATAGGTTGTTTAGTACATGCTGCGCTGTCGCTCAGTCCACCATACCTATGTAGGCGAGGACCGCCGAATTCTAGCCTCGCCGTGTACTGGCCTCGGTACTGACCGCTCTCTCTTTTTCCTTTGCCCTTTATCGGCACCCCTTTTGTTTAAGCAGGTTTTGAGATCGACGTCGTTAGCAGGGTTACCCTTCCGGCTTGGCCTGGGCAGGGTTATGGACGCCATTAGTTATTCTTCAGGGCTCTTAGCCTCATTTGCATCTTGTCCGTAGCTGGACGCTCTATCGTTTTCAAGGTGATTTGGATCTTTGTTCTGTATATCTGTATTCTTGACTCATGGAGTCGTGCTGTATATATATCTGTTCTGTGGGACCCATCGAGGACTGTTGTGTAATGTTATTACTTCGTTTTCCACCCGCACGCAAGTGCCTGGTGGGCACCTTTGAATCGTTTCTATGCGGGTTTGGCGGGAAGCGCTGAAACTTGCATAGGGCCGATTCTGAGGGTGTTACAAAGAATTATGTTAGCGATCGCTGCATATTATGATTATGAGATATGGCAGATGGATATCAAAACGGCGTTCCTCAATGGAGACATTGATGAAGAGTTGTATATGATGCAACCCAAAGGTTTTGTCGATCCTAAAGATGCTAACAAGGTATGCAAACTTCAACGGTCCATATATGGATTTAAGCAAGCATCCCGAAGTTGGAATCAACGTTTTGATAAGGTAATCAAAAGCTTTGGTTTTATACAAACTTATGGAGAAGCTTGTATTTACAAGAAAGTGAGTAGGAGCTCTGTAGCATTCTTAATACTATATGTAGATGACATATTGTTGATTGGGAATGATGTAGACCTTCTTAATAGTGTCAAGGATTATTTGAATAATAGTTTTTCAATGAAATATATTGGTGAAGCAGCTTACATATTAGGCATAAAGATTTATAGAGATAGATCAAGACGCCTAATATCATTGTCACAAAGTACATATTTGGACAAAGTTCTAAAGAGGTTTGGAATGGAAGATAGCAAGAAAGGGTTCTTGCCCATGTTGCCCAATACGATCTTGAGTAAAACTCAAAGTCCAGCAACGACAGAAGATAGAGAAAGGACGAGTAAGACTCCCTATGCCTCAGCCATAGGATCTCTAATGTATGCCATGCTTTGTACTAGACCCGACATTGCATATGTTGTTAGTTTAACTAGCAGATATCAAAGTGATCCAGGAGTGGATCATTGGACAGCGGTTAAAAACATCCTTAAGTACTTGAGAAGAACTAAGGATATGGTTCTTTCTTATGGAGGTGATGAACAACTCGTTGTAAATGGTTACACCGATGCTAGTTGGAACACCGATCTAAACGATTCTAAATCTCAATCTGGATACGTATTTACTTTGAATGGTGCAGCAGTTAGTTGTAGGAGTGCCAAGAAAAGCGTTATGGCGAGATCTTCAACTGAATCGGAATATATAGCTGCTTTGGAGGCTTCACAAGAAGCGATATGGATGAAGGAGTTCATTACAGAGCTCGGTGTGGTTCCAAGTGCGCTGGACCCAATGTCTATCTACTGTGATAACATGGGCGCCATAGCCAATGCACAAGAACCAAGGTCACACAATAAGCTGAAGCACATCAAGCTACGTTTTCACACTATTTGAGAACATGTCCAAGATGGTGACATAAAGATTTTCAAAGTACACACAGATCTGAATGTGGCGGATCCGTTGACTAAACCTCTCCCGAGGGCAAAACATGACCAACACCAAACTGCCATGGGTGTTCGGTATATTACCATGTAATCTAGATTAGTTGACTCTAGTGCAAGTGGGAGACTGTTGGAGATATGCCCTAGAGGTAATAATAAATGTAGTTATTATTATATCTTTGTGTTTATGATAAATGTTTACATTCATGCTATAACAATATTAACCAGGAAACATTAATACTTGTGTGATTTGTAAACTAAATTAGAGTCCCTAGTAAAGCCTCTTCATAATACTAGCTTGTTGGTTAATAGATGATTGTGGTTTCCCTATCATGAACATTGAGATGTTATTAACAACAAGATCATATCATCAGGATAATGGTATGATGGACATACTCCTATAGATAAGCGTAGCATAAAGATCAAGTCATTTTAATAGTTCAATTGCTATAAGCTTTCTGATACATAGTAACCTAATTCCTTAGACCATGAGATCATGCTTATCACCATCACCGGAAGGATGCTTTGATGACATCAAACACCACACCGTAATTGGGTGGCTATAAAGGTGGCATTGAGTGTTCAGAAAGTATGGGTTGAGACACATGGATCAAGAGTGGGATTTGTCCATCCATATGACGGATAGATATACTCTGGGCTCTCCCGGTGGAATGTCATCCAATTAGCTTGCAAGCATGTGACTGGGTCACAAGGGATCACATACCACGGGAACGAGAAAAGAGTACTTATCGGTAACGAGGTTGAACTAGGTATGCAGAGATACCGACGATCAAAACCTCGGATAAGTAAACTATCATGAGACAAAGGGAAATTGGTATCGTATGTAAGTGGTTCATTCGATCACAAAGTAATCATAGAAATATGTGGGAGCCATATGAATTTCCAGATTCCTCTATTGGTTATTGATCGGAGAAGTGTCTCGATCATGTCCGCATAATTCACGAACCGTAGGGAGACACACTTAAGGATTCGATGTTGTTGAGTAGTTATGAAATGATGAGTAAGAGACCGAATGTTGTTCGGAGTCTCGAATGGGATCCGGGATATCACTAGGAGATCCGGAATGGTGCAGAGAATAATATTCATCTAAGGAAAGTCCTGTTTCGGAGTTGGGGAATGATTCCGGTGTTTTTACCGGGAATGTTCTAGAAGGGTCCGGAAGGTGCGGCACTCCGGAGGGGAAGGGTGCATGAATGTGTCATGACAATGTGGAATGGTTGCATCATGTACTAGGTCACTTGGCTGGCAAAATAAAGGGAGAAATCAAATCCTAGTTTGAAAGTCAGACGCCAATTTGAAAAAGTCAAACGGCAAGTTTGCTTGGTGGAGGGAGAGTAGGAAACCTACTTGGGGAGGAGTTCCTCTCCCTCCACCCGCCGGCCAAGGAGGCCGACTTGGGGGAGGACTCCCTCCTCCCAAGCCGCGCCCTCCCACCTATATAAGGAGGGGCAGGGCTGCCCCTCTCTCTTACACCCAACACACCCAAAACCCTAGCCCTAGCCGCCGGCCTCCTCCAAGTCGCCGCCGCCTCCTAGGGTTTCTCCAAGCCGCCGACTTGGGGCTTCCCCAAGCCCTAGCCGCCGGCCAAGCTCCCCCCTTGGTGCCTCTAATCCCTAGATCACCAAGGCCTCTCTCATAGTCCACCATACTCGCTCCGGCTTAAGGAAGCCCTGCGAGATCTCCCCTCTACTTTCGGTACCACGCCGTCATGCTGCCGGAATCGCGAGGAGAGTGCTACAACCTCCGCTGCCTGCTGGAACAAGGGAGAGGAAGGTCTTCATCGAGTACCGAACGTGTGACCGACTGTGGAAGCGCTGCCGGAACGCAGCACCGGAAGGATCGTCTACACGATCTTGAGATCGGCAAGAGTACGACTACATCACCCACGAGAATCTGCTCTCGTTAACCGCTTTGGAATCTTCGAGGGTGAGTTCCTTTATCGACTCGTTGCTACAATCTAGTAGATAGATCTTGGCTTGTTTGTTTGCATGCGGTAGAATTTTTTTGTTTTCCATTCTACGAACCCCTACATAGGAAGTGGGTTAGACTCAAATGTGTTGGTTATTTGCTTCTTGATGCTCTCTTTCACTCCATATATATATATATATATCCTTTGTGAGCATCTTTCAAACTTTCAAGCCTAACTTAAAGGCATTAAAGAAAAGTACTTGTTGGGAGATAACCCAAGAGTTTGGTTGAGTCTTGGAAGTTATTACCTCAGTAATAACCGCTCCTTATCCTTTTTGTTTTGATTTTGGTGTCAAGTTCAACTACTCTTAAGAAGTGGAGGAGTTGTGAAAAGTGGCTGTCCTGGGACAGATTTTTGTGCTGCATTGTAAAAATTCGTGAGGGATCTCCGTATGTCGTATGGAGCTGCATTTTTCTGAGATTGTTCTCCAAGCTCTTACCCAACTTTCATTAGTTCTGCAATTTTTGATTTGAGCAACATAAGGTTTTCGAAAAAATCAATCTTTACCTGTTGGTCTGTTTTGATAGATTTCTGCTATCATTTGCATTTGCCTCTTATAGAAGCCTTTGTTTCGATGGATTTCACTTGAAATGTGCACCTAAAAGGTTAATTTTTTTTGCTTACACTAATGTTGCCATTGAGGTTTGTGTGAGACCTTGTAGGAAAGGAAATTCCAGGAGAAGGAGAAAAGGAGTCTGCAGAGTTCGTCTTTGAATAGGTAAAAGTGGTGAAAACTAAAGGTTCGTGAAACCCCAATATTTTTATATTTTTGATGTTTTTAATACATAAGGGAAGTTACGAGATGAAACAGAGGAGGAACTGGAGGTCGGGGTGGCCAAACCCACCCCAGGCGCGGGCCCCAGCTAGCCGCGCCTGGAGGGGGTGTGCCTCCCCGAGCTTCGTCTCCGTCTTGTTTTCGTACCAGTACCTTCCTTATGCATTAAAACTTCATAATATATAACCCCCCGAAACCCCCGAGGATCGTGCATCGCGTTCTCGTCATGTTTTCGTTTCGATCTGTTTCTGTCAGGAAATCTTCTCAAGTTTAGAGCACCATGGAATCCGCCAATGACAAAGGCAAGAAGCCTGTGGAGGAGATAAAGTTGGAAGAACAAACCGCCGCAGGGACAAGGGCAAGGAAACCTACTTTTGTAGGAGCAATTAACACTGGACGTTCCTTTTCTCGTAACATGTAGGGGATCATAGCCTCCGTTCCAGACTTCAGATCCCGCCCTAAGGCAGTGGAAGCCCTTCGAACCACTGACGAGTTTTGTGATAAGTACCGTGCTTTAAGGATGAAGATGGATATGCTTCAAGAGGAGAATAACAGGCTTCGTAAGATGCTGGAGGATTTTCTGACCCTAAACTAGGGAACACCATCACCCTTGAAGGAGTAATTCGTCATCAGGTTTGGCATCCCCTTAGCTTGTTACAAGCTTGGGGGAAGTGCCGCGGTATCACCATCATTATCTTTTCATCTTTTACCTTTTTAGTGGATTCATATCTTTGGTAGAGAAGTTATCTTATACTTTGGTTTGCACGTGGAATTATCTCTCCTTTAGTTGGTTATCTATGTATCCCTTGGTGTGAGTGCCTTTATGGAATATAATGAGAAGTTTTATCTTTTAATTTTTTTCACTTCTTATTTTAGTTTGCAATCTCTATTATATGACGGATCTTATTGATCAGTATTGGCATCACTTTGGGAGCATCAAGTAAATCTAAATTGGTTTTGGCAAACCGAGCTCTGGTCAGTAGAAACACTTTTTGAGGTTTGAAAGGAAAAGAGAAAAAGCTTACAAGTATTTTGTATCATTTGTTTTCTTTCTTATTGGCTCATAAGCTTAGTATTCTTTATTTAATATCTTTTGTGCCTTCAAGGAAGATTGCATATTTGGCTTTATTACTTGTATGTTTGCTTGTTTCTTTCAACTCTCTTGCTTGTTACCCAGCCTTGCTAGCCAAAAACCTGTTTTGAGAAGGCATACTTCTCATGTTTCCAATCCCTTTGAACCAAAACTTTAACCTTAATCATATCAAGATGCCTATGATAGGGGCAATGAGGGCTCAAATCTAGTAAGTACCATAATCTTTTGGAAGATCTTTATGACTTGTAATCCCTACTACCCTCTAGAAGGGACCTTTCTCCTACTTCTAAGTTGAGTCAGTAATCCTACTTCCTCTCTATCTCCAGCAAGCATTTGAGTTGTTGTGTTTCAAGCATTCATATGGTGATTTATTCACTCATGTTCTTTATCTTCCTTGTTTGCACAAAACTCTTATCTATTGAGTATTACTTTGAAAGCCTTCATTGAAAAACCTTTTTGAGCAAAGAGTGCTCCTGTTATAAAACTTCTACAAAAAGCTTTTTGTGAAATTGTTTGCCAGCTGTTCTCTGACCAAGAACAAGAGTTTGCCAATTCCAATTATGATTTATCTTTATGCATCTCTACTGTGACTCCTGTACTTGTTGCAAGCTAAGTTATATAATGGTGAGTTGCTTTCTTCTATGAGTTGTGCAATGGTAAGTGTGATGCTTCTTGTCCGTATTCTTTTATCGACACTTCACTCCATAAACCTGTGGACATGTTTACTGAGCTCAGTTTTCGCTTGGGGACAAGCGAAGGTCTAAGCTTGGGGGGAGTTGATACGTCCAATTTGCATCACCATTCTATATCATAATTTGCCTTTGTTCATTGATATATGTCTTATTATGAGGTAGTACTTATGTCTTTTCTACTGTTTTTGCATGTTGGATGATTCTTGGAGGATGGACTACCGGAGTCTGGATTCTGATGGAAAAAGAGGTGTTTTGATGCAATTTCTCAAAGATCAGAAAAATACCAAAAAAATATGGGAAAATTATATTTTCCCGGAAGATGGAGGAAGCCAGAAGGGGAGGCGGAGCCGGGCCACAGGGGGGGCACCCCCTAGGCGCGGGTCCCCCCTGGGTCGCGCCTAGGGCGGGTGTGTCCCACCTGGCCGACTCCTGACTCTGCCCTCTCGCCTATATCTTCCTTACGGAACCCTAACACCAGGGGAGCGACCACGGATAGATTTCCGCCGCCTCTATGGGGCGGAAAACACCGAGAGAGAAAGATATCTCCGGCAGACAGATTTCTACCGGGGAAATTCCTTCCCGAAGAGGGGAGATCATCGCCATCACACCGTCGTCAAGCTAGGCTTCATCGGGATCATCATCATCCACACCATCATCTCCACCAGCACCATCATCACCACTCCGTCCCGTTGTAACAATTGTGTTGGGTATTGCTTTAGTTCTTAGGGGAAACTTTCCCGGTGTTAATTAATATTGTAGTTGATGCTTGTGAGTGGAACCATTGGATTATTGTTTATGTTCAAATTGTTGTTCATCACCATATAATCTTTGATCTTGATCCATATGATGTCTTGTGAGTAGTTCATTTAGTTCTTGAGGACACGGGAGAAGTCATGTTGTTATTAGTGGATTTGTGTTGAGTTATTATTCAATGGTTTAGTATTTAAGTTGTGGTTCTATTCTTATAGTGGTGTCATGTGAACGTCGACTACATGATACTTCACCATTTATGGGCCTAGGGGAATGCATTGTGTATTTGGCTACTAATTGTGGGGTTGCTAGAGTGACAGAAACCTGAACACCCGTTAGGACACCATTGCATAAGGGAGTGTAGGATCCCAGAGTTTAAGGCTATGGTTAGGTTTATATCTTAATTACTTACCTGTAGTTGCGGATGCTTGCAGGGGGTTTAATCACAAGTATGTATTTGTCCAAGTAAGGTCGGTGCATTAGCACAGGTTCACCCACACAACACTTACAACACCAAAGAAGAGTACTCGGCTTTTTGAAGCGAAAGCACTTGACAGAATCCCCACGTGTCCTCGAGAACATTTGGTCCTTATAAGTATTTCCATCGGCTTGTCCTTTGCTAAGAAAGGATTGGGCCACTTGATGCGTTTGTTCTTTGTCTTTATTACTTGCACTTTATTTTGTTGCCTTATCAGAAAACCACTAAAAATTTGTTTGCTAAGTATTTACAGAGATTTCCTGCTCCATACCACTAGTCAACACCTTCTGTGTAACATCCCAGCATTTAGGAACATAACGAAGGGTAGATTTAGGATTATGTATTGTCGCATGCATCTATTTGTGAAAAGGTGGGTAAAATTTTCGCTAAATAAAATCTTAAGTGATCAATGTTTCTTTCTTACTTTAAGATTAGGTTTAGACTTAAAGGAGGATTGTTATAAACCTTGATGTGATCTTAAAAGAAGTATGTGTGTTTTGAAATGGGTTTGAATTTAAAAACTTAAGGGTTTGAATAATAATTTAAATGATTTAGATATAAGATTTGAGTCTTAAATTAATTAAGATATAGGTAGTATAACTTAAATCTTAAAATAATAGAAATTATGAAATTCACTTTCATATTATAAAGACACAAACAAGTTACAACAGAATAAAGAATGGGAATATTCTTTATTAATAATGATATAATCTTTATTACAATTGAATAAAATAAAGATTACAAGAACTATAAAAGAAAAATTACAAAGGATTAAGAAAATTATATCTACTAACTATCCTATATCTAAAACCTAAACTAAATCTTCATCTTTATCTTTGAACCTGCAAAACAAAGATTAAACAGAAATAAAACAAGCTTAGTGTTAGTATTTATTTCTCTCAGATATGCCAGTGAGGTGCACTTGACAATCTCATCATTGAGAAATGTTAAAGAGGGGCAAGTTTCACCAAATATGAAAGATTTCATCTTTCATAAATTCACAGACAGAATGAAAATGACAGCCAAAAGGAATCAGTTCACCAGCCAAGGTAAAAGTAGATTGGTAACAGTAAGATCAATTTTTTTGAACCTATCCATATGTGCATAGCAGGCACATAGGCTGCACACACAAGCATGCAAGGGTGTGTTGTCGACTGCACAAGCATAGCCAGATCAAAAAAAACCAGAGCACAGCCGTGAGGAAGCACCTTAGTGCATCACTACACTACACTACACCACACCACACCACAACACAGCCAGGGTGAACAGCAAGTAAACCAAGAACACCAGCCAAACCAAACCACCCAGATTAACCCAAACATCACCAGGATGGTGACATAAGGAGGGGGATGAATCAGGTGGACAACAAGGCCAAGCACATGAGCTAGGAGGAGCAGGCTAGTTCCAGATCAAGCACAGGAGTCCAGCAAAACCAGATCAAGATCATCACCAACTTACTCCATAAATATCAGATTTTGTGGTGAGTTTCATAAAACCTTCACATAATCTATTCATCTTATTCAGAGAAAGCATGTGTTGTTTTATAAAACAAACCCTCAGAAAGCACCCAGGTGGGGTGAATCCATCATAGGGATTTCTTTTAAGCTCTAAAGGCAAACCACAAAATACCAAGATTCAACCAGAGCTCAGAGCAACATCCTTGCTCTGGTTGTCAAACCATATTCTACAATTCAATCATACATATACCTATGATCTATTTCTAGACACATCCCTAAAGGAAGGGTAGCACCTTAGAAACAAATCTTTGGGATCCATAGATTGATCAAGCTCACTACCATTTTTCCATGCTTTGATTCAATAAAGAATAGCTGGTACCACTACCAAGACTATCTAGATGAACCAAATAGATAAGATTTGAATCCCTAAGCCTCGGACCAACATCATTGGTCATAGGGAATTCAGATAAGAGCATCTCTATTTATCTTTCAAAGCCAAGATTGTCTCAAGCATAAACTAACCAAATCCATGGTTTAGAATTAGACTTGTGTGACATACATGATGGTGTCACAAGAACAACTCAATATGAATCAGGAAAAGCAGTAAATCATCATAGATTCAGAAAATCAACTAACTAATCATTTTCCTGTTAAAAACAGGAATCATAACTAGAATATTCCTATAATACAAAACCACATATTAATTTCCAAGCTAACAACACTAGGACAGTAGCTGTATCCTATCATAATCATGACCATGAATCAAATAAACAGTGGAAAGCTATCAGATCATTAGCTTTACCAAGCATGATTCCCATACAACCACATCATCTAAATTAGATGCAATCCAAGCATCAAATCATCTAGTAAGCCACCAGAAACATCATATATCATTTTAAGCAACAAGCCTCAGGCCAATAAGCATTTAGTATGTGTACAGACCATACAAACATGAATCAATTCATCTAGTACATGAACAAGCACATAGCAGGAACCCTAAATGGTGTTGGAGATATGCCCAAGAGGCAATAATAAAGTGGTTATTATCATATCTTCACACTTATGATAAATGTTTACATACCATGCTATAATTGTATTAACCGGAAACATTAATACTTGTGTGATTTGTAAACTAAAATAAGAGTCCCTAGTAAAGCCTCTTGTTAAACTAGCTTGTTGGTTAATATATGATCATGGTTTCCTGATCATGAACATAGAGATGTTATTAACAACAGGATCATATCATTAGGAGAATGATGTGATGGACATACTCCTATAGATAAGCGTAGCATAAAGATCAAGTCATTTCAATAGTTCAATTGCTATATGCTTTCTGATACATAGTAACCTAATTCCTTCGACCATGAGATCATGCATATCACCTTTTCCGGATGGATGCTTTGATGTCATCAAACACCACACCATAACAGGGTGGCTATAAAGGTGGCATTGAGTGTTCAGAAAGTATTGGTTGAAACACATGGATCAAGAATGGGATTTGTCCATCCATATGATGGATAGATATACTCTGGGCCCTCTCGGTGTAAATGTCATCCAATTAGCTTGCAAGCATGTGACTGGCTCACAAGGGATCACATATCACGGGAACGAGAAAAGAGTACTTATCAGTAACGAGGTTGAACTAGGTATGCAGAGATACCGACGATCATAACCTCGGATAAGTAAACTATCGTGAGACAAAGGGAAATTGGTATCGTATGTAAGTGGTTCATTCGATCGCAAAGTAATCGTAGAAATATGTGGGAGCCATATGAATTTCCAGATTCCTCTATTGGTTATTGATCGGAGAAGTGTCTCGATCATGTCCGCATAATTCACGAACCGTAGGGAGACACACTTAAGGATTCGACGTTGTTTGAGTAGTTATGGTATTATGAGAAAGAGACCGAATGTTGTTCGGAGTCTCGGATGGGATCCGGGATATCACGAGGTGATCCGGAATGGTCCGGAGAATAAGATTCATATAAGGAAAGTCCCGTTTCGGAGTTCGGAAATGATTCCGGTGTTTTCATCGGGAATGTTCTAGAAGGTTCCGGAATGTCCGGCACTCCGGAGGGGAAGGGGTACATGAATGTGTCATTGCATATTGGAATGATTGCATCATGTACTAAGTGTTCTCGCTGTTCCAAATAAAGGATTAAATTGAATCCCAAACTGAAAAGTCAAACGGCCAGTTTGAAAGTCAAACGGCTAAAACAGGAAAGTGAGGGAAAGAGGAAGGAGGAGGTTGAAACCGACTTGGGGGAGGAGTCCCTCCTCTCCAAGCCGGCGCACCACCCAAGGCCGAGTTGGGGAGGGACTCCCTCCCCTTGGCCGCACCTCCCACCTATAAAAGGAGGGGCAGGGCCCCCTCCTCTAGACACACAAGTTCTTATCCTCTAAATCTAAACCCTAGCCACAGCCTCCGGTTTAGAGCAGTTTTGGTTTAGAGCTTCTAATTGCCCTAGCCTTCGGTTTAGAGCCTTCTAATTGGTGTGTCTAATCCCTAGACCACTAAAGCCTCTCTCATACTCCACCATACTCGCTCCGGCTTAAGGCGAAGCCCTGCGAGATCTCCCCTCTACTTCTGGTACCACGCCGTTGTGCTGCCGGAATCGCGAGGAGAGTGCTACAACCTCCGCTGCCTGCTGGAACAAGGGAGAGGAAGGTCTTCATCGAGTACCGAACGTGTGACCGACTGCGGGAGCGCTGCCGGAACGCAGCGCCGGAAGGATCGTCTACGCGATCTTGAGATCGGCAAGTGTACGACTACATCACCCACGAGAATCTGCTCTCGTTAACCGCTTTGGAATCTTCGAGGGTGAGTTCCTCTATCGACTCGTTGCTACAATCTAGTAGATAGATCTTGGCTTGTTTGTTTGTATGCGATAGAAAATTTTGTTTTCCATGCTACGAACCCCTACAAATGGATGGTCATCTTAATATGAAATAGATAGTAGCCAGAAAGAACACTGCCAGCGTCTAGCATTGAACCAACAAACACAGAGAGCACCAGGAGAGGAGAATCAAACTCACCATTGGTCCTCGCTGAAGGATAGAAGAGGAAGCAGAGGGCCGATGGCCATGGCGGCACGGGGAACACCCCCAGAGGGGGCGCTGCAACCCGCACGGCGCCACGACAATGACCCTGATCACGCCTGGAAGTGCAGAGCATCACCTCAACGCACGACAACCACGGCCGCACTTAAATCCATGCCAATCCCCAAACCCTAGGGTTCGGAACGGCATCGATCCATCGCAGGAGAGCCCTAGGCTCGAATCCAACTGGATAGAACGAACGGTCATCGTCGACAACCCCCTAATGCACCACGACGGCGACCAGAACGACCGACGGCGGCAGGAATCGTCGGTGGCGGCATCGCCGGCCATAGGGTCAGGGTCAGAGGAGGAGAAGATGAACTCGCGAGAGAGAGAGGCAGTGAGGAGTGGGTCTAGCTGGGCCAGACCCTTCGGGGTGGCTCTTTTGTCTAGTACTAGTGGGCCAATAGGGCCCAATAAAAATAACCATCCCAGAAACAATTTCAGGCCTGTTTTAATAAAAAGAAAAAGACCAAAATACCCCTAGACTTAATAAAATTCTATAAAATAAAATAATAGTCCAAAAATTATAAATAAAATATTTTTGGATTCACAATAATCCATTCTGTCCAAATAAAATATCAAATTTTGGACATTCAAATTTTTATAAGAATTTTGTAATTTAAATATTCCTTATGGAATTTTACAAAATTATTGAAAGGTGATAAAAATAAATAAAAATCACTTTCAATATTTATTAATATTATAGTATTTTTGAAAAATACTAAATAAATATTTAGTAATAAAATAAAGGTATAATTAATAATTCCTATCAATAAAAGTCAAATAAAAGGGAAATCAAATAAAATAATTCAATATAGGTTATAAAATATTAAAAAGTAGTATTTATAAATCTTTTATTACTAAAAAGGAACCTTTTGGGGTAAATGCATATAAGTTTAAATTATGCATTACATTACTTGCATAATCATTTTGCTTCTTTAAATATTGTCCTTACCGGGCAATAATGATGTTTTTGTAGAACTAGAAGCTCAAGGTCTAGTGCAAGCATCAAACTTCACTACCTTGCCATCACAAGGCAAGTTCATCACTTGCTCATGTCATTTGAAGAGTCTTTATCAAAGTAATTACAAATTGTGTGTTATCATATATGCTAGAAAAGAAAGAAAATAATATTTTCAGAAATAAAGAAATCATAGATATCATCCTAAGTGGTGATATAATGGAGAAATAGAACTTATGGTTATATTTGCAACAATGATGATCAAGTAGGGACTTAAAAACCCCTGACATTAGTGATTCTAGCGCCGTATATTACGCGTTAGCCATGAGATTTGGAATGGGACAAAGAAGTCAGCTGTATCTTCTTCCTCTAGCATGAAGCCGGATGTGCAGGTCGTGGCTGTTATCCTCGTAGCATGCATATTAATTGGTAATTCGTAGAGGATATGTAGCATATGGGTGGGAACCCTCAACATCCCACGATAGTTCTGGCATCTAACGGTTTGTACAAACCATTGCCGTAATTCATTATGTGGGCATGGTGTACACCAAGGAGGAATGCGGGGTCGCGAAGGGGGAAGTGATTGGCTTGGACCAACTACTGGGCCCCACATCATGGAATTGTGGACGGGAAAGTACGCCACGTTGTGCAACAAGGAGTTGATCTCTCATGGGTAAAGTAACACACCTCTGTAGAGTGTAAGAATTATAACTTGTTACTCCCTGTTTCGGGAAGGAGCTACGAACGCAGCAGGAAAGGAACTCCAGGAAAGTTCTAGTCAACCTGTGAAGGCTGATTGTCATAGTTTTTCAAAATAAAATCAATCTTTGAAGAAAGATTTACAAAAAAAACTGCATAGTGCCAAGGATTTATAATCCGAGGTGGTAGTTAAAGCATCAAACTTGCCACCTTGCATATAATGAACTTGTTGGGTAACGCTGTTACTCATTCTTTCCTTTGATCCCTTGCTTAGACTCTGAGGATTCTGAAGACGTGCCACTGTATGCAGCCGAATGCCAAGAAGACGTGCTCTACGAGGAACCTGATATATCCGGACGAGTTAAAGTCCTGGACTACGAGATCCGCTATGGTGTCGATGAGAACGAGTCCACTTAAGTGTCTAGTTAGTAGTAACTAACGGAGCCGAGCAGCATGAACTCTATAGAATAAGCTGTTGAGCCCCACTCCTAGTCGGAGTTGTTACTTTTAAATTTCCGCTGAACATCTTATATTTTGGTTTGTAAGTTGGACCTTTTGGAAGTCTTGAACTTCTAGTATTGTAATAATAACAATGTGTGTACCTTTGTAATATGGACCCGCAATGTTTCTGTTGTACCACTCTAAGGGATGTGATATTTACGGAACGGTGTTCTGTGGATGTCATGTCAACGACTATAGTGTACTACACATGCAGTGGTATGCTGGGTCACCGCATTCTGCTCCTCGTTGGGATCGACACTCCTATTTATCGAAAGTACTACGATACACCCCCTATACTTGTGGGTCATCATACCCCTTTGATCATTAGGCATTAGTGGCAGGTTTTAGAGAGACATTTCATCAAATATATGAATAATATCTAGTTTAAATATGGATGTGGATGGATATATTTCACAGCCATCAACCTTCCAAAGCTTGATCGTCCTCGAGCAAGAAAACCAAAATCAAAAGGGAACTCGTCATTTGAACTGAAATAACGAGATGATGATCTTACTCATAATTGATAGTCTTATGTTTCCTCCACTTTATTAATCTGAAAAACTTTAGCATAGATAGAGTAATGGCAAGCATATCATATAGGTTTCTTGAATCCTTATAGCGTAGCAAAATTATTTTAAGCATGGATGATTCAAAAGAGTAAACTTTATTCCATGTCATGTAATCAACTCATAAGCCTGCCTTTGAACAATAAATTGCAATCATGTAGAATTAAGAGTGTGAGAGTTTGTCATGAAAAGCATATACACTAAAGTATCTCAATTATCCCACATCAATAAATCAAGACTTTTCAAGCACTACTTTTCTATTCATTGTCCTTCAAGAATTTTAGTTCTTAAGTAATTGAGAGCATGCCAAAAAATTTCATTAGTTTATTGGGTTGTGATGGACACTCGTGGCATCACTAAGGTTTTTGTTCCTTTTGCATAATGATTACTCATATCAGCCAGAGGAGTGATTCCATCATGTTACAACTACCCGGGAGTGCCAAAATTCTTACCCATTATAGCATTGCTGTTACATATATTTAATCAACTCATAGCCGAAGTCTAGGAGTTTCCTCCATGAAGATCGTTCGTAGGATAGTGATGAGTGCGTGAACACTTCGTTGGGAGACCCCAAGAGGAAGGTATGATGACACAGCAACAAGTTTTCCCTCAGTAAAAAACCGAGGTTATCGAACCAGTAGGAGAAAGGAAACAACTCAAAGATGTTGCTAGAAACTTGGAGACCCGCACAACACAAACTCAAGACTTTGCCCCAACGAACAGTGAGGTTGTCAATCTCACCGGTTTGCTGTAACAAAGGATTAAATGTATAGTGTGGAAGGTAATGGTGGTTTGCAACAAATAAACAATAACAGTGGAAAATGTATCAATGGTAAAGATTGGACCGGGGTCCATAGTTCACTAGAGGCGTTCTCCTTAGATAAACAAACATGGCATGATCGATAAACAAATTACAACAATGCAATTGACATGACTGAGCAAGGCATACCAATGCAATACTAGACATTCATAATTTTATGAGATTCGATTGTGCAATACAACAAGATACATAAACCGCCATCCAACTGCATCTATGACTAGAAGTCCACCTTTAGGTTATCATCCGAACCCCCTCTAGTATTAAGTTGCAAGCAACATACAACCGCTTTAAGCAGAGTGTGTAAGGTAAACAATCCATTTGTTTCATGAACAAGAGATCGTTGTTTTCTCCCTAGTGGCAACAACACATCTATAACCTTAGAGATTTCTGTCACTTCCCTTAGATTAAATAGAGACATGAACCCACTATCGAGCATAAATACGCCCTCTTGGAGTCACTAGCATCTACTTGGCCAAGATAGCTACTAACAACGGAGAGCATGCAAGATCACAAACAACATAGACATGATAGAATCAATAAGACAAAACCATTAATCAACCTGACATAGTAATCTCAATATCCATCGGATCCCCGCAAACACAACATGCATGATTACAAATAGGTGAGATCTTGATAATGAACGGAGCTCACAAGATCTAGACATGAAAGCACAAAGGAGGAGATACAACCATCTAGCTACTACATGGACCCGTATGATAAATCATTTAAGATCATTACACTAGTTTGAGAAAATGCGTGCTAGATTTTAGTTGAAGAAAAGGGCCAAAAAAAACCCGCCATAAATAAACGTATCAACACTAATTTAGAGAAAAATTCTATTCTAGGCACAAAACTTGTCCATTTGCTTTAAATATGCCAACACACATGGGAACACAATCTTCGAGACGACACACTCACGAGGGGAAGTGACGCAACACAATGCCCAGAGTAAAGTTAATGGAATTTACTTTTAAATGAATATATTGGAGAACAATAATATCAGAATGATTTACTCCATCCATTTATGGTTTCTTTTAAATAATCTCCTCCAAATTGTCAAAAGTATTTTCCATAAAAAATAATCTTCCATCATGTTTGAGATAATACATGTTGTTTCCTATAGCTTTGGGAAGAAATATTATTCCCAAGATCATCAAGTGTAAGATCATTTCTGAGAATTTTATGAACTCATACCGGTTAATTGCAGCCACAGATTGTGCATACTCGGTCCTTGTTCATACTCTTGACTGTTTCAGACCTCAGTAATCAATTGCTCAGGCTGGTTCTAGTGAAAGTATTATAGCTAGTATCATGCATGCCATGTTGGCAAAAAATCTAATGTGGCACAACAATTAATGAAGAGATGGTTAGAGTATCATAGGTAGATATCGTATCATAGCACGTAAAACTAAAAAATTCTCATACAAATAAATCTTGTACACAATTTTGTATTGAGATTCTACAAATCATTGAATATAGTGCTATCATGATACTACTACACGATACCATGCACTATGATGATTGTATCATACACTAGTATCATATGCATGATACTACTACTAGGACCAGCCTCATGCTTACTGATCTGCTCAATAACTTAATTATACCATTTGAAAGTTAGATCATTCTCGTATCTTCAACTCTGGTCTGGCCGAATGTGCTGCCCTAACTCAGATATCAGATCAGAAATCACCATTGCAGCAGTTCGTTCAGGTGTTTGAGCCTGCTCAGCATGCACTGATCAGAAATCACCATTGCAGCAGTTCGTTCAGGTGTTTGAGCCTGCTCAGCATGCACTGACCGTGTCAACAAAAAAAACACACCATGCCACAACACCTATGCCCGGTAATCATTGTTTCCGAAAAGAAAGGGAAAACGTCCATGCTGATAGTGATAGCAGAGGTGAATGCAGACAGGCAGGCTGTTTTCCCGGCCCAGCCCACCACAGTGTGGTCTTTCTTCTTTCTTCATTCTTCCCCTCTTCCTCTCTATCTCCACCGGCCACGACTCGCGACCTCGTCGGCGCCTCCCCCCTCAGGCGCCGCTGCCGCTGCCGCTTACACCGACGAAGCTAGATCTGATCCCCTCAGGTGACATCTCTCGCTCCCTTACGGCGTTAGAGGAACTTTTTTTCCCCTATGCATCCGTGGTACGCTGCCCAGATCTTCGCCGTTTCTGGGGCTGCGCCAGATTGGGGAAGGATTTAGGGGTTCCGGTTGGGGAGCGCGGGTTTCGGTTGATTGTGGTGCAGTTATTCTCATTGTGATACTTTTGTGGCTTGTTGCTTGGATCCTCGTTCGCGCTCTCTGTGAGTCGTGGTTGTGCCGGACTAGCTTGGATCGGTTGGTTACTAATCTCGATCGTAGATGGTGCGGTCGCCCAAGATGGAATTTCCTCTCTTATTGTTTTGCACCGAGCAATCACGAATTGTGCAATCGTGGTCTCGAATCAGGTGGTACTCGAATACACAAACTTCTCGTTTTGAGAATTTTCTGAACATGTGGTGATTAATACACTGTTAGAAGCACGAAAAGTTGAAATACGATAAACAGTAAGAGACAAATTGTTGACAGTGTTTTGGATGTTGGGGAGATTATATTGATGCATACGACTTGCTTTGATCCACTGGCACAGTCACAGAAGCTATCTGTCCTCAGCCTTGGTTATAGATCTGGTTGATATGGGTAAAGAAGTTACTTTTTGGAGCCTTTAGAGTGTTGAAAGGACGGGGATTGTTCGCCCCTGAAACCATTCGTAGACAATAAATGGTGTATTTGTTTGACATTGGAGAAAATTACTAACAAACACTGATTGTTATGCAAACTAAAGTGTGGCAAATGTGCAAATCCCCTCGCGAAGGGATCACACCTGTCTTGTCTGTTTGGGTCAAGTGAAGCATATGTTGCTGTAATGACATACATTAGCGTTAATTTCATAAGTTATGTGCATTAAATGTTTGACCTCTTAAATTTGGTCTTCTAGGGGCCTACGATGTGGTTATCTTTGATGATCATGTTCAACATGAAATGACTCCCTTTTCAAAGAAAATATTTGCAGTCATATGAAATATTTGTTGATTTCATCAAAAGTACTCACCAAATTTGATGTTTCTTTACAATTTTTATTGGTATTAACATAGTACTAGGAAACGAATGGTTATATGTGTGTATTGGCGGGGTGGCGTCTATTTCAAAGCCAGCGTAATGGTTTGATATGTTTATTTTTAACACCTGAAAATGGGAGGAAATCTGGTTGATGCAAGTGAAACTCCTCTCTTCTTTTCTAACTTGCTCTTCGCTTTTATTATGCAGCAAAGTCTGTATTATAGGGCCTCTCTATCTTTCTTCACACAAGCGTAGTACGATATTCAGTTATAATGGTTACATTGTCCTAATGTTCTCTCTTACATTACAGTTGTGGAAATCCTTGATAAGCCTGATGGCTATGGTCGATGAGCCTCTGTATCCAATTGCTGTACTGATAGATGAGCTCAAAAATGAAGAAATCCCATTGCGTCTGAACTCCATCAGAAAACTGTCCACAATTGCAAGGGCACTTGGGGAAGAAAGAACCAGGAAGGAACTGATTCCTTTTCTCAGCGAAAACAATGATGATGAAGATGAGGTGCTTCTTGCAATGGCTGAAGAATTGGGTGTGTTCATTCCTTATGTTGGGGGTGTAGACCATGCTCATGTTTTGCTTCCACCGTTGGAGACATTGTCTACGGTAGAGGAAACTTGTGTCCGAGACAAAGCAGTTGAGTCGCTGTGCCGTATTGGTGCACAGATGAAGGAAAAGGACATTGTTGACTATTTCATTCCAGTAGTAAAGGTAAATAAATACTCTCTTCATTGTTGGTCCAATTGTTGTAAAATTTATCAAGAATGCTGTCAACATAAGTACATAACTAGTTAGTATCTTGTTTCTTCTGGGTAAACCCTCTCATCTCAGAATTAAATTTTCTCTATAAGATATATATTTGCAGTTTTGCATGATATTTCACTTATTGTCTGCGGTTTAACTAAGTACATTCGTGTCATATTGTTCTATACAGTGGCACTCCAACACCTTATGATTGCTTACCTGAAAGACTGCTGTGCTTAATTTAGATGAATATAGCAATGCATTTTTATTTTCTGCCGCTATCTTTATGTCTGTTCAACTAACTAGTCTTTATTCATTTCAGAGGCTAGCATCTGGTGAGTGGTTTACGGCTAGAGTATCATCCTGTGGGCTTTTCCATATAGCCTACCCAAGTGCCACTGATCCGCTGAAAACAGAACTGAGGACCATTTATGGCCAATTATGCCAAGATGACATGCCTATGGTCAGAAGGGCAGCTGCATCAAATCTTGGGAAGTTTGCTGCCACAGTTGAACAAAGCCATTTAAAGATAGAGATAATCTCAATATTTGATGATTTGACCCAAGATGGTACTTATACATATTTAATGTATTATTTATTATCTAGAGATCCTTGCACTAATGGTTCAAAACTGGAATAAAACTAAATTTCAATATCAAACACTTATTTTGCTGTGTTGCCTAAGTGAAATCATGTAGTCAATTCCTAACTTGTTTTTTTGGCATTGAGATGATGTCATGTTGGTTTGGATTTTCAATTGCTTTTGTGTGATACACCAAAACTCACCAGTACTTGTAGCTTCTTAAAGGAACTTTACAATCTACCAATTTAGATGGTATCCATTTTCTTCTATTGATTGAACTACGTATGACTGTTATAATTGTTCGAATGTTGTGCTCACTTTACATGTTGGCTTCGAGCTTGTATGAGATATGTCTTTGATCTAGTATTAAATAAATAAGTATCTTGCTTCTTGGTGCTTACATGTGGCTTATCCTAATTTCGTTGTAGTTACTAATTTCGCACACTTTTTCATTGTACCATAAAGTAGTTTGCCTAGTTGTGTGGTAGCTTATGTTTCAAGTTCTTAAATTCTGCCTTTTCATTGTTCACAATTTTAACCAGGATCATGGTAGTCTTGTATGCCTCTATATTGGCTCATCTCTTTCCACTGTGCCTATCTATGTATTCATTGTTTTTCTTCTCACAAGGTCAATTCTGATTTTTGTAATGAAGCCTTGAACAGAAATTAACTCTACATTACCTTCTTCAGTATGAACATGATACCAATTTCTCTATGCTTAAAATACAACATGAATTATTAAAATCCAGAAACCGTTTTTTATGCTTGAATGCCCAAAAAGGTCAATAAATAAGCCCTAAAATCGGACTCCTGACTTCTGCTGTGCAACATTTTATACAAGACTGAACCAATTGAAACATCTATTACATATTTTCATATGCACATTCTGCTCCTTATGAACATTTAGTCTAACAGTATTGTTGGCCTTCATTGGCAGATCAAGATTCAGTACGTTTATTGGCAGTTGAAGGCTGTGCCGCCCTTGGAAAATTGTTGGAACCCCAAGATTGTGTAGCACATATACTTCCAGTCATTGTCAATTTCTCCCAGGTACAGTACCCCCATTTCACAAGTCTTAATAAGTTATTCGTATATATTTTTATGATTGCTAAGGTTCATGTTAGTCAAAATTTCTTTTATTAATTTTGTTGTTGTGAAGTATGGTTGTGCCACTACTTAGTACTTTATGCATATCCTTTGATAGGATAAATCTTGGCGTGTCCGTTATATGGTTGCCAATCAATTGTACGAGCTCTGTGAGGCTGTTGGCCCTGAGCCTACAAGGTTAGTGCTCTCTTTTTCATTGGCTGTAGCACACTTGGCTTTTTCATACCCATTGTGGGTACTGAGACGTACATAGGCCAAGTTATTGTGTGCATCTGATACATAAAATTTGAGCCTCATTTGATTGATGTGTTTGTATTTTTGTTAATAGAACGGACCTTGTGCCTGCATATGTTCGCCTTCTTCGTGATAATGAAGCTGAAGTACGGATTGCAGCTGCTGGAAAAGTTACTAAGTTCTGCAGGATACTAAGTCCACAACTTGCAATTCAGCACATCCTTCCATGTGTTAAGGTGGGGTCAGCGGAGTAACTGAAGATCATCTGTTTTTTGCTACTATGTGATCAACAAACTAACTCATGAGAAATTGCATTTGCAGGAGTTATCATCGGATTCATCTCAGCATGTTCGCTCAGCTTTGGCTTCAGTCATTATGGGAATGGCTCCTGTTTTGGGGAAGGTGCAAGCAAATGATGCAACCATGTTTTTTCATAAAATATATGTTTCCATTACCATATAATTGTCACTGTACCATAGGTCCATCATTATTTTTCTGATTAAATGTTGGTATTCATAATTTGTACTGAACAATAAGTGAGATTTCAACAATGTGCTGAGAGGCTTCTGTGAGATTTTTGGATGTTTTCAAGTGATTTTTATTTGTGTTCCATATTCACTGATCTATTTCCTGAATTCCCAGTAACCTTTAGATATTTTGAGATGATATGTTGGGCCAGCATGCAACTTTATTTCCTAACCTTGTATGTCAGTAGAAGTCCAATTTGTTCATTTCATATACCTGTGCGATATTGCAATTATTTGTTGCTTATAGCTCCTGCTCTTCATACGTTTACTATCAGCAACTCAGCACCCTCGGTAACCTTATCAGCTTCTGTTCTGGTTTCCCGCAGGATGCTACCATTGAACAACTTCTTCCTATTTTTCTTTCTTTGCTCAAGGATGAATTTCCTGATGTTCGACTCAACATAATCAGCAAACTTGATCAAGTTAATCAGGTTAGTTCCATTGTTTGTTGTTAGAGTCAGTTTGACTTCTCTTTGAAGTCCTCAATTTCAACTACTCCCTTCGTCCTGAAAAGGATGTCGTAGATTTGTCTAAATTCGAATGTATCTAGACACTGTTTAGTATAAGATACATCCATATTTAGAAAAATTTACGACATCCTTTTCAGGACAGAGGAAGTATATGTTAGCTGTTTCTGTAAGTTCTGCAGGCTTCAATCTTTTTTTTTTTGGCTTCACCACAAGTATAACTGGGATTGATTGGACACTTCACAAGAAATACGAGGGTGTTGTGCAAAATATAACTAGTTGAGTAGGATAGCTCAGTGTTTGCCCACTTGCTCGGGGCCCTTATGTATGCTTCTCTTCCTGAAAATATTTCATTCTATTTCTATCACTTCAATAGAACCTCGTGCCAAAGTTTTCTGTGCATACCCCTCCCTTTATCTGTATCCAAAGCTATTTATGGACTAAAGTTGACGTGCAACTTCCAAAGGTAATTAGTGCCATAACAAAGACGGGTTGTGCAGTTTTTTTTACCCGTCTCTTGGATGAACTGTAATTTTCTAGAGGGAGTAGAGTCTGGCAGCTATATCTCCCCCATCAAGTTTGTTTCTCCTATCAACCGATCTATCATGTGTTAATTCCAAATTAACTGACAGTGTTGTGATCTTTCAGGTCATTGGAATTGACTTGCTGTCACAATCTCTATTGCCGGCCATTGTAGAACTAGCAGAGGATAGGCACTGGAGGGTTCGGCTTGCAATAATTGAGTACATCCCTCTGTTGGCCAGTCAGTTAGGTGTTGGTTTTTTCGATGATAAGCTGGGGGCACTTTGCATGCAATGGTTGGAAGATAAGGTATGTGGTATTCTGATTACTACTGTGAAGTTATTTCCTTTGGAAAAACAAATCAGTGCATTCATGTGATTTTGGCGTATCAAATCTCAAACATATTATTCCAGCCTTGAAGTTTGTGTAAGAACTCTGATAATTAGCACTTTCATGTTATTTACCCACACTACAACCCTACCCCTATGTTTAGTTGGCTTGCATATTTTCTCTGGTTAAGGTTTGTATACATAATGAACAAAATATTGCCACTGTTCTGTTCAGATAGCATTATGTCTAGAAAATTGGCAACTAACTGTTCATTAGATCTGAGGTTTGGATTTCACAAAGTTGCTACGGTCTTACATAATGAACAAAATATCGCCAAGATCAAGGAGGAGGCGGCGGCTTGGGTCCTGGCAGGGGCAAAAGGCCTTAAGAGACATAGTGCCAACGACATGGGATGCACACTAAAACCATCTATTCAGTGCGTGCGTGTGTCGGTTTAACCTCTTAGGAGGCTTGTAACAAACTCTACCTTTTCAATATAATGAAACACAAAGAGCTTTTTGCATTTTTTCAAAAAAAATAAAAAATCTGGCATGGCAATTTCACAAGAACTAGAAAGGTCACATCAACGCTGTCATTTCATATTACCTAATTTTTCATAAATATATTCGCGTTGGTTTGCATAGGCTTCAGCTAAAGAGAAGTCTGGGTGCTCTTTAATTGCAACAACTTTTCTCCAAGTTACTGTACAATTCTGTTTAGGATTCGCATTAGTTTAGTAACAGAACTTGCATCTGTCAAGAGGATATACAAAATTCTTAAAAAAATGTTGCTGGTATGCAAAGCATGTTAACCAGAGTTTGAATTTCAGGTGTTCTCTATCAGAGAAGCTGCCGCGAACAACTTGAAGCGCCTGGCGGAGGAGTTTGGTCCAGAGTGGGCAATGCAGCATATAATTCCTCAGGTTTTTTCTCTACTATCTAAATACTAGACATTACTTTAGCATGTACTAAAGCCAATGCACCACAACCAAGCAGGGTTTTTGTGAGGCTTTATAGTTAGGTCAACAATTTCGATCATTGCATATTGAAAATCAATACTAACCATTCTTGCAATCTTGCACTACTTGTGTCATTTTGTTTTTGACACTAGCCTAGAAGATGTTACTTTCTGTAGAGTAAACAAATGAAGTTGCTCTTTTGGTGAATCGAACCCACAGTTCTTAAACTTATGCTGTGCAGTCAACTTACAAATAAACTTGTATTTTATACATCCACAAAAGTACAAGTAACTTATTTTGGTTGAGAACTCCCCCACCATTATGCAACCTGTCCACTTGGCATACTGACATGGTAAGAGACCTGCATATGTCATGGACAAAAATCCGACAGATGATTAGGTCTCCTCTTATATCTCCATGATCTCTGCTTCAACTCGTCTGAGAACTGCTGCCACCTTCACCTTGTAGAAGTCCTGTATCTGTATTGCTTGGTCCCATTTATACCTAACAAGAACCTAATGTAGTAGTAGTATGTACAAACTAATCTTGCTCGGGTGACATGTAAATCTGAGAATGGTTTTAGCATAACCGGGTGTTGGTTTAGTTTTTCGTTTTGGGTTTGATTAGTTCGGTTGGAAATGGCCAAGTCTGTCGGACAGTTTGGGTCAGTTTGGGTTCATGATGCAAACAGTTGGGTTTGGTTGGTTATGGGCCTGAAGGGTTATGGGTGAAACTGACCTAGACTTTAGGTTAAGACCCGGTTTTTCAGATGAGTCAAACAGTTTTCTTTAAGTTCAGCGCCTAGGCACGGAAGCAGCAGTTGTATTTGGTTTGTGTTAAGACTTATGAGCTCCCTGCTTGTCACGTGCATCAGCTCTGTTGCCATAAAGATCGACTAGTTTGTTGGAGAAACGAGCTAGCTTTGTGCTGCTTGTCGTAGGCCACTAGGGTGTAACTAGCTAGCTATCTAGCAGAGCTAGCTTTGCTACTATGTGCGTGTCAATTTGCTGTGACTAACAGCACCAGCCAGGAAACAGAAATACTTTGCCTCGAGTTGATCAGCAAGAATGGCAGAGCGAGACCTGCGACAACAGTTTCAACCCAAAACTAAGAAATTGGGTTAACCCATACTTTAGTAAGTGGTTTGTTTTGGTTTGGGTGGATGATGCGTACAGTTTGGTTTAGTTTTAGTTATGCTGGGTGGCCGGGAGTGTGGTTTAGTTGCGGTTCTTAACTCCACGTTGATTGGGTATGGTTCAGTTTTGGTTTAGTTGTAGGACCATTGCCAGACTTACTGACATGCAATTTCTACTAGTCTTGAAAGCTTATACATGCTCCATTGTGTAGGTGTTGGAGAAGATAAACAACCCACATTATCTGTATCGCATGACCATCCTGCTAGCTATCTCACTGCTAGCCCCTGTCATGGGTGCGGAAATAACATGTCAGAAGCTGCTCCCGGTTGTCATTAATTCCTCGAAGGACAGGTGCCTGACAAATACCATACTGACAAAGCTCATCTCTTCAAGGCTTTTCTGAGACCCTGACATATTTATATTTTTTCAGAGTGCCGAACATCAAGTTCAATGTTGCGAAAGTTCTGCAGTCACTCGTACCGATCCTTGATCAAGCTGTAAGCTGCTCAGTTTCTTTCACATGCTCCTACTTTTTTAGTCTTTGTTCAGTATGGGTAATTGGGGAATATCATGAATGCCAACTTTGCAGGTTGTTGAGAAGACTTTGAAGCCTTGCCTTGTCGAGCTGAGCGAGGACCCTGACGTGGATGTAAGATACTATGCAAACCAGGCCCTTCAGGCATGCAATCAAATCATGATGTCAAGCTAACTGGATACTATCCAGTGTTTAGAATCTATTCTTCATTGTCCAGTTTTGGTGTACATGTAGTGGAGACTTCCGTCTAACCCCAGCAGCCTACCTATGTTTCGATGCTGATAAAGGATGGTTTCGTACCCATTTCTTTGTTGTTAATGTTGTAATGGAGCATCGCAGAACACGTTGTACTATAGTGTTTACATGGTAGTTTGGACTTGGTTCCTGTCATTGGACGTAATGTGTCTCGGAGGCTAGCAGAAAACGAGATCAAAAAGGTTGCGTCACCGGTGGGGAGGGTTACTTTCAATCTACCTCCCTGTCAGAACCAAGTTGACAGATGAGATTTCAGAAATGTTGGAATAAACTTTCTGCTATTTTAAGGGACTTCAAATAATTTCGAGACAAAAATTCAGGAAGGTACTAGACGAACTTAAAAAATTTCAGTCGAAAATTCATTTTTTAGAAATTTCTAATAAACTTTAAGAAAATTATGGAAGCTCTAAAATTATAGAACTGTTACCGATGATCTTTCAGAAATTTCTTACACAATTTCCAGCAGGTTTTACAATATTTAGAAATAACGTAGATTCATCGATCTGTTACACCTGGAACTGAACCTCATATGTAGGTTTTGGAGTTTTTTTTTTGAGATGATGTAGGTTTTAGAGTTGAATGGTAGGAAAGGCAGCTTGCGGTGGACCTGGACTGCCCATGCCTCTGCACATCACCGACTAAGGAGAGGCAAAGTTGCTCGTCACCGACACCTACCTGTCCTCGAGTCTTTCTTAAATGGGACCCTTCCTTTCCATCGATATCCACTCCCACCCGCGAAACCCTACCCCAGAAGCTTCCACCGACCACAATGGCGAAGGGCGTCAAGGGCTGGTTTAGGCCAGGCCACGACCACGAGGCGGGGTCCTTCGACATCGGCGATCGTCGTTTCTTCTGCACGCCTCCTCGCGGGACCTGGCCTACGGCCTCGAATCGCCGATGTGGACCTGGTGGTTCAAGGCCGAGCACGATGCTTGGCGGCAGGCCATTGTGGCCCACCTCGAGGGCCTCGACGACGACACGGACAAGGAGGAGGACGAGCAGGCGCAGTCCTGGGTGTTTCCCCCGCCACAACCTGGCGCATGGTACTGGTCCGAGTACTGGGGCGCGCATAGTACACACGTGGACCTGTAGCAGCCGCCGCTGTCCTAGATGCCGCCGCTCATTGTCAAAGACGAGCCGATGGAGGAGCGACCAATGACCGAGGAGGAGGAGCTCCAGGGCACCATAGACTCCTCCTTGTTGGAGGAGGCGAAGTGGGAGGCCGCCGTCCCAGATGCCGCTGCTCGTGGTCAAGGACGACCCGACGGAGGAGCGACCAATGACTGAGGAGGAGGAACTCCAGGCAACCATTGACGCCTCCTTGATAGAGGAGGAGGCGAAGTGGGAGGGCATGAGCATGCCTCTCCACGAGTTGGTGAAGATGGCGGTGCCACCGTCCACTCCCCTGCAAGCTCCTGCTCCACCGCATGAGCCGATGTTCTGGCCACCGCCCCAGATCTTCATTGAGATCAACGACGGATCGGAGCCGTCGATGATGCCGACACCCGCGGCCCCGTCTTGTGCTAGCTCGCACTACTGGCATGTCCGTCGGCCACCACAAGCGGACCGATTCATACACTTTTTATGTCCGAAATGCGAGGCACCGTTGGAGTTGTCCTAAGGACGCCCCATATGGAGTCTAGACAGGCCCAAGGGCCAAATTTGGGTCGATTGGATGCCTGCCCACCTTACATGTTGCAGCCTGCATACCCCTCAAAGCACCTCTAGACCAGGTCCCGAGGGAACGGATGAATTGAACATTTCCAACAAGCCACCCTCACCGCGTGCATTTTGGACACGCTGTAACACCCTGGAATCATCCCTATGCAAGTTTTAGCGATTCCCGCCAAACCCGCATAGAAACGATTCAAAGATGCCCACCAGGCACTTGCGTGTGGGTGGAAAACGAAGTAATACTATTACACAATAGTCCACGATAGAACCCATAGAAACATCCGAGTACATATATATATATATATATATATACAACAACAACTCCATGAGCCAAGAATACATATATACGATACAAAGATCCAAATCACCTTGAAAAAGATACAACATACGAGTACGGATAATATGCAAATGGGGCTAGGAGCCCTGAAGAATAACCAATGGCGTCCATAACCCTGCCCAGTCCAAGCCGGAAGGGTAACCCTGCTAACGACGTCGATCTCAAACCTGTCAAACACAAAGGGGTGCCGGTAAAGGGCAAATGAAAAAGGGAGCGGTCAGTACTGAGGCCAGTACATGGCGAGTCTTAGAATTCGAATGCTCTTGCCTACATAGGTATGGTGGACTGAAGCGGCAACGAAGCATGCACTGAACAACCTATAGAGACTCGATACAACTGGCAGCTATCAGAGAGAGATAAGAAAGACCTATTCAGAACCACCCTGATCTAACACCAAACATACCCATCCTGGTATTTTCCCCTCGAGACCAAACGAGAAAGTCCTGCCAAGGAAACCCACTCAGTTGCCAGTTTTATTCATTCTTTCGATGGTGGTTATCCAACTTACTAGTCATATTAGATCCAAGTAAAATTATAACAATAACTTTAGTGTAAGTTGTATATGGTCGAGAAACTGTGCTCCAAGTTGTCCATAACCTTGGACACGACTTCTCGAAAAGATTTAACCCTGCAGGGGTGCACCAATATTCCCACACGTACCTACACCCGTGTTGCCAGATCAGGTAGGTGCAAGATCATAAAACATACACCCAACGGTATATCAGCGGGGTTTTGGACACGACATTTCCCAGACCGAAAGCAAGTACATGGGGGCCACCCCACTAAGATACCTGCAACAAAGTCGGCCGACTCCGAGATGGATCCAAGGTTTGTGACGACAGCTATAAATGACTAGGAACCCGAAAGTGTGACTAGGCTTATCAATACAACAAAAACATGGCACGGGGTTCCTAAACAATACAGTAGTAAACACTCCTCGAGCAACATTAGTAAATAAAGCAATAAAGCATGGCATAAGTACATGATAGTAATAACGCCTCAAACTAGTTTGTGGCCCCCAGTACTTTGAAATCAGGTAGTAAGCCGATAGGGGTGCCCACACAACCCACCTGTGGTTAGCGCGCTCGATCTCGGAATAGGTGTCAAGAACTCGGATCCTAGGTGGACACAAGTGGGCGGTTAAAAATAAAATATTGACTATTACCCACCGGTGCCTCTGCATTAGTTATATCTAAAACCAACATTTAATTTAACAAGCTGTAAATAGAACCATGATTATCTCCACCATTAAACATGTTCCAACCACCCAACAACGGTGGAACATCAACAATGCAAAGCAACACCTGAGCAAGCAACTACGACTCACAGGGCCAACTGTCTACCAAGCAACAGGTAACAAGAGGTGTCCAAAGCAATATAGGATGCAGGGATGTAAGTGGTACGGAAACTAAAGCGTCGCAACAAGATGAAGGAAAGACTATAAATGCAAAATAGGTAGGAGGGGAGATGCTCTCCTGGGCAATACTGCCAAAGATACATATCCAAAGAACTTGTCGATACTCGCATCAACTCAATGGCCAAATCCCTGAAGAAACAAAGCACTAAAGGAAACAAAGCACTAAAAGAAATAGCAGATGCACTATTTAATACTATAACGAAAGATCGGGCATGATGCATGTATGATATGCCAAATATGCGATGCAACTAGGCAATATTAAGCGCAATTGGGGTCCCGACATTTAATTAGGTGGTTCATGTTGTTTAGATACCCCACAATTTAAACATTGTATTAACAAGACAAAATATAGCATCGGTTCGCTACATCAATTTAAATGGAGCCATTATAAGACCAGAATAGCCTGCATATAGTCTCCATATTTAATTATGAGGTGAATCAGCATATTTCCCCCAAACCATCAAATATGTATGCAAGCATGAGCGATTCAATATGAAACAATTTATAAAGATGGCATTTATAAAATAGGGGTCTCGGATATGGGTCACACATGTCGGAACGGAGATCTTGGGTTTAGAGGGTTCAGGTTTGGTATCGATCTTCGTACTCTGGAACCGGGGTCTTCAGATCCGTGAGGGAGAACTTGGCGTTCCGTGTGGACGATCTTCGGGTCATCGACTCCAGGAAGGAGATCTTGTCGATCCGGCGTCATTGGATCCATGAATAGGAACCCATGAAGAAGAACTTGGGGTTCTGTCTTTATTGGTCGGTGAAGGACTTGGGTTGCGGTGTTCGGGTCTCTAGGGTCGATCTTGCTTGAGGCTACGAGAATTCTCGAGGCGTCGGACTTGGGGACCTCAAAACTTTGTGGCTACACACGGATCTTGCGTCGATGTGGTATTTGGCAGAGGATGTACATATATCCATATTTTGATCAGCATGCACACATCAACGAACCAACAAATTGGGGCTTCTTGGTCTAGTTATAAGTTGTATGGTGCCGGTACATCCTTGGACAACAGGGACACATCCGGTGGCGGGGTCTCATGATTTGGAGGTAGTGCATCATCAAGCGAGGTGGAGCACGACCGTGGGCGTCGGGATCGAGCTACATAAATGTCCCTGGCGCGCTGGAGGTAGAGCTCGAGGACGAGTGGTGGAGGTGGTTGATGGCTGCAAGTGCACATATCGTATGTAGCTAGTTTCAAAGTTCAGATGTCGATCCCACAGGGATCCCAAAGGTAAGTGTTTGTTGGTGAAGTCTCTGTCACACCCGAAGTTATCATAGGTCTTCGAGTTAATTGACTGCAAGTGTTGAAAATGAGAATAGAATTTGGATTTAAACGGAAGTACTTAAATAAAACTAAAATGTAAACTTCAGAAATAAAAAGCATAAAAGTAAAGAACGATTTGTTTGTTGTTTTCTGCAGATGACAAAGTAGGCGTGGGGAGTTTTAGTTCAGGGTGATAGTGAATGTGCCAGGCGAATGAGTGATAAGTGTAACAATTATAATCTTATAAGTATGTGTGTAGGCGAGCAACCCATAATTAGCCGGAGCTCCTCTTGGTAGATTTCATCCCAACTTCAATAATCCTACTAGCCTGTTTACCACAACCATGGTCAGTCACTAGACGATTAACATCCTTCAGGTTGCTTAGCAATTAAGCTCCTTGGATCGGACTAATGCAATAAGCTCGGTGGTTCCTCGTTATCCTTGAGTCAAACTAGTTTCCCATTGATATCCCCGTGTCACTCGGGGGTCGCCAGTGTGCTAGCAAACAAGATTCTATCTATGTAGAACAAAGCATCATGTTGTCTGGGCCCTTAATTGGGCAACATCATTAAGAATCCCACAGATAGTCAAGCACACATAATATAGTAATTAAAATCAAACACAAACTTGATGGAAAATATATAGGCACATCACATATCACCAATCCCCTACATCTCCCTCGCCCAAGGGAACTTACTCACACACGAGAGAAGAAAGCATCATCGATATAATTAAATAAAGGGAGTTCTTCTTGATATTATCGTGGAGATCCACAATAAGAAATAGAAATAAATCCAACACAATTCAAGATGGTAAGAACAATATCAAACCCTAGTCTTTCAAGGTCTCTCTCTCTCAAGTACAAGCGATGGCTATGGAGGTGTGGTGGCTGGAAGATCGAAGATCGTGGAGCAAGATGAAGAACGTCTCCCCCTTCTTCTTCGGATCCCTTCTTTCTCCCTTCTGGATGGTACGGCTCGTGTGTTATGTTTTTGACCTCGGCCTCTTCACGAAAGTTATCCTTTTAATAATACGAAGGATATGACAACTATACGGCGGGAACTATACGGCCAGAAAAATATTCCCGCCGTATAGTTGCTCGTTAAAACTTTTGTGTCCTCTCCTTGATTGCTTCCAAAAAGAGACTTGCTTGTTTTCGTCTGAATATTGTGTTTTTATTGTTAAATCCCTCTGTTGATGTTCAAAACCTGAAACACACATTAAAAACCAAGTTTTCTTTGCTACCGAAGTATTAGCGTTAGGTAAAGCTAGAAAACCATCAAATCCAAACGAAAACCATCGATAGAAACCATAAAAATGTGTAGGATATCACAACTATCAAATTCCCCAAGCTTAGATGTTGCTCGCCCTCGAGTGACAAGGAAATAAGAAAGGATAGCGGAGATTCCAAACTGAAATAAAAGAACTTACAAGCTTGAATTGGTGTCAAATTCTTTTCTTCATATTTCCTGCAATCTTAAACATGATCATACAAATATTCACAAGATTGCATTGAGTTCACTTCCTAACCACATATATCTTCCTAGCAAATAAATCATATGCCCGAGCGAGTGTCGAAAGTTTATCTAGGAAAGTGAAACAAATCTTATTGTCTTCTCTCTTATTGAGAGATGAAAACCTTTTGCTCTTGTTCTTTTATAAATTAAGAGTACTCAGGTTTGCACCAAGAACATTTAATTTAAGAACAACTCATATACTCCCATGTAAAAATTTCAAGACCCTTAAAGCACCTTTTTCCTTTCCTTGTTTTTCAAAAACTTCAACTCTTTCGTAGAGAAATCATGCCACTGTTTTTAAACATGTTAATTGGGGTTGTGTTGCGCACTTGTGAACATGCCAATAGATAGTTGTTAGCAATAGTGGGTCAGAGGAATACTACAATTTCACTTGGAACATAAAACCACAAGGAGACTAAAATTTTTACACGTCATAGCATTGCAGCTACAGATGTTTACATAACTCAATAGCCAAAATCAAGTGGTTTCCCACATTTAGATCGTTCGTTGGCCAGTGGAGTTAATAGTTCCCCATGGAGTACGACAGTATTTATAGTGACACGCGTAAAGCAATATCCTTCTGTAATTATTAGAAAAAGCAGTGGCATAATCTCTACTACTTGGAATTATCCATTTTATCAGACAGTTTCATTCAAGGGTGCAATTGAGTCTATTTACATTAAGCTCAATGGGGTTGAGTAGTTTCTAGGCTAAACATGGACTCAGGTCATCTCTTGTATGCTTTTTCTTGTTGTAAAAATATCGGGAATAATTTAACCAAGTTCATTGCTCAATGTTTCAAAGCTAAAAGTGGACACTAGAAAGGGAATATAATTTATAGGATAACAAGCTAGGTGGGGAGTGACTCAAGTGCAACCGAGTAAATAATTGTAGGATCAATTTAAAGTTGCAAGAGAGGTGATGAAAGGAATGTGATACCTCCTCTTGCTTGCTTTGTTCTTGTACTTGAGTCGAATCCTCTCTATATTTCCCTATTGCCAAGTCACCTGAAATTGAGCAATCTTGGAGCAAAACAAAGAAAACAAATTGCAATTGAAAGTTACAACTATTTTTTTGTGTTTTGGATTATAAGAATGCAAACTAAAAGTAAACATGCTATTATTGGAAAAGAAAACAAATCAAAAGAAGAAATAAAAATATGAATGCAAGTTTGGAGGTTTTCAAAACCTCCCCCAAGCTTAGGTTGTTGCCATGCTTAGTTGTTGCCGTCGTTTGGTGGCGGCTGATGGTGCTGCTGGTAGTAGTCGGGGAAGTAGGTCATGAAGTTACCAAAGGTGTGAGTTAAGACACTCACATCTTCACTTACTCCATGTAGAGTCTGGTCGATCTCCCCAACGCGCTGGTTGAGCTGCAAAAAATCCTGATAAGGGACGTTGTTGAACCCTTGCTGCTGTTGCTGCTGATTGGGCCATTGGTCCCAAGGCTGCTCTCCTGTAGCTGATGTCCCTCCCAAGAAGGGTTGTGCTCCTGCTCCTGTTACTTCTCCTGCTCGTCCTGCTGCCCTCCTTCTTCCTCTTCATCGGAGTCAGGATAGAGTTCCGCCATGATTTCGGTCAATTGATCCTTGGTGAGGATCCGGTGGTCCCTTCCCTGAACCTCGAAGGCTTGCGGGCAAGGCAGTGGCACCTGACCATCCTGAACATCATTAATATAACCAAATTGATAGGCTCGGAGCCTCCTATTAACTCGGTAAACACAGAGGAAAACACAAGCAGTTATACATCTGACATCCATAAGTATGGATCCATCAACAGGTTGCGCAATAGGAATTGCAATTTCAAGGGCTTGGATTAGGTGGGTTACCATTCCACTGATACGAATATCACCTTTCCTTTTGTTGCTCTGGTGGCGGAGGTGCTGGAGAAATAGAGCTGCAGGAGTGGGACTCTGTGGCGCATTAGGGAAGAGCGCCTTGGTGATCATTGCCATGTCTGCATTGGCCATGAAGCCGGTATCTCCTCTTCCTAACAAAGTGTTAGCAACAAACATAGCAAAGTAACATATGGTTGGGGTTCTGAATGATGGACATCTTCTTTTGATAGAAGTCCCTACCACCATTAACAGAAACAACCTCCCAAGTTTCTGCACTCGAGGCACTATACAAGTTCATAACAATTGGTTCCCCTTCTTGAGGGAATCCATAAGCATTACTGAATTATTGATAGGTAATTTGATATGGCCGTTGGTTAACGGTGAAATTTATCATGCATGCATTACCTTTCTCCCTGTAATCATCATAGAAGGAGGCGAGGAACTCATGGGTGAGCCCTTCGTAGGTGTAGTGGTTGGCGTTGGCGAGGCCGACGAGCCCTGCATTTGCACACAGGTAGTCAAAGTCCGCCTTCAACTCTGCTGAGTTGAGAAAGCCGTCATCGGCCCATCGTGTGGGCAGCACCTTCCTTGCCAAAACTGTGGCATACTTATTGCGAGCTCAACCCGGAGCCCTGATCTCTCACATGTTGGTGCTTGCTCTTGCGAAAAATACCACCGAGCTTGTTCATCTTGATGCACTAAGAAATTTCAACATAAAACCTTAGGCATATAGTTTCTACATGATATATGAATGATTCTACATGGAGGAATTCAATCCTAATGTGAGAAATCAAAATAGAAAATAAATCAAGATTGAGTTCATCCACTAATCCAATGAGAGGATTTCACCATGGAATTCTGAAAATAAAGCATGGATAGGGAGAGAAACATACCGATCTATTGATTCTCCCACTCAAACGAACGAAATCCACGAAGAATTGAGAGTTCTTGAGAGGTTTTGAGAGTTTTGGAGAGAGAGGTTGAGAGAAATAATGAGGGGAGGAAGAACCTTGCCCTTCCCCGACCCGTTTAAGTGGTCGGGCCAAACTATACAGCGGGAACTATATGGCCGAGCCGGGTATCTCCCGCTGTATAGTTGTGGCGGTGGCGAGGGTTAGGGTTTACCTTCGCTAGATCACAACTATATGGCCACAACTATAAGGCCGAAACAAATGGTCCCGCTTTATAGTTGATCATCAAACCTTTTGTATCCGAACCTCAAGTTTCGAGAATTTTGCCGATAACTATACGACCGCAACTATACGGCTGGAATAAAAATTCCCGCCGTATAGTTGGTCGTTAGACCTTCTGGAACATGCTTTTTCACCCAAATTTTCAGAGATGCATTTTTTATTTGAACAATATTATTAAGCTAGTTTCTATAGAAAAAACTAAAACTTTATTTTCTACACTAAATCTATGCTTATTCAGTCGGCATTTCTACTACTTTTTGATAGCTGCATCTTTACGGGAGCGCTTCACAAAAATGTCTGTGAAAAAGTTGTAGGAATGCGATGAACATCTTTATTATCTAATTTTAATTTATTTCATTGATATGATGGGTTGACTCCCATTAAGCATTTTATTGAGAATGGTTGAATATTTCAGCCCCTTTTCTGTTCTCGAATTCTTACCTTCGGTTCCCTTTATCAAAGGCACTTATCACATGCACTCGTTTTGCCGGTGGAACATACCTTTCTCCTGCTTCTAGTTTCTTTGGAAAATACCAGATTATTTCAGCATCATATACATTGAAGATTATTTTCCCTGTAGCACAATCAACTGATGCTTCTGCAATGCTAAGAGAAGGTCTTTCAAGTATTATAGATAGTCTTTCATCTTCCGGCATTTCAAGAATAATAAAGTCAGTGGGAATAACTTGCTCATCCATTCTAAGTAGAACACCCTCAATCACACCAACATGTTGTTTAGTGGATTTGTCAGCCATCTGTAAAGTGATAGAAGTGGGGGAGTATTCCCCTAATTCTAGCTTTTTATAGAGGGAGTATGGCATTACACTAACTCCTGCACCTAAATCACATAAAGCATTATGAATATCAGTTTTGCCTATTGAACATGAAATAGTTTGTATACCAGGATCTCCTGATTTAGACAGTAGCCTCCCATTAGCAGGGTAACTAGTGACCATGACAACGGTTTCAGTTATTTATTTCTTTCTACTAAGAATGTCACGGAGAAATTTAAAATAGGCAGGCAATTTTATTTCATCCGCAAATGGAATTTCTAAATGAAGATCATTTAATGCCTTTGTAAAAGAATTATATATTGCCTCACCTTGTGCTTTCTTTTTACGGTCTGGATATGGAAGTTTCTTACATTTATCTTTTACCTTTTGTGGAGGATCAGGTTCTTTAGTTGCTTTCTTTCTTTGTTGCTTATCATTTTTCTTCTTTTCTATTGCAACAACTTCATCTTCTTTGCTTGTGTCTTCTTCTTAACTTGGATCAACAGTCTCTGCATCAGAGTTATAACTGTCATCATGTGTATCATTATTCTCCTCCAAGGTTTGATCTTATGTGTCTTGAGTAGTCTCATCTTGAGTATCCACCAATGTATCATCTTCCTGGCTTGCTTTGAGCAAGGCTTTTTTCCTGTCGATCTTTTTCAGCTTCATATTCCAGTGGTCCTAGTGGTCCTTTAACAACTGCACCTATTCTTGTAGCAACATTAGTAGAAATAGGAATATTTATATCATCGCGAAGAAAAAATTGATAACTAGATGCTATTTGTTCACATTGGGTTTCAATCATACTGAGGTACTTGTTAAATAACTTTATTTCTTGGCCAATTTCTTCATAATTTTCTGTAAGTTCAGCCAAAATATTTTTATGTCTTTGAAATTGCTTATGCAAATTATTATAAGACTTTGTCTGTCGATGTTTCAATTCTTGAAAAACTTTTCTAGTTTCATCCTCTTTAGTAAAAACTTGTAGCAAATCTACTTTGTTTTCCTTGACAAGTTCTGAAGGTATACATTTTTATTTCATGGTTTTGCGTACTTCAGGCATAAGATCAGGATTTATACGAAGTATTCATTTTTCTAGCTTAGTGCCAAAATCAGGATTATATAAAGAATCATTCTTAGCCCTAGTAGCCATTAATTCTAAACATGATTTAATAGTTAAAGTATTTATCGATCCTTCTGCTAATGAATCTAACAACTCTATGCATTGGGTATTAAGATTGTGGTAAAATAAGTGGAAAACAGTTGACTCGGAATAGCCATGATTAAGAATACTATTGATCATTCCAAAGAATCTTTCCCAGGCTTGTGGGTTATTTTCTCCCATGTTCGGACTGAAGTTGCCTATATTCTTTCTAAGTTCTGTTACCTTTGTAAAAGGATTAAACCTGTTTATGAATTTAACAGTGTAGCTTTTCCAACATTTTATATAATGGCGAGGGAGAGAATATAACCAGTCTAGAGCTTTACCTTTGAGAGACCAATGAAATAGTTTTAAACGAGAGAATTCTCTTGGCAAACGTTTTGGTCCAAGTGATGTTATCACATCTTCGAACTCTCTAAGATCCCTTCTGGGGTCTTCATCTTCCCTTCAACTGAAAACTTTTTACTGCAAATTTTTAATAATTTCACCGTCAAATCGGTATTCACTAACTCCAGGATTAGGAAATTCAATTGGTTGTTTAAGAAATGCAGAATTTGGAGCACTATATTATTTGAGAATCCTATCAGGTTTCTTGGGAGTTTTCCTACGAATGGACATGATTTCCATGAAGTCACTTAGGTTGTCAACTTCAACTTTATATGACCTCAAAAGTTTTTCAATAATTTCCTCGCGCCTTTGAGTAGGTACGCGATCAAAATAATCTGGTAGATAAGCCCTGCTAGAGCGTGTAGACCCTTTGTCTCCTAGGGAGACCATCTTGTAATAGTAACACCTAAAATGTGAAGCAACAAAACACTTAGCGCTTAGCTCCCCAGCAACAGCGCCAGAAAATAGCTTGATGGCTGCAAGTGCTAGTTTCGAAGTTCAGATGTCGATCAGACATGGAGCCCAAAGGTAAGTATTTGTTGGTGAAGTCTCTGTTACACTCGAAGTTGTCACAGGTCTTCGAGTGAATTGACTGCAGGTGTTGAAAATGAGAATAGAATTTGGATTTAAACAGAAGTACTTAAATAAAACTAAAATGTAAACTTCAGAAATAAAAAGCATAAAAGTAAAGAACGATTTATTTGTTATTTCTGTAGATGACAAAGTAGGCGCGGGGAGTTTTAGTTCATGGTGATAGTGAATGTGCCGGGCGAATGAGTGATAAGTGTAACAATTATAATCTTATAAGTATGTATGTAGGCGAGCAACCCATAATTATTTGGAACTCGTCTTGGTAGATTTCATCCCAGCTTCAATAATCCCACTAGCCTGTTTACCACAACCATGGCCAGTCACTAGACGATTAAGATCCTTCAGGTTGCTTAGCAATTAAGCTCCTTGGATCAGACTAATGTAATAAGCTCGATGGTTCCTTGTTATCCTCGAGTCAAACTAATTTCCCATTGATATCCCGTGTCACTCGGGGGTCACCAGTCTGCTAGCAAACAATATTCTATCTATGTAAAACAAAGCATCATGTTGTTTGAGCCCTTAATTGGACAACATGCATTAAGCATCCCACTGATAGTCAAGCACACATAATATAGTAATTAAAATCAACCACAAACTTGATGGAAAATATATAGGCACATCACATCTCACCAATCCCCTACATCTCTCACGCCTAAGGGAACTTACTCACACATGAGCATCATCGATATAATTAAATAAAGGGAGTTCTTCTTGATATTACCGTGGAGATCCATAATAAGAAATAGAAATAGATCCAACAAAATTCAAGATGGGAAGAACAATCTCAAACCCTAGTCTTGCAAGGTGGAGATATCTCTCTCTCTCAAGTACAAGTGATGGCTATGGAAGTGTGGTGGCTGGGAGATCGAAGATCGTGGAGTGAGATGAAGAACGTCTCCCCCTTCTTCTCCGGATCCCTTCTTTCTCCCTTCTGGATGGTATAGCGGCTCGTGTGTTCTGTTTTCGATCTTGGCCTCTTCAAGAAAGTTGTCCCTTTTAATAAGATGAAGGAGATGGAATATATACAGCGGGAACTATACAACCGTAAAAATATTTCGCCGTATAGTTACTCGTTACAGCTTCTGTGTCCTCTCCTTGATTGCTTTCAAAAAGAGACTTGCTTGTTTTCATCTGAATATTGTGTTTTTGCTGTTAAATCCCTCTATTGATGTTCAGAACCCGAAACACACATTAGAAACCAAGTTTTCTTTGCTACCGAAGTATTAGCGTTAGGTAAAGCTTGAAAACCATCAAATCCAAACGAAAAACATCGATAGAAACCATCAACAATGTGTTGAATCTCACAACTATCATGGTCGGGTCGACCGACAACGAGAAAGGCTGTCGGCGAGGAGGCGCAGGAGATGGCGAGGTCGCCTCAGGGTGGTGGCGAGCTCACACGGCGACAGGGATGCGCGGCAGGCGCGCGGCAGGCGCGTGGGGAGGATCCACGGCAGGGCGACAGGGGACCGCGAGCATGGACATAGAGAAGAACGCTACACGACTCCGACTTGCCGCCCTCATGCGTGAGGAGGGGAACAACGACGCTTGTCGAGGTCCACGGAATCCCTGGCGGCTGACGGTGCTGACCAAATAGGAGGAGCATGGGATGCGTCCGTGTTGAGTAAGGCACGGGGGAGGAGGTGCACGACAGCGGGCGACTGCGGGGAAGAGGCGGCAGACTTGACTGGGACGAGGCAAAGAGTATCGAGGGGAGAGGGCGACGCGAGGTGCGGGATGAGAGAGAGGCGGGTCGCGCGGCTTGCTGCAGGCAGGGTAGGTGGGGAACGGTGGCGCGTCGCGTGGGGGACATCCACGCGCAGTGTGGGTGCGTGTATGCGATGGGTGGTGGCGGCGGCGAGTGAACTGGGTAGGCGGGGTTCTGGGTTGTGTGGTTAGGGTTTGGGTAGGTCTAGGGTTGTTAGGGTTTTAGCCGACTGGGCCTTTCGGGCCTGGCCAGTTTAGGTCTAGGATTTATTTTATTTATAAAATCTTTTCTACTTCTTTTTGTTTTGTTTTTAAAACCTTTTTAAAATAGTTTTAGGAAAATATTGTAAGAGGATAAATAGAGTTTTATATATGAAATAAAGGAGAGGTGATGTATAAAACAATTGATAGGTATTTAGTTAATATTTTTAGGATCAAAATATGCATGATGATGATACACAAAAAATAGCAATAGGTAATTTGTAATTACGGTTTTCCCCAGGGTGCTACACACGTTGCGTACGAGCAACTGCAAACAATGGAGATGATGCGATCTCTCGTGGTGCAGAAATCGGCTGGAGCTTCTTCATCGGCTTGGACCAGGAGCTCGGTGGCGGTTGTTGATGGTCTACCTTCTCCATGTTCCCCGAGCTGTATAGTGTTGAGTCCTCTTCCGTGTCTGTAAGAAACATCTAAGCCTTCATGTGCTTTCTTAGATCTGCAAGCATGTGCTACATGTGTGTAGATCTGTACGGATATGATGATACTTGTTGGTAACGATTTACTGATTAGGTTATATGCAACCCATTTTCGTGCTTACCATAGTTGGGATCGTGATGGTCGATGTAGGATTTCAGTTCTATGGTTAATGTGTATAGCTCTATGTAGGTCATCATGCCTTGTTCTCCCTCGAGCACGGTGAAGGTGGTCCTTCTGGCTTCTCCATCGAGCACGATGACGGTGGTCCTGGTGGATTCTTCGTCAAGCACCACGACACAACATCCGTGTTCTACCGAGGTCCGCCTCTTCTTTGATGTTGGTGTCGAATCCTACTCCTTTGGCTGCAAGAACCTCTTTACCTTTATGTTGTAGCTAGATGCAAGCATGTGCATAGTTCCTTTCTAGAGATTGATGATTGGACATATGAAATCGATTTTCATGCTTACCATAGTAGTTTAATGCTTAAGGTGTTAGCTCTATTGTAGGTCATTATGCCTTATCCATCTCATGATCTGTTTGCTCCCTCAGTGAAACTTGACTTGTCTTGGATGTTGTTTGACAAAGAAATTCATGATCTAGCTAATTATATGCCTAGACCTTCAATGGTATGGGAATCATCTCTGTCAGAGTTTGTTTTGAATAGGATTTTTGAGCTCATCAAGAGCGGGATCGAGTGTTGCGAGGCTTCAAAGAACAACACCTAAAGAGTGTGTGCAATGATGTCCTTGACTTCACATGCGTTACACTCACCCCTAGTCACAACCACATGAGGAAGTGAAAACAGAAGTGGATGTTGGTGTGCAAGGTTAGGGATTAAGTGACATGGTGCAAGGAGAGCATGGCCATGATGATGGATGAGGACAAGTTGATTACACACCTCATGGTTAGATTACATATCACCCCTTTATTGTTTCACTTGTTCACCGCCTTCTTAATGAGCTAGACTAATACAATTCTTCTAAATCTTAGGATCACTACTTTTATTGTTTCACCTGGACTATAATATTTTGGGAGGTGATATATACTAGGGATTTCTATTTTTGTGCCCTTGGTTCGTTAATTGTACTCAGTTTTCCCAGCCGCTTAACTTTTCCTCACTTTTCCCCTCGCCATGTTCAGAAACCCTCGCGGGCGCTCGCAGGCTCTCAGACGGAGGGATGCCGTCAGGTCAAAGGCTTGACTGTTACATGCTGATTGGTGGGACCGCGTTGGGGCGGGTCGGGCGTTGAGCGTTACGTTACGAGGCCTCGACCGTTACATGCCTGACCAGTGGGGCCGCATTGGGACGGGTCCTGCATACGTGGTGAAGGGTGGGGCCGTGTTGGGTTCGGTCTTGCATACGTGGTGAAGAGTAGGGCCGCATGGAGACATGTTGGACCGGACATTCTCACTCACCCAAAGCATTCGCTTCCCCCGAGCATGGAATAGCTCCCACACCGCCGCTCCGCTGCCCCACCATCGTGCCCTCCTACCTTATGTTCTCGGCCCTAGAGCCGCCCCTCCCCCTAGCCGTGGAGCCCACTCCACCTCCGGCTCTGCTCTCGCCCTTGCTAGATCTACCCCTTTCACGGAACAGTATGCAACGCTGGCTGGTGCACCGTCCATCCCCGTCGAGCACGGAGAATATTGGGTGGAATCGCAGGGATCTAACGCATGGATTCCATCTGGGTAAGCATCGTTTCCCTTTTGTGGGTTGATTTTTGGCAGTATTTGAACGCGAATCGCTGGTGCTCAACTAACTGCCTTGCTTTTCGAATAGGATTGATCCAGTGCTGGCGTAATTCGTGGTCGTGAATAATATCTCTCTGGATTTTACTTCTCAGCGGTGGTTCCAACCTCCATAACTCTCATAGATAGATAAAATCTCCCTAAAATCTATTGTAAATTCCCCTGGAGCAGTGGCGATTCAGTTGGTTTGCAAGAGTGTTTATAATTATGAAACTCTCGCGCGGTTTGAAACTATAATTCATACAACTCTTGCACGGCTAGCGATTCACTTTCAAATTAAAAAAACACATACAACTCTTAATGTAAAAGAGTGTTTATAATTGGCACTACTCTTAAACACTTTCAAATTAAAAAAATACAACTCTTAATGTAAAATAGTGTTTATAATTGGCACAAATCTTGAACACTTTCAAATTAAAAAAAATCATACAACTCTTAATGTAAAAGAGTGTTTATAATTGACACAAATCTTGAACACTTTCAAATTGAAAAAATCATACAACTCTTAATGTAAAAGGGTGTTTATAATTGACACTACTCTTGAACACTTTTAAATTGAAAAAATATACAACTCTTAATGTAAAAGAGTGTTTATAATTGACACTGCTCTTGAACACTTTCAAATTAAAAAAAATATACAACTCTTAATGTAAAAGAGTGTTTATAATTGACACTACCCTTGAACACTTTCAAATTGAAAAAATTATACAACTCTTAATGTAAAAGAGTGTTTATAATTGACACTACTCTTGAACACTTTCAAATTGAAAAATTATACAACTCTTAATGTAAAAGAGTGTTCATAATTGACACTACTCTTGAACACTTCAAATTGAAAAAATATACAACTCTTAATGTAAAGGAAAAGGGTGTTTACCATTTTTTTAGTGTGAAAACTGATCCCTAAACTTGCGTATACGAAAATTATAAACCTTTGAACACTGTGAAATCGCACTTAATACATGATAATGATGTAATGCATAAACTTGCATATGGCAAAAATTATACACGTTTGAACTCGTTGAAATCGCACTTAGGACATGGAGTGAAATATAATGCAAAAATTATACACCTTTGAACACTTTCTCTTCAAATTATATTCAAAATCATTTATTTATGGAGTTAAAGCATCGGTGGCAAACTCGTTATTTTGCACGGATAGAGGGTGCCCCCCGACAGATACATGGGTTATCCTATCCACTAGATCACAAAGGATCAATCAGAGGATCAACAGTTGGTGGGTACGATCCGCATGACAACTGTCTCGACCAGTCAGAGCGTAGCAGCCAAGATGAGCACAAGTGTGAGAGTTTGTCACTAAGAGGGAGGGGGAAACTGAGTAAAACTTAAAACCAAGGGAAAAACTGACAAGGGGATTCAAATATACAACAAAAAGAGATTTAAAAAATGGAAAATGCTTCTTTTATACAATAAAATACATATTGGCATACATCAAACTATTTGCAATTCAAATGTACATCAGTTTGACAATTATTGCCTCATTCAGACAAATTATGTTTTAGGGAGGGATGTTTTGGGGAGAGGCTTGAGTAGAAAACCTTGAACCTTCATATATAGTAGGTGATTTGAGAAGTGGTGATTTAGGTTAAAACTTGATTTATATACATTTCTTATGGTGGCAGGTCACATAATAAGACTCCCTGGGTAGATGCCACTATGTTTTGATCTTTTTGAATTTGTTGTGCATAAAATGACTCAATTAGCTAGCTAAAACCCATTCGTTGACTCTCTATGGACTAACCATCGGAGGGTAAAAGTGAGTATATTGCACACAACAGTGTTAGTACTGAAGGGCAAAACTGAGTACAACCAAACTACCAGTGCTACACTCGAGGGTATAACTGAGCACAACTAAGTGGCCAAGGTTAAACACGAGGGGGGAAACGTGACACACGATACGCGTGTCGCGGTGCACGGGGCAGTAGCGGACGCGTGTGGCTGTGCATGGTGCAGTAGCGCACGCGGTTACACGGTGCACGGTGGTGCAAAGAAACATATCCTCCCTTCACCTTTATAGAGGCCTCATCACTCTCACTCATCACTCACTCGCTCACTCACTCACGCAACCATCTCCACTGTCCCATCACCTTCTGCAAACCCCCAAGAAAACCCCAACCAGCCGGCGATGGAGAAGAACGGCGCGTTGGCCATCGTCGCCTCCAAGGTGGCCGACGAGGAAGCCCCCGTCCCCGTACTGGCCCCCGTCGAGGCATTGAAGGCAGCCGCCATCCCCGTCCAGACCCCCATCCCCGTTTCCGCCATAGCCGTCGGCGAGGAGGCCCCCGTCCCCGTAGAGGCCCCCGCCGTTCTCGTGCAGATCCCACATGGCTGGGACCCCTACGGGGACAACAATTACATCAGGCGGGAGAACCCCTTCGACACCAGCTTAGCCGACCCATGGTCAGAGGTAACTAGAGTTTTCTCCCCTTCCTTTGTTCTTCCCCCATTCCCATCGTTGGATGCTAGATCGTGTGTTATTAGGGATCGGCTAATCGATGGATGCTAGGTATTTTTATAGTAGCTAATCCTCTTGTGTTAGATCTCGTATTTCGATGAATGCCCCTAGTTGGGATCAGTACTAGCACCGATTTGTAGTTGGGATCAGTACTAGAACCGATTTGTAGTTGGGATCAGTATTCGATTTGGTTTGAGATTTGGGGATTGGGGAATAATCAGGGGATCCCAATCGGTTAATTTATGCAAGTAATCAATTCTGATAATCATGGTATCTCAATCATGTCCTTATTGCATGCTACTATTTTTTGTAATAGGTGGATAGCAGCGATGTCTGTAGCGACGACGAGTCCATGGTCACCAAGACTCGTTAGGTGCTGAGGAGGATGAAGTCCGGCCAGTTCAATGGCTTCTTTGCTGGCGACGTCTACATGTGCCCCTTCTGCACCAGGAGCCTCGCCACCGACTTCAACTCCCTCGTGATGCATGCCGAGGACGTGAAGACCTGCGGCCCGTCAAAGAACGCCAACGCCTTCAGAGCCCAGCACAAGGCGCTCGGTTTTCACCTCCACAACCTCCAGAAGGTGGCCATCGAGGAGGGTCGCATGCCCCCGATCAAGCCCAAGACGCCCAAGGTCAAGGGACTGGGCATCAAGAAGTGGAGGAAGCACCACAGGGAGGAGGCGGAGGCCCTCCTAGCGTAGGACATGAGGGGGCACTTATCTTGTGTTGCTGCTGCTGTAAAGCTGCTTCTTTTGTTTTGTTGTCTATGTTGAACTTGTAAGCTGCTGCTGAGTAGCCTAATTGTCGAACCTGGTTTAAGTACCGTACTATATAATCCTTTATTAGCTGCTTTATCTATATCTGCTCTGTTTATATACATATTTATGGTGCTGGTTAGATTTGCTGCCAGATTGGGAAAATACGAGGGACAAAAGGAACCATGAATGAAGAGATAAGCTGCTCTAGATTCGCTGCCTTTTTGGGCAAAAATAACAACTATTAGCGACATAAAGGGGAAAAGGCTCTCTTAAAAAGGCCAATCATAAACATAACAAAAAATAAATCTTTCAATTTAGGCGACAGGGCGCACGTAAGTACCAAACGCGCCCCACATGGTCCCACACCACATCCCCCAAAACACGTTCCCAATAAGCTGGCCCCACGCAGTCCAACATGGGGGGTCCTACTATGAGACCCGACTGAACATGGCCCCACCTGTCAGCATGTAACGGGGGGGGGGGGGGGTCCTACTTGTCAGCACGTAATGGCGAGGGTCCACCACGGGACCCACCTAAATGCGGCCCCACTTGTTAGCACGTAACGGCGAGGGTCCACTAATGGGACCCGACGGAGAGCGAGTTTCAGACCGATGTGAGAGTTTCAGACAAGGAGCTGGGCAAAAGTGAGGAAAAGTTAAGCGACTGGGGAAAAGTGAGTACAACTAATGAACTAGGGGCACGAAAATAGAAATCCCTATATACTAACCCCTCCGATGATGAACTTGTGATGCATTATGAGCTGTCTTTTTTTGTTAGGTCGTGGTGCCTTAGTAATCAGGGTAAGTGTTAGTTCGGTACCACCTCCTTATAATGAATTGTTTATCTGAACTCCCTATTCTGTCACTAGTATTAAGAGCTATGTGCTGGTTAAGCTCACCAATCAATGGAATAGGTTACTACAACAGTAGTTTGAGTAGCAATGAAATACCGGTTATTTTTTCTTTTGTCTTCCCTGGAATGTTGTAATTAAACCAAGCAAACACCCCGTTTCTAGCCTCATGTGAGAAATTGGTTTGTAAGTAACCAAAGAAAGTCAAGTGGCGCCTAGAGGCCATTTTCCGTCCTAGTTTTGCTTTTGTCTTCCTAAGGGCATATATAATCGATCCCATAAACTTTAGAGGAGTAAACGGATGAGTAATCCTTAGAGGAGTAAAGGTCGGAGGTTCCTAACCGAACCCCTAAATTTAGAGGAGTAAAACTGTTTTTGTCTAGAAATCAAACTATTGAAAGCTAAACATTTGGCATAGTTCACATACAATCAAATAAAATGTTTAGGAATGAATAAATATTAAGTGTACAAACCAAACACATGGGAGGGTTCAAATTCAGTGAATCATGAGAATAGTTCAAATGCAACTAGGTAGCACCATGGAGACTCCAGTGATGCTCAACAAGATCCTGCTACAGCTGTTCATGCACCTCCTTGTTCTCAATGCATGCATGGGCTTGGAGGAAGGCTTGGATCATATTGGCACCATGTTTGGGTTCTACACGATCACCATTGGAGATGTACCTAAAGTTCTTGCGCATGCCATGCTCATCTTCAATGATCATGTTATGCAAGATGATGCAACACTTCATTATTCGACAAAGCACCTTCGGCTTCCAATACTCAACAGGTCCTTTGATTATGCCAAATCTCTTCTAAAGCACACTGAAATCACACTCCACGTCCTTCCTCGCCGACTCTTTAACCTTGGAAAAGTGAGACTTCTTGGGATTGTTGATGAGAGTCCTTGGGATTGTTTTCACAAAGGTGGCCCAAGGAGGATAGATGCCATCTGCAAGATAGTAACCCATGGTGTACTCACAATAGTTGACTTCATAGATGACACGAGGAGCATTACCAGCAACAAGCCTAGAGAAAAGTGGTGATCTAGGAAGCACATTGAGGTCATTATGAGACCCCGACAATCCAAAAAAGGCATGCCAAATCCATACATCCTTCAATGGAACCGTCTCTAGGATGATTGTTGGATCATTGCAATGGCCTTTGTACTAAACTTTCCATCCATCTAGATAGTTTTTCCATGTACAATGCATGAAATCTATTAAGCCAAGCATCCCGGCCATCCTCTTTCTCTTCTCTCACCCAAAATCCTCTCGGTGTCATCATTATTGGGTGCCCTCAAATACTCATCTCCGAAGATATCAATCACAACCATTGTGTACCTCCGGATAGCCTCCAAGATAGTATCTCCGCTAATACGAACATAGTCGTCAATGGCATCCGTAGAAGACCCATATGCAAGCACTCTAACAATTGCACGACACTTCATCAATGGGCTTGCGCTTATCTCACCGGATGCACTCCTCCGAATCTTGAACCAATCATCATGCTTCTCCACCGCTCTTACAATGGTGAGACAGAGGATCTTGTGCATGTGGAAATGCTAGTGAAAGTGCTTCTACGGATAGATGGCATTGTCGTTGAAATAATGACGCATGATCTTGTTGTAGCCCTCGGATCTATCCCAGTTGATGTAAGCAGGGCCAAATTGTGATCCTAGCCTAGGCCGCCGAACTTCATCATTCAAAATGATGGCTATGGCCATCTCAATGACGACGACATTATCGTCGTCGTCGTCCTCCTCCTCCGACAATGAGTTGTCCAAGAGGTACTCCCTCAACCTCTTCATCTACATGACAACACCGGTAAAATTTGGAAAACAAACAAATTTGGCTAATAATTTTCATCTTGCTATTTGCTCAAGCACCTCACGGGAAGAGGAGGTGACGAGGTTGGTCAGGCGGTCGTCGGGTAGGGAAGAGGAGGCATTGAGGGCGATGGTGTCTGCCTTATGATGCCTTCCAAACCTTCAATGACTCCTAGTTGTGACAAATCGAGGCCGACAGAGGCTGATTTGCTCCAAATCGGGGCGGCGTCTGGCAAAAACTTGCTCTCCCCATCGATTCCGACAACGGCAAGAGGCGGCGAGCGACGGAGAGGTGGGCTAGATGGCGGCGCAGGGACCGGGGTGGGGGTGGCGGGGTATGGCGTTCACCGGTGGCGATGCTAGCGGGAATGGGTGCGGCATGAGTTTTTCTCGTAAGTGGCGGATGATGAGTAAATTTAGGAGAATGCCGCCACTTTTACTCCTCCGATGAGTAAAAATTTAAACCATTTTGGGGATACGTTAGGTGCATCCCCTACCGATTTTAGGGGATCAGTTAGAGATGTCCAACGTTTTAATGAAGCCCAACCAACACTACCAGATTTTAGAGCTTTGTTGTGTGACATATAAGACACGGAAAAGACGAGATAAGGCACATAAAATGTTTTGCCGTGCACCATTATACGACAAAGAGGGCACATCAAAAAATAGGCCGACAAAGTTGACTTTTCTGTGTGCCTTTCATGGCAAAGCCTTTGCCATGCGTTGCAAAACACCGCACGACGCAGAAAAGTATCTTGACGCCACCCCAGACGGGACGACGCTGTGATAGTGGGACCCATCCATCCTTTGCCATGCGTTAGTCCTTTTGCCGTGTGTGTGTGGCGTGGCTTCACCGTGTGTTTTCCGTGGCCCCTTTGTCGTGTGCGAGGAGATACGAACTACACAAAAATACTTGTTAGTACAAATAAAAAGACACCGCCGCAAGTCTACACGCCAGGGCATGCGCCACGCACAACCCGCAGTCTGCGGCTATGATGTCCCTGGTGCACCATCCCAGCTCGTAGATGGTCGTCTTGGCAGCTCCACCACCGCCGAGCTTCATGGTGTCCGTCGCTAGCCCCTTGCTCATGGCCTGGCTGGCCTTGGCGATGACGCGGGACATGAGCATGGTCTACGCCTGGTAAAACGTGGCCAGGTCGACGCCGGTGGCGTTCTACGTGTTGAGGAGGATGAGCGTGTACCCGGTTTTAGGAAGGCCGAGGAAGTTGGCGTCGGAGTAGCGGAGGAGGCAGTAGTCATAGAATACCCGCCTGTATGCGCTGCCGTGGCAGGAGGAGGCCGGCTCCTGCCTCCGCGGTCGCGATGTAGAGCGCATAGTCCTGCTTCAGCACGTCGCCACGACACTGCGCCATGACGTAGATGGTGGAGGGGGACTTGCCAGTGGTGGCTGTGGCGTAGTAGGAGGCAGAGGCACGCGGGACGCGCGAGGCCATGACCTCGTCGATGCTGGCCTTCATCTGCATGCTCGTGGTGTCAATGGTATGTGTGGTGGAGGGGGAGACATAAGGAGAGAGAAAAGTGGATAAGGAGAGAGAAGGGTGGTTTAGGAGAGAGTTTGGTGGTTGGATCTTTATGGAATGGACGGCTGCGATCAATTCATAGGGGTAATCCATGGGCAGTCTTTTTCCCTCCTCTGATTGGCTTGATTTGTGTTTATTTGGTGTGGTTTTGACCACGAAACCAGAAAAGCCGCAACTTTCTCATACAAACTCGGAATAATATGAAACCAATTTTGTTGGAAAGCTAATGACAAGTAGAGAGGCTTTTAGTGACCAATATTAACAACTTACAAAGGAGAAAATACCAAGTAGAAAGGCTTACAGGCCAAACGACCAATGTTATGGTTAGAATCGCAACATAGTTTGTGATAATGTTCCTATATTGTGCATCAATGTGCATCTTGGGATGGCGAACAATGTTGCAGGAGGAAGTTTTCCTTTCCATCGCATGAAAAACCATTGTTTACTTCCTGAGTGCCAAAAAACAGGGTGTTCTGTGAAGCAATCACCAAAGGGCTAATTCAAAATTCTACCACCCCATTTTTCAAAAATACTAGACCACCTTACATGGATAATATCCAAAGTGGGGTATCTGAAACAATTCCTTCCACACCTGGTGAAAAAGACAAATGTCTACGACACGAAGTGGGTCCGGTTTGAACTGTAGGTACATGATCTAATGCTCATGATTTTTTGCAAAAATCATTTTTAGACTCACAATATGATGTTTCTTCAGAGATCCAATGCAAGTTTAGCGAGACTCGTCCCTTAGGTAAGAATCTTCAAGCCCGCCATTTTGACCATAGTTTGAAATGGGCATAAGAAATTTAAAACTGGTATGAACAATGTAAAACTTTCGCTTGGTGTCATATTATGTGACATAGTTGCAAAAAAATACAAAAGTTGGTATATTGATTGCATTTAAAAAAACCTTCTTATAAATGACCTATCATGTTCGAGGTTTCATGGCTTTGAGGCCAAACGACCAATGTTACAACCAGAGTTGTGGCATAGTTTTGTGATAATGTTCCCATATTAGGCATGAATTTACATCTTGGGACGGCGAACAATTTTGCAGGAGGAAATTTTCTTTTTTGTCGCATGGAAAAGTCATTTTTTATGTTCTAAGTGCCAAAAATGGGGTATTTTGTGAAGCAACCAACAAAGGGATAATTCAAAATGCTACCACCCCATTTTTAAAAAATACTAGATCACCTTACATGAATAATGTATCAACCGGGATATCTCAAACCTTTCCTTCCACCCCTAGTGAAAAATACAAATGTCTGCCGAATTGGTAGGAAGTGGGTCCGGTTTGAACTACACGTACATGATCTAATGATCATTTTTAGACTCATAATATGATGTTTCTTCAGATATCTAATGCAAGTTTAGCGAGTCTCATCCCTTAGGTAACAATCTTCATGCCCGCCGTTTTGACCATAGTTTGAATCGGGCATAAGAAATTCAAATACGGTCCGAACAATGTAAAACATTTGCTTGGTGTCAATTATGTGACACGGTTTCAAGAAAAAAAATAACAAACTTGGTATATTGATTGTATCTCAAAAAATCCTTCTCAGAAATGATCTATCATGTTCGAGATTTCATGGCTTTCAGGATAAATGACCAATGTGATGGACAGAATCACGACATAGTTTGTGATAATGTTCCCATATTGTGCACGAATGTGCATCTTGGGATGGAGAACAATGATGCATGAGGAAGCTTTCTTTTTAGTTGCATGAAAAAGCCATTTTCTATTTTTTGTGTGCAAAAACGGGGCATTTTGTGAAGCAACAACCATAGGGATAATTCAAAATGCTACCACTCTATTTTTCAAAAATACTATACCATCTTACATGGATAATGTCCCAACCGGGATATATCAAACCTTTCCTTCCATCTCTGGTGAAAAATACAAATGTATGCCCAATCGATAGGAAGCAGGTCCGGTTTGAACTACATGTACATGATCTAATGCTCATGACTTTTTGCAAAAATCATTTTTAGACTCAATGATGTTTCTTCAGACATCCAATGCAATTTTAGCAAGGCTCATTGATATGTCGTAAATGTATCTATAATTTTTGATGCTCCATGCTTGTTTAGTATCAACTTTATTATGTTTTGTCTACACTTTGAGGTATTTTTATACATTTTCTGGGACTAACCTATTAACAAGATGCCGCAGTGCCAGTTGCATGTTTTCTGCTGTTTTTGGTTTCAGAAAATCTAGTAAGAAAATATTCTCGAAATTGGACGAGACAAAAGCCAAAGTCAATATTTTACCAAAAGGAACATGGAGTCCAAAGGGCAGTCGAAGGGGGGCCACGAGGTGGCCACACCCTATGGGCGTGCGGCCCAGGGGGCGCGTGCCGCCACCAGGTGTGGGCCCCTCGGGCACCCACCGACCTTGCCCTTTCGCCTATAAAAGCACCCCGATGCAGAAACCCTAAGTATCCGATCAAATATCCACGAAACAGTCCGTAGCCGCCACCACCATCATCCCTAGATCGGGGGGATCTGAAACTCTTCCTGACACACTGCCAGAGGGGAGAGATCATCCCGGAGGCCTTCTTCATCACCATGCCAGCCTCCGGAGTGATGCGTGAGTAGTTCACTGATACGTCCAAAACGTATCTACTTTCCCGAACACTTTTGCTATTGTTTATCCTCTAAACTTGTGTGATTTGGATACAACTAACACAGACTAACACTGTTTTCAGCAGAATTACCTTCGTTTCTAGTTTTTGTGCAGAAAATCAACTATTAGGAAAAATCCCCGAAAATATGCCAAAAATCCTATTTCACTAGAAGAATCACGGAGCCAGAATACGAGACGGAGTGGAGGCCTGAGGGGCCCACACACCCTGCCACGCGGGTGGGCCGAGGCCACGCCTGGAGGGGGTGTGGCCGCCTTAGGCACCCCCTTGGCCTCCCTCTTCGCCTATAAGTTGCCTTCTGACCTAAAAACTCAGGGGGGTTCGACGTTTTTCCAGAAAGAGTTCCGCTGCGCCGCCACCACCAAAAACCGCGATTTGGAACCAGAAACTCCGTTCTGGCATCTTGTCGGGACGGGGAATTTGGAGAGGATCATCGCCATCATCATCAACAACGCCTCTCCATCAACCATCCATGTCCCCTCATCCATGAGTGAGTAATCCCCCGTTGTAGGCTATGGGGATGGTAGGGATTGGATGAGTTCTATCATGTAGTTGAATAATATTGTTAGGGCATGGTGCCTAGTATCACTATTAGTGCTATTTGACTTTGTTGGAACTTGTTGTGCTTAATGCTTGTCACTAGGGACCGAGTGCCATGATCTCGGATCTGAACTTATTATTGATTCATGATGATAGTATTGTTTGTGATCTTATCTACAAGTTGTGTACACATATCATTGTCCGGATCCAAAGGCCCCGAAGTGATAGGAATTGGGACAACTGGAGGGGATGGCTGTGATGTGAGGATCACATGTGTTCATGGAGTGTTAATGATTTGCTCCAGTGCTCTATTAAAAGGAGCACCTTAATTGCCAGTAGTTCCCTTGAGGCCCCGCTGCAACGGGCTGGCAGGACAAAAGATATTGTGCAAGTTCTCATTGCGAGCACGTATGACTATTTATGGAGCACATGCATATGATTGTTTAGTACTTGGATGCTTTATCTTATTTATATGTAATTGCCCAAGATCTTGAAGTTATATGTTTAGACTTATCCATGCAACGCCCGTCCATCCATCCCTATGCCTACCGCATCCATATCCTACTATTTGCTACTACTGTTACTGTTACTGTTACTTCTGTTTCACTGCTGCTGTTACTTTGCTATTGCTACTACAAAACTGTTGCTACTGATAAACTTTTGTGAGCAAGAACTATTTCCAGATGCAGCTGAATTGACAACTCAGTTGTTAAGGCTTGCAAGTATTCTTTGTCTCCACTTGTGTTGAATCAATAAATTGGGTAATACTACCCTCGAAGACTGTTGCGATTCCCTATACTTGTGGGTCATCAAGACTATTTTCTGGCACCATTGCCGGGGAGCATAGCTTTATTTGTAAGTTCACTTGGATCTACTATTGTTCACTGCTTTTCCTTTCATCATGGGGAAGTCTCGTGATGGAAAGTTTCCTATTTTACCATCCACTACAAGAAGAGGTATAGTCCTAAACACCTTTGCTTCTCTTGATTCACCGTATGTTATAAGTAAGCTTGTTACACCACCACCACATACACATGCTACACACACTGCTACTACTGCTGAATCATAAATTGCTTCTGATACTCATGATGTTACTTCTACTGTGCTTGATGCGAGTGGTTCATTAGGTCCTTTCCTAGATGCTACTATTGCTAGAACTATTTTGGGAAACACTGAAACTCCTAGTGAAGACATTGTTACACCTGTTAGCTCACCTGAGTCTAGAGAGAGATATGATATTAGTGATGGTTACATTGAAATGACTGATGATTTTATTGAAGAGTACCAAAACACACATGGTGCTAGTGCTATTAGGAGTATCCTTGAGAGACATACCATTATTCCTAAATTGTCCTCTAATCCTAAGTTTTCCACTTCTCCCATTGATATTAAAGATGAAGATTATGATTTTTCTCTTGATTTATCCTATATAGAAATTGTTGAGAAAGAACCTTTTTGTGGGGCCGAGAGTTAGAGTGTTGTGGCACATATGAATGAGCTTTCCACTATGAGTGCCTTATTATCTGATGATTTTAAGATGCGCAAGTACTTTGTTACAAAGATCTTACCTTTTTCACTAAAAGGAGAAGCTAAAGCTTGGTTTAAAAGATTACCGCATGGATCCATTGATAGCCCTGATTATTTGATTGCTTATTTCTTCCAGAAATATTTTCCTCCTAGTGCTAGATGATGTCTACGCACTTCTATTTTTGTAGACAGTTGTTGGGCCTCCAAGTGCAGAGGTTTGTAGAACAGCAGCAAGTTTCCCTTAAGTGGATTACCCAAGGTTTATCGAACTCAGGAAGGAAGTGGTCAAAGGTATTCCCTCTCAAGCAACCCTGCAATCAAGATACAAGAAGTCTCTTGTGTCCCCAACACACCCAATACACTTGCTAGGTGTATATGTGCACTAGTTCGGCAAAGAGATAGTGAAATACAAGTGGTAACGGTGCCAGAAAAGAGCTTCTGACTTGTTGTTGACGTGGAAGAGACTAAAAGAAAACTGAAATAAAGATGGAAGCAAGCAAACATGCAACATATCTAGATGCAAACGGTGTTTCAATGTTTAGAAACAAGGCCTAGGGATCATACTTTCACTAGTGAACACTCTCTCATATAAATATCTTCTCTTAATGATACTACTCTTAACTACTCTCCGGTTGGACACTCTAATCCATGGTAGGGCTATAACAGCACTCCTCAAAGTCCGCCTTTCCCAATCTAGATAACCCCACACTATCACCTTGAACGCTAGATGGTTCCAACAAACACCACAATTTCATAAAGACATCCAACTCCAAATATAAGTCATAACAAATATATATGTAGTCTAGCTTAAGTGCCACACACGGCGCGCATGCTGTCACTTTCACACACATGGGGAAAAGCATAGATCTATTAAAGCACGATGAGTATTTTTGTAGACTCTAGCCTAAGTGCCACCATGGTGTGCACGCTGTCACTTTCACACACATGGGGAGAGCCGGAGATCTAATGAAGCACTTGAGTAGCAAGGTAGATCTACTTGATTACAAAGCTCATGACCACAACAAGATCATGCATAGAGAGAGAGATGAACACATAGCTATCGGTAGAGCCCTTAGCCTCGAGGAAGAACTACTCCCTCCTCATCATGGGAATCAACAACGGTGATGGAGATCGATGGAGATGGTGGTGGAGATCAAAGGACATGGCTCCGAGGGCACTTCCCCGTCCTGGCAGGGTGCCGGAACAGAGACTTTCTGTCCCCCGAATCTCCCCTTCGGTGGTGGCGGCGCTGTGGAGGTTTTTATGGATTTTTGGTCGACTCTCTAGGGTTTCTGAGTCTGGGGATTCTTATAGGCGCAAGAGGCAAGGTCGATGGAGGTCCAGGGGGCCCACACCCCCTATGGGCGTGGCCTAGGGTGGCCCCTCGCCCACCTAGGGTGTGTCCACCCTGGTGTCCTCCTCCGTCTCGTCTTCGATTTTCTGTATTGCTCAGGAAAAAATATGAACTTTGGCTTTTGTCCCGTCCAATTCTGAGAATATTCATTTTTTAGCTTTCTGAAACCAAAAAAGCAGAAAACATGCAACCGACACTGTTGCATCTTGTTAATATGTTAGTTCCAGAAAGTGTATAAAAATATCTCAAAGTGTAGACAAAACATAGCAAAGTTGATACAAAACAAGCATGGAGCATAAAAAATTATAGATACGTTTACGACGTATCAAGCATCCCCAAGCTTAACTCCTGCTCGTCCTCGAGTAGGTAAGTGATAAAAAGAATAATTTTTGAGGTGACATGCACCATCAAAATCAAGATCAAACCACTTGGAAGCATTGCTAGATAGGATCAAAGTACTCTAAACATGAGCATGAAAGATGGAGTTCTAACAGTAAGACAAAGTAACTATGCATGCAACATGAAAGGTTACAAACAAAGATCATGAATAACATGCATTGAAAAACGTTTGTTTCTTTCACATACAGAAAACATAGCATAGTGGCATTCAAGTTGTCCCTCATGGAGTAGAAAATAGATGCATAGGACACCTTCAAAGTTCATAAGAGTGACTAGATACAAATAGTTCATGAGCAAGCAATATCAACAATATGAATCAACCAATAAGTTTTGGGACAATGTACATAGAACTAATAATGGCAACTATGCTCTCTTAATTGGTGCCTAAGGGTAGAAGGTGGAGACTCAATATAAAAGTGGAAGAAATGCCCTTCATAAAGGGAAGCAGGGATTTCAAGTCTCAAAAAGATCTTCCAAAAATTATGGCACTTGTTAGCTTTCATCCCTCATTGCCCCTAGCATAAGCATCTTGAAGTGATGAAGGTTAAAGTGAACAAATATGGAGTATATGCTTGACAAAGTATAAGTTGGCAATCTCATGTCCCTTGAATACGAGGGTCGCACCGCATGATACTCAACTTTAGTCACCTGTAAGTTCTTGTCATAGTAAGTACATGTGTATCATAGAGAACCGCCAACGTGGTACCCCTTGCACATGATACAAGAGCTATCCCATAATCAAAATGACAAGGCATGCAGACAATGAGCATCTCAGCAATCTTCTTATTTACCATGGGAAAATGGTGCTTTTTCTCTCTTTCCTCTTTTCAATATGTCTCTTTTTTTATAAGAAGAAAGCTTCATAGATGTCATTATGGTGATGCTGCAAGTTTCCACCATGATTAGGAATGGCTTAGGCTAGCGGCCCAGGCGTTTCTCTAACACACATACACAACTCCATGGACTTACAAGCTCCCCTTTTATTTCACATCGACGACATCCATAAACAAAAGAGCATGATATCAACTGTGTAAAATGTACAAGTGCAATGTTGAAAGCGTTCCCCATGACAACATGGTTCTGCTAATACCAACGTATAAGTGCAAGCACATACAACATAGATGACATAATGGTTCAAGTTTATTAGGGGCAAGAAAATAAAGTGTGCCATCAAGTTCGTGAGAGCTTTAATCACTAAGTTTTCACATAACAAAATACTTTTTAATTGGAAGATAGATGAAAACAAGAATATACTTGGAATGGTGTAACACACCACTCATAGGAATTTATAGTGGACACTTTGGAATAACTTGGTTTCTTGGGAGTTGGATGCATGAGTAGAGTTTATTCAGTACAAGTGGAGGCTAGCAAAAGACTGGGAGCAACCAACTAAGAGAGCAATAATGGTCATAATCATGCAGAGTGACAAAACATTACTAATCAAAGCATAAAGTGGTACCACAAGTCAAAAACTAAATGATCAAAGAGGCTAAGGTGACTGGTTCATATTCATATCATGGTGTGAGCATGTGCCAAGTCAACCCAAACAAAGCATCAAAGGAGAAAACCACAATACTATGCTTTTGTATGCTAAAACAACACATGATTCCTTCAAGGAACATTAAGCAATCTCAATTTTTCGGAACAAGTCATGCTACAGAAATAATCACTAAGCATAAGGTCAAAGCAACATCTAGCATAACATGATAAAGTCTAAGCCACAGTCAAAACAAGCTCCCTTTTGTACCACTATAAGCATGAAACTTCCTACTCTTTTCCAACACCAATCAACTTATTTGAAACAACTCACAAGGATAATAATCAATAAAGAGCAGTGAGCTTGTCTAAAAAAATCCACAAAGAGGAACTAAAAAGTTCTAAGCTGAAAGCACAATAAAACTAAGGCTAAACACAGTGCTAGCAAAAGTGAACACTCACACAACAATAAGAGTGAAAACTAGAGTGTTCTAGCCATTGAAACCAGAGTGTGTCTCTCTCCAAAAGAAGTGTGCTGGGATCAACAAACTTACTCAAGCAAACTAAGCAAACGAAAACCAAAAACGAAAACTAAAACTAAAGCGCTCCAAGAAAAACACAACAGTGCATGAAACAATAAAAACAAAGTGTCTAGAAAGACCTGAGATTTTTATTGATGAAGAAGGGGATGCCTTGGGTATCCCCAAGATTTGACGCTTGTACCTCTTGAATATTTCTTGGGGTGATACGGGGTGGCATCCTCAAGCTTGAGATTTTGTCCATTATTCATCTTATTACATCATTCTCTCTCTACACCTGAAAATTTTCCTTCATACAAAACTTCACACAATTTTCATTAGCAACATTAGTGTATTCAAAAGATAATAGACCTTTGGGTTTAGCTTTAGAACAGCAAAACTTTCACTAAAACACACAAGGTACTGTAGCAATTCCCTCAAAAAGTTCAATTTCCCAAAAATAACCCAAAAAGGAATCAATAAGAAGCAAATGCAACTAATGGCAAAAATCTGTCAAAATAGACCAGCAGGTAGAAACCGATTTTTTCGAAGACCTTATGTAGCTCAAATCGAAAAGTGTTGAACTAAATAAAGTTAGATAACATACTGGGGGATTTATTCACCAAATATCAGCTCAATCTGACTTACAGAGATTCCTCACGATTTTTTACGGTGGAGCACAAAAATCTGTTTCGGGACAGCAACTCCCCAAATCTTACTTCCCTCCCATTAGAGGTTATTATTGGCACAAAAAGCAAACAAAAAGGATAAGGAGAGGTTATTAAAGAAGTAATAACTTCCAATACTCAATAAAACTATTGGGTTATCTCCCAAGAAGTACTTTTCTTTAACGCCTTTAATTTAGGCATGATAGTTTGAGAAGATGCTCACATAAGAAATATGAATTGAAGTAAAAGGGAGCATCAAGAAGCAAATTCAAAACACATTTAAGTCTAACCCACTTCCTATGCATAGGAATATTATAAAGAAACAAGTCATGAAAACACAAAGCAACAAGCATAGGAAAGCAAAACAAGTGCAGCTTCAAAATTTTCAACATAAAGAGGGGAAACTTATTATTGTTGAGATACATAAAACCATGTTTCCCTCTCTCATAAAAACTTTCAGTAGCATCATGAATAAAATTAACAATATATCTATCACATAAAACATTCTTATCATGAGCCACATGCATATAATGATTATTACTCTCCACATAAGCATAGTCATTCTTATTAATTGTAGTGGGAGAAAATTCAAAAAAATAGCTTTCACTACTATTCTCATCACCATAATCATCAAATATAGGAGGCATATTGTAATCATAATTACTTTTCTCCTCAATAGTAGGTGGACTGAAAATATCATATTCATCATTGTAATCATCATAAATTGGAGGTTTTGTATCATCATAAGAAATAGAATAGCTATCTTCCAAAGCTGGGGAACTAAAAACATCATTTTCATGAAAACTAGCTTCCCCAAGCTTAGACGTTTCCATAGCATTGACAATAATAGTGTTCAAGAATTCATACTAATAACATTGCTATTAGCATGCAAATAAAGTTCCATAGGTTTTTTAATTTTCACTTCAAACTCTTCATGTCCTAACTCAAGATAAATGCTATAAAGCTCTCTAATTTTGTTGTTGTTTTCCATTAAGCCTAACTAGTGAAAACAAGAAACAAAAAGACAAAATTGCAGAATCTAAAGGAAATAACTTCGAGCACTCACACCGGAGGATGTGAGTATATTTTACCTTACCTCCCCGGCAAAGGCGCTAGAAAATAACTTTGATGGAGCTTGACATGGAGGAAAGGTAAAAGGCCCAAAACCTCCCCGACAACGACGCTAGAAAATAGCTTGATGTCTACGCACTTCTATTTTTGTAGTTAGTTGTTGGGCCTCCAAGTGCACAGTTTTATAGAACAGCAGCAAGTTTCCCTTATGTGGATTACCTAAGGTTTATCGAACTCAGGGAGGAAGAGGTCAAAGGTATTCCCTCTCAAGCAACCCTGCAATCAAGATACAAGAAGTCTCTTGTGTCCCCAACACACCCAATACACTTGTCAGGTGTATAGGTGCACTAGTTCGGTGAAGAGATAGTGAAATACAAGTGGTAACGGTGCCAGAAAAGAGCTTCTGACTTGTTGTTGACGTGGGAGAGACTAAAAGCAGACTGAAATAAAGATGGAAGCAAGCAAATATGCAATATATCTATAGGCAAATGGTGTCAATGTTTAGAAACAATACCTAGGGATCATACTTTCACTAGTGAACACTCTCTCATATAAATATCTTCTCCTAATGATACTACTCTTCACTACTCTCCGGTTGGACACTCTAATCCATGGTAGGTCTATAACAACACTCCTCAAAGTCCGCCTTTCCCAATCTAGATAGCCCCACACTGTCACCTTGAGCACTAGATGGTTCCAACGAACACCACAATTTCATAAAGACATCAAACTCCAAATATAACTCATAACAAATATATATGTAGTCTAGCTTAAGTGTCACACACGGCGCGCACGCTGTCACTTTCACACGCGTGGGGAAAAGCATAGATCTATTAAAGCATGATGAGTATTTATGTAGACTCTAGCCTAAGTGCCACCATGGCATGCACGTTGTCACTTTCACACACATGGGGAGAGCCGGAGATCTAATGAAGCACTTGAGTAGCAAGGTAGATCTACTTGATTACAAAGCTGATGACCACAACAAGATCATGCATATAGAGAGAGATGAACACATAGCTGTCGGTAGAGACTTTAGCCTCGAGGAAGAACTACTCCCTCCTCATCATGGGAATCAACAATAGTGATGGAGATGGTGATGGAGATCGATGGAGATGGTGGTGGATATCGAAGGAGATGGCTCCGGGGGCACTTCCCCGTCCTGGCAGGGTGTCGGAACAGAGACTTTCTATCCCCTGAATCGGCGGCGGTGCTATGGAGGTTTTGGTGGCTTTTTGGTCGACTCCCTAGGGTTTCCGATTCGGGGGCTTCTTATAAGCGCAGGAGGCAAGGTCGGTGGAGGTCCAGGAGGCCCACACCCCCTATGGGCGCAGCCTAGGGTGCGCCCGTGCCCACCTAGGGTGTGGCCACCCTGGTGTCCTCCTCCGTCTTATCTTCGATTTTTCGTATCGCTTAGGGAAAAATATGAACTTTGGCTTTTCTCCCGTCCAATTCCGAGAATATTCATTTTTTAGCTTTCTGAAACCAAAAACAGCAGAAAACAGACAACTGGCACTATGGCATCTTGGCAATAGGTTAGTTCCAGAAAGTGTATAAAAATACCTCAAAGTGTAGACAAAACATAGCAAAGTTGATACAAAAAAAAGCATGGAGCATCAAAAATTATAGATACATTTACGACGTATCACTAGACATGCTGCTTTGTAGAATTTTTTGATTTTAAACAGGGAGAAGAAGAGAAATTGCCTGAGACATGGACAAGGTTATGTGCCTTGATTCATGCACATCCTGGATGTCCATTACCTAAAAATGAGCTTCTTGATATTTATTATAATGGACTAACTGATGATTCTAGGACATACCTAGATAGTTTTGCTGATTGTGTTTTCAGGAAAAGAACTCCTACAGATGCTGAAGAATTAATGGCTACAATAAGCAAGAATTATGACGATTGGACTTCAACTGAGCTAAATACACCTGAGCCTATTATTCCTGAACCAGTTGTGCCTGAACCAGTTCCAACGCCAACACCAAGGAAGAGGGGAGTGATTGCATTAAATGATGAAGTGATGAAGTAAGCTAAGAAATGTCTTAAGGAGAAAGGTATTAGAGCTGAAGATGTGAAGAATCTACCTCATATAGAAGAATTATGTAAGCCAATTCCCCACTCATCTACTATTGAGGTACACTCTCTCCACTTTAATGAAGGTGATATTCCCTATGGTAAACCTCCTGACCAATGCTTAGATGAACTTGACACCTTTATTGTTAAACAAGGTAATTTTAATAAACAAGTTCAGAATCATTTATTGGAAAACTCTAGAGCTATTAATGAGTTGAAAGATATTGTGGAAAGAATTGCTAATGATGTTAAGATGCTTTGTAAACACTATCAAATGGTTCAAACTCAAATTCATCAAGTTGCTAAGGTACAAAAGGATATGCTAGTTAATGCCTTAGGAGATAAACATGCTTATGGAATTAGAACTAGGAGTGGTATAGCCACTCAAGATCCTTTATAACCTGAAGGCCACCCTAAAAGAATTGAGCAGGATTTTTAACAAGGTGAAAGTAGTGGTAGCCCTCGTAAGAGAAAGAAAAAGAAACATAAAATAGTTGAGGAACCCTCTGAACCTGCTGTAGATCCTAATAGTATATCTGTCTCTGATGCTGAAACTAAAAGTGGTGATAAAAATGATGGTCCTGATATGGAGGAAGTTGAGGAAGAACCTGCTAGGTACACTAAGGAATATTTTATTGCTAATAAACCTGATAGAGAAAGAGAACCTTGGGTGTAGAAACTTATGCCTTTTCCTAATAAGAAACACAAGTCAAAGGAAGAAGAACATTATAACAAGTTTTGTGAGTGGACGAAACCTTTACTTTTGCAAATTCCTTTGACTGAAGCTATTAAGTTGCCTCCTTAGTCAAAGTATATGAAGGATATTATCTCTAATAAAAGGAAGATTCCTAACAAGGACATTTCTACTTTGCTTGCTAATTATTCCTTCAATGGTAAGGTTCCAAAGAAACTTGGTGATCCAGGTATACCAACTATTCCTTGCTCTATTAAGAATAATTATGTTAGAACTGCTTTATGTGATTTGGGAGCTGGAGTTAGTGTTATGCATGTTTCTCTCTACAAGAGACTCCTGCTAGAAAAGTTGATACCAATTGATATATCTTTGCAAATGGCTAATAAGTCTACTACTATTCCTGTTGGTATATGTGAAGATGTTCTTGTTCAAGTGGATCATAATTGCTTGGTTCTAACTGATTTTGTTGTGCTTGAGATGCCTGAAGATGATAATATGTCCATTATTCTCGGGAGACCTTTTCTTAATACTGCAGGTGCTGTCATCAATTGTAATCAAGGAAAAGTAAGTTTTAATATTAATGACAAAGAGCATACTGTCTATTTCCCCAAGAAGATTGATAAGAGCTATTGCCTGAATTCCATTGAAAATATTGAGAGTATCAAAGTTGGAGAAATATATTGTCCCATTCCACAAGAAAATTCTGAAACTATTATGATTGGGACCACTGCTATCAAGTTTGAGGTAACATAATCACTTGATGGAATGCAACGTTTTGTCTCATTTGAAATTGTTTTGGTAACAATACTTGATCAACCTTGTTAACAAAGGGATTTTAATGAGCAAAGCAATGTTTTCACAGTGGTTATACTTGCTCACTTTTATTTTTCTCCTTCCTAGTCTTTGCCCTTCTTCTTGTTAGTTTTAGTTTTGCTAGTTGTTTGCTTTTTGGAGTGTCTTAGAGCTTCTGTAGTTTTGGTTTTGGTTTGCTTTTTCTTCTTCTAAAATATCTTTTTCTGCGAGAATCAATTTTCATACCCTGAAAGTTGGCCAAAAATAAAGTTTCCTGGAAAATTCTAGAAATTTCATATTAAATTTTTCCTTGAAAAAGGGGTAGAGGGACACCTGGAGTGGCCCAGGGGGACCCACCAGTCCAGCACACCCCCTGGTGGCGCGGCTAGCCCCAGGGCGCGCCTGGCCTGGGTGGGGCCCACCTGTGGCCCTCCAAGTTGCCTCCTTCCATCCACTTCTTTCTCTCTCTCCCGAAAAACACCAGAAAATTTTCTCAAGCTCGAGTTCGTGTTGTTCTTTCTCCTGATTTTCGATCTCCCTTCTCAACCCATCTTTGCTTCTGATTTTTGGAGGGATTGCTCCTGGGCATGTGCCTCCCCCGCTTGTCCAATTAGATTTTTGATTGGTAGATTGTATCTTGGGTATTTTGCTACTATAGGTGTCAGGTTGTGTGAGCTTGCATGCTTGTTATATGCTTAGAGATTTCATTTTGATGCATGTTTAGCCCTCTAGCAAGTTCCTATAGTAGTTCCTCATCATTTATCAACATGGAAATCACTTGGTTTGATTTTTGTCTAAAAATTTCAGAAAGGAAGATGAGTACATACCCACTGAATAAATATGATTTGACGGTACATGAGCCAATGAAGTTCCATCACGAGGAAGAAGTTTTCCCTTCCATATATCCATGCCCTGATTTTATGAAAGCCACGGGGATCTACCAGGATTTCCAAACTATGATTACCAATGCAAGGTTGGGGCAGTTTGTTGAAGAGCAACCATTTCAATATGTTAAGCTAACCATGGATGTGGTGCAGGACTTCCATTTTATTTGGTCCCCGTCTAACCCCATGGTCCATTATAAAATCTACAATATAGCTGTCAACCTGCCTTTTGCTGATTTCTGTGCAACTATTAGAGTGCCACATTGGGGATATTGTGAGAAGATCAAGGAGAGGCCTAAGCCACTTATGGATTTATATGCTTAAATTTGCCAAGGTTGCGACTTCTCAAAGGAAAGTGGTAAAATTCGGAACATTCATTTCCCATCCATTAGATATTTTGCCTATTTCATTACCAAGTGTGTTCTTGCTAGAAAGACTTCTAAAAAGTTATCTTCATTTGATCTAGATTTTATCTCTACTGCTTTGAATAGGGATAGATCTTTTAACTAGGGTGCTTTGATAGCTTACCATCTTACCACCAACCGCGAGAGGGGTGGAATTTGTGCAGGCCTCGTTGCCTCTCGGTTGCTAGATTTTCATGGTTTAGAGCCTCACCATTCAGATTATTGGTTCCCCATAGAGAGACTTGATCTCAATTCCATGGTTCAGCATAATTTTGTTTATTCTTGGGCTTTTGCGGGAGATTTACTGTATGAGATATCATTTGTCAAGCGTGGTTGGAGAGGGGGTAGGATGGAGAAAGTAGTCTATTTGCCTCCACCTGCTTTGTTTAATTTTGATAATAGGCAAGGATGGTCACTCACGGAGGAAGAGTTTGACACATACGTGACGGATCTCTCCCAGCAAGAGGGGAATGTTGGAGAGGATGCCGAAGATGATTCGGTTTAGCCCTCCAACGTGGGGAGTCTTCAAACCAGTAGCCCTCCCATGATTGGAGCGTGTCTTCTTCTTCATTGCAAGGGCCTGATTATGATCATTCCTATGATGACCCACCAGCTTGGGGTTACTACCTGCACTATTGAGCACCACTTAGGCCAAAAGCATAAGCTTGGGGGGGGGGGGGGTACACCGACATCACACTCATCTATACATCATGTTTCGTCGGTTCTTTGTATATCCATGTTTCGCTTTCTTTTTGGTTTTTGTTTCTGCCTTCCTAAAACACAAAAAGACTAAAAATATTTTCGTTGCTTATCTTTGTTTGTTTCTTTGCTTTTTTATCTTTGGTTTGTCTTAAAATAAAAATCCAAAAAGATTTTGCTTTGTTTGTTTTTTTCTTTGTGTGTTTGCTTTAAAAAATCAAAAACACCAAAAATATATGTTGTCCTTCTTTGGTTTTGTGAATTCTTGGCAGGGTTCAGCAATCCTCAGTGGAGTTTGGTTTCATGTTATTTATTCAAGCCACACAAGTGAAGAGCAATAATGAAGATTAATGACAACTTGAGGTGTGGTAAGAGGCTGGTAATGAACTCTTTGTTTTCATTTTTTGTACATATACTCATCATTGTGGGCGTGCTTAGTCTGTTCATGTAGGGTGTATGTTTTTAATGGATGCTTAGTAGTTCTTGCTTTCTTATGATTAGTTCTAGCTTGGTAATAGTTTGTAGCATGTCATATGAATGCTTGACTTGTTCTATTCATCACTTGGTATGGCATTATGGTATCCTCCTCTGAATGTTTCATTTGAATCGACTTGGCACATGCTCACGCATGCATATGACTGAACAATAGTCAGTAAGCCTCGATGATTTATTTTGCCTTAGAGTTCTTGTATCACTTTCATGCCATAATTAGTCCTGTTTTGTTGCAAGCATGATTATGACAATTATTGCTCTCTAGTTTATTGCTCCCTCTCTTTTGCTAGCCTTCACTTGCACTGAGTATGAGCTCTACTCGTGTTTCTAACTCCCCAAAAACAATATTGCCAAAGTGTCCACCATACCTACCTACTAGCATCATTTGCTATTCCGTGCATATTCATTATGCCTTTTTTTCTTCCAAATAAAATGTTTGCTTGTTTTGGGAAAACTAGTTAGTAAATCTCTCACTAACTTGATGGCACACTTTATTTCTTGCACTTAATAAACCTGAACCATTGTGACTGTCCATGAAAGTTATATGCTTGCAAATTATAGGCTGGGAGTTAGCAGAACCGTGCTGTCACGAGGAACGCTTTCAACATTGCACCTGTACTTTGTACCCGGTTGATATCATGCTCTTTTGTTTATGGATGTCGTCGGTGTGAAATAAAAGGGGAGTTTGTAAGTTCATGGAGTTATATATATATGTTAGAGAAACGCCTGGGCCGCTAGCTTAAGCCATGCCTAATCATGGTGGAAACTTGCAGCATAACCATAATGAGCAATCTGTGAAGCATCCTCAATAAAAACCTATGCAAATAGCAAATAAAAAGATCACCGAGATGCTCATTGTCTGCTTGCCTTGTCATTTTGATTATGGGATATCTCATGTATCATGTTCAAGGGTACCCCGTTGGAGGTTCTCTATGGTACACATGTATTTACTATGACAAGAACTTACCGGTAACTAAAGTTGAGTATCATGAGGAGCGGCCCTCGTATTCAAGGGACATGAGATTTTTAGTTTATGGTCTGTCAAGCATATAACTCATATTGGACCTCACTTTCACCATTAACCATATAAAGATGCTTATGATAGGGGCAATGAGAGCTCAAAGCTAATGAGTACCATACTTTCATCATTTGGAAGCCTTTCAAACTTTTCAAAACCTTTTCACTTCCTTGTTGAGTCACCACTTATTCTATGAGTACCTTCTTGAGAGCATAGTTGTCATTCTTAGTGTAATGTGCTTGTCTCAAAACTTGGTTAATTGTGTCATGACTTTGATGCTTGTATCTCTGATATCTTTGCTTCTAGTCTTCACTTGAACTTCAGAGGTGCCTTGGCATTCATGTTTTGCTCCACCATCAAAGGCAAGTGAGATACCACTCTATCATAACTTCTTATGAGCATTGCAATGTTGCGTATGTTTATGTTTTATGCTACTTATTATTATTGAGTTGGTTTCTCTTCATAGCTTGCAATGACTATTGAGTAGACTTAGTTGCATACTCCTTATTATGAATTGTCTAAGTATCTACTCCTGTGCTGAGAATATATACATCATATGAAGCAAATGTGTTCGTGAAAGTTCTTTTATCGCAATCAGTATTTCAACTGAATTGCTTGAGGACAAGTAATAAGCTAAGATTGGGGGGAGTTGATACGTCGAAAACGTATGTACTTTACCGAATACTTTTGCTATTGTTTCTCCTCTAAACTTGTGTGATTTGGATACAACTAACACAGACTGGCACTGTTTTTAGAAGAATTACCTTGGTGTCTAGTTTTGTGCAGAAAATCAACTATCAGGAAAAATCCCGGAAAATATGCAAAAAATCCTATTTCACCAAAAGAATCACAGAGCCAGAATACGAGACGGAATGGAGGCCTGAGGGGCCCACACCCCCTGCCGCGTGGGTGGGCCCAGGCCGCGCCTGGAGGGGGTGTGGCTGCCTTAGGCACCCCCTCCGCCTCCCTCTTCGCCTATAAGTTGCCTTATGACCTAAAAACTCAGGGGGGTCGACGTTTTTTCAGAAAGAGTTCCGCTGCGCCGCCACCACCAGAAACCGCAACTCGGAATCAGAAACTCCGTTCCGGCACCCTGCCAGGACGGGGAATTTGGAGAGGATCATCGCCATCATCATCAACAACGCCTCTCCATCAACCATCCATGTTCTTCTCATCCATGAGTGACTAATCCCCCGCTGTAGGCTAGGGGGATGGTAGGGATTGGATGAGTTCTATCATGTAATCGAATAAGATTGTTAGGGCATGGTGCCTAGTATCTCTATTAGTGCTATTTGAGTTTGTTGCAACTTGTTGTGCTTAATGCTTGTCACTAGGGCCCGAGTGCCATGATCTCAGATCTGAACTTATTATTGATTCATGATGATAGTATTGTTTGTGATCTTATCTGCAAGTTGTGTACACATATCATTGTCCGGATCCAAAGGCCCCGAAGTGACAGAAATTGGGACAACCGGAGGGGATGGCTGTGATGTGAGGATCACATGTGCTCACGGAGTGTCAATGTAACATCCCAAAAATATGAAACAATGATCATCAAACTCTAATCACTAAAATTAGGGTTAACAAAAACTTTGATTAATTTAAATCATATGAATGCATGTGTGAATGTGATGATTTGATAAATGCATGAATGAACTTGTGTGATTAACCTAAATAACAAGAAATGGTTTAAAGGTGAATATAACATCATATAAAACAATTCCATGCAGAAACAAATCAAGATAAAATAAAAAACAAATCAAATAAAGCAAATGGTCATTTTTGCCAATCATGCTCACTAGGTCACTTTGAGTGTTTCTAGTCCAAGATTTCAAACAGAAACTTTCCCAATTCTTTTCACCCCTTTCAAGACCAAGTAAAAGTGAAGAATTGAATCTTGCAGAAACATTTGGCAACCTCATTCAAATCACAATTCAAAATTGAATCTTTAACATATGTGAAGATCACACATTTTCAAAACCCAACCAAATCAGTGCCCCTTGACTAATCCAACTAACCAGATACTCCCTAGCATGTGCCTAGCAAACCCACCAAGTTTGTATCCAAAATTAAAATTTAAAACTCTTTCGGCCATTTCATCAAACACCTTGTTAGCAACAAACAACAAAACATCAAACACTATAGTGTGCAGTAATTTTGGCCAACCTTGTTCCCTCTCTAGCTCTCACTACACTCCTAGTAGATGAACTAGCCAAATTAACAAGCCTTAGCACCACTGTGAGCTTGGCATAGCCATTAATGGTGAGCAGACCGAGCCCCACCTTGCCACCCGAAGGTGGACAGCAAGCTAGAGGAAGAACTAGTTGCGCCAACCTTGTCTGGCATGCTGCGAGTGCCTCACCGCCCCCTCTAGACCAGCCCTAGCTCGAAGACAGAGACAGGAACCACCGGAAACGCCGTGCCCGCGCCGCTGTCGACCATGCCGACGCGCACCATCGTGCACGCGCCGTTCCCACTCAACCCAACCACCTCGAGCCCTTGCCGCCCGCCAGCACAAACCCACCGTCCTAGGAGACCACTAGACATGCTTGTTTCCTCGACTGTACCACGTAGCCGCCGCACGCCACGAAGTTCGCCGTCGATACCGCGCAGAGCACCGCACGTTCCAGACCAAACCCCACCGCCCTACGCCTTGCCTTTAAACTAGCAACGATCGCCAGGAAACCGCGCACCATCCCCTAGCCTCAGCCATGCCGATAGCCGCTTGTACCGTCGCCCCTGACGACCTCAGCCCACGCCGTGCTGCCCCTCTTGCTCGCCTATAAAAGGATACCTCCCCATCTCGATTCCTCCACACCATATCACTCCCCACCTCGCACTGATTCGTCCCACTTCTTCCCGGAGCAAGGCGGGCTCTCTCTCGCCAGAATTTGGCTAGAGCCCACCGCTGCTGGAGGAGAAGGGAGCCGTCGATTGAAGCCGCCCCAGGAGGAGCCGCCAGTACCAGGAGGATCGCCGTCGTCGACTTCGTCATTTGCCCATATCGCCGACCATCGCCGGAGCCCCGGTGAGCCGCCCTAGACCCCCACTGGCCGCGTTAGGGTTAGTTCCTCGCCAGAGTAGCCCGTCGTCAACGACGACCCTCAGCCGTTAGATTAGAACTAGATCGTAAGGCTCAGATTCATAGATACCGTTTCATTTAGTTAGTTCCGCTGACTTGTGGATCCCAAATGTCAGTAGCCCGTGCACGCGATGTGCGTAGTGGGCCGGCCCAGTAACTCTCCCGCGCAACCCAGTTAGTTTAAATTTAGATTTTTCATTTAAACTCAAACCCTAGTTCTGTCTGTTGATTAAAAAATCAATTCAGGAAGTTTTGCTAAACCAAATAGCATGAAACCAATTTTGTTAGAAAGGTACTAGAAATCTTAAATCCAAGCCTGTTGGATTCAAACCATTTAGATTTGTAGATCACCAATGGTAAAAATAACAAGGCAGAAGCTTTTCTGCATTCAAACATTTTTCAAAATTCAACCATAAGAGCTTTTGAGTTGATTCCAACTCTCAAAAATCACATTTGACCATACCTTTCAGAATATATAAAAATATATAGGTTTACTTACAGACATAATGTTCAAGTAATAAAAGAATGCCCCGTAGGCATTTCTAGTCATTTTAATTAAATAAAATAAAAAGGTTAAACCTTATTAAATTGTGACACCACTTTAAATCACATTCCCATGTACTGAAATATGTGGTGATGACATGTGTCAACATGATCCCATGTTTGAGTTGGAGAATATTAAATCTTAAGTAGTTTTTCAACGAGTAGAAATTACTTTTCTCAAATAAAATAAATGAGACAAGTGTTTAAAGTCTTGTAATGTTAGTGATGATGATAGATCACCTAGTGTGAACCTTTGTGTGATTTTTAGCAATAGTTAAGTATTGTTTGGTGATTGTGTACCTCGTATTTATTTATAGACGCTAGTACCGACCAAGGATACGAGGAGGAAGGAGGATACTACGAGGAAGAAGCCGAGGAGAACTTCAACCACTGCTCTGCACAAGGCAATCCAATACTTGCAAACCTATACTTGCAACCTTGCAAGCTAACACTTGCAAGATACCCTACTTATGCAAGCTAACACTTGCAATTTAGGAAGCTATTAACTTAGCAAGCTTACACCATGTGATGCCCAATCCTAGTTTTATTGCAAGCGTAATATTTTATTTTCTTTATTAAAAGCTTTCTAGCAAAAGTTTACCTAGTGATTTGTACATTCTAGAAATATAATTGAAGGTAGCATAAAGAACATAAAACTTGGCCTAAGTTAGATAATCTTGATGTCATCCTAAGGCATGAGATGGAACTTAGTTAATACCCACTTGTTTAGTACCCCTCATTAGTATTTACCCCCACTTGTAGATGCTAGTTCTAAGCATAAAACTTGATCAACTTTAGATGGGAATACTTGGTGAAAATGGTTATGAAAACCTTAGAATGATGGGTCATTCTACTGAAATGTTTTGACATGTGTTCTTGAACACCAGATGATTTTGATGATGAAAATGTTGAGGCATGAGCCTTAGCCCTTTATAAAATTGATGGTTGTCTGGATGCGATACCATTCCAATTTTACCGTACAACCACAATACCTGAAAATTGGGTAGGGCTTGACTAGAAATTTATATACCTTAGTATGGGTTCCCTTGCGGCCAAGGTCTGAGCTGAGGCTACCTTGTGAAGATTGTCCACCTGTGTAGTACCCAAGATGACAGATGGTCATGGTTGGGAGGCCAAACTCACAGGAGAGGTGCCTATACTAGGGCGTGTAATTGAAAGGTTAGGATTGATTATCCGCATACTGAGTATGGTGAATTCAGGATTGTTCCTGACGGATGTATCGAATGTTGTGGTGAAAGTGTACAATCTCTGCAGAGTGTCAAACTATTCGAATAGCCGCGTCCGCGGTTATGGACAGTTGGAGTGGCCATACTGTTCCCCCGTGAGATGTTTTCAAAAACAACTTGTGAAATGATTTGTGACTTTGACTTGACCACAACAGAGTTGTGATATGAAATTCAAGTTCCCACTTAGGTGTTATAAAATTTTCAGCTAGTTTTCTTTGCTTTTGAACTTAGTAGAGTAAATCTGGCTTTTTGCAAAACAACCCTAGAGCTTAGTATATCCTACTACAAAAAACCCCTTAACTTCTTAGTATTAGTTTGCGAGTACTTAAAGAGTACTCATGGATTTATCCCTGGCTATTCCCGTGGATAGAATATGAAGAGGAGTATCAGGATGATGGACCACAGGAAGGTTACAACAACTAGGATCATCTCCCATCGTCAGCATTGCCTATGACCTTGAAGATGGAGCTTCGCCTACGCTATCGTTACTATTATGTTATTCCGCTGCTTGAGTTGTATTAAGAACTGGATCATGAGATCCTTATTTGTGTAAGACCTTATGTATGGTTTATAATGGATGATGTACTGTGATATCCAAATCTTTTATGTCTCGCAAAAATGGTAATCCTAGGATTGCGATGTATGGCATAACATGCATCTGGGATTAAAAATCTGAATGATGACAGTTAATGCTTTGCTCCGGTGCTCTATTAAAAGGAGCACCTTAATTGCCAGTAGTTCCCTTGAGGCCCCGCTGCAACGGGCCAGCAGGACAAAAGATGTTGTGCAAGTTCTCATTGCGAGCATGTATGACTATTTATGGAGCACATGCTTAGGATTGTTTGGTACTTGGATGCTTTATCTTATTTATCTGTAATTTCCCTAGATCTTGAAGTTACATGTTTAGACTCGTCCGTGCAACTCCCGTCCATCCATCCCTATGCCTACCGCACTCATATCCTACTGTTTGCTACTACTGTTACTATTGCTTATGTTCCACTGCTGCTGTTAATTTGCTATTGCTACTACAAAACGGTTGCTACTGATAAACTTCTATGAGCAAGAACTATTTCCAGGTGCAGCTGAATTGACAAATCAGTTGTTAAGTCTTGCAAGTATTCTTTGTCTCCCCTTGTGTCGAATCAATAAATTGGGTAATACTACCCTCGAAGACTGTTGCAATCCCCTATACTTCTGGGTCATCATTCACCCTTGGACTATGGGTCCATAAAGTAGCTAGATGGTTATTTATCCTCCTTTATGCTATCATGTTTAGATCTTGCGAGCTCCGTTCATGATCAAGATCATCTATTTGTAATCATACTTGTTGTTTTTGCGGGGATCCGATGGATATTGAGATACTATGTCAGATTGATTATTGATTCAATGATGTCTGTGTTATTTGTGATCTTGCATGCTCTTCGTTGTTAGTAGCTATCTTGGCCAAGTAGATGCTTGCAACTCCAAGAGGGAGTATTTATGCTCGATAGTAGGTTCATGCCACTAGTAATCTGGGGAAGTGACAGAAATCTCTAAGGTTGTAGATGTGTTGTTGCTACTAGGGAGAAAACAACAATTATTTTATTCATGGAACAATTGTATTGTTTACTTTACACACATTGCTTAATGCAATTATCTGTTGCTTGCAACTTAATACTGGATGGGGTTTGGATGATAACCTGAAGGTGGATTATTAGTCATAGATGCAGTTGGATTACGGTCTATGTATTATGTTGTAATGCCCAATCAAATCTCATAGGAGTCAAGATGTCTAGTATATGCATTGTTATGCTTTCTCAATTTGTCAATTGCCCCGCTATAATTTGTTCACCCAACATGCTATCTACCTTAAGTAGAACACCTCTAGTGAACTATAGACCATGGTCCAATCTTTATCATTGATACATCATCTACTTTTACCATTTAATTTCTACAAGAAACTACTATCTTCCACACTATACGTTTAATCCTTTGTTTTTAGCAAACCGGTGAGATTGACAACCTCACTGTAAGTTGGGGTAAAGTTTTTAGTTTATGTTGTGCAGGTTCCAAGTTGTTAGCAACACCTTGGAGTTGTTTCCTTACTCATACTGGTTCGATAACCTTGGTTCCATAAATGAGGGAAAACTTACTACTATGCTCATCATACCTTTCTCTTGGGGTTTCCCAACGAGGCTCTATAGTTAACTGAGCCGCATCAAGACGTTTTCTGGCGCCGTTGCCGGGGAGTTAAGAACAACTTCAATCTCTTCCTCCTCATCAGTCACCTTTTAGGGAGAAAGAAGATTCTTGCAAGGGGAGTCTCTCACAACCATTCTCTTTACTTTGTTTTTGTTTTACTTAGTTTCTTTTGCTTTGTTTTGCTTGTCTCTTTCTTTCAAAAATACAAAAAAATTAGTTTCATTTGGTTTGCCTTTTCTTATCAAAAACACAAAAAATATTAATTCTTCCTATAGTTGTCACCATAGCTCACCATGTTGATCGCTAAGTTCACCCTGAAAGACCTTTCAATAGGTAGTCGCTCTATAATTGGGAAAGATAATATTGAAGAGTTCTTTAATCATGTTAGCAAGAATGAGGATATTGAGGATAGATCCTTAGTAGAACTTGCTCCAAATTATGAAACTGTTGCAACTTCTTTAGTTCACATGTTGGAGGCTAGGTTTGTTAACCTTAACCCCATGATGCAAGTAATGTTTCTTAAGCTTAAAGATATTAAGGATACTAAAAAGAGAGATTTTATCCTAGAAACTTGGCTAAAAGAATTTAATGATGTTGCTAAAGAAGCTAAAAAGGTATTTGATCGTTTTAATATGATAGGATCATGTGTAGATGTTATGGGCACTTTAGAAAAGTTGGACAAATCCAATGGAGAGGAAATTAAAATACCCATACCTTTTAAATTTGTAGGAATGCATGAAGCCTTAGAAAATAATTTTGATTGGATTGTCCCTGAAAACCCTTTTGATGAAAATAGTGAACCTAAGTGTATTGAGAGAGGATCCTCTAAAACTTATTTGTATGATATACCTTGCCTCGTTGAATTATGGTATTGATGTTAATGCTTCTTTATTTGAAAATACTTGATTTTTGCTTCCTGTGCCTAACTTAAAGGCGTTAAAGAAAAGTACTAATTGGGAGATAACCCAAATTTCGTTAGGTTTTTATTTTATTGAGTCTTGGAAGTTATTACTTTTGTAATAACCTATCCTTATACTTTTATGTGGTTTTTGTGCCAAGAATAACCTCTAATGAGAGAGAAGTAAGATTTGGGGAAGTTGCTGTCCCAAAACAGATTTTTGTGCTTCAGCATAAAATTCGTGATATCTGTATGTTGGATTGAGCTGTAATTTTCTGAGCTTATGACCCAGGCTGTTATTTTCATTTGCCTCTTAATCGGTTTCTTTTTGAGTTCTCCTTGATCAATTGAGCTTTTTAAAGGAATTTCTACAGTATCTTGTGTTCTAATGAAAGTTTTACTTGTGTTGAAACTAAACCCAAAGGCCTATTATCTTGAATACACTAATGTTGCTAATGAAGATTGTGTGAAGTTTTGTATATATGAAGGAAATTTTGAAGTGTAGGGGAAGAATGATGTGATGAGATGAAGAATGGACAAAATCTCAAGCTTGGGGATGCCACCCCGTGTCACCCCAAGAAATATTCAAGAGATACAAGCGTTAAAGCTTGGGGATGCCCAAGGCATCCCCTTCTTCATCAATAAAAATCTCAGCTCTCTTTCTAGACACTTCATTTTTATTGTTTCATGCACTATTGTGTTATTCTTGGAGCGTCTTAGTTTTCGTTTTTATTTTTCGTTTGTTTGATTTGCTGAATAAATTAGTTCGACCCCCGCATTCGCTCTTTTGTTTCAAATAAGTTGATTGGTGTTGGAAAAGAGTAGAGAATTTCATGCTTATAGTGGTACAAAATGAAGCTTGTTTTGACGGTGGCTTAGACTTTACCATGTCATGCTAGATGTTGCTTTGACCTTATGCTTAGTGATTATTGTTGTAGTATGACTTGTCCAAAAAATTGAGATTGCTTAATGTGCCTTGAAAGAATCATGCATTGTTTTAGCGTACAAAAGCATAATATTGTGGTATTCTCCTTTGATGCTTTATTTGGGTTGACTTGGCACATGCTTACACCATGTTATGACTATGAACCAGTCACCTTAGCCTCTATTATCATTTATTTTTTGACTTGTGATATCACTTCATGCTTTGATTGATAATGTTCCGTCGCTCTGCATGATTATGGCCATTATTGCTCCCTTAGTTGGTCGCTCCCAGTCTTTTGCTAGCCTCCATTTGTATTGATTAAGCTCTACTCATGCATCCAACTCCCAAGAAACCAAGTTATTCCAAAGAGTACACTATAAATTCCTATGCATGGTGTGTTACACCATTCCAAGTATATTCATGTTTTTATCTACCTTCCAAATTAAACTTGTTATGAGAAAATTAGTGATTAAAGCTCTCACAAACTTGATGGCACACTTACTTTTTGCACCTAATAAGCTTGAACCATTGTGTCATCTATGTTGTATATGTTTTCACTTATAAGTTGGGAATTAGCAGAACCATGCTGTCATGGGGAACACTTTCAACACCTGTACATATTATCCAGTTGATATCATGATCTTTTGTTTATGGATGTCGGCGGTGTGAAATAAAAGGGGAGCTTGTAAGTGTATTGTATATGTGTTACAGAAACACCTGGGCGGCTGGCCTAAGCCATGCCTAATCATGGTGGAAACTTGCAGCATAACCATAGTGAACAATCCATGAAGCATCTTCAGAAAAAAATATATAGAAAAAGAAAATAAAAAAGAGAAGATAAAAAAGCACCATACCCATGGTAAATAAGAAGATTGCTGAGATTCTCATTGTCTATTGCCTTGGAATTTTGATATGGAATAGCTCCTATGTCATGAGGCAAGGGATACCCCGTTGGCGGTTCTCTATGATACACATATACTTACAATGACAAGAACTTGCTTGTGACTAAAGTTGAGTAGCATGAGGAACAACCCTCGTACTCAAGGGACATGAGATTACCAACTTATGATTTGTCAAGCATATACTCCATATTTGTTTCACTTTAACCTTAATCACTTCAAGATGCTTATGATAGGGGCAATGAGAGCTGAAAGCTAATAAGTACCATAATTTTTGGAAGCTCTTTATGAAACTTGAAATCCCTACTTCCCTTTATGAAGGGCCTTTTTCTTACTTTATGTTGAGTCTCCACCTTCTTTTTTTATGCACCAATTAAGAGAGCATAATTGTCATTCTTAGTTTTATGTGCATTGTCCCAAAACTTATTGATTGATTCATAATGTTGATATTGCTTATTCTTAAACTATTTGTATCTAGTCACCCTTATGAACTTTCAAGGTGTCCTATGCATTTATGTGTTGCTACTCCATGAAGGACAAGCTTAATACCACACATGTTATGTTTTCTATATGTGAAACAAACAAACGTCTTTCAATGCATTGTTATTCATGATCTTTGTTTGTACCTTTTCATGTTACAACGTAGTTACTATGTCTTATTGTTAGAACTACATCTTTCATGCTCATGTTTAGAGTTCTTTGATCCCAGCTATCAATGCTTTACAATGGTTTGATCAAGATTGTGATGGTGCATGTCACCTAAAAAATTATTCTTTTTATCACTTACGTACTCGAGGACGAGCAGGAGTTAAGCTTGGGGATGCTTGATACGTCGTAAATGTATCTATAATTTTTGATGCTCCATGCTTGTTTAGTATCAACTTTGTTATGTTTTGTCTACACTTTGAGGTGTTTTTATACATTTTCTGGGACTAACCTATTAACAAGATGCCGCAGTGCTAGTTGCCTGTTTTCTGTTGTTTTTGGTTTGAGAAAATCTAGTAAGGAAATATTCTCGGAATTGGACGGGAAAAAAGCGAAAGTCAATATTTTACTAGAAGGAACACAGAGTCCGAAGGGCAACCGAAGGGGGGCCACGAGGTGGCCACACCCTATGGCCGCGCGGCCCAGGGGGGCGCCTCCACCAGGTGTGGGCCACTCGGGCGCCCACCGACCTTGCCCTTTCGCCTGTAAAAGCACCCCGATGCAGAAACCCTAAGTACCCGATCAAATCTCCACGAAACAGTCTATAGCTGCCGCCACCATCGTCCCTAGATCGGGAGGATCTGAAGATCTTCCCAGCACCCTACCGGAGGGGAGAGATCACCCCGGAGGCCTTCTTCATCACCATGCCAGCCTCCGGAGTGATGCATGAGTAGTTCACCCTTGGACTATGGGTCCATACAGTAGCTAGATGGTTGTTTCTCCTCCTTTGTGCTATCATGTTTAGATATTGTGAGCTCCGTTCATGATCAAGATCATCTATTTGTAATCATACATGTTGTGTTTATGGGGATCTGATGGATATTGAGATACTATGTCAGATTGATTATTGAATCTATCATGTCTGTATTATTTGTGATCTTGCATGCTCTCCATTGTTAGTAGCTATCTTGGCCAAGTAGATTCTTGTAACTCCAAGAGGGAGTATTTATGCTCGATAGTAGGTTCATACCTCTAGTAATATGGGGAAGTGACAGAAATATCTAAGGTTGTAGATGTGTTGTTGCTACTAGGGAGAAAACAACAATATTTTGTTCATGTAACAATTGTATTGTTTACTTTACACACATTGCTTAATGCAATTATTTTTTGCTTGCAACTTAATACTGGAAGGGGTTCGGATGATAACCTAAAGGTGGATTATTAGTCATAGCTGTAGTTGTAATTTTTTCACCCAACATGATATCTATCTTAGGGAGAACACCTCTAATGAACTGTGGACCCCGGTCCAATCTTTATCATTGATACATCATCTACTATTACCGTTTACTTTCTACAAGAAACTACTATCTTCCACACACGATTAATCCTTTGTTTTCAGCAAACCGGTGAGATTGACAACCTCACTGTAAGTTGGGCCAAAGTTTTAAGTTTGTGTTGTGCAGGTTCCAAGTTGTTAGCAACACCTTGGAGTTGTTTCCTTACTCCCACTGGTTCGATAACCTTGGATTTATAACTGAGGGAAAACTTACTGTTATGCTCATCATACCTTCCTCTTGGGGTTTTCTAACGAGGCTCTACAGTTAACTGAGCCGCATCACTCATCCCTTAGGTAAGAATCTTCATGCCCGCCGTTTTAACCATAGTTTGAAACGGGCATAAGAAATTCAAAAAGGTCCAAACAATGTAAAACTTTCGCGTGGTGTCATATTATGTGACATAGTTGCAAGAAAAAAATACCAAACTTGGTATATTGATTGCATCTCAAAAAACCTTCTCAGAAATGACCTATTATGTTCGAGGTTTCATGGCTTTCTGGCCAAACGACCAATGTTATGGCCACAATCATGGCATAGTTTGTGATAATATTCCCATATTATGCAAGAATGTGTATCTTGGGATGGCGAACAATGTTACAGGAGGAAGTTTTTCTTTTCGTCGAACAGAAAAGCCATTTTCTATTTTCAAGTGCCAAAAACAGGGCGTTTTGTGAAGCAACCACCAAAGGGCTAATTAAAAATGCTACCACCCTATTTTTCAAAAATACTAGACCACCTTACATGAATAATGTCTCAACCGGGATATCTCAAACCTTTCCTTCCACCTCTGGTGAAAAAGATAAATGCTGAACTATAGGTACATAATCTAATGCTCATGATTTTTTGCAAAAATCATTTTTAGACTCATAGTATAATTTTTCTTCAGAGATCCAATGCAAGTTTAGCGAGGCTCATCCCTTAGGTAAGAAATTAAAAAACAGTCCGAACTTTTGCTAGGAAACGGCCACCGAAGCGTCGAATCCCACCAAAACTTGCATGTGGCCATGACATGTGTACACATGTGTAGTATATGGTCCATAGATGCAATGGATAGCTCCCGGGTATCACCGTTTTCACACGCATGCGATAACACTTAGAGAAGTGCTGAACGTGTAGGTGGGAAACTCCCGCTACAGATCCAACAGGGGGCAACCGGTGGAATCTTGATCCCAACCTTGGTTTTCTTTGTAGATATGGCCTAAACATACCTTATCAAACAAAAACGTATATTGGTCAACCCTCATGCGGAGATAGCTAGAAGGTAGATCCCGGCAGAGGACCCCGTAGACTAGGGTTTCGCTAGGAAACGGCCGCCGAAGCACCGGAATCCCACCAAAACTTGCAAGTGGCCAAACCACGTAATTATGTTGTGATGGAAAAATCATATAATTAAAGTCTCTGTAGATACAATATGGATGATATTTGAGATAAAATATGTGCTAAAAGAAAACGGAGACAAAAAAGGGTAAAATGAAGAAAAAAACAGGTCACACGGCAAAGGCTTCTATGCCGTGCAAGGCACACTGCAAAGACCCACTCAGCGTTGAATAAAACAAGAAGGCCATTTTCGCGCGTTAAAAAATAAATGGCGAGAATATTACGTGCGGAAAAAAGATTTGGCAATTCAAAACTTTGCCATGCCTGACGGTGAGGCACACAGCAAAGCTCTGTCGTCACCACGGCCCCGTCAACTGCACCGGAAAGGTGGTCCTCATGTGTCGTGTGCCTAGAGTTGGCTTTGCCGTGTCCTCATGTGAACGTGTACGTGTATATTGTCGTGTTATAGTTCTTTGCCGTGCGCCTAGAGTTGGATTTGCCGAGATTTCTTTCTTTGCCGTGTGTCGAGATTGAGCTGTGCTGTGATGCGTTTGTTTGCCGTGTGCGTTTTGTTGTTTTACCGTGATTAGCTTTTTTTATCGTGTGTCTGTCTCACTACGGGAAAAAATGTCGCTGCCGTCGCCCCACTCCTTTCCCGTGTGCCAAAAGGCCCGGAACACGGCAAAGAGTATCTTTGCCGTGTGCAAACCAAGAAGAACATGGCAAAGGACAGGTGCATGGCAAACTGCCGAAAAAGAACACGGCAAAGAAACAAACACGGCAATGGACTGACGAGAACACACGCCAAAGAAAAGAATCACGACAAAGTCATTAAAGAAACACGGCAAAGATATACTCACGACAAATAAGTGGGCCCCGTGGCCTCGCAGGGTCACCCGTCGGCAGAGGCTGACGGCAGAATCTTGCCGTGTGCCCTCGCCGTCAGGTACACGGCAAAGATAATCTTTGCCATGTGTTTTCTTATGTATACACGGCAAAGAATTTTTTTCACCTTTTTCTTTTCTTTAATTAGCAAGTATTTTATTACATATATGTTAGGTGATATTATTTCATAGGATCATGAGAGCACACATATGATCATAGGTTATTGTGGTCTTGATCACTATATACATGCACCCCCTGATTCCGACGTTCTCGTGGACTTTCTCCGGCGAAACCCTGATGATCTGCAGGCCTCGGATCATCTACCCTCCTAGACATTCTTCTGACAGGGGTAGCCCGGCGTAACTCTCTCTTGTTTTGTGTTTGACTAGGTCATAGGATGATGTAAAACCATGTTGGTTCACAAGTTGGGGCACTATCCTACCTGGTTTCACCTGAACGGGGAGATTCCCCCTTATACAGGTCCAGAACCTTTCGCTTCTAGGTTAGAGCGCATGCATGCGAGGGGGACACATGCAATCACCTATACCAACCTTGCACCACACTCACACACATATGCTAGGGACACATGCAAGTTTTCAGATGATTCCGACGTTCTCGTGGTCTTCCTCCGGCGAAACCCTGATCTACAGGCCTCAGATCGTCTACCCCCCTAGACATTCTTCTGACAGGGGTAGCCCGGCGTAGATCTCTCATGTTTTGTGTTTGACTAGGTCATAGGATGATGTAAAACCATGTTGGTTCAGAAGTTGGGGCACTATACTACCCGGTTTCACCGTAACGGGGAGATTGCCCCTTATACAGGTCCAAAACCTTTCGCTTCTAGGTTAGAGCGCATGCATGCGAGGAGGGACACATGCAAGCACATATACCAACCTGGCACCACACTCACACACATATGCTAGGGACACATGCAAGTTTTCATCTGATTCCGACGTTCTCGTGGTCTTCCTCCGATGAAACCCTGATCTGCGGGCCTTGGATCGTCTACCCCCTAGACATTCTTCTGACAGGGGTAGCCCGGCGTATGTCTCTCTTGTTTTGTGTTTGACTAGGTCATAGGATGATGTAAAACCATGTTGGTTCACAAGTTGAGGCACTATCCTACCCGGTTTCACCTGAACGGGGAGATTCCCCCTTATACAGGTCCAGAACCTTTCGCTTCTAGGTTAGAGCGCATGCATGCGAGGGGGGACACATGCAAGCACATATACCAACCTGGCACCACACTCACACACATATGCTAGGGACACATGCAAGTTTTCATCTGATTCCGACGTTCTCGTGGTCTTCCTCCGGCGAAACCCTGATCTACGGGCCTCAGATCGTCTACCCCCCTAGACATTCTTCTGACAGGGGTAGCCCGGCGTATCTCTCTCTTTTTTAGTGTTTGATTATGTCATGGGATGATGTGAAACCATGTTTGTTCACAAGTTGGGGCACTATACGGCCCGGTTTCACTGTAATGGGGAGATTCCCCCTTATACAGGTCCAGAACCTTCGCTTCTAGGTTAGAGCGCATGCATGCGAAGGAGGACACATGCAAGCACATATAACAACCTGGCACCACACTCACACACATATTCTAGGGACACATGCAAGTTTTCATCTGATTCCGACGTTCTCGTGGTCTTCCTCCGGCGAAACCCTGATCTGCGGGCCTCGGATCGTCTACCCCCCTAGACATTCTTCTGACAGGGGTAGACCGGCGTAGCTCTCTCTTGTTTTGTGTTTGATTATGTCATGGGATGATGTGAAACCATGTTTGTTCACAAGTTGGGGCACTATACGGCCCGGTTTCACCGTAACAGGGAGATTCCCCCTTATACAGGTCCAGAACCTTCGCTTCTTGGTTAGAGCGCATGCATGAGAGGGGGGACACATGCAAGCACATATACCAACCTGGCACCACACTCACACACATATGCTAGGGACACATGCAAGTTTTCATCTGATTCCGATGTTCTCGTGGTCTTCCTCCGGCGAAACCCTGATCTGCGGGCCTCGGATCCTCTACCCCCTAGACATTCTTCTAACAGGGATAGCCCGGCGTAGCTCTCTCTTGTTTTGTGTTTTATTATGTCATGGGATGATGTGAAACCATGTTGGTTCACAAGTTGGGGCACTATACGGCCCGGTTTCACCGTAACGGGGAGATTCCCCCTTATACAGGTCCAGAACCTTCGCTTCTAGGTTAGAGCGCATGCATGCGAGGGGGACACATGCAAATACATATACCAACCTGGCACCACACTCACACACATATGCTAGGGACACATGCAAGTTTTCATCTGATTCCGACGTTCTCGTGGTCTTCCTCCGGTGAAACCCTGATCTGCGGGCCTCGGATCGTCTACCCCCTAGACATTCTTCTGACAGGGGTAGCCCGGCGTAGCTCTCTCTTGTTTTGTGTTTGATTATGTCATGGGATGATGTGAAACCATGTTGGTTCACAAGTTGAGGCACTATACGGCCCGGTTTCACCGTAACAGGGAGATTCCCCCTTATACAGGTCCAAAACCTTCGCTTCTAGGTTAGAGCGCATGCATGCGAGGAGGGGCACATGCAAGCACCCGCAGACTAGTAGCTAATTTTTGTATGTTCCAACATAGCACCACACTTTTCATGAATGTGCTAGGGCACATGCATGCATGTCCTTGAGGTACTCAAAATTGAGAACAATCTATAAAGGATGTCAAACAAGAAATTTCAAACTTTGTCGTGAAATCCTCTCATCTTGGTCTTTTGATTGACCCAAAGAGTGACCTTGAAAGATTCAAAAGTAGTCCAACAGCTTGCTTGGTTTTGTTGGTCAGCTCTATCGTGAGGGGAAATTCTACTCTTGACGATTGGTTGAGGATTGTTTCTCAAAGTTTGTGACTAGGCACCCACCTAATGGAAATGAAGTTCAGCATCCTCCAGAAGCTAATGGTCTAGTGCAAAGTTCATATTTCCATGGTCTCAATCCTTATGAAGAGCTGGTACATGCTATATCTACAAGAGAAACTATCGTCCGCTCCTCAAGAGGGTTGACAGAACCAGTGGCGGGAGTTTCCACGTATATATCCAGGATTTTACTAAGTATTAACGCATGTCTACAAAGGGGGTCACACTTGGGACTTACACATGGGACCTACCAACCTTGCACCACACTCACACACATATGCTAGGGACACATGCAAGTTTTCAGATGATTCCGACGTTCTCGTGGTCTTCCTCCGGTGAAACCCTGATTTGTGGGCCTCGGATCGTCTACCCCCTAGACATTCTTCTGACAGGGGTAGCCCGACGTAGCTCTCTCTTGTTTTGTGTTTTATTATGTCATGGGATGATGTGAAACCATGTTGGTTCACAAGTTGGGTCACTATACGGTCCGGTTTCACCGTAACGGGGAGATTCCCCCTTATACAGGTCCAGGACCTTCGCTTCTAGGTTAGAGTGCATGCATGCGAGGGGGGACACATGGAAGCACATATACCAACCTGGCACCACACTCACACACATATGCTAGGGACACATGCAAGTTTTCATCTGATTCCGACGTTCTCGTGGTCTTCCTCCGACGAAACCCTGATCTGTGAGCCTCGGATCGTCTACCCCCTAGACATTCTTCTGACAGGGGTAGCCCGGCGTAGATCTCTCTTGTTTTGTGTTTGACTAGGTCATAGGATGATGTAAAACCATGTTTGTTCACAAGTTGAGGCACTATACGGCCCGGTTTCACCGTAACGGGGAGATTCCCCCTTATACAGGTCCAGAACCTTCGCTTCTAGGTTAGAGTGCATGCATGCGAGGGAGGCTTCTAGTAGTTCTAGTGTTTCGATTAAGTAGTAGTTCTAGTTGTAGATATTACTATTATGTTTAGATTTATTAGTAGTTCTAGTGTTGTAGATATATTAGTTGTAGATATTAGGATAGTACATTAGGTTAGTACATTAGTTGTAGATATGTTAGTTGTAGATATGTTAGTTGTAGATATGTTAGTTCTAGTGTTGTAGATATGTTAGTTGTAGATATATTAGTTGTGTATATCTATTATGTTTAAATTTTGGCATGTGTATATGCAGGATATGTGTCGAGTCTGAGGGTGGGGTTGTCGACGGCGTAGGTCATTTTGCGGGAGGGTCACTGATCTTCTTCACCTCTCGATCACGCTTCAAGGGTAAAAATCTATTCTCCTATCTTGCAAATAACTAAGGTTATTTTCGTGCGTAGATCACCAAGTCTGTCGTGTTACCTAGGAGTCTCTTCCCGGCCGTAAGGGTTATGCGGATAAATATGCATTAGTGGTCTCGCATATTATGAAGCGTAACTTACGGCATTTATCGGGACAGCCGGCGGATGCGTAGTTGGGTATGTTTTCCTTGTTCTACTCCGGTCCGAGATAGGATTTCGGCAGCGCCTCCCTGTTGTTCTCCGGATGCACATCCCTCTTGGCTTTTTGCCGAGACGTGTATCGGGAGAGCAGCGGGGAGGTGCTGCCAAAATTCTGTGTCGGATCGGGGTAGAGCAGGGAGAACATACTCAATCTACGGATCCGGCAGTTGATAGGACCCTCTTTACCTATTAGAGAGATAGGTGGATATATGTATGGCGTAAAATATATGTTTGCTAAAATTAACCGAATACCGGATTTATTTATATGGCATGATTAATTGAAAGCATTATATATGTCGTTTTTGGTACTGATTAGAGGATGGAGAATCGTGACTGGATGTATGATGGCTATGTCAGTAAGTGGGACTTTACCTCAGAATGGCAAGAAAAGGCCGAGAACTTTGTGAACCGGGCATTTTTCGTCCCCAGCAGACCCAGAAGAATTTTCTGCCCCTGTGCAAGATGCAAGAACTTGAATACACATTCGAAGGATGATGTGAGTACTCACCTGCTCAATTACGGGTTCACACCATCCTACAAGACTTGGATATTCCATGGTGAAAAGTTAGCGAAACGTGCTAGGAGGGAGTCACGGCAGGGTCAGCAGCAGAGTCAGCCAAGGGGAGAATTTGATGCTGGTTTTGATAGGTGCATAGAAAACTTTGTGAATGCTAATGCGCCTGAAAGCCCTCATGTAGAGGCGGAGACACCTCAGGAGGCGGAGACAAGTGAGGAGCCGGAGGAAAACACGGCAAAGTACTACGAGACTTTGTTTGCCTCACAGAGACCCCTTCATGCACATACAGATGTTACCCAACTGGATGCCATAGCTCGCCTTTTGGCCTTCAAGAGCCATAGGAACTTGACCAGAGAGGACTTTGATGATATGCTTGCCGTCGTTGGCAGCATTCTGCCGAAAGGGCACCTCTTGCCGGAGAACTTCTACTATTCGACCAAACTCCTCCGTGACCTTAAGATGTCATATGAGCCGATACACGCTTGTCCGAAGGGATGCATGCTATTCACAAAAGGAGCATGCTAAGACAAATTATTGTATCCGCTGCAAATCCTCTAGGTACTTTGAGGTCGATCCCAATGGTGATGGTCAGAAGAGGCAGACCGGGGTTGCCCAACACATTCTTCGGTATCTTCCAATCATACCGAGGCTCCAGCGACTCTTCATGGCCGAGGATACTGCCCAGCAGATGCAGTGAGCAGTAGAAGGGAACAGATACCTCGACAAGATGATACATCCGTCGGATGGTAGTGCATGGAAGAACTTTGTCAAGTAATATCCTGAGAAAGCCCGTGACAAGAGGAGCGTAGCAGTTGCCATATCAACCGATGGGTTCAATCCATATGGCATGTCGGCTTCAGTATACAGTTGTTGGACAGTGTTTGTTATTCCCCTGAACCTCCCCCTGGCATCTGCATGAGATCAGAGAACATGTTTGTCTTGATGATAATCCCAGGGCCGAAATACGCGGGTAAGGACATGAATGTGTATCTAGAACCGCTGGTGGATGACTTGCTTCGTGGCTGGGAAGGTTGGGGGATCCGAACATTTGACGCTTCAAACAACGAGCACTTCGATATGTATGTCTGGTACCATACCTCTCTACATGACCTACCAGCACGTGCGTTGTTCTGCGGCTGGTGTACACATGGGAAGTGGCCTTGCCCAGTGTGCATGCAATCTCTGACTTTCTTCTGGCTGTCGAAGGGAGTCAAGTATTCCTGCTTTGATGAACATCGACAGTGTCTTGAGCCGAATCATCCATATAGGAGTGACAAAAAGAGGTTCAAGAAAGGCCGTGTTGTCCATGATCCAAAGCCACGTCTAAAGACCGGAAAGGAAATCAAGGCTGAGTTAGAAGCTCTTGAAGGGAATATGCCCGAGAGGCAATAATAAAGTGGTTATTATCGTATTCCTTGTTTATGATAAATGTTTATTTTACATGCTATAATTGTATTAATACGGAAACGTTAATACATGTGTGTTTAATAAACAAAAGGTAGTTCCTAGTTATGCCTCTCTTATAAACTAGCTCGTTGATTAACAAGATGATCATAGGTTTCCTGATCATGGACATTGGATGTTGTTAATAACGAGGTCACAACATTAGTGTAATGGTGTGATGAACATTCATCTGAAGTATAGCATTACGATCAAAGTCATTGAGTTTATATTGCTATAACAACTTATGAAGTGATCCTAATCCTTAGACCATGAGATCATGTCAATCACTAACACCGGAAGAGTTTCTCAATGACATCAAACGTCACACCGTAACTGGGTGATTATAAAGATGGCTTCAGAACTACTAAAGTGTTATGTTGAGACCCATGGATCAAGAGTGGAATTTGTTCATCCCGATGACGGATAGATATGCTCTGGGCCCTCTCGGTGATATCACATTGATTAGCTTGCAAGCAAGTGATTTGATCACTAGAATGTTATATCACGGGAACGAGAAAAGAGTGCATGTCGATAACGAGATCAAACTAGGTATGGAGATACCGATGATTGAATATCGGACATGTAATATATCGTGAAACAAAGGGATTAAGATACTAGCATAAAAGGTTCACACGATCACAGAAGTCATCGTTGAATGTGTGGGAGTCAGTATGGATCTCCAGGTCTCGCTACTGATTATTGATCAGAGAAGGGTCTCGATCATGTCTGCATTATTCGTGAACCATAGGATGACACACTTAAGGGATCCCGACACCATTCGGAGCAAATGATATGCCAGAGAAAGAAAAAGGAAAGCGCAGGAATTTATTTCACTAGACACCGAAACTGTTTCGATTGAAATTGCTGAAACTGGTTCTGCATGTGAAATCGAAATGTTGTAAGGGGTTTTATGTGAATGTTTGTTAATTAAAATAATTAACAAAATTCTGAATAAATAAATAAATAAAAGAGTTTTATTTAAATGAGAGCTTGCATTAAATTTGGTGGAAATTTAATGCATGTGAGTGGATTTTTGAGTGGAGGCTTTTTAATGGGAGTGGAGGCTTTTCATTTTGAGTGGGAGATCCACCCACATGAATGTGGAAGAGGTGGGGGCAGCCCCCATGGCTGGGCTCCATGCCCCTTGGGTGCCCCCCTCTTCCCTATAAAAGGCCCCCCTCTCCTCCTCTCAAAGCACACCTCCTCGCGAAGGATCTCTCTCCCCCCTTTAGAATTTCCCCATGGTCTCGGATCAGCGAGATACATGTTCCCGGTGGATTTTTCTGGAAGGATTTGTTGCTTCCGCTGCTTCGCTGGAGCGAGGGCACGGAGGTTGTCGGGGTATCCTTACGTGTGTGCGATCACGGATGCACCACTGCTTTGAGGTGCTGGACTTGATCGTGCTGGACCGGCTGGACCAGATGGACTTCATCACGATCTTGAGATCGGCAAGCGTTCGTCTACATCATCCACGAGTACAACCTTGTTAACGCTATTCGGTCTTTGAGGGTATGTATTCTATGGATGTATATCCACCCGTTGCTTGTATCTAGTAGATAGATCTTGGTACATAGATGTTCCCATCATAGAATTTTTTTTGTTTTCTATGCTGCGAACCCTACAGGGGTATAATAGCCGGATCTATGCGTAGATGCTTTGCACGGGTAGTACACATATGAGTATGTGGGCAATGATGATCATTTTATTGCTTCTTAGTTGTACTTTGGATATTGGTGGCATAGTGGGATGAAGCCGCCCGGACAAACTATACATGTCCTCGCACATGAGACCTGTTCCACGCTTGACATGCAACTAGTTTGCATAAGTGGCTAGCGGGTGTCTGTATCTCCTACTATAGTCAATATCTAATTTGCAACGAGTTGTCAACAATTTGGTTATCCTCGTTGTGGTTCATGTTCGTATGTAAGAACGGTTCTATCTTCGAAAGCCCTAAGCCACGTAAAACTTGCAATGGACAAATTAGAGGCGTCTAGTTTAGATTGTTGCTGGGCTAGTGTTATGATATGGTGATGTTGTAAGTAGAAGTATGAGATGATACTCTTACAACACACATAGCGTGTAAGTTCCATAGACCTTGGCCTTACACGTAAAGGTATGATAGAGATCATACCACGGTGCACATGATGGAGATCATATGCGGGAACCATATCATTTCACTTATTAACATGAGATGTTTGATTGCATCTTATATTGCTATTTTAGCGTTTTATTAGCATAATAAGATGATCCCTCATTTAAATATCAAGATAAGAATGTGTTCTTCCTTAAGTATGCACCGACAATGTTTCGTCGCTTCAAGGCATCACGTGATGATCGGGTGTACTTGAATCCACGAGCATATCTCGGGTGTAAGACAATTACACATGCGAATACTAAGGTTCTTACTTGGTGAGCCTAGCATGTACAGACATGGCCTCGGAACACGGACCGAAAGGTTAAGCATGAGTCATATGTTTTGATATGATGACCATATGGATGCTCGCCTTTGAAGCTACACCGACTCACGTGATGATCGGACTTGGTGTAGTGGATTTGGTTGATGTAATCACCAAAAAGACACGAGGGATGTCGTTTTTGAGTGGGAGTTCATTTCTAATTTGGATTAGTAGAACTCAATTTATCATAAATTAAATTAAAGTGAATTTGCATAATTTGCTGTAGTCATTGGCATTCGTTCACCACCTTATGCATAGTTGTAATTGAGATAATAGAACTATAGAATTCTGGATATATACTTTACGAACTGGTATCGTATTGTGTTGAGTGTCAATCTAAAGTTTAAAGTCCTATTGCAAACTTTCAGCAAACTCTATTTACTCCGTGAAATTTAATAGTTAGTATTAAATCAAGAGTAACAATTCCAGTGTTAGTATCTTAATTATCATGTTTGCCTCCATGATTCTTGATTGTTTTAATATCAAGTTTATCTAGGAGCTGAAAGAATTGTTTCAGAAACCATCATGTGTGGCAGATATAACGATATCTGAAACAATGTTTTGGTTGCAATATGATAGTGTATAATATATGTTCTCATATTGGATAAGAATTTACGAAGGTTGGAGATGTTAGACATCCTAATCATCCAAAAAGGTTTTGGAAAGTAATGTTATACTCATAATTCGCCTTTATAAGCTGAAGTAGCTTGATCATGAAAGTCGTCATGATAAGGGTGAATAGAATATGTATGTAAAATGTTTACTACACTAAAAGATTACTAAAGCATGGATTTTGAAAGAATACCGATAATTTTGATGATGGTGATCTACTTCAAAGTGCAAGTCCAAAGGTATTATTATTTGAATATACATGCTTTGGACTATGTGTCATGTATATGGCGCCACTTTTGATGTTGATAGATTCTTTTAAAAAAGGAAAAGGAAATGCTGAAAGAGAATCTATAAAATATATTTAGCAGAAAAGAAAAGATTGGAAATATCCAATTTAGGTATATATATGATATACATGTTATGGTTGTATTCTTTGCTTGTTAAACAATGTGGTTCTTGGGTATTGGATACCGAATTGGTTGGTATGAAATTTCATACAGAACAACGCGATTCATGAACCACAATGGCCTAAGTAACTAGCAAGAAAATATGTGATGATGTTCATCGAAAACAAACAAACCATTGTTTGTATTTCTTGTTGACATCAAAGCTTGACTTCAAGATTTGTTTTAATATTTGTTATTTAAATCAGGTATTATGAGAACAAAGGTTGTTCAAATAATTACCGTATTCCATATAAGATGGATGATTTACAAATCTAGTTGGAGAAATCACATCCATAAAACCTAATGCTAAACTATCGCAAGACAAATGATTGAAAGATCACAACGAAGTGACATCGCTGTTTAAATTATATTGGAAAGAAAACATGAAGAATCTCCATTTTCATGGATTTTTGGAGTCTTTGATTTGATCAATTGACGCTTGTGAGACTTTCCTCGGGATAATTAAAACTTCGTTCAAAGGCCAAAGAAGAATGAACGACTAAAATATTGGAATTTATACATATCGATGTATGTAGTCCATTATGTGTAGTCGTAAGCGATGGGTTTCAACTTCATATACTTTCTCCTGAAATTTGAGTGAATATTCACTTAATGAGAAAGAAGTGTGAAATATTTGAAAATGTTCAAAGACTTTCAAGATGAAGTGAAAATCATTGTGACAAGAAAATAAATGGTTTATGATTTTATCATAAGGGATTTATTTGAGTTACAAGTGTAACAAGAAAAATAAATGAATTATGATTTATCATAAAGGTATTTATTTGAGTTGCAAGTTTAGCAAAACACCTAGATTTACATTTCCCGAAACACCATAGGAGTATGGAGTGTTTGAGATTTGTAATGAAACCTTGTTTAACATGGTTGGATCAAAGGTGTTATTTATAAAACTGCCATTATGTTTTAAAAAGATTAAAGCTTTAGAGACTACCGCTTTTACACTGAAAAGAGCTCCATCTTGATCCGTTGAAATGACACCATATGAGTTATGGTTTGGGGTAAAACCCAAGTTGTCATTTCTTAAATTTTGGTATGCTAAACATAAGTAAGATGTTTACAACCGAAGTCGGATGGGCATGTCTTTGTAGGTTATTTCGAATAACAATTGGTTATTCCTTCATAACACCAAGGACAAAAGGGTTTGTCGCTTGAAACGTGAAGTTTCTTGGAGAAGGAATTTTTCGTAAAAGTTAAGTGGGAGGACAATATAACTTTGATAAGGTTAACGAACCTTAGCTATATGTGATGAGTTGCGCAGCGCCGGAAATCGTTCCGAAGGCTGCCATAATGCTCATAGCTTATGTGCCTCAAAGGTTGTGGTCACGGAGATCTAAGTTCTTATTGAACCAAGTCGGTCGAATAAACAATCAAATACTAAGATTTGAGAGTAAATCATTATTGTTTGACAATGATGAACCGACTATATGCAAAGAAGCGATGATGGGCCCTGACTCCGTCAAATGACTTGAAGCCATAAAATCCGTGATAGTTCCATACACGAGAAATCAAGTTTTGAACTTGGAAGACCCTCCGGAAAGGTGTAAAAACCTATCGGTTGTATTTGGATCTATAAAGAAACAGACATGGATGTTTCACATCTATGAAATAATCGACATGTCGTAAAGTATTTTACGACAATGTTCAAGGAGTTGACTATGACAAGATTTGATCTTTTATAGCGATATTTAGTCTGGATGGATTAAAGTAGCAATCACTACATATAATTTCATATATGGTAGGTGAATAAACAAAACAAAGTTCTTCTAATAGAATGGTTACCTAGGACGTGTACATGACACGGTCCAAAGGGTTTTGTTAAATTCAAAGGATGCTAAAAGGGCATGCAAACTTCAACAGTTGAAGTAAGCATCGCGGAGTTGGAATCTTCACCATGATGAAAAAGGAGGTTTTCATCAGGAGATGATGAAGATGCTTGCATTTGCAAGAAATTAAGTGGGAGCGCTGAGACATATTTATAATACATTATGTGGAGGACATCTTGTTGATTAGAAATGATGTAATTGAAAAGGTTAAGAATTTCATTTTGATGAAATACTTAGGCAGAACCCGAATATTTAGCATGAAAGTCTATAGTGGATAGACCGTGACGCTAATATGGTTGTGCCAAACGTACATATATGAGATATTGAAGGAGTTTAATATAGAAATGACAAGAAAAGTTTCTTATCGCATGGAAACGAATTGAATCAAGATTCAAGTGTATCGACACTTGATAAGTGAAACAAGATTCAAGTGCTTTGACACTTGATGAGTGAAATCACGAGAATGTTTTGATCAATCATACCATGATATGTACACATCCAGATATGTCCTATGCTCTAAGTGTTATGAGCATATACCAGAATAAATCATAAAATGATCATTGGACTATAGTAAGGATATTCTTATGATCTTTTGGAAGAACTAAGAATATATTTGTGTAGAGGTGACAAACAATTACAAATAGTTAAAGCGTTACATTGATACTAGTTTTGTCACAAGATAAAAATTAAGTTTATCTCAATTTAAACTATGAGTGGCACAATGAAATGGAAAGGAGTTTTCATGATGGATTTGGATGTATTCCAAAGTTAAGACATTGTGACGAATACTACAACAAAAGGCTAAGTATATGACTGCTATAGTAGCAGCAAAGGAGGGAATTTGTGTCAAGTAGTTTGTTATCAAACTAAGGTGTTGTTCGCAACGGGATAACACTAAAGATATATTGTACGACAATAGTATCGACATGGTTTAACCCCAAAGAACTAAAGGTCTCACCAAAAGACCAAATTTATACAATGCCATCTCATTGGAGAATGAGTGATGCGTGAAGACGCAAAGACATGCAAATACACACGGACCTGAAAGCGTCAGATCCGTAGATTATGTTAACCACTTGCAGTTGCGTATATGGAACACCAGAAAGCCATATGTGTTCAATACACAAAGTTTTCAAACTAGATTATTGTCTCTAGTGCAAGTGGGAGACTGAAGGAAATATGCCCGAGAGGCAATAATAAAGTGGTTATTATCGTATTCCTTGTTTATGATAAATATTTATTTTACATGCTATAATTGTATTAATACGGAAACGTTAATACATGTGTGTTTAATAAACAAAAGGTAGTTCCTAGTTATGCCTCTCTTATAAACTAGCTCGTTGATTAACAAGATGATCATAGGTTTCCTGATCATGGACATTGGATGTTGTTAATAACGAGGTCACAACATTAGTGTAATGGTGTGATGAACATTCATCCGAAGTATAGCATTACGATCAAAGTCATTGAGTTTATATTGCTATAACAACTTACGAAGTGATCCTAATCCTTAGACCATGAGATCATGTCAATCACTAACACCGGAAGAGTTTCTCGATGACATCAAACGTCACACCGTAACTGGGTGATTATAAAGATGGCTTCAGAACTACTAAAGTGTTATGTTGAGACCCATGGATCGAGAGTGGAATTTGTTCATCCCGATGACAGATAGATATGCTCTGGGCCCTCTCGGTGATATCACATTGATTAGCTTGCAAGCAAGTGATTTGATCACTAGAATGTTATATCACGGGAACGAGAAAAGAGTGCATGTCGGTAACGAGATCAAACTAGGTATGGAGATACCGATGATCGAATCTCGGACATGTAATATATCGTGAAACAAAGGGATTAAGATACTAGCGTAAAAGGTTCACACGATCACAGAAGTCATCGTTGAATGTGTGGGAGTTAGTATGAATCTCTAGGTCCCGCTACTGATTATTGATCGGAGAAGGGTCTCGACCATGTCTGCATTATTCGCGAACCGTAGGGTGACACACTTAAGGGATACCGACACCATTCGGAGCAAATAATATGCCAGAGAAAGAAAAAGGAAAGCGCAGGAATTTATTTCACTAGACACCGAAACTGTTTCGGTTGAAATTGCTGAAACTGGTTCTGCATGTGAAATTGAAATATTGTAAGGGGTTTTATGTGATTGTTTGTTAATTAAAGTAATTAAAAAAATTATGAATAAATAAATAAAAGAGTTTTATTTAAATGAGAGCTTGTATTAAATTTGGTGGAAATTTAATGCATGTGAGTGGATTTTTGAGTGGAGGCTTTTTAATGGGAGTGGAGGCTTTTCATTTTGAGTGGGAGCTCCACCCACATGAATGTGGAAGAGGTGGGGGCAGCCCCCATAGCTGGGCGCCATGCCCCTTGGGTGCCCCCCTCTCCCCTATAAAAGGCCCCCCTCTCCTCCTCTCAAAGCACACCTCCTCGCGAAGGATCTCTCTCCCCCTTTAGAATTTCCCCATGGTCTCGGATCAGCGAGATACATGTTCCCGGTGGCTTTTTCTGGAAGTATTTGTTGCTTCCGCTGCTTCGCTGGAGCGAGGGCGCGGAGGTTGTCGGGGTACCCGTACGTGTGTGCGATCACGGATGCACCACTGCTTTGAGGTGTCGGACTTGATCGTGCTGGACCGGCTGGACTTCATCACGATCTTGAGATCGGCAAGCGTTCGTCTACATCATCCACGAGTACAACCTCGTTAACGCTATTAGGTCTTCGAGGGTATGTATTCTATGGATGTATATCCACCCGTTGCTTGTATCTAGTAGATAGATCTTGGTACATAGATGTTCCCATCGTTGGAATTTTTTTGTTTTCTATGTTGCGAACCCTACACCTCTCCAGCCAAACTCCGATGGGAATGGTTTTGTGGGATACGGCGATACGCACCAGTGGACCCACATTCCATGCTTATGGAAGCTCCCTTACTTTGAGGATCTTGAGCTCCCGCATAACATTGATATAATGCACACCGAAAATAATATCGGTGAGGCCCTTTGGAGCACCATAATGCAAACCGAGAATACGAAAGATAACATCAAGGTTCGAATTGATCAAGAAGCATTGTGCGATAGGCCAAAGTTGAACATGCAGCCAGCCGGAGCCAAAGGCAGAAAAAGGTGGTCTAAGCCAAAGGCTCCTTTTTGCCCAACAAAGCCCCAAAGAAGGGAGACCTTCCAGTGGATCGCGCAAAGTTTGTTTTTCCCTGATGGTTATGCGACCAACTGGATGAGGGGTGCGAACATGGAAACATTGCGAGTACAAGGGCTCAAGAGTCATGACTACCACGTATGGCTTGAGCGGATAATGCCGGTGATGATTCGAGGCTATGTCGATGAGGAGACTTGGCGAGTGCTGTCGAGGTTGAGCTTTTTCTTCCGCCAGATTTGTGCTAGGGAGTTAGACCGTAAAGTGCTTGAGAAGCTACATGAACAGGCACCCGAGTTGCTTTGCGATCTAGAGATGCTCCTTCCGCCAGGGTTCTTCAATCCGATGCAACACATGATCTTGCATCTTGCGGACGAGGCTTTAAAGGAGGGACCTGTGTGGGCCCGTTGGCAGTTTCTGCCCGAGAGAGAAACAAAGAAGCTTCATAAGAAAACAGGCAATAAATGCAAGATCGAGGCATCCATAGCCGAGGCAGTCCTTAACGAGGAGGTTGCAAACTTCACCAAAAAGCACTATGATGCCAACACTCCCACAAAGCACAACCCAGTGTTTCGTTACAATGCCGCCAACCCTGAAGATGTACCCAATCTTAGCATCTTCGTTGGGCTAGGTGGCAAATCAAGTGGCACAAAGAGGTTCGCAATGAAAAAACTTGAGCGGGAGTTGATCCACTCGTATGTCTTGAACACCATGGAAGAAGTGAAGCCGTACATCGAGTAAGTGATCACCATTTAGTTTTCCGCAAACATTCACTGCTATGTCCGTGCCTAACTCTCCTTTAAATTGTTATAGACGATTCAAGAGTGCACATTGGAAGAATCCAAATAGGGAGCCTAACCCTCAAGAGGAGCAGGATCTTTTCGATAAGGGTGGTGGTTTCAGTTTCGTCAGCTGGTTCTGTGGTTTGGTACTATTCGAGCCAACTTGCTGTGCTACACTTCTTGTGATGATGGTACCGACACGCAATAGGCCGCCCTTGCCAAACAAGGATGATTACCGCCGCCTAGACCCCTCAACAAATTATGGCAAGTTTTATTAGGAAGAAGGGCTCCCCGGGCAATTCACTATCGACTTGTCCGCCGATGGTGACATGGTCGTAGACGATGAGCAAGAAGAAGCTGAGGAGGAAGACACTGCGCAAGAAGAAGCTGAGGAGGTTCACAACCAACAAGATGTGAGTTTGCTCGGGGCGTTCCATGCAGGCCTTGACGTCAACGATCCACAGGGACCACCTCCAGGTTTCGTGGATGATTATTGGTGGCCGGAAAATGATAGCGATGACGAAACCTCTCGTCCAATTCATAATCCCGACTCAGGCTTCTGATCCATGTAGTAGTAATAATCTTTGTAGTAGTGTTTGCTATGTAATCCTGCCGGGCTATGTAATAAAATTTCTTTCCTTTTGTCTTTGTATTTGTAAGAACTCGTAGCCCCAAAGTCGAGAGAGGACAAGTATTTTCGAGATTCATATAGCATGGCCATGTGACGGTGGCAAGCCCAGGAAAGGATTCTCGATCCACGACAACGATTCCTTCCGAGGAGTCGTTGCCGTGGAGACCGAATCCTTTCCTTGGCTTGCCGCGTCTCATACCCATGCTATATGGATCATGGAAGTATTTCTCTTCTTTCGTCTTTGCCGATACGAATATAGATTAGCTAGCGTGACTTAAATGGAATAGATTAGATAGCCCTAAAGTCGAAAGGAAAGACATTACTTCACTATTCGTATAGCATGGGCGACATTGTTATATGAATCGTGAAATGGTTTCTTTCCTTTCGTCTTTGGAGAAACACAAGGAAGGCTTCATCTCGTAGCCCCAAAGTCTCATACCCATGCTATATGGATCATGGAAGTATTTCTCTTCTTTCGTCTTTGCTGATACGAATATAGTGTGTGTTTAAAACTTGAGTATTGTTGTACTGTTATGAATCTTGTGTCACTGATGTGTACTAATAAACTACTCTTTTCACTCTGTTTTGCAGGTGATTGAAAGATACCGGGGAGAAAGGGAGTTACAAGAAAGCCGAAAAGCTTGGCAAAACTTGTGACTGGTGGTTCAAAAGATGTCAGGGGGAAGCAGCCTACTAGTGCTACTGCTAGTGCTCCACCGTGCACTTCACAGCGGCGGGGGCCCGTGCGAGGACTCCTAGTCCCCCTCCGGTCTTCAAGGAGCAGGAGCAGGAGCAAGAGGGGGAGGACGAGGACGAGGAGGAGGAGGAGCCAGTTCGGCGTCAGGAGGATGAGGGGACGCACTCGGATTCTGACGAGGAGGAGCAGGAGGAGGAGGAGGATGAGGGGTTGGGGTCTTTACCCTACGAGCTTGACACGTCCTTGAGGTGGGCGCCTCCAGAGGATGAGACGCAATACCTTGAGGAGTACGCGGCCATGGACCTGAGCCTGGTGCCGCGGGAGAAGGCTCCATATCGGCGTGGGGGTTTCGAGACTCCCCGACCTACCTTATCCCTATGCGGACAAGGTACTCGTGCCCGCTGGGTCGAGGTACATGATTTGGCCCTAAACCATACATTGTAATTTTTATCACATACTGACCTTGTCTTTTCATTTTGCAGTGCCTTTCTATATGAGGATGGGATCAAGCCATATCGTGGCTACTCAAGCATCCTTGGAGCGTTGGTTAGAAAGTATTTTCCTTGGATTGTCACTCTCCCAAATGGTTCAAAGGATGTGGCTTGGACTTGGAAGCATTACCACTATGCTGAAGATCCCGAAAAAAAGTACACCACCATCGCGGAGAAGGTTCATGTTTTGTTCTAGGTAAGTTTGTTTCGCTTGTCAAAATTCAACCGCCTTGAGGATGAAATATACTTGAACTCGTGGCTTTGACCCTTCTTTTTCCCCTATGTGCATACTTGTAGAAGTTCTTCGACATGGACAGGACGTGCAAAATTGAGTGTTTGATGATTGTTCACGAGCTTGCCAAGAGGAAGGTGCAAGACATGCACTACGAGGAACGCGTGAACTGCGTCCGCAACTTGTTCGGCGATCGCAAGATTTGGATGAACAAGAGCCAAGCCCGGGAGATGCTCTTCGAGCCGTGGCAGTACCTGCAGGTAGTTGCATTTTTGTTTTATTGATTTCTTGACCTTATTCTATTTTCTACTGTACTAATACGTGTGTCTTGTGGACGTAGAACCCTTCTCAGTTCGTGGGTAATGACGAGCGGTGCTTCACGCCAATGGTAGCGTGGTGGACACACCCCAATTACCTCCAGAAACACGCCGATGCAAAGAAGCGGCGAGAGGAGATGGGGGGTGGATCACACCGCCAAGGCAGCATCCCCCTCGCCCTTCTTAGGCAAAAAGAGGTGAGAAAATGCTGTATTTGTTCTTGCTTGTAATTTTATACTTTACTTCGCCCTTTGGAGCCCCCCTTCACTTAACTTCGTGCTCTTTTGTGCAGAAAATAAAGACAGGTCAAGAGCCGTTCGTGTTTGCCGTTTGGAAGAAGACACGCACGTTGGACGAGCCTAGGAACGGGAGCCTATGGATGAACGAGGGAGCCAGGATCCGGGGTGAGAAGTACCCTGAGAAGTACAAGGAGGTGCATAGAGAAGATTCTAACCCTGAGACCGCCCCTTCGACCCCGAGGTCGCGGTGCTGGCGGGAGAAGGCCAGAAGAATGGTCGCCTATGGATCGGTCACGGGTCCGTCGACCCTAAGACCGTTCCATCTATGCGCCAGGTCCGGCGTGGTAGGACGAGCGACCAACCTGCTATAGAGACCCGCCCACGGCCTTCGGTTGTAGCTCTCGAGCAGTTACGGGTATGTTCTTCCTCGGTCATCTATGTTTTACTACATGTTTTGTGTTGCAATGTTCATCTAATCGTGGCGACACGACGTAGGAGGAGATGGCCGCTGATAGGGCACGCAGAGAGGCGGCCGAGCAGCGGCAGCAGCAGCTGGAGCAGCAGATGGCCCATCAGCAGGGGTTGCTGGAGCAACAGGGGCAGATGATGCGGTGGATGACACAGCAAATGCTCATCAATTCTCAACCAGGGACTCTTCCCACTCCTCCTTTTGCCTTCTCGTGGGTAAGTGATTAAGTGTCTTATTGTCCAATGCTCGCAATTTTCAATCTTGCCTTATTGTCTAATGCTCACAATTTCCAATGCTGCAGATGGACAATGCGATGCCGCCGCCTGGTGGGTCCACGGGTGGATCGAACAACCAGGCGCCGCCGTCTTTCACCGTCAACAATCCGTAGGTCGTCCAGAGGCTGAATCAGAGTCCTCCAGGTTTGTTTTCTTATACTTGTCAAATTTTAGCCTTGCTATGACACTTGTAGAAATTTTAGCCTTGCCATGACACTTATAGAAATTCTAGCCTTGCCATGGGACTTGTAGATATTCGTGATTTTACTTGTCATATTGATGTAATTGCCCATGAGACTCGTCAAAATCCCATGTTATTGCCATTTCCATCAACTTGCCTAGAAACTTGTACATATTGATGATTTTACTTGTCATATTTATGTACTTGTCTTCAACTTGTAGGATCTCACGATGGAGCATGAGCTTGTGGAGCACTCGGAGTTGATGGTCTTGTGGGTGGCAAGAATAAACTTGTAATATTTGTGTAGTTTAGGGATTGTGCACTTGTTGGTTATGCACTTGTGTAATAAACTTGGTCTTGTGTGATATCTGGTAGTGTTTGTGATGATATTATGATCACTAGCTGAATGCTTCTGCGTTGCCACGGTCTATCAAATTCTTTTTTTGTCGAAATGATTATTACATATGCATATGAATTAAAAAAATCAACTCACTATATACCTTGTTTGTTTAGGTAGATTTCGATTAGTCTTCGTGAGACGTCATTTAGATAGGGCCACATCGGTTGATTTTTCTTAAACATTGACATGATCCATCCTAGATCCATAAAAACATTGAAATGAAATATGCAATATTTGTAGTCATAAAAATTATCGCTAATGCCGTGTCCAGATAAATCCATTTTAATGAAGCCTCGTGGAGATGCCATGAACTCACACAACTGATAAAAAAACACCTCGTTGGACATAAGAAGACATGTACAATGTTGCACATTGTAGCAATGAACTAATTTGAGATTGGTCCGGGAGTATATCGAGACATAACTCGTGTGTATGTTAAAAAATAAGATCATCTTAACAAAAAACAATTAAGAGGACATGTAATTTGGTACAAACTATTGAAATACTCTAATTTTAAATATAGTATGTCAGTGGACTATCGTAGCAATAAACTAATTTGGATGTCCAGTAGAGACTATAGAATACCAATTTCACAAGCAAGGACCAAAGAAGATATCGGAGCCTGCCAGAGCAGTTAGTCTTGTTAGGATGATTCAGACCAATATGCAGTACAAGCAAAAAAGGTCGCATATGTGGAGGTGACTCTGACTATCAAACCTTCCAAGCATTAGACTCGCACTATGACACCATTTTGTCCGCTGGTTGATAGTCCGCTGCATCGAATAGGTTCTTCACCTTGGACACGCCCACGCCGATGAAGAACTTGATGTTCTGCGACACGACACCGGTGAAGAACAGGACCCTGGTCTGCCCGCGCGGGCGAGCAGTGCCTTCTTGGTCTGTCTTTCTTCAGAGGAAACAACGGGAGCTGGTAGGCACTCTGGCGTCACATTGGGCAAGCCTCATACGGCGATCGACCGATGTAGGTCTCTGTTTTTATTTATTTTTCTTGAAACGTTCACGGTATAATTGTGCAGCCATGTCATGTGTGCACCCAACCACCCACTGTTTTTGTTCTATATCATTGGACTCAACAAAATTAGCAAGCACTGAGACAAGTTCGAACAAAAGAGAAGCCTCGAGGCTCCCACTTCCCTTTTTTGTGTTGCTGGAGGATCTTTGAAGCTTGCAAATGCCTATGTGCGACGGCCGCAGATAATTTCTGCAAATCCTTTTCTTTTAGCTGATTTCTGAAAATCCTGATCCTCTAAGGACCGGCATCTTTAGGACGTACTCTCACGGATCGCTCCTTATGGCGATGAAGTCGACCTAGTCCTTTGTTGAGGGTGCGCTAGATCAGCTGCTGCTCAGCTTAGCGGACGGGCCATCAAGTCCAAGGACGAGGACAGCAATGCCGATCCAAGCACCTGATTATGTCGCCATCAGCAAACTGAAATTCCAATCCACGGCCAGACGAGATCGTGCCACGGAACCATGATCTAAATAGAGTCCCGTAATCTAGCCAAATTTCAACGGGAAGCACGCTGGATTTCACAGAACTCTGGCCTACGGAAGGAATCAATCGATCTTATGATATATGTAATCTGATTCGAGTTGGGCTTGGAGGATGTCTTTTTTATTTTGCCGATACTGGGAGGAGTTCGTGCGTCACCCGGTTTGGGTGTCCCTCGTTTGTGTCAGATGCGTAGAGGAGTTCGAGTTCCTGGCAGTCTCGGACGACAGACGAAAACAACGGAAAACCAAGACGAACGAAAACCACCTTAAGAGAAATTATATAGTAGAGATACTTGTGATATTTTGGTGTTGGCGATGCATTTTGGTGTTGGTGATGCTTATATTATTGTTGTTCGATGCAATTTGGTGTTGCTGATGATCTGTATGATCATATATATATATATTATGTTTTAAATTGCAGGAAATGAATAGAAACATTTTTTTTTTTGAAAAAACCAGGACTGCCAAATGGTCACTTTGTCGTGTGTATACACACGGCAAATAAGCACGTGTAGCCCACCTGTGTGCTGCTGAGGTTATACACATGACCTTTGCCGTGTGCGCTATGCCAAAGGCACACGACAAAGGATGAACTTTGCCGTGTGTCACCCCTGAGAGGCACACGACAAAGGGAAAGACACGGCAAAGGACAATACACACGGCAAACCCTGAACACACGGCAAAAACCAAAGCACACGGCAAAGGACATACACACGGCGAAGGCAATACACACGGCAAAGGTAGGACACACGGCAAAGATGCAAAGCACACGGTAAAGGGAATGCACGGCACCGATCTGTTGACTCCGTCAGACGGACGGAATCGTCAACTATTTTAGTGTGCCGTGTGTGATCAGAAAACACACGGCAAAGTCTTTGCCATGTTCCGGGCATCAAGACACACGGCAAAGACTCTTTGCCATCCTGATCGTTGCCGTGTTGATTTTTCCGTGTGCTTACACACGGCAAAGGGTTTGCCGTGTCCTTTCTCTCGTAGTGTCTGTGGCCTTGCACGGCAAAGCTATGTTTGCTGTGAGGTGGCGCACAGCAAAAGAAAGATGCACGACAACGACATTTTTTTCCTTAGTGCAAACACCGTGATCTCCTTCCTGGCCTCATCCAAGAAATTATTTTGTGGGAAATCAAATAAAATCCACAACATGGCGCCCCGAGACCATTTTCCCCGGGACATGAGTAGTTTAAGTTGCAACGAAATGCCAGATAGTTTTGCTTCTGTCTTTCTTAGAATGCTACTCCAAAATAAAGCCTTCCTGGCCTCATGCAAGAAATTGGTTAGTGGGCAACCAAACAAAACAAAGTCCTAGCGGGGCGCCCAAGGCAAGTTTTCCTAGCTAGAGAGCCCAAAACATGCCCGATCGACAACCGATCATGCTCTAATTGCCTATATATACACCCGGCGGCCGTATTGATCTAGAAACACAGGAGCATAACAAACGTGCAAGGGATCACGGCCGACACAAACCTCTTTCAGGCGGCGGCGCAAACGTCCAAGGGATCACCGCCGGCTGACATGGACATCTTCGAGGCCGCACGCGCCGGCGACTGCGCCCGGCTCGCCCGCCTACTCGAAGGCGGCGCCGACGTGAACGCGTGCGACCGCTGGGACTCCTGCCCGCTCTACTACGCTTGCCTCACTGGCCATTACGAGGCCGCGTGGATGCTGCTCGAGGTCGGCGCCGACTACTCGAATAAAACCATTGAAGGCCAGCGCTGCTACCTCGCGGGGCTCAATTTCCGGATACGGAGACTCCTCGGGGCGTACGACGCGGGGGCGCTACCCCCACTCTCGTGGCTTCCTGCCGCCCTTTGGCGAGACAGGCGAGGAATGCCGACTCCGCGCCGACGGATGCTACTAGCGCCGAGCTGTCGCCGGACTTCACGTTGTACGTGCAAGGAAGACCCATCGAGGTTCACCGGCTTATCCTCGCCGCGCGGTCTCCATACCTCCGTAGGAAGCTTACGACGGAGTGGAGAGACCGCAAGGAAGTGACATTCCCCGGCAGCCCTAGTCTGTCGTTCGAGGTCGTGCGCAGCCTTGTCGACTTCTTCTACTCCGACAGGCTCGAGGTGCGCGCGGACGACATCGAAGATTTGGGGCAAATCTGCAGAACCTGCGAATGTGAGGGGCTCCTTCAGGCGGTCAACAGATTGATTGCGCGCAAGAGGCTGTATCGAGATGCCGGCGAATGTCCACAGAAATTCGTCTGGCAAGGGCGGTTCGCACAGGACCGCCTCCCGGCGGCTCTCCGGCGGCTCCTGCAGGACTGTCTAGCAAACTCCAGAGAAGAAGATCTCCACAACAACTCCGACTGCGAAGATCTTGCATTGCTGATATATGCATAAGAGCAGGCGACAGGGTCTTCCGTTGCCACCAGATGATCCTCGCCCCGACGTCAGAGTACTTCAAAACCAGGCTGTCTCGACGGGCTGATTTCCTCGAACGCCGTCATTGCGTCCTGAAGGAGCACGACGTGAGTGCAGAAGCGTTTGAGAAGATGCTAGAGTATGTCTATACGGACGAGCTAGAGCATCTGGGTGATGATCCTCTCGTGCTGGCGGAAGAGCTGTTGGACGTCGCGTCGAGATACCTGCTGTTTCGGCTTAAGCCAGTCGTGGCTGACTTGCTGCTGCCACATCTGGACCCGGAGCACGCCTCGCCGGCGCAGCTGTGCCGCTGGCTGACGCTGTCGGACATGTACGACGTTGCCAAGGTGCGGGAACACTGCCTGGACATCATGGCTTGCAACTTTGAGGCGTTTGCAAAGGTGAGGGAGTTCAGGGCCTTGCTTCGCACCCCACCTGACGGCCAGGGCGATCTGTTTCGTGATTTGCGAAAGAGATGGTCGGGAGGAGGGGTTAGAGCCACCCAATGGTTCGCGCCCCTCAAAGAATCAAGGAGGTACACATATCCGCGACTCCTAGCCCGCCTCCTAGGAGGAGATCGACACGACCGCCGCCGAGGAGGACGCTGAGGAGGAGTGGCCGCCTGGCCGGGCTTGGCCACCGCAATGCGTGAGTCCGAGATGAAGGAGGCCGAGGATGGCGATAAGAGTGTTGATTGGGAGAAGATGATGAAGAAGGGTGAGGAAGACAAGGTCAATCCGCCTCGCTCTGTCTCCAGCAGATATTTACTCTCCGCCCATGCATCCGGATTGGTGAAAGATCTGTTATGAAGTTTCTTTTTAATTATGCTGTAATTGGACTATGTGGTAAGGTGTAATAATATTAAAATTTAGAGTTAAACATTGAGTGGTTTATCAAGTTGTCACCTATGAGTGCATTGGTTACTAACCGGAAAAATCCAAACTATATATATTAGTCACGAAGTTGTGTGGTTGTCCGTTAGTCATTCCATCATGTCCGGTTGTTTAGGTCGCTGATATGGCTATCTATTTTTTACAAATATCTCATTAAAATTTAGGCTCCATTTGGGAGCTCAGTTTTTTTGAAGTATTTTGAGAATAATTCAGTTTCTAAAAAAAATGAAGTATTGAATACTTCAATGCGTTTGGGTCCAATGAATATTGTGTTTTTAAAAGCTTAAGTATCACCAAAACTGCAATATTTTTGCTGTATTAAAAACTTCAGCCAGGACCTCTTTTTTTCTAAACAAAGAGAAACACTTGTAAAACGCATCCGCTCAGTCCTATCGTCTTTGCCTACGACACCTAGCACCTCAATAGCGGCGCACAATTTCAGCTATATTCTTGCCCAAATCTATGGCATGATTGTCCAACATATACATATATTCTCAAGTAGTAGAAGCAGGATTTGCCGTGATAGTAGAAGCAGCAATGTGTTGATTAAAAGCATGATTCTTAGGTGTCTTAATTAGTTGAAAATAGCGTGAGCGTTCACTCAATAATCATGCATGCAACAGCGATGCATGCATCTATCTCTCGAGGACTCTGCTAGCGCGGCGCCGCATATTAGTCGCGTGGTGCGGCGCCTAACTGCCATATTAATTAGATCTAATTGCCATATTAATTAGACCTAAACTAATTAACCTGCAGAACACTAGACCTCAAATAAAAAACCTGCAGAACACTAGCGTGTTTCTCCAATCCTAATTACTCTAGGTTAGTTGCCAGATTAATTTTTCCGCAAAAAAAAAGTTGCAAGATTAATTATTCCAAGCTGTCGGGTTCGCTGCGCGCCGCACTGAAGGGTGCACGGTGCGGCGTCTCTCTTTAGATTTTTCCATCTCTCAATAGTCATACATGCAGCGTAACAACCGGGTCAAAGGACAGTAAAACAACACTTTCCAAACGCGTTGCAGTTTTCGAAAAGACTGAGAAATATCACAGTATTAAGAAACTGCAGTATTCATTGCCCATGCACTAATATACTTCAGTTCTGGAATACTATGGTTTTGAAAAAGTGGAGCTTCCAAACGGAGCCTTAGTTTTTCTAATTGCTAGGTCTCTTTCCATTAAATTGTGTAGACCAATCTTCGTGGGCCTTCTTGTCGTGCTCGCGTTAGTCCCGTTACTTCCGTGGGATAGTCGTGTCACCAGATAGAAGTACCAAAGCTGGAAATTCCCCACAAGTTAAACTTTGTGCGGCGGCTCATTTCTCCCGAGCCTCCATCCTCCCGAGCCTCAATGCTGCATTGTTTATCCTCTTTTGCACATGTATGATTCCATTCCATAAAGGCAGAAACTGCTCGAGGGGTAATTAATTCTGCTTTATTCTCTCAATAGATAGGACTAGCTCCACGTTGATCTACAAGATTTTGTGATAATTGTTTCTAAAGAAGCTCAATAACTTCACCATGCTCAGAAGTGGAACATATTGCCGGTGCATCCTGAGTGGATACGTGCGTGCGTAGAGCTCCTGGCCACCCTTGATCTTGCCGACCTCGACTGCGTCATGGCAGCAAACAATCGCTCCAAATTAGACCGCACGGATGGGGAAGGCGGTCTTGCTGCTGCATGGCTGGCTGGCAACCAACTTGTGCAGCCTTGCTGGCCATGACGATTGACGGGTGGCTTCCCTGATGCGTACATGCACGGGAGGTATTTGATAGAATGTCTAGGAAAGAATCATGGGTGAAGAGGCTGACAGGTGGGTCCTATATCTATTTTGATGGCCTAACCTTATAATAGTGGGAAAAAAGGACTTAGTAATTAGAGAAAATAATAGTGTAAAGGGGTATTTGAAAAAAACAAATAGCCATGTCAGCGACTTAACAGCGAACATGACCAGCGAACATGACGGAATGACTAATGTGGCACATCCACACAACTTCGTGACCAATAGTTTGCTTTTTTCCAGTTGGTGACCAATGCGCTTGTGCGTGGCAACTTGATAGACCACACAGGTGTTTAACTCTAAAATTTAATACTTCTGAAATGTGTATGAAGACAATCATGTCTTTCTTTTGTTTTTGAGCCTCCTTAGATGCATTAGCCAAGGTGCCCGCGGATAAGATAGGAGAGCGAGTTTTCGGCTCGGCTCGGAATAGGCAAGGCTCGACCCGAATTCAATAGATACCGACTTACATCTATATGTTTTGTAAGCTAACTCCCTTAAACCGATTATTATCCGATATAGCCCGCTCACGCCTGGTGGGTCCTCCTAGCTTGTGGGCCATTTCCTTTTAGTGAGTCTACCCGGCTTACATATCTTTATCTTTACTATTAAAAGGATGTTGGTGACCGTAGGTCGTCCTCAAACATTTGACATCAAACATTGAGAGAATCTGGACCATCTAATCTACATCCGATAGTACAACGAGCCTTCCTACTACTTGGCTCAGTTTATTACTCTCTCTGCCACCGATAAGTAGTAGTAAATGACAATTATATTAGATAGTAGTATGAGAGAAAACCCTCCCGGTAGAGGAAAACGCCGTTGCCCTCCCTTTCCCCTCCTCTTCTGGCATGGATCCACGCAACCGGCAGTGCGATCCCCTCTGCCTCGAAATCTACCAGCGTCGCCTTACCATCCCCTGCATCTTGAGCGGCCGGCGGAGCCATTCGGAGTAGCAGCGTCGGCGGGCTCACGGCCGAATGGGGTACTGTGCGAGTGGAGAGATGGGAAGGCAGAGGGGATGGACACCTGAGAGTTGTGGCGCTGGGATGAGGCATAAGGGGAACGTCTCCCCTTGATCTCCGACTACCGGAGTCGCCTCCCTCCTCTCGCTGCTCCGCCTCGTCGTGATCGACGACGGAGCGGAGATCCCCCTTCTCCTCCACCTATGTTCGAGCCCGTCTCGACGCCATTCGCCGGAAACCATCCAGATCGTTGTCAAGAAGGGCAACATGAATCAGGTTCGCATCAAGGGACCCCAGGCATGGCGTTGCGTTAGAACAAGGTAACCTATTTACCACTCTTTCCTCGTGATGTTTCTTTCGCAGATTAAACGGCGCGACGATGACCTAGGGCACCTGGTGGACTAAGGCTGCAAGGCTTGCGTCTACAGGGAGTGACGACTATGGGGATGAGGACGCATATGTCTAGACGCGCTCTTTTTCCATCCGCTCATGTTCTCCTTTCTCTGCCTCTATTCTTTTGGTTGTAAGATGCAAATGGAGAGATGTGAGAGTCGCGAGCGTATAACATTTTCTTCATGTCCTACTCATGATACAAATGTTAACCGACGACTATCGAGCCTGATTATCAGTACAAATGTTTACTGCTGAATAGAGAAACACCGAATCCTACAGGTATGCAGTAAACATAGACCATGCCGGTCCTTTTTTTTAGTTAGTATGACCCATGAGTCAACCATTGTTTTTAGTTAGTAAATAGATTGTCAAAGTGAGCAACCATTTTTGGACAGAACAACTTGCATTTTGTTTATCATTTAATAGACAGTTTTTGACAGCGCAACACTTATATGTTCTTTGTTGTTAATATACCGAGCCCTGTCTTGGTTTCTAGACATCTCATGGATTTTCTTCTATTAGTAATTTACCATCCTGAGTTCCCGACACAACAAATAAACCCATCAAATAATATTCTCTAGCTACCTAAGACATGATATGTAGGAAAATTTATTATTTTCTATGTGCTATTCTTTTTACTAACAATATGTTTAGTTTACCCCAATACAGGAGGTTATTATGGAATCATGAATTGACGGTTAATGATGTCGGATAAATGATGTCGACTGTGCACGTGAGAAAAAAATCAAGGGTTCAGGAATATGTTGGCTGGATAGATTTCGAGATGGAGGCCCTTAATTTTCTCGATAGGGAAATAACGAGCATATCCACACAGACGTCAAGCCATGTTATTTGGTATTTCATTTCAGAAGATTGACAACCAAAGCTATGCCACTTTGGCCTCACACTGTTCGGATACTTGGCCCCTAAGTACTTCATGCACAACAAGATCAGCGAAAAGATTGACATGTACGCCTTCGGCGTCGTCCTGATCGAGCTTGTCTTTAGGAGAAAGCCGGTGGGCTCAAGCGACCCCAAGGGTTAAGAGATCTGAGAGAACAAGTAGTTCGCCTTTGTTTCTTAGGATTCTATTGTTGCTAGGTTGATAGTTAGGCACATGAGCTTGAGCTGTTAGCAAGACGCGATGTTGCCATCCGAGACATCCTATTCTCCTTCCTGCAGTCTGGCAACAAGAGCCCCCCGACGCTCCTTGCCTCTCGGGCCGCAGAGGCGTTTGTGACGGCGCCGGGCGTCGGACACGCCCATTCCGCCGCAGAAGTGTTAGTTTTCTCCACGCCTTTATGTTCTCCACGCTGTTGCTGCATGCTATTTATATTTGATTGATTGATCTTGTAGGTGGAGGCGGTGGTTCTGGAGGAAAACATCGTAGCATCGCTGAGGCGCTTGCAAGGTACACTGCAGGGCCCGGCATCCGCAACCTTGTGTGTAGATCCTTTTCCTCTTCAGTTCGTGTCCTGGTTGTTCTTAAAATAGCAGCTTGCGTGCAGATCTCTGGTGGGCGGTGTACTCGGCGATGGTGCATGTTGATGCTCAGATCGTGGAGTGCAGATCCATCTGGACCATGAGATTGGTTTCTTTTCTGGTAAGTACCTAACTTCTTCTAATGGATTGTTAGATGCGTGGTCTAGCACTTCCATAAGCCTATCAGTCCATGAATGTTTCCATGGATCTTTTCGTTGCTGCCTATGTATCCGTCCATGAATGTTTCCATGGATCTTTTCATTGCCGTCTATGTACAATCAAATCCTGATCACTTTGTTTATCACCTCACCAGTTAGTTCATGGGGATTTATTAGCTGCATGATGGATTATATCTTTATTTTACAGCGTTAGAGATCTTGCAGCAGAATTCAGGGATGTGATTTTCTTGGACTCCGCTCGATGATCAAGGATGCGAAATTTTGGTGGATTTTAAGGTGTTTTTTTACGGAACAGCACCCACACCGCTTGATGATTAAACGAAGAGGGGGAAATCAGTTACAACAACTACACAATGGCCAAGCCATCACCGAAGAAATGAAAAAAATTACAATCTGAACACGACACTTAATTGTGCTATGTCAGCTGTAACTCTGTCAACACCTCCATTGGGGAGCAGGCTCTTATGCTGAAAATGCATCGATTCTTTTTATTCTAGATGTTCCAAAGAGTGTAGGCAGTCAGGGTAAGGGTTTTCTGCTGTTCTCCTGTTAATCAACTGCAGCTGCTCCCACCAGGGAATGATTTCCTTTGAAGCTCTTGTGATTTGGCATAGTTGTGGATCATCCGGAACAAACCCATACCATACCTATTTTGTGAATGGGCACTACAGGAACAAATGGCTAGCATCTTCAATGATTTGGTCGCAAAGACTGCACTTATCATCATGATTCCAACCTCTGCTACGGAGTCTCTCAGTAGTCTATTTTGAAGAAGCAACCACAAGATGAATTTAATCTTTCCTTCGATTTTCGTCTCCACGCCTTCTCGAGCACTGGGATTTTGATTAAAAGGTCATTGCGGCTGAACTGAATCTTATAGTCCGAAGAAGAGTGTAGTGTCTATCAGATGAAAGAACCCAACTTGCCAGATCTGGCTTGTTTGTTAACCTGACATCCTGAATTTTCGAGCATAAGGAGGTGCCATTTTAAAGGGGGTGGTCTCGTCAGAACTCGGGTGCCTGATTACGACATGTTTCGTGGAGAAGAGGGGTGCATCAAAACTCGGGTCCCAGATGTTCGTTGCCAACACTATACCTCGGAAGGTCGGTCAGGCATTAATATCCTCTCTAAACTTCTGAAGTCTGAAGATTGTTATTATTTCTTCATATTACTGTTTGTAAATTACAGCAGGTAGACATTAGCCTGATTTGTGTTGATTTGATGATGACTTGATCTTGCAGCGTGCTAGAGTCGGTGATTGCGATCATGTGACTCTACCATATACTATGGGGCAACAGAGAGGAAGCAACTACCGCAGCCACAACACCGCTTCTAGACATACTAAGAATGCTACCATCTTGCTAAACATGCTGAGTTACTATATCTCTGGTATCTTTTTTTTGCTAACCCCTAGATGTTTGAATTCAACAGCAAAACCATGGACCTTCGGACATGCACTGATGCACCCTTGTGAGAATTTTCAAGATTAGTAAAACTATGTTAATATATTCTTTAGAACACCATTGTTGAGATATAAACATACTTTCAAGTCCAGACAAATGCTTATCTGAAATCGATAACTGATAAATGGCTTGCTAATGTCAGCTGCAAACCTGGATTCCGAATGAAACTTGTTGGGACTTGTTTTTATTTGATTGATAATGGTCGTAAGTTTATGGTTGTGAGTGGAAAAAATAATATTATTTGTACTATTGTTTAGGAGAAGTGTATGGCCTTTGTGGTGTAGATCAGCATAAGTAAATTGGGAGAGCACCATTTTCTGGATGATGGGTGTAATCTTACATGATAATTGTATGAAGATCAAAACAGAGATGTCATGAAGCTTGTTAGGCAACTCTTGTTGTCAGGTTACATGAGGTAGTATCTACTTCTTTCTGGTAGATGTTGGTATTGCACACCAATAGGATCATTAAGGGGCATTCTATTATGTGCAGTTTTTGGGAAGCCAAAATAAATATTTATGATCTGGAATTTATCGTTGGTGGTGAACTATTGTGCAAGCCCACTCTTCTTTGGAATTTCCTTCGTTGCCAGCCTTGACTTCAATATTTAAAATTAGAACCAACTCTTCTGTTTGTACCTTGGATGCCTGACTTATTCCTCTTGGGATGTACATACATTATTTTCCAAACTTCATTCTGTTGATGATGAATTTTGTGCTTAAGCCAAAATGTCTAGAAAAATTTGGTGAAATACTTTGAATCGTGTAACACTAGCACACATATATTTCCTAGGCCGTTCATATTATATTTGTGCGAATGCATGTGATTATATGCTGCTCTTGGTCTAACACTATTGTACGACGGTTAATGATATTGCATAAGTTTTTTTCGACACAAGTGTCTTTATTTAAGATGTTTTCATGCTACGACTTCAGAAAAGAAAAGTAGAGGAAAATAGGGCCTCTTTTGTGCTTCTGAACCTTGTGAAAATATTTTGAAAAATTGCTAGATTGTTCACAACTCTTGATGAAGGTGTAGAAAGCTACAACTACTCCCTCCGTTCCAAAATAGATGTCTTAAATTTTTGTCAAAATTTGGATGGAGGGAGTACTATTGTTGGAACTGGGATGATTTGCCGTGTATCTAAAGTCTTGGACCATGTAGTCGTCTAAGGCGATTAAAAAATTTTATAGGAGACACTCAAGCTTAGCCACGAGTGAGACGGTTGAACTCGGGTGATTACGGAGCATAGTGGCAGCGAAAGAGGTGAAACCAAGGTGTTGAGTCCTATGAATTGCGGCTAAGTCACAATACATATACATTTTCCATGCAAGAACCAATTAGTTTGGTTTAGTTAAAAACATGACATCTTAGGTGTTCGAGTTGACGATTCTTATTTGCAGCCCTGTGATATAGGTAAATGATATGCCCTTTGTTTCAGCTTTTATCAGTGTTATTTCAAGTTATTTTATGATAAAATTCAGTTTTACTTATCGCGTAGTACTACATATTTAACGAAAAATGGAAAGAAAAAATGGATAGTCACAAAAAATGAGAAATTTCCCGGTGCTCATTTGGTCCATCAACGGTTTTACCGGCTGATGGCTTAGACCATTAACTCTCTGTCGTATAATTTTTCTCTCTTGAGTATTTTTTGTGAAAGAATTATATTGATTAATCTACAGGAGGACTCTCCTATAGACAAACATCTAAATCATCCTCGGTGGCGGAATCGAGCCATCCTCGCAGCAGTACCACTAAAGTTTGCTAACGAGTGACTAGCATTATTTTGGTTTCTAACAACAACAGCTATCTGAAACCTAGAAGCTATCTGCACTAGCTCTTGAATTGAATGCACGAGGTGTGCAAAATGTGAGCGATCTATAAGAGGTGTAGTGAGCATAGAGGCTGCTTCCTTATAAGCGGTCTCCACCACGCATGGTTTGTCCAACCAATTTCTTGCTTTCTCAATACCTTCCAGCTGAAATAAAGAGCCATATGCATAGCTTTAATGCAGAGGCTGGGGTTACTCGCCTATTCGAAAAAAAAACCATCCAGACGAGAATATATGTCACATCGCTACACATCCATTTAGAAAATATAGATACTAGAGCAAGCGAAAATCACCAGGAAGAAAAACGAGAAACCCATCAAAGAAAAAATAAATTTATCAAGTTTAATTACCAAAAGTACCTAAAAGAACCAAGTGGATAATAAAAATTATATGTAAAAGTAAAATTGGTATTTTCAGTGAAATTTATCTCTACATTTTATTTTTCTAGATTCTTTGAAGATTTTGATTTACTCCTTTTGGATAACCTTGTTGAACAATCCAAGTTGCACGTTTTTCGCTCGGCCAGATAGTGTTATCGCTGACATATCCTCTACGCCACCGTGATCTTTTACATGTAGAAAAAAATCACCATGATTTGTTACTTAAAGTAAGACAATTGAAGGACCGTGGCAACGCACGGGCATTCAACTAGTCTCTCATAATGATAATCTCTCACATATATGGAACCTCAACTCCAAGCACTCCTTGACATGTAGAAAAAGAAATGCACGTGTATGCAAATCACTCACGATTAGAGCACCCCATTGAAGCGACGATAGGCTTGTCCTCGCGAGTGAACATGTACCCATCTCGATTATCTAAATCAGTAGAGATAGATGGGAGGCTATGGTGGCGACGTGTTTGATACTCTTATGTATCTCGGATTGCCTACACCCGATGGTAGGAGGAATAGAGGAAAGTTACAGAACCTGCAGGTGAGGCTAACTAAGAGGTTTATTGGGTGGGGGGATTTGTTCCCGTCACAAGATGCAAAGGAGACCTTGATTAAATCCATAGCTAAATCAATTCCAACATATATTATGAGTGTCTTCAAATTACCATTGGTCTTATGTGATGATCTGAATCGTATGGTGAGGAACTACTGGTGGGGATCAGAGAAGGGTAGAAGGAAAACCATTGGAAGTATTGATGCAATTACACACCCGAAGCAGTGTGGAGGGCTGGGATTTCGAGACTTCCGTCTGTTCAATCAAGCGCTATTGGCTCGGCAGGCTTGGAGGCTTCTTACAAAACCAGACAGTCTATGTGCGATGGTGCTGAAAGCACAGTACTACCCTAACGGTCGTCTTGAGGATACTGCTTCTCAAGAAGGGTCTTGTGTGGAAGGTCGATGATGGCAGACAGATTTGAATCTGGAGCGATTCTTGGCTGCCGCGTCCACCCTCGTACATGCCAATTTCGGACCAAGGCGAGTGCCACCTATGCCGGGTGGAGGCACTTATCACGAAGGAGGGTGACTGGAATCGAACGATCCTGCACAAACACTTCCTCCAAGATGATGTTGATGAGATCATCAAGATCAAGTTCACACCCCATCATGACGCTGATGTCCTCTCCTGGGCCCCGGATCACCGCGGTCTATTCTTCGTTCGAAGCGCGTACAAGCTGGCCAGGTACATGAATCATCGTACATCAGCGTGCGCCGCGAGCAGGGCACCAGACGATCGCCGTACCATCTTGGTATGGTATGGGGGTGCCCTACTCCCCCTAAGGTACACATCTTCTCAAGGCGCATTGCGACTAATGGCCTGGCTACTTGGGAAAACAAGCGAAAACAAAATATTGTCACTTCTAACATTTGTGTTCTTTGTGGCATGGAACGGGAGGACACTTTCAACGGCTTCTATAGATGTCCCATGACGCGAGATCTATGGAGAGCAATGAAGTGTAGCCGCTGCCACCTAGCGAGGACATCAAGAACACGGGGTCAGAGTGAATTCTGCAAGCCTTATCTGAAATAACAAATCGTATGTTGATGATGACCTGGTGGCGTATTTGGCATGTCCATAACGAGGCTGTTCATCATAAGCCTGCACCACCCATTGAGGCGTCCAGGCGATTCCTTTGCAGCTATGTCGACTCTCTGCTTTGTATCAAGGAAAACCCTATGGCGGACCAAGCGAAAGGGAAGAGACAATCATTTTGTATGACACCAAGCATCCCAGGTCACCGGAGGTGAAGGAGCAAAGTCAAGCTGTGGAGCGCAAGTGGACCAGACCACCCCCAAGTTGGTCGAAGATCAATGTTCATGGGTCATAGATTGCTCGGGAATGCACCCCCCCCCCCCCACCCTAAGTTGGGCCGCCAACATCATTACTGCCGTTGATTTGTTGGCGATTCGTGCTAACAACTTCACAGTTTGCCCTTTCCACCTCCTTCTTCTAGTCCAATTAAATTTTGGACAATGCCCCCTCTCCTTTCAAGGTTTCTCACATTCTCGTTTTGGATTCACATATGATTCACAGATGTTTCTTAAAATGGAAGTTGATAAAATCTTTTCAACGAACTCATTTGATAATTTTTATTTAACAATTTTCAGACACTCTTACTTTGTTGCATCCTAGATTCAGAAGTTTCGTACAAGATTTATACGTTTTACAACAATAATTTCTTACATAATTATATTTTCAACAATATTTCGTATAATATTTTTTCAAGAATATTTCTACAAATATCCATACAAGTTTCATACATTGTTCCCAAGATTCTTTTTAAGATAATACAAGTTTCATACATAATCAAATCAAGCTAATACATCAGATCCAATCTAAATAAATTTCTACATATCTTTCTGCAAAAAATCATATATTATTCATAGTTTTTCGAAGATTATCAAATCCAGAAGGTTTCACTCAAGTTTCACAGCAAATCCATAGAAAAATCAATGATACATATAAGATTCAGAGTGGTTTCATATAATGTTTTTCAAAAAACATTCATACAATTTCTATACATAATTCACTGCAGTTTGACAGCAAATCCGTACAAGATCCATCATAAATTCAACAATCCAGGTAAGTTTCAGAGCAGTTTCATACACTGTACAACATGGAAAATAATATCTGCAAGGATTCATACAAGGATCTGCAAGGATTCATACAAAATGACAACAAATCCAGTAAATTTGCATGTATGTTTCGATCTACAAGGATCCATACAAAATCGAGCATATCTATACAAGAAAATGTGAAGAACACTTTGGTGGAAGAAAAATGTGAAGAAGACTTTGGTGGAAGAAGCTGAATCAAAAATCTTGATGGGTGGGTGGCATCGCCGGAGGTGGGGGATGGGAAGGGGGCGCCCCGGCCCGTCCCGTGCGTGGAGGGGGCTCGAGGGAGGGAGCTCGGGGAAGGAGGCGGGCTTGTCGGGGTCGCCACGCGTGGAGGGGGCGGCCGCCACGCGTGGAGGTGGGGGCGGGGAGGGGCGGCCGCCGCGCGTGTAGGCGGCATCGCTGCTCCATGGTGCTCCCCCATTGGGGCATGTAGGAGGAGGAGGTGGTGGGCGGTGGGCTGCTATCGGGGAGGAGCAGGAGGAGGCATGGCGACACGATTGGGGGAGGGAGGGGGCGTGTTTAGAGGTAGGTGGGAGGAGGCGGCGCTAGGAGGAGATGCTCTGGGAGGAGGGGCGTCCAGGTTAGGGTTAGGTAGGAGTGGGGCAGATGGGTTGATTTTTTACATATGGAGGGTTAAAATGCAAAAAAATTGTACTCTTTGACTAGTTGACCTTTGCACGAATCTTAAATAAATTGATGACTATAGTGATGCCGAGGCCCAACGCGAGTGTGGTAAATCCGCGCTCTAGATTGCTGGAGTGAGCACAGCTGTGGCACTAGCACGATCCTCGGGGATGACCGGGAGCTATCATCTTATCTGCTTGTCGCCACCTGTTCACATGCGAGTCCCTTCTTGAAGCTGAATTAAGGGCGTGTGCTGAAGGTTTGTCTATGGCTATGCAAATAATGCAATGGTCTGAAAAGCCAATCCTTTTGGAAAGTGATTGCTTGGAGTCCACTCAGATGATCAACGGTGGAGAGGTTAACAGATCGATAGTTTCTAGGTTGGTCAATAAAGTCAAACGGCTCTGCCGTTTTGGTAGTGAGAGTGGTAGAGTGTGCAGACTAGTGCACATTATTAGTAGATAAATAAGTAAATGGTGCGAGTCATAGCTTAGCTCACTTTGGCCGCCTTAAGTTTTGCACCAAAGTCTGGATCCGTTCTGGACTAGATGAACTTCTTTCAGCTTGTCTCGAAAAGGCTTTCGTTCCGCTTTATAAATAAAGCTAAACGGCCAAACCGATACAAAGTGGTGAGGAGATCCTCTTACAAGCAGATCAAAGATAAAAAAGCGAAGCCTAAGAAGCAACTAGCTTGCCACCGAAGACGACTAGACTAAGACGACCGGAGCTCCACAACAACGCCTTCCAGAAGGTAACGACGTCACTAGCGCCGCCGCGGTCGAGACCACAAGGGTCTAAGGTTTTCACCCGGAGCCCTAATGTGGTGAGAGTAGCCACAACAACGCCTCCAAGAGGGTCACGACACCCACAGGCATCGCCGTCCTGGAAAAACTCTGACCACATTCGGTATCTCAGCCCACGATCAATCCTCAAGCCGAGCTCCCAAACACGATCTGGGCGCTGCCACCACTAGGATCCCCCGATGTCCACTCCATGCCACCCACATGGTCCAAGAAGAGGAGCCACCACCACTGCAACGTCGCCCCGCCGTCGAGACGCCCGTGCAGTCCACCTTCCGGGGCCGCCCCAGCATCCGAGAACTCGCGTCGTGTGGCACGGGTGACGTGTGACCAACGAGGCGGGAGGGGGGAGGAGCGTAGGCGGAGGGCCTCATCAACACGACCTCATGGAGGAGCCCCGTCCTCCACCACGGTAAGTGGTTGCTGGCCGGACGCGGCGGCAGGGCCACACCAGGCCCGGACAGGCCCGGCCGGGCCCAAGTCAGACCTGTAAAGGCCCCGCCGACGAAACCCTCGAGCACGAGCCCCTCCAGTCCCCACCTCTAGAGGACGACCGCGCCACGCCTTGGCAGGCCCGTCGAGGCCTAGATGGGGCCCGCAGGGCCCAGATCTGGGCCACCAGCGCACCGGCCAGCCGCCAGCAGCATGGCCTGCGTCGCGTCGCCGCCCTGAGTCATCACCGTCGTACCCCGCTGCCACGAACCGCCCTGCCGCCGCTGGAAGCTCCAGGAGGTCGAGGAGGGCGGGCCGCTACCGTCGAACCGCAGCCGCCGCGAGGAGAAGACCCACGCCGCCTCAACATGCAGGGAGCTGCCTCCGCCGCCACCCGCCGGCCGCTACCGCGCCAGATCTGGCCGCCCCCGCCGAAGGTCACCGCCGGCATGGAGCTCCACGCACCGGGGAAAGAACGGCCAGCCGCCGCCGGCACCGCACGGGCTTCGCCCGGTGGCGGCCGGGGAGAGAGGTGAGAAGGGGACGGGAGAAGGTGGCGGCGATGCGAACCGCCCCGGGGACGCGCGGGGGCGACCCAGGAGCGGGGGCTTCTTTCAGCTTGTAACCAGGATGGTACTGTTACTCCTTGATTAATATATTCTACTCCCGCAAAACAAAGTACTCTTATGTGATTTTACACATGCAATCATTCAAGTTGGTTCTAGGTTTGCGATTTTTTTTAATAATACGAATTAATTATTTAATTTGAGTTCTATTATGCGTTTTTTCGAAATTCCAGATCTAGCACTTTGTCGGCCAGGGGAAAGCCGACTGGGCCAATCGGCCAGGCCCTGGCCGACAGGAGCGCAATCGTCCAGCAGACAGCCGACAGCAGGTCGGCCAGTGGGGCCGCGGGACCCACAACGGTCGACAGGTCCAGTCGGCCAGGCGCAGGCCGACTGCCCAATCGGCCAGGCCCAGGCCGACTGGGGCCAGATAAGGGCGACGCCGCCGCGCCTGGCCCTTCTTCTCCACGCGACGCGCCTGGCCAGCTGCTGCCTCTCTCTCCCCTTCGTGTTCTTCATTTCTAGCCACCTTTTTTCTCAGATTTTGCTCGATTTAACCACAAAAACTTCAATCCAAAACCATTAGAGAGGGAGTGGAAGCCCGATCTACGGATGGGTTAGCTCATGGCTTGATTTGGTGTTGGTTTGTTGGAGGAACGGTGGTGGAGCAATGACAATGGTGGTGGAGCTGTGGTGGAGGAGCTGAGGCTGTGGTGATGGAGCAGTGTTCGAGTTGTGTTGGTGGTAGCTTCTCTCGCGTCAAGGATAAACTCTAATCCCTCGATAATCAATGGATATTGTATATGGTTACGTACGTTCGTCCTATGGTTAGTCTATTAGAATATTTGGCTAGTTGATTAGTAAAAATTTGGCCGGTGGATTAGTAGCAATATTTTACCGATGGGTTAGGCACAAAAATTTGGCCGGTGGATTAGTAGCAATATTTGACCGGTAGCAGTAATATCATATTTTTTAGAATATTTGCAAGCATTGCCCAAAGTTATACGCGTTGTCGATAATTAATTGATTAAGTTGTTTATTTTATGTCAGCAGAGATGACCAATTTAGTGAAGTTCGTGTTTTATTACGGTCATGGGAATGTTCGAACAAATGACTTTGGAGCAGATCTGGGAGAGTTTATGTGTACACAGTTAGATTTGACTGCCCCTCAAACCTGGAGTGTTAGTCAGTTGAAGGAATGGTTGACAGGATGTTTAGGCTATAACATCGAGACGTATACCATCAGCGTGCAAGCATTATGGACAAAGTCAAGAAAAAATATTTTCTGGACTTTAAGGCATGTAGATACAGACAGAGACTGGTTTAAGTGGTTAAAAAGCTGCGAAGATAGGCATGTAAACCCTCGCGCATTAGTGCTTCCTGTCCTGAAGGAGATCGATGGTGGACATGTTTCGCGCCATAGTGTTGATTCAAGTTACGGGATGTACTCTATGTCCAGTGCTGGAGGCGGTGGTTATGAATCGGGTCAGAGCAGTGAGATAGGAGGAGGAGGAGGCGGTGGTTATGAATCGGGACAGAGCAGTCATGCCGGAGGTGGAGAAGACTATAGTGGAGAGGCAGATGCGGACGAGGAAGATGGAGGCATGCAGAACATGATGGAAAAGGAGGATTACATGGATGAGGAGAGTGGTGATTCTGATGACCCAGATGATTCTGATGGAGAAGGCAATGGTGGAGAGGACATGCCGATTCCTGCTTCATGGAATCAAAACATGTCAACCGGAATGACCGTTGATGATGGTCATGATTCTGCGTGGGAATATCACAGCAACAGAATTGCCAAGGGTGCCAGATATCAAGACAAGCAACATTTGCAAGATGCAGTCGTTGCTTGGGCAATGTCAACACACAGGGTTTTGAAAACAACTGTGTCCTCTAAGAAATACTTGACAATAGAATGCGTGGATATAAATTGTCCAGGCAGGGTGCATGCCTATGTCCCTACGTATGACACAACTTGGTTGGTGAGCGACTATGTGCAGCACACATGTAAGCTACACAATGTTCCTAAAGATCATCTTAACCTCTCCTCCACACTTCTAGCTCGGCTGCTTTACACGGACTTAGTAGAGTGCAAAGCGATGACAGTACCCAGTATACAGAAGAAAGTAAAGACCCGGTTTAAGTACTCCATTTCGTATGGCAAGGCTTGGAGGGCAAAGCAAAGGGCTCTTGAGGAGAGGTTTGGTTCGTTTAGAGACGCGTATGACTCTGTGGTCCGACAACTTCAGACACTGCAGGATAGAAACCCAGACACCTATGTCGACATACAATATTATGTGATACCCGAGGATCCATCCGTGAAGGTGCTTCATCGAGTGTTCTTCTCTTTTGCTGTATGCATCCAAGCTTTCACTTATTGTCGTCCAGTGATATGTGTAGACGGTACTTTTCTAACTGGCAAGTACAAGGGTCAGATCCTTACCACCATTGGTCAAGACGGCAACAATCAGATTGTCCCACTCGCATTTGCTTTCGTGGAGGGCGAAAACACTGAAAGTTGGACATGGTTCTTCAGGCAGCTCAAAATAGCAGTTGTGAAAGACAAGCCCAATGTGTGCATCATTCATGATAGGCATGCAGGTATACTCAATGCCGTAAAACGGCTGACACAGCCAGGGCCAGAAGAGCAAACACCTTGGCTTGACATGCAAAGCCGATGGTGCATGCGCCATTTGGGTGCTAATTTCTTCTCGCAGTTCAGAAACAAGAACCTCATGAATCTATTCAAAAAATTGTGCAAGCAGAACCAAGAATGGAAGCATGATTTCATACGCGCAAAGCTCGATGAATTTACTCAGAAACATGTGAGGGCAAGGAAAGCTGCGCAAAACGCAGCCGTAGCTGCACATCAAGCAGCAGTAGCTGCACATCAAGCTACTGGAGCTGCGCCTGTGGAGGAAGATCCTGTAGGGCTTTGTGACTTGCCTGGATTTGATCCACCTGGTACAAGGAGAAGGCTCGGCAGATCGATCAAGAACTTCCAACAGTGGAGAGAGCACGAGCCTTTGGAGAGGTGGTCTTTGCTACACGATACACATGGAGCTAGGTATGGTGTCATGACTACAAACCTAGCTGAGTCATATAACTTTGTCCTCAAAGGTAACAGGGCACTTCCACTGACAGCCATAGTCGAAGGTATTCTATATGGCACGATTTCATATTTTAGAACCAGACGACAGGGTGCTCAGATGCATATCATGAACAATCCGAACACCCGCTTCTGTAAAAAGGTTATGAGGTACATGGATAAGAAGATGGCGAAGGCTATGTCACACACCGTCGTGTGCATAGGTAATGAGGACAGAAGGTTTGAGGTGCGGCTAGCCACCGATAAGTTTGGGTGTGGTAATGAACTGAGAACGCATGAGGTGAAGATCGGTAATGAGCAATGTCCAACCTGCGAGTGCACCTGCAACAAACCAAAGTTGCTTCACCTGCCTTGCTCTCATGTGCTTGCTGCTTGTCGGCAGCTAGGGTTGGACGCCATATCGTTCGTGTCTCCCTACTACCTAAAAGAATCTGTGGTCAATACTTGGACGGGTGAGATGTCAGGATTTCGAGTAATGGGTAATTTCAACACCGTGAACCCTGGTGAAAGGCAGTACATCCCACACCCTGCTCTAATGCGAACAAGCAGAGGCAGATGCCAGTGTAGACGCATCCGGAATGACATGGACGAATCAGAAGCTGGCGGCCCAACTCGGCAGTGTTTTCTATGCAATGAATTTGGTCACAGGGATACTCATTGTCCCACTTTCGGTACAGGCGGCACACCTACGCGAGGACGGGGTGCGCGAGGTCGAAGAGGTAGAGGACGCGGGTGAAACTATGTGGCGAACTATGTTTGATATTGTAATATGTGTCGAACTATGTTTTATGTTGTAATATGTGTCGAACTATGTTTTATGTTGTAATATGTGTCGAACTATGTTTTATGTTGTAATATGTGTCGAACTATGTTTGATGTTGTAATATGTGTCGAACTATGTTTTATGTTGTAATATGTGTCGAACTATGTTTTATGTTGTAATATGTGGCGAACTATGTTTTATGTTGTAATATGCAAATGCTTATGTTAATTTTTAAATTGTTCAGAAATGGCGAGAAGATACAGGTTGCTCGATCCAGACATTGAAAAGAAGCATCGGGCTAGAATTTTGGAGGATGACCCCAACTCACTTGAGCCTTTGGTCACTCACACACCGAATGTTAACTGGAGGATACACCCCGCTTGGGTTCCTAGGTACGATTTAATCATGAATTATATGAGTATTTTTGGGTTGCGATACATGATTGATCACGTTTTTGGTCATGCAGGTTGAAGTGGGCTGGGCTTTTACCTTTTGTTCGCTTGGTTGAGGGCACTGCAGACTCTACACGCCTACTATATGACCACTCGTTGCTCACATGCTTGGTCAACCGTTGGAGGCCCGAGACCCACACTTTTCACTTTCGCTGGGGAGAGATGGCTCCTACTCTCCAGGACGTGTCATGCCTGTTGGGACTTCCTTTGGCTGGACAGCCCATTGGACCGCTACAGGCACCGGCGGGTTGGCAACAAGATATGGCACAGCGATTCCAGGGTATTACTAGACCATTGGAGTATGAAGAACACGGGCCCAAGTTCGACTGGTTACTAGGATGTCAGGTGTGTTTGCTAACTTCTTTTTAATCTGTTTGCTACACATTACTGGCTACTGGTTACTTATCGAACCATATTTCATTAATGCAGATCCAACAGCTAGGCTATCCAGAGACTCAGTTGACAGAGCCACAAATCACTCGGTCCTTGGAGGCATACATACTTTGGCTTCTCGGTAAGGTGATGTTCACCGAGAACCATGTCACCACTATCACCTCTCGCTACATCCCTATCGCATTGGAGATCGCCAATGCAACTAGCGCTGACATGATTATACAGAGGAGTTGGGGTTCTGCGGTCTTAGCGGCCACGTACCGAGGTATGTGCAGTGGTTGCCAACGGAGGGCGCCGAAGTCAGGCCTGCTTGGATGCCCACTACTGTTGCATCTTTTGTCCTGGGAGCGGTTTCCTATCGGCCGGCCGGACGTTATGGTTGAGACGCCTTACCCTACAGCTACTTTGGGCGACCCTCTGACTGGACTGTTGGATCCAGATCCAGACCACATTGACTTGCCTACTTTCGGTTCAGTTTGGACACATCGCCAGGTATGTGCAAAGTTACTTGTTACATTCATTATTTAGTTGACATAAACTATGCATGGAGCTAACAAATTATTATTCGCAGAGACGCTTTTCTCACAGTCAGGTGAGGGGTTGCTACCCCGCACTGTCCGAGCAGTTTGACGTACTGCTAGCGAGTTCGGTGATGTGGGAGCCCTACGGTAATGAAGTTGTCACTGCTAGATTCCAGAGGGATGGGGACGCCGCACAAATGTCTTTACTATGCGCCAGGGACGAGCCGTATTGGCTCACAAAATCGAAGATCATCTTCGACATGCAGGCAGAGGAGATGAGCCTACATAGAGTAATGAGGCAGTTTGGTCTTCGCCAGTTGGCTGATCCTCGTCCTACGGAGAGCGCCATACCTTCAGTCATACACACGTATGTTTCATTTACACATTACTTCCATATTAACATGATTTATTGACATGACACTAACCATGTTAAAAGTTAGGTTGTCGAGGAAGGGAAGTAGCAAGACCGCCACGGGTTGGCTACACAGGGTTGGGGTGTACGTTCAAGAGTGGGACACCGCTACAGCCCGAGTCTGGGACTCGAACGACGCGTTTGACATGGAAGAGTTCAACAGGTACTTGGATAGCTACATGAGCGCCACACGACTACGCATCACGCAGCAATCTCACCCAGAGGAGATGCCGGGCGCGGCTACTTGGGATAGTTATCCGAGCCAGTCGACTGTGGGCAGCAGACAACACGCGGTATGTTCTTCATCTAATGCACCTATTTATTACATAGTTTTCCATCTATATATGGCGAACCTTGTGGTGTCTCTTGCAGGCACAGCTGTTAGTCGATCTTGAGACGGAGAGTGCTGAGTACAGACGCTCTCTTTCGTCCGGACCCCTACTTATTCACCGGCAGGACCAGGAGACCTGGTTGAGTCACCTCGAGGAGAAGATACGGCGTATCTACGGGGTTATCATGTGCACCCGCCCTTCGGACATTGCTCACCACCCGGCACCACAGCGTCCTCCGCGGCACTCGACGCACCACCAGCAGCAGCAGCCACCCTCGCCCCTACGACAGGCTCCCCGTCCATGGCTTACACCACAGACGACTCCGAGACCTCCTCCCCCAGACCAGGCTGGAGGTTCGACGTGGCATCAGCAGTCTTCTTTTGACTGTTGGTAGCAGCAGCAGCCACCTTTGCACGATGGAGGTTCGTCGTGGCAGCACCAGCAGCAGGAGCCACCTTTGCACGATGGAGGTTCGTCGTGGCAGCACCAGCAGCAGCAGCCTTGGGGTCACCCTCCCATGCCAAACTACGGGTTTCGCCCACAGCCACAACCACAGGGTATGTGTCTTACAAGATAAGCGTCGAGGCTCAGTTCATGTCAAGTTCTTACATACTTTGTTTTTATGTGCAAGAGCATTCGGAATGCAGGGGTCTATGCCTGGCTATCAGTCGTCTGTGTCCGGATCCGCCTGGACTGATCAGGACGTTGATCATAGCACTCAGGATTTCATGACGCAGAGCAGTTGGCTAAACATTTTTCAGACTCCTGCACCTGACCCCACACAGGAGACTCAGTACGATGACCCGGGTCGGTGATTCCTCCCCGACAGGTTCGTCCGCCCCACAGGTTCGGTTGGACGACGCCTCCTAACCCACCACCCGAGCGTCGCGGCAGACGACGTCGCTGAGACATATATTTATCTATGTATGAGACATATATTTATCTATGTATGAGACATGTCTATATATGCATGAGACATCTACTTATGTATGAGACATATATTTACCTATATATGAGACATCATTCTATCATTTCACGATTTTTATTGCAACACAGTTCAACATAACTTGCAACACAGTTCAACATAACTTGCGGTACATAAATAAGAGTCCTATCAATCCCTAGCATGATGCCTTTCCCTTTCCCTTCGATGATGCCTCGCCCTTTCCCTTGGACGATCCCTCGCACTTGCTCTTCTTGGCCTGCTCTTTCTTCTTCTCCCGCCTCTTGTCCCACTCAGCTCTCGCCTTGCTTCCAACGGGTGGCGGCATGAAGATATCATCCTCATCTTTGCTCTCTTCTATGCAGACCCTACGTGCCACAGCCTGCTTCGTCATGTCAGCTTGACTCTTCTTGGCCTGCTCTTTCTTCTTCTCCTGCCTCTTGTCCCACTCAGGTCTTGCCTTGCTTCCAACGGGTGGCGGCATGAAGATATCATCCTCATCTTCGCTATCTTCTATCCAGGACCAAGGTGTATTAGCCACCTCCATCATGCGAGCTTCACTCTTGAAGGTGAGCTTGTCCCACCTTGCCTTGATCCTGAGAAGCTCTGCTCGTACCTGACTTGGGGTCTTCGGTTTCCACCCTCTTCGATGAAGTGACTTACCAAGTATAACGAGAGCATCATGGTTCGATACCAACGTATCCCAGTCGGCTGGTTTATCGCCTATCTCAACAGTTCTGGCTATGAAGAAAAGCCCAATGGACATATCTACAGGCCAGGGAGACGCGTTGGTCATAGTGGAGAGGAGTGGAGGGAAATGCGAGAGCAAGAGGAGAGGAGGGAAATGAGAGAGTAAGAGGAGGAAGAGATGAACTGGTAAAGGATACATCTCGTTGCCCGGATTTATAGAGGCACCGAAGCGAATAGGCGGGAAAAAAAGGCGAGAAGTAGTGGCGGGAAAAAAGGGCGGGAAGTAGTGGCGGGAACAAAGGGCGGGAAGTACTGGCGGGAAAAATCGGCGCGATGGCGGGAAAAATCGGCGCGAAGGATTGGCGAGAAAAACAGCGACGGAAGGTTAGGGCTGCATTGATCATGCAGGATTTTGTCAGGGGCAGGACGATTAGGCAATCGGTCTAGGTCTGGCCGATTGTACTAATCGGCCTGGGCCAGACCGACTGAGCCAATCGGCTTGCTCCTGGCCGACTGCATGTGTGGGGCAGGGCCGACTGCATGGTGCCACATGCAGTCGGCCAGGGCCTGGCCGATTGGCCCAGTCGGCTTGCCCCTGGCCGACAAAGCGCTAGATCTGGAATTTCGAAAAACGCATAATAGAACTCAAATTAAATAATTAATTCGTATTATTTAAAAAAAATCGCTCTAGGTTTACCTGTCCATATTTTGCAAAAAGTTAATTTGTAGTGATTTAATATATTATAGTCTTCTTTCCACAAACTATGCTGCTTATTCTTTCTATATCAAATGACCATGTAGTTTAGATTATTTGATCAGAATCAACCTTCAAGAAGCTTGACCAAATATATAGAAAAATGTTAACACCTACAATATTAAATGCATAATAAAAAGTATTTCTCATGACGGTCACCGGTGGAAAAAGGGCCTCCAGTCCGGGGTCGCAACTGGCTCTAGTCCCGGTTTTGGGCCCGGGACTACGAAAACGGGACTAGAGGCCCCCCCTCTAGTTCCGGCTCGCTACGGCCCGCGACTGATAACAGCCACGTGGCTGTTTCAGCGCCACGAGGGGCGGAAACCCTCTAGTCCCGGGCTGTAACACTACCCGGGACTAAAAAGTTTCCTGCCGCGGCAGAGAAACACCACATTTCTCTGCCGCGCAGAGATTGTGTATCTCCTTTTTTTTGCCATTTCGTTCCTTTTTCGTTTTGTGTTTCACTATAATTCAAACATATATTTCAGTATACATATTATACGCTACTACATACACACTACACGTCGATGCATTTATATAATTAATCGATCCCTTGCAAGCATACATATAATCAATCATATCAAAAGGAAGAAATGTTTTGAAATTACATGGTCATTGATGAATATATATATCATATGAGATACATGCAGATGACTAAGGCAAATCGAGTTCCACGTCATCCGCATAATGCTCTCTATGTACATCAAGGACTTCCTTCATCATAAATCCCGCCAGCTCCTCTTGAATTGCTCTTATGCGCTGGTCTGGCTCTAGTTTCTCTCGCAGATCATAAATATAATGTGAGTCAACTTTCCGCTCACTGTTCAACTCGCGGATGTACTCGCAGACGTAGTATCCACATAAATGAGTTCCCGGTGGCTGCTGTAAACTCTTCGCCATTTTATAAGTTAGCTCCTCTTTGAATGGACCTGATATTTTCTGTCTGAACCGTGTCCAACACCTGCTCGGCAAAGAAAATGAACAAAGGAGTTAATAGTTACTTGATATCAGGAAATGAATGAAAGAGGACGATATAATGCGATAATGATTGAAATTACTTATGGAGCATTGTTTTCATGTCGCTCCACTGCTCTTGGTCCCAACTTAACGAGTCGTGGACTTCAACTAGGGAGTTGTCAATTTGAATGTTTAGCAAGATCCAGTGGCATCTGCGGACGTTTACATAAGCATACATGCATATATATAACTCATCGAGTAAGCAAAAATAAAATGTGTACAAGATATAAACACTCACTTGAAGTTGTAAGGAAATAGTATTTCTTTAACAAAATTATTCTCGGTTAAGAACTTGCACAGGTCTTACTCCACGTCCTTGGGGTGATTCTTTAACGTATATTCATTAACGATATATGGGTCAATGAACCCAACGTCGTATCTTCTAGCTCTTTTGCATTCAAGCGTCTTCATTCTGCAAAATATAATATCATCATACAAAAGGATATATAGTTAGGATAATATATTAAATGCAATGAACGAGCTAAAGCTACAAACTTAATTATAGAAATAAATAACTTACAGACAGTAGCAACCAATGATAGATTTGTCGAGGGCGCGCTGGTTGTATAACTGAAACAGTTCGGTCATTTAAACCTGTATCGAGTATTGTTTGAAGTGATGCTCCATTCTAACGTCCACCGGAAACCAATCTTTCTGATGCTTTTTTTGTGCTTGCGACATGTACCATTCGTACAGATTTCGCATATGTGTGGATAGACGCGTGAGCTCCTCATTACTGACTAGAGGCTCCCCTTGGACATACTGCCGTACTATCTGACCCACTGGCGTATCTTCATAGCCTAAATATTGACCAAGAGACATATTTGCTTCATTAGCAAGTGCTTTGGCCTGCGATACAGTGATTCCCATAAGTGCAACATTATTACGGGCTCTAGGGTCCATTATTTGCATGTCCATATCCATTTCAGCTCTGAAGGCCTTGTCGAGGTCAGAAATGACTTTGAGCGGGGCCACCGATTGATTCTTCTGTGCTCCGAGCTGGGCAACTTGCTTCCCGATTTTTGCACTTGTGATTTTTTTGTTCTGTGCTTGCTTAATAATCTCCCGGTCATAGTCTGATTCCAGATTCATCGATATCTGGGATGGTTGCTCTAGAAAGGACTTAGCCCACTTTTTGGTTTTTTCTTTATATACCGGCTTTGGCTCAGGCTTTTTGGGTGCAAAATGCGCCTTAACTTGGGCAGCCACATCCGTGTTAGTTTCCTCATCGGTCTTTTCATAAGGTCTCTTTGGAAGAGCCGGTGGGATATCGATTATCTTCGGCATTTGACCTTTCTTTGATGTGTGGCGCAGGGGATCGTCGAACTTCCGTTTCTTTGACGAGGTAGTAGTATTGCACGGAGGCGGAGGCGGAGATCGAGTTGATGTACTCCTACTGCGGCGATCGTCAGCGGGGCGGGGTGGACTTGGAGGTTGGCGATAATCGGGTTGGGGTGGACTTGGAGGTTGACGATATTCGATGCGGGGTGGATTTGGATTCCTTGGAGTCGGTGGCCTTGGCGCCGAGCCTGAAAACTTGATGTACTTATTATTCCATAGAATGATGTTGCGCTTGACATCTCCTAGTTTTGTAAGGCCTTCAGGCGTAGCGATTTTAATCTCTAGGTCCGCAAAATCCTCCACTATGTCATCCACCGTGACACGAGCATAGCCTGGTGGAATCGGAAGTGAATAGTGGAGTGCTCCAAGTAGACAAGGTAAAGCAGTGCCGATCGCCACCTTGAAGGACAGGTTGTTCATTGGCTGATGTAGCTCACATTGTGCCATCTCTCTGACATCATCCACGGGGTAGTGAGGAGCTGGTGCATCATCCAGCAGTGCTTGATCATCAGCACGGACCTCCGTGGAAGCCATGCTGCTTCTCCGTTGGCTAAGATCCAATGCAGGATCATCAGACCGCGGGTGAGTTGACGACGGCGGCCTTTGGCTAATTTCATGCATGAGGTTCTTCAGATCAGCTAGGTCCTGCTCTACCCTGGAGATCCAATCTTCCTCCCGGTCCTTCTTTCTCTGACGGCTTCTGTAACTGGCATCGTACTGAGGAAACCCTTTCTTCCACGAGACACCGACGCCTTTGCCTCGTGTTCGTCCTTCCTTTTCAGGATTCCCTAGGGCGCGTGTCAGCTCGTCGTTCTCTCTCTCGGGACGGAACAATCCCAATTGAGCATCGTTCATTGGTTGAATAAGGTCTTGGGAGGGTTTTAGAATTTTCTCATGAAATAATGTCTTCCCTGTTTCTGGGTCCAAGGATCCCCCGTGCCCGTACCACTAGTGCTTTGACCTCTCGGGCCATCCATATGTACCAGGAGTGACGCCTCGAGTCCTCATTTCCTTCTCCATTGTTTCCCACTTAGGGACGACACTCTTGTAGCCACCTGTCCCCATTTTATGATGGTATTTCTTGTTGGCAGCATTTAACGCGTTCTTTGCCGACTTTGCCTTTGCTTTATCAGATTGCTTGTACTGTACAAAATCGGGCCACTATTCTCTCAACTTCTCGTTTACTCCTTTGAAGTCTGGAGTTTTCTTTTTCGCGACATATTTCGCGTATAAACTTTTCTTGTGGTTCCGGTACAGTTCAGCCATCTTGCTCAGTGCCCACTCCTTGACTTTCGCTCTATTTTCAAGCCCACCCGGCCTTGGGGTAATACCATCTACCTCAAATTCCTCATACTCTGGAGGTAGTATGAAATGCGCTATGAGCTTCTGCCAAAGGTCATCTTTGGCATCATCGGTGACATAGCTGTTGGATTCTTCACCGGTTTTCTTTGACTTATTCCATTCTTGGATGGTGATCGGCGGGTTGTCCCTAACAAGCACCTCGCATTGATTTATAAACATCCTCCGGTGCTTCTCTAGAGAAATCGGTTCACCATCATCATCTATTTCTTCGATGGTGAACCTCTGATTACCATCCAACTTTTTGTTCGGCCCTCGTTTCGTTCGAGTTGTCGATTGCTTCGATCCGGTGGGCTAAAAGAAGAAGAGAGTGATTAATATATATCTAGATCAGTTAATGAATAGAGGTAACACGAGACTTTATATATATATATGTACCTCGTCGGATCCTGTCGAGGGGCCATCATTATTGTTGTTATTTATTTGCCCTTCGTCCATCTGGTATTCCCCTTGGTACATTAGGTTTTCCTCTAGTCCATCATCGGATGGATTCAGATATGAGGATATGTCTTCCTCGAGCAAAATATCTTCGGCGCCGGTAGTAATATTAAGAGGAATTTCACCTCTTATCATGCCCTGAAGAAAACCTTCACCGATGCGACCAGGATCTTCGGATGGATCCATGACTTAATTATCTATAACAAAAAGAGAGTTAAACAGGTTAGAAAAAACAATAATCCTAATAACTAAAACAATATAATCCTAATTATAATAATCCTAATATTATTTGTGCTAAAACAATAATCATAATAACTAAAACAAAAAAATAACCCTAATAAAACAATATAATCCTAATAAATAAAACAAAAAATAACTAAAACAATAATCCTAATCCAAATTCTAATATTTTAATTAAAACAATAATACTAATACTAAAACAAAAAACCCTAATATAAAAAAACTATAGAAACAAACTATAACAAAAAACCCTAATAAACCTAATTATAATAATCCTAATACTAATCCTAATAACTAAATCTTAATTATAATAATCCTAATTATAATCCTAATTATAATAATCCTAACTATAAAAAAACTATTAAAAACTATAACAAAAACCCTAATAATCCCAATTATAATAATCCTAATTATAACAATCCTAATAATCTTAATTATAATCCTAATTATAATAAACCTAACTATAAAAAAACTATAACAAACTATACAAAAAACTATAACAAAAAACTATAAAAAAACTATAAAAAAAACCACCCGCGCGCGCGGCCTCTCGATCGATCTCACCGACGAGAGGCGGCGAGGCGGCGGCGCGCGGCGGCGAGGCGGCACACACGCGGAGAGGCGACCGGCGCCGCGCGGAGGCGAGGATGCGTCGGCGCGGAGCAGCGGCACGTCACGACACGGTGGAGCGGCGGTGGCGGAGCAGCACGGCGGCGGCGGAGCGGAGTGGCACGGCGGCGGACAGCACCTCCCATGCGTGTTCGTCTTCGTCTCTGTGCTTCGTCTTCGCTGCGTCGAGAATGCCAAGTGCTGGGGAACACCTGCCCTAGCGCGCAGAATATATAGGGACGCCTCCTTTAGTCCCGGGCTAAGCCACGAGACGGGACTAAAGGGTCTTTAGTCCCGTCCCGTGGCTTAGCCCCGGACTAAAGACCCCCCTTTAGTCGCGGGTTAAGCCACGGCCTGGCACTAAAGGTTTTTTTCGGCCGCGTGAACACCATTTAGTCCCGGGTCGAGCCACGACCCGCGACTAATTGTTTTTTTATAAATTTTCTTTTTTAATTCAAATCAAATATAAAAACTTTGGAAAATCATATCTTGTATTGTAATAATCCAAATAAAACAAATAATATGTCTATTATAATCAGAAAAATATAAAGAATCTTAATATAATATCCATTTATCTGTTTGCATCATTTATAAATTATTTCATTTGTAAATTTTCTTTTTTTAATTCAAATCAAATATAAAAACTTTGGAAAATCATATCTTTTATTGTAATAATCCAAATAACACAAATAATATGTCTATTATTATCAGAAAAATATAAAGAATCTTAATATAATATCCATTTATCTGTTTGCATCATTTATAGATTATTTCATTTGTAAATTTTCTTTTTTAATTCAAATCAAATATAAAAACTTTGGAAAATCATATCTTTTATTGTAATAATCCAAATAACACAAATAATATGTCTATTATTATCAGAAAAATATAAAGAATCTTAATATAATATCCATTGATGTGTTTGCATCATTTATAAATTATTTAATTTGTAAATTTTCTTTTTTTTATTCAAATCAAATATAAAAACTTTGGAAAATCATATCTTTTATTGTAATAATCCAAATAACACAAATAATATGTCTATTATTATCAGAAAATATAAAGAATCTTAATATAATATCCATTTAGTCTCGATTTTAGTCACAAACCGGGACTAAAGATATTTCCCGCCATTTTCCACCGCTTTCCGCCAAGTTTTCCCGCCCTTTCCTTTCTACGAGAGCTTTTAGTCCCGAATGTAGTCACTAACTGGGACTAAAGATATTTCCCGCCATTTCCCAAAGCTTCACGCCAAGTTTTCCCGCCCTTTCCCTCTATATTTAGGGCGATCGCGCCATGGCTATCCACACATCCACACCTTCCTCTCTTAGAATAATGGACAACGGCTACTAGGCCATTCTGACCCTCGAGGAGACCGAGGCGCTGTGCGCCTCCAACTACCCTTGTCCGCCTGGCTACCGGCCGCCCGCCGGCTGGATGCTGAGCACTGGAGGGGTTCCTGTCCCTCAAGGTTCCGCACGCCAGGCGGTCATCACAAACCACTTCTACCACGAGCTCACGCCGGAGCAGCGGATGGATCCCCAGTGGGATCCCGACAACTATGACACCTAGAATGCCTTCTTCGCTAATAGGCGGGAAAGGGAGCTCGCCAGGTACGAGGGTGATGGCCTGCCACCGGTGAACCACAATGAAGCCAGCCGTCGTCTGTGGTGGGCGAACCGTACTATCATCGGAGTGATGCGCTACATCACCGGGGAGACCATCCTCGCCTGCGGTGCCCACGAGTCCACCCGCCACAGAGCCACAAAAAGGCCCCACACCAGCCCGGCGGTAGCGGCATTGCCTTCCAGGAGACCCCTCCCCCGCCGGCCGTGAATCCGAGGTTGGAATGGCCCCTGGTATATGCTATGGATGGGCTGAGGATCCCCGGAGTGGCAGGTGACGATGATGATGATGATGATGATGATGACGATGACGAAGAAGACCCTGAAGCTGCGTACTATAGGACTAGGCATGATTATGACTAAAGGGGCGGCTTTAGTCCTGAGTGTTAGCTAGTCCCGGTTTGTCCCGGTTTTTAATATTAATAAATGTCTTGAGTGTTACATTAAGTGGGAGCGCTGAGACATATTTCTAATACATTATGTGGAGGACATCTTGTTGATTAGAAATGATGTAATTGAAAAGGTTAAGAATTTCATTTTGATGAAATACTTAGGCAGAACCCGAATATTTAGCATGAAAGTCTATAGTGGATAGACCGTGACGCTAATATGGTTGTGCCAAACGTACATATATGAGATATTGAAGGAGTTTAATATAGAAATGACAAGAAAAGTTTCTTATCGCATGGAAACGAATTGAATCAAGATTCAAGTGTATCGACACTTGATAAGTGAAACAAGATTCAAGTGCTTTGACACTTGATGAGTGAAATCACGAGAATGTTTTGATCAATCATACCATGATATGTACACATCCAGATATGTCCTATGCTCTAAGTGTTATGAGCATATACCAGAATAAATCATAAAATGATCATTGGACTATAGTAAGGATATTCTTATGATCTTTTGGAAGAACTAAGAATATATTTGTGTAGAGGTGACAAACAATTACAAATAGTTAAAGCGTTACATTGATACTAGTTTTGTCACAAGATAAAAATTAAGTTTATCTCAATTTAAACTATGAGTGGCACAATGAAATGGAAAGGAGTTTTCATGATGGATTTGGATGTATTCCAAAGTTAAGACATTGTGACGAATACTACAACAAAAGGCTAAGTATATGACTGCTATAGTAGCAGCAAAGGAGGGAATTTGTGTCAAGTAGTTTGTTATCAAACTAAGGTGTTGTTCGCAACGGGATAACACTAAAGATATATTGTACGACAATAGTATCGACATGGTTTAACCCCAAAGAACTAAAGGTCTCACCAAAAGACCAAATTTATACAATGCCATCTCATTGGAGAATGAGTGATGCGTGAAGACGCAAAGACATGCAAATACACACGGACCTGAAAGCGTCAGATCCGTAGATTATGTTAACCACTTGCAGTTGCGTATATGGAACACCAGAAAGCCATATGTGTTCAATACACAAAGTTTTCAAACTAGATTATTGTCTCTAGTGCAAGTGGGAGACTGAAGGAAATATGCCCGAGAGGCAATAATAAAGTGGTTATTATCGTATTCCTTGTTTATGATAAATATTTATTTTACATGCTATAATTGTATTAATACGGAAACGTTAATACATGTGTGTTTAATAAACAAAAGGTAGTTCCTAGTTATGCCTCTCTTATAAACTAGCTCGTTGATTAACAAGATGATCATAGGTTTCCTGATCATGGACATTGGATGTTGTTAATAACGAGGTCACAACATTAGTGTAATGGTGTGATGAACATTCATCCGAAGTATAGCATTACGATCAAAGTCATTGAGTTTATATTGCTATAACAACTTACGAAGTGATCCTAATCCTTAGACCATGAGATCATGTCAATCACTAACACCGGAAGAGTTTCTCGATGACATCAAACGTCACACCGTAACTGGGTGATTATAAAGATGGCTTCAGAACTACTAAAGTGTTATGTTGAGACCCATGGATCGAGAGTGGAATTTGTTCATCCCGATGACAGATAGATATGCTCTGGGCCCTCTCGGTGATATCACATTGATTAGCTTGCAAGCAAGTGATTTGATCACTAGAATGTTATATCACGGGAACGAGAAAAGAGTGCATGTCGGTAACGAGATCAAACTAGGTATGGAGATACCGATGATCGAATCTCGGACATGTAATATATCGTGAAACAAAGGGATTAAGATACTAGCGTAAAAGGTTCACACGATCACAGAAGTCATCGTTGAATGTGTGGGAGTTAGTATGAATCTCTAGGTCCCGCTACTGATTATTGATCGGAGAAGGGTCTCGACCATGTCTGCATTATTCGCGAACCGTAGGGTGACACACTTAAGGGATACCGACACCATTCGGAGCAAATAATATGCCAGAGAAAGAAAAAGGAAAGCGCAGGAATTTATTTCACTAGACACCGAAACTGTTTCGGTTGAAATTGCTGAAACTGGTTCTGCATGTGAAATTGAAATATTGTAAGGGGTTTTATGTGATTGTTTGTTAATTAAAGTAATTAAAAAAATTATGAATAAATAAATAAAAGAGTTTTATTTAAATGAGAGCTTGTATTAAATTTGGTGGAAATTTAATGCATGTGAGTGGATTTTTGAGTGGAGGCTTTTTAATGGGAGTGGAGGCTTTTCATTTTGAGTGGGAGCTCCACCCACATGAATGTGGAAGAGGTGGGGGCAGCCCCCATAGCTGGGCGCCATGCCCCTTGGGTGCCCCCCTCTCCCCTATAAAAGGCCCCCCTCTCCTCCTCTCAAAGCACACCTCCTCGCGAAGGATCTCTCTCCCCCTTTAGAATTTCCCCATGGTCTCGGATCAGCGAGATACATGTTCCCGGTGGCTTTTTCTGGAAGTATTTGTTGCTTCCGCTGCTTCGCTGGAGCGAGGGCGCGGAGGTTGTCGGGGTACCCGTACGTGTGTGCGATCACGGATGCACCACTGCTTTGAGGTGTCGGACTTGATCGTGCTGGACCGGCTGGACTTCATCACGATCTTGAGATCGGCAAGCGTTCGTCTACATCATCCACGAGTACAACCTCGTTAACGCTATTAGGTCTTCGAGGGTATGTATTCTATGGATGTATATCCACCCGTTGCTTGTATCTAGTAGATAGATCTTGGTACATAGATGTTCCCATCGTTGGAATTTTTTTGTTTTCTATGTTGCGAACCCTACACCTCTCCAGCCAAACTCCGATGGGAATGGTTTTGTGGGATACGGCGATACGCACCAGTGGACCCACATTCCATGCTTATGGAAGCTCCCTTACTTTGAGGATCTTGAGCTCCCGCATAACATTGATATAATGCACACCGAAAATAATATCGGTGAGGCCCTTTGGAGCACCATAATGCAAACCGAGAATACGAAAGATAACATCAAGGTTCGAATTGATCAAGAAGCATTGTGCGATAGGCCAAAGTTGAACATGCAGCCAGCCGGAGCCAAAGGCAGAAAAAGGTGGTCTAAGCCAAAGGCTCCTTTTTGCCCAACAAAGCCCCAAAGAAGGGAGACCTTCCAGTGGATCGCGCAAAGTTTGTTTTTCCCTGATGGTTATGCGACCAACTGGATGAGGGGTGCGAACATGGAAACATTGCGAGTACAAGGGCTCAAGAGTCATGACTACCACGTATGGCTTGAGCGGATAATGCCGGTGATGATTCGAGGCTATGTCGATGAGGAGACTTGGCGAGTGCTGTCGAGGTTGAGCTTTTTCTTCCGCCAGATTTGTGCTAGGGAGTTAGACCGTAAAGTGCTTGAGAAGCTACATGAACAGGCACCCGAGTTGCTTTGCGATCTAGAGATGCTCCTTCCGCCAGGGTTCTTCAATCCGATGCAACACATGATCTTGCATCTTGCGGACGAGGCTTTAAAGGAGGGACCTGTGTGGGCCCGTTGGCAGTTTCTGCCCGAGAGAGAAACAAAGAAGCTTCATAAGAAAACAGGCAATAAATGCAAGATCGAGGCATCCATAGCCGAGGCAGTCCTTAACGAGGAGGTTGCAAACTTCACCAAAAAGCACTATGATGCCAACACTCCCACAAAGCACAACCCAGTGTTTCGTTACAATGCCGCCAACCCTGAAGATGTACCCAATCTTAGCATCTTCGTTGGGCTAGGTGGCAAATCAAGTGGCACAAAGAGGTTCGCAATGAAAAAACTTGAGCGGGAGTTGATCCACTCGTATGTCTTGAACACCATGGAAGAAGTGAAGCCGTACATCGAGTAAGTGATCACCATTTAGTTTTCCGCAAACATTCACTGCTATGTCCGTGCCTAACTCTCCTTTAAATTGTTATAGACGATTCAAGAGTGCACATTGGAAGAATCCAAATAGGGAGCCTAACCCTCAAGAGGAGCAGGATCTTTTCGATAAGGGTGGTGGTTTCAGTTTCGTCAGCTGGTTCTGTGGTTTGGTACTATTCGAGCCAACTTGCTGTGCTACACTTCTTGTGATGATGGTACCGACACGCAATAGGCCGCCCTTGCCAAACAAGGATGATTACCGCCGCCTAGACCCCTCAACAAATTATGGCAAGTTTTATTAGGAAGAAGGGCTCCCCGGGCAATTCACTATCGACTTGTCCGCCGATGGTGACATGGTCGTAGACGATGAGCAAGAAGAAGCTGAGGAGGAAGACACTGCGCAAGAAGAAGCTGAGGAGGTTCACAACCAACAAGATGTGAGTTTGCTCGGGGCGTTCCATGCAGGCCTTGACGTCAACGATCCACAGGGACCACCTCCAGGTTTCGTGGATGATTATTGGTGGCCGGAAAATGATAGCGATGACGAAACCTCTCGTCCAATTCATAATCCCGACTCAGGCTTCTGATCCATGTAGTAGTAATAATCTTTGTAGTAGTGTTTGCTATGTAATCCTGCCGGGCTATGTAATAAAATTTCTTTCCTTTTGTCTTTGTATTTGTAAGAACTCGTAGCCCCAAAGTCGAGAGAGGACAAGTATTTTCGAGATTCATATAGCATGGCCATGTGACGGTGGCAAGCCCAGGAAAGGATTCTCGATCCACGACAACGATTCCTTCCGAGGAGTCGTTGCCGTGGAGACCGAATCCTTTCCTTGGCTTGCCGCGTCTCATACCCATGCTATATGGATCATGGAAGTATTTCTCTTCTTTCGTCTTTGCCGATACGAATATAGATTAGCTAGCGTGACTTAAATGGAATAGATTAGATAGCCCTAAAGTCGAAAGGAAAGACATTACTTCACTATTCGTATAGCATGGGCGACATTGTTATATGAATCGTGAAATGGTTTCTTTCCTTTCGTCTTTGGAGAAACACAAGGAAGGCTTCATCTCGTAGCCCCAAAGTCTCATACCCATGCTATATGGATCATGGAAGTATTTCTCTTCTTTCGTCTTTGCTGATACGAATATAGTGTGTGTTTAAAACTTGAGTATTGTTGTACTGTTATGAATCTTGTGTCACTGATGTGTACTAATAAACTACTCTTTTCACTCTGTTTTGCAGGTGATTGAAAGATACCGGGGAGAAAGGGAGTTACAAGAAAGCCGAAAAGCTTGGCAAAACTTGTGACTGGTGGTTCAAAAGATGTCAGGGGGAAGCAGCCTACTAGTGCTACTGCTAGTGCTCCACCGTGCACTTCACAGCGGCGGGGGCCCGTGCGAGGACTCCTAGTCCCCCTCCGGTCTTCAAGGAGCAGGAGCAGGAGCAAGAGGGGGAGGACGAGGACGAGGAGGAGGAGGAGCCAGTTCGGCGTCAGGAGGATGAGGGGACGCACTCGGATTCTGACGAGGAGGAGCAGGAGGAGGAGGAGGATGAGGGGTTGGGGTCTTTACCCTACGAGCTTGACACGTCCTTGAGGTGGGCGCCTCCAGAGGATGAGACGCAATACCTTGAGGAGTACGCGGCCATGGACCTGAGCCTGGTGCCGCGGGAGAAGGCTCCATATCGGCGTGGGGGTTTCGAGACTCCCCGACCTACCTTATCCCTATGCGGACAAGGTACTCGTGCCCGCTGGGTCGAGGTACATGATTTGGCCCTAAACCATACATTGTAATTTTTATCACATACTGACCTTGTCTTTTCATTTTGCAGTGCCTTTCTATATGAGGATGGGATCAAGCCATATCGTGGCTACTCAAGCATCCTTGGAGCGTTGGTTAGAAAGTATTTTCCTTGGATTGTCACTCTCCCAAATGGTTCAAAGGATGTGGCTTGGACTTGGAAGCATTACCACTATGCTGAAGATCCCGAAAAAAAGTACACCACCATCGCGGAGAAGGTTCATGTTTTGTTCTAGGTAAGTTTGTTTCGCTTGTCAAAATTCAACCGCCTTGAGGATGAAATATACTTGAACTCGTGGCTTTGACCCTTCTTTTTCCCCTATGTGCATACTTGTAGAAGTTCTTCGACATGGACAGGACGTGCAAAATTGAGTGTTTGATGATTGTTCACGAGCTTGCCAAGAGGAAGGTGCAAGACATGCACTACGAGGAACGCGTGAACTGCGTCCGCAACTTGTTCGGCGATCGCAAGATTTGGATGAACAAGAGCCAAGCCCGGGAGATGCTCTTCGAGCCGTGGCAGTACCTGCAGGTAGTTGCATTTTTGTTTTATTGATTTCTTGACCTTATTCTATTTTCTACTGTACTAATACGTGTGTCTTGTGGACGTAGAACCCTTCTCAGTTCGTGGGTAATGACGAGCGGTGCTTCACGCCAATGGTAGCGTGGTGGGCACACCCCAATTACCTCCAGAAACACGCCGATGCAAAGAAGCGGCGAGAGGAGATGGGGGGTGGATCACACCGCCAAGGCAGCATCCCCCTCGCCCTTCTTAGGCAAAAAGAGGTGAGAAAATGCTGTATTTGTTCTTGCTTGTAATTTTATACTTTACTTCGCCCTTTGGAGCCCCCCTTCACTTAACTTCGTGCTCTTTTGTGCAGAAAATAAAGACAGGTCAAGAGCCGTTCGTGTTTGCCGTTTGGAAGAAGACACGCACGTTGGACGAGCCTAGGAACGGGAGCCTATGGATGAACGAGGGAGCCAGGATCCGGGGTGAGAAGTACCCTGAGAAGTACAAGGAGGTGCATAGAGAAGATTCTAACCCTGAGACCGCCCCTTCGACCCCGAGGTCGCGGTGCTGGCGGGAGAAGGCCAGAAGAATGGTCGCCTATGGATCGGTCACGGGTCCGTCGACCCTAAGACCGTTCCATCTATGCGCCAGGTCCGGCGTGGTAGGACGAGCGACCAACCTGCTATAGAGACCCGCCCACGGCCTTCGGTTGTAGCTCTCGAGCAGTTACGGGTATGTTCTTCCTCGGTCATCTATGTTTTACTACATGTTTTGTGTTGCAATGTTCATCTAATCGTGGCGACACGACGTAGGAGGAGATGGCCGCTGATAGGGCACGCAGAGAGGCGGCCGAGCAGCGGCAGCAGCAGCTGGAGCAGCAGATGGCCCATCAGCAGGGGTTGCTGGAGCAACAGGGGCAGATGATGCGGTGGATGACACAGCAAATGCTCATCAATTCTCAACCAGGGACTCTTCCCACTCCTCCTTTTGCCTTCTCGTGGGTAAGTGATTAAGTGTCTTATTGTCCAATGCTCGCAATTTTCAATCTTGCCTTATTGTCTAATGCTCACAATTTCCAATGCTGCAGATGGACAATGCGATGCCGCCGCCTGGTGGGTCCACGGGTGGATCGAACAACCAGGCGCCGCCGTCTTTCACCGTCAACAATCCGTAGGTCGTCCAGAGGCTGAATCAGAGTCCTCCAGGTTTGTTTTCTTATACTTGTCAAATTTTAGCCTTGCTATGACACTTGTAGAAATTTTAGCCTTGCCATGACACTTATAGAAATTCTAGCCTTGCCATGGGACTTGTAGATATTCGTGATTTTACTTGTCATATTGATGTAATTGCCCATGAGACTCGTCAAAATCCCATGTTATTGCCATTTCCATCAACTTGCCTAGAAACTTGTACATATTGATGATTTTACTTGTCATATTTATGTACTTGTCTTCAACTTGTAGGATCTCACGATGGAGCATGAGCTTGTGGAGCACTCGGAGTTGATGGTCTTGTGGGTGGCAAGAATAAACTTGTAATATTTGTGTAGTTTAGGGATTGTGCACTTGTTGGTTATGCACTTGTGTAATAAACTTGGTCTTGTGTGATATCTGGTAGTGTTTGTGATGATATTATGATCACTAGCTGAATGCTTCTGCGTTGCCACGGTCTATCAAATTCTTTTTTTGTCGAAATGATTATTACATATGCATATGAATTAAAAAAATCAACTCACTATATACCTTGTTTGTTTAGGTAGATTTCGATTAGTCTTCGTGAGACGTCATTTAGATAGGGCCACATCGGTTGATTTTTCTTAAACATTGACATGATCCATCCTAGATCCATAAAAACATTGAAATGAAATATGCAATATTTGTAGTCATAAAAATTATCGCTAATGCCGTGTCCAGATAAATCCATTTTAATGAAGCCTCGTGGAGATGCCATGAACTCACACAACTGATAAAAAAACACCTCGTTGGACATAAGAAGACATGTACAATGTTGCACATTGTAGCAATGAACTAATTTGAGATTGGTCCGGGAGTATATCGAGACATAACTCGTGTGTATGTTAAAAAATAAGATCATCTTAACAAAAAACAATTAAGAGGACATGTAATTTGGTACAAACTATTGAAATACTCTAATTTTAAATATAGTATGTCAGTGGACTATCGTAGCAATAAACTAATTTGGATGTCCAGTAGAGACTATAGAATACCAATTTCACAAGCAAGGACCAAAGAAGATATCGGAGCCTGCCAGAGCAGTTAGTCTTGTTAGGATGATTCAGACCAATATGCAGTACAAGCAAAAAAGGTCGCATATGTGGAGGTGACTCTGACTATCAAACCTTCCAAGCATTAGACTCGCACTATGACACCATTTTGTCCGCTGGTTGATAGTCCGCTGCATCGAATAGGTTCTTCACCTTGGACACGCCCACGCCGATGAAGAACTTGATGTTCTGCGACACGACACCGGTGAAGAACAGGACCCTGGTCTGCCCGCGCGGGCGAGCAGTGCCTTCTTGGTCTGTCTTTCTTCAGAGGAAACAACGGGAGCTGGTAGGCACTCTGGCGTCACATTGGGCAAGCCTCATACGGCGATCGACCGATGTAGGTCTCTGTTTTTATTTATTTTTCTTGAAACGTTCACGGTATAATTGTGCAGCCATGTCATGTGTGCACCCAACCACCCACTGTTTTTGTTCTATATCATTGGACTCAACAAAATTAGCAAGCACTGAGACAAGTTCGAACAAAAGAGAAGCCTCGAGGCTCCCACTTCCCTTTTTTGTGTTGCTGGAGGATCTTTGAAGCTTGCAAATGCCTATGTGCGACGGCCGCAGATAATTTCTGCAAATCCTTTTCTTTTAGCTGATTTCTGAAAATCCTGATCCTCTAAGGACCGGCATCTTTAGGACGTACTCTCACGGATCGCTCCTTATGGCGATGAAGTCGACCTAGTCCTTTGTTGAGGGTGCGCTAGATCAGCTGCTGCTCAGCTTAGCGGACGGGCCATCAAGTCCAAGGACGAGGACAGCAATGCCGATCCAAGCACCTGATTATGTCGCCATCAGCAAACTGAAATTCCAATCCACGGCCAGACGAGATCGTGCCACGGAACCATGATCTAAATAGAGTCCCGTAATCTAGCCAAATTTCAACGGGAAGCACGCTGGATTTCACAGAACTCGTCTCAGCTGGCCTACGGAAGGAATCAATCGATCTTATGATATAGGTACTGATTCGAGTTGGGCTTGGAGGATGTCTTTTTTATTTTGCCGATACTGGGAGGAGTTCGTGCGTCACCCGGTTTGGGTGTCCCTCGTTTGTGTCAGATGCGTAGAGGAGTTCGAGTTCCTGGCAGTCTCGGACGACAGACGAAAACAACGGAAAACCAAGACGAACGAAAACCACCTTAAGAGAAATTATATAGTAGAGATACTTGTGATATTTTGGTGTTGGCGATGCATTTTGGTGTTGGTGATGCTTATATTATTGTTGTTCGATGCAATTTGGTGTTGCTGATGATCTGTATGATCATATATATATATATTATGTTTTAAATTGCAGGAAATGAATAGAAACATTTTTTTTTTGAAAAAACCAGGACTGCCAAATGGTCACTTTGTCGTGTGTATACACACGGCAAATAAGCACGTGTAGCCCACCTGTGTGCTGCTGAGGTTATACACATGACCTTTGCCGTGTGCGCTATGCCAAAGGCACACGACAAAGGATGAACTTTGCCGTGTGTCACCCCTGAGAGGCACACGACAAAGGGAAAGACACGGCAAAGGACAATACACACGGCAAACCCTGAACACACGGCAAAAACCAAAGCACACGGCAAAGGACATACACACGGCGAAGGCAATACACACGGCAAAGGTAGGACACACGGCAAAGATGCAAAGCACACGGTAAAGGGAATGCACGGCACCGATCTGTTGACTCCGTCAGACGGACGGAATCGTCAACTATTTTAGTGTGCCGTGTGTGATCAGAAAACACACGGCAAAGTCTTTGCCATGTTCCGGGCATCAAGACACACGGCAAAGACTCTTTGCCATCCTGATCGTTGCCGTGTTGATTTTTCCGTGTGCTTACACACGGCAAAGGGTTTGCCGTGTCCTTTCTCTCGTAGTGTCTGTGGCCTTGCACGGCAAAGCTATGTTTGCTGTGAGGTGGCGCACAGCAAAAGAAAGATGCACGACAACGACATTTTTTTCCTTAGTGCAAACACCGTGATCTCCTTCCTGGCCTCATCCAAGAAATTATTTTGTGGGAAATCAAATAAAATCCACAACATGGCGCCCCGAGACCATTTTCCCCGGGACATGAGTAGTTTAAGTTGCAACGAAATGCCAGATAGTTTTGCTTCTGTCTTTCTTAGAATGCTACTCCAAAATAAAGCCTTCCTGGCCTCATGCAAGAAATTGGTTAGTGGGCAACCAAACAAAACAAAGTCCTAGCGGGGCGCCCAAGGCAAGTTTTCCTAGCTAGAGAGCCCAAAACATGCCCGATCGACAACCGATCATGCTCTAATTGCCTATATATACACCCGGCGGCCGTATTGATCTAGAAACACAGGAGCATAACAAACGTGCAAGGGATCACGGCCGACACAAACCTCTTTCAGGCGGCGGCGCAAACGTCCAAGGGATCACCGCCGGCTGACATGGACATCTTCGAGGCCGCACGCGCCGGCGACTGCGCCCGGCTCGCCCGCCTACTCGAAGGCGGCGCCGACGTGAACGCGTGCGACCGCTGGGACTCCTGCCCGCTCTACTACGCTTGCCTCACTGGCCATTACGAGGCCGCGTGGATGCTGCTCGAGGTCGGCGCCGACTACTCGAATAAAACCATTGAAGGCCAGCGCTGCTACCTCGCGGGGCTCAATTTCCGGATACGGAGACTCCTCGGGGCGTACGACGCGGGGGCGCTACCCCCACTCTCGTGGCTTCCTGCCGCCCTTTGGCGAGACAGGCGAGGAATGCCGACTCCGCGCCGACGGATGCTACTAGCGCCGAGCTGTCGCCGGACTTCACGTTGTACGTGCAAGGAAGACCCATCGAGGTTCACCGGCTTATCCTCGCCGCGCGGTCTCCATACCTCCGTAGGAAGCTTACGACGGAGTGGAGAGACCGCAAGGAAGTGACATTCCCCGGCAGCCCTAGTCTGTCGTTCGAGGTCGTGCGCAGCCTTGTCGACTTCTTCTACTCCGACAGGCTCGAGGTGCGCGCGGACGACATCGAAGATTTGGGGCAAATCTGCAGAACCTGCGAATGTGAGGGGCTCCTTCAGGCGGTCAACAGATTGATTGCGCGCAAGAGGCTGTATCGAGATGCCGGCGAATGTCCACAGAAATTCGTCTGGCAAGGGCGGTTCGCACAGGACCGCCTCCCGGCGGCTCTCCGGCGGCTCCTGCAGGACTGTCTAGCAAACTCCAGAGAAGAAGATCTCCACAACAACTCCGACTGCGAAGATCTTGCATTGCTGATATATGCATAAGAGCAGGCGACAGGGTCTTCCGTTGCCACCAGATGATCCTCGCCCCGACGTCAGAGTACTTCAAAACCAGGCTGTCTCGACGGGCTGATTTCCTCGAACGCCGTCATTGCGTCCTGAAGGAGCACGACGTGAGTGCAGAAGCGTTTGAGAAGATGCTAGAGTATGTCTATACGGACGAGCTAGAGCATCTGGGTGATGATCCTCTCGTGCTGGCGGAAGAGCTGTTGGACGTCGCGTCGAGATACCTGCTGTTTCGGCTTAAGCCAGTCGTGGCTGACTTGCTGCTGCCACATCTGGACCCGGAGCACGCCTCGCCGGCGCAGCTGTGCCGCTGGCTGACGCTGTCGGACATGTACGACGTTGCCAAGGTGCGGGAACACTGCCTGGACATCATGGCTTGCAACTTTGAGGCGTTTGCAAAGGTGAGGGAGTTCAGGGCCTTGCTTCGCACCCCACCTGACGGCCAGGGCGATCTGTTTCGTGATTTGCGAAAGAGATGGTCGGGAGGAGGGGTTAGAGCCACCCAATGGTTCGCGCCCCTCAAAGAATCAAGGAGGTACACATATCCGCGACTCCTAGCCCGCCTCCTAGGAGGAGATCGACACGACCGCCGCCGAGGAGGACGCTGAGGAGGAGTGGCCGCCTGGCCGGGCTTGGCCACCGCAATGCGTGAGTCCGAGATGAAGGAGGCCGAGGATGGCGATAAGAGTGTTGATTGGGAGAAGATGATGAAGAAGGGTGAGGAAGACAAGGTCAATCCGCCTCGCTCTGTCTCCAGCAGATATTTACTCTCCGCCCATGCATCCGGATTGGTGAAAGATCTGTTATGAAGTTTCTTTTTAATTATGCTGTAATTGGACTATGTGGTAAGGTGTAATAATATTAAAATTTAGAGTTAAACATTGAGTGGTTTATCAAGTTGTCACCTATGAGTGCATTGGTTACTAACCGGAAAAATCCAAACTATATATATTAGTCACGAAGTTGTGTGGTTGTCCGTTAGTCATTCCATCATGTCCGGTTGTTTAGGTCGCTGATATGGCTATCTATTTTTTACAAATATCTCATTAAAATTTAGGCTCCATTTGGGAGCTCAGTTTTTTTGAAGTATTTTGAGAATAATTCAGTTTCTAAAAAAAATGAAGTATTGAATACTTCAATGCGTTTGGGTCCAATGAATATTGTGTTTTTAAAAGCTTAAGTATCACCAAAACTGCAATATTTTTGCTGTATTAAAAACTTCAGCCAGGACCTCTTTTTTTCTAAACAAAGAGAAACACTTGTAAAACGCATCCGCTCAGTCCTATCGTCTTTGCCTACGACACCTAGCACCTCAATAGCGGCGCACAATTTCAGCTATATTCTTGCCCAAATCTATGGCATGATTGTCCAACATATACATATATTCTCAAGTAGTAGAAGCAGGATTTGCCGTGATAGTAGAAGCAGCAATGTGTTGATTAAAAGCATGATTCTTAGGTGTCTTAATTAGTTGAAAATAGCGTGAGCGTTCACTCAATAATCATGCATGCAACAGCGATGCATGCATCTATCTCTCGAGGACTCTGCTAGCGCGGCGCCGCATATTAGTCGCGTGGTGCGGCGCCTAACTGCCATATTAATTAGATCTAATTGCCATATTAATTAGACCTAAACTAATTAACCTGCAGAACACTAGACCTCAAATAAAAAACCTGCAGAACACTAGCGTGTTTCTCCAATCCTAATTACTCTAGGTTAGTTGCCAGATTAATTTTTCCGCAAAAAAAAAGTTGCAAGATTAATTATTCCAAGCTGTCGGGTTCGCTGCGCGCCGCACTGAAGGGTGCACGGTGCGGCGTCTCTCTTTAGATTTTTCCATCTCTCAATAGTCATACATGCAGCGTAACAACCGGGTCAAAGGACAGTAAAACAACACTTTCCAAACGCGTTGCAGTTTTCGAAAAGACTGAGAAATATCACAGTATTAAGAAACTGCAGTATTCATTGCCCATGCACTAATATACTTCAGTTCTGGAATACTATGGTTTTGAAAAAGTGGAGCTTCCAAACGGAGCCTTAGTTTTTCTAATTGCTAGGTCTCTTTCCATTAAATTGTGTAGACCAATCTTCGTGGGCCTTCTTGTCGTGCTCGCGTTAGTCCCGTTACTTCCGTGGGATAGTCGTGTCACCAGATAGAAGTACCAAAGCTGGAAATTCCCCACAAGTTAAACTTTGTGCGGCGGCTCATTTCTCCCGAGCCTCCATCCTCCCGAGCCTCAATGCTGCATTGTTTATCCTCTTTTGCACATGTATGATTCCATTCCATAAAGGCAGAAACTGCTCGAGGGGTAATTAATTCTGCTTTATTCTCTCAATAGATAGGACTAGCTCCACGTTGATCTACAAGATTTTGTGATAATTGTTTCTAAAGAAGCTCAATAACTTCACCATGCTCAGAAGTGGAACATATTGCCGGTGCATCCTGAGTGGATACGTGCGTGCGTAGAGCTCCTGGCCACCCTTGATCTTGCCGACCTCGACTGCGTCATGGCAGCAAACAATCGCTCCAAATTAGACCGCACGGATGGGGAAGGCGGTCTTGCTGCTGCATGGCTGGCTGGCAACCAACTTGTGCAGCCTTGCTGGCCATGACGATTGACGGGTGGCTTCCCTGATGCGTACATGCACGGGAGGTATTTGATAGAATGTCTAGGAAAGAATCATGGGTGAAGAGGCTGACAGGTGGGTCCTATATCTATTTTGATGGCCTAACCTTATAATAGTGGGAAAAAAGGACTTAGTAATTAGAGAAAATAATAGTGTAAAGGGGTATTTGAAAAAAACAAATAGCCATGTCAGCGACTTAACAGCGAACATGACCAGCGAACATGACGGAATGACTAATGTGGCACATCCACACAACTTCGTGACCAATAGTTTGCTTTTTTCCAGTTGGTGACCAATGCGCTTGTGCGTGGCAACTTGATAGACCACACAGGTGTTTAACTCTAAAATTTAATACTTCTGAAATGTGTATGAAGACAATCATGTCTTTCTTTTGTTTTTGAGCCTCCTTAGATGCATTAGCCAAGGTGCCCGCGGATAAGATAGGAGAGCGAGTTTTCGGCTCGGCTCGGAATAGGCAAGGCTCGACCCGAATTCAATAGATACCGACTTACATCTATATGTTTTGTAAGCTAACTCCCTTAAACCGATTATTATCCGATATAGCCCGCTCACGCCTGGTGGGTCCTCCTAGCTTGTGGGCCATTTCCTTTTAGTGAGTCTACCCGGCTTACATATCTTTATCTTTACTATTAAAAGGATGTTGGTGACCGTAGGTCGTCCTCAAACATTTGACATCAAACATTGAGAGAATCTGGACCATCTAATCTACATCCGATAGTACAACGAGCCTTCCTACTACTTGGCTCAGTTTATTACTCTCTCTGCCACCGATAAGTAGTAGTAAATGACAATTATATTAGATAGTAGTATGAGAGAAAACCCTCCCGGTAGAGGAAAACGCCGTTGCCCTCCCTTTCCCCTCCTCTTCTGGCATGGATCCACGCAACCGGCAGTGCGATCCCCTCTGCCTCGAAATCTACCAGCGTCGCCTTACCATCCCCTGCATCTTGAGCGGCCGGCGGAGCCATTCGGAGTAGCAGCGTCGGCGGGCTCACGGCCGAATGGGGTACTGTGCGAGTGGAGAGATGGGAAGGCAGAGGGGATGGACACCTGAGAGTTGTGGCGCTGGGATGAGGCATAAGGGGAACGTCTCCCCTTGATCTCCGACTACCGGAGTCGCCTCCCTCCTCTCGCTGCTCCGCCTCGTCGTGATCGACGACGGAGCGGAGATCCCCCTTCTCCTCCACCTATGTTCGAGCCCGTCTCGACGCCATTCGCCGGAAACCATCCAGATCGTTGTCAAGAAGGGCAACATGAATCAGGTTCGCATCAAGGGACCCCAGGCATGGCGTTGCGTTAGAACAAGGTAACCTATTTACCACTCTTTCCTCGTGATGTTTCTTTCGCAGATTAAACGGCGCGACGATGACCTAGGGCACCTGGTGGACTAAGGCTGCAAGGCTTGCGTCTACAGGGAGTGACGACTATGGGGATGAGGACGCATATGTCTAGACGCGCTCTTTTTCCATCCGCTCATGTTCTCCTTTCTCTGCCTCTATTCTTTTGGTTGTAAGATGCAAATGGAGAGATGTGAGAGTCGCGAGCGTATAACATTTTCTTCATGTCCTACTCATGATACAAATGTTAACCGACGACTATCGAGCCTGATTATCAGTACAAATGTTTACTGCTGAATAGAGAAACACCGAATCCTACAGGTATGCAGTAAACATAGACCATGCCGGTCATTTTTTTTAGTTAGTATGACCCATGAGTCAACCATTGTTTTTAGTTAGTAAATAGATTGTCAAAGTGAGCAACCATTTTTGGACAGAACAACTTGCATTTTGTTTATCATTTAATAGACAGTTTTTGACAGCGCAACACTTATATGTTCTTTGTTGTTAATATACCGAGCCCTGTCTTGGTTTCTAGACATCTCATGGATTTTCTTCTATTAGTAATTTACCATCCTGAGTTCCCGACACAACAAATAAACCCATCAAATAATATTCTCTAGCTACCTAAGACATGATATGTAGGAAAATTTATTATTTTCTATGTGCTATTCTTTTTACTAACAATATGTTTAGTTTACCCCAATACAGGAGGTTATTATGGAATCATGAATTGACGGTTAATGATGTCGGATAAATGATGTCGACTGTGCACGTGAGAAAAAAATCAAGGGTTCAGGAATATGTTGGCTGGATAGATTTCGAGATGGAGGCCCTTAATTTTCTCGATAGGGAAATAACGAGCATATCCACACAGACGTCAAGCCATGTTATTTGGTATTTCATTTCAGAAGATTGACAACCAAAGCTATGCCACTTTGGCCTCACACTGTTCGGATACTTGGCCCCTAAGTACTTCATGCACAACAAGATCAGCGAAAAGATTGACATGTACGCCTTCGGCGTCGTCCTGATCGAGCTTGTCTTTAGGAGAAAGCCGGTGGGCTCAAGCGACCCCAAGGGTTAAGAGATCTGAGAGAACAAGTAGTTCGCCTTTGTTTCTTAGGATTCTATTGTTGCTAGGTTGATAGTTAGGCACATGAGCTTGAGCTGTTAGCAAGACGCGATGTTGCCATCCGAGACATCCTATTCTCCTTCCTGCAGTCTGGCAACAAGAGCCCCCCGACGCTCCTTGCCTCTCGGGCCGCAGAGGCGTTTGTGACGGCGCCGGGCGTCGGACACGCCCATTCCGCCGCAGAAGTGTTAGTTTTCTCCACGCCTTTATGTTCTCCACGCTGTTGCTGCATGCTATTTATATTTGATTGATTGATCTTGTAGGTGGAGGCGGTGGTTCTGGAGGAAAACATCGTAGCATCGCTGAGGCGCTTGCAAGGTACACTGCAGGGCCCGGCATCCGCAACCTTGTGTGTAGATCCTTTTCCTCTTCAGTTCGTGTCCTGGTTGTTCTTAAAATAGCAGCTTGCGTGCAGATCTCTGGTGGGCGGTGTACTCGGCGATGGTGCATGTTGATGCTCAGATCGTGGAGTGCAGATCCATCTGGACCATGAGATTGGTTTCTTTTCTGGTAAGTACCTAACTTCTTCTAATGGATTGTTAGATGCGTGGTCTAGCACTTCCATAAGCCTATCAGTCCATGAATGTTTCCATGGATCTTTTCGTTGCTGCCTATGTATCCGTCCATGAATGTTTCCATGGATCTTTTCATTGCCGTCTATGTACAATCAAATCCTGATCACTTTGTTTATCACCTCACCAGTTAGTTCATGGGGATTTATTAGCTGCATGATGGATTATATCTTTATTTTACAGCGTTAGAGATCTTGCAGCAGAATTCAGGGATGTGATTTTCTTGGACTCCGCTCGATGATCAAGGATGCGAAATTTTGGTGGATTTTAAGGTGTTTTTTTACGGAACAGCACCCACACCGCTTGATGATTAAACGAAGAGGGGGAAATCAGTTACAACAACTACACAATGGCCAAGCCATCACCGAAGAAATGAAAAAAATTACAATCTGAACACGACACTTAATTGTGCTATGTCAGCTGTAACTCTGTCAACACCTCCATTGGGGAGCAGGCTCTTATGCTGAAAATGCATCGATTCTTTTTATTCTAGATGTTCCAAAGAGTGTAGGCAGTCAGGGTAAGGGTTTTCTGCTGTTCTCCTGTTAATCAACTGCAGCTGCTCCCACCAGGGAATGATTTCCTTTGAAGCTCTTGTGATTTGGCATAGTTGTGGATCATCCGGAACAAACCCATACCATACCTATTTTGTGAATGGGCACTACAGGAACAAATGGCTAGCATCTTCAATGATTTGGTCGCAAAGACTGCACTTATCATCATGATTCCAACCTCTGCTACGGAGTCTCTCAGTAGTCTATTTTGAAGAAGCAACCACAAGATGAATTTAATCTTTCCTTCGATTTTCGTCTCCACGCCTTCTCGAGCACTGGGATTTTGATTAAAAGGTCATTGCGGCTGAACTGAATCTTATAGTCCGAAGAAGAGTGTAGTGTCTATCAGATGAAAGAACCCAACTTGCCAGATCTGGCTTGTTTGTTAACCTGACATCCTGAATTTTCGAGCATAAGGAGGTGCCATTTTAAAGGGGGTGGTCTCGTCAGAACTCGGGTGCCTGATTACGACATGTTTCGTGGAGAAGAGGGGTGCATCAAAACTCGGGTCCCAGATGTTCGTTGCCAACACTATACCTCGGAAGGTCGGTCAGGCATTAATATCCTCTCTAAACTTCTGAAGTCTGAAGATTGTTATTATTTCTTCATATTACTGTTTGTAAATTACAGCAGGTAGACATTAGCCTGATTTGTGTTGATTTGATGATGACTTGATCTTGCAGCGTGCTAGAGTCGGTGATTGCGATCATGTGACTCTACCATATACTATGGGGCAACAGAGAGGAAGCAACTACCGCAGCCACAACACCGCTTCTAGACATACTAAGAATGCTACCATCTTGCTAAACATGCTGAGTTACTATATCTCTGGTATCTTTTTTTTGCTAACCCCTAGATGTTTGAATTCAACAGCAAAACCATGGACCTTCGGACATGCACTGATGCACCCTTGTGAGAATTTTCAAGATTAGTAAAACTATGTTAATATATTCTTTAGAACACCATTGTTGAGATATAAACATACTTTCAAGTCCAGACAAATGCTTATCTGAAATCGATAACTGATAAATGGCTTGCTAATGTCAGCTGCAAACCTGGATTCCGAATGAAACTTGTTGGGACTTGTTTTTATTTGATTGATAATGGTCGTAAGTTTATGGTTGTGAGTGGAAAAAATAATATTATTTGTACTATTGTTTAGGAGAAGTGTATGGCCTTTGTGGTGTAGATCAGCATAAGTAAATTGGGAGAGCACCATTTTCTGGATGATGGGTGTAATCTTACATGATAATTGTATGAAGATCAAAACAGAGATGTCATGAAGCTTGTTAGGCAACTCTTGTTGTCAGGTTACATGAGGTAGTATCTACTTCTTTCTGGTAGATGTTGGTATTGCACACCAATAGGATCATTAAGGGGCATTCTATTATGTGCAGTTTTTGGGAAGCCAAAATAAATATTTATGATCTGGAATTTATCGTTGGTGGTGAACTATTGTGCAAGCCCACTCTTCTTTGGAATTTCCTTCGTTGCCAGCCTTGACTTCAATATTTAAAATTAGAACCAACTCTTCTGTTTGTACCTTGGATGCCTGACTTATTCCTCTTGGGATGTACATACATTATTTTCCAAACTTCATTCTGTTGATGATGAATTTTGTGCTTAAGCCAAAATGTCTAGAAAAATTTGGTGAAATACTTTGAATCGTGTAACACTAGCACACATATATTTCCTAGGCCGTTCATATTATATTTGTGCGAATGCATGTGATTATATGCTGCTCTTGGTCTAACACTATTGTACGACGGTTAATGATATTGCATAAGTTTTTTTCGACACAAGTGTCTTTATTTAAGATGTTTTCATGCTACGACTTCAGAAAAGAAAAGTAGAGGAAAATAGGGCCTCTTTTGTGCTTCTGAACCTTGTGAAAATATTTTGAAAAATTGCTAGATTGTTCACAACTCTTGATGAAGGTGTAGAAAGCTACAACTACTCCCTCCGTTCCAAAATAGATGTCTTAAATTTTTGTCAAAATTTGGATGGAGGGAGTACTATTGTTGGAACTGGGATGATTTGCCGTGTATCTAAAGTCTTGGACCATGTAGTCGTCTAAGGCGATTAAAAATTTTTATAGGAGACACTCAAGCTTAGCCACGAGTGAGACGGTTGAACTCGGGTGATTACGGAGCATAGTGGCAGCGAAAGAGGTGAAACCAAGGTGTTGAGTCCTATGAATTGCGGCTAAGTCACAATACATATACATTTTCCATGCAAGAACCAATTAGTTTGGTTTAGTTAAAAACATGACATCTTAGGTGTTCGAGTTGACGATTCTTATTTGCAGCCCTGTGATATAGGTAAATGATATGCCCTTTGTTTCAGCTTTTATCAGTGTTATTTCAAGTTATTTTATGATAAAATTCAGTTTTACTTATCGCGTAGTACTACATATTTAACGAAAAATGGAAAGAAAAAATGGATAGTCACAAAAAATGAGAAATTTCCCGGTGCTCATTTGGTCCATCAACGGTTTTACCGGCTGATGGCTTAGACCATTAACTCTCTGTCGTGTAATTTTTCTCTCTTGAGTATTTTTTGTGAAAGAATTATATTGATTAATCTACAGGAGGACTCTCCTATAGACAAACATCTAAATCATCCTCGGTGGCGGAATCGAGCCATCCTCGCAGCAGTACCACTAAAGTTTGCTAACGAGTGACTAGCATTATTTTGGTTTCTAACAACAACAGCTATCTGAAACCTAGAAGCTATCTGCACTAGCTCTTGAATTGAATGCACGAGGTGTGCAAAATGTGAGCGATCTATAAGAGGTGTAGTGAGCATAGAGGCTGCTTCCTTATAAGCGGTCTCCACCACGCATGGTTTGTCCAACCAATTTCTTGCTTTCTCAATACCTTCCAGCTGAAATAAAGAGCCATATGCATAGCTTTAATGCAGAGGCTGGGGTTACTCGCCTATTCGAAAAAAAAACCATCCAGACGAGAATATATGTCACATCGCTACACATCCATTTAGAAAATATAGATACTAGAGCAAGCGAAAATCACCAGGAAGAAAAACGAGAAACCCATCAAAGAAAAAATAAATTTATCAAGTTTAATTACCAAAAGTACCTAAAAGAACCAAGTGGATAATAAAAATTATATGTAAAAGTAAAATTGGTATTTTCAGTGAAATTTATCTCTACATTTTATTTTTCTAGATTCTTTGAAGATTTTGATTTACTCCTTTTGGATAACCTTGTTGAACAATCCAAGTTGCACGTTTTTCGCTCGGCCAGATAGTGTTATCGCTGACATATCCTCTACGCCACCGTGATCTTTTACATGTAGAAAAAAATCACCATGATTTGTTACTTAAAGTAAGACAATTGAAGGACCGTGGCAACGCACGGGCATTCAACTAGTCTCTCATAATGATAATCTCTCACATATATGGAACCTCAACTCCAAGCACTCCTTGACATGTAGAAAAAGAAATGCACGTGTATGCAAATCACTCACGATTAGAGCACCCCATTGAAGCGACGATAGGCTTGTCCTCGCGAGTGAACATGTACCCATCTCGATTATCTAAATCAGTAGAGATAGATGGGAGGCTATGGTGGCGACGTGTTTGATACTCTTATGTATCTCGGATTGCCTACACCCGATGGTAGGAGGAATAGAGGAAAGTTACAGAACCTGCAGGTGAGGCTAACTAAGAGGTTTATTGGGTGGGGGGATTTGTTCCCGTCACAAGATGCAAAGGAGACCTTGATTAAATCCATAGCTAAATCAATTCCAACATATATTATGAGTGTCTTCAAATTACCATTGGTCTTATGTGATGATCTGAATCGTATGGTGAGGAACTACTGGTGGGGATCAGAGAAGGGTAGAAGGAAAACCATTGGAAGTATTGATGCAATTACACACCCGAAGCAGTGTGGAGGGCTGGGATTTCGAGACTTCCGTCTGTTCAATCAAGCGCTATTGGCTCGGCAGGCTTGGAGGCTTCTTACAAAACCAGACAGTCTATGTGCGATGGTGCTGAAAGCACAGTACTACCCTAACGGTCGTCTTGAGGATACTGCTTCTCAAGAAGGGTCTTGTGTGGAAGGTCGATGATGGCAGACAGATTTGAATCTGGAGCGATTCTTGGCTGCCGCGTCCACCCTCGTACATGCCAATTTCGGACCAAGGCGAGTGCCACCTATGCCGGGTGGAGGCACTTATCACGAAGGAGGGTGACTGGAATCGAACGATCCTGCACAAACACTTCCTCCAAGCTGATGTTGATGAGATCATCAAGATCAAGTTCACACCCCATCATGACGCTGATGTCCTCTCCTGGGCCCCGGATCACCGCGGTCTATTCTTCGTTCGAAGCGCGTACAAGCTGGCCAGGTACATGAATCATCGTACATCAGCGTGCGCCGCGAGCAGGGCACCAGACGATCGCCGTACCATCTTGGTATGGTATGGGGGTGCCCTACTCCCCCTAAGGTACACATCTTCTCAAGGCGCATTGCGACTAATGGCCTGGCTACTTGGGAAAACAAGCGAAAACAAAATATTGTCACTTCTAACATTTGTGTTCTTTGTGGCATGGAACGGGAGGACACTTTCAACGGCTTCTATAGATGTCCCATGACGCGAGATCTATGGAGAGCAATGAAGTGTAGCCGCTGCCACCTAGCGAGGACATCAAGAACACGGGGTCAGAGTGAATTCTGCAAGCCTTATCTGAAATAACAAATCGTATGTTGATGATGACCTGGTGGCGTATTTGGCATGTCCATAACGAGGCTGTTCATCATAAGCCTGCACCACCCATTGAGGCGTCCAGGCGATTCCTTTGCAGCTATGTCGACTCTCTGCTTTGTATCAAGGAAAACCCTATGGCGGACCAAGCGAAAGGGAAGAGACAATCATTTTGTATGACACCAAGCATCCCAGGTCACCGGAGGTGAAGGAGCAAAGTCAAGCTGTGGAGCGCAAGTGGACCAGACCACCCCCAAGTTGGTCGAAGATCAATGTTCATGGGTCATAGATTGCTCGGGAATGCACCCCCCCCCCCACCCTAAGTTGGGCCGCCAACATCATTACTGCCGTTGATTTGTTGGCGATTCGTGCTAACAACTTCACAGTTTGCCCTTTCCACCTCCTTCTTCTAGTCCAATTAAATTTTGGACAATGCCCCCTCTCCTTTCAAGGTTTCTCACATTCTCGTTTTGGATTCACATATGATTCACAGATGTTTCTTAAAATGGAAGTTGATAAAATCTTTTCAACGAACTCATTTGATAATTTTTATTTAACAATTTTCAGACACTCTTACTTTGTTGCATCCTAGATTCAGAAGTTTCGTACAAGATTTATACGTTTTACAACAATAATTTCTTACATAATTATATTTTCAACAATATTTCGTATAATATTTTTTCAAGAATATTTCTACAAATATCCATACAAGTTTCATACATTGTTCCCAAGATTCTTTTTAAGATAATACAAGTTTCATACATAATCAAATCAAGCTAATACATCAGATCCAATCTAAATAAATTTCTACATATCTTTCTGCAAAAAATCATATATTATTCATAGTTTTTCGAAGATTATCAAATCCAGAAGGTTTCACTCAAGTTTCACAGCAAATCCATAGAAAAATCAATGATACATATAAGATTCAGAGTGGTTTCATATAATGTTTTTCAAAAAACATTCATACAATTTCTATACATAATTCACTGCAGTTTGACAGCAAATCCGTACAAGATCCATCATAAATTCAACAATCCAGGTAAGTTTCAGAGCAGTTTCATACACTGTACAACATGGAAAATAATATCTGCAAGGATTCATACAAGGATCTGCAAGGATTCATACAAAATGACAACAAATCCAGTAAATTTGCATGTATGTTTCGATCTACAAGGATCCATACAAAATCGAGCATATCTATACAAGAAAATGTGAAGAACACTTTGGTGGAAGAAAAATGTGAAGAAGACTTTGGTGGAAGAAGCTGAATCAAAAATCTTGATGGGTGGGTGGCATCGCCGGAGGTGGGGGATGGGAAGGGGGCGCCCCGGCCCGTCCCGTGCGTGGAGGGGGCTCGAGGGAGGGAGCTCGGGGAAGGAGGCGGGCTTGTCGGGGTCGCCACGCGTGGAGGGGGCGGCCGCCACGCGTGGAGGTGGGGGCGGGGAGGGGCGGCCGCCGCGCGTGTAGGCGGCATCGCTGCTCCATGGTGCTCCCCCATTGGGGCATGTAGGAGGAGGAGGTGGTGGGCGGTGGGCTGCTATCGGGGAGGAGCAGGAGGAGGCATGGCGACACGATTGGGGGAGGGAGGGGGCGTGTTTAGAGGTAGGTGGGAGGAGGCGGCGCTAGGAGGAGATGCTCTGGGAGGAGGGGCGTCCAGGTTAGGGTTAGGTAGGAGTGGGGCAGATGGGTTGATTTTTTACATATGGAGGGTTAAAATGCAAAAAAATTGTACTCTTTGACTAGTTGACCTTTGCACGAATCTTAAATAAATTGATGACTATAGTGATGCCGAGGCCCAACGCGAGTGTGGTAAATCCGCGCTCTAGATTGCTGGAGTGAGCACAGCTGTGGCACTAGCACGATCCTCGGGGATGACCGGGAGCTATCATCTTATCTGCTTGTCGCCACCTGTTCACATGCGAGTCCCTTCTTGAAGCTGAATTAAGGGCGTGTGCTGAAGGTTTGTCTATGGCTATGCAAATAATGCAATGGTCTGAAAAGCCAATCCTTTTGGAAAGTGATTGCTTGGAGTCCACTCAGATGATCAACGGTGGAGAGGTTAACAGATCGATAGTTTCTAGGTTGGTCAATAAAGTCAAACGGCTCTGCCGTTTTGGTAGTGAGAGTGGTAGAGTGTGCAGACTAGTGCACATTATTAGTAGATAAATAAGTAAATGGTGCGAGTCATAGCTTAGCTCACTTTGGCCGCCTTAAGTTTTGCACCAAAGTCTGGATCCGTTCTGGACTAGATGAACTTCTTTCAGCTTGTCTCGAAAAGGCTTTCGTTCCGCTTTATAAATAAAGCTAAACGGCCAAACCGATACAAAGTGGTGAGGAGATCCTCTTACAAGCAGATCAAAGATAAAAAAGCGAAGCCTAAGAAGCAACTAGCTTGCCACCGAAGACGACTAGACTAAGACGACCGGAGCTCCACAACAACGCCTTCCAGAAGGTAACGACGTCACTAGCGCCGCCGCGGTCGAGACCACAAGGGTCTAAGGTTTTCACCCGGAGCCCTAATGTGGTGAGAGTAGCCACAACAACGCCTCCAAGAGGGTCACGACACCCACAGGCATCGCCGTCCTGGAAAAACTCTGACCACATTCGGTATCTCAGCCCACGATCAATCCTCAAGCCGAGCTCCCAAACACGATCTGGGCGCTGCCACCACTAGGATCCCCCGATGTCCACTCCATGCCACCCACATGGTCCAAGAAGAGGAGCCACCACCACTGCAACGTCGCCCCGCCGTCGAGACGCCCGTGCAGTCCACCTTCCGGGGCCGCCCCAGCATCCGAGAACTCGCGTCGTGTGGCACGGGTGACGTGTGACCAACGAGGCGGGAGGGGGGAGGAGCGTAGGCGGAGGGCCTCATCAACACGACCTCATGGAGGAGCCCCGTCCTCCACCACGGTAAGTGGTTGCTGGCCGGACGCGGCGGCAGGGCCACACCAGGCCCGGACAGGCCCGGCCGGGCCCAAGTCAGACCTGTAAAGGCCCCGCCGACGAAACCCTCGAGCACGAGCCCCTCCAGTCCCCACCTCTAGAGGACGACCGCGCCACGCCTTGGCAGGCCCGTCGAGGCCTAGATGGGGCCCGCAGGGCCCAGATCTGGGCCACCAGCGCACCGGCCAGCCGCCAGCAGCATGGCCTGCGTCGCGTCGCCGCCCTGAGTCATCACCGTCGTACCCCGCTGCCACGAACCGCCCTGCCGCCGCTGGAAGCTCCAGGAGGTCGAGGAGGGCGGGCCGCTACCGTCGAACCGCAGCCGCCGCGAGGAGAAGACCCACGCCGCCTCAACATGCAGGGAGCTGCCTCCGCCGCCACCCGCCGGCCGCTACCGCGCCAGATCTGGCCGCCCCCGCCGAAGGTCACCGCCGGCATGGAGCTCCACGCACCGGGGAAAGAACGGCCAGCCGCCGCCGGCACCGCACGGGCTTCGCCCGGTGGCGGCCGGGGAGAGAGGTGAGAAGGGGACGGGAGAAGGTGGCGGCGATGCGAACCGCCCCGGGGACGCGCGGGGGCGACCCAGGAGCGGGGGCTTCTTTCAGCTTGTAACCAGGATGGTACTGTTACTCCTTGATTAATATATTCTACTCCCGCAAAACAAAGTACTCTTATGTGATTTTACACATGCAATCATTCAAGTTGGTTCTAGGTTTGCGATTTTTTTTAATAATACGAATTAATTATTTAATTTGAGTTCTATTATGCGTTTTTTCGAAATTCCAGATCTAGCACTTTGTCGGCCAGGGGAAAGCCGACTGGGCCAATCGGCCAGGCCCTGGCCGACAGGAGCGCAATCGTCCAGCAGACAGCCGACAGCAGGTCGGCCAGTGGGGCCGCGGGATCCACAACGGTCGACAGGTCCAGTCGGCCAGGCGCAGGCCGACTGCCCAATCGGCCAGGCCCAGGCCGACTGGGGCCAGATAAGGGCGACGCCGCCGCGCCTGGCCCTTCTTCTCCACGCGACGCGCCTGGCCAGCTGCTGCCTCTCTCTCCCCTTCGTGTTCTTCATTTCTAGCCACCTTTTTTCTCAGATTTTGCTCGATTTAACCACAAAAACTTCAATCCAAAACCATTAGAGAGGGAGTGGAAGCCCGATCTACGGATGGGTTAGCTCATGGCTTGATTTGGTGTTGGTTTGTTGGAGGAACGGTGGTGGAGCAATGACAATGGTGGTGGAGCTGTGGTGGAGGAGCTGAGGCTGTGGTGATGGAGCAGTGTTCGAGCTGTGTTGGTGGTAGCTTCTCTCGCGTCAAGGATAAACTCTAATCCCTCGATAATCAATGGATATTGTATATGGTTACGTACGTTCGTCCTATGGTTAGTCTATTAGAATATTTGGCTAGTTGATTAGTAAAAATTTGGCCGGTGGATTAGTAGCAATATTTGACCGATGGGTTAGGCACAAAAATTTGGCCGGTGGATTAGTAGCAATATTTGACCGGTAGCAGTAATATCATATTTTTTAGAATATTTGCAAGCATTGCCCAAAGTTATACGCGTTGTCGATAATTAATTGATTAAGTTGTTTATTTTATGTCAGCAGAGATGACCAATTTAGTGAAGTTCGTGTTTTATTACGGTCATGGGAATGTTCGAACAAATGACTTTGGAGCAGATCTGGGAGAGTTTATGTGTACACAGTTAGATTTGACTGCCCCTCAAACCTGGAGTGTTAGTCAGTTGAAGGAATGGTTGACAGGATGTTTAGGCTATAACATCGAGACGTATACCATCAGCGTGCAAGCATTATGGACAAAGTCAAGAAAAAATATTTTCTGGACTTTAAGGCATGTAGATACAGACAGAGACTGGTTTAAGTGGTTAAAAAGCTGCGAAGATAGGCATGTAAACCCTCGCGCATTAGTGCTTCCTGTCCTGAAGGAGATCGATGGTGGACATGTTTCGCGCCATAGTGTTGATTCAAGTTACGGGATGTACTCTATGTCCAGTGCTGGAGGCGGTGGTTATGAATCGGGTCAGAGCAGTGAGATAGGAGGAGGAGGAGGCGGTGGTTATGAATCGGGACAGAGCAGTCATGCCGGAGGTGGAGAAGACTATAGTGGAGAGGCAGATGCGGACGAGGAAGATGGAGGCATGCAGAACATGATGGAAAAGGAGGATTACATGGATGAGGAGAGTGGTGATTCTGATGACCCAGATGATTCTGATGGAGAAGGCAATGGTGGAGAGGACATGCCGATTCCTGCTTCATGGAATCAAAACATGTCAACCGGAATGACCGTTGATGATGGTCATGATTCTGCGTGGGAATATCACAGCAACAGAATTGCCAAGGGTGCCAGATATCAAGACAAGCAACATTTGCAAGATGCAGTCGTTGCTTGGGCAATGTCAACACACAGGGTTTTGAAAACAACTGTGTCCTCTAAGAAATACTTGACAATAGAATGCGTGGATATAAATTGTCCAGGCAGGGTGCATGCCTATGTCCCTACGTATGACACAACTTGGTTGGTGAGCGACTATGTGCAGCACACATGTAAGCTACACAATGTTCCTAAAGATCATCTTAACCTCTCCTCCACACTTCTAGCTCGGCTGCTTTACACGGACTTAGTAGAGTGCAAAGCGATGACAGTACCCAGTATACAGAAGAAAGTAAAGACCCGGTTTAAGTACTCCATTTCGTATGGCAAGGCTTGGAGGGCAAAGCAAAGGGCTCTTGAGGAGAGGTTTGGTTCGTTTAGAGACGCGTATGACTCTGTGGTCCGACAACTTCAGACACTGCAGGATAGAAACCCAGACACCTATGTCGACATACAATATTATGTGATACCCGAGGATCCATCCGTGAAGGTGCTTCATCGAGTGTTCTTCTCTTTTGCTGTATGCATCCAAGCTTTCACTTATTGTCGTCCAGTGATATGTGTAGACGGTACTTTTCTAACTGGCAAGTACAAGGGTCAGATCCTTACCACCATTGGTCAAGACGGCAACAATCAGATTGTCCCACTCGCATTTGCTTTCGTGGAGGGCGAAAACACTGAAAGTTGGACATGGTTCTTCAGGCAGCTCAAAATAGCAGTTGTGAAAGACAAGCCCAATGTGTGCATCATTCATGATAGGCATGCAGGTATACTCAATGCCGTAAAACGGCTGACACAGCCAGGGCCAGAAGAGCAAACACCTTGGCTTGACATGCAAAGCCGATGGTGCATGCGCCATTTGGGTGCTAATTTCTTCTCGCAGTTCAGAAACAAGAACCTCATGAATCTATTCAAAAAATTGTGCAAGCAGAACCAAGAATGGAAGCATGATTTCATACGCGCAAAGCTCGATGAATTTACTCAGAAACATGTGAGGGCAAGGAAAGCTGCGCAAAACGCAGCCGTAGCTGCACATCAAGCAGCAGTAGCTGCACATCAAGCTACTGGAGCTGCGCCTGTGGAGGAAGATCCTGTAGGGCTTTGTGACTTGCCTGGATTTGATCCACCTGGTACAAGGAGAAGGCTCGGCAGATCGATCAAGAACTTCCAACAGTGGAGAGAGCACGAGCCTTTGGAGAGGTGGTCTTTGCTACACGATACACATGGAGCTAGGTATGGTGTCATGACTACAAACCTAGCTGAGTCATATAACTTTGTCCTCAAAGGTAACAGGGCACTTCCACTGACAGCCATAGTCGAAGGTATTCTATATGGCACGATTTCATATTTTAGAACCAGACGACAGGGTGCTCAGATGCATATCATGAACAATCCGAACACCCGCTTCTGTAAAAAGGTTATGAGGTACATGGATAAGAAGATGGCGAAGGCTATGTCACACACCGTCGTGTGCATAGGTAATGAGGACAGAAGGTTTGAGGTGCGGCTAGCCACCGATAAGTTTGGGTGTGGTAATGAACTGAGAACGCATGAGGTGAAGATCGGTAATGAGCAATGTCCAACCTGCGAGTGCACCTGCAACAAACCAAAGTTGCTTCACCTGCCTTGCTCTCATGTGCTTGCTGCTTGTCGGCAGCTAGGGTTGGACGCCATATCGTTCGTGTCTCCCTACTACCTAAAAGAATCTGTGGTCAATACTTGGACGGGTGAGATGTCAGGATTTCGAGTAATGGGTAATTTCAACACCGTGAACCCTGGTGAAAGGCAGTACATCCCACACCCTGCTCTAATGCGAACAAGCAGAGGCAGATGCCAGTGTAGACGCATCCGGAATGACATGGACGAATCAGAAGCTGGCGGCCCAACTCGGCAGTGTTTTCTATGCAATGAATTTGGTCACAGGGATACTCATTGTCCCACTTTCGGTACAGGCGGCACACCTACGCGAGGACGGGGTGCGCGAGGTCGAAGAGGTAGAGGACGCGGGTGAAACTATGTGGCGAACTATGTTTGATATTGTAATATGTGTCGAACTATGTTTTATGTTGTAATATGTGTCGAACTATGTTTTATGTTGTAATATGTGTCGAACTATGTTTTATGTTGTAATATGTGTCGAACTATGTTTGATGTTGTAATATGTGTCGAACTATGTTTTATGTTGTAATATGTGTCGAACTATGTTTTATGTTGTAATATGTGGCGAACTATGTTTTATGTTGTAATATGCAAATGCTTATGTTAATTTTTAAATTGTTCAGAAATGGCGAGAAGATACAGGTTGCTCGATCCAGACATTGAAAAGAAGCATCGGGCTAGAATTTTGGAGGATGACCCCAACTCACTTGAGCCTTTGGTCACTCACACACCGAATGTTAACTGGAGGATACACCCCGCTTGGGTTCCTAGGTACGATTTAATCATGAATTATATGAGTATTTTTGGGTTGCGATACATGATTGATCACGTTTTTGGTCATGCAGGTTGAAGTGGGCTGGGCTTTTACCTTTTGTTCGCTTGGTTGAGGGCACTGCAGACTCTACACGCCTACTATATGACCACTCGTTGCTCACATGCTTGGTCAACCGTTGGAGGCCCGAGACCCACACTTTTCACTTTCGCTGGGGAGAGATGGCTCCTACTCTCCAGGACGTGTCATGCCTGTTGGGACTTCCTTTGGCTGGACAGCCCATTGGACCGCTACAGGCACCGGCGGGTTGGCAACAAGATATGGCACAGCGATTCCAGGGTATTACTAGACCATTGGAGTATGAAGAACACGGGCCCAAGTTCGACTGGTTACTAGGATGTCAGGTGTGTTTGCTAACTTCTTTTTAATCTGTTTGCTACACATTACTGGCTACTGGTTACTTATCGAACCATATTTCATTAATGCAGATCCAACAGCTAGGCTATCCAGAGACTCAGTTGACAGAGCCACAAATCACTCGGTCCTTGGAGGCATACATACTTTGGCTTCTCGGTAAGGTGATGTTCACCGAGAACCATGTCACCACTATCACCTCTCGCTACATCCCTATCGCATTGGAGATCGCCAATGCAACTAGCGCTGACATGATTATACAGAGGAGTTGGGGTTCTGCGGTCTTAGCGGCCACGTACCGAGGTATGTGCAGTGGTTGCCAACGGAGGGCGCCGAAGTCAGGCCTGCTTGGATGCCCACTACTGTTGCATCTTTTGTCCTGGGAGCGGTTTCCTATCGGCCGGCCGGACGTTATGGTTGAGACGCCTTACCCTACAGCTACTTTGGGCGACCCTCTGACTGGACTGTTGGATCCAGATCCAGACCACATTGACTTGCCTACTTTCGGTTCAGTTTGGACACATCGCCAGGTATGTGCAAAGTTACTTGTTACATTCATTATTTAGTTGACATAAACTATGCATGGAGCTAACAAATTATTATTCGCAGAGACGCTTTTCTCACAGTCAGGTGAGGGGTTGCTACCCCGCACTGTCCGAGCAGTTTGACGTACTGCTAGCGAGTTCGGTGATGTGGGAGCCCTACGGTAATGAAGTTGTCACTGCTAGATTCCAGAGGGATGGGGACGCCGCACAAATGTCTTTACTATGCGCCAGGGACGAGCCGTATTGGCTCACAAAATCGAAGATCATCTTCGACATGCAGGCAGAGGAGATGAGCCTACATAGAGTAATGAGGCAGTTTGGTCTTCGCCAGTTGGCTGATCCTCGTCCTACGGAGAGCGCCATACCTTCAGTCATACACACGTATGTTTCATTTACACATTACTTCCATATTAACATGATTTATTGACATGACACTAACCATGTTAAAAGTTAGGTTGTCGAGGAAGGGAAGTAGCAAGACCGCCACGGGTTGGCTACACAGGGTTGGGGTGTACGTTCAAGAGTGGGACACCGCTACAGCCCGAGTCTGGGACTCGAACGACGCGTTTGACATGGAAGAGTTCAACAGGTACTTGGATAGCTACATGAGCGCCACACGACTACGCATCACGCAGCAATCTCACCCAGAGGAGATGCCGGGCGCGGCTACTTGGGATAGTTATCCGAGCCAGTCGACTGTGGGCAGCAGACAACACGCGGTATGTTCTTCATCTAATGCACCTATTTATTACATAGTTTTCCATCTATATATGGCGAACCTTGTGGTGTCTCTTGCAGGCACAGCTGTTAGTCGATCTTGAGACGGAGAGTGCTGAGTACAGACGCTCTCTTTCGTCCGGACCCCTACTTATTCACCGGCAGGACCAGGAGACCTGGTTGAGTCACCTCGAGGAGAAGATACGGCGTATCTACGGGGTTATCATGTGCACCCGCCCTTCGGACATTGCTCACCACCCGGCACCACAGCGTCCTCCGCGGCACTCGACGCACCACCAGCAGCAGCAGCCACCCTCGCCCCTACGACAGGCTCCCCGTCCATGGCTTACACCACAGACGACTCCGAGACCTCCTCCCCCAGACCAGGCTGGAGGTTCGACGTGGCATCAGCAGTCTTCTTTTGACTGTTGGTAGCAGCAGCAGCCACCTTTGCACGATGGAGGTTCGTCGTGGCAGCACCAGCAGCAGGAGCCACCTTTGCACGATGGAGGTTCGTCGTGGCAGCACCAGCAGCAGCAGCCTTGGGGTCACCCTCCCATGCCAAACTACGGGTTTCGCCCACAGCCACAACCACAGGGTATGTGTCTTACAAGATAAGCGTCGAGGCTCAGTTCATGTCAAGTTCTTACATACTTTGTTTTTATGTGCAAGAGCATTCGGAATGCAGGGGTCTATGCCTGGCTATCAGTCGTCTGTGTCCGGATCCGCCTGGACTGATCAGGACGTTGATCATAGCACTCAGGATTTCATGACGCAGAGCAGTTGGCTAAACATTTTTCAGACTCCTGCACCTGACCCCACACAGGAGACTCAGTACGATGACCCGGGTCGGTGATTCCTCCCCGACAGGTTCGTCCGCCCCACAGGTTCGGTTGGACGACGCCTCCTAACCCACCACCCGAGCGTCGCGGCAGACGACGTCGCTGAGACATATATTTATCTATGTATGAGACATATATTTATCTATGTATGAGACATGTCTATATATGCATGAGACATCTACTTATGTATGAGACATATATTTACCTATATATGAGACATCATTCTATCATTTCACGATTTTTATTGCAACACAGTTCAACATAACTTGCAACACAGTTCAACATAACTTGCGGTACATAAATAAGAGTCCTATCAATCCCTAGCATGATGCCTTTCCCTTTCCCTTCGATGATGCCTCGCCCTTTCCCTTGGACGATCCCTCGCACTTGCTCTTCTTGGCCTGCTCTTTCTTCTTCTCCCGCCTCTTGTCCCACTCAGCTCTCGCCTTGCTTCCAACGGGTGGCGGCATGAAGATATCATCCTCATCTTTGCTCTCTTCTATGCAGACCCTACGTGCCACAGCCTGCTTCGTCATGTCAGCTTGACTCTTCTTGGCCTGCTCTTTCTTCTTCTCCTGCCTCTTGTCCCACTCAGGTCTTGCCTTGCTTCCAACGGGTGGCGGCATGAAGATATCATCTTCATCTTCGCTATCTTCTATCCAGGACCAAGGTGTATTAGCCACCTCCATCATGCGAGCTTCACTCTTGAAGGTGAGCTTGTCCCACCTTGCCTTGATCCTGAGAAGCTCTGCTCGTACCTGACTTGGGGTCTTCGGTTTCCACCCTCTTCGATGAAGTGACTTACCAAGTATAACGAGAGCATCATGGTTCGATACCAACGTATCCCAGTCGGCTGGTTTATCGCCTATCTCAACAGTTCTGGCTATGAAGAAAAGCCCAATGGACATATCTACAGGCCAGGGAGACGCGTTGGTCATAGTGGAGAGGAGTGGAGGGAAATGCGAGAGCAAGAGGAGAGGAGGGAAATGAGAGAGTAAGAGGAGGAAGAGATGAACTGGTAAAGGATACATCTCGTTGCCCGGATTTATAGAGGCACCGAAGCGAATAGGCGGGAAAAAAAGGCGAGAAGTAGTGGCGGGAAAAAAGGGCGGGAAGTAGTGGCGGGAACAAAGGGCGGGAAGTACTGGCGGGAAAAATCGGCGCGATGGCGGGAAAAATCGGCGCGAAGGATTGGCGAGAAAAACAGCGACGGAAGGTTAGGGCTGCATTGATCATGCAGGATTTTGTCAGGGGCAGGACGATTAGGCAATCGGTCTAGGTCTGGCCGATTGTACTAATCGGCCTGGGCCAGACCGACTGAGCCAATCGGCTTGCTCCTGGCCGACTGCATGTGTGGGGCAGGGCCGACTGCATGGTGCCACATGCAGTCGGCCAGGGCCTGGCCGATTGGCCCAGTCGGCTTGCCCCTGGCCGACAAAGCGCTAGATCTGGAATTTCGAAAAACGCATAATAGAACTCAAATTAAATAATTAATTCGTATTATTTAAAAAAATCGCTCTAGGTTTACCTGTCCATATTTTGCAAAAAGTTAATTTGTAGTGATTTAATATATTATAGTCTTCTTTCCACAAACTATGCTGCTTATTCTTTCTATATCAAATGACCATGTAGTTTAGATTATTTGATCAGAATCAACCTTCAAGAAGCTTGACCAAATATATAGAAAAATGTTAACACCTACAATATTAAATGCATAATAAAAAGTATTTCTCATGACGGTCACCGGTGGAAAAAGGGCCTCCAGTCCGGGGTCGCAACTGGCTCTAGTCCCGGTTTTGGGCCCGGGACTACGAAAACGGGACTAGAGGCCCCCCCTCTAGTTCCGGCTCGCTACGGCCCGCGACTGATAACAGCCACGTGGCTGTTTCAGCGCCACGAGGGGCGGAAACCCTCTAGTCCCGGGCTGTAACACTACCCGGGACTAAAAAGTTTCCTGCCGCGGCAGAGAAACACCACATTTCTCTGCCGCGCAGAGATTGTGTATCTCCTTTTTTTTGCCATTTCGTTCCTTTTTCGTTTTGTGTTTCACTATAATTCAAACATATATTTCAGTATACATATTATACGCTACTACATACACACTACACGTCGATGCATTTATATAATTAATCGATCCCTTGCAAGCATACATATAATCAATCATATCAAAAGGAAGAAATGTTTTGAAATTACATGGTCATTGATGAATATATATATCATATGAGATACATGCAGATGACTAAGGCAAATCGAGTTCCACGTCATCCGCATAATGCTCTCTATGTACATCAAGGACTTCCTTCATCATAAATCCCGCCAGCTCCTCTTGAATTGCTCTTATGCGCTGGTCTGGCTCTAGTTTCTCTCGCAGATCATAAATATAATGTGAGTCAACTTTCCGCTCACTGTTCAACTCGCGGATGTACTCGCAGACGTAGTATCCACATAAATGAGTTCCCGGTGGCTGCTGTAAACTCTTCGCCATTTTATAAGTTAGCTCCTCTTTGAATGGACCTGATATTTTCTGTCTGAACCGTGTCCAACACCTGCTCGGCAAAGAAAATGAACAAAGGAGTTAATAGTTACTTGATATCAGGAAATGAATGAAAGAGGACGATATAATGCGATAATGATTGAAATTACTTATGGAGCATTGTTTTCATGTCGCTCCACTGCTCTTGGTCCCAACTTAACGAGTCGTGGACTTCAACTAGGGAGTTGTCAATTTGAATGTTTAGCAAGATCCAGTGGCATCTGCGGACGTTTACATAAGCATACATGCATATATATAACTCATCGAGTAAGCAAAAATAAAATGTGTACAAGATATAAACACTCACTTGAAGTTGTAAGGAAATAGTATTTCTTTAACAAAATTATTCTCGGTTAAGAACTTGCACAGGTCTTACTCCACGTCCTTGGGGTGATTCTTTAACGTATATTCATTAACGATATATGGGTCAATGAACCCAACGTCGTATCTTCTAGCTCTTTTGCATTCAAGCGTCTTCATTCTGCAAAATATAATATCATCATACAAAAGGATATATAGTTAGGATAATATATTAAATGCAATGAACGAGCTAAAGCTACAAACTTAATTATAGAAATAAATAACTTACAGACAGTAGCAACCAATGATAGATTTGTCGAGGGCGCGCTGGTTGTATAACTGAAACAGTTCGGTCATTTAAACCTGTATCGAGTATTGTTTGAAGTGATGCTCCATTCTAACGTCCACCGGAAACCAATCTTTCTGATGCTTTTTTTGTGCTTGCGACATGTACCATTCGTACAGATTTCGCATATGTGTGGATAGACGCGTGAGCTCCTCATTACTGACTAGAGGCTCCCCTTGGACATACTGCCGTACTATCTGACCCACTGGCGTATCTTCATAGCCTAAATATTGACCAAGAGACATATTTGCTTCATTAGCAAGTGCTTTGGCCTGCGATACAGTGATTCCCATAAGTGCAACATTATTACGGGCTCTAGGGTCCATTATTTGCATGTCCATATCCATTTCAGCTCTGAAGGCCTTGTCGAGGTCAGAAATGACTTTGAGCGGGGCCACCGATTGATTCTTCTGTGCTCCGAGCTGGGCAACTTGCTTCCCGATTTTTGCACTTGTGATTTTTTTGTTCTGTGCTTGCTTAATAATCTCCCGGTCATAGTCTGATTCCAGATTCATCGATATCTGGGATGGTTGCTCTAGAAAGGACTTAGCCCACTTTTTGGTTTTTTCTTTATATACCGGCTTTGGCTCAGGCTTTTTGGGTGCAAAATGCGCCTTAACTTGGGCAGCCACATCCGTGTTAGTTTCCTCATCGGTCTTTTCATAAGGTCTCTTTGGAAGAGCCGGTGGGATATCGATTATCTTCGGCATTTGACCTTTCTTTGATGTGTGGCGCAGGGGATCGTCGAACTTCCGTTTCTTTGACGAGGTAGTAGTATTGCACGGAGGCGGAGGCGGAGATCGAGTTGATGTACTCCTACTGCGGCGATCGTCAGCGGGGCGGGGTGGACTTGGAGGTTGGCGATAATCGGGTTGGGGTGGACTTGGAGGTTGACGATATTCGATGCGGGGTGGATTTGGATTCCTTGGAGTCGGTGGCCTTGGCGCCGAGCCTGAAAACTTGATGTACTTATTATTCCATAGAATGATGTTGCGCTTGACATCTCCTAGTTTTGTAAGGCCTTCAGGCGTAGCGATTTTAATCTCTAGGTCCGCAAAATCCTCCACTATGTCATCCACCGTGACACGAGCATAGCCTGGTGGAATCGGAAGTGAATAGTGGAGTGCTCCAAGTAGACAAGGTAAAGCAGTGCCGATCGCCACCTTGAAGGACAGGTTGTTCATTGGCTGATGTAGCTCACATTGTGCCATCTCTCTGACATCATCCACGGGGTAGTGAGGAGCTGGTGCATCATCCAGCAGTGCTTGATCATCAGCACGGACCTCCGTGGAAGCCATGCTGCTTCTCCGTTGGCTAAGATCCAATGCAGGATCATCAGACCGCGGGTGAGTTGACGACGGCGGCCTTTGGCTAATTTCATGCATGAGGTTCTTCAGATCAGCTAGGTCCTGCTCTACCCTGGAGATCCAATCTTCCTCCCGGTCCTTCTTTCTCTGACGGCTTCTGTAACTGGCATCGTACTGAGGAAACCCTTTCTTCCACGAGACACCGACGCCTTTGCCTCGTGTTCGTCCTTCCTTTTCAGGATTCCCTAGGGCGCGTGTCAGCTCGTCGTTCTCTCTCTCGGGACGGAACAATCCCAATTGAGCATCGTTCATTGGTTGAATAAGGTCTTGGGAGGGTTTTAGAATTTTCTCATGAAATAATGTCTTCCCTGTTTCTGGGTCCAAGGATCCCCCGTGCCCGTACCACTAGTGCTTTGACCTCTCGGGCCATCCATATGTACCAGGAGTGACGCCTCGAGTCCTCATTTCCTTCTCCATTGTTTCCCACTTAGGGACGACACTCTTGTAGCCACCTGTCCCCATTTTATGATGGTATTTCTTGTTGGCAGCATTTAACGCGTTCTTTGCCGACTTTGCCTTTGCTTTATCAGATTGCTTGTACTGTACAAAATCGGGCCACTATTCTCTCAACTTCTCGTTTACTCCTTTGAAGTCTGGAGTTTTCTTTTTCGCGACATATTTCGCGTATAAACTTTTCTTGTGGTTCCGGTACAGTTCAGCCATCTTGCTCAGTGCCCACTCCTTGACTTTCGCTCTATTTTCAAGCCCACCCGGCCTTGGGGTAATACCATCTACCTCAAATTCCTCATACTCTGGAGGTAGTATGAAATGCGCTATGAGCTTCTGCCAAAGGTCATCTTTGGCATCATCGGTGACATAGCTGTTGGATTCTTCACCGGTTTTCTTTGACTTATTCCATTCTTGGATGGTGATCGGCGGGTTGTCCCTAACAAGCACCTCGCATTGATTTATAAACATCCTCCGGTGCTTCTCTAGAGAAATCGGTTCACCATCATCATCTATTTCTTCGATGGTGAACCTCTGATTACCATCCAACTTTTTGTTCGGCCCTCGTTTCGTTCGAGTTGTCGATTGCTTCGATCCGGTGGGCTAAAAGAAGAAGAGAGTGATTAATATATATCTAGATCAGTTAATGAATAGAGGTAACACGAGACTTTATATATATATATGTACCTCGTCGGATCCTGTCGAGGGGCCATCATTATTGTTGTTATTTATTTGCCCTTCGTCCATCTGGTATTCCCCTTGGTACATTAGGTTTTCCTCTAGTCCATCATCGGATGGATTCAGATATGAGGATATGTCTTCCTCGAGCAAAATATCTTCGGCGCCGGTAGTAATATTAAGAGGAATTTCACCTCTTATCATGCCCTGAAGAAAACCTTCACCGATGCGACCAGGATCTTCGGATGGATCCATGACTTAATTATCTATAACAAAAAGAGAGTTAAACAGGTTAGAAAAAACAATAATCCTAATAACTAAAACAATATAATCCTAATTATAATAATCCTAATATTATTTGTGCTAAAACAATAATCATAATAACTAAAACAAAAAAATAACCCTAATAAAACAATATAATCCTAATAAATAAAACAAAAAATAACTAAAACAATAATCCTAATCCAAATTCTAATATTTTAATTAAAACAATAATACTAATACTAAAACAAAAAACCCTAATATAAAAAAACTATAGAAACAAACTATAACAAAAAACCCTAATAAACCTAATTATAATAATCCTAATACTAATCCTAATAACTAAATCTTAATTATAATAATCCTAATTATAATCCTAATTATAATAATCCTAACTATAAAAAAACTATTAAAAACTATAACAAAAACCCTAATAATCCCAATTATAATAATCCTAATTATAACAATCCTAATAATCTTAATTATAATCCTAATTATAATAAACCTAACTATAAAAAAACTATAACAAACTATACAAAAAACTATAACAAAAAACTATAAAAAAACTATAAAAAAAACCACCCGCGCGCGCGGCCTCTCGATCGATCTCACCGACGAGAGGCGGCGAGGCGGCGGCGCGCGGCGGCGAGGCGGCACACACGCGGAGAGGCGACCGGCGCCGCGCGGAGGCGAGGATGCGTCGGCGCGGAGCAGCGGCACGTCACGACACGGTGGAGCGGCGGTGGCGGAGCAGCACGGCGGCGACGGAGCGGAGTGGCACGGCGGCGGACAGCACCTCCCATGCGTGTTCGTCTTCGTCTCTGTGCTTCGTCTTCGCTGCGTCGAGAATGCCAAGTGCTGGGGAACACCTGCCCTAGCGCGCAGAATATATAGGGACGCCTCCTTTAGTCCCGGGCTAAGCCACGAGACGGGACTAAAGGGTCTTTAGTCCCGTCCCGTGGCTTAGCCCCGGACTAAAGACCCCCCTTTAGTCGCGGGTTAAGCCACGGCCTGGCACTAAAGGTTTTTTTCGGCCGCGTGAACACCATTTAGTCCCGGGTCCAGCCACGACCCGCGACTAATTGTTTTTTTATAAATTTTCTTTTTTAATTCAAATCAAATATAAAAACTTTGGAAAATCATATCTTGTATTGTAATAATCCAAATAAAACAAATAATATGTCTATTATAATCAGAAAAATATAAAGAATCTTAATATAATATCCATTTATCTGTTTGCATCATTTATAAATTATTTCATTTGTAAATTTTCTTTTTTTAATTCAAATCAAATATAAAAACTTTGGAAAATCATATCTTTTATTGTAATAATCCAAATAACACAAATAATATGTCTATTATTATCAGAAAAATATAAAGAATCTTAATATAATATCCATTTATCTGTTTACATCATTTATAGATTATTTCATTTGTAAATTTTCTTTTTTAATTCAAATCAAATATAAAAACTTTGGAAAATCATATCTTTTATTGTAATAATCCAAATAACACAAATAATATGTCTATTATTATCAGAAAAATATAAAGAATCTTAATATAATATCCATTGATGTGTTTGCATCATTTATAAATTATTTAATTTGTAAATTTTCTTTTTTTTATTCAAATCAAATATAAAAACTTTGGAAAATCATATCTTTTATTGTAATAATCCAAATAACACAAATAATATGTCTATTATTATCAGAAAATATAAAGAATCTTAATATAATATCCATTTAGTCTCGATTTTAGTCACAAACCGGGACTAAAGATATTTCCCGCCATTTTCCACCGCTTTCCGCCAAGTTTTCCCGCCCTTTCCTTTCTACGAGAGCTTTTAGTCCCGAATGTAGTCACTAACTGGGACTAAAGATATTTCCCGCCATTTCCCAAAGCTTCACGCCAAGTTTTCCCGCCCTTTCCCTCTATATTTAGGGCGATCGCGCCATGGCTATCCACACATCCACACCTTCCTCTCTTAGAACAATGGACAACGGCTACTAGGCCATTCTGACCCTCGAGGAGACCGAGGCGCTGTGCGCCTCCAACTACCCTTGTCCGCCTGGCTACCGGCCGCCCGCCGGCTGGATGCTGAGCACTGGAGGGGTTCCTGTCCCTCAAGGTTCCGCACGCCAGGCGGTCATCACAAACCACTTCTACCACGAGCTCACGCCGGAGCAGCGGATGGATCCCCAGTGGGATCCCGACAACTATGACACCTAGAATGCCTTCTTCGCTAATAGGCGGGAAAGGGAGCTCGCCAGGTACGAGGGTGATGGCCTGCCACCGGTGAACCACAATGAAGCCAGCCGTCGTCTGTGGTGGGCGAACCGTACTATCATCGGAGTGATGCGCTACATCACCGGGGAGACCATCCTCGCCTGCGGTGCCCACGAGTCCACCCGCCACAGAGCCACAAAAAGGCCCCACACCAGCCCGGCGGTAGCGGCATTGCCTTCCAGGAGACCCCTCCCCCGCCGGCCGTGAATCCGAGGTTGGAATGGCCCCTGGTATATGCTATGGATGGGCTGAGGATCCCCGGAGTGGCAGGTGACGATGATGATGATGATGATGATGACGATGACGAAGAAGACCCTGAAGCTGCGTACTATAGGACTAGGCATGATTATGACTAAAGGGGCGGCTTTAGTCCTGAGTGTTAGCTAGTCCCGGTTTGTCCCGGTTTTTAATATTAATAAATGTCTTGAGTGTTACCTAATAAATAGAGGGAAATGCCTATATAAAGAGAGGGTTCATCTTTAGTCCCGGTTGGAGAAACCAACCGCGACTAAAGGGATTGCGGTAGACTGGGCCAGGCAACACTAATAATAGGGGTGAGTGTCGACATTATGTCGTGCGGCTTGTACCTTGTCCCGGATGGTGTCACCAACCGAGACTAAAGATGAACCTTTAGTCCCGGTTGGAGACACCAACCGGGACTAAACATGAGTCAACACTAATAATAGGGGTGAGTGTCAACATTATGTCGTGAGTGTCGACATTATGCCGAGCTACTTGTACTATAAATAGGCATCCTTGTGAGTCCAGTCCTCCAGCCAGTTTGAGGCATCTCCAAGATGGTTTTCGAGAGCAGGGACACCACTACAGCCAGTTTCAGGGAGATGCCGATGGAGCCTAGTCCTCCGGCATCTCCGAGAAACTGGTCATAGAGGCACTCCCTAACATGTGAAATTAGTTAGCTCTCAGGCGTATTGATCTAGTTAGAGAAGTTACAAGCTGCAAGATGGTTTTTGAGAGCAGGGACACCACTACGGCCATTTTCAGGAAGATGTCGACGGACCCCAGTCCTCCGGCATCTCCGAGAAACTGGTCATAGAGGCACTCCCTAATATGTGACATCACGCGTTTGGAGATCATATCTTAATGGTAAGTATGAAGCGGTACTAAAGGCCCTCCTTTAGTCCCGGTCCAGCCACAAAACGGGACTAACACACTCAAGATTGTTTGCAGACAACACTATAAAAATGGACACATGCATGGAGCATCTTCACTCATAAAATGTTACAATTATTACATATCATTTCTTCGCGTGTGTTCCTTTCTGATCCCGTTGTATCCATGGAGCATCTTCATTCATTAACATGATGCTTGGGTCATCCTTCACTGCGAAGGGTGGAATTTCATGAAACTTATCACAATCTTCTGACATGTCTGTCTTGTCCTCCACTCCCACGATGTTTCTTTTTCCTGAAAGAACTATGTGGCGCTTTGGCTCATCATCTGATGTATTATTTTTCTTATTTTTTTCTTTTTTTAGGTTTGGTAGACATGTCCTTCACATAGAAAACCTGAGCCACATCATTGGCTAGGACGAATGGTTCGTCTAAGTACCCAAGATTGTTGAGATCCAACGATGTCATTCCGTATTTCTTGTCTACCTCAACCCCTCCTCCTGTCAGCTTGACCCATTTGCACCGAAACAAGGGGACCTTAAAAGTAGGTCCATAGTCAAGTTCCCATATCTCCTCTATGTAACCATAATATGTGGTCTTTGATCCATTGTTGTCTGTTGCATCAAAGCGGACACCACTGTTTTGGTTGGTGCTCTTTTTATCTTGGGCTATCATGTAAAATGTATACCCATTTATCTCGTACCCTTGCAAAGTCGATATAGTCGAAGATGGTGACCTAGACAACAAGTATAGCTGATCTCCAAGAGTGTTGTTTTTGATGAGATGTTGCAACCAACCGCCGAAACTCTTCATGTGTTCATCTCTAATCCAAGAGTCATGCTTTCCAGGGTTGTTGGAGCGTAAGATTTTCTTGTGTTCCTCGATATATGGGGCTGCCAAGATAGAATTTTGTAGAATGGTGTAATGTGCTTCGGTGTAAGAATGTCCGTCCCTACATATTATTGATTTCCTTCCTAGAGTACCCTTTCCACTCAGTCTCCCCTCATACCGCGATTGAGGAAGACCAATCGGCTTAAGGTTAGGAACAAAGTCAACACAAAATTCAATGACCTCCTCTGTTCCATAGCCCTTGGAGATGCTTCCTTCTGGCCTAGCACGGTTACGAACATATTTCTTTATGATTCCTATGAACCTCTCAAAGGGAAACATATTGTGTAGAAATACAGGACCGAGAATGGAAATCTCTTCGACTAGGTGAACCAGCAGGTGCGTCATAATATTGAAGAACGATGGTGGGAACACCAACTCAAAACTGACAAGACATTGGACCACATCATTCTGTAACCGTGGTAGATCTTCAGGATTGATTATCTTCTGAGAGATTGCATTGAGAAATGCACATAGCTTCACAATGGGTACTCGAACATTATTTGGTAGAAGCCCCCTCAATGCAATCGGAAGCATTTGCGTCATAATCACGTGGCAGTCATGAGACTTTAGGTTTTGGAACTTTTTTCTGCCATATTTATTATTCCCTTTATATTCGACGAGAAGCCAGACGGGACCTTAATACTGCTTAGGCATTCAAAAAATATTTTCTTCTCTTGTTTGGTAAGAGCATAGCTGGCATGACCTTGAAACCATTCTGGATGCAGGCCATCTGGGTCTTTCATACGTTGATGGTCCTTTCGTGCTTCCGGTGTATCTTTTGTCTTCCCATACACGCCTAAGAAGCCTAGCAGGTTTACACAAAGATTCTTCGTCACATGCATCACATCGATTGCAGAGTGGACCTCTAAGAATTTCCAATATGGTAGATCCCAAAATATAGATTTCTTCTTCCACATGGGTACGTGTCCTTCAGCGTCTTTCGGAACAGATTTTCCTCCAGGACCCTTTCCAAAGGTTACCAGTTGATCCAAATCTTTGACCATATCAAATATATCAGCACCAGTACGTTCCTTAGGCTTCGTCTGGTGACATGCTAGACCGTTGAAATGCTTGCCTTTCTTTCTTAAGGGATGCTTGGCCAAAAGAAATCGACGATGCTCATTGTATACATTCTTCTTACAATGTTCTAAATATATACTTTTAGTCTCATCTAAACAGTGTGTGCATGCATTGTATTCCTTGTTTGACTGTCCTGAAAGGTTACTAAGAGCAGGCCAATCATTGATTGTTACGAAAAGCAATGCTCGGAGGTTAAATTCTTCCTGCTTGTGCTCATCCCACACGCGTATCCCGGGTTCGTGCCACAACTGTAAAAGTTCTTCCACTAATGGCCTTAGGTACACATCAATGTCGTTGCCGGGTTGCTTCGGACCTTGGATCAACACTGGCATCATAATGAACTTCCGCTTCATGCACAACCAAGGAGGAAGGTTATAGATGCATAGAGTCACGGGCCAGGTGCTGTGACTGGAGCTCTGCTCCCCAAAGGGATTCATGTCATCTGTACTTAGACCAAAACTTAAACTCCTTGCGTCATCTGCAAAGTCCGGGTACTTTCTATCGATTTTTCTCCATTGCGACCCATCAGCGGGGTGTCTCAACATCCCATCTGACTTACGTTCCTCTTTATGCTATCGCAACAACTTGGAGTGCTCTTTGTTTCTGAATAAGCGTTTCAACCGTGGCATTATAGGAGCATACCACATCACCTTCGCAGGAACCCTATTCCTGGGGGGCTCGCCCTCAACGTCACCAGGGTCATCTCGTCTAATCTTATACCGAAGTGAAGTGCATACCGGGCATGCATCTAAATTCTCATACTCCTCACCGCGGTAGAGGATGTAGTCATTAGGGCATGCATGTATCTTCTGAACCTCTAAACCTAGAGGGCAGACAACCTTCTTTGCTTCGTACGTACTGGCGGGCAATACGTTATCTTTTGGAAGCATATTCTTCATCATTTTCAGCAACTTTTCAAATGAGGAGTCAGGTATAGCACACTCAGCCTTCCATCGCAGCAATTCCAATGTGCTGCCAAGCTTTTTCAGACCATTTTCGCAATTTGGGTACAACAACTTTTTGTGATCCTCTAGCATGTGATTGAACTTCTCCCTATCCTTTTCAGTTTCACAATCTCTTCGTGCATCGGCAATGGTCTGACCAAGATCATCAGCGGGTTCATCATGTGTCTCTTCTTCATCCTCTCCTTCAGCATCCCCTATGGAAGTATCTCCGTACTCAGGGAAACCATGATAGTTGTCATCCTCCCCCTCTTCTTCATTGTCTTCCATTATAACCCCTCTCTCTCCGTGCTTGGTCTAACAATTATAACTGGGCATGAAGCCGGACTTCAACAGGTGGCTATGAAGGGTTTTGAGTCAGAGTAATCCTTCTGATTCCTACATCCATTACATGGTCAGAATACAAAACCATTGTGATTGTTTGCATCAGCAACATGGATGAATTCATGCACGCCATTAATGAACTCGCCAGAGTGTCGGCCAGTACCGTACATCCATTCCCGGAACATCTGCATTATAGTAAAAGTATATCAAAAACCATTACACAGCATGATAAAATTATTACAGGTTATATTGAGAGCTTCTAGAGCATTAATTTTGAATTTTGAAAAATTTACATGCACCAATTTGTGAATTGAAGACAACAATCAACATGATAAATGTGGAGTTTTTTATTATTGTTATATCAGTGAAAACCTCATTCCATTCTAAGCTCTGAAACTCTAAAATTACACATTTCAATTTTCAGTAACTATGTGCCTAATCAAAATTTGTTACACATATATATCAAAATCCTTCTAGCTACTTCTAGAGCATGCATGCATTTGATCCATATCTCTATACTTCTAGAGCATTATAGAGCTAAAGTAGCAATAAGAGATGAAAGAATGAAGTTCTAACCTTTTAAAGCTTTGGATTTAGGTGTTGCAAACTAAATCTTGATAAATCTTGAGAAAAAAATGGCATGAACTCTCTTGCTTCTTTGAGAAAAATAGCCACCATATGCTTTAGGGCAGGTGGACAGGAAGCTATATATATATACTGATGGACAACTAGTCCCGGGCCGTGATACGACCCGAGACTAATAGTCACCGAAAAGAGCAGTTGGCCCGCTCCAGCTTATTAGTCCCGGGCCGTATTACGGACCGGGACTAGAGCTCTGGTCCGGCCCGGGACTAGTGTCTATGGCCATTTCTAGGCGTTGGAGGCCTCACGGCCCGGGACTAGTGCTAGCACTAGTCGCGGTTCATGACGGGCTAGGACTACTGGTTTTATTCGGATCGAACCGAAGACATGTTTTCCACTAGTGGGTAACAGTTTTAATTTGATGAAGATAAAAGTTAATCTGATTGACAGTGAAGGAGATAAACCGTCTTAAAATTTGAATTTTAGCAACTAATACCATGATATCGGCATGGGTTGATAGATTCTAGGTGAAAGACACATGTGAATATAGCCGCATAAAGACTAAACTACGGACATAGCCAATTGGATAGTCAGATAATATTTGGCTTAAAAAAAGGTTGTGTCGTGTGTCCACGTGAGTAATTATTGGTTGGTATGCTGCTCTATCTATAACAAAACGTAAAGTCGACCTGAAAAAAAAAACACGTAAAGTCATAAACCATGGAAGCGGTAGGAGAAAAATATATATCTATCTATGTGTATAATTACCAAATATAATATGCACGATTAATGTACTATTGATTTGATATTATGGATGTTGAATTTTTTTCTTTGATCAAAATTTAGAAAAGTTAGCTTAGATGCGAGAACTAAAAACGGAAGCGGATAGAGAATATCTCTTTAATCCAGCAGTAGGATCCATAATTAGTGGACAGCGCTACGCGTTTTCCGGGGGATATTTGCCCCGATCCCTCGGGTCCGGAGCCTGTCCGATCAAAACTTCTAAACCGTCCGATCGAACCGTCAAGTGGAACACCCGCCCGCTTTTGCTACGTCGCAGCAGAAACCGCTTCAGAGTAGCAAAACAGAGGCAAACTGGGAGTCGCGCGTGCGGGCGCCCGTGAGGACGACGGAGGAGACTGCGCCGTCGATCTCCTTCGCCGGCCGCCGGAGATGAGCCATATTCGAGGGACCATACTCTACCCCTCCTCCTGGTCAGCCTCACCACCTTATACCGCCGCCAATCGTAGCTTCTAGTGGGGGATCAAATCCTCTCACCCGGCGGCGCTCCGATTCGGCCAACGCCGATGTCTCCAATCGAGCGCAGCAACCTAATATAGCCAAGCACACAAATCCTCCAGTGTTTTTCAATCAAAATCCTGAGGAAGAACCTCCTGCACCATCGGTAAGCTCTAGATTAGGTTTCCACCATTGTTGTCCATATTTGTGCTACATGGTAGCAGGAAATACTTACATATGTAGCAAAATAGGGTGCTGCTAGGCAGATGGCAGGAAAACAACATGCTTTGCTGCATTGATTAGGGTGCTACATTGTAGCAACATGCTAGGCAGATGGCAGGAAAACCTCAAAATAGATTAGGATGCTACATTGTAGCAAAAGAAAAATTACAACATGCTTTGCTGGACAATGTGCTACAGTGCAGAAAAAGTTTGGGCACATGTGATGCCACATTGTAGCAAATTAGGGTGATCTAGCACATTAATGTAGCAAATTAGGGTAATACTACATGCAACACATTTATGTAGCACATTATGCTTGGACCTAAACTTTTTTCTTTTAAATTGCAGGAGTTTGTTGCTGACAGTATACTGGGAGGATTCGACCTCAACCAGCCTGCTGATGAATACGGTCCTGAAGGATATGCTGCTCCACCACAATCTTCTTACGAGATTGCTCCACCACAATCTGCTGCAGGAACCTTTGGACAAAAATTTGCTACAAGAGCAGAAAGTGCAGCTAGTAGCAATGCTTCATTTGTGGATGAAGAAGGTGGTGAAGAGATTTGCTTACAGCCTCTTGTACCATATGTTGGAATGACATTTGATGACCTTGAAGTTGTGAAGCAAGTATACAATGACTATGCTTTCAAACTCGGATTTGGTACACGGATTGGTAACACCAAGTATAGCACAGCAAGAGATGCCCTAAAAGATGCAATTCTTAGTAGGGTTTTTGAGTGTGTCCATGCCGGAAAACCAGTAGACGAAGCAAAAAATGCTACTAAGGATAGTTCTGGAGAAGGAGGTCCAATAGACATGAGCAATTTTAGTGCACAGAAATCACGTAGCAAACAAGCTGGACTTAAAATGGACGTAGCAGATTTGAGGCAGAAGAATAGGGTGCTGCGGCATGATTGTAAAGCTAGAATGCTCGTTGGAAAGAAAAATGGAATATAGACAGTAATGGTATTTCAAGGAGAGCACACACACCCGTTGCTGAAGCAAATTGGGAGAAGATGGTACTACCGGTCTCATTGGAAGGTTACTGAGGAGGACTTTCAGTTCATCCAAACTTTACACAACCAAAACATTACCATAGCTCAGATAATGGGATGCCTCGGAAGTGTGCACGGAGGCGACCCGGGGTGCCTTGGTTTTGTGAAGCGTGATGTGTCCAACATAAGGACTATGCTACGTGAGGAAGTTTCGCTGCGAGACATGTCAATGACTATTGAGTACTTTGAAAGGAGACAAGCAGAAAGCCCTACATTCTTGTTTGATAAGCAAGTGGATGAAAACAATGCAGTGAGAGCTCTCTTTTGGGTGGATGGCAGGACAAGGGCCTTGTACCCCAAGTACAAGGACTCGGTGTTTTTCGACACTACATTTTGTACCAACAAGTACAACATGCCTTTTGCTCCACTTCTGGGCATCAACAACCACACACAGACAATTGTGTTGGGCTGTGCTTTGCTACCTGATGAAACAACAAAAACATTCAGCTGGGTATTCACCAAAATTAAGGAAGCAATGAACGGTTTGGCGCCAGACCATATCATGACAGACCAAGACCAAGCAATGGCTGCAGCAATTTCAAACATATATCCTGATTCGGTCCACAGATGCTGCATCTTCCATGTGCTACGATTAGCAAGAACAAAGCTTGGACCTCACTTGAGAGAAGGTAGCCCATTTGCTGCAGCATTCTACTCATGCATATATATAGCACAGACATCGTAGCAGAATTTGAGATATGCTGGCAGCATATGTTGGAAACTTTTGCTATGGCTGAGAACACTCATTTGCAGAACATGTGGAAGAGTAGAAAAATGTGGGCACCCGTGTACTTCAGACAAAGTTTCTTTCCCTTCACAAACACAACAGGAATATCTGAAGGCCTCAACTCGTACTTTAAAACTTTAATTCGCCCAAGTGGCTCAGTTTGGAACTTCGTGCAGCAATACGAGTTGTGCCAAAACCTGATGCTAGACAGAGAAGACAATGCAACATTCACAATGGATACAACAACAGCACCACTATGGGGAAGGTGAGATTTTCTCTTTACAGACAGATTTTCCAGTAGCATTATTTTATGTGGTAGCAGATTTTTTAAACTGTTGTAGCATAAGGTAACACCTGATGTAGCACCAACCTGATAGTCAGCAAAAAAAACCTTATTTTGCAGCTACAACATTGAAAAGCAGGGGATGGAGTTCTACACAAGGGAGATCTTCACAAGATTCCAAAAGATGATTGAGAAATCTACCAGGTTTTATCCAATGCAGGTTGAGGGTGAAGGCATGTGCTTTGATCTCATTCCAAACCCTGGTTATGGTGTCAAAACCTACCGGGTGCAAGTCAAGTTAGATGATGAGTGCTACAAGTGCGGATGCAACACATTTGAGATGTGTGGCCTTATATGCCCGCACATAGTGAGGGTGATGGTGCACTTGAATGTCCAGCAAATTCCAGAGAGATACATGCTACGAAGATGGTATGCTGCAGCAACAATGCCTGCACCTGATCCCGGGACAAATACCATCAGATTTGGGATCCCAGGAACCAATACTCTCAAGTACAATGCATTGTGCAGAAAGATGAATGAACTCGCTTCGGATGCTTGCTTCACTGATGAAACATATGTTGCTGTTTCCAACATGATTGATAATGCGAAGCGTCTAATAGAAAATATGAGGAACACACAACATGCTACACAGGAGCAAGAAGTAGAGCAGCAAGGAGGAGGGCCAGAAATTTTGCTACAAGAGCAAAGTATTCCTCCACAGCATGGTGTAAACAATCAACGACAAGAAGAAGAACGTAATGATACTCCGAGTAGCACGCTCAATAATCCTGCGAGGGTAAAGCCAAAAGGAAGTCCAACCGAGAACAAATGCCAAGAGAAGGAAAAAAGCTCAAGAGACAAAGAAGAAGCAAACTGATGCAACGCCGAAGAAGAAGCCAAGAAAGCAAAAATGCCCATACTGCAATGAAGAAGGTCACACCGTGAAACAATGCGTCTCCATGGAAGCACTGATTGCGGGGAATACTGCGAAAATAGAGTTGAAACTATAGAGTTGAAACTACATGTACTACCAGAGAGTAGCATTTTTGTCATTACTAAAGGGTTTCGCAGCATAGTAAATTAAAAAATTTCTACGGATGCGAACGGGAAAGCCAAGACCTAATCTAGGAGATGCAAACAACGAGGGGGAATAGATGAGATCTTCATACCCTTGAAGATTCGCACAGCGGAACGTTCGACGGAACGTGGGTGATGTAGTCGTACTCGCTTCTCCTCCTCGCGATCCGATCTGATCTAACACCGCAAGTGGCGATGCCTCCGAGAGATGCACACGTGCGGCACCTAGATGTAGGCCCAGTTCTTTTCGGCTCTGGCTTGTGCATAAGCTGGCTTATCCTGGGCTGCCCAGAGAAACAGCAGTGAAAATAAGCTCACGAGAAACTGCAGTCCAGTTATTTTTGGCTTCTCTTGTTCTGACTTATTGTCTGAGTTATATGATCAAAAGTCTGTAATATCCTTGGGGTAAATTTATGTTCTAATTAACAAATTTTGAGTTACTTTGTGTTGCTTTCATCATAAAATAATATTTCGTGTGCTAATCAAAGAAAAGAAACTTAACGAAAACCATCCTTCGCCACTTTGTATTACAGTCTTGCAATACATGGTTTTCTCATAGAGCTCAAAATCATGCGATGGGATAGTGATGTATTTCTATTCCAACGACCCCTGACAATGCGTGTACTTGCATCACTCGTGAAGGACAGCAAAATTCAGGTGTGTCTCTTGTCCGTGTACGCGTTCAGGAGCGTCTTGTCCGTGTACGTGTTCGCCATCACTCGTGAAGGACTGCAGAATTCGAGTTGTACTTCTCACTGTGAAGGAAAGCAGCAGGTCGGCCCGGCCGGAGCTTGAGCAGGCGACGCTTCAAGAGGCTGGCGGCCGGATCCGGGTCGACGACGGGGGCTTATCCCATGAAATCAAAGCGGGGCAGTACGGGGATTGATTTCGTGGAGGCCCTGGTGGCAGGGGCGGCGGGGGTGGCGGCCGGCGGCGAGGGGTGAGCTGTGGCGGCGCTGGCGGAAGGCTGGGAATCCTATCTCGAGAAGAGGAAAGAAGAGGATAAAAACTGTTCGCTCTATCCTGCTCGTCCACGTTCGGGTTGGCTCTCAGCGCGGTGGCAATTGTGGGTAAATAGAGCAAATATCAGGGCTAACCGTACATACCGTTTCGTGAAGCTGTGGGAGGTCGCGGGAAGCTGGGGTAGAGCAGCTTCCACCCATTACACACGAACGGCCGAAGCCGGCTGTCCGCAACTACGGCTTAAAATTGAGTTCTTTTTAGCTTAGCGTTATCTACACCTCTAAGCTGTCTAGAAGCTCCAAAAGAACTGGGCCGTATACTCCTTACTTGGTCCAGCAAGTAAAGTGGAGAGATGTATTGGATCTACAACGCGACGGCGCGGTGCAAGCGGTAGAGAGTTTCTGCGGCAGGGCTTCGCCTACGCGCAGTCGAGAGGGAGAGAGAGAGGAGGGGCAGCAGGGCGGCTAGGGTTGAGGAGGAGGTGTGGGGAGGGTGCGCCCCCAGCCCTCTTTATATAGAGGGGTGGGCAGCTGGCCCTTGCCCCTCCCCCAAGCCCTAGGCCGGCGGCCAAAGGAGGGAGGAGTGGGGGGCAAGTTCCCCTCCCCCCTTCTAGAAGCTCCCCTAGTGTTTCCCTAGGGTTTGGCCGGCTGGGCCCTATGGGGCCTTGTTCCCCTGGCCCAATGCGTCCAGGGCACTCCCTCATAGGCCCATGCCCCCTCCCGACAAGTGGGGCCACGTTGGTCCCACTCCGGAAGGTTCTAGAAGCTTCCGGTACAATACCGATTAACCCGAAACAATTCCGAACTCCAAAAACTGCATTGCCTTATATGAATCTTATTCTCCGGACCATTCCGGAACCTCTCGTGATGTCCTGGATCTCATTCGAGACTCCGAACAAAAACTCATAAACCAATTATCCAATCTATCCTAGCGTCGAGACACGTTAAATGTGTGACCCTTCGGGTTCGAGAATATGCAGACATGATCTTCTATCAATAATCAACAGCGGGGTATGGAAACCCATATTGACTCCCACACATTCATCGATGATCATATCGGATGAACCACGATGCCAGGATTCAATCAATCCCATATATATATTCCCTTCGTCTCGCGATATTTTACTTGCCCGAGATTTGATCGTCGGTACCGTCATACCTAGTTCAATCTCGTTCACAGAAATTACTTTACTCGTTCTGTAATCCGATATCACTTTGTGATTAACTCCTTAACCACATTCTTGCAAGCGGTGTTGATATCGATTACCGAGTGGGCCCGAAGTATATCTCTCCGACTTAGGAGGGACAAATCCCATCTCGATACATACAACCCAACAGGTACTTTCCGATCACCTGAGAGACACCTTTATGATCACCCTCTCATAGGATGACGTTTGATGACCTCAAAGCTTTCTTCCGATACCAGGGATTTGCATTATCTCATGGTCTAAGGAATACAATATTTCACATAAGAAAAGCTTCACAAAGATGAACACGATGACACGATATAATTGCTCCGCTTAGTTTGGGTCTGTCCATCATATCATTCTCCCAATGATATGATCTCATTATTAATCGACAACTCATGTATATGGTTAGGAAACCTTAACCATCATTAATCAATGAGCTAGTCCATAGAGGCATACTAGGGACACGGTGAAAGGATACAGATGTCGCCTAGAGGGGGGTGAATAGGCGATTAAAACTTTTCCTAGAGTGGCTCAACAAAGGCGGAATAAAACTAGTGTTTACTTTGTTAAGCACAACCTAGAACAACTAAGGTTCACCTATGTGCACCAACAACTTATGCTAAGCAATAGAAGAAACAAAGTGATAGCAAGATATATATATTACTTCAAGCACAAAGGCTATCACAATGTAAAGTGCATAAGTAAAGAGCTCGGGTATAGAGATAACCGAGGCACGCGGGGACACCGATATTTTACCGAGTTCCTCCCAACATGGAGTACGTCTCGTTTGGAGAGGGGGTGGTATCAAACCACCAACGCCACAAAAGGCCTCCCTTATTCTCTGGTGAATCTCACCCCAACGGGATCGATCCACGCTTCCACTATCGGTGCACTTGTCGGTGGCAACCGGAACCTCTCACAAGGTTGGGGCACTTCTCCATAACTTAATTGGAGGCTCCCAACAAATGCCACAAAATGCCACAATGCCACCAAGGCCACAAACCGTCTAGGGTTCCAAGAACCCAAGAGGGACAAGCTCCAATGAGTAATTCAAACCAAATCCTCCAAAGAGAACTCAAACCGATGCACCAAATGCAAATGGCAAGAACACCACAAAGGTGCTCAAATCCCTCACCCTCAAGTTCCAACAAAGCTACTAAAGATATTGGGAGAACAAGAGAGGAGAAATCAAAGAGAGACACAAAATCCCCCAAATCTAGATCCCCAAAGATGCACTCACAAAGAGATGAATCGGTTAGGTCAAAACGTGGGGCTAGATCTCCTCTCTCTTCCACTCAAATATGGGCAAGAATCATCGGAGGGAAAAGATTAGGCAAGCTTCAAGATCTAGAGCAAGTGTGAAGAAAGTTTAGCCTAATAGATAAGAGAGGAGCATCCTAAACTGAAAACGGGCAAAGCTTAAATAGAGGGCCCAGAAAATATGGCCGTTGGGGTTGTTTTTCTGGACGGTCCGGTAGTATCGGTTTGGACCGGTACTACCGCACCGGAACACAAACGCACACAGCGAGCGAGCTAGGCGGTAGATCTATTGAGGAAAAAAGGCAGCGGCGGGGCCCAGCAGCGCAGCCAGCTCGAGCCATCAGCAGTCGCGCGTGGCAGCGCGTGGAGCCACCAGCAGGCGCGCGCGGCAGCGCGTGGAGTCAGCAGCAAGGCAGAGCAGCGCGGGCCCCAGCAGCATGCGCACATAGCAGCGCGGGCCCAACATAGCCCCAGCAGCACACGCGAGCGCGTGAGGTGAGCGAGCGAGCGCAGCAGTGGCCCAGCGCGCAGCAGCATCGCGCGAGTCAAGGCGCGCGGCCATCAACGAGCAAGCGGCAGGCGGGGCCACAGCGAGGCGGCGGTAGGTAGCGGGCATGCGCGCGGGAGCGAGGCGAGCTGGGCCAACGAGCGAGATTTGGATCTGGATGTGGAAAAAGAAAGGCTAATAAACTGGGCCCGACCGGTACTATAGGACCGGTCCGGTAGGACCGGAAAAAGGTACCGGGCCAGACTGAAGGCGAGCGGGCTGAGTCAGGCGCGTCCGGTACTGGGCCCGGTAGTACCGGACGGCCCAGTAACAATGTTTTTATTTTTTCTTTTTAGAATTAAAACGACAAATATTCAAACGGTCATAACTTTTAAATGGTAGCTCCGATTGACCCGATTCCAATTGCGTTGGATAAAGGACGACAAGGGCTTCTCAATAAAGTATCAAGTAGAATAATATGAGATATCTCACTTGGTGAGAAACCGAAAATCCGCATAAATCAAAATCGCAACAAGATATATATGGGAGATCCGATTTTGATGAACAAGAGTTTGTTATGGAGATTACCACAATCTCTATATCCTCACATGGACAAGACCAAATAACAACCAAATATGATGATGCAAGTATGCAAAGGTTTGAGCTCTCTCCAAATGATGTGACCGAATTACTCATTCGAGAGCCCCTCTTGATAGTATGGTTATCTATCCTAAACCCGGTCTCACACACACACAACGTGAGACCAGCAAAAGGGAAAACCTATCAAGATTATACCTTTGCCTTGATCATTCCACTTGAGCTCGATGTAGACGGTCTTGCCCTTCTCAAGATGGAACGCCTTTCTTAATTCCTCATCATCGACCTCGCATATTGAGCTTGCCCAACATATCTTCTTTGCATTTCATCGACCTTGAAGCCAACACATGCTCCAAGCGATGCTAATGGACAAATCCTACAAGTATAACTTAATACACACATTAGTCCATAAAGATTGTCATTAATTACCAAAACCACACATGAGGACCCAACATGTTCTTTCACACGGGGTTGTTCACAAACCACACAAGTATTAAAGTTTCTGCTTAATACAATTCTAGCATGCAATATAAACTTTATCATGAACAAGAATTATAATAATAACATCTTTATTATTGCCTCTAGGGCATAATTCCAACAATTACTATGTAGCATACATACAGTATAGATGTAGCATCATCTTGATGCAAGAAATGAATTTTGTGATATGACAGAATATTGTTGGTAGCAAAAGTATTTCCACTTTGGGGAATACAGCCTGCATTTTGTATATAAAATTGCTACCATAGACAAAACTTGTTCTTATGAATGAATGTCATAGGTATATTTGCTACATTAAACCTAGTAGCAAATCTTGTACACCTGGGTAGCACACCATTTCTATGCATGTAGCAATATGGCTACACAGATGTAGCTGTGGTGGCACAAAAAATTGACAGCATGTCTAGGTAAATACTCATATTTAGCATTTTTGCAGCATGTATGTAGCATGTACAGAACTTATCAAAGCAATCACACTATTTGAAGCTTCAGAAGACACTAATCAACATTCCAAACTTCAAAAGCTATATATAAAACCATTCCAAACATGTAGCACTTATCCATCCAACATAACCTATCCACAAAAGATAATCCACAGATGCTGCAGCAATAAACAGATCCACGATTACATCAGTTTGAACCATTACAAAGTGCAAAATAAGATCACAAGGACGACATTAGTTTCAACGATTACATTAGTTTCAACCTAACTACACTTCTTCTGTAACTCTTCTTCCATCAGCTGTAGCAATGATCCTTTGTTTTGCCTTGCCTCAATCAGATCAGATGCAAGAAGTTTCCTTAGAAGTGGTATAACATTGTTGTCGAACTCCGCCATGACCTTGCCGGTGAAGCTTTCGATGAAGATCATGCTGAAGAATCCACAATCAAATCTGTCAAAAAACAAACAGGTAGATTAGTAAAAAACAAGCAAAAACTGATGTAGCAAGTGTAGGAAGCTAAAGTAGCAAGAGTTGTAAACTTAGGTAGCAATTAAAAAACAATAATGTAGCAAAAGTTGAAACTAGTGATCAGGACAAGGATTGAAAAAAGGTGAGCAAAATCTTACATGGTAGTTTGCTGCGGGTGATCAGGATTGGTTAGCAGGTAAGTGTCGAAGTTGATATTGTCTGCTAGTTTTGATTGCTTCACAAGAATTGCAAAGTTTGCGAACTGGAAAACAAAGCAAACACACTGCATGGTTAATGATATGCAGCAAATAAAAGGCCCAACTATAAATGTAGCAAACACAATGAACAAGCGTAGATGGATTACTAACCAGATTGCGTGCACAATCATCCATCACACTAGCATCTTTGGCCCCTTTCATTGAATCAAAAATATGCATCTGCTTTGCTACTAGGTTGATACAAGGAACTGCCCAATGGTTGAACTTCGCAATAGGAAAGTATAGCTACATTCAAACATGAATTAATATTTAGCATCTTGTATAGAAAGCAAACATGAAAAAGATAGGAAGCAAGGATGTTAACTCACAAGGTCACACTTGAAAATCTTGAACTTTGCATTCTGCTCTTTCAACTCATCCATACATGCTTTAGCATTGAATGCTTTTGGATCAACAATAAGCTTCTCCTGTTTTGTGTTGAGGATAAAAAGTAATATGAGACAGCAGCAAAAGCAAGTAAAATTTGCTACTATCTGTATTGGTTTAGCAAGCACACAAAAGGTAGCAAAATGCTAGCAGAGTACCTGTCATATGCATATTGAGCAAGTAAAAGATCAAGAAAAGTGCTACTTACCACAAAGTGCTACGTGAAAGCGTACTTCCTCTTCTGCCGTGCACTTTTCTTGCAAACAATGTCCGACTCATGGTTAAATTTCTCAATCCAAACATTCATCAACTCACTATCTAGATTTTGGCGCGGCCGAAGCGATGTTTGGAAAGTTCTGTAGCAAGTATAATACCGCCCAATCTCCACAAAAACTGGCCTACACAAAGGAATGCACATGTAGCAGATAGTTTTACATAAAGTAGCAAACAGTTCAATGTAAAGTAGCAAAAACAATAGACTAAAGTACCAAACAGTTCAATATAAAGTAGCAAAAACTATGAACTAAAGTAGCAAACAGTTCAATGTAAAGTAGCAAAAACAATAAACTAAAGTAGCAAACAGTTCAATCTATAGTAGCAAAAACTATGAACTAAAGTAGCAAACAGTTCAATGTAAAGTAGCAAAATGAATGAACTAAGGTAGCAGGTAGTTCAATCTAAATTAGAAAAAACTATGAACTAAAGTAGTAAATAGTTCAATGTAAAGTAGCAAAAAAATGAAATAAGGAGCAGGTAGTTCAAGTTGTAGAAGATTAAATGGAAAACTATATCCTACAAGTGAAAAAAGTAAGTAGCAAAACACATTGACACATGTAGCAATCAGCTAGATGTAAGGTAGCAAAAACATTACTTTAGAGTAGCAAAAAACATAAACTTATGGTGCCCTATCCTTCGGATGGCCCTTGAATTTCCGACCATTCATCACAAATATGGAGTATGTTTGTTCTACATCTTCAGAGACCTTCATCTTTTTCAACTTTGGAGGTGTGAGCTCCTCCTTGGCAGCCCTCTTAAACCTTGTCTTCTTCTCATGTGTCAACAAACCCGAGCTACCATCTCCTTTAACACTTGACTCAATGTTAACAACAACTGCAAAAAGAGAAAACAATTGTGTCTTAAGCAAACAAGCGGAAGCATATCTAAGAAGCAAACAAGCGGAAGCATATCTAAGAAACTACAATAAAATGTTCATACCAGGTGCAATGGGAACAGCAGGTGTCGCAGGCTCAGTAGAGCCGAAAGGTGCAAGATCAACCAAAGTGGAAGGTGATGCTGGAATACTCTCAGAGGCATCAGAGGCAGTGGTCACGGCAGCGGTTGGGGCATCACAGGAAGGTGGGAGAGACTGTGAAATGCAAAACTCTGCATACTCATCGGTCCCAGGCTCGAAAAGATCAAATGGGGGTTTGTCCGGAGCATTGGCCCAAGCTTTATCAGAAATATCCTTCCTGGGGCTATGAATTGGAGACCTGTCAGGGCTAACAATATCCGGCTGCTCAGTAGCATCAGCTCCCTTGCTCATAGAATCAATGATTATTGCTGCTTGAGGAACATCGGTATGTTTTGTTGCTACATGACCACCTTGCTCCACAGAAGCATCTGCAGCACCACCTTGCTCCACAACATCATCTGCATCACCATCAGTATCCTTAGCAGCAGCTGCAGCAACACCATGGTCCTCGGGCTCCGATGTAGCATAAAGCTTCTCATCATCCTCAGTTTCTGAACCACCATCATCCTGCAGTTGATCATCATCATCTGCTGTACTTTTGGTTGAAAAACAACACTTGGTCCAGCTTCTTCTTCTTTACTTGATGATTCAACATCAACCAAAAGGGCAGCCATGTGTTGAGCCTGCATGCGCTTCAATCCAGCAGAAAGGTTCTTCATTGTCACATCAACATCTGCTTCAAAAATAGCCTTGTGCTTCTCATACAATGTTTTGAAACAAGCGGAAACCTGTTAGCAAACATTAGAAGCAAGTTAGTAAACCAGAGACAAGATAAATGATGAAATTCTAAGCATAGCGGCTCGGATTCGTCACCCGTCGCCGCTATCGCGGCGTACGGGCGACGAATCCTCGAAAATATGGTGTAATAAAATTATATTAAGCTTATTTTGCATACGGGTAGATAATTTGGGGTAACTTACCCACCACCCCCACCCTAAGTCGTCAACATACATAAAGCGTAAACTCTAGTCCAGCGGCTCGGTTTCGTCTAGTAGCAAATTCATAAAGCTAATGTAGCAAAACCTAAAGTAGCAAAACCTATAAACTAATGTAGCAAAACCTGTAAACTAAAGTAGCAGAACCTATACACTAAAGTAGCAATACCTATACACTAAAGTAGCAAAACCTATACACTAAAGTAGCAAACCCTGTAAATTAAAGTAGCAAAACCTGTAAACTAAAGTAGCAAAACCTAAACACTAAAGTAGCAACACCTGTAAACTAAAGTAGCAAAACCTGTAAACTAAAGTAGCAAAACCTATAAACTAATGTAGCAAAACCTATAATACATGTTCACTGATTGCAAAAAGAGGTAGCAGAGCAATGTAGCTAAGTAGCAAAATCAAATGCACTGAAGTAGAAAACAAATAACAGTATAGTAACAATTTCATACCTGCAAATCTTGGCTGCTAGGGAAATTTAGCCATTCATTCAATGAAGCAGAAGGATTAACATCAACATCTTCCACTGGAGCAGGTTTGTTGAAATCATCATAACCAGGAGCAGTACCATAAGGTGTTGCAGACAATGGGAGGAACTACACACTATAAAAAGTAATGTTAACATTAAGAGGATTAATGAAAGAATAGAATGTTTGTGGTGCTAGAAAGAACATTACATCTCGCCTGCCGAAAACAGTTTTGTTCGATAAAATCTTCCTATCCGAGTCATTTTGTACAACAAAAGTGAAGTCACTGGTCTTCACAGAGCATACTCTAGGCAATGACTTGTCAAACGTGTGATCGCAGGGTGGGAAATCCAAATGATCCATATAAGCAATCTACAAAAGGAGGCCAAATAAAGTTAGTAGTAGCAAAACAAACGTTGCAAACCGCTACAAACAAATATAAAATATGGGAGATAACTTACACCAAGAAGAATGAATGGGCCAGCTATCCAAAACTCAAATTTGCTACAGTCCTTTGGAAGAACATGTGCTTGCTTCTTCTTCTTCTGAATATTGCTCACAGTTTGCATCAACAAACCCAACAAATGCTTATCCCAAGCATACTCATCTGTTTTGGTTGGGTCAGCCATGAGACCAACATATTCCAAGTTAACATGGTTCGAGCTTTTTGGAGCAACAACAGTGGCCAGGGAAACAAGATCCCAAGTGCGAATGATGGTTTCCTCATCTGTGTCAGCACAATTCTTCAAGATATTGATAGCAGTTACTAACTCTGCCCTCTTCTTCCCACCATGGTAGAGGGCTCGAATATCATCAAGCTCTGCACCTCCAGTAATAGAAAGATCAATAGGCTTGCTCCCGCAGCGGATTCCAAACACTTTCCTCACCATATCTGTGGTAAACACCATCTAGTTCTTCCGAAGCTTGTACTCACGGAGACGAGCAGAAGTATGTGCAGCAACAAAATCCGTAAGCTCATTAGGAATCCTAAACTGTGCAACATTCAACAATGCTCGAAATGCACTCTTTGACTGAATAATCTGCTTCTTGGCTGGAGAAAGGTTGTCCGCAAGGATACTCAAACGCTTGGCACCGAAACGGTCCTTCGACATCCAAATATCCTCCTTGACATTACTCGCTCCCTCGCCAACTTTCTTGCGGCTCACAACAACCTTTTTGCTCTTTTTTCTCTTATCAACAACAGCAACCTGGAGCAAAAGGAAAATAGAAACATGTATGGTTATAACAAAACTACTAAACATTGGCCTACTAATCATACCACTGGGATTACAAAAAATGCACAAGTAGCAAGTAGCAAAACTACTGGGATTACCAATCATACTACTGGGATCAAAATCATAATGCACAAGTAGCAAAACTACTGGAATAGCAAATCCTAGTACTAATCATGCTACTGCAGTAGCAAATCCCAGTAGCAAGTAGCAAATCCCCGTAGCAAATCCCACTACACTATATCATACTAGAGTAGCAACTACTGGGATATACACTATATCATACTAGAGTAGCAAATCCTAATACACTATATCATACTAGAGTAGCAAAAATGAACTAAAGTAGCAAACATATACACTAGAGTAGCAACTACTGGGATCAATGCACAAGTAGCAAAACTACTGGACTAGCAAATCCTTATACTAATCATACTCCTAGTACTAATAAACAAGTGTACTAATCAACACAGTAGCTTGCTAGGAAGGACTAGCAAATCTTCCTCCTGTCTAGGATTAGCAAATCATGCTACTTGCTAGGTCCCATGTCTCCTAGTACTAATCAACAGTAGTACTAGGACATGAGACAACATAAGTATTAAGATTAGCAAATCTTCAACAGTAGCTTGCTAGGAAGTACTAGCAAAACTTCAAGGACATGAGACAACATAAGTACTAGGATTAGCAAATCTTCCTTACTGGGATCAAAAATCATACTCCTAGTACTAATCAACACAGTAGCTTGGCACAACACAGTAGCAAGTAGCAATGTGGAGTATGAATGAACTAATCATACTCCTAGTACTAATCATGCTACTGAGTAGCAAAACACAGAGTAGCAAGTAGCAAAAATCCCCGTAGCAAAATAGCAAAAAATGGAAGCGAGGACAGAACGGCGGCTGCCGCCGGGTCATCACCTCAACGTTCGCGCCGCCGGAGGTGCTCCCTCCTGCCGCATCGCTCGTCGGCGGCGGCGGTCCCATCACCTCCTACCACCTAGGGTTCCTGCGCAAAATCAGAGAGGAAAGGTTAGAGAGGGGAGGTTAGAGAGGGGAGGACGGCGGCACAAACCGAGGATGGGAGGCGGCGCTCGGCAGCGGTCGGCGGTGGGCGAGGATGAACCGGACGGCGGCGTTCGGGAGTTACTCTGCGGGAAACAGAGCAGAGAGAGATTAGAGAGGAGAGAGGAGAGAGGGAGCAGAGCCAGGCGAGCACGAACCGCGGTCGACAGCGGTCGACGCTCGGCAGCGGTCGCGCGGCAGTCGACGATGAAGGCTTCGGCGGCGGCGCGGCGTCGCACCGCGGTCGCCTCCTCGGTCGCCTCTCCTCCGCGGTTCGAATCGTGCGAGGGAGGAAGGAACCGCCCGACCCGTATATCCCGGAGCGGTGTAGCAACCGCAAAAAAGAGGGCCACGTGGCGAAAAATAACGGCCGGATCAGAACAGATCGAACGGTTCCGGACCCGGGGACGCGACGACGGGATCCCCCGGGGGAATCATATCATTTTCCATAATTAGTTGCCCCAAAAACGAAGCGCTAGGTTTTCAGAGTTGTAGTAGGACAAAAAGGGCAGCCGCTTTGCCGTTCGTGCATACTACCTCCGTTTCAAGGCTTAAGGTGCACACATTTTCCAAAGCAAAATTTGACCAAAAGAATTAAGCAATAAAATCTTGATTATATTGTACATAATTAGTATTGAAAAATACTTTCCAGTGATACTAGTTTTATACCAAAACTCTACGTATTTAGAGTAATTCTTGGACGCCTCGTGACCTAAAACAGAGGGAGTATATATGAAGCGGTCGTGTAGATCTAAGAAAACGATCACCAGAAGCAACAACGTACAAGATCAAGATGGGATTTGGATCACCGCCGGCCGGCATGGACCTCTTCCAGGCGGCGCGCGCCGGCGACTGCGCACGGCTGGCCCACCTGATCGAAGGCGGCGCCGACGTGAACGTGTACGACCGCTGGGATTCCTTCCCGCTGTACTACGCCTGCTTCGCTGGCCATTACAAGGCCGCGTGGATGCTTCTCGAGGCTGGCGCAATCTACGTCGAGAGGTCCTTCGAAGGCGAGCGGTGCTACCGCGGGGCGCTCCACCTGGGCATACGGAGACTCCTCCAGGGATACGAGGCGCCGCCGCCGCCGCCGCCCTCGCCGCCCCCGCTCGCGCGGCTTCCCGCCGCCTTCCTGTCGGCGTTCCTTGCCTGCAATCCCATTCGCGCCGGCGGCGTCGAATTTGCTGCCCCTCCACCAGACATCACGCTGAACGTGCCAGGAGGATCCATCAAGGCTCACCGGGTCATCCTCGCCGCCCGGTCCCCATACTTCCGTTGGAAACTCTCGACGGAGTGGAGAAACCTCAAGGAGGTGACACTCCCCAGCAGCCATAGCCTGCCCTTGGAGCTCATGCGCAACCTCGTCCGCTTCTTCTACACCGACTGGCTCGACGTGTCCGCCGACGACTTGGAAGCCATGGCGCAAGTATGCAGAGCTCTCGAGGGTGAGGGGCTCCGTGAGATGGCCAACAGATTAGACGCGCGCAGGTGGTTGCGTCGAGGTGCTCCTCCAACGAGTCAACCGGGTCCACGGAGACGTTTCGTTTTGCAAGCGCAGCCTGCACAGCACCGCCTCCCGTCGGCTCTCCGGCGGATCCTCCAGGACTGTCTAGCCAACTCCAGAGAAGAAGAAGAATACCTTCACAAGAACTCCGACTACGATGACGATCTTGCTGATATACGCATAAGAGTAGGCGACAGGGTCTTCCGTTGCCACCAGATGATTCTCTCCCTCAGGTCGGAATACTTCAGAGCCAGGCTGTCTCGACGTGCCGATTTTCTTGAACGCCATGACGATGTCCTGGAGGAGCACCAAGTGATCCCAGAAGCGTTTGAGAAGATGCTCGAGTATATCTATACGGACGAGCTAGACCATCTTGGTCTGGGACTGGGTGACGATTCGCTTGCTCGGGCGGAAGAGCTTCTGGACGTCGCGTCGAGGTACATGCTGTTTCCGCTTAAGCCAGTCGTGGGCTCGTGGCCGCCTTGCTGCTGCCACACCTGGGCCTGGACCGCGTCTCGCCGGCGCAGCTGTGCCGCTGGCTGATGCTGGCGGACATGTACGACGTTGCCCAGGTGCGGGATCACTGCCTGGACATCATCGCCGGCAACTTCGAGGCGTTTGCAGAGGCAAAGGAATTCCGGGCCTTGCTTCTGGCGTCGCCAAGGTGGGCGCCAGCTGACGGCGGAAGCGGTATTTTTCATGATTTGCGAGAGAAATGTTTGGGAGCGGCGGCTGCTGGGGCTGTTGCGAAGGATGAGAGTGTGGCGCTGTTCGACGAGCGGCTGGAGATGCTCGTCCTTGCTGCACAGCACGAGGAAAATAATGATGACCAAGCCGGATTTTCTAGTGTGCCTCCTCCTAGGTCGCGAGCATCCCTGATCCGTCCGATAGCATCAAGACTGATGGAAGTATTCTGCTGTATAATGCCGGCAGAGGAAGAATCCAACGGCAAGAGTAAGTAATGTTTGACTGCAATGGAAGTGAGAACCCAATAATTCGCTCTAGCTTTTCTTTTCATGTCAAGTCAATTAATTATTTGGAATAGCAAAATTTCATACGATTTGGCCAGGAGATAGTCAGAATGCATGCAATGTTTTCTACATGGCATAGCAATTATGATAAGAAACTTTGGAACATATTTCTTTTTGTCATCTGTATGCTCAAGGGATGATTGCAGATCAAGCTTAGTACGTTGATACGTTAAAACGTTCTATCGACATCTATTATCCCCCTGTTATTGTCATGATGATATTTTCCTTGAATTTTTGTATTGATTACGAGGTTTTCCATGAGTCGACATATCTCATTTTGTTTTGAGTCATGCGGGGTGCAAAAAGTTGCACAATGGAAAAATCGGAATCTAGTCACGCGAACACTTTGTCGTAGTGTTGAGAGTACATCAGTTTGCTGGTAGCCACATATACAAGGTGGAGCATAGGTGGCAGATTACTAGATCCGTACACGCGACCTAAGGTTAGAGGTTTGCTAGAGTTTCCAACGCATGGAACTATGGTGTTAATTATATTCTTGGTGGCACATGTCTTTGCCTTAGGCGTTCATGTAGACCTGCAACTATTGTGGCCCCACGAACCCTAATCTTCCTAAACACATAGACTTTGTCAGTTTGTGTAACATCCAACCCAGTCAACTCTATGTATGTTGGATCATCCGGCTAGCTCCATCTTAATTGTGTGACTCCATAGGTTCATGACAACCCGGACACAACAATACTCCTCGAGTCCCATCACATCGAATCTGACTTACCCCATGATTATCTAGCCTCAATTAGAAAATCGACAACGGCTTTTGGGAGAACATGCCGACTCCCAAGTTACAAAAACTCATAACAATGAACCTTTAATGCCATTTATATCACTCCCTTTGCCTCATGACATACCTTGTCAAGCTATATAAGAGTTCTTGCCATCCATTTAATAGCTTAACTCTCTTTTCGATCTGTGATATAGATTCACTAGACTAACGCTTAGTTCAACTACTTCGGTTAACTCTTAACTGAGTCATACATGGCATGATTAGTGAATCAAATCAGTAGAGAGGGCACAACATATAAATGTCTTCCAGTTGGAGGGGCAAATCTCGTCTTGGCAAACCACGTCGTACAACTTGCTTCAAAGTGATCCAAAATCTAATTTTGTAACTACTCAATTACAAAGTAGCGTTGATAAAACCCTATCCGATCCACAACTCAGATCGTATATACATTGATTGAGACTAACAAATGATAGCTCACTCGTTACGTCTGAAAATGGGTCTATATGACTCGCTAAACTTCATTAGCCGAGTCGGTACTATAGGATTGACGTCGGCATGCCCAGCATTTTCCTCCCTTGGTGATTTTAGGTGTAGATGACAACACAATTAAAGGGCGACTAAGAATTATAGATTTATTTGAATATGGCACAAGACATTTGATGCCCCTCAAAAAAGGAAAATAGCAAAGATGGTGTTATGACATTTTTGTTTCTTTTGGTCGCAAAAAACCCGTACTATCAATAGGGGTTCCGCTCGAAAGGTATGGGTGGAATCAACTGCACGTACACAAACCAAATATGCACCTGCAAAGCCATCCTAAAAGCAAGAGTTTGCCCTTATTCTAACCCGATCACATTTTTATTCCTAAAAGGATCTGGCCACCGATAATACCGCTTCCTCCTAGGAGCTGTACTGCTGCTGCCCTAGGAGGCAGTTTAGCATACCGTTGTCGGGCTCCCCTCCCTTTTATATGGCTCAGGTGACATGAGACCCAACCATCGAGTTTTGTTTTTGTGCCGAGCGCACTAGTTAGGCCTTTTACAATGGGTATTTTTTAGCGCGGTATCCTAGGTGCTTTGCCTATGTGGAATATCATTTAATGAATAAAGAGTGTTGTTGTATCTTAGCTAAAATACACCCCTTGCACGGTATTATAGACAAAAAAAACTTGGCTAGACCAATCACACACATATATATAAGACTAAAATCATTAAATGCAACGCTACTAAGAAACACCATCTAAAAACAATGCATTGTCATTGTTGTTTCTTAAGTTTTAATTACTTTTACCCCATTGTGAAAAGCCTTATGTACGAGGAGGGCCTTAAAATTGTTTCATGGGGCCCCTCTATACATGTTAACGTTGTATTCTCTTTTGACTCGGTCTTTTGTTTTCTTAAAATCTGACACATCAGCCAACACAGGAGAGTTCATATGCTATCAGTTGTATCAGCATATGTTTTCGAGATGTAGTAGGAAAAGGGCACAGCCCGTTCGTCGATCGTGCCTATACATAGGCAGCGGTGTTGCACGTATCGATCTAGAAGAAACGAACACGAGAAGCAGGAACGTACAAATAAGCGATGGGATCGACTATCTCAATATACAATGAAGAGACTGGATCACCGGCCGGCCGCATCCAATCGGAACTCTTCCAGGCAGCGCGCGCCGGCGACTGCGCCCGGCTCGCCAGCCTGATTGAAGACGGCGCCAACGTGAACGCGTTCGACGGATGGGACACCTCCCCGCTCTACCACGCCTGCTTCGCTGGCCATTGCGAGGCGGCGCGGATGCTGCTCGAGGCCGGCGCCGATTTCTCCGACTCCGAGAGTACCCCCGAAGGGAAGCGGTGCTACTTCTCGGCGCTCAACCTTGGCATACGGAGACTCCTCCGGGAGTACGAGGCGGACACGCCCGCGCGGCTTCCCGCCGCCTTCCTATCGGCGTTCCTCGCCTGCAACCGAGCCGGCGCCGAGTCCGCGCGGACGGATGCCGCCGGTGCCGAGCTGCAGCCAGACATCACGTGGTACGTGGAAGGAAGACCCATCAAGGCTCACCGGGTGATCCTCGCCGCCCGGTCCCCATACTTCCGTAGGAAATTCGCGACGGAGTGCTTGAGGAACCGCAAGGTAGAAGCAGTGACGTTCGGCGGCGGCTACAGCCCGTCCTTCGAGGCCACGTACGGCCTCGTCCGCTACTTCTACTCCGACAGGCTCGAGGTAGCCGCGGACGACATCGAAGATCTGGCTCAAGTCTGCGAAAGCTGCGAGTGCGATGACCTCCTGGAGACGATCGACAGATTGTTTCCGCGGAAGCGGCAGTCGGATCGGGAATATCCTCCGCAGAAACGTTTCGTGCTGCAACTGCAACGGCGGTTCGCGCAGGACCGCCTCTCGTCGGCTCTCCGGCGGATCCTGCAGGACTCTCTGGCTAACTCCTGGGAAGAAGATCTTTACAACAGCAGCAAGCCAGTTGACAACTCCGAGTACGACGATCTTGCCGATATACGCATAAAAGTCGGCGACAGGGTCTTCCGTTGCCACCAGACGGTTCTCGCCCTGAGGTCGGAGTACTTCAAGACCAGGCTGTCCCGGCGAGCCGATTTTCTCGAGCGCCATCACGATGTCCTGGAGGAGCACGACGTGAGTGCAGAAACGTTCGAGAAGATGCTCGAGTTCGTCTACACGGACGAGCTAGAGGACCTGGGCGATGATCCTCTTACGCAGGCGGAGGAGCTTCTAGACGTCGCGTCGAGGTACCTGCTGTTTCAGCTTAAGCCAGTCGTGGCCGGCTTGCTGCTGCCACACCTGGATCGGGACCGCGTCTCGCCGGCGCAGCTGTGCCGCTGGCTGATGCTGGCGGACATGTACGACGTTGCCCAGGTGCGGGAACACTGCCTGGACATCATCGCCGGCAACTTCGAGGCGTTTGCAGAGGCTAGGGAGTTCCGGGCCTTGCTTCTGGCGTCGCGAACGAGCACACCAGCAGACGATCTTTGTAATAATTTGCGAAAGAGATGGTTGCGAGTAGAGATTACTGGGCTAGACTGGAGAAATTACGAGAGTGCGGCGCTGTTCGACGAACGGCTGGAGATGCTTGTCCTTGCTGCAGAGCAAGAGGCCAATGTGATGACCAAGGCTAGCTGATTGTCTAGCGTGCGCAGTAGGTCAGGTGCACCTCCGAACAGTTAGATCACATCAAGATTGGTGAAAATATTCTCCTGTATAACATTTATATTTACCTATCCATTTAAGCTACTCCCTCCGATTCAAATTAGTTGACTTAAATTTTTTAAGATACGAATCATGTCTAGACATAATAACCGAATCTAGAAAAATCTAAGTTAACTAATTTAGGTCAAAGGGAGTACTATATTAGTACTCCCTCCGTTCAGAAATATAAGAAATGTCATGTGAATTAATGTATCTAGATGTCTTTTAGTGTATAGATTTATACCAATTTTATACACAAAAATCGTCTAGATATATTCATTTTACAAAACTAAAACGTTTTATATTTCTAGACGGAGAGAGTAGTATAGAATTATAGATACGTACTACTCCTTGGTTCAGATTATTGCCTGCCTTATCGCACATACGTCCATTTTTTTCACTACTAGTTAGAGTTTGGAAGTTAATCCCGCTAGGTATGAGATATAACATGATTTGTGATGATGAACAAGAAAGGAGATATGGTACCCATCATGGGGTGACGTCCCCTAGCAGATCCGGCCGTGGGATCGCCATTATGTACGGCATATGCATGTGGTGTAATGGGGCATGATCATGATCGTGAACGCGCGCGGCCTCTTGCTTTTTCCCTTTTTCTTTTTCTTTTTCTTTTTCTTTTTCTTTAGTCTTCGAATCCATTTCAAGACTTAAGACTAACTTTGTTAAAAGCGAGGTTATGATACGGGGTATTCAGATGAGCACATACAACGCATTGCTGACAATCTAATCTGTAGGCTGGCAGTCTTCCCCATCACTTATTTGGGAATGCCTATACGGGATACACAAGTCCTGATCAAGGATCTAGTTCCCCTATGAAAGGATACAGATATCGCCTAGAGAAGGGGGGGAGGGGGGGGGGTGAAAGGCGATTAAAACTTTTTCGAGAGTGGCTCAACAAAGGCGGAATTAAACCAGCATTTACTTTGTCAAGCACAACCTAGAACAATTAGGGTTCACCTATGTGCACCAACAACTTATGCTAAGGAATACAGGCAACAATGTGATAGCAAGATATAGATTACTTCAAGCACGGAGGCTATCACAATGTAAAGTGCATAAGTAAAGAGCTCGGGTATAGAGATAACTGAGGCACGCGGGGACGTCGATATTTTACCGAGTTCCTCCCAACATGGAGTACGTCTCGTTTGGAGATGGGGTGATATCAAACCACCAACGCCACAAAAGGTCTTCCTTATTCTCCGGTGAATCTCACTCCAACGGGATCGATCCACACTTCCACTATCGGTGCACTTGTCAGTGGCAAACTGGAACCTCTCACAAGGTTGGGGTACTTCTCCACAACTTAATTGGAGGCTCCCAACAAACGCCACCAAGGCCACAAAACCGTCTAGGGTTCCAAGAACCCAAGAGGGACAAGCTCCTATGAGTAACACGAACCAAATCCTCCGAGGAGAACTCAAACCGATACACCGAATGCAAATGGCAAGAACACCACAAAGATGCTCCAATCCCTTACTCTCAAGTTCCAATAAAGCTACTGAAGCTATTGGGGGAACAAGAGAGGAGGAATCAAAGAGGAACACAAAATCCCCCAAAATCTAGATCCCCAAAGATACACTCACAAGGAGATGTTTTGGTTTGGTCAAAACGTGGATCTAGATGTCCTCTCTCTTCCACTCAAATATGGGAAAGAATCATTGGAGGGAAAAAGATTAATCAAGCTTTTATAAGTGGGGCAAATGGGGGCAAAGCTTAGACAAATAGAGGAGGAAGAAGCAACCTAAAATGAATAATGGGGAAAGCTATTTAAAGCAAAGGGCTAAATCTGCCGGTTAGGGCGTTTTTCCTGGACTGACCGGTAGCACCGGATTGGTCTGGTACTATCGGACCCAAACAGCAACACACACACTACGCGCAAGCGGCGGTAGCAGCAGGGCCCAGCGCGAGGTGGGGCCAGCAGCAGGTGAGCGAGCACGCGGCAGCCAGCGGGGCACACGCCGCGAGGCGTAGCGCGCGGTGGGGCCAGCAGGGCGGCAGGCGCGCGAGCGAGCAGGACAACACGCGCGGAAACATGCCAGCTAGCGGCGCAGCACGGCAGGCGGGCGAGTCAATGCGAGATATAGGCGGGTGACGCGCACGCGCGGGAGACACGGCCAGTGCAGCGCAGGACCACGCGGCGCACACGCACGAGAAGCAAAAGTGGCGGTGGCGGCGCGCATGCTCGTGAGTTGGTGGCTGGTAGTGGGAGTAGGCTTGGGCTGGGAGAACAGAGCGCTGGGCAGGGAACTACTGGGCTGGCCGGCCGAGCCGGTAGGACCGGAAAACAGTACCTGGCGAGGCAGAAGGGAGTGGAGGACGCACAGGGGCGGGCGTAGTACCGTCCTGCCCGGGCGGTACTACCGCTCGACCCAGAGAGCAGATTCCTTTTCTTTTTAATTAAAAAGAGGCAAATTCAAACCGCTATAACTTTTGATTGGTAACTCCGATCGACCCGATTCCAATTGCGTTGGAAAGAGGACGACATGAGCTACCCTATAAAGTATAATAATGTGAGATACCTCACTTGTTGAGAAACCGGAAAATCCATAGATCAAAATCGCAACAAGATATAAAAGACAGATCCGATTTGGATGAACAAGAGCTTGTTATGGAGATTACCACAAGCTCTAAATCCTCACATGGATAAGACCAAATAACAACCAAATATGATGATGCAAGTATGCAAAGGTTTGAGCTCTCTCCAAATGATATGATCGAGTTACTCATTCGAGAGCCACTCTTGATAGTACGGTTATCTATCCTAAACCCGGTCTCCCACACACGACATGAGACCGACAAAAGGGAAAACATATCAAGATTATACCTTTTCCTTGAGCATTCCACTTGAGCTCGATGAAGACGAACTTGACCTTCTCAAGATGGAACGCTTTTATTGATTCCTCATCATCGATCCATGATCACCGAGGATGGCAAGCATCAATCATGAGATCTTCTATAGATGGCGCATTTTAAGCTTGAACAACATATCTTCTTCTTCATATTATTGACCTTGAAGCGAACACATGCTCCAAGAGATGTCAATGGACAAATCCTACAAGTGCAACTTAATATACACATTAGTTCAAAAAGATTGTCATTAATTACCAAAACCACACATGGGGGCCCACATGTTCTTTCACCCTGGTCTGGTCAAAATCCGAGCCCTGGCGGGCTAGACTCGTGGCCAAGGTTAGCAAGACGGTCAAGCCTTTCCATAGCCTACCCTTGTATCAGATGGGGTTATACAAAAGAGTTGTCACGGTTCTTTTGGGTCGCCCGAGACGGACACCAGAAATACTGTATGGTGAAATGAGCGAACATTTGGGTCCCCAAGATCCTTGGGGGCATAGGGATCCTCGATTCACGCCACTTTAACATGGCTCTAATGTTAAAAGGGGTGTGGCGTATCCTCAAGGACGACGGAGGGTTGTGGCTTGATACGTCGGAAACGTATCTATAATTTTTGATGTTCCATGCTTGTTTAGTATCTACTTTGCTTTGCTTTGTCTACACTTTGAGGTGTTTTTATATGTTTTCTGGAACTAATATATTAAGAAGTTGCCACAGTGCCAGTTGCCTGTTTTCTTCTGTTTTTGGTTCCAGAAAGGAAGAAAATCAATATTCTCGGAATTGGACGGGACAAAATCCAAAGTCAATATTTTGCCATAGGCAACACGAAGCTAGAAGACGAGACGGAGAAGGCTAACCAGGGGGCAACACCTCCTGGCCGCGCGGGTGGGCTCACCCCGCGCCTGGGGGTGCAGCCGCCCTGGTGGCCCCCTGGCTCGCCCCTTCGCCTATAAGAAGCCCCCGATGCAGAAACCCTAGGCACCCGATCAAAACTCCACGAAACCGTCTGTATCCGCCGCCACCATCGTCCCTAGATCAGGGGGATCTGAAGTTCTTCCCGGCACCCTGCCGGAGGGGAGATCATCCCAGAGGCCTTCTTCTCCGGTATGATGCGTGAGTAGTTCCATATTTGACTACGGGTCCATGTAGTAGCTAGATGGTTGTATCTCCTCCTTGTGCTTTCATGTATAGATCTTGTGACCTCCATTCATGATCAAGATCTAATCTATTTGTAATCATGCATGTTGTGTTTGCGGGGATCCGATGGATATTGAGATTACTATGTCAGATTGATTAGTGGTTTTGTATTATTGATTCTATCATGTCTAGGTTGTTTGTGATCTTGCATGCTCTCCGTTGTTAGTAGCTATCTTGGCCAAGTAGTTGCTAGTGACTCCAAGAGGGGGTATTTATGCTCGATAGTAGGTTCATGCCTCTAGTTTCCAAGGGAAATGATAGGAATCTCTTCAGTTGTAGATGTGATGTTGCCACTAGGGATAAAACAACGGTCTCTTAACTTCATGGAACAAGTGGATTGTTTACCTTACACACTTTGCTTAAAGCAATTGTCTGTTGCTTGCAACTTAATACTGGAGGGGGTTCGGATGATAACCTGAAGATGGACTTCTAGTTTGTAACATCCCAAAAATATTAAACATGGATCATCAAATGCTAATCAGCAAAATTAGGGTTAACAAAAACTTTCCTATCTAAAAATATGAGAGCATTCATATGTATGTGTATTTAAAATTAGGATTCTTTTGAATTGCCATGGTTCTGTGTTTCATTGCTTGTAAAATGATTCTTAGGTGAAATAAACATCATCTAAATCATACCCACACTTTTCCCAAAGACAAACAACTCAAAATGAACAAATGAAGTGAATGGTCACTTTGGCCAAATTAACTCTCATGCCTACTTTGGCTATTCCAAGCACTCAAAACTTAACAAAACCATTTTTGGATATTTGCACCCTTGTTAGTACTCATAATGAGGTACCAAGGCCCACTTTGTGATCTTCCAAAAACATTTAAATGCTAAGTTTAAATGACAGTTTAAAATTGAATCTATCTCATATGGGAAGATCCCACTATTTCAAAAATCACTCAAACAAGCTCAATTTTCAAAACCCAAGCACCCACAGAGTCTCCAGCACATGCCTAGCACACCCACCAAAAATCTTTTCAAAATTCAAAAAGAAGTTTCTTGCGGCCATTTCATCAAACACTTGGCAGGCAAATTTAAACCAAATCAAATTCACTGTTTTAATAGTGTTTTGGCCTAACTTGTTCCCTCTCTAGCTCATAGAAAACATCTAGTAGATCATCTAGCTTAGTTGAAAACCTTTAGCCTCACTGTAAGCTTGCCATTGTCATCAATGTTGAACAAGCCGAGCCACCTCGCCGGCCAACTTGGTCGCCGCCGCAGCAGACCACCTCCCCCTCTCTCACCATGTCTGGGAGCTAGCCAGCACTTCAACGCCACCCACTGTCCCCTCCCCGAACCAAGGCAAGTCGTGGACCACCGAGCACGCCCCGCGCCGAGTGCCACTGCGACATGCCGAGCACATCCTAGAGCGCCACACCCGGCACGCGCACACGCTGTTGGAGATATGCCCTAGAGGCAATAATAAATGTAGTTATTATTATATCTTTGTGTTTATGATAAATGTTTACATTCATGCTATAACAGTATTAACAAGGAAACATTAATACTTGTGTGATTTGTAAACTAAATTAGAGTCCCTAGTAAAGCCTCTTCATAATACTAGCTTGTTGGTTAATCGATGATTGTGGTTTCCCTATCATGAACATTGAGATGTTATTAACAACAAGATCATATCATTAGGAGAATGGTATGATGGACATACTCCTATAGATAAGTGTAGCATAAAGATCAAGTCATTTTTAATAGTTCAATTGCTATATGCTTTCTGATACATAGTAACCTAATTCCTTCGACCATGAGATCATGTTTATCACCATCACCGGAAGGATGCTTTGATGACATCAAACACCACACCGTAACTGGGTGGCTATAAAGGTGGCATTGAGTGTTTGGAAAGTATGGGTTGAGACACATGAATCAAGAGTGGGATTTGTCCATCCATATGACGGATAGATATACTCTGGGCCCTCTCGGTGGAATTTCATCCAATTAGCTCGCAAGCATGTGACTGGCTCACAAGGGATCACATAACACTGGAACGAGAAAAGAGTACTTTATCGGTAACGAGGTTAAACTAGGTATGCAGAGATACCGACGATCAAAACCTCGGATAAGTAAACTATCGTGAGACAAAGGGAAATTGTATCATATGTAAGTGGTTCATTCGATCGCAAAGTAATCGTAGAAATATGTGGGAGCCATATGAATTTCCAGATTCCTCTATTGGTTATTGATCGGAGAAGTGTCTCGATCATGTCCGCATAATTCACGAACCGTAGGGAGACACACTTAAGGATTTGATGTTGTTTGAGTAGTTATGCAATGATGAGTAAGAGACCGAATGTTGTTCGGAGTCTCGGATAGGATCCGGGATATCACGAGGAGATCCGGAATGGTCCGGAGAATAAGATTCATATAAGGAAAGTCCTGTTTCGGGGTTGGAGAATGGTTCCGGTGTTTTCATCGGGAATGTTCTAGAAGATTCCGGAATGTCCGGCACTCCGGAGGGGAAGGGTACATGAATGTGTCATTACAAGTTGGAAGGGTTGCATCATGTAGTAGGTGTCATCGCTGAACAAAATAAAGGGATAAATCAAATCCTAGTTTGAAAAGTCAAACGCCAATTTGAAAAAGTCAAACGGCTATTTTGTTTGGTGGAGGGAGAGTAGGCAACCTACTTGGGGAGGAAGTCCCTCTCCCTCCACCGCCGGCCCTTGGAGACCGAGTTGGGGAGGGACTCCCCTCCCCTTGGCGCGCCCCCTCCACCTATATAAGGAGGGGCAGGGCTGCCCCTCCAAGCACACAACTTGCACCCCGCAAACCCTAGCTCCAAGCCGTCGGCGCCACCACCTCCTGCTGCTGCCGCCGCCTAGGGCAAACCCTAGCCGCCGACTTGGGCTTCCCCAAGCCCTAGTCGTCGGCCTAGCCCTCTCTCCTTGGTGTGTCTAAACCCTAGATCACCGAGGCCTCTCTCATAGTCCACCATACTCGCTCCGGCTTAAGGCGAAGCCCTGCGAGATCTCCCCTCTACTTCAGGTACCACGCCGTCGTGCTGCCGGAATCACGAGGAGAGTGCTACAACCTCTGCTGCCTGCTGGAACAAGGGAGAGGAAGGTCTTCATCGAGTACCGAACGTGTGACCGACTGCGGGAGCGCTGCCGGAACGCGGCGCCAGAAGGATCGTCTACACGATCTTGAGATCGGCAAGAGTACGACTATATCACCCACGAGAATTTTGCTCTCGTTAACCGCTTTGGAATCTTCAAGGGTGAGTTCATCTATCAACTCGTTGCTACAATCTAGTAGATAGATCTTGGCTTGTTTGTTTGCATGCGGTAGAAATGTTTTGTTTTCCATGCTACGAACCCCTACACACGCCGCCCCTCGACCGCAGCCCGTGCCCACCGCTTCGCCATGACCCAAGGAACACGCTAGACATCCCCATTTGCCGCCCAATGCCTCACAGCCACCGCTCGCCATCAAAGACGCCACCTCTGCCGCTCAGAGCACCAGCCTCGCCCGACCGTTTACCACCGCCCCTAAGCCCGCATTTAAGTTCTAGATCATCGCCAGGAGACCGCGCGTCGATCGCCACCCTCAGCCGTGCCGCTAGCAGCCCGTAGCTATGTCGCCACCGTCGCCTGCCCATCCCTCTCGGTCTCGCCGTCGAGCCTATAAAAGGAAGACACCCCCAGCCGTTTGAAGCACACCATTCCACTCCCCTCACCTCGCTGATCGTTCCACCCTCTAGCCGGAGCATGAGGAGAAGCAGCTCGCCGAAATTGCACCAGAGCAGGCCGCCTCTGGAGGATAAGGGGGTCGCTGATTGCGACCTCCCCCGGAGCTGCCTCGACCGTCCCTGAGCTCGCCGTCGACCACTCGTTCATTTGCCTGCCTCGTCGTTGTCGTTGGAGCCCTGGTATGCCCCCTATGCACCCCCACTGAGCCGTTATTGTTTGGTGATTGTGTATCTCGTATTTATTTATAGACGCTAGTACCGACCAAGGATACAAGGAGGAAGGAGGATACTACGAGGAAGAAGCCGAGGAGAAGCAAGCCAATACTTGAAACCTTGCAAGCTAACACTTGCAACTATGAAAGTTATATAACCTATGCCATGCATTAAGCATGCTTGGTTAGACACATTTGATGATACCCCATCCTAGTTTTACTTACAAGTTTAATACTTTATTTTCTTTATCAAAGCTTTATCTTAGAATTTACATAGTGACTTGTAGATACTAGAAAGATATTTGAAGGTTGCATAAAGAGCATTAAATTTGTCCTAAGTTAGATAATATTGATGTCATCCTAAGGCAAGAGATTGAACTTAGCAAATCCCCACTTGTTTACCACCCCTCATTAGTACTTACCACCACTTGTAGAGGCTAGTGCTAAGCATAAAATTGGATCAACTTTAGATGGGAATACTTGGTGAAACTGGTTATGAAAACCTTAGAATGATGAGTCATTCTACTGAAATGTTTTGACATGTGTTCTCGAACACCATATGATTTTGATGATGAAAATGTTGAGGCATGAGCCTTAGCCCTTTATAAAACTGATGGTTGTCTGGACGCGATACCTTTCCAATTTTACCGTACAACCACAATACCCGAAAATTGGGTAGGGCTTGACTGGAAACTTATATACCTTAGTATGGGTTCCCTCGCGGCCAAGGTCTAAGCTGAGGCTACCTTGTGAAGATTGTCCACCTGTGCAGTACCCAAGATGACAGTTGGTCATGGTTGGGAGGCCAAACTCACAGGAGAGGTGCCTATACTAGGGCGTGTAATGGAAAGGTTAGGATTGATTATCCGCATACTGAGTATGGTGAATTCAAGATTTGTTCCTGACGGATGTATCGAATGTTGTGGTGAAAGTGTACAATCTCTACAGAGTGTCAAACTATTCGAATCGTCGCGTCCGCGGTTATGGACAGTTGGAGTGGCCATACTGTTCCCCCGTCAAATGTTTTCAAAATGACTTGTGAAATGAATTGAGACTTTGACTTGACCATAATAGGGTTGTGATATGAAATTCAAGTTCCCACTTAGGTGTTATAAAACCTCAACTAGCTTTCTTGCTTCTGAACTTAGTAGAGGTAAATCTAGCTTTTTGCAAAACAACCCTAGAGCTTAGTGTCCTACTACAAAAAAAACCCCTTCACCTATTAGTATTAGTTTGCGAGTACTTAAAGAGTACTCATGGCTTTGTCCCTGGCTATTCCCGTGGCCATACTATGAAGAGGAGTATCAGGATGATGGACCGCAGGAAGGTTACGAAAACTAGGATCATCTCCCATCGCCAGCATTGCCTGTGACCCCAAATATGGAGCTTCGCCTACGCTATCGTTACTATTATGTTATTCCACTGCCTGAGTTGTATTAAGAACTGGATCATGAGATCCTTATTTGTGTAAGACCTTATGTATGGTTTGTAATGGATGATGTACTGTGATATCCAAATCTGTTATGTCTCGCAAAAATGGTAATCCTGGGATTGCGATGTATGGCATAACAGGCATTTGGGATTAAAAATCCGGGTGTTGACAAGTTGGTATCAGAGCCATCCTGACCATAGGAGACCCTAGTTAGACTGGATGTTGAATCAAAAACTTAGTTTCAAAACCCAAGGAAGTGAGTATCTACAAAAACTTATTCCCGTTCTTATCACTTTGATTCATTCATCAAAATTCATGTTCCTCAAAAACTCTTGCAAAATACATAAAATTTGACACACTTGATCACTCTACTAACTTACTCATCCTATATTCTTATAGATGGACGTGAAGTACAACAAGTTTTATCAGTTGGGGAATGGAGGAGAACTCATCTTTGAGCATGACTTGGACCAGCTTTCGAAACTTCTGGAGCATCCACAACCCGAGTTCTTCGGAGCTCAGCTCAATGATCAAGGAGGAGAAGATCTGCAGTGGCTAGTTGTTGCAAGTCTCAGAGGAAATATTGAACCTCCCACTATAGAGGGAATTCAGTTCACCTTAAGAGAGAACAACGGGCTCGATGGACTTGCCAGGGCCATGCAGGAAGCTCTTGCCCGTCTATGTGGGCAGAGTATCAATCAGATCAAGGGTACCCACTTTGAGTTTTATCCAAGGCATGATACTATGGGACAGCCATTGGAAGCCCCACATCACCCCGAGCTGAAGACTCAGTTAGACCACCTTAGCTTCATGATGTATGATTGTCAGCAGTAACTGGACAATGCACGTGACTACTCCAACCACAAGTCCGCCATCGCCAAGACGAAGGATCAGACCATCGCCATGCTAGTGAAGGATCGCAAGTCTCGCCGCCGTTAGCTCTACAAGAAGGAGCGCATCATTTCCCGTCTTCGCCACCGTATCATGGATTTGGAGGAGACCATCCACGAGAGAGACATGCAGTTGGAGGAAAGGGAGAATGCCGGAGAAGATCTTCATGGAGATCCCTACTCCTATCTCAGCGATGATGATGACTTTCTGGAAAATCAGGCCATGGACTTCTTCATAGATGAGGAGGATTTCGCCTTCATCGATGACGGTGAGAATGATGAGGATGATGATTACACCGACTCCGAGGAGTAGTAGCACTTGAGCACTAGCGTTAGTTAGCTGTATTCGGTCCCACTATATCGTAGTTTCTAGAATGGTTCTTAAAACCATCTGTTTTCCTTTGTTGTGGTGTGTGTTGTATCGTGTGCTATGAACGAATGAATGAAAAGCAAGTGGCTAGAAAATCCAAGTCAAACTTTAAAAACTTTTCAAAGTCCCTGAACCTTAGAAATTTCCCTCTTTTCTCATGATCTATCTCAATCTTCAGATGCCCCGCGGAGGGAGTGGTTCATCCCCGGACCCGATGTTGTAGATCCTGCAAATGTTGGTTTCTAACCGCGAAGCTGAAAGAGCAGAACGTCAAGCCAACTTAGCTACCCTTCAGCAGATAGCTCAGCTGGCCCACAATAATTAAGGCCAAGGAAATCAGGACAACCATGGATCTAAGCTCAAGAATTTTCAGAACACCAACCCACCTGTTTTCACTAAGTCGGAAGAGCCCCTAGATGTAGAAGATTGGTTGCAAACCATGGAAAACAACCTGGAAGTCACCAGAGTGGAAGCTAACGAGAAAGTTCTCTTCGCCACCCACTATCTAGCCGGAGATGCAAGAGCATGGTGGAACAGCGTTCATGCAATGACCGGAGGACAAATGATGACCTGGGAGGAATTCAAGGTCAAGTTCAGCAGAACCCATGTGCCACCGGGTTTGATCAAGCGGATGAGAGATGAATTCAGAGAACTGAAGCAAGGAAGGATGACCGTAGTGGAATACCGTGACAAATTATTGTCATCAGCTAGGTATGCCCCGGATGAGATCGACACTAAAGCCAAGAAGAAAGAAAGATTCCTGAATGGTTTGCATGATGAGATGCAGACGGTGTTGGTCAATATCCCCTTTGCTGATATTGAAGCCCTCATCGACTCTGCCATTCAGATGGAAGGAAAGATCAACCAAGCCAATGAGAACCGCAAGCGCCGCATGATGCATCAGCCAGGAACCCATCATATACCAAAGTATCGCCCCAACCCATCTCCAGGATTTTCCGCGAGAACCAACATACCTCCGATGAACCGTCCGACCTATCCCAACCGTGGAAACCCAAGGCCCGGAGGAAATCACAACAACCCCGGCAACTCTGGCAATTTCAACCGTGCACCACCCAAGTTCAACAACCACAATGCCGCCACCAACACCAACACTGCCCCGAGGACTGGAAGCAATGCTGTGCATGTTTCAGCAAAGGAAAAGTCGCAAGTGACTTGTTATGACTGTGGAAATAAGGGTCACTACTCCAATGAGTGCCCCAAGAAGAATGTCGCAGCCCCCAATGCAAATGCCCTAGCTTAGCAACAGCGTCGTGTTCATCCCGGAAGAAGGTTTTCCCCAGGGAACTCGCTCAACCGCAATGGCCGTCTTTTTCTCATGCATGCTGAAGAAGCCCAGGAAGCGCCAGATGTCGTGCTGGGTATGTTTTCTATTAATTCAGTACTTGCTAGAGTGTTGTTTGATTCTGGTGCACCGCACTCATTTGTCACTGAATAATTTGCATGCACTAGTAAGATTCAACCAACCAAACTGAAGCATGTTATAATTGTTCAAATCCCCGGTTCAACCACCAAAGCTAGGCAAATTTGCAAAGCCGTCCCTATCCGAATCCATGGCATAGATTTTTATGCTAATCTGATAGTTCTTGGAACTAAAGGTTTGGAAGTAGTACTAGGAATGGATTGGATGTCCAAACATAAAGGATTAATTGACTGGGCCAAGAAAGCCATAACCATGACCAGTACAGCCGGAATATCAGTCGAGCATGTATCTGAAACCTTACCTCGTCAATTCAAGTGCAAAAAGAGTATAGCCCAACCTACCATTGACCAAGTCTGGATAGTCTGTGAATACCCCGATGTATTTCCAGATGTTTTGCCTGGTATGCCCCCAGATCAGGATATCGAGTTTATCATTGAACTAATCCCTAGAACAGGACCCATGGCCCAATGACCATATAGTATGGACCCATATGAACTAGCAGAACTAAAGAAACAACTAGATGCCATGCTGGAAATTAGATTGATTCAACCAAGTGCGTCACCATGGAGATCACCTGTCTTGTTCGTGGACAAGAAAGATGGAGGTAACCGTTTGTGTACGGATTATCGGAAGTTGAATGATGTCACTGTCATGAACAAGTACCCATTGCCTAAGATAGAAGATTTGTTTTACCAATTGACTAGGGCCAAAGTGTTTTCTAAGATTGACCTTAGAACTGGCTATCATCAACTCAAGATTCACGCAGAGGATATTCCCAAGACTGCCTTTACCACTAGATATGGATTATATGAGTATACTGTCATGTCTTTTGTATTAACCAATGCCCCCGCTTATTTCATGAATCTCATGAATAAGATTTTTATGGACTTCCTGGATAAGTTTGTCGTTGTTTTGATTGATGACATTCTGATTTATTCCAAATTAGAAGAAGAACATGAGCTACACCTAAGGACCATTCTTGGAACCCTTAGAGAGCATCAGTTGTATGCCAAGTTTAGCAAATGTGAATTCTGGTTACAGGAGGTAGGATTCCTCGGCCACGTTGTATTAGCTGGAGGAATTGCCGTTGACCCTGCAAAGGTGAAAGCTGTCGAAGATTGGCAAGCCCCAACCACTCAAACCCAAGTTCGTGCATTTCTCGGATTAGCGGGATACTACCGCAAGTTCGTAGAAGGATTCTCGAGTATCGCCAGACCCATGACCCAATTGCTGAAGAAGGACAAGAAGTTTGAATGGACGGACAAATGTGAAGCGAGTTTTCAAGAACTCAAGAAAAGATTGATTTCAGCCCCAATCTTAATCATGTCGGATATCACGAAGCCCTTTGACGTGTATTGTGATGCATCCAAGATCGGTCTCGGATGTGTGCTAATGCAAGAAGGCAAGGTTATATCCTATCTATCCCGACAACTGAAACAACATAAGCAAAACTATCCAACCCATGACCTCGAGCTCGCAGCTGTAGTTCTAGCCCTGAAGACATGGAGGCATTACCTGATGGGAAACCGTTGTGAGATTTATTCGGATCACAAGAGCCTAAAGTATATATTCACTCAGAAGGAGCTGAATATGAGACAGAGAAGATGGATTGAGATAATCAAGGATTACGACCTGGACATTCACTATCACCCCGGTAAAGCCAACGTGGTAGCAGATGCCCTTAGCAGATTGCCGTGCCGCTTGAACTCCATGATTTTGAAGGAGAAACCAAGCCTGCACAAAGAGATGGAGGATTTCCGAATGGAATTAGTGAGTGAAGGATTTTTGGATAGCATAGAACTTCAACCCACTTTGATCAGCCAGATCAAAGAGGCGCAGAAAGGGAATGCTAGTATAGACGGAATCAAGCGTCGTATCGGTACAGGCAAAGTACCCGGATTTATCGAAGACGAAGAAGGAGTTCTATGGTACAAAGGACGTCTTTGTGTACCAGCAGATTCAGAGTTAAAAGAAGTTATTCTGAAGGAAGCTCATGATACTCTTTATTCTATCCACCCCGGAGTAACCAAGATGTATCAGGATTTGAAGGAACAATTTTGGTGGCATAAGATGAAGAGAGAAATCGGAAGCTATATCGCCAAGTGTGATATATGTCAGAGAGTCAAGGCGGGACATCAAAGACCCGCAGGATTGTTGCAACCTCTACAGATTCCGGAATGGAAATGGGATTCCGTTGGAATGGACTTTATCACCGGATTGCCTACTTCTAGTAGGGGAAATTACTCTATCTGGGTCATAGTTGACAGATTGTCCAAAGTTGCCCATTTCTTACCAGTCAAAACCACATATCAGAGTTCGAAGCTAGCGGAGTTATACATCGCTAGAATCGTCAGTTTGCACAGAGTCCCCAAGAACATCGTATCTGATCGAGGAACCAGTTTACCTCGAGATTCTGGAAGAAAGTCTAAGAAGGTTTAGGAACCCGACTAGATTTCAGCACAGCTTATCACCCTCAGACCGATGGACAAACGGAGCGAGTAAATCAAATACTCGAAGACATGTTGAGAGCATGTGTGTTAGAGTATGGATCTAAATGGGAAGACAATATGCCGTTCGCGGAATTTTCATATAACAACAGTTATCAAGCTAGTTTGCAAATGGCCCCATTTGAATTTCATCTTTGGAAGGAAGTGTCGCACCCCTTTGAACTGTTCGGAAGTAGGATAGAGTCAGATTTTCAGACCCGACATCCTACGAGAAGAAGAAGAGAAAGTTCACAAGATTCGTGAGCACCTCAAGACCGCCCAGTCAAGACAGAAGAGTTATGCCAACAAGAGACGTCGAGACCTCGCCTTCAACATCGGAGATTTTGTGTACCTTAAAGTGTCGCCATTGAAAGGAATGCAGCGTTTCCAACTGAAGGGAAAGTTAGCCCCCAGATATATCGGACCCTTCAAGATTCTGAACCGTCGAGGGGAAGTGTCGTATCAATTGGAACTTCCAGAAGAGATGTCAGCCATGCACAATGTGTTCCATATATCATTACTTCACAAATGCCTCGAAGTTCCGGAAAAGACTGAAGTTTTCAAGAACATTGATCACCGGACCATAGAGATCAACGATGACCTGACCTATCCTGAAGTACCCATCCATATTTTGGAAGAAGCTTTCAGAACCACCAGGACCCGAAGCATCAAGTTTCTCAAGATCCAGTGGAGCAACCACACGGAAGAGGAAGCTACCTGGGAGCGCGAAGATAACATCAGGACGAAGTTCCCCGATCTCTTCAGATCCTAGGTAATCTTTTTCGTCCTTTTTCAAATCTCGGGTCAAGATTTTGTTTAAGGGGGGAAGGTTTGTAACATCCCAAAAATATTAAACATGGATCATTAAATGCTAATCAGCAAAATTAGGGTTAACAAAAACTTTCATATCTAAAAATATGAGAGCATTCATATGTATGTGTAATTAAAATTAGGATTCTTTTGAATTTCCATGGTTTTGTGTTTCATTGCTTGTAAAATGATTCTTAGGTGAAATAAACATCATCTAAATCATACCCAAACTTTTCCCAAAGACAAACAACTCAAAATGAACAAATGAAGTGAATGGTCACTTTGGCCAAATTAACTCTCATGCCTACTTTGGCTATTCCAAGCACTCAAAACTTAACAAAAACATTTGTGGATCTTTGCACCCCTTGTTAGTACTCATAATGAGGTACCAAGGCCCACTTTGTGATCTTCCAAAAACATTTAAATGCTAAGTTTAAATGACAGTTTAAAATTGAATCTATCTCATATGGGAAGATCCCACTATTTCAAAAACCACTCAAACAAGCTCAATTTTCAAAACCCAAGCACCCACAGAGTCTCTAGCACATGCCTAGCACACCCACCAAAAATCTTTTCAAAATTAAAAAAGAAGTTTCTTGCGGCCATTTCATCAAACACTTGGCAGGCAAATTTAAACCAAATCAAATTCACTGTTTTTAATAGTGTTTTGGCCTAACTTGTTCCCTCTCTATCTCACAGCAAACATCAAATAGATCATCTAGCTTAAATGGAAACCTTTAGCCTCATTGTAAGCTTGCCATTGTCATCAATGTTGAACAAGCCGAGCCACCTCGCCGGCCAACTTGGTCGTCGCCGCAGCAGACCACCTCCCCCTCTCTCGCCATGTCTGGGAGCTAGCCAGCACTTCACCGCCACCCACTGTCCCCTCCCCGAGCCAAGGCAAACTGTGGACCACCGAGCACGCCCCGCGCCCAGTGCCACCGTGACATGCCGAGCACGCCCCAGAGCGCCGCACTCGGCACACGCGCACACGCCGCCCCTCGACCGCAGCCCCTGCCCACCGCTTCGCCATGACCCAAGGAACACGCCAGACATCCCCGTTCGCCGCCCAATGCCTCATAGCCACCGCTCGCCGTCAAAGATGCCACCTCTGCCGCTCAGAGCGCTAGCCTCGCCCGACCGTTTACCACTGCCCCTAAGCCCGCATTTAAGTTCTAGAGCATCGTCAGGAGACCGCGTGTCGATCACCACCCTCAGCCATGCTGCTAGCAGCCCATAGCCATGTCGCCACCGTCGCCTTCCCATCCGTCTCGGTCTCGCCGTTGAGCCTATAAAAGGAAGCCACCCCCAACCGTTTGAAGCACACCATTCCACTCCCCTCACCTCACTGATCGTTCCACCCTCTAGCCGGAGCACGAGGAGCAGCAGCTCTCCGGAATTGCACCGGAGCAGGCCGCCTCTGGAGGAGAAGGGGTCCGCTGATTGTGAACACCCCCGGAGCTGCCTCGACCGTCCCTGAGCTCGTTGTCGACCACTCGGTCGTTTGCCCGCCTCGCCGTTGTTGTTGGAGCCCTGGTATGCCTCCTATGCACCCCCACTAAGCCGTTAGGGTTCGAGCTCGCCGGTGATAGGTTCGTCTTCGACGACGATCCCTAGCCGTCGATCTCCATTCTAATCCAACGACCCACACAGCCCCGTACCGCTTCACGTGTTATGAGCCGCTGACTGGTAGACCCCCCTGTCAGCTGAGCCCCGCGCTGCGGAGTGACACTAGGCCGGCCCATTAACCTCTCCCGCGCGACCCAACCGTTTGAATTTAGATTTTTCTATTTTAATTCAAACACAGTTCTGTGCATAGATTCAAAAACCAACCTATCTTGATCCAATGAACCAAATTGCATGAAACCAATTTTGTTAGAAAGGTACTGAAATGCTTAATCCAAGCCCGTTGGATTCAAATCATTTGGATCTGTAGATCAACCTTGGTGAAAATAATAAGTCAGAAGCTTTTCTACATTCAAACTTTTTTCAAAATTCAACCATAAGAGCTTTTGAGTTGATTGAAACTCTCAAAAATCACATTTGATCATACCTTTCAGAATATATAAAAACATATGGGTTTACTTACAGAAATAATGTTCAAATAACAAAAGAATGCCACATAGGCATTTGTAGTCACTTTATTTATTTAAAATAAAAAGGTTAAACCTTATTAAATTGTGACACCACTTTAAATCACATTCCCATGTAATGAAATATGTGGTGATGACATGTGTCAACATGATCCCATGTTTGAGTTGGAGAATATTAAAACTTAAGTAGTTTTTCAATGAGTAGAAATTACTTTTTCTCACATTAAAATAAATAAGACAAATGCTTTAATTTGGTAATGATAGGTGATGATGCTAGATCATCTATAGTACACCTTTTTGTGATGATTGAAAATAGTTAGGTATTTTTTGGTGATTGTGTACCTCGTATTTATTTATAGACGCTAGTACCGACCAAGGATACGAGGAGGAAGGAGGATACTATGAGGAAGAAGCCGAGGATAACTTCAACCACTGCTCTTCTCAAGGCAAGCCAATACTTGAAACCTTGCAAGCTAACACTTGCAACTATGAAAGTTAGATAACCTATGCCATGCATTAAGCATGCTTGGTTAGACACATTTGATGATACCCCATCCTAGTTTTACTTACAAGTTTAATACTTTATTTTCTTTATCAAAGCTTTCTCTTAGAATTTACATAGTGACTTGTAGATACTAGAAAGATATTTGAAGGTTTCATAAAGAGCATTAAATTTGGCCTAATTTAGATAATCTTGATGTCATCCTAAGGCAGGAGATTGAACTTAGCAAATCCCCACTTGTTTACGACCCCTCATTAGTACTTACCACCACTTGTAGAGGCTAGTGCAAAGCATAAAATTTGATCAACTTTAGATGGCGATACTTGGTGAAGCTGGTTATGAAAACGTTAGAATGATGAGTCATTCTACTGAAATGTTTTGACATGTGTTCTCGAACACCATATGATTTTGATGATGAAAATGTTGAGGCATGAGCCTTAGCCCTTTATAAAACTGATGGTTGTCTGGATGCGATACCATTCCAATTTTACGTACAACCACAATACCCGAAAATTGGGTAGGGCTTGACTGGAAACTTATATACCTTAGTATGGGTTCCCTCGCGGCCAAGGTCTAAGCTGAGGCTACCTTGTGAAGATTGTCCACCTGTGCAGTACCCAAGATGACAGTTGGTCATGGTTAGGAGGCCAAACTCACAGGAGAGGTGCCTATACTAGGGCGTGTAATGGAAATGTTAGGATTGATTATCCGCATACTGAGTATGGTGAATTCAGGATTTGTTCCTGACGGATGTATCAAATGTTTTGGTGAAAGTGTACAATCTCTGCAGAGTGTCAAACTATTCGAATAGCCACGTCCGCAGTTATGGACAGTTGGAGTGGCCATACTGTTCCCCTGTCAGATGTTTTCAAAATCACTTATGAAATGAATTGAGACTTTGACTTGACCACAACAGGGTTGTGATATGAAATTCAAGTTCCAACTTAGGTGTTATAAAACCTCAACTAGCTTTCTTGCTTCTGAACTTAGTAGAGGTAAATCTGGCTTTTGCAAAACAACCCTAGAGCTTAGTGTCCTACTACAAAAACCCCCCTTCACCTGTTAGTATTAGTTTGCGAGTACTTAAAGAGTACTCATGGCTTTGTCCCTGGCTATTCCCGTGGCCAGACTTTGAAGAGGAGTATCAGGATGATGGACCACAGGAAGGTTACAACAACTAGGATCATCTCCCATAGTCAGCATTGCATGTGACCCCGAAGATGGAGCTTCGCCTACGCTATTGTTACTATTATGTTATTCTGATGCTTGAGTTGTATTAAGAACTGGATCATGAGATCCTTATTTGTGTAAGACCTTATGTATGGTTTGTAATGGATGATGTATTGTGATATCCAAATCTGTTATGTCTCGCAAAAATGGTAATCCTGGGATTGCGATGTATGGCATAACAGACATCTGGGATTAAAAATCCGGGTGTTGATATAGTCATAGATGCAGTTGGATGGCGGTCTATGTATATTGTTGTATTGTCCAATCGAATCTCATAGGATCTTTTTTTCTAGTATTGCATTGTTATGCCTTGCTAAGTTCCTATCAATTGCCCTACTATAATTTGTTTACCCTTCATGCCATATTATTTATCTAAGGAGAGCACCTCTAGTGAACTATGGACCCCGGTCCAATCTTTACCATTGATACATCCTCCACTGTTTACTTGCTGCAAACCATTCATCACCTTCCACACCATACAGTTAATCCTTTGTTACAGCAAACTAGTGAGCTTGACAACCTCACTGTTTGTTGGGGCAAAGTCTTGAGTTTGTGTTGTCCAGGTTTCTACATTGCTTGCAACACCTTTGAGACGTTTCCTTCCTCCTACTGTTTCGATAACCTCGGTTTCTTACTGAGGGAAGACTTGCTGTTGTGCTCATCGCAACTTGCTCTTTGGGTTTTCAACAAAGCGTCTCACGACAGTACTGGGTGCCATCAAGCTTTTCTAGCGCCATTGTCGGGGAGGCTAAGGACGTCTTCACAAGGGGAGTCCTCCTCAACCTTTCTCTTTAATTTGTTTTTGGTTTGCTTAGTTTCGTTTGCTTGGTTTTGTTTGCCTCTTTTTTATCAAAAACTCCAAAAAAATGAGTTTAGTTTGGTTTGCTTTCTCTATTCAAAAACACAAAAAAATAGTTCATGCCCTAGATGCACCTCGCTCTAGCTCACCATGTTGTCCCCCAAGTTCGCCCTGAAGGATCTTGCAATAGGTAGTGGCTCCATAATTGGGAAAGATAATATTGAAGAATTCTTTAATCATGTTTGCAAGCATGATGATATTGAGGATTGATCTATAGCAGAACTTGCTCCTAATTATGAAATTGTTGCAGCTTCTTTAGTTCATATGTTGGAGGCTAGGTTTGTTAGCCTTAACCCCATGATACAAATTTTGTTCCTAAAACTAAAATAAGAAAAGAATGCTGAAAAGAAAGAATTTATCCTTGAAACTTTACTAAAAGAGTTCCATGATGTTGCTATGGAAGCCAAAAAGGTCTTTGAGCGTTTCAATATGCTAGGCTCATGTGTAGATGTTGTGGGTACTTCAGATAAAACCAAACATAGAGAGGAATTCAAGATACCCATACCCTTTAAGCTTGTTGGAATGCATGAAGCCTTCGAAAAGAATTTTGATTGGATTGCTCCTGAAAATCTTTTTGATGAAAGTAGTAAACCAAAGAGAATTTAGAAGGGATCCTCCAAAAATCATTTGGATGAGATACCTTTCATAGTTGAAGACTTTGCAAGTATTGATCTAAATTCCTCATTTGAAAATACTTGATTTTCTTGCTTCTTGTGCCTAACTTAAAGGCGTTAAAGAAAAGTACTTGTTGGGAGATAACCCAAGAGTTTACTTGAGTCTTGGAAGTTATTATTTCAGTAATGAACTCTACTTATTCTTTTTGTTTGCTTTTTGTGCCAAGAATGACCTCTAATGAGAGGGAAGTAAGATTTGGGGAGTTGCTGTCCCGAAACAGATTTATATCCTCCACCATAAAAATTTGTGAGGAATATTTGTAAGTCGGATTGAGCTGAAAATTTACGAATAAATCCCCCAGTACATTATCTAACTTTAGTTAGTTCAACACTTTTTTATTGGAGCAACAGAAGATTTTCGAAAAAATAGGTTTCTACCTGCTGGTCTGTTTTGACAGATTTCTGCAATTATTTGCATTTGCTTCTTATTGATTCCTTTTTGAGTTCTCTTTTGGGGAATTGAGATTTTTGAAGGAGTTGATACAGTAGCTTGTGTTTTTAATGAAAAGATTTGTTGTTCCAAAGCTAAGCCTAAATGTCTATTATCTTTTGAATACACTAATGTTGCTAATGAAGATTGTGTGAAGTTTTGTATGAAGGAAAAATTTCAGGTGTAGAGAGAGAATGATGTAATGAGATGAAGAATGGACAAAAGCTCAAGCTTGGGGATGCCACCCCGATGTCACCCCAAGAAATATCCAAGAAGTACAAGAGTCAAAGCTTGGGGATGCCCAAGGCATCCCCTTCTTCATCAATAAAAAGCTCAGATATGTCTAGACACTTCGTTTTTTATTGTTTCATGCACAGTTGTGTTGTTCTTGGAGCATCTTAGTTTTCGTTTGTTTTTCTTAGTTTGCTTGAATAAATTAGTGTGGACCCCCATTCCTGCTGTGTTGTTTCAAATAAGTCGATTGGTGTTGGAAAGGAGTAGAAAGTTCTTGCTTGGAAGTGAAGAGGAGTTTGCATTGACTATGACTTATACTTTAGCATGACATGCTAGGTATTGTTTTGACCTTATGCTTAGTGATTATTTTTGTAGCATGTCTTGTTCCAAACAATTGGGATTGCTTAGTGTGCCTTGAAGAAATTATGCGTTGTTTTAGCATGCAAAAGCATAGTATTGTGGTATTCTCCTTTGATGCTTTGTTTGGGTTGACTTCGCACATGCTCACACCATGTTATGACTATGACAAGTCACCATAGCCTCTATGATCATTTAGTCCTTGACTTGTAGTACCACTCTATGCTTTGATTAGTAATGTTTTGTCACTCTGCATGATTATGACCATTATTGCTCTCTTGGTTGGTTGCTCCCAGTCTTTTGCTAGCCTCCACTTGTATGAGTAAGCTCTACTCATGCTTCCAACTCCCAAGAAACCAAGTTATTCCAAAGTTTCCACTCTAAATTCCTATGCATGGTGTGTTACACCATTCCAAGTATATTCTTGTTTTCAGCTATCTTCCAATTAAAAAGTATTTTGTTATGTGAAAACTTAGTGATTAAAGCTCTCACGAACTTGATGGCACACTTTATATTCCTTGACCCTAATAAACTTGAACCATTCTGTCATCTATGTTGTATATGCTTGCACTTATACGTTGGAATTAGCAGAACCATGCTGTCATGGGGAACGTTTTAAACATTGCACTTGTACTTTATACACAGTTGATATCATGCTCTTTTGTCTATGGATGTCACCGGTGTGAAATAAAAAGGGAGCTTGTAAGTCCATAGATTTATGTATTTTGTGTTAGATAAATGCCTGGGCCGCTAGCCTAAGCCATGCCGAATCATGGTGGAAACTTGCAGCATCACCATAATGAGCAATCTGTGAAGCATCCTCAATAAAAATCTATGCAAATAGTAAATAAAAAGATTGCTGAGATGCTCATTGTCTGCTTGCCTTGTCATTTTGGTTATGGGATAGCTCATGTACCATGTGCAAGGGGTACCCCGTTGGCGGTTCTCTATGATACACATGTACTTACTATGACAAGAACTTACAGGTGACTGAAGTTGAGTAGCATGAGGCATGGCCCTCGTAATCAAGGGACATGAGATTGCCAACTTATACTTTGTCAAGCATATACTCCATGGTTTGTTCACTTTAACCTTAATCACTTCAAGATGCTTATGATAGAGGCAATGAGGGTTGAAAGCTAACAAGCACCATAATTTTTGGAAGCTCTTTTTGAAACTTGAAAACCCTGCTTCCCTTTATGAAGGGCCTTTCTTCCACTATTATATTGAGTCTCCACCTTCTACCTTTAGGCACCATTAAGAGAGCATAGTTGTCATTCTTAGTTCTATGTGTAGTGTCCCAAAACTTATTGATTGATGCATATTGTGATATTACTTGTTCTTGTGCTACTTGTATCTAGTCACTCTTATGAACTTTGAAGGTGTCCTATGCATCTATTTGCTACTCTATGAGGGACAAGCTGATTGTCACTATGCCATGTTTTCTGTATGTGGAACAAACAAACATTTTTCAATGCATATTATTCATGATCTTTGTTTATAGCCTTTCATGTTGCATGCATTAGTTGCTTTGTATTATTGTTAGAACTCCATCTTTCATGCACATGTTTAGAGTTCTTTGATCCCAGCTTTCAATGCTTGCAAATTATTTGATCTTGGTTTTGATGGTGCATGTCACCTCAAAACAATTAGGATTGCTTAGTGTGCCTTGAAGGAATCATGCGTTGTTTTAGCATACAAAACCATAGTATTGTGGTATTCTCCTTTGATGTTTTGTTTGGGTTGACTTGGCACATGCTCACACCATGTTATGACTATGAACAAGTCACCATAGCCTCTATGATCATTTAGTCCTTGACTTGTAGTACCATTCTATGCTTTGATTAGAAATGTTTTGTCGCTTTGCATGATTATGGCCATTATTGCTCTCTTAGTTGTTTGCTCACAGTCTTTTGCTAGCCTCCACTTGTATGAGTAATCTCTACTCATGCTTCCAACTCCCAAGAAACCAAGTTATTCCAAAGTGTCCACTCTAAATTCCTATGCATGGTGTGTTACACCATTCCAAGTATATTCTTGTTTTCAGCTATCTTCCAATTAAAAAGTATTTTGTTATGTGAAAACTTAGTGATTAAAGCTCTCACGAACTTGATGGCACACTTTATATTCCTTGACCCTAATAAACTTGAACCATTGTGTCATCTATGTTGTATATGCTTGCACTTATACATTGGAATTAGCAGAACCATGTTGTCATGGGGAACGTTTTCAACATTGCACTTTTACTTTGTACACAGTTGATATCATGCTATTTTGTCTATGGATGTCACCGGTGTGAAATAAAAAGGGAGCTTGTAAGTCCATAGAGTTATGTATTTTGTGTTAGAGAAATGCCTGGGCCGCTAGCCTAAGCCATGCCTAATCATGGTGGAAACTTGCTGCATCGCCATAATGAGCAATCTGTGACGCATCCTCAATAAAAATCTATGCAAATAGTAAATAAAAAGATCGCTGAGATGCTCATTGTCTGCTTGCCTTGTCATTTTGGTTATGGTATAGCTCATGTACCATGTGCAAGGGGTACCGCATTGGCGGTTCTCTATGATACACATGTACTTACTATGACAAGAACTTACAGGTGACTGAAGTTGAGTAGCATGAGGTGTGGCCCTCATATTCAAGGGACATGAGATTGCAAACTTATACTTTGTCAAGCATATACTCCATAGTTTGTTCACTTTAACCTTAATCACTTCAAGATGCTTATGATAGGGGAAATGAGGGCTGAAAGCTAACAAGTACCATAATTTTTGGAAGCTCTTTTTGAAACTTGAAATCCCTGCTTCCCTTTATGAAGGGCCTTTCTTCCACCTTTATATTGAGTCTCCACCTTCTACCTTTAGGCACCAGTTAAGAGAGCATAGTTGCCATTCTTAGTTCTATGTGCATTGTCCCAAAACTTATTGATTGATGCATATTGTTGATATTGCTTGTTCTTGTGCTATTTGTATCTAGTCACTCTTATGAACTTTGAAGGTCTCCTATGCATCTATTTGCTGCTCCATGAGGGACAAGCTGAATGCCACTATGCCATGTTTTCTGTGTGTGAAACAAACAAACGTTTTTCAATGCATGCTATTCATGATATTTCTTTGTAGCCTTTCATGTTGCATGCATAGTTACTTTGTCTTACTGTTAGAACTCCATCTTTCATGCACATGTTTAGAGTTCTTTGATCTCAGCTTTCAATGCTTGCAAATGATTTGATCTAGGTTTTGATGGTGCATGTCACCTCAAAAAAATTCTTTTATCACTTACCTACTCGAGGACGAGCAGGAGTTAAGCTTGGGGATGCTTGATACGTCGAAAACGTATCTATAATTTTTGATGTTCCATGCTTGTTTAGTATCTACTTTGCTTTGTCTACACTTTGAGGCATTTTTATATGTTTTCTGGAACTAACCTATTAGAAAGTTGCCACAGTGCCAGTTGCCTGTTTTCTTCTATTTTTGGTTCCAGAAAGGCAGAAAATCAATATTCTCAGAATTGGACGGGACAAAAGCCAAAGTCAATATTTTACCGTGGGCAACACAAAGCCAGAAGACAAGACGGAGAAGGCTCACTAGGGGTCCACACCCCTGGCTCACTAGGGGGCCACACCCTAGGCACCCGATCAAAACTCCACGAAACCGTCTGTAGCCGCCGCCACCATCGTCCCTAGATCGGGGGGATCTGAAGTTCTTCCTGGCACCCTGCCGAAGGGGAGATCATCCCAGAGGCCTTCTTCTTTGGTATGATGCGTGAGTAGTTCCACCTTCGACTGCGGGTCCATGTAGTAGCTAGATGGTTGTATCTCCTCCTTGTGCTTTCATGTATAGATCTTGTGAGCTCCGTTCATGATCAAGGTCTAATCTATTTGTAATCATGCATGTTGTGTTTGCGGGGATCCGATGGATATTGAGATTACTATGTCAGATTGATTAGTGGTTTTGTCTTATTGATTCTATCATGTCTGTGTTGTTTGTGATCTTGCATGCTCTCCGTTGTTAGTAGCTATCCTGGCCAAGTAGTTGCTAGTGACTCCAAGAGGAGGTATTTATGCTTGATAGTGGGTTCATGCCTCTAGTTTCCAAGGATAGTGACATAAATCTCTTCAGTTGTACATGTGTTGTTGCCACTAGGGAGAAAACAATGGTCTCTTGTTCATGGAAAAAGTGGATTGTTTACCTTACACACTTTGCTTAAAGTAGTTGTCTGTTGCTTGCAACTTAATACTGGAGGGGAGTCGGATGATAACCTGAAGATGGACTTCTAGTCATAGATGCAGTTGGATGGCGGTCTATTTATGTTGTTATATTGCCCAATCGAATCTCATAGGATCTTTTTGTCTAGTATTGCATTGTTATGAGTTGCTCGGTTCCTGTTAATTGCCCTGCTGTAATTTGTTTACCCTCCATGCCACGTTGTTTATCTAAGGAGAGCACCTCTAGTGAACTATGGACCCTGATGACCCACAAGTATAGGGGATCACAACAGTCTTCGCGGTTAGTATTACCAATTTATTGATTCGACACAAGGGGAGACAAAGAATACTTGCAAGCGTTAACAATTGAGTTGTCAATTCAGCTGCATCTGGAAATAGTTCTTGCTCACAGAAGTTTATCAGTAGCAACAGTTTGGTAGTAGCAACAACAATAGTAGAACAAGAGCAATAGTAACAGTAACGGTAAACAGTGGGATTCGAGTGCGGTAGGCATAGGGATGGATGGACGGGCGTTGCATGGACGAGTCTAAACATGTAACCTGAAGATCTAGGGCATTGTAGATAAATAATAACAAGCATCCAAGTACTAAAAAATCCTAGGCATGTGCTCCAAATATAGTCATACGTGCTCGCAATGAGAACTTGCACAACATGTTCTGTCCAGCTAGCCCGTGGCAGCGCGTCCTCTAGGGAACTACTGGAAATTAAGGTGCTCCTTTTAATAGAGCACCGGAGCAAAGCATTAACACTCCCTGAACACATGTGATCCTCACACCATAGCCATCCCTTCCGGTTGTCCCAATTATTGTCACTTTGGGGCCTTGGATCCGGACAATGATATGTGTACACAACTTGCTGTCGTGGGAATGACCACGGAAGATGCTGCAATCGGCAGCGAGTAGTAGAACATGGGCAAGGGCGGCCAGCCATCTGCGGTGCGAGATGAGGGCGGAGACTCAGGGTTTTACCCAGGTTCGGCCCCCCGGAGGGTAAAGACCTACTCCTGCTAGATTGTATTATGATGGAAGTACAAGGGGCGAGCTCGGCGTCGAGGCGGCGAGTCGCTTGGGTGGATGATGGAACGTACCTTCTACACGCCCTCTAGGGAGGTTTATATAGACTCACCCCTCTTAGGGTTTACAGATCTCAACCGAATCAGTTAAGATTTCGGCAATCGTTTAACCCAATCCGACTGGGCCTATCTACTCTCCTGGGCCTTCAGCTTCCAGTCGCTTGGATCTACGCCAGGCCTTGATCCAGTCGCCGTCCTGTAGACCCACTCGCCAGTTCCTGGGCCGGTCGGAAACGTCCTGCTGGGTATACCCCGGTAGGCATATCCCCATCAGTAGTCCCCGAGGCCGTCGTTGATTGGTCGCAGGTGTTTGTTGGCAGTCGAAGTATACGGGTCCAATGCGGGCGCCCAGTCGAATCGGTGGCGGACTCCTGTATAAAGGAAAAGCCAGTTATTCTAGTCACAATGACAGCGGCCAGTTGGATCGCAACTCGGCGAACGGGTCGGCGAATGTTCAGTCATTGTTGTAGTGATCGGGTCGGCGAGTCGAATGGATGAAGTTGGACCATCAGATGAGGTTAAAACTAGCCGTTAGGGTAATCCAACGGTAACTTCGGCGTAATCACCGCGTAGTAACGGCTCCCGAAATTGGCGGGTAACAACCGCTATATAAGGGGAATGACAGGCAATCAGGAAAACACTCCTTCGTCCTTCCTTCGACTTCACCCATCTCCGTTTTCCCCCGCCTCGTGATCCAATCGATCCAGAAAGCCTCGACCTCCGCGAACTTTTCAGCCAATGGCCCCCTCCACCAAACCATGGAGGAGGTCCAAGTGCACCAGGGCGCTACTGGCATCCTTTGAGGAGGCCGGGATCCTGCGCGTCGGCAGATGGCGCATCCCCGCGGCCGGAGAGGTGACTCCGGACCCGCGCGACGGAGAATTTATTTGCTTCACCAGTCACCTGGAGCGGGGGCTGGGATTTCCCACGTCTCTCTTCTTCCGGCGCTTCTGCGCCTTCTACGGGATCCAGCCGTCGGACCTAGGCCCGCACAACATCGAGCAGCTCGCCATTTTCGTAGCGTTCTGCGAGTGCTATCTGGGCTGCAGGCCCTACTTCTCCCTGTGGCAAGATCTGTTCCACAGGAGGATCAGTCGCGAAGAATCAGGCGGCCCAATGCTGGCAGCGGGTGGCCTGACGTTTCAGTTGAAGTCGAAGGCTTCCTTCTTCGACCTGATGCTGCCCACCAAGGCGGCGAGCGAGTGGAAGAAGTCCTGGTTCTACGTCACCGAGGCGACTCCAGACGGTGAGGTGGCGATCCCAAGGTATTCCGCCGATCGTCCCGAGCCGCGCCGACTCCAGGTCGGCAAGCTCCCACTAGACCAACGGATGGTTGTGGACGAGATGCTCCAAACCATCCGCGGCCTGAAGAAGAAGGGCCTCGAGGCCATCAACTTGTACAACTGCTGGTTCGGGCGGCGACTCGTTCCCCTGGCCCTTCGCGACCATTACATGTACGAGTACATGGGCAGGGAAGACTCGACGAAATCCTACCTCCCCGAGTGGAAACTCGAAGACTACGTCTTGGCGTTGAAGAAGATCACCCAGGCAGCATATCTGGATGCGAAGGCTGGGGTCGCCCCCTACACCGCGAAGCACCCAGCTCCGACGGTAAGTCGCTGTTTTCACTATCATTCGTAGTTGCAGTTGATGCTTTCACGGTTATATTGATATTGTCTCGTGCCTGATGCAGTTATTCCAAGTGGTGGAAGGGTGGCTCCCACCCGCGGACGATGAGAACTCGAGCTCGTCCGTCCAGGACGGGGCGAGTCGCCCTCTGCCAAGGGCGGCGTCGGGAGCGACGCGAGTGATGATGACGACGATGACGACGAGCCCGGGGAAGACGCCGCCCCGATGGTTCGCAAAACTCGCGGGCAACATCAGCGCGCGCTCGAGGCGAGTAGAAGCCTCAAACGTCATGGCGATGATGATGACGAGCTTCCCAAGCACACCTCGCGCCGTCAGGCTACACCGACAAAAAAGAAGAAGAAGAAGAAGAAGAAGAAGAAGAAGAAGAAGAAGAAGAAGAAGAAGAAGAAGAAGAAGAAGAAGGAAGTGAAGGCTCCACCGAAGAGGAAGACGAAGCCGACGAAACGGGCGTCTCCGCCTCGTTCGGCGAGTAGGTCCGACGCCACCAGCTTGGCCAAGGATGAAGCGCCGCAGACGACGGCAGCACCAGATACCGCTGCCGCCCTGGATGAGGTACCTCTAGCCTCGCTCCCCCTGTCCGCCCCAGTCTCTGGGTTGGGGGTTGCTCCAGCCGCAACAGCTTCACCACCCAAGAGAGCTCCTACCGAAGTCGTTTCGGAGGCTCCTGTCGCGGCCTCGTCGTCGAAGAGGCCTTCCGTGTCTTGGGCGCATGATGTTTTGGAGATGGGCCTCTGTCGGAAACTGGGCCCCGAACTGGAGAAGTCGGCCAGCATACGTACAGGACTGCGGTTCATATCATTCATGAAGTAAGTTTCGTTCGTCTGCTTTCCTTTCGTTGTATTCGGACCACTTTGCTCATATAATCAATTCGCAGGACTAGAGTTAAGAAGATAGGTCACCTGTCCGTGGCCAAGGTGCCGCCAGTCGTCGCCGAGGAGGATGCCTCACGGAAGAGGAAAGCCGATGAGGTCGTTGCCCCCGCAGACAATGCTAAGAAGGCCAAGGGTGATGATGTCGTCACGGTCTCTGACGACACGACGGCTGCTCCGAGTGATCCTCCGACTGCGACGGAGGCGACCTTGAAGACCAAGGAGGATATTTACTTGCCTGGGATGGCCGAGCCGGCTCCTCTTGGTGCTGGAGCGTCCACCGCGACCTTCCCCCGCTTTATGGCCAAAGCGGCCACAACGAGTGGTATAGCGCCATCGAGCTGCGCGCCTGGGGTCGCCGAAACGGAGGTCGCGCATCGTCGCGGACACACTTCAGCTCTTCTCGCATCTGTGGACACGCTGCAGATTCACAGCATGCTGGGCGCAGCCATCCAGGTATGTCCAGTCCCCGAGGATCGGGCCACTGAATTTCAGTGGTCAGATTCTTATAGTGTTTGCTTTTATTTGTAGCACCCAGTCCCCGAGTGCCTAGTCGCTGAATTTCAGCGGGTGGGCACTTAGGTTTTTGATCTCCAGTCCCCGAGTGCCTAGTCGCTGAATGTCAGCGGGTGGGCACTTAGGATTTTTGATCTCCAGTACCCGAGTGCCTAGTCGCTGAATTTCAGCGGGTGGGCACTTAGGATTCCAATGTTGTTGACTGTTTGATTTGTGCGCAGGGCTTGCAGCATGAATCAACCGATCGGCTTGCCGTGAAGTTTCACGCGGAGAAGGAACTTGTTGCCGTCCAAGAAACGAACAAGGGACTCCAAGCCCTTGCTGCCAAGGCGGAGGAGGTCCGCCAGGGTCTTGTTCTGGCGTGTGAACTATCGGCAGCTCAGTCTTCCTTGAGTACAGCTGAGCAGCGGATCGCTGATCTTGAGCGCGAGCTTAAGGAAGCGAAGGCAGAGGCGAGTGCGAGGATGGGCGAGCCAGAGCTACTGTTACGGCTGCTGCTGAAGAGCGGAAGGTCTCTGACGCCCTCGTTGCTGGGCTACAAGGCGACTTCTCCTCTCTTCAAAGCTTCATCACGGGCCTCTGCTGTCCTTTGATTGGTAAATTTGCCGCCTCTTCTTGTAGTAGCTGCATTATGTAATCTTTGTTGTACTCACTGCCACCCTCTGTCCATAGGTCGGATTATCTATAGCTCGGAGGAGGCGCAGTCGTACGACGCGCGACGGTGTGTGACCACTCTGGTCGACTCGGCCATGCTGTCTGCGACTTGCATTCGAGCGTATCTTCAAGAGATGTCACCCACGGAAGTGATTCCCAGCGATCTCGTCGAAGTATAGAAGTATCTGGAGAAGGCGTCGTCGGTCATCGAGTTCATGATGCGGTCGGCATTCCGGCATGGGGCAGCAACGGCGCTTAACCTTGGGCTTGCCCACTTCCCGGAGGACTTCGACCTTGACGACGTGACGAGTGGCTATCCCTCGACGACGGGCTCGGTGGAGATTGCCGAGGTGCTGAAGCTGACGGACCGGGCCACGGTATACTCCGATCGTGTCTGGGCGATGAGCGACCTCCTCCCTTATCAGGAGACGACTGTCGCGCCCAACGATCCCGAGCCGCCGCACCGGGACTTCAAGGTCAAGCAGCCATTCCGTGCGGCGATGGCGGGTGAGTTGATGACGTACCCGTCAAAACCATACACGCCCTTCATTCACAACCACAGGGGTGGCGGCGAGTCGACGTCGAAGCCTGTGGAATAGAAACATTGTGCCCTGGGGCGTTAGTAGCAATTGGCCATTGGGCTCAACTTTGTATTTTGAACGATTTGTTCTGCTGTAATGGAATCTCATGTTATTTTGTGAATTATATTGCGATTTTGATTGCTGATTGGACGAGTCCCCGAGCGCGTCCGCCCTTTTTATGGGGTTTACCTCGTTTGTTATGTGTTTGTGGTTTTGAATGTTTTGTCAGTTGTTTTGTTATTGAGGTCGACTCGCCCGAGCTTGGAAAGCCAGTCGCAGGGCGACTCCCATGAGTTCTCTTTACTTGACCGTTTTCCCTTGCGCGAACGAGGTCGGGTGGTCGAGTCCCCGAGCGTGGTACTTGGTGGTTCTGGTCGCATCTCTAGGGTGGGTGAGGACTGAGCGCGTTGGAGTAAGCGCATCACTCCTGCCTGACCCGTAGGGTCAGTCGCATGGCGAGTCCTGGGCACGCTCTCATACTTGGCGTTTTTCCCTAGTCGCTCGTGTTTCACTGGTCGTCAGTCCCCGAGCGTGGTACTTGGCCGTTCGAGTCGCTGTGTCGAGGATGCGGAGGATCATGGTCGCTGTGAGGAGCGAAGGCAGTTGTCTTGGCTCGTTAAGCCAGTCGAGCTAGGCGACTCCAATGGGGCTCCGGGTAGGCGTTTTTCATGGACGTTACGAGTCCTGGGGTGACCCAGTACCCTCGTAACGCACTACTTGGTTGTGTCGGTCGCTGTACCAGAGGTTGAATTCTGCAGTTAGCTTGACGCTGTTATTACGAGTGCGAGTGGCACAAGATACGGAGAGTAGAGGCAATTTGCGGTAACCAATATGTTTTATTTCATAGGTGGTGGAGGGTACATGTATGGAGTTCTAGGAGTAGAACTTCCGTGGGAGGTTTACATTCCATGGTCGCTTGACGTCGAGTTTCCCGTCTCCGCAGACGTCGGTGAGCTAGTAGGCGTCGTTGCCGAGTACTCGCCCGATGGCGAATGGTCCCTCCCACGGGGGGATAGCTTGTGCATGCCCTTCTTGTCTTGGATGAGGCGTAGCACCAGGTCGCCTTCCTGGAAAGTGCGAGTCCTCACTCGCCGGCTATGGTAGCGGCGGAGTCCTTGCTGGTAGATGGTAGTGCGGGAGCAAGCTAGGTCGCGTGCCTCGTCGAGTTGATCGACTCCGTCCTGGCGTGCGAGTTCGTTTGCAGCCTCCGTGTAGTGGACAACCCTTGGCGAGTCGTGCTCTAGGTCGGTGGGCATGACCGCCTCGGAGCCATACACCATGAAGAAGGGGGTGAACCCTGTCGACCTGTTGACGGAGGTGCGGATGCCCCAGATGACGGAGGGTAGCTCCTCGACCCAGTACCCGGCGGTGTGCTCAAGTGGTACTTGGAGCCGTGGCTTTAGGCCATGGAGGATGCTCTGGTTGGCCCGTTCCGCCTGGCCGTTGGACTCCGGGTGAGCGACTGAAGCGAGGTCGAGTCGGATGTGATGTTCTTCGCAGAACTCGGCCATGGCTCCTTTGGCGAAGTTGGTTCTGTTGTCCGTGATGATGCTGTTTGGGAATCCGTAGCGATATATGAGCTCGCGTAGGAACTTGGTGGCGGTCTTCCCATCGCATTTCTGGACTGTCTTGGCCTCCACCCATTTTGTGAATTTGTCGACCGCGACCAGGAGGTGGGTGAAGCCGGAGGGGGCCTTTTTGAAAGGGCCTACCATGTCCATACCCCACACGGCGAACGACCAGGTGATGGGGATTGTCTTGAGCGCCGAGCTCGGCACGTGGGTCTGGTTGGCGTACTTCTGGCACCCGGCGCACCGCTGGACAATGTCGGCAGCGTCTGCATGTGCGGTGGGCCAGTAGAAACCGTGTCGCATAGCCTTTGCGACCAGAGAGCGGGCGCCAGCGTGGTGGCCGCAGTCGCCGGCGTGGATGTCGTGGAGGATTTTGCGTCCTTCAGCGGGTTGGACGCAGCGTTGGAACACGCCGGTCACGCTACGCTTGTGGAGCTCGCCGTCAATGATGACGAAGGATTTGCAGCGGCGCGCTATCATCTGTGCATCTGTTTCGTCTGCTGGCAGGGTGCCTCCCTCCAGGTAGGCGATGTACGGCGTAGTCCAGTCTTCTGGCTCGGCGATGAGTGCGACCAGGGCTGCCTCTGGTTGCAGCGGGACTCCGATGTCGATCTCCCTTGGGGGAGAGACGGAGGGCTTGGTGATGGTGTCGAGGAAGACGTCGGCTGGTGGTGCAAGTCGAGCCGAGCCGATACGAGAGAGTGCGTCGGCCTCCTCGTTTTTCCGCCTGTCAATCCACTCGACGGAATAGCCTGCAAAGTGTCCGTCCAGCTTCTCCACTACTTGGCGGTATGCCACCATGGTGGGGGAGACGGCGTCGCAGGTACCAGCGACCTGCCCAGCGACGAGGTCGGAGTCTCCGTAGCAGCGTAGGCGGTTGACATTCATCTCCTTGGCGGCTCGCATGCCGTGGAGTAGTGCCTCGTACTCGGCCATGTTGTTGGTGCAGGGGGTGAAGTCGAGGCAGAGGACGTAGCGGAGCTTGTCGCCCTTCGGGGAAGTCAGCACGATTCCTGCTCCTGCGCCGTCAGCATTCTTTGAGCCGTCGAAGTGCAGGCTCCAATAGTGGAGGTACGGCAGCTTTTCCGGCTGCTAGGCCTCTTCCCAGTCGACGATGAAGTCCGAGAGAGCCTGCGACTTGATCGCTTTGCGTGTCTCATACTTGATGTTGTGGACGCCGATTTCGATGGCCCACTTGGCGACTCGCCCGGTCGCCTCGCGGTTGTGGATTATGTCCTGCAACGGTGCTGAGGAGACGACCGTGATCGGGTGCTCCTGAAAGTAGTGCGGCAGTCGCCGCTGTGCTCTGAAGACCGAGTATACCAGCTTCTGGTATTGCGAGTATCGCTGGCGCGACTCGGTGAGAACCTCGCTGATATAGTACACCGGTCGCTGTACTGGGCGCTCCTTTCCTTCCTCTGGCCGCTCGACGACCATGACGGCGCTGACGACACGCTCGGAAGCCGCGACGTAGACCAGCATGGGTTCCTTGTCGACGGGGGCGGCGAGTAGCGGTGCTGCGAGTAGCACCTTCTTGAGGTCGCGGAGCGCGTCGTCCGCCTCCTTGTCCCACTGGAAGGTGGGGTTCTTGCGCATCAGGCGGTATAGGGGCATCGCCTTTTCGCCCAATCGGGCGATGAAGCGACTGAGAGCCGCGACTTGCCCGGCCAGCTTCTAGACGTCGCGCAGGCACTCGGGTTTGCCGAGTCGAGCGATCATGTCGATCTTGGTGGGGTTCGCCTCGATCCCGCGCTTGGAGACGACGTATCCCAGTAGTTGCCCTGCTGGTACACCGAAGGTGCATTTGCTGGGTTTAGCTTTATCTTGTATTTCCGCAGGTTGGCGAATGTTTCCGCCAGGTCGGCGAGTAGGTCGCTCTGGCGAGCGGACTTCACTACCATGTCGTCGATGTAGATGTGGATATTGCGGCCAATTTGGCTCGCAAGGCACTCATGCATGCACCGCTAGTAGGTTGCCCCGGCGTTCTTGAGGCCGAAGGTCATGGCGGTGTAGCAGAAGGCTCCGAATGGCGTGATGAACGCCGTCTTTTCTTCGTCCTCGACAGCCATTTTGACCTGGTTGTACCCAGAGTAGGCGTCGAGGAAACACAGCGACTCTGAGCCCGCGGTGGAATCGATTATTTGGTCGATCCGCGGGAGGACAAATTGCTCCTTCGGGCAGGCGCTGTTTAAATTTGTGTAATCGATACACATCCTCCAGGTCCCATTTTTCTTCTCGACCAGGACTGGGTTTGCCAGCCACTTGGATTATTTTATTGGCCGGATGAAGCCTGCAGCGAGTAGACGCTGCACCTCCTCAACGATGGCTCGGCGGCGCTCTTCATTGAAGGGCCACAGCGACTGCTTGACAGGTCGCATTTTGGGGTCGGCGTTGAGTTTGTGCTCAGCGAGTTCCCTAGGGACACCAGGCATGTCAGAGGGCTTCCATGCGAAGATGTCCCTGTTCTCATGGAGGAACCCGATGAGCACGCCTTCCTATGCTGGGCTCATGCCCGTCCCGATCATCACCGTCTGGCTGGAGTCGCCTGGGACAAGCTCGACGGTGCGGGTATGCGTCGTTGCCTCAAAGGCTGAGGTGTTGCCGCCCTCCGAGTTGGGCTTCTTGAGTATGGTGGGGTCGTCGTTGTTGACCCCGCTCGCGTACTTGGCGAGCTCGTCGGCGTGGTTGACCTCTGCCACGATGACGGCGTCGGCGAGTTCGGCTCCTTTGGCCTCGCACTCGGCGGCCATGTCGGGGTCGCCGTGGATGGTGATGACGCCGCGCTGCCCGGAGAACTTCATCGCATTGTACGCGTAGTGGGGTGCTGCCATGAAGTTAGCGAACGCCTGGCGTCCCAAGACGTAGTGGTAGGGGCTGTCGAAGGGTACCAGCTCGAAGACGATCCGCTCAGTGCGGAAGTTTGCCGGTGTGCCGAAGGTGACCGGCAGCGTGACCTTGCCGATCGGATACGCCTTCCGACCGGGCATGATGCCATGGAACGTGGTGTAGGTCGTCTCGACCATCGACTGCGGGAGCCGCAATCGCCTGAAGGTGTCCAGGTACAGGATGTTGATGGAGCTGCCGCCGTCCATCAATGTCTTGGGGAGCCAGTAGTCTCCCACCTTGGGCTTGACCACCAGGACGACTCGGCCTGGGTACTCGATGCGTGGCGAGTGGTCCTGGCGGCTCCACGTGATTGGTTGCTCAGACCAGTTGAGGAACTGAGGGACGTCCACTTGAGCCACCGCGTTGACGGCGACGGCGCGGGTGATGACCTTCTTCTCGCGCTTCGTGTTGAAGCCTGTGAAGGTGTGGAGCGACCCGGCCACGCTGCCGAATTTTCCGCCATTTGGCGGGTTGTCGTCGCGGTCTCCCTGCGCTCGCCTCGCCTTCTCGATCTCCTTGAGAGAGTGGCAGGCGGCGGTCATGTGCGTGGCGGGTTTTCCTTCCGTGTTGTAGAATACACAAGGTTGGTTAAGAAGGGACGCGGGGTCGAACCTTGGATTCGCCTTGTAGTTGCCGCCGTCGCGGCGTTGCCCCCCGTCGCGGCGGAAGCTCTTGGGCTCGCGCTGCGCGTATCTGGCGTTGGCGACGAAGTCGACTCGCCCGTCACTGTGGCGCTTGCCGGTGAGGCGAGTGTTGCTGTAGCATAGATCGGATCATCGTCCGTTGTCGCTGCAGACCGTGCGGCGTTGTCCTCCCGACTCGTCATCGGTTTCTTGGTTTGGGTCTTCCTCCGCGTACCTTTTGGCGATTTCGAGGAGTTCCGGTATGTTGTCGAGTGTGCGGTATGCTCGTTTGAGCTTGGCGACCAAGGGCTCGTAGCGGCACGAGGTCTTGAAGCAGTGGATCGTGGTGTCCGGGTGGATGCCGACCGCGTTGTACCATAGTTCTTGCCACCGTTGGACCCAGCTGCGGGTCGACTCGCGGGGTCCCTGGATGCATTGTTCCAGGTCCTCGATGGTGGTGGCGCGGGTGTATGAACCCTCGAAGTGCCTGACGAAGGCATAGGGCATCTGTTCCCAGGAGTCGATGCTATCCGGGGGGAGAGTGTTGATCTACTGCCTATGCGCTCCCTCCATCATCAGGGGGAGGTAGCGGGCGGCTAGCAGGTCGATGTGGCCGGCGTCCCCATCGCCATGAGGTAGGTATCCAGCCACACGGAGGGGTCGTACGAAGGGTCCTACTTCTCTATTTCCTTCGGTGCTTTGAAGTTCGCCGGGTATTTTTCGCCTCGGATCATCGGTCTGAAGCATCGGGGCCCGAGTCGGCTTAGCGACCCCCTCGGCTCGCCGTCGTGGCGGTTGGTTAGGGTGTGCTGCAGGTCGTCGGGCTGGCGTGCGCGCCATCTCTGATTGTTGATGATGTGGGTGTGGGCGTCGACAGGCTGACCGTTGGCGGCGACGAAGTTGGTCGCCGGCCTGGGGTCGTTGGTGGAGAGTGTCGCGTTCGCGGGTCGGTGTTGGAGTTGTAGTGGTTCCGGTGGCGGGCAGTTGAGGGTGTTTGCCGCCATGGGGCGGCCGCTCGAGGCCGCTCTGCTTCTCGATGAATGCGAGTACATCCGACCCTGTGAGTCGACGCCTGCGTTTTGTTGCTTGACCGCCTTTGCGAGCAGGGCCCTGGCGTACTGGATCTGCAAGGTGCCTTCGCCAGCGGCTGCGATGTTGTCGATTTCCGCGCGACCTGCGACGAGGTTGTCCATGGGAGTGGAGAACAGCGGTAGGCCATTCGCGTCTCGCTCCCGTGAGGAGACCACGATCCGCGGTTGGTCCTTGGGGGGTGTGCAGTTGGGTGGTGGCGGCGCGCCATTGGCCGTTGACCCTGGTGGGGGCCGGGCACTCCCTCCTGGAGGCGCGTTCTCGTAGATCGTGCGCTCGGCCGCGCGGGCCGGGTCACTTTCGTCATCGAAGTTCAGGGCACACCCCTGGACGGTGGGGTTTAGATGTGGCCTGATTCGGCGATGGTGATATTGCGACACCTCCCGCGCTGTCGCCTGCTCGAGGCGAAATTTTTCGCGCTCGGCTTGTTCCTTGCGGACTGCTTCCGCCAGCTTCACGCGGAGTTCCTCGACCTCCGTCGCCGTCACGTTGGGAGGGATCGGGGTGGAGAATGGATCCTCTAGCGGGTCGGTGCCAGTCGCCATGTAGGTCGCGGAGTGGCGATTGGTACCGTTGCGGAGGTCGGCGGAGTTCTCCGATCCGGAGTCGGAGTCGAAGATCCCAAGGATGGAGGGATCCTCGAAGTCTCCGACGTTGGAGACCTGGGTGATGGAGCCCGCGGGCGAAGCCGCGATGATGGATCCGGCGAGTGACGCCGGGGTCAAGGAGTCGGCATCGTCGTTGAGGGCCGCGTCTTTCGCGGCCGCCGTGGTTTCAGCCACATCACTGTGGGCTGAGTCGTACTCGGAGGCGAGGCGGTGGATCGTGCGGACCTGACTCTCGAAGAGCCGATCGCGTGGCGGCGACTCGCGGATCCGAGCCGAGTCCTCCGAGACGATGACATCGGTGAGGCCAACGAAGAGACTGATCGTGCCAACCGGCAAGATCATGTTGTGCGTGACAGGTCGCGCCGCCGGGACGTAGCTGCTCGGCAAGATTTGGAGCATCTCGCCCCGGTTTTAGGTTGAAAGGCAACTTATAGGCGCAGAGGGAGGCTGAGGGGGTGCCTGGGGTGCCTGCACCCCTCCCAGGCGCGGCCAGTGGTGGGCCCGCGCCTGGCATGGGTGTGGGCCCCCCAGGCCCCTTCTCCGTCTCTTCTTCTGGCTCCGTGGATCTTCTGGTGAAATATAATTTTTGGCATATTTTCCGGGATTTTTCCTGATAGTTCATTTTCTGCACAAAAACTAGACACCAAGGTAATTCTACTGAAAACAGCGTCAGTCCGTGTTAGTTGTATTCAAATCACACAAGTTTAGAGGAGAAACAATAGCAAAGTGTTCGAGAAAGTAGATACGTTTTGAACGTATCAACTCCTCCCAAGCTTAGCTTATTTCTTGTCCTCAAGCAATTCAGTTGAAAACTGAGTGCGATAAAAGAACTTTCACGAACACATTGCTTCATATGATGTAAATATTCTCAGCACAGGAGTAGATGCTTAGACCATTCATAGTAAGAAGCATGCAACTAAGTCTACTCAATAGTCATTGCAAGCTATGAAGAGAAACCAACTCAAGAATAATAAGTAGCATGAAACATAAACATATGCAACATTGCAATGCTCATAATAAGGTATGAAAGAGTGGTATCTCGCTTGACTTTGTTTGAAGAGCACAATATAAACGCCAAGGCACCTCTGAAGTTCACGTGAAGACTAGAGATAAAGATATGAGAGATACAATCATCAAAGTCATGACATAATCAACCAAGTTTTGGAACAAACACAAGAATGACAATTATGCTCTCAAGAAGGTGCTCATAGAATAAGTGGTGACTCAACAAGGTGGTGAAAATGGTTTTGAAAGGTTTGAAAGGCTCCCCAATGCTGAAAGGAAGGTACTCATTAGCATTGAGCTCTCATTGCCCCTATCATAGGCATCTTCATATGGTTAAGGTGAAAGTGAGGTACACTCTGAATCATATGCTTGACAGACCATAAACTGGAAATCCCAAGTCCCTTGAGTACGAGGGCCGCTCCGCATGCTACTCAACTTTGGGTCCAGGCAAGTTTTTGTCATTGTAAGTATTTGCATATCATTGAGAACCGCCAACGGGGTACCCCTTGCACATGGTACAGGAGATTTCCCATAACCAAAACGACATGGCAAGTAGACAATGAGAATCTTAGCAATCTTTTTATTTACTATATGCATAGTTTTTTATTGAGGATGCTTCATAGATAGCTCACTATGGTGATGCTGCAAGTTTCCACCATGATTAGGCATGGCTTAGGCTAGCGGCCCAGGAGTTTCTCTAACACAAAATACAAACTCCATGGACTCACAAGTCCCCCTTTCATTTCACATCGTCGACATCCGAAAGAAAAAGAGCAAAGTATCAACTAGATATAAATATACCTAAAAGGTGTTGAAAGCGTTCCCCGTGACAACACGGTTCTGCTGACTCCCAGCATATAATTTTCAAGCATATAACTTTCATGGACAGGTCACAATGGTTCAGGATTATTAAATGCAAGGAATAAAGTGTGCCATCAAGTTTGTGAGAGCTTTACTAACTAACTTTCTCAAAATATACAAACATTTTATTTTGGAAGAAAACAAGGAATATAGAATATGCACTAAAGTAGCAAATGATGCTAATAGGTAGGTATGGTGGACACAGCTGACAATAATGGTTTGGGGAAGTTGGAAGCACATGTAGAGCTCATACTCAGTGCGAATGAAGGTTAGCAATAGAAAGGGAGCGACAAACGAGAGAGCAATAACTGTCATAATCATGCTTGCAACAAAACAGGACTAATTATGGCATGAAAGTGATACAAGAACTCTGAGGCAAAATAAATCATCAAGGCTTATTGACTATTGATTAGTCATTCACATAAACAGTCAAAGGAGGATACCACAATATCATACCAAAGTATGAATAAAACAATGCAAGCAAACATTCATATGACATGCTACAAACTATTAGCAAGCTGGAGCTAATCATAGACAAGCAAGAAATACTAAGCATCCATAATGACATACACCTTACACAAACAGACTAAGCATGCTCACAATGATGAGTATATGTACAAAAATGAAGTAAATAGAGTTCGTTACCAGCCTCTTACCACTCCTCGAGTTGTCTTAATCTTCATTATTGCCCTTCACTTGTGTGACTTGAATAATTAACATGAAACCAAAATCCACTAAGGACGACTGAACCCTGCAAAGAACTCACAAAACCAAAGAAGAACAACAAATATTTTTGGTGTTTTCGATTTTTTGTAAAAACAAGCAAACAAAGAAAAATAAACCAAACAAGAAGCAAAAAAAGCAAAGAAACAAAGAAACAAACCAAGAGAAACAACGGAAATATTTTTGGTATTTTTGTGTTTTTGAGAAAGAAGCAACAAGAACCAAAAAGAAAGTGAAACAATGGATATACATATGAGTGTGATGTCGGTATACCTCCCCCCAAGCTTAGGCTTTTGGCCTAAGTGGGGCTCAATCCCATGGTGTCCAAGAGGATACACCTCCGTAGTATGTCGAGGAATCTCCCTCATCCTGGTATGAGCTCGAGGCCTCCCCCGTGTAATACACAGAGGGGTCGTATGATGGTGATTCCTCTTGATAGTGCCCGTGGAAGTTAAGAGAGCGCAGCTTGTCATCCATCTCCGCCTTCGAGCGTGACAAAGGTCCCTGAGAAATAATGAGCAAAGTGGTTTGGGGTAGAGGGGTATCTCTCTTCCCGTCAGTAAATAACATTCTATAAACCAAGTTCTCAAGGGTAGAGCCTGTGGTGACAAAGTGGTGCGCCTTCATGGCAGCAAGATCAAGCCTCTGAGGAGCCAAAACTGTATCATGTGGATCAACAGCAATGTTCAAGGAAACAGCAATACGAGTAGCAATAACTCCCCATAAATGGGTCCCTTAGAAGCTAAGGGCCGAGCAATGAGAGAGCCAAGATTATACTTATCTTCATTGTTGAGCACAACAGCTAAGAAGGCCAATTGATAGTTGGAAATATCACTAGTGTTCTCCCTACCAAGAACACTGGTGGCAAGATAGTAGGCAAAGTACCTGATGGCTGGAAGTTGGATATTCTTTATCTTTCCTCGTTGAGCTCTGCGGTCATCATCATTGGTTATTCCTCAGTAAAGCTCCAACAAATCAGCGGGTAGAGCTGGAATCTTCTTTGATGACCTAGCTGTACCAAGTCCTAGGGCCTTGCAAAATTGCTTCAAAGTCATAGAATGAGACCTGCCATAAATTTTTAAAGACACATCTGACTTGAACAAGCCGATAGTAAAAGAAAAGCTCTCCACAAATGTTTTAGTGAGCAGAGCATATTGTGCACTCTCATCCTGCATGTAACTTGTTAGTCCAGCCCTCTAAACCAAAGTCATAAAATCATTAAGAATCCTAGCAGCTCGCAAGAAAGTTTGGCAAGGAAAGGTGGAGGGGTGCGCATCCCCTTCATCTCCCTCATCACCAAATCGCTGAGTGATGAGATCCTCATTGTATGAGGGTCTAGTACTGGTAGATGACCTTGGAAGCCTTGCCCTTCTAGGTGCATCACTCTCAAATATATCCCCAAATGTGTGGTGGTCCATGACTTCCCTTTTCTGAAATTTTAAACAACCATCAAACCAAGTGATTTCTAAGTTGATAAATGATGAGCAACTACTATAGGAACTTGATAGAGGACTACACATGCATCAAAATAAAGTTTCTAAGCATAGAACAAGCATGCAAGCTCAAACAACCTGACACTTATAGCAGCAAAATACTCAAGATACAATCTACCGATCACAAATCTAATTGGACAAGTGGAGGAGGCACATACCAAGGAATAATCCCTCCAAAAATCAGCACTTGAGATGGTCTGAACAAGGAGATCGAAAATCGCGAGCAAGAACAGAAATAACTCAAGCTTGAGCAAGTTTTTCGGTGTTTTTCGGGAGAGAGGAAGAAGGTGGCTTTGAGGAGGCAGACTGGAGGGGCCCAGGTGGGCCAGACCCCCTAGGTGCCACCCCTTGGTAGGCCATGCCTACCATGGGTGTGGTGGCCTGGGGTGGCACCCTGGGTCACTTCAGGTGCCTCTCTGCCCCTTTTTCGAGAAAAAATTATTTTGAATTTTCTGGGATTTTTTGGGAAACTTTATTTTTGGCCAATTTTCAGGGTATGAAAATTGATTTTCTCGCAGAAACAGTTTTTTCAGAAGAAGCAAAAGCAAACAAGAACCAAACTAAGTGGCTCTAAGACACTCGAACAAGCAAACAACTAACTAACAAGAGCAAAAGCAAAGACTATGAAGGAGAAAGGTAAAAGAAAGCAAGTATAACCATAGTGGAAACATTATTCTGTTCATTAAAATCCTTTTGTTAACAAGGTTGATCATGTCTTGTTACCAAAACAATCTTAAATGAGACAAAACTTTGCAATCCACAAGGTGATTATGTTACCTCATACTTGAGAGCAATGGTCCCAATCATAATAGTTTCAAAATTTTCTTGTGGAATGGGACAATATATTTCTCCAACCTTGATGCTCTCAATATTTTCAATGGAATTCAAGCAATAGCTCTTAGCAACCTTATTGGGGAAATAGACAGTATGCTCTTTGTCATTAATATTAAAAGTTACTTTTCCTTGATTGCAATTGATGACAGCACCTGCAGCGTTAAGAAAAGGTCTCCCAAGAATAATAGACATATTATCATCTTCAGGCATTTCAAGCACAACAAAATCAGTTAGAACCAAGCCATTGTGAGCAACTTGAACAGGAACATCCTCACATATACCAAGAGGAATAGTAGTTGACTTATCAGCCATTTGCAAAGATATATCAGTTGGTATCAACTTTTCTAGCTGAAGTCTCTTGTAGAGAGAAAAAGGCATAACACTAACTCTAGCTCACAAATTACATAAAGCAGTTCTAACATAATTGTTTTTAATAGAGAAAGGAATAGTTGGTATACCTGGATCACCAAGTTTCTTTGGAACCTTACCATTGAAGGAGTAATTAGCAAGAAAAGTAGAAATCTCCTCATTAGGAATCTTCCTTTTATTGGAGACAATATCCTTCATATATTTTGAATAAGGAGGCAACTTAATAGCATCAGTCAAAGGAATTCGCAAAAATAAAGGCTTCATCCACTCACAAAACTTGTTGTAGTGTTCTTCCTCCTTTGACTTGTGTTTCTTACCTGGAAAAGGCATAGGTTTATGCACCCAATGTTCTCTCTCTTTACCATGTTTATTAGCAATAAAATCCTCCTTTGTATACCTAGTGTTCTTAGTGTGCTTATCAGGTTCTTCCTCAACTTCTCCTCATTATCAGGAGCATCATTTTTATTATTACCACTCTCAGTTTCAGCATCAGAGACAGATATACTATTAGGATCTACAGCAGGTTCAAGTGGTTCCTCAACTATTTTATGTTTATTTTTCTTTCTCTTACGAGGACTACCACCATCTACTTGTTGGGAATCCTGCTCAATTCTTTTTGGGTGTCCTTCAGGATATAAAGGATCTTGAGTAGCTATACCACTCCTAGTTCTAATTCCATAAGCATGTTTATCTCCTGAAGCATTAATTAGCATATCCTTTTGTACCTTAGCAAGTTGATCAAGTTGAGTTTGAACCATTTGAAAGTGTTTACAAAGCATTTTAATGTCATTAGAAGTTCTTTCCACAATATCTTTCAACTCATTGATAGCTCTAGAGTTTTCCAATAAATGATTCTGAACTTATTTATTAAAATTACCTTGCTTAACACTAAAAATGTCAAGTTCCTCTAAGCATTGATCAGGAGGCTTACTATAGGGAATATCACCTTCATCAAAGTGTTAGAGAGAGTGTACCTCGATAGTAGATGAGTGGGGAATTGGCTTACACAATTCTTCTATAGGAGGTAGATTGGACTTCATCATTTAATACAATAACTCCTCTTTTCTTTGGTGTTGGTATTGGAACTAGTTCAGGAATAGCTGGTTCAGGAGTAATAGGCTCGGGTGTATTCAGCTCAGTTGAAGTCCAATCATCATAATTCTTGCTTATTTTAGCCATTAATTCTTCAGCATCAATAGGAGTTATTTCCTGAAAACACAATCAGCAAAGCTATCTAGGTATGTCCTAGAATCATCAGTTAGTCTATTATAATAAATATCAAGCAACTCATTCTTAGGTAATGGACATCCAGGATGTGCATGAATCAAGGCACAGAAACCTTGTCCATGACTCAGGCAATTTCTCTTCTTCTCCCTTTTTAAAATCAAAAAGTCTCTGCAAAGCAGCATGTCTAGCACTAGGAGGAAAATATTTCTGGAAGAAATAAGCAATCAAACAATTAGGGCTATCAATGGAACCAGGAGGTAATCTATTAAACCAAGCCCTAACTTCTCCTTTTAGTGAAAAGGGGAAGATCTTAGCAACAAAGTACTTGTGCATCTTAAAATCATCAGAGAATAAAGCACTCATAGTAGAAAGCTCATTCATATGAGCCACAGCACTCTCATTTTCAGTCCCACAAAAAGGTTCTTTCTCAACAATATCCAAGTAGGATAAATCAAGAGAGAAATCATAATCTTTATCTTTAATAGCTATGGGAGAAGTGGCAAACTTAGGATCAAAGGAAAACTTAGGAATAATGGTGCATCTAGCAAGGAGACTCTTAATAGCACTAGTACCATGTGTGTTTCGGCACTCTTCAACAAATTCATCAGTAAAATCAATGTAACCGTCGTTAATATCATAACTCTCACTAGACTCAGGTGAGCTAAAGGTGTAACAGTGTCTTCACTAGGAGTTTCGGTATTTCCTAGACTAGCCATAGTAGCATCTATAAAAGGACCTAATGAACCACTCGTATCAAGCACAGTAGAAGTAACATCATGAGTATCAAAAGCAGTTTCAGACTCAGCAGTAGTAGCAGTGTGTGTAGCATGTGTATGTGGTGGTGGTGTAACAAGCTTACTCATAACAAACGGTGAATACAGAGCAGCAGAGGTGTTTAGGACTGTACCTTTTCTTGTAGTGGATGGTAAAATAGGGAACTTTCCATCACGAGGCTTCCCCATGATGAAAGGAGTAGCAGTGAACAATAATAGATCCAAGTGAACTTACAAATAAAGCTATGCTCCCCGGCAACGGCGCTAGAAAATAGTCTTGATGACCAACAAGTATAGGGGATCGCAATAGTCTTTGTGGGTAGTATTACCCAATTTATTGATTCGACACAAGGGGAGCCAAAGAATACTTGCAAGCCTTAACAACTGAGTTGTCAATTCAGGTGCACCTGGAAATAGTTCTTGCTCACGGAAGTTTATCAGTAGCAATAGTTTGGTAGTAGCAACAGCAACAGTAGAACAAGAGCAATAGTAACATTAACGGTAAACAGTGGGATTCGAGTGCGGTAGGCATAGGGATGGACGGACGGGCATTGCATGGACGAGTCTAAACATGTAACTTCAAGATCTAGGGCATTGCAGATAAATAATAACAAGCATCCAAGTACTAAACAATCCTAGGCATGTGCTCCAAATATAGTCGTATGTGCTCGCAATGAGAACTTGCACAACATCTTCTGTCCAGCCAGCCCGTGGCAGCGGGGCCTCTAGGGAACTACTGGCAATTAAGGTGCTCCTTTTAATAGAGCACCGGAGCAAAGCATTAACACTCCGTGAACACATGTGATCCTCACACCACAGCCACCCCCTCCGGTTGTCCCAATTATTGTCACTTTGGGGACTTTGGATCCGGACAATGATATGTGTACACAACTTGCAGATAAGATCACAAACAATACTATCATAATGATTCAATAATAAGTTCAGATCTGAGATCATGGCACTCGGGCCCTAGTGACAAGAATTAAGCACAACAAGTTGCAACAAAGTCAAATAGCACTAAAAGAGATACTAAGCATTATGCCCTAACAGATCTTATTCGATTACATGATAGAGCTCATCCAATCCCTACCATCCCCAAGCATACGGCGGGGGATTACTCACTCATAGATGAGGGAAACATCGGTGGTTGATGGAGATGTGTTGGTGATGACGATGGCGATGATCCTCTCCAAATTCCCCGTCCCGGCACTGTGCCAAAATGGAGTTTCTGGATCCGAATCTTGGTTTCTGGTGGCGGCGGCATGGCGGAACTCTTTCTGGAAAACTATTGAACCTCCCTCCCCTGGTTTTTAGGCCGAAAGGCAACTTATAGGCGCAGAGGGAGGCCGATGGGGTGCCTAGGGTGCCTGCACCCCTCCTAGGCACGGCCAGTGGTGGGCCCGCGCCTGGCATGGGTGTGGGCCCCCCAGGCCCCTTCTCCGTCTCTTCTTCTGGCTCCGTGGATCTTCTGATGAATATAATTTTTGGCATATTTTCCGGGATTTTTCCTAATAGTTCATTTTCTGCACAAAAACTAGACACCAAGATAATTCTGCTGAAAACAGCGCCAGTCCGTGTTCGTTGTATCCAAATCACACAAGTTTAGAGGAGAAATAATAGCAAAGTGTTCGAGAAAGTAGATACGTTTTGGACGTATCAGACCCCGGTCCAATATTTACCATTGATACATCCTCCACTGTTTACTTGTTGCAAACCATTCATCACCTTCCACACCATACAGTTAATCCTTTGTTACAGCAAACCGGTGAGCTTGACAACCTCACTGTTCGTTGGGGCAAAGTCTTGAGTTTGTGTTATGCAGGTTTCCACGTTGCTTGCAACACCTTTGGGATGTTTCCTTCCTCCTACTGGTTCGGTAACCTCGGTTTCTTACTAAGGGAAGACTTGCTGCTCTGCTCATCACACCTTGCTCTTGGGGTTTCCAACGAAGCGTCCCACGATAGTACTGGGCGCCATCATGGCTCCAGCACATTAAAGCCAAGTACCTCCGGAGCCACCCTCTTTTGGCTTGTGGGCGTCGGTGGGGGGATCACAGTTCTGGAGGGACATCCAGGAAATCAAGCATGACATTCGGCTAGGTGCCTCATTCTCCATAGGTAATGGGAGAGATGTGTTATTTTGGCTGGACCTGTGGCTAGCAGACTCTCCCCTATGCGCTGCCTTTTCTGCCCTTTTCGCCATCTGCGTGACACCCATGATGTTGGTGGCTAAGGTGGCGCGGGAGGGACTGGAACATCCTGTTCCGAAGAACCTTTAGCTTAGAAGAGGCCGCGGACTTTGAAAGGCCGCGGGGATCCTTGCCCGAGTGTCTCTCAGAGGAGAGAGATTTGGTTGCCTGGCAGCCCCCCTTCGGGAGGCTTTTCAGTTAGTTCGGCCTACCGGTCCCAGTTCCAGGGCCAGGAGCTGCAGTGAACGACACCACTCTAGAAGTCCCATGTACCTCTTAGCCTTGAGATTTTTGTGTGGAGGATCCTACGGGACCATCTACCCTTTGGGGTGGAGGTGTCCAAGCGTAATGGGCCTAGTAATGGACTGTGCCCATTGTGTGGGACGCCGGAAATGTGTGTCCACATTATACTCACGTGTCCAGCCGTTCAGTTTCTATGAAGCTTTGTCCGGGAAGCTCTGGAACCTACCTGGCAGTCGGAAAACCTCGGTGAGTTCCTAGAGACGAAGGCAAACCGTACTGGAAGGAGACGTCGCCTCTTTTGGTTGGTATTTGCGGCCCTAACTTGGACTCTTTTTGAATGTCGAGCGGATTTTTTATAGACGTGATTCTGATTCTATTTTTTCTTTTTTGATTTATTATCATCAGCAGTGATACCCGTTGTCTAGACAGTTAGATGGGGAGAACTTGGACAGCACCCTCTAAACGAGGCATTAGTAGTGACGATACATCACTTATCACTTTATCAGTCCTGATCCCAATGATGCGGGGCTGTCTCTGCCTTTTTCCTTTTTTTCTTTATGTTGTGCTGAGACCCTAGTGGATATTGTTTTTTTTTTCTTGTATCATGCACGTATAAATCGGGACAAAAACCGGTTCTGGAGAAGTATACTACCTAGTAGAGTCCGTCTGTTAACCGCATAAGTTTCCGAGATGTTGTAGAAAAAGGACTGTTCGAGCCTATATATGCAATCTGTCCTACCTCGTACGTATTTGATCCAGAAAAACGAACACGAGATGCAGCAAGGTACAGGATCGAGATGGGATCTTCCGGCCGGCGGTATCCGACAATTCGAATTGGACATCTTCCAGGCGGCGCGCGCCGGCAACTGCGCCCGGCTCGCCCGCTTGCTCGCAGGCGGCGCCGACGTGAACGCGCGCGACCGCTGGGACTCCTTCCCGCTGTACTACGCCTGCCTCGCTGGCCATGACGATGCCGTGCGGATGCTGCTCGAGGCCGGTGCCGGCGCCGTCTTCGCCGAGAACACCTCCGAAGCCGATCGGTGCTACCTCGCGGCGCTCAATCTAGGCATACGGAGACTTCTCCGCGAGTACGAGGCGCGCCCACCGGCGGCCAGCTCGCTCGCGCGGCTTCCCGCCACCATCCTGTCGGCCCCTCCGGACATGACCTTGTACGTGCAAGGAAGGCCCATCGAGGCTCACCGGGTCATCCTCGCCGCCCGGTCCCCCTACTTCCGTAGGAAACTCACGACGGAGTGGCGAAACCGCAAGGAAGTGACCTTCTCCAGCAGCCATAGCATGTCCTTCGAGCTCATGCACAGACTCGTCCACTTCTTCTACTCCGACAGGGTCGATGTGCCCGCGGACGACGTCGAAGAATTTGCGCGGATATGCAAAGCCTGCAAGTGCCAGGAGCTCTTAGACGCGGCTACCAAATTCACTGTGCGCAAGAGGTATCCAGATAATCGGACGAGGCAACTGGACCGGGAATATCCACGGAGACGTTTCGTTTGGCGAGCGCGGTCCACGCAAGAGCGCCTCCCGTCGGCTCTCCGGCGGATCCTGCACGACTGTCTGGCTAACTCCAGAGAAAAAGACCTTTGCAACAACGGGCCGGTCGAGACCTGCGGAGGCTCCGACTACGACGATCTCGCCGATATACGCATAAAAGTCGGCGACAGGGTCTTCCGTTGCCACCAGCTGATCCTTGCCTCGAGGTCTGAATACTTCAAGACCAGGCTGTCCCGACGAGCCGATTTTCTCGAGCGCCATCACGATGTCCTGGAGGAGCACGACGTGAGTGCAGAAACGTTCGAGAAGATGCTCGAGTTCGTCTACACGGACGAGCTAGAGGACCTGGGCGATGATCCTCTTACGCAGGCGGAGGAGCTTCTAGACGTCGCGTCGAGGTACCTGCTGTTTCAGCTTAAGCCAGTCGTGGCCGGCTTGCTGCTGCCACACCTGGATCGGGACCGCGTCTCGCCGGCGCAGCTGTGCCGCTGGCTGATGCTGGCGGACATGTACGACGTTGCCCAGGTGCGGGAACACTGCCTGGACATCATCGCCGGCAACTTCGAGGCGTTTGCAGAGGCTAGGGAGTTCCGGGCCTTGCTTCTGGCGTCGCGAACGAGCACACCAGCAGACGATCTTTGTAATAATTTGCGAAAGAGATGGTTGCGAGTAGAGATTACTGGGCTAGACTGGAGAAATTACGAGAGTGCGGCGCTGTTCGACGAACGGCTGGAGATGCTTGTCCTTGCTGCAGAGCAAGAGGCCAATGTGATGACCAAGGCTAGCTGATTGTCTAGCGTGCGCAGTAGGTCAGGTGCACCTCCGAACAGTTAGATCACATCAAGATTGGTGAAAATATTCTCCTGTATAACATTTATATTTACCTATCCATTTAAGCTACTCCCTCCGATTCAAATTAGTTGACTTAAATTTTTTAAGATACGAATCATGTCTAGACATAATAACCGAATCTAGAAAAATCTAAGTTAACTAATTTAGGTCAAAGGGAGTACTACATTAGTACTCCCTCCGTTCAGAAATATAAGAAATGCCATGTGAATTAATGTATCTAGATGTCTTTTAGTGTATAGATTTATACCAATTTTATACACAAAAATCGTCTAGATATATTCATTTTACAAAACTAAAACGTTTTATATTTCTAGACGGAGAGAGTAGTATAGAATTATAGATACGTACTACTCCTTGGTTCAGATTATTGCCTGCCTTATCGCACATACGTCCATTTTTTTCACTACTAGTTAGAGTTTGGAAGTTAATCCCGCTAGGTATGAGATATAACATGATTTGTGATGATGAACAAGAAAGGAGATATGGTACCCATCATGGGGTGACGTCCCCTAGCAGATCCGGCCGTGGGATCGCCATTATGTACGGCATATGCATGTGGTGTAATGGGGCATGATCATGATTGTGAACGCGCGCGGCCTCTTGCTTTTTCCCTTTTTTTTTTTTCTTTTTCTTTTTCTTTTTCTTTAGTCTTCGAATCCATTTCAAGACTTAAGACCAACTTTGTTAAAAGCGAGGTTATGATACGGGGTATTCAGATGAGCACATACAACGCATTGCTGACAATCTAATCTGTAGGCTGGCAGTCTTCCCCATCACTTATTTGGGAATGCCTATACGGGATACACAAGTCCTGATCAAGGATCTAGTTCCCCTATGAAAGGATACAGATATCGCCTAGAGAAGGGGGGGAGGGGGGGTGAAAGGCGATTAAAACTTTTTCGAGAGTGGCTCAACAAAGGCGGAATTAAACCAGCATTTACTTTGTCAAGCACAACCTAGAACAATTAGGGTTCACCTATGTGCACCAACAACTTATGCTAAGGAATACAGGCAACAATGTGATAGCAAGATATAGATTACTTCAAGCACGGAGGCTATCACAATGTAAAGTGCATAAGTAAACCCTAAACCCTAGCAGATCCTAAACCCTAAACCCTAAACCCTAAACCCTAGCAGATCCGGCCGTGGGATCGCCATTATGTACGGCATATGCATGTGGTGTAATGGGGCATGATCATGAGCGGTCCTGCCTTGTCTAGGTTGTACACACAATCAAATGCCAAAAAATCTGGAAATAGTAATCGCAAAAGTATGACTAGCCAAAACGCTGGGAGTTAGTTGAAACAGGATTTGGGAAAAGAACAAATGCAGTCACAAGGATGCCATGCATTGCACACAGAGACAGCACACTAGGTCTTTAATCATGCATTTGAAGTTTATACATGCAAACAAGTTCACATGAATGCTATTCCTAGATTTTATATACTCCTCCATCGGAGGCGCACTCCTCCATCGACATTTATTTCCCCTAGTACTCGGCTTTGTCTCCTAGGATGTTATACAGACTAGCGTGAGAGATTGGAGGAAAACAAACCAGACATATGCTTATGCTGACCAAGAACCTTCAGGCCACTAATACACTCACACATACACCAATGCCTTGACATAATCATCACCTAGGATTGCGAAGATTCTTCGATTGTACAAGAACCTATTGAGTGCATTTTTGATAAAGTAACCAAATTGCATTGTTCTCCGTCTTCTTCGTCGTCTATATTGTTTGTGAAAAGTTGCCGTTGTTGTTTTGGCCTCTCAAGAGAGCACATGGTATCATGTACTAGTGTTTTTACTACAAAGGGGTTGTCCAGCGAGTAGAGTGCACTCCTATTTCGCCATCTCGTGACTCTTGAGTACGCTCTTGCAGGTGGAGATCCACTATATCACATATCACAATAGCATTCACCATGTATTGTGCACTGCAAACCTTGTCTTTACATTTTACATGATCAAAAGAACATCACATGTATCGGAGTAGTCACTATTTGAAAAACCTGTTGGAGAAGTATCGAAAATGTTGGTTTCCAAATAATAGAAGAGGTATCACTCCCAAAACCTCTACATTGTAAAATGCACATACCAATGGCATTTATAATGGTAAGTTACAGTTCAAGCTAAAGGCATAAAAGGAAGCGACAAGTTACATAGTACTTGAAATTAGAAATTACATAGCTTAGAGCATCTCCAACATCTTATCCATATTTTTGGGAAAGCAAAAGTGGTTTTGGGTGATGGAGAGAGAAGGTATGGGTAAGAAGAAAATGGTTTGTTTTTCTAGCATACCCACATTTTGGCTACAAAAAGTGCAGCCGGTTTCTAAAAAAATTACAAACTACACTGGGTCCCTCTTTTTTACAACAAAGACCTTACATCAAAAAATAAAAAAGCAACCGGATCCTTTGGTCGGCAGTGACAAGCAAGCACACCACGTATTAGCCTCGTATAATCACTTGCATAGCTCTACCTCCTTTGATGAATAAATGTGATGTTTCCTCACAATTATCGACATTTAGGATATGTATGGAAAAAAGAGATACACACTACCTTCTTCCCTTTCAGATCACATCTTACTCTAAATATCTTATCAATGTAAATAAATGGGTAACTTGTTTGTATGTGTGTCATCTATAGATCAATCATATATTATGTCTTTTCTAGTAATTGTCCATTTTATCCAGGAAAACAACACTCTGGTCATGTGGTGCATGCACTTTTACTCTTGTATTTTCTTCTAATGAATTGTTTTCCTTCAATTAAGAGAAGCTCCACCTTAAAGATCTATTTTCTTCTGTTATAGTTCAATCGTAGTCCAATACCCCTAATGCCCATAAGTTTATGGACTCCTGTCCACTTTCCTTTTGCACCAGAGGCACAAAATTATCTTCGTTGGTTGTATTTGTGTATATGGGTGCATTGCATTTTCCATGTAAATGTAGGGCTGCATTTTTCTAAAGGGAGTGGTGTTTTTTTTACTCGGAGGTTGCATATTTTGAGGTCATCTTGATTAAATGGATTCTCATGAGAATTTTAGATTCATTTCCTTAGAATTTTTGCTAGGATGGTTGTTTGATTTGTATTTAGGACTGGATATCATAGGAATTTTTCCTAACCAATCCTTTGCACATCATTTTAAATAAAATTTAATACCCACTCACCTCTTTGTAAGAATACTTTGGTTTTCGATGATGGAATTAAACAAGCTTTATAGTGCATGAAATATTGTAGGTTTGAAATGAGCAGGACTGATTCCTTTGTCTTCCATATTCCTGCTTTCTGACAATCATGTGAATCAAAGAGGCCTTAAGTGTTGCCATGCTACATTATTTTCATAAGGGTGTACATTAGCAAGAACAATCTATAAATTACATTATGTAAGACATTTACCAACTACTATGATCATGCAAACAAAGTTAAACAAGTCCATGACTTAGATATACCTGGTACACAGTAGCTTAGCTTGTCAGATTCAGATGGACCAATACGCGTGAATAAAACATGCATTATTTCTCTTGTGCACACAAATTAAAGATGACAACATGATAAAAAGTGTGATGATCACAACAATATGACCAAAAGAATTTTGAAAAAAAGAAAAGAAAAGATGAATAAGGAACACATTGTGCTACCAAAGGGATGCCATGCCTCTTCAAAACTCTGATCATGCACTTGGAGTTGATAAACATGCGAAAGCTCAACATGTTCTTGCTTACATCTAACTCTCCCTCTTCCATATGTATTCTCTTATGCATTCCCTACAATCCTCTCCGTATGAAATATTGTAGGGTTGGAATGAGTAGGACATTGACTCCTTTGTTTTTCATATTCCTACTTTCCAGCAATCTTGTGAATCAAAGAGGATTGTAGGGTTGAAATGAGCAGGACATTGACTCCTTTGTTTTTCATATTCCTACTTTACAACAATCTTGTGAATCAAAGAGGCGTTAAGTGTTCCCTTCATGCATTATTTTCATAAGGGTGTATGTTAACAAGAACAATTTGTAAATTACATTATGTAAGATATCTACCAACTATCATGCTCATGCAAAAAACAAAACAAGACCATGACTTAGATATACCTAGTAAACAGTAGCTTAGCTTGTCAAATGGACCAATAAACATGAATTATTTCTCTTGTGCACACAAATGAAAGATGACACATTATAGAAAGTGTGTTGATCACAACAATATGACCAAAAGTCTGATCATGCATTTGGATTTGATAAACATGCAAAAGCTCAACATGTTCTTGATTATATCTAACTATCCCTCTTCCATTTGTCTGCTCTTATGTGTTCCCTAACCTCTCCGTATGAAGAAAATGCACGACGTTGCTTTTAGATATGATATATTCGATTTAGAGTGAGAAAATGGAGGAAAACAAATGACAGTCATGTCAATCCTCAATGAGCGATTATGCCCAAACCAAACCATGCAGAGCACTATGGAATGCTTTTGTGTTTAGGTGTAGCAGTGCAATTTTTTGCATAGATCTCTCTCATTTTAACGATGAAATGTGGTGTTTCCTAAAAAAAATATCGGCATTTACTATGTATATATATAGAAAATAGAGATACACAATGTTTTGCTGCATTGCCAAATTACTTGATATTCTTCAGATTAAAAGAAACATATCTCGGCCATTGTGCCTCTAACCAATCTCTTATCAACAATAAATCAATATACGATGTTGTTTGTATATATGCTACTACTACCATAAACTCATATATTCTCTCCCTTGTCTCACAAACCCTGTCCGCATGTCAGATCCATCTTCCTCCTACATTCCCAATATGATCCTCGTGTCTTTTCTCACCTCTCAATTCTCACGCAGTCATGCTGTCTGCCCCGTTCACTCTCTCGTCAAAGTCGCCCCATCTCAGTAGAAATGTTGGCTTCTTGGGTCTGCCAGCTCGTGGTCTCGCCATCCAGGCATCGATGATGCTCCAGGAAGGCGCCAAGCACAGCCAGCATGACGCGCTCGCAGGCAGAAAGGTGTTCCGCCATATCCCTCCCCTACTCGCAAGCTATGGAACACTGTTGCCATTTTGTCTCGGGTGGATTTTTGGCACAATCAAAAGACAGGCAGTGGGGTTTGGTTGCGTAGTCAGCACCACGCCGTCCATGTTTTCTGGTGGAAAAGCATGACACCTTTGTCTAACGTTCCACCTTTTGACTATTTCTTTGTTAGAGAAAGTTCGACCCGAATCGGCAAGTAGGTTGCCCAGTTCGTTAAGTTGTTTTTGTCTCAACTCTAGCATATTGTTGATGCCCATCAAGTTAAGGTAGACAATACTTGGTGGAGGTTTATACGCGGTGATGAAATCAGCCAGCTGATGCCTGGAGCCCTTGACACTTCCATATTCAGTAGTACATACGAGTTCCGCGAAATACAAGCAGGAACTAGGAACCAGGCATGAGCTTCTGCGCCTTTACAGAAAGCATGATCAACGGCATCTCTTTTGACGACATGATAACCAGCATCTTTTTCGACAACCATTCTGCAACTAAGATTTCCACGATGCTCCCGTTCAAGAATTCCACTATCCAGTCTGAACCTAAACCTTCATACGAGATTTTTTTTTCTGATAACTGCGCTTGCTTTGAACAGTATTGCATGGCTAATCTCTAATCCTGGAAAATTTCCACATGAAGGCAGAAGACATAAATGTCACGGGGAGTTGCATACCTCTGAACAATTAATGGAAGACAATGCGAGCATAACATAAGTACGAACCTGCTGACTCATGAGAATCTCAATAGCAACATTTGGATCTCCGTCCGCAGCGGCAAGAGCAACTTCAGCCTGAGTCTGCAGCAAGGAAAACAATCCATGCATGAGAATTTTTTTGGAGTCGTCAAGACAACGTAAATATAACGAACCTCTATTACCTAAAACAGTTCTGGCCTCTAACATAACATGACTTACAATTTGAGTTAGACTTTTATTCGATAGGATACTAGTAGCATGTAGCATGGCCGTCAATACAATTACTTAAATTATCTGGCAACGCAGTAATCATACACACTGCACAAGCAAACCACACAAAATACTGGAAACAGTCTGGTTTGTTTTACCCATTTCTTTCAAATCTAGTATTGGTGGACCTCTGAGACACCAAGGACATGATAAAACAACACGCTAATCATCACTGCACAAGCAAACCACACATAATACTGGAAACAGTCTGGTTTGTTTTACTCATTTTGGTGGACCTCTGAGACACCAAGGACATGATAAATCGATGCACTAGCTGCCTACCATTATAAGTGGGAATATAGTACAAAGTGCAATAAGGCTATGCAGTAGTACCTTTTCAAAACCCATACCAACCAGCTTCTTAAGATCTTCATCAAATGTATCAGTCTGCAAACAATAATTTGTCCACTAATCATTACTAAACCCATAGCAACACTAGACAAGAAATCAGAGGGTACATAACCCATACCTGGTCAGCTATTACTGTTGCATCAGCTCTGACTGTGTTTAATGCTGCATGCCTATATACCGGCGGTAAAAAATACAAGTTTAGGTAAGTTATCAATTTCTCGTATTAGATGATGCCATAATTAATACTTCATATGTTTTTTATGCAATACTCCCTCTGTTCCAAATTAATTGACGCAGCTTTGTCTAGATACGCATGTAAAACACATCTGGATACATGCTTATCTAGACAAAGTTGTGTCAATTAATTTGGAACAGAGAGAGTTATAGGGAGGAAAATTGGTTTTGCTTGATGTCACCAGGAAACGAAATAAGCTTCATAAGCCACTATGTAACTTTTCAAGGGTACCTTAACTAAAAAAGAGGCACTGTTTACAAGTACCTGATGGTTCATAGAGGTAAATTCTGTTTATATGCAACTTTTATTTCATTTTTTCAGTCAGATATGGCAATAGACTATGAAATATTAGAAAGAAACGACACTATATAGAAGTATAAAATGATACCCATCCTTTCACAGCCAAAAATGAAGTGTTGGTTTATTAGTATAAGAGGTTCAACATTTACATTTCTTAACAAGCACACCATCACAATAACTGGCTAAAAAAGATCAATATTAGTTGGAACCATAAATAAGCTGAATGCTTGGGAGAATATATATAATTTCTAAATGACAAAAAATCTTAGAAAAGACATGACACTACATAGCAGTATACAATGGTTTCCGTCCTTTCACAGCAAACAACCCAATGTGCATTGGTTAAAATTGTAAATAAATAATCTGAATGGGAAGACTACATATATAATTGCAAAATGAGGGGGATAAAGTTTCCTGGCGTTCTTCCATCAAATTAAGTATCCTTTCATCAAACAAGATCATCATTTAAATATCCTTATAATTATATGCTTGAAGTTTTTCCTCAAAAAGACATGTTTGCGATAATTTTCTTCTATTCCAAGACACTGTTGCTTCACATCAAATTCTGCTTTCAATATATATGTGACTAAGTACCACGTAAATGTGTAATACACTGACCAAGTGTCGAGTAGAAAATGCATTACTGTGAATTTGTTAGAGGGTCACTTGGGGTTGTGTTATCCAACAACCTAGCATGCAAATTCGCACTTGACTCCCTTGCAGTTGGTTCAGTTCCTGTAGAAGCAAGTGTTCGTCCTCTCCCTGGAAATCTGGGATCTTCTTGTTCCTATGGGGAAAAATTCAGCAAAGTCTTAAAGCTCTACATAATAGGGGTAATCCATATTTCAGAAAGATTGTGAATATATCTTTGTAGTGTATTGATTACATAAAGATGAACAACCTACTAAGCTCAGGGCAGCAGCATCTTGATGGCTACCGAAAAAAACAAGTGCTATTTATAACGTTGAACTGAACTACCAGAAAGAGGATGGGAGTATGTGACATAGGAGCTAACACACATATGAACTGAGAACCAAGAAGGACAGCAGCTTCAATGGGGACTTGTCCAGAGTTTATATATGAATTAGGTATACATATCTTCTGAGAATGCATATACTGCACTATCAAGTGTAACTTTTGGTTGATTGGTTCTATCAACTATCTAGACGAATGCAGGATATTGTTTCCTCTCACTTGGGTAATCCCCATTACAAAAACTTAACAACAAAACCAACTATTACTATAATCATATATCCATGGAATGATTCAATCTCAATAGGTCTTTGTATAGATAGCTTTCAGGAAAAGCTCCATGAATTAATTAGCTCTAAGCCTCTACCTCCGTATCACGTGGTTTCTTTCATGTAGAACCAGAACTATTAACGTAAAATAATTGCAGCCCTACAAACTCCTACTCTACAACAATTGTAAGATTATTTCTTCTTGATGGGTGAAACCCAATCAGATTGGAGAAGCTCTAAAAGTTCTGCACCTAATATCACTACAATGGTCACCTAAACTATAAGTAGATGATGAGATCAGCAGCAAATTACACTTGCAGGCATTAGTATAGTATAAGCTGTATTCTTACTTTTCCTACCTGAGTACTAGATGTCTGAATAGTGGATGATTGCCTACTTGGCATCCATGAAGAAATATTTCTCAAGAAATTTCCATTTATCAGAGAGCTGTAGAATGAATAACTTAATTTATTACTTTTGTGGATACTACACCAACATAAATAAATATGGAAACAATACCTTGGTGCAATGGACGTGTTAGAATGTGTAGGAAGCTGGCCATAGGTAGTCCCTCCAGTACAGAGGATAAAGCCAGGACGCCTAACACAAACAGACTGACATCCGATATCTCAGGCCACAAATATTAACAAAAAGAAACATCTCCCTGAGGAGGATGGAGTTATGGAAGACGGTATGATTATGATAGTTTGATTGATTTGGAGAAAAAACTTACTAGCACAGACCAGCCTTCGATAGAAGAATAAAATGATGGTCCAGGCAGCAAGTAGTTGAATAGCCCATAAGTGTCTGAGAGAAATAAAGAAGATCAACAACGATGATAATACCTAATCTAGCTCGTGAAAAATTAACAAATGAAAAGGTCAAAAGGGTACAAGGGACAAACATGCAAACCCAGACAAGATGCCAGACAGGTGCCCCAGTAACGAAACATTACTCGCAAGAAACTGAAACAGTATGAGCAAGACCCATGCATACCTGGCAATGGACAAATATAAAATATCGTTGTATATTATACATAATAAACTGAATTGAAAGAAACTCAACAAATGCATAGAGTGAATACCATTTTGCAGGGACATTGAAGAGACCAAAGATGCTGGCAAATGAGAGAGAATGTCACCTCACATGCGATAGATGTCATAAAATAAAAGTAATGGATTCATTCAGAAAATTGGATATGTATGGACATTCAAGAAGGGGCAATTCTTTCTGAAAATGGTTACAATTTAACTTCTCTAGATACTTGGCTATCCCGTCGGTTGTTCTTTTAAAAAAAAAACTGTGGCCATCAACTAACCAAATCTGTACTACTGATTAGTCGAAAATCATTACTGCATTACCAACTTATCATACAGTATGTCATTATTTTGAAAAATAGTTTAACAATCTTATATTCTGCATACAAAAAAATGGCATGAAAGTCAGCACAGACAATCTGAGAAAGCAAACTTTTTGAACATTAGGCATATACTCAATCCCCCCCCCCCCCCCCCCTCCGAACTGAACCGCCGTATAAATCATCAAAATGAGTGCACAATTAACAACCAGAGAGTGTACCTTCGATATTGCACTCCACTCAGACTTGTCTCAATGACAATCATTGAGAATATAACTCCAGAAAAGCCAATAGAACATTCATTCACGAGATATGAAACAGGATATATAGGATTATAAGCCACCAGGAAGGCAACGATGAGATGGAAAATTGCATTAGTTGTTGCAAGAAGGAACATCAGGAATAAGAGACGGACTGATCCCATAATTCTCTCCAACTCGGTACCCAGGGGTACAAAGGTCAGCATGTTGAATAGCACATGAAGCAAAGAACCATGAAACAGAACAGATGTGTAGAACCTGTACACTGAAAGAAAATATGGACCATGTCAGATATACCAAGCAAACGGGAAGTATAACATAAACTTTACGAGTAAGCAGTCTTGAGCTTCTTCAGCATTTGTATTTTTAGAAGGGTGGATATCTCATCTAGTGTGAGCCCTATGCCATTTATTTTCACTGTTTACGAACATCTCAGCAGGTAGTATTAAGCATAAACAGAACTTGAATGTGCACCGACAAAAAATCACTGTGAATGATAACAGGCTACAGCCAGGTGACCTTTAACAGAATTTATATGCTCGACATAAATGACATGTTTCCACTTTCCAGAATGAATTATGATTCAGCATTGTCGGAGAAACCCATATTTATGCTCCACGAAAAAAAAAAGGAGAAGTAAACAGACCTTGAAAATGTGAGGCTGCTGCAGAGGGTAAGAAGCATATCTCGCTGTAGGAGTCATATCCAATTAGCAAGCACGCCAGATATATTGCCGCGCATATTATGGTAACGCCAGAAGTGATGAACGGGGTGCTGCTCCACCACTGGTTCAGCCTAGTTGAAATCCCAGCCTGCATCCACGAAAGAATAAATGAATGAAGCATAAAACGAATATGTGCCACATTTCCTGTTATCATCCACTCCAGTAGAAGGCACTGCATAAAACCCTGCTCTGGGAGATATTACAGCGATCCCCTACAAACCTAACAGCGAAGCAGCAGGGTTATCAAACCAGGGGAGGTAAGCCCACTGCCCAGAAAGAAACCCCATCATAATTCGACTCAAAAAATGTTAGCCTCCTCTTGTCTAGCTTAATTCAAGCAACCAGTCCCCTGACGAACCCTCCGCAACAACCAGCTCAATTCCTATCGACAGAACAATAATTTTCCACGATTCCTTAGGAGCGCTTCTCAGCGGAATCCCCAGGGTTTAGTGGCAGGGGGAACCCCGCAGTAATTTGAAACTAGTTCCTATCAGATCCGAAGGCGCCTCCACAGAAATTCACCCGACAATCGGGATAGGGGGACAGGAAACCGCACCTCCGTGATGATGTTGGGGCGCATCTCGGGCTCTCCTCCGGTTCCGGTGGCTCCGCCGGGGTGGGATCGAGAGCTAGAAGGGGCAGATATTTGTGCGGGAGGTACAGACTACCGAGATCTCGAGGGTTTTGGGGGCGCCGCGCCGTCCGAGGAAGAAACGAGCCGTTGCTTCCGAGCTACGGGAAGGAAAGAAGGAAACTAGGAATGGGGCCGTGTCGTGAGTGAATATCAGTACTTGGATGGGTTAAGTTGTAAAATGACAGCATTACTTGCACAGCTGGGCTTGAGAGGGCCGAAATGGACCCCCGGCCTCCACACGGTGGTTTGATGAGAAACACCTAAATCTGTTTTTACATTGATGAAATTAGATCAGTTAAATATAGGTGCCGGCGTAGAATAGGATAGTTCTAGGTTGTTTTTGCGACGTTCTTGCCGTGGTTTGGACGTCTTGTCCGAAGTTTTCTTCAGACTGTCGACCTAAGTCTGAAGTTGGCGGCGGTGGTTCTCTCGACCGAGCGTTCCGGTGGTCGGAATCAATGGTGAGGTGAGGATCTACCTTCGGCGGCTCCCAATAAAGGTCTAGGACCTGGCGTCCAGCGTTTGAGGCAAGCCCCGGTGTTTTTCCTCGGCCGGCCGTGGCGGCGAGGAAGGAAGGGCCGATGGCGGATGGCTCGCGTGCTCCTCTTTCCCGACCGGCCGTGGAGGCGAGGGGGTCGTGGAGCTACACGGCGTCTTCGTTTTTCTTGTCTGGACGGCGGGGCAAGTTCGTGCTGCGGCGGGTTCCCTTCCTCTGCTTGCTTTGGTGGCCATGGTGGTTGCCTTGGAAGCGGGGTCTTGGTGCCTGCAGTGGCGGTTTCGTCCTGGAGCTTCCCTCCGGTGTTAACTGGCGGTCGTGCCCGCCACTACGTCGGACTCAATGGCAGTAGGGCTGCCGCTCCGCTACTTCCCTTCTCTGTGCGTTTGGCGCTCCTTGCTCTCCGCCCCAAGTGGTGCGTCCCCGACGGCGCTGTTGCAGGCCGGCGCCGGAGGAGGTCGTCGATCTGGAAGATGTAGACTAGGGACCTGATCGCTTTTCTGAGCTTACTTTTGGGTCCTCGATGCAATTTTTCTAGGCCTCTGTGTAATTCCTTTATCTTTAGGGCCTTCCTGTAACTTCCAAAGACTTCTATGCAGCTAATTATCGGGTGCTCTGGCCCGTCACTTGTTCAAAGAAAATATAGTAACAGTCCTCACGTGTGGCTAGATTTAGTCATCACTATTGCAATTTGTAGAATTTTAGCTGTATACTAATTTATTAGACCCGATTTAGTCTAAAACCATATTTGTCGTCAAAATTACACCGACGTGAATGCATGGAGCATGGGTTCCACTTGCAGGAGATAATTGCTTGAAAATTTGCACTTAGCCCGCTTCGCTGTGTAAAATACGTGAACCCCATGTTGTTAATTATTGATATTCTCTGCTCTAAAAACTCTATTTTCTCTAATCCTTAATCCTAGTTCATATGTCTATCATTTGTCCTCTCTCCCGATCTCCTCTCTGGCCAACGGTTCCGTGGTTGGAGATCAAGCATGACGAGCGCCTTTCATGGTTCCAGCTTAGGTGTACCATGTTCACACAAAGGGAGTTGTTCATCGTCAAGTGGGATCCATAAGGGGCTAAGTGCAAATTTTTAGGACTAGTGTCTTCTGTGAGTGGGACCCACATCCACGACAACAAACATGGTTTAGGACTAATTTAAGTTCAATTGACAAGTACACGGTTATAATTCTGTAAATTACGAGTACGAGAACAAAATCAAGCCACACACACAAGTACAAAGCTCCGGTTGTATTTAACTCAAATTAGATTGTCTCCGAAAAAACCTTGAAATTATAATTATAACTAGCCAAATAATATTTATGCTTCTCTAAAAACTACTTTAGAGATATTTTCTGAGACTTGTTTGGCTCTATATCTCAGTTTCATCCTCAGGGTTTCAGTAGAAACCGGCATCTTTGTGACATTTGGTGACTCGGCGTGCATACTATTGTAGTTTTGATATAATTTTTTTAGAAAGATTTATAGATCGGTTTATGGAAAAGAGCTCCAGAGTGCTATGTTCAGTTTGTTTCTTATGTCTTTGCCAATAATATATTAGCAAAGTTAAAAAAAGAGATGGAAAGCGTGAATAAATAATATCCAACTATCGTTCAATAGTAGAGACTCTTCAAGCCTATTAATTAAGGCTAGCAAGCCCTAAATAGTTACTTTAATTTGCAATATCGAACACTTGGCATGTCAAGGTAAAATTGAAGGAAGTGACCCCCCCCCTCCCGTGTTGCCGCCGGCAGAGTCGTCGAGCGAAGCTAGGGCGGCGTCAGCGGCCTTCCACTCCCCGCATCCTAGGAACCGGTCGGGGTCAGTCTGTCTCTCCAGCGGCGGTGCTCCTCGGGAAGCTTCGGCCTGGTCTCCATCCGGGTGGCAGGGAGCGGCGGCGCTGATGGCGTGGTGGCGACGCAGCAAAGGACATAGGGTGATGCAGTGATGGACATGACGGTGTGGCGTCGGCTCTTCTGACCCTGATCTGGGCCCCTTGGGCCCGATCTATGATGGACATGATGCTACTGTGATGCCTTCTGGAGATGGTGGCGACGACGAAACTCCGTTCGGGGATAGCAGCACAGGGACCGACCTAAGGCAGCAAGGCGGCGGGGGCTTCATGGGCCCCTTGGGGCCCGGGTGGGCCCGCTGATGACCCACAAGTATAGGGGTTCATCGTAGTACTTTTGATAAATAGGAGTGTCGATCCCAACGAGGAGCAGAAGGTGTTGACTAGTGGTATGGAGCAGGAAATCTCTGTAAATACTTAGCAAACGGATTTTTAGAGGTTTTCTGATAAAGTAAAGAAAAAAGTGCAAGTAATAAAGACAACGAACAACTGCAGCAAGTGGCCTAATCCTTTCTTAGCAAAGGACAGGCCGGTGGAAATACTTATAAGGACCAAACGTTCTCGAGGACACATGAAAATTCTGTCAAGTGTTTTCGCTTCAGATAGCTAAGTAGTCTTCTTTGGTGTCGTAAGTGTTGTGTGGGTGAATCTGTGCTAATGTACATACCTTACTTGGACTAATACATACTTGTGATTAAACCCCCTGCAAGCATCCGCAACTACAGGAGAGTAATTAAGATATAAACCTAACCACAGCCTTAAACTCTAAGATCCTACGCTCCCTTATGCAATGGTGTCCTAACGGGGGTTCAGGTTTTTGTCACTCCGTCAACCCCACAATTAGTAGCCAAATACACAATGCATTCTCCTATGCCCATAAATGGTGAAGTATCATGTAGTCGACGTTCACATGACACCACTAGAAGAATAGCACCACAACTTAAATACTAAACCATTGAATAATATCTCAATACAAATCCACTACTAACAACATGACTTCTCCCATGTCCTCAAGAACTAGACGAACTACTCACAAGACATCATATGGATCAAGATCAAAGATGATATGGTGATGGATAACAATCTGAACATAAACAATAATCCAATGGTTCCACTCACAAGCATCAACTACAATAGTAATCAACACCGGGAAAGTTTCCCCTAAGAACTAATGCAAGATCCAACACAATTGTTACAGCGGGATGGAGTGGTGATGATGGTGCTGGTGGAGATGATGGTGTGGATGATGATGATGATCCCGATGAAGTCTAGCTTGATGACGGTGTTGATGGCGACGATCTCCCCTCTTCGGAAAGGAATTTCCCTGGCATAAATCTGTCTGTCGGAGAGCTCTTTCTCTCTCGGTGTTTTCCGCCCTGCAGAGGCGGCGGAATCTTTCTGTGGTTGCTCCCCGTGTATTAGGGTTTCGAGGAGAAGATATAGGCGAGAGGGCGGAGTCAGAGGCCGGCCAGGTGGGCCACACCTCCTCCAAGCGCGGGGCAGGGGGACCCGCGCCTGGGGGGTGTGGGCCCCATGTGGCCCAACTCCGCCTCCCCTTCTGGCTTCCTCCGTCTTCTGGGAAAATATTATTTTCCATGATTTTTCTGGTATTTTTTTTATCTTCACGAAATTGCATCGAAACACCTCTTTTTCCATCAGAAACCTGACTCCGGCAGTTCATCCTCCAAGAATCATCCAATATGCAAAAACAGATGAAAAGACATAAGTATCACCTCTTAATATGAAATATATCAATGAATAGAGGCAAATTATGATATAGAATGGTGATGCAAATTGGACGTATCAACTCCCCCAAGCTTAGACCTTCGCTTGTCCCCAAGCGAAAACTAAGCTCAGTAAACATGTCCATAGATTTATGGAGTGAAGTGTCGATAAAAGAATACGGACAAGAAGCATCACACTTACCATTACACAACTCATAGAAGAAGGCAACTCACCATTATATAAATTAGCTTGCAACAAGTACATGAGTCACAATAGAGATGCATAAAGATAAATCATAATTGGAATTGGCAAACTTTGTTCCTGTTTAGAGAACAGCTGGCAAACAGTTTCACGAAAAGCTTTTGAAGAAGTTTTACAACAGGAGTACTCTTTGCTCAAACATAAAAGGGTTTTCACAATAACGGCTTTCAAAGTAATACTCAATAGATAAGAGCTTTGTGCAAACAAGGGATATAAAGAACATGATTGAATAAATAATCATATGAATGCTTGAAACACAACAACTCAAATGCTTGCTGGAGATAGAGAGGAAGAAAGTTTACTGACTCAACTTAGAATATAGGAGAAAAGGTTCCTTCATAGAGGAAAGCAGGGATTTCAAGTCATAAAGAGCTTCCAAAAGATTATGGTACTTACTAGCTTTAAGCCCTCATTGCCCCTATCATAAGCATCTTGAGGTGCTTAAGGTTAAAGTGAACAAGGATGGAGTATATGCTTGACGAAATATAAGTTGGCAATCTCATGTCCCTTGAGTACGAGGGCCGCTCCTCATGCTACTCAACTTTAGTTACCAGTAAGTTCTTGTCATTGTAAGTACATGTGTATCATAAAGAACCGCCAACAGGGTACCCCTTGCCCATGATACGGGAGCTATCCCATAATCAAAATGACAAGGCAAGCAAACAGTGAGCATCCCAACGATCTTTTTATTTGCTATTTGCATAGGTTTTTATTGAGGATGCTTCACAGATTGCTCACTATGGTGATGCTGCAAGTTTCCACCATAATTAGCCATGTCTTAGGCTAGAGGCCCAGGTGTTTCTCTAACACACATACATAACTCCATGGACTTACAAGCTCCCTTTTTATTTCACACTGACGACATTCGCAAACAAAAGAGCATGATATCAACTGGATATGTATCCATAAGTGTTGAAAGCATTCCCCGTGACAGCATGGTTCTGCTCATTCCAACGTATAGATGCAAGCATATACAACTTCGATGACACAATGGTTCAAGTTTATTAGGGGCGAGGAAATAAGGTGTGCCATCAAGTTCGTGAGAGCTTTACTCACTAGTTTTCTCATTACAAAATAGTTTTTAATTTGAAAGATAGATGAAACTTGAGAATTTGCTTGGAATAGCAATAATTCTAATAGGTAGATATGGTGGACACAAATGGCATAGGTTTGGTTCAAGGGGGTTGGAAACATGAGAAGTATGCCTTCTCAAAATAGGTTTTTGGCTAGCAAGGCTGGGTAGCAAGCAAAAGAGTTGAAAGAAACAAGCAAACCTACAAGTGATAAAGCCAAACATGCAATCTTCCTTGAAGACACAAAAGATCTTAACTAAAGAATACTAAGCTTATGAGCCAATCAAGAAAGAAAACAAATGATACAAAATACCTGTAAGCTTTTTCTCTTTTCCTTTCATACCTCAAAAAGTGCTGCTACTGACCAGAGCTCGGTTTGCCAAAAGCAATTTAGATCTACTTGATGCTCCCAAAGTGGCACCAATACTGATCAACAAGATCAATCATATAATAGAGATTGCAAACTAAAATAAGAAGTCCAAAAAGTAAAAGATGAAACTTCTCATTAATATTCAATAAAGGCACTCACACCAAGGGATACATAGATAATCAACTAAAGGAGAGATACTTCCACATGCAAACCAACCTATAAGATAACTTCTCTACCAAAGATAAGAATCCACTAAAAAGGTAAAAGATAAAAGATAATGATGTGATACGGCGGCACTCCCCCAAGCTTGGAACAAGCCAAGGGGATGCCAAACCTGATGACGAATTACTCCTTTGGTGGTAGTGGTGTTCTCTTGATATCTTCAAACTTCCAGGGCAAAGGTTCCTGATATGTCGGAAACGTATCTATAATTTTTGATGCTCCATGCTTGTTTAATATCTACTTTGCTTTGCTTTCTCTACACTTTGAGGTACTTTTTACATGTTTTCTGGTACTAACCTATTAACAAGTTACCACAGTGCCAGTTGCCTATTTTCTGCTATTTTTGGTTCCTTAAAAGTTAGTAAAGAAATATTCTCGGAATTGGACGCGACAAACGTCAAAGTCAATAACTTTCCGTGGGAAACAAGAAGTCCAGAGGGGAGCCAGAGAGGCGGGCTAGGGCACCTAGACCCCCCTAGGAGTGGGTGGGCCCTACCCCGAGCCTAGGTAGGGTGTGGGGCCCCTGGCCGCCACCTCGGCTTCCCCCTTCGCCTATAAGAAGCCCCCGATGCAGAAACCCTAAGGACCCGATCAAATCTCCACGAAACCTTCTTAGCCGTTGCCATCATCGTCCCTAGATAGGGAGATCTGAAGTTCTTCCTGGCACCCTGTTGATATGTCCAAAACGTATCTACTTTCTCGAACACTTTGCTATTATTTCTTCTCTAAACTTGTGTGATTTGCATACAAGTAACACGGACTGACGCTGTTTTCAGCAGAATTACCTTGGTGTCTTGTTTTTGTGCAGAAAATCAACTATCGGGAAAATCCCGGAAAATATGCCAAAAATTATATTTCACCAGAAGATCCACGAAGCCAGAAGAGGAGACGGAGAGGAGGTCTGGGGGGCCCACACCCACCCCAGGCGTGGGCCCACCACTGGCCGCGCCTAGAGGGGGTGTAGCCACCCTAGGCACCCCCTCGGCCTCCCTCTGCGCCTATAAGTTGCCTTTTGATCTAAAAAATGAGGGGGGGTCGATATTTTTCCAGAAAGAGTTCCGCTCCGCCGCTGCCACCAGAAACCAAGATTCGGATCCAGAAACTCCGTTCTAGCACCTTGCCGAGACGGGGAATTTGGAGAGGATCATCGCCATTGTCATCACCAACGCATCTCCATCAACCACTGATGTTTCCCTCATCCATGAGTGAGTAATCCCTCGCTTTAGGCTTGGGGATGGTAGGTATTGGATGAGTTCTATCTTGTAATCGAATAAGATCTGTTAGGGCATAGTGCCTAGTATCTCTATTGGTGATATTTGACTTTGTTGCAACTTGTTGTGCTTAATGCTTGTCACTAGGGCCCGAGTGCCATGATCTCAGATCTGAACTTATTATTGAATTATTATGATAGTATTGTTTGTGATCTTATCTGCAAGTTATGTACACATATCATTGTCCGGATCTAAAGGCCCCAAAGTGAAAATAATTGGGACAACCGGAGGGGATGGCTGTGGTGTGAGGATCACATGTGTTCACGGAGTGTTAATGCTTTGCTTCGGTGCTCTATTAAAAGGAGCACCTTAATTGCCAGTAATTCCCTAGAGGCCCCGCTGCCACGGGCTGGCTGGACAGAATATGTTGTGCAAGTTCTCATTGCGAGCACATATGACTATATTTGGAGCACATGCCTAGGATTGTTTAGTACTTGGATGTTTGTTATTATTTATCTGCAATGCCCTAGATCTTGAAGTTACATGTTTAGACTCGTCCATGCAATGCCCGCCCATCCATCCCTATGCCTACCGCACTCGAATGCCACTGTTGCCGTTACTGTTACTATTGCTCATGTTTTGCTGTTGTTGTTGCCTTTTTGTTGCTACTACAAACTGTTACTACTGATAAAGTTATGTGAGCAAGAACTATTTCCAGGTGTAGCTGAATTGACAACTCAGTTGTTAAGGCTTGCAAGTATTCTTTGGCTCCCCTTGTGTCGAATCAATAAATTGGTTAATACTACCCGCGAAGACTGTTGCGATCCCCTACACTTATGGGTCATCAAGACTATTTTCTGGCACCGTTGCTGGGGAGCATAGCTTTATTTGTAAGTTTACTTGGATCTATTATTGTTCACTGCTACTCCTTTCATTATGGGGAAGTCTCGTGATGGAAAGTTCCCTATTTTACCATCCACTACAAGAAGAGGTACAGTCCTAAACACCTTTGTTGCTCTTGATTCACCGTCTGTTATAAGTAAGCTTGTTATACCACCACCACATACACACGCTACACACACTGCTACTACTGCTGAGTCTGAAACTGCTTTTGATGCTCATGATGTTACTTCTACTGTGCTTGATGCGAGTGGTTCATTAGGTCCTTTTCTAGATGCTACTATGGCTAGTCTAGGAAATACTGAAACTCCTAGTGAAGCCACTGTTACACCTGTTAGCTCACCTGAGGCTAGTGAGAGTTATGATATTAATGATGGTTACATTGACTTCACTGATGATTTTGTTGAAGAGTGCCAAAATACACATGGTACTAGTGTTATTAAGAGTCTCCTTGGTAGACGTACTATCATGCCTAAGTTGTTCTCTGATCCTAAGTTTGCCACTTCTCCCATAGATATTAAAAATGAAGACTACGATTTCTCTCTTGATTTGTCTTATTTAGATATTGTTGAGAAAGAACCTTTTTGTGGGACTGAAAATGAGAGTGATGTGGCTCATATGAATGAGCTTTCTACTATGAGTGCTTTGTTCTCTAATGATTTTAAGATGCGCAAGTACTTTGTTACTAAGATCTTCTCTTTTTCATTAAAAGGAGAAGCTAGGGATTGGTTTAATAGATTACCTCCTGGTTCCATTGATAGCCCTGATTGCTTGATTGCTTCTTTCTTCCAGAAATATTTTCCTCCCAGTGCTAGATATGCTGCTTTGCAGAGACTTTTTAATTTTAAACAGGGAGAAGAAGAAAATTGTCTGAGTCATGGACAAGGTTCTGTGCCTTGATTCATGCACATCATGGATGTCCATTACATAAGAATGAGCTTCTTGATATTTATTATAATGGACTAACTGATGATTCTAGGACATACCTAGATAGCTTTGCTGATTGTGTTTTCAGGAAAAGAACTCCTATAGATGCTGAAGAATTAATGGCTAAGATAAGCAAGAATTATGATGATTGGACTTGAACTAAGCTGAATGCACCTGAGACTATTACTCCTGAACCAGTTGTTCCTGAACCAATTCCAGCACCAACAATAAAGAAGAGGGAAGTTATTGCATTAAATGATGAAGTGATGAAGGAAGCTAAGAAGTGTCTAAATGATAAAGGTATTAGAGCTGAAGATGTGAAGAATCTACCTCCTATAGAAGAGGTATGTAAGCCAATTCCCCACTCATCTAATATTGAGGTACACTCTCTCCAATTTAATGAAGGTGATATTCCTTATGGTAAGCCTCTTGATCAATGTTTAGAGGAACGTGATACATTCATTGTTAAACAAGGTAATTTTAATAAACAAGTTCAGAATCATTTACTGGAGAACTCTAGAGCTATCCATGAGTTGAAAGATATTATGGAAAGAACTTCTAATGATATTAAAATTCTTTGTAAACACTTTCAAATGGTTCAAATCCAACTTGATCAACTTGCTAAGGTATAAAAGGATATGCTAATTAATGCCTTAGGAAACAAACATGCTTATGGAATTAGAACTAGGAGTTGTATAGCTACTCAAGATCCTTTATATCCTGAAGGACACCCTAAAAGAATTGAGCAGGATTCTCAACAAGGTGAAAGAGTGGTAGTCCTCGTAGGAGAAAGAAAAGAAACATAAGATAGTTGAGGAATCACTTGAAACCTGCTATAGATCCTAATAGTATATCTGTCTCTGATGCTGAAACTGAGAGTGGTAATAATAATGATGCTCCTGATAAGGAGGAAGTTGAGGAAGAACCTGAGAAGCACACTAAGAACACTAGGTACACTAAGGAAGATTTCTTTGCTAAGAAACATGGTAGTGAGAGAGAACCTTGGGTGCAGAAACCTATGTCTTTTCCAGGTAAGAAACACAAGTCAAAGGAGGAAGAACACTACAACAAGTTTTGTGAGTGGATGAAACCTTTATTTTTGCAAATTCCTTTGACTGATGCTATTAAATTGCCTCCTTATTCAAAGTATATGAAGGATATTGTATCTAATAAAAGGAAGATTCCTAATGAGGAGATTTCTACTTTGCTTGCTAATTACTCCTTCAATGGTAAGGTTCCAAAGAAACTTGGTGATCCAGGTATATCAACTATTCCTTGCTCTATTAAGAACAATTATGTTAGAAATGCTTTATGTGATTTGGGAGCTGGAGTTAGTGTTATGCCTTTTTCTCTCTACAAGAGACTCTAGCTAGAAAAGTTGATACCAACTGATATATCTTTGCAAATGGCTGATAAGTGAACTACTATTCCTGTTGGTATATGTGAGGATGTTCCTGTTCAAGTGGCTCATAATTGCATGGTTTTAACTGATTTCGTTGTGCTTGAAATGCCTGAAGATGATAATATGTATATTATTCTTGGGAGACCTTTTCTTAATACTGCAGGTGCTGTCATAAATTGCAGTCAAGGAAAAGTAACATTCAATATTAATGACAAAGAGCACACTGTCTATTTCCCCAAGAAGGTTGTTAAGAGCTATTGCCTGAATTCCATTGAAAATATTGAGGAAAATGTTGGAGAAATATATTGTCCCATTCCACAAGAAAATTTTGAAACTATTCTGATTGGGACCATTGCTATCAAGTATGAGGTAACATAATCACCTTGTGGAATGCAAAGTTTTGTTTCATATAAGATTGTTTTGGTAACAAGACTTGATCAACCTTGTTAACAAAAGGATTTTAATGAACAAAATAATGTTTTCACTGTGGTTATACTTGCTTTATTTTACTTTCCTCCTTCCTAGTCTTTGCTTTAGCTTTAGTTTTGCTAGTAGTTTGCTTGTTTGAGTTTCTTAGAGCTCATGTAGTTTGCATACTAGGGGTGGCGCCTAGCGGGGGTTTGGCCCACCTGGGCCCCTCCGGGCTGCCTCCTCAAAGCCACCTTCTTTCTCTCTCCCGAAAACACCGGAAAACTTTCTCAAGCTCGAGTTCTTGTTGTTCTTGCTTGCGATTTTCGATCTCCTTGTTCAGCCCATCTCAAGTGCTGATTTTTGGAGGGATTGCTCCTTGGTATGTGCCTCCTCCACTTGTCCAATTAGATTTGTGATTGGTAGATTGTATCTTGATTATTTTGCTGCTATAGGTGACAGGTTGTTTGAGCTTGTATGTTTGTTCTATGCTTAGAAACTTTGTTTTGATGCATGTGTAGTCCTCTAGCAAGTTCCTTTAGTAGTTGCTCATCATCTATCAACTTAGAAATCACTTGGTTTGATGGTTGTCTAAAAATTTCAGCAAGGAAGATGAGTGCTTATCCACTGAATCAATATGACTTGATGGTGCATGAGCCAATGAAGGTTCATCGTGAGGAGGCAGTTTTTCCTTCCATATATTGATGACCCACAAGTGTAGGGGATCGCAACAGTGTTCATGGGTAGTATTACCCAATTTTTTGATTCGACATAAGGGGAGCCAAAGAATACTTGCAAGCCTTAACAACTGAGTTGTCAGTTCAGCTGCACCTAGAAATAGTTCTTGCTCACAGAAGTTTATCAGTAGCAACAATTTGTAGTAGCAATAGCAAATCAACAGCAATAGTAACAACAACAGTGGAACAGTAGCAATAGTAACAGTAACGGTAGCCGTAGGATTCGAGTGCGGTAGGCATAGGGATGGATGGACGGGCGTTGAATGGACAAGTCTAAACACGTAACTTCAAGATCTAGGGAATTGCAGATAAATAATAACAAGCATCCAAGTACCAAACAATCCTAGGCATGTGCTCCAAATATAGTCATACGTGCTCGCAATGAGAACTTGCACAACATCTTCTGTCCAACCAGCCTGTGGCAGCGAGGCCTCTAGGGAACTACTGGCAATTAAGGTGATCCTTTTAATAGAGCACCGGAGCAAAGCATTAACACTTCGTGAACACATCTGATCCTCACACCACAGCCATCCCCTCCGGTTGTCCCAATTATTCTCACTTCGGGCATTTGGATCCGGACAATGATATGTGTACACAACTTGCAGATAAGATCACAAACAATACTATCATAAAGATTCAATAATAAGTCCAGATCTGAGATCATGGCACTCGGGCCCTAGTGACAAGCATTAAGCACAACAAGTTGCAACAAAGTCAAATAGCACTAATAGAGATACTATGCACTATGCCCTAACAGATCTTATTCGATTACATGCTAGAACTCATCCAATCCCTACCATCCCCAAGCCTACAACGGGGGATTACTCACTCATGGATGACGGAAACATCGGTGGTTGATGGTGATGCGTTGGTGATGACGATGGTGATGATCCTCTCCAAATTCCTCGTCCCGGCAGGGTGCCAGAACGGAGTTTCTGGATCCAAATCTTGGTTTTGGGTGGTGGCGGCGGAACGGAACTCTTTCTGGACAACTATCAAACCCCCCTTGGTTTTTAGGTCGAAAGGCAACTTATAGGCACAGAGGGAGGCCGAGGAGGTGCCTAGGAAGGCTGCACCCCCTCCAGGCGCGGGGTCAGGTGGGCCCGCTCCTGGGGTGGGTCTGGGCCCCCCAGGCCTCCTCTCTGTCTCCCCTTCTGGCTCCGTGGATCTTCTGGTGAAAAATAGTTCTTGACATATTTTCCTGGATTTTTCCTGATAGTTGATTTTTTGCACAAAAACAAGACACCAAGGTAATTCTGCTAAAAACAGCGTCAGTCCATGTTAGTTGTATCCAAATCACATAAGTTTAGAGAAGAAACAATAGCAAAGTGATCGAGAAAGTAGATACGTTTTGGACGTATCAACTCCCCCCCCCATGCTTAGCTTATTGCTTGTCCTTAAGCAATTCAGTTGAAAACTGAGTGCGATAAAAGAACTTTCACAAACACTTTGCTTCATATGATGTATATATTCTCAGCACAGGAGTAGTTGCTTAGACAATTCATAATAAGAAGTATGCAACTAAGTCTACTCAATAGTCATTGCAAGCTATGAAGAGAAACCAACTCAAGAATAATAAGTAGCATGAAACATGAACATAAGCAACATTGCAATGCTCATAGTAAGGTATGATAGAGTGGTATCTCACTTGCCTTTGTTTGAAGAGCACAATATGAATGCCAAGGCACCTCTAAAGTTCAAGTGAAGACTAGAGGTAAAGATATCAGAGATACAAGCATCAAAGTCATGACATAATTAACCAAGTTTTGGAACAAACACAAGAATCACAACTATGCTCTCAAGAAGGTGCTCATAGAATAAGTGGTGAGTCAACAAAGTTGTGAAAACGGTTTTGTGAAGGTTTGAAAGGCTTCCTAATGCTGAAAGGAAGGTACTCATTAGCTTTGAGCTCTCATTGCCCCTATCATAGGCATCTTCATGTGGTTAAGGTGAAAGTGAGGTCCACTCTGAATCATATGCTTGACAGATCATAAACTGGAAATCCCAAGTCCCTTGAGTACGAGGGACGCTCCGCATGCCACTCAACTTTGGTCACCTGAAAGTTGTTGTCATTGTAAATACATTCATATCATTGAGAACCGCCAATGGGGTACCCCTTGCATATGGTACAGGAGCTTTCCCATAACCAAAATGACAAGGCAAGCAGACAATGAGCATCTCAGCAATCTTTTTATTTACCATATACATAGATTTTTATTGAGGATGCTTCCTAGATGCTCATTATAGTGATGCTGCAATTTTCCACCATGATTAGGCATGGCTTAGGCTAGCGGCCCAGGCATTTCTCTAACACAATGTATAAAATCCATGAACTCACAACCTCCCCTTTAATTTCACATCGTCGACATCCGTAAATAAAAGAGCAAAGAATCAACTGGATGAGATATCCAACAGGTGTTGAAAGCGTTCCCCATGACAGCACGGTTCTGCTGACTCCCAGCATATAATAAGCAAGCATATAACTTTCATGGACTAGTCACAATGGTTCAAGATTATTAAGCGCAAGGAATAAAGTTTGCCATCAAGTTCGTGAGAGCTTTACTAACTAACTTTCTCAAAACAGACAAACATTTTATTTTGGAAGAAAACACGGCATATATAAAATATGCACTAAAGTAGCAAATGATGATGATAGGTAGGTATGGTGGACACAGTTGGCAATAATGGTTTTAGGGAGTTAGAAGCACATGTAGAGCACATACTCAGTGCAAGTGAAGGCTAGCAATAGAGAGGGAGCGACAAACGAGAGAGCAATAACTATCATAATCATGCTTGCAACAAAACAAGACTAATTATGGCATGAAAGTGATACAAGAACTCTAAGGTAAAACAAATCATCGAGGCTTACTGACTATTGATTAGTCATATGCATGCGTGAGCATGTGCCAAATCGATTCACATGAACAGTCAGAGGAGGATACCACAATATCATACCAAAGTATGAATAAAACAATGCAAGCAAACATTCATATGACATACTACAAACTATTAGCAAGCTGGAGCTAATCATAGACAAGCAAGAACTACCAAGCATCCATAATGACATACACCTTACACAAACAGGCTAAGCATGCTCACAGTGATGAGTATATGTACAAAAATTAAAAACAAATAGAGTTTGTTACTAGCCTCTTACCACTCCTCGAGTTGTCTTAATCTTCATTATTGCCCTTCACTTGTGTGACTTGAATATTAACATGAAACCAAAATCCACTGAGGACGGCTGAACCCTGCAAAGAACTCACAAAACCAAAGAAGAAGAACAAATATTTTTGGTGTTTTCGATTTTTTAGAAACAAGCAAACAAAGAAAAATCAAACAAAAACAAAGCAAACCAAACAGAGCAAAATCTTTTTGGATTTTTTCTTTTAAGTCAAACCAAAGCAAAGAAACAAACCAAGAGAAACAACGAAAATATTTTTGGTATTTTTGTGTTTTTGAGAAAGAAGCAACAAGAACCAAAAAGAAAGCGGAACGATGGATATACAAAGAACCGACCGAACATGATATATATATGAGCGTGATGTCGGTGTACCTCCCCCCAAGCTTAGGCTTTTGGCCTAAGTGGGGCTCAATAGCGCGGATAGTACCCCCATGCCGGTGGGTCATCATAGGAATGATCATAGTCAGGCACCTGCGATGAAGAAGAAGAAGAAGACGCGCCCGAATCAGATGAGGGCTGCTGGTATGAAGACTCTCCCACGTTGGAGGGCTGAACTGAATTGTCTTCGGCATCCTCTTCAACATTCCCCTCTTGATGGGAGAGTTCCCCCACATAAGAGTCAACCTCCTCCTCCATAAGTGACCATCCTTGCCTGTTATCAAAGTTAAACAAAGCAGGTGCAGGCAAATAAACTATTTTCTTTGTCCTACCCTTTCTACGACCTTGCTGGGCAAAAGATAATTCATATGGTAAAATTCTCACATTAGCCCCCAAGGAAACAAAACCATGCTGAATCAAGGATTCAATATCAAGCCTCTCTATGGGGAACTGAAAATCTGAAAAATGAGGCTCTAAACCATGGAAAGCTAGCAACCTAGAAGCAATGAGACCTCCACAAATTCCACCCTTCTCACAGTTTGTGGTGAGACGGTGAGCTATCAGCGCATGCAAACTATAAGATCTACTCCTATTCAGAGCAGTTGCGATAAAAGCTAGATCAAAAGAAGATAACTTTCTAGCAAGAACACACTTGGTAATGAAATAGGCAAAGTATCTAATAGCTGGAAGCTTAATGTTCCGAATTTTACCACTTTCTTTTGAGAAGTCGAAACCTTGGCAAATCTTAGCATATAAATCCATAAGTGACTTGGGCCTCTCCTTGATCTTCTCGCAAGATCCCCACTGAGGTACTCTAATTGCTGCATAGAAATCAGCAAAAGGCAGGTCGATAGGTATATTATATATTTAGTAATGGACCATGGGATTAGAAGTAGACCAAGTGAACCGGAAGTCCTGCACAAAAGCCATGGTTAGCTTAACATATTGGAATGGTTCACCTTCAACAAAGTGTTCCAACCCTGCATTTGTAACCATAGTTTGGAAATCTTGGAGGATCCCCGCAGCTCTCATAAATTCATGGCATGGATATATGGAGGAAAAAACTGCCTCCTCATGATGAACCTTCATTGGCTCATGCACCATCAAGTCATATTGATTCAGTGGATAAGCACTCATCTTCCTTCCTGAAATTTTTAGACAACCATCAAACCAAGTGATTTCTGAGTTGATAAATGATACTATAGGAACTTGTTAGAGGACTACACATGCATCAAAACAAAGTTTCTAAGCATAGAACAAGCATGCAAGCTCAAACAACCTATCACCTATAGCAGCAAAATACTCAAGATACAATCTACCAATCACAAATCTAATTAGACAAGTGGAGGAGGCACATACCAAGGAGCAATCCCTCCAAAAATCAGCACTTGAGATGGGCTGAACAAGGAGATCAAAAATCGCGAGCAAGAACAGCAAGAACTCAATCTTGATAAAGTTTTTCGGTGTTTTTCGGGAGAGATAAAGAAGGTGGCTTTGAGGAGGCAGCCAGGAGGGGACCAGGTGGGCCAAACCCCCCCTAGGCGCCACCCCCTGGTAGGTCGCGCCTACCATTGGTGTGGTGGCCTGGGGTGGCCCCCTGGGTCACCTCTGGTGCCTCTCTGCCCCTTTTTTTGAGGAAAAATTTATTTTGAATTTTCTGGGATTTTTTGGGAAACTTTATTTTTGGCCAATTTTCAGGGTATGAAAATTGATTTTCTCGCAGAAACAATTCCTTTAGAAGAAGCAAAAGCAAACCAAAATACAAACTACATCATCTCTAAGAAACTCAAACAAGCAAACTACTAGCAAAACTAAAGCTAAAGCAAAGACTAGGAAGGATAAAAGTAAAAGAAAGCAAGTATAACCATAGTGGAAACATTATTTTGTTCATTAAAATCCTTTTGTTAACAAGGTTGATCAAGTCTTCTACCAAAACAATCTTATATGAAACAAAACTTTGCATTACACAAGTTGATTATGTTACCTCATACTTGATAGCAATGGTCCCAATCATAACAGTTTCAAAATTTTCTTGTGGAATGGGACAATATATTTCTCCAACCTTGATGCTCTCAACATTTTCAATGGAATTCAGGCAACAACTTCTAACAACCTTCTTGGGGAAATAGATAGTGTGCTCTTTGTCATTAATATTAAAATTTACTTTCCTTGATTGCAATTGATGACAACACATGCAGTATTAAGAAAAGGTCTCCCAAGAATAATAGACATATTATCATCTTCAGGCATTTCAAGCACAACAAAATCAGTTAAAACCATGCAATTATGAGCAACTTGAACAGGAACATCCTCACATATACCAACAGGAATAGTAGTTGACTTATCAGCCATTTGCAATGATATATCAGTTGGTATCAACTTTTCTAGCTGGAGTCTCTTGTAGAGAGAAAAAGGCATAACACTAACTCCAGCTCCCAAATCACATAAAGCAATTCTAACATAATTGTTCTTAATAGAGCAGGGAATAGTTGGTATACCTGGATCACCAAGTTTCTTTGGAACCTTACCTTTGAAGGAGTAATTGGCAAGCAAAGTAGAAATCTCCTCATTATGAATCTTCCTTTTTATTAAAGATAATATCCTTCATATACTTTGAATAAGGAGGCAACTTAATAGCATCAGTCAAAGGAATTTGCAAAAATAAAGGTTTCATCCACTCACAAAACTTGTTTTAGTGTTCTTCCTCCTTTGACTTGTGTTTCTTACCTAGAAAAGGCATAGGTTTCTACACCCAAGGTTCTCTCTTTACCATGTTTATTAGCAATAAAATCTTCCTTTGTGTACCTAGTGCGCTTCTTAGGTTCTTCCTCACCTTCCTCCTTATCAGGAGACTCATTATTATTACCACTCTCAGTTTCAGCATCAGAGACAGATATACTATTAGGATCTACAGCAGGTTCAAGTGGTTCCTCAACTATATTATGTTTCTTTTTCTTTCTCTTACAAGGACTACCACTATTCTCATCTTGTTGAGAGTCCTGCTCAATTCTTTTAGGGTGTCCTTCAGGATATAAAGGATCTTGAGTAGCTTCACCACTCCTAGTTCTAATTCCATAAGCATGTTTATTTCCTGAAGCATTAACTAGCATATCCTTATGTACCTTAGCAAGTTGATCAAGTTGAGTTTGAACCATTTGAAAGTGTTTACAAAGCATTTTAATACCATTATAAGTTCTTTCCATAGTATCTTTCAACTCATGGATAGCTCTAGAGTTTTCTAATAAATGATTCTTAACTTGTTTATTAAAATTACCTTGTTTAACAATAAATGTGTCAAGTTCCTCTAAGCATTGACCAGGAGGCTTACCATAAGGAATATCACCTTCATTAAATTGGAGAGAGTGTACCTCAATAGTAGATGAGTGGGGAATTGGCTTATATAATTATTTTATAGGAGGTAGATTCTTCACATCTTCAGCTCTAATACCTTTCTCCTTTAGACACTTCTTAGATTCCTTCATCACTTCATCATTTAATGCAATAACTCCCCTCTTCTTTGTTGTTTGTGCTAGAACTAGTTCAGGCACAACTAGTTCAGGAGCAATAGGCTCAGGTGTATTTAGCTCAGCTGAAGTCCAATCTTCATAATTCTTGCTCATCTTGGTCATTAATTCTTCAGCATCTGTAAAAGTCCTTTTCCTGAAAACACAATCAGCAAATCTATCTAGGTATGTCCTAGAATCATCAGTTAGTCCATTATAATAAATATCAAGAAGCTCATTCTTAGGCAATGGACATCCAGGATGTGCATGAATCAAGGCATGGAACCTTGTCCATGACTCAGGCAATTTCTCTTCTTTTCCCTATTAAAATCAAAAAGTCTCTCCAAAGCAGCATGTCTAGCACTGGGAGGAAAATATTTATGGAAAAAAGAAGCAATCAAGCAATCAGGGCTATCAATGGAACCAGGAGGTAATATATTAAACCAAGCCCTAGCTTCTCCTTTTAGTGAAAAAGGGAAAATCTTAGTAACAAAGTACTTGCGCATCTTAAAATCATTAGAGAACAAAGCACTCATAGTAGAAAGCTCATTCATATGAGCCACAGCACTCTCATTTTCAGTCCCACAAAAAGGTTCTTTCTCAACAATATCAAAATAAGATAAATCAAGAGAGAAATCATAATCTTCATCTTTAATATCTATGGGAGAAGATGCAAATGAAGAGAAGAGGAGACGGAGAGGAGGCCTGGGGGCCCACACCCACCCCAGGCGCGGGCCCACCACTGGCCGCGCCTGGAGGGGGTGCAGCCACCCCAGGCACCCCCTCGGCCTCACTCTGCGCCTATAAGTTGCCTTTCGACCTAAAACCCGAGGGGGGTTTGATAGTTTTCCAGAAAGAGTTTCGCTCTGCCGCCGCCACCAGAAACCAAGATTCGGATCCAGAAACTCCGTTCTGGTACCCTGCCGGGACGAGGAATTTGGAGAGGATCATCGCCATCATCATCACCAACGCATCTCCATCAACCACCGATGTTTCCCTCATCCATGAGTGAGTAATCCCCTTGTAGGCTTGGAGGTGGTAGGGATTGGATGAGTTCTGTCATGTAATCGAATAAGATCTGTTAGGGCATAGTGCCTAGTATCTCTATTCGTGCTATTTGACTTTGTTGCAACTTGTTGTGCTTAATGCTTGTCACTAGGGCCCGAGTGCCATGATCTCAGGTCTGAACTTATTATTGAATCATTATGATAGTATTGTTTGTGATCTTATCTACAAGTTGTGTACACATATCATTGTCCGGATCCAAAGGCCCCAAAGTGACAATAATTGGGACAACTAGAGGGGATGGCTGTGATGTGAGGATCACATGTGTTCACGGAGTGTTAATGCTTTGCTTCGATGCTCTATTAAAAGGAGCACCTTAATTGTCAATAGTTCCCTAGATGCCCCTCTACCACGGGCTGGCTGGACAGAAGATGTTGTGCAAGTTCTCATTGTGAGCACGTATGACTATATTTGGAGCACATGCCTAGGATTGTTTAGTACTTGTATGTTTGATATTATTTATCTGCAATGCCCCAGATCTTGAAGTTACATATTTAGACTCATCCATGCAACACCCGTCCATCCATCCCTATGCCTACCACACTCGAATCCTACTATTACCGTTACTGTTACTATTTCTCCCGATTTGCTGTTGTTGTTGCCTTGCTGTTGCTACTACAAACTGTTACTACTAATAAACTTCTATGAGCAAGAACTATTTCTAGGTGCAGCTGAATTGACAACTCAGTTGTTAAGGCTTGCAAGTATTCTTTGGCTCTCCTTGTGTCGAATCAATAAATTGGGTAATACTACCCGCGAATACTGTTACGATCCCCTACACTTGTGGGTCATCATCACCGGAAGGGAGATCATCCCGGAGGCCTTCTCTCCGATATGATGCGTGAGTAGTTCCACCTTGGACTATGGGTCCATGTAGTACCTGATTGTTGTATCTCCTCCTTTGTGCTTTCATGTATAGATCTTGTGAGCTCCGTTCATGATCAAGATCTAATCTATTTGTAATCATGCATGTTGTGTTTGCGGGGATCTGATGGATATTGAGATTATTATGTTGGTTTGATTAATGGTTTTGTCTTTATGATTCTATCATGTCTGTGTTGTTTGTGATCTTGCATGCTCTCCGTTGTTAGTAGCTATCTTGGCCAAGTAGTTGCTAGTGACTCCAAGAGGGGGTATTTATGCTCGATAGTGAGTTCATGCCTCTAGTTTCCAAGGGAAGTGAAAATAATCTCTTCGGTTGTAGATGTGATGTTGCTACTAGGGATAAAACAACGGTCTCTTGTTCATGGAACATGTGGACTGTTTACCTTACACACTTTGCTTAAAGCAGTTGTCTGTTGCTTGCAACTTAATACTGGAGGGGGTTCGGATGATAACCTGAAGGTGGACTTCTAGTCATAGATGCAGTTGGATGGCGGTCTATGTATCTTGTTGTATTTCCCAATCAAATCTCATAGGATCTTTCTGACTAGTAATTGCATTGTTATGCCTTGCTCGGTTCATGTCAATTGCCCACTGTAATTTATTTACCCTTCATGCCATGTTGTTTATCTAAGGAGAGCACCTATAGTGAACTATGGACCCCGGTCCAATCCTTATCATTGATACATCTTCCATTGTTACTTGTTTACTTGTTGTAAACCACCATTACCTTCCACACCACACGTTTAATCCTTTGTTACAACAAACCAGTGAGCTTCACAACCTCACTGATTCGTTGGGGCAAAGTCTTGAGTTTATGTTGTGCAGGTCTACGTGTTGCTTGCAACGCCTGTGTGATGTTTCCTTCCTCCTACTGGTTCGATAACCTCGGTTTCTTATTCAGGGAAAACTTGCTAATGTGCTGCTTCACACCTTTCTCTTGGGGTTCCCAACGAAGCGCTCTTACATCAACTCAGCGCTGCATCAAGATTTTCTGGCGCTGTTGCCGGGGATCTACAGGATAGCTTCAACCTATTCCTCCCTGTCAAAAGCTTTTCTGGCGCCGTTGCCGGGGAGGCTAAGGACGTCTTCACTAGGGGAGTCCTTCACTTCCTTTCTCTTTACTTTGTTTTTAGTTTGCGTTGTTTATTTTGCTTGGTTTTGTTTGCCTCGTTTCAAAAACCCAAAAAAATTAGTCTAGTTTGGTTTGCTTGCCTTATTAAAAACACACAAAAAATAGTTCCTGCTCTAGCTGCTGCTGCTGTTTTTGGCTTGCCCACCTCTGGCAAAATGAACTCTGCTGAGAACACCAAGTTGTGTGACTTCACTAGCACCAACAACAATTATTTCCTAAGCACTCCTATTGCTCCACCTGCTCTTGATGCTACCTTTTATGAAATTAAGCCTACTTTGTTGAATCTTGTAACGAGAGAGCAATTTTCTGGTGCTAGTTCTAATGATCATGTTGCCCATCTCAATAGCTTTGTTGAACTTTGTGAGATGCAAAAGTATAAGGATGTAGATGGAGATATTATTAAGCTCAAGCTTTTTTCCTTTCTCTTTGAGAGGAAAAGCTAAAGAATGGTTGCTATCTTTGCCTAAAAATAGTATTGATTCTTGGACTAAGTGCAAAGATGCTTTTATTGGAAAGTAGTATCCTCCTGCTAAGATTATATCTATGAGAAGTGACATTATGAAATTTAAACAACTTGATAGTGAACATATTGCTCCAGCTTGGGAGAGAATGAAATCTTTGGTTAAGAATTGCCCTACTCATGGACTCACTGCTTGGATGATTATCCAGACTTTTTATGCAGGTTTGAACTTCTCCTCAAGAAATCTGTTGGATTCCGCTGCTGGAGGTACCTTCATGGGCCTCACTTTGGGTGCTGCAACAAGGCACCTTTATAATAAGATGGTTAACTACTCTGAATGGCATATTGAGAGAGCTCCACATGGTAAGAAGGTAAATTCTGTTGAGGAAACTTCCTCTTTGAGTGAAAAGATTGATGTTATTATGGCTATGCTTGTTAATGGGAAAGCTCCTCTAGATCCTAATAGTGTTCCTTTAGCCTATTTGGTTTCTCAAGAAGAGCAAGTTGATGTGAACTTCATTAGAAACAACAATTTCAACAACAATGCTTATAGGAGTAATTTTGGTGGTAACAATTATAGACCTTATCCTCCTAATAATGGCAATTCCTATGGAAACTCTTACAACAATGCTAGAAGCGCCCCCTCTAAACTTGAAACTATGCTCAAAGACTTTGTTAGTAAACAAACCACTTTCAATAAGGCTATAGAGGAAAAACTTTTAAATGTTGAGAAAAATATATCCTCTTTGTCTGAAGCTCAAACTTCCTAGGTTAATAAAATGGCTGGCAAACCTGAAACTATGGAAAATACCTTTGCTACTGCTCATGCCATACAAGTTACTATTGATGAAAATGTTAGGTTGTTAGCTCAACTTCATGCTAAGTGTGAAAGGGAAGCTGAAATTGATAGAAACAATAGTGTGTGCACCATCACCACTAAACCACAAGTAGTCCCTATTCCTCCTCCTATTATGCCTACTACTAGTGATGCTAAGTTTGACTTTGAATTGATGGTTGCAATATTTCTAAAGTGATTATGTTCCTACAAAAGCTTGCTAGAAGTCCTGATGCTAGTGATATGCATGTTGCTTTCACTAAACACATTACAGATGGTCTTGTTAAGATTAAGAAAGAGAAGCTAAAACACAAAGCTTCTATTCCTAGGAAGGTAGAAGATAGTTGGGAACCCATTATTAATATGCAAGTGAATGACTTTGATCTCAAAGCTTCATGTGATCTTGGTTCTAGTGTCTCTATTGTGCCTAGGAAGATTTATGAAATGCTTGATTTGTCACCTTTGGAAGATTGTTATTTGGATGTCCCACTAAATGCTAAGAAGAAACTCATGGGGAGTATTAATGATGTTCTCATTATGGTTAACAATGCTTATGTCCCTATTGATTTCTATGTTTTGGATGTTGAATACAATGCTTCTTGTCCTATTACTTTGGGAAGACCTTTTCTTAGAACAGTTGGTGCCATCATTGATATGAAAGAAGGCACCAACAAATATCATTTTCCATTCAATAAAGGTATTGAACACTTTCCTGTGAGGAGATAGAAGTTGCTTTTTTCTCCTCCTTTGAAAGCAAGGTTTGATGTGAATGCTTCTTCATTTGAAAATACTTGATTCTTCTTGCTTCTTGTGCCTAACAAAAAGGCGTTAAAGAAAAGTACTTGTTGGGAGATAACCCAAGAGTTTCCTTGAGTCTTGGAAGTTATTACTTTAATAATGACCTCTAATTATCCTTTTTGTTTGTTTTTTGTGCCAAGAATGACCTCTAATGAGAGGGAAGTAAGATTTGGGTAGTTGCTGCCCCGAAACAGATTTATGTCCTCCACCAAAAAATTCGTGAGGAGTCTCTGTAACTCGGATTGAGCTCAAAATTTATGAATAAATCCCCCAATATGTTAGCTAACTTTATTTAGTTCAACACTTTTTTATTTGAGAAACAGAAGATATTCGGAAAAATCAGTTTCTACCTGCTGGTCTGTTTTGACAAATTTCTGCCATTATTTGCATTTGCTTCTTATTGATTCCTTTTTGAGTTCTATTTAGGTGAATTGAGCTTTTTGAAGGAGTTAATACAGTAGCTTGTGTTTTTAGTGAAAAGCCTTGCTGTTCCAAAGCTTTGCCAGGGGTCTAATATCTTTTGAATACACTAATGTTGCTAATGAAGATTGTGTGAAGTTTTGTATGAAGGAAAACTTTTAGGTGTAGAGAGAGAATGATGCAATGAGATGAAGAATGGATAAAAGCTCAAGCTTGGGGATGCCACCATGGTTTCACACCAAGAAATATCCAATAGGTACAAGCGTCAAAGCTTGGGGATGCCCAAGGCATCCCCTTCTTCATCAATAAAAATCTCAGGTCTGTCTAGACACTTCGTTTTTATTGTTTCATGCACAATTGTGTTGTTCTTGGAGCGTCTTAGTTTTCGTTTGCTTTGCTTAGTTTGTTTATTTTTCTTGAGTAGTTTGGACCCACATTCTCGCTATGTTGTTTGCAAATAAATTGCTTGGTGTTGGAAAGGAGTAGTAAGTTCTTGCTTGTAAGTGCAAGAGGAGCTTGCATTGACTGAGACTTAGACTTTAGCATGACATGCTAGGTGTTGTTTTGACCTTATGCTTAGTGATTATTGTTGTAGCATGTCTTGTTCCAAACAATTGGGATTGCTTAGTGTGCCTTGAAGAAATTATGTGTTGTTTTAGCATGCAAAAGCATAGCATTGTGGTATTTTCCTTTGATGCTTTGCTTGGGTTGACTTGGCACATGATCACACCATGTTATGACTATGACAAGTCACCATAGCCTCTATGATCATTTAGTCCTTGACGTGTAGTACCACTCTTTGCTTTGATTAGTAATGCTTTGTTGCACTGCATGATTATGGCCATTATTGCTCTCTTATTTGGTTGCTCCCAGTCTTTTGCTAGCCTCCACTTGTATGAGTAAGCTCTACTCATGCTTCTAACTCCCAAGAAACCAAGTTTCTCCAAAGTGTCCACTATAAACTCCTATGCATGGTGTGTTACACCATTCCAAGTATATTCTTAATTTCAGCTATCTTCCAATTAAAAATTATTTTGTTATGTGAAAACTTAGTGATTAAAGCCCTCACAAACTTGATGGCACACTTTATATTCTTTGCCCCTAATAAACTTGAACCATTGTGTCTTCTATGTTGTATATGCTTGCACTTATACGTTGGAATTAGATGAACCGTGCTGTCACGGGGAACATTTTCAACATTGCACTTGTACTTTGTACTCAGATGATATCATGCTCTTTTGTCTATGGATGTCACCGGTGTGAAATAAAGAGGGAACTTGTAAGTCCATGGAGTTTGTATCCTGTGTTAGAGAAACGCCTGGGCCGCTAGCCTAAGCCATGCCTAATCATGGTGGAAACTTACAGCATCACCATAGTGACATCTATTGCGCATTCTTCTTATGAAAAAAGAGACACATTGAGAAAATAGGAAAGAGAGAAAAAAGCACCATATTCCCATGGTAAATAAGAAGATTGCTGAGATGCTCATTGTCTACTTGCTTTGTCATTTTGGTTATGGGAAAGCTCCTATACCATGTGCAAGGGGTACCCCGTTGGCGGTTCTCAATGATATGAAAATACTTACAATGACAAGAACTTACAGGTGAACAAAGTTGAGTAGCATGAGGTGTGTACCCCGTATTCAAGGGACTTGAGATTGCCAACTTATACTTCGTCAAGCATATACTTCATATTTGTTCACTTTAACCTTAATCACTTCAAGATGCTCATGATAGGGCAACGAGGGCTGAAAGCTAACAAGTACCTTAATTTTTGGAAGCTCTTTTTGAAACTTGAAATCCCTGCTTCCTTTATAAAAAGGTCTTTCTTCCACCACTATTGAGTCTCTACCTTCTACCTTTAGGCACCATTAAGAGAGCATAGTTGTCATTCTGTGTGCAGTGTTCCAAAGCTTATTGATTGATACATATTGTGATATTACTTGTTCTTGTGCTACTTGTTTCTAGTCACCCTTGTGAACTTTGAAGGTGTCCTATGCATCTATTTGCTACTCTACAAGGGACAAGCTAATTGCCACTATGCTATGTTTTCTGTATGTGAAACAAACAAACGTTTTTCAATGCATGTTATACATTATCTTTGTTTGTAGCTTGTCATGTTGCATGCATAGTTACTATGTCCTATTGTTAGAACTCCATCTTTCATGCTCATGTTTAGAGTTCTTTGATCCCAGCTTTCAATGCTTGCAAATGGTTAGATCTTCATTGTGAAGGTGCATGTCACCTCAATAATTATTCTTTTATCACTTACCTACTCGAGGACAAGCAGGAGTTAAGCTTGGGGATGCTTGATACGTCGGAAACGTATCTATAATTTTTTATGCTCCATGCTTGTTTAGTATCTACTTTTCTTTGATTTGTCTACACTTTGAGGTGCTTTTTACATGTTTTCTGGTACTAACCTATTAACAAGTTGCCATAGTGTCAATTGCATGTTTTCTTTTGTTTTTGGTTCCAGAAAAGTTAGTAAAAAATATTCTCGGAATTGGATGGGACAAACGTCAAAGTCAATAACTTTCCGTGGGGAACAAGAAGTCCAGAGGGGAGCCAGAGATACGGGCTAGGGCACCCAGACCCCCCTAGGCGCGGGTGGGCCCTGCTCCGTGCCTAGGTAGGGTGTGGGGCCCCTGGCCGCTGCCTCGGCCTCCCACTTCGCCTATAAGAAGCCCCCGATGCAGAAACCCTAAGGACCCGATTAAATCTCCATGAAACCTTCTGTAGCCGCCACCATCGTTGTCCCTAGATCAGGGGGATCTGAAGTTCTTTCCGGCACCCTACCGGAGGGGAGATCATCCCGGAGGCCTTCTCTCCGGTATGATGCGTGAGTAGTTCCACCTTGTACTATGGGTCCATGTAGTAGCTAGATGGTTGTATCTCCTCCTTTGTGCTTTCATGTATAGATCTTGTGAGCTCCGTTCATGATCAAGATCTAATCTATTTGTAATCATGCATGTTGTGTTTGCGGGGATCTGATGGATATTGAGATTATTATGTTGGTTTGATTAATGGTTTTGTCTTTATGATTCTATCATGTCTGTGTTGTTTATGATCTTGCATGCTCTCCGTTGTTAGTAGCTATGTTCTCCAAGTAGTTGCTAGTGACTCCAAGAGGGGGTATTTGATAGTGGGTTCATGTCTCTAGTTTCCAAGGCAAGTGGCAATAATCTCTTCGGTTGTAGATGTATTGTTGCTACTAGGGAGAAAACAACGGTATCTTGTTCATGGAACATGTGGACTGTTTACCTTACACACTTTGCTTAAAGCAGTTGTCTGTTGCTTGCAACTTAATACTGGAGGGGGTTCAGATGATAATCTGAAGGTGGACTTCTAGTCATAGATGCAGTTGGATGGCAGTCTATGTATCTTGTTGTATTGCCCAATCGAATCTCATAGGATCTTTCTGACTAGTAATTGCATTGTTATGCCTTGCTCAGTTCCTATCAATTGCCCCGTTGTAATTTGTTTACTCTTCATGCCATGTTGTTTATCTAAGGAGAGCACCTCTAGTTAACTATGGACCCCGGTCCAATCTTTATCATTGATACATCTTCCACTGTTACTTTTTTACTTGCTGCAAACCACCATTACCTTCCACACCATACGTTTAATCCTTTGTTACAGCAAACTGGTGAGCTTGACAACCTCACTGATTCGTTGGGGCAAAGTCTTTAATTTGTGTTGTGCAGGTCTCCGCGTTGCTTGCAACACCTATGTGACGTTTCCTTCCTCCTACTGGTTCGATAACCTCGGTTTCTTACTGAGGGAAAACTTGCTGCTGTGCTGCTTTAGACCTTGCTCTTGGGGTTCCCAACGAAGCGCTCTTACATCAACTCAGCACTGCATCAGTTCCCCATCCAAAAAGGACGTCCTGGTTTCCGCAATCCTGAAACTAGCAGTAGAGCTTGTGTGATTAAATCTGGCCTCATACTCACAGTTTTGATTTTGTATGTCGTAGAGCTGTGCTTGTAATTGGTTGGTGGTCTGACGGAGCGAGAATATTTTGTCTCGGAGCTCAGCAACCTCCTCCTCGTGATTGGCGATGAGTTCTAAACTTATCTTATGAATAACATCCACTTTGCGTTCTGCCATCTTCTTGTACCTGAAAACTTCCCGCTCCAATGCTTCCATTCTGTCTTCCAGACTGCCTTCTCCTTTAGGGCCTTGAAATTCTTTCATCTGCACCTTCCCATCCTTGAGAATCAACTCCTTGGGATGAATCCTCAACTCATACATGTACGGGTTGATGACATCCGCGGAGGAATTCTCCATGGGTGATCCAGAGAAAGACATTGTGACTCCAAAACTGAGAATCTGCCTGACAGAAACAGATCGAAACATAAACAAGACGAGAACATGATACACGAACCTCGGGGGATCCATGGGGTTATATATTACGAAGTTTCAATGCATAAGGAAGGTACTGGTAGAAAACAAGGCGGAGACAGAGCTCGGGGGGCTCACACCCCCTTCAGGCGTGGCAAGATGGGGCCCGCGCCTGGGGTGGGTGTGGCCACCCCGGCCTCCATTTCCTCCTTTGTTTCGTTTCATAGCCTCCCGTGTGTAATAAAAACATCAAAAATATAAAAAGATTGGGCTTTCACGAACCTTCTGTTTTCACCACTTTTACCTATTCAAAGACGGACTCTGCAAATTCTGGTGTTTGGTTTCTAATAAATTCTTCCGGAGTCACCATTTGAATAATGTCAACGTCTCAATTATAAGAAGGAAACTGCTGGGCGTCCCCCGGACGATTGGAGTTCCCATCGTCCTTCCCTGCGCGACACGTGTTCTCAAAATCGCTCCAAATCCTGTTTTTGCTGCAAAACGGCCCGCTTTTGCTACATATGTTCCCGCTTTTGCTTCGGAAACAAAAAATTTATTTGTTTCAGAAATAGAACGTCTTGCCGGAGACCTCGCCGGAGACCATGCAGCAAAAAAATTGTCCTAATGCAGCAAAACCGACTTCGCCGGAAACATCATCGGAAAAAACTCGCCGGTGACTCTCACCGAAGATCTTGTAGCAAAAAGTTAACACTGTTGTAGCAAAAACGCGAGATGGTTGTAGCAACAAAGTTCTTATAATGTAGCAAAAAACCTACTTCGCCGGATACATCGCCGGAGAATTTAGCTGGAAGACCTTGTCGGAGAACTTGTAGCAAAAATTTTATGGTATTGTAGCAAAACAAAAAAACAGAGATAGCAAAAAAAATATAGTTATACAGCAAATCCACAAACGTGACCCACACTGTCGTAAAACCAAAGTTGACACTGTTGTATCAAAACCAAAAGACCTTATAGCAAAAATTTGACACTGTTGTAGCAAAACTAAAAGACGTGTGTAGCAATAGTAACCCAGGACACGATCTAAAAAAAGAAACCCAGGACACAATAAGCAAGCAAGCACATCGACACGTCAACCGGCCTTCTGGAACCTACACGGAGGAGGCGGGTCCACGCAACCCAGAGCGTCCCAGGCCTGCCACGCATCATCAGCAAACAAAAGCACAAGCACAAGGGTGCGCGAGTCGACCCGAACGATGGTCGTCCGGGGGAACGACATCATTTTCTTTATAAGAATCTCCGGAAATATAATGTTTGAGCCTTTGGCCATTCACCACCTGTGTAGTGTTGTCCTTCAAAGAAGATATTTTGATAGCACCTGAACGATATACTTCCTCAATAACAAAAGGTCCTTCCCATTTTGAGAGTAGTTTCCCTGCAAAAAACTGAGACGAGACCTATACAAAAGAACTTTATCACCAACATGGAACTCCCTTTTGAGAATTCTCCTATCATGCCATCTTTTTACTTTTTCCTTAAATAGTCTAGCATTTTCATAAGCTTCACTTCTCCACTCATCTAAGGTACTCATGTCAAGCAATCTTTTCTCACCAGCAAGTTTAAAATCTCTATTCAACTCTTTCACTGCCCAATAAGATTTGTGTTCTAATTCTAAGGCAAGTGACAAACTTTCCCATAGACCATTTTGTAAGGAGACATCCCCATAGGATTTTTATAAGCAGTTCTATAAGCCCATAAAGCGTCATTCAACTTTTTAGCCCAATTTTTCCTAGATCTATTAACAGTCTTTTGCAAGATAGATTTAATTTCCCTATTGGAAAGTTCTACTTGCCCACTGGTTTGGGGGTGATAAGTTGAAGCAATTCTATGGTTTACATCATACTTAGCAAGAGTTTTCCTAAAACCACCATGAATAAAATGAGAGCCTCCATCAGTCATGAGATATCTAGGCACACCAAACCTAGGAAAAATAACATCCTTAAGCATTTTCAAAGAGGTCTTACCATCAGCGATGTTTGTAGGTATGGCCTCTACCCACTTTGTAACATAGTAAATGTAGGGTTTCGTAGCATGGAAAACAAAAAATTTCTATCGCATACAAACAAACAAGCCAAGATCTATCTACTAGATTGTAGCAATCGAGTCGATGGAATAACTCACCCTCGAAGATTCCAAAGTGTTTAACGAGAGCGGATTCTCGTGGGTGATGTAGTCATACTCTTCCCGATCTCAAGATCGCGTAGACGATCCTTCCGGCGCTGCGTTTCGGCAGCACTCCCACAGTCGGTCACATGTTCGGTACTCGACGAAGACCTTCCTCTCCCTTGTTCCAGCAGGCAGCGGAGGTTGTAGCACTCTCCTCGCGATTCCGGCAGCATAACGGCGTGGTACCGGAAGTAGAGGGGACATCTCGTAGGGCTTCGCCTTAAGCCGGAGCGAGTATGGTGGAGTATGAGAGAGTCCCTCGACGATCTAGGGTTTAGGCACGCCGAGGAGGGGTGCTATGGCCGGCGTCTAGGGCTTGGGGTTGCCCAAGTCGGCGGCTAGTGTAGCACCCCGGTAAAACCACTACTAGAAAATCGCGTGTTGTTTTATTTTTGTGCATCATCGTGATCGCATGCTAATGTCATCATGCCACATTGCATTTGAGCATCGTCATCATCATGCATCTGTTTGTCTAAAACTATTTTCCAAAAGCCTATGTTTGTTTTCTAAATATCCCCCGTCTCAATTTCAAATTATAAACCGAGCCTGTTCGGATATTTTGTTTTGACTAAACATAAATTACAAAAGGCTTTTAAAACAAAACCAATAAATAAAATGTTTTACAAACCTGGGGTGGCCGCCAGCTAGCAGTAGCCTACTGCCCAGATAAAAACTCTAAAGATCTACCCCAAACCTTAGCACCCCACCTAGCCCTAAACCCGACCCAACCACCTACCTACTCCGACCCGCACCCATCCCGCGTCGATCGCACGCAGTCAACCACACCTGGTCCGCCACCGCGTCGCTCCTCACCCTGAACCACCTGCCTGGCTCACTCAACGCGTAGCGCACGCGACGCATGCACGCACGCTTGGTGCAACGCACAGATGCGACGGACACGCGACCGCTAACGCGCCCTTGCCTGCACACCCCGCGAGACCCTCCCTGTTTGATACCACAACCCCGTACCGACAACCTCCCTGCATCGGGATCTCCGCCCGCAAACCGGCCCCACCTCCCACCTTCCTCGCCCCGCTCCTCTCCCTTCCTCGATGCCCAACCACCCCCGACAGAATCCCCTCCCCCGTCTCCTCCTTCCTCGCTAGGCCCCCACCGCCGGCCGCTTCTCCTTCCTGCGAGCGCGCGCCGCCGCCCTCTGGCCAGGCCAAGCCTCCTTCGCCTCCTCCCCGGGCTTCCCTGTCTCTCCGGCCCTCCGCCCGCCGCCATCCCGCGCCAGAGCGCCGCCTGTGTCGCGCGAGGCTCCCGCCACCTCTGCTTCGACCCCCGCCGTCGGCCAGGGCACCTTTCCCTCTCTGGCCAGCGTCGCCATCGCCATCTCTCACCTCAAGCCCGCGCTGGCCGGCCTCCTCGCTGCCTCGTGGTGGCGCCGCCAAGCACCGTCCATCCCGTCCTCCCCGAGCCGCCCGACCTCGCCGGGCCCTCCCCTCCCCCGCGTCTCCCCCCGCCTCTTCCTGGCTCTCCTCTCTGCGCGTGGCCCCTTCCTCTGCCACTAGAGACCCATGCCGGCCTCGACCTCTCGGCGACGTGTGCCGCCTCCCTCTACCACCTCCTCCCCTGCACGTGTGGCTTGCCGTCCTCGCCTACACCCGCCGTCGTCGCCCCGCTTCACAGGACCCATGTCGGCCTCTCCATCCCCGTCGCCCTCTGCCTCGACCCCGTCGGGCCCTGCTCCACCTCCAAGCCCCTCCTCGCCAGCCTCTTCGGATCATGTCGTCTCCCGCCTTCTCCTCGTCCGCATCGGCTCCGCCGTGGCCGCCCTCCTTCCCGTCCTGCGGCGTCACCGCCGCCAGCGAGCACCGTGCCACGCCACCCCCTCCACGCTGTCTCCTCCGCCCGGTAGCCCTGCTCCGCCCGACCGCGCCCTCTGCCTCGCCCGGTCCCTCGCCGACCCCGCCTCTGGCCAGCGACCCCGCCTTGGTCTCCTCCGGCCCCGTCGACGCCAGCGCGTCTGCCCGCCCGGCACCGGCCTGCAGACCCCGCGCCTCCCCGTGTTCGGTCGTGCCGCGCCCTCCTTGCTGTTCCTCCGCCCGAGCCCGCGCTCTTCGTCGGTCTCAAGGACGTCATCCTCCTCGACCTTGCCATGAGCCCGTGCACCGACCGACGTCATGCCCCGGCCAACTCCATGACCCCGCATGTGCGTGTCACGCGTCTATGCTGTTGCCATGCGGTGATTTCAGTTTGGTTGCTACAAGTCAGAGGGAGCCCGATGCCAAGTTTGTCAAACGTTGTGGATGTGCTCCTGTTCTAGAGTTGGCCAAGTTGAGCTCGTATGTGCCCTACCGCGTGTGTTGAAGCTGCTCAAGTCCATTCGGGAAATATTTCGACGGACAAGGCGGTCAATTATTTGTCAAGACGCCATGGCACATCAAGATCTTCTTCTCGAACCCCAGGATCGTTGCTGCGGGTCGACAAGGCCTTCGACACGGAGCGCCAAGATCGCCTCACAGATTCTGAAGACCGATCCCGGAGTCCGAAGCTCGAGACCGATCCCCTGAACCTCGCCGAACCCCAAGAACCAAGTGCGCCGAAACCCTAATGTGTGACCCTTTCCGAGCCCCATATTTTTATAATATGATATATATCTGTTGCATATATTTGTACATGCTTGCATTCATCTTATCTTGTGTGGTTTGGGGGCCTTATGCCGATTCACCTAAATTAAATATGGGATCCATATGCTGGCAAATCTAGTCTTATATTGGTCCCATTTAAATTTGTATAGCGAACCGGTGACATATTTTTGCCTTGATAAGACAACATTTAAATTGCGGGGTAGCTAAACAACTATAACCATATATTTGATTGTCGGGACCCCGGTTCCGTTTAATATGGCCTAAATGCATCGCACCTTTGCCATGTCATACATCATACATGCATCATGCCCGATTTTCTACCGTAGTATTAAATAGTCCATCCGGTGTTTCTTCTAGTGCTTTGCTTCTTCACGGATTAGGCCGATGAGTTGATGCGAGTGTCGACCCGATCTTCGGATGAACCTTCGGCAATGTTTTCAGGTGAGCATCTCCCCCTTTTCTACCTATCTTACTTTTATAGTATTTATTCCCTCCTGTTGATCTATTGCTATCTGTGTTGCGATGCTCTAGTTTTCGTGCCCGTGATATCCCTTGCAGCCTTATATTGCCTTGGACACATCCTATTACCTGTTGTTTGGTAGATAGTTGGACTTGCGTGTCGTAGTTGCTTACTCAAGTGCTGTTGTGTGTCGTCAAGTACCACAGTTGATGGAGTATTGCCGTGTGTTTAATGATGGAGATGATCATGGCTTTAATTACTGTTTAATAACTAAAATTGAAGTAGGTAAATGCAGAGGCACCGGTGGGTAATAGACAATTTTTGGTTTTTAACCGCTCACTGGTGTCCCGTAGGACCCCGAGTTCTTGACACCTGTTCCGAGATCGAGCGCGCTAACCACAGGTGGGGTGTGTGGGCACCCCATAGATTTAGTACCTGATTCCAAGTATTGTACCGGGGGCCACAAAGTAGTTTGGGGCTTTATTACTATCCTGTACTTATGCCATGCTTTACTGCTTTATTTATGATTGTGCGTGGAGCACCTGTACTGTTTAGGACCGTGACACGTTTTCGCTGTATCGACAAGCCCAATCACACTTTCGGGTTCCCAGTCGTTTACAGCCGTCGACACAAACCCTGAGTCCGTCTCGGAGACCGGCCGACTTCGTTACGGGTAGCTTAGTGGGGTGGCCCCCCGTGCTTGCTTTGGGTCTGGGAAACGTCGTGTCCGAAACCCCGTCGACATACCGTTGGGTGTATGTTTTGTGATCTTGTACCTACCTGATCCGACAACAAGGGTGTAGGTGCGTGTGGAAACTTTGGTGCACCCCTGCAGGGTTAAATCTTTTCGGGAAGCCGTGTCCGCGGTTATGGACGACTTGGAGCACAGTTCTCGATCATAGACAACTATAACTAAAGTTTACTGTTATAATTTGACTTGTTTCCGATATGACTAGAAATCAGCTTCACTACAACGGAATGGCTAAATAAAAGTACCAACAACTGCTGGGTTTGGGATATCTCATGCTAATCGTATCTGCCTAGTAAGTGTTGCAACTTCAACGGAATGGTTAACTAAAAGTGCCCACTGCTTATTATATCAGGATGACTAACTATACCTGACTAGTAATTGCTGCAACGATAACTGAATAAATAAAACTGCCAACTGTGTGAGTTCCTCGGTTGACTTCCTCGTTTGGTCTCGAGGGGGAAATACCAGGATGGGTATGTTTGGTGGTAGCATCAGGTTGGTTCCGAATAGGTCTTTCTTATCCCTCTCTGATAGCCGACAGTTATATCGAGTCTCTATAGGTTGTTTAGTGCATGTTGCGCTGCCGCTTCAGTCCACCATACCTATGTAGGCGAGGACCGCCGAATTCTAGTCTCGCCGTGTACTGGCCTCAGTGCTGACCGCTCTCTTTCTTTTCCTTTGCCCTTTGTCGGCACCCCTTTTGTTTAAGCAGGTTTTGAGACCGACGTTGTTAGCAGGGTTACCCTTCCGGCTTGGCCTGGGCAGGGTTATGGACGCCATTGGTTATTCTTCAGGGCTCTTAGCCCCATTTGCATCTTGTCCGTAGCCGGACGCTGTATCGTTTTCAAGGTGATTTGGATCTTTGTATTGTATACCTGTATTCTTGACTCTTTGAGTCGCTGTTGTATATATTTCTGTGGGTTCCATCGTGAACTATTGTGTAATGATATTACTTCGTTTTCCACCCACACGAAAGTGCCTGGTCGGCACCTTTGAATCGTTTCTATGCGGGTTTGGCGGGAATCGCTGAAACTTTCATAGGGTCGATTCAGAGGGTGTTACAGCTAGGGGAGGAAACCCTAGGTGGCGGCGGCTATGGTGGGCGGCGGCTAGGTTAGGGTTTAGAGGTAGGAACTTGTGTGTCTAGGAGGGGAGCCCTGCCCCTCCTTATATAGGTGGAGGGAGGCGCGCCAGGGGAGGGGAGTCCCTCCCCAACTCGGCCAAGGAGGGCCGGCGGTGGAGGGGAGGAACTCCTCCCCAACTCGGATTCCACCTCCCCTCCACTTCCCAAAATAGCCGTTTGACTTTCAAATTGGCGTTTGACTTTTTCAAACTAGGATTTGAATAAACCCTCTATTTTGTTCAGCGATGACACCTAGCACATGATGCAATCATACCAACTTGATATAACACATTCATGTACCCTTCCCCTCCGGAGTGCCGAACATTCCGGAACCTTCTAGAACATTCTCGATGAAAACACCGGAACCATTCTCCAACCCCAAAATAGGACTTTCCTTATATGAATCTTTCTCCGGACCATTCCGGATCTCCTCGTGATATCCCGGATCCCATCCAAGACTCCGAACAACATTCGGTCTCTTACTCATCATTCCATAACTACTCAAACAACGTCGAATCCTTAAGTGTGTCTCCCTACGGTTCGTGAATTATGCGGACATGATCGAGACACTTCTCCGATCAATAACCAATAGAGGAATCTGGAAATTCATATGGCTCCCACATATTTCTACGATTACTTTGCGATCAAATGAACCAGTTACATACGATACCAATTTCCCTTTGTCTCGCGATAGTTTACTTATTCGAGGTTATGATCGTCGGTATCTCTGCATACCTAGTTCAACCTCGTTACCGATAAGTACTCTTTTCTCGTTCCCGTGATATGTGATCCCTTGTGAGCCAGTCACATGCTTGCAAGCTAATTGGATGACATTCCACCGAGAGGGCCCAGAGTATATCTATCCGTCATATGGATGGACAAATCCCACTCTTGATCCATGTGTCTCAACCAATACTTTCCGAACACTCAATGCCACCTTTATAGCCACCCAGTTACGGTGTGGTGTTTGATGTCATTAAATCATCCTTCCAATGAAGGTGATATGCATGATCTCATGGTCGAAGGAATTAGGTTACTATGTATCAGAAAGCATATAGCAATTGAACTATTAAAATGACTTGATCTTTATGCTACGCTTATCTATAGGAGTATGTCCACCATATCATTCTCCTAATTATATGATCTTGTTGTTAATAACATCTCAATGTTCATGATAGGGAAACCACAATCATTTATTAACCAACAAGCTAGTATTATAAAGAGGCTTTACTAGGGACTCTATTTTAGTTTACAATTCACACAAGTATCAATGTTTCCTTGTTAATACTATTATAGCATGAATGTAAACATTTATCATAAACACAAAGATATAATAATAACTACATTATTATTGCCTCTAGGGCATATCTCCAACAGTCAACAGCAATAAGAATATGAGTATACCCTTTTGAAGGAGGAAAAGGACCCATAAAGTCAAATCCCCAACAATCAAAAGGTTCAATAACAAGAGAATAATTAATAGGCATTTCATTGCGTCTAGAAATGTTACCAACTCTTTGACATTCATCACATGATAAGACAAACTTCCTTGCATATTTGAAAAGGGTAGGCCAATAAAATCCAGATTGTAAAACCTTTTGTGTAGTCCTATCCCCAGCATGATGTCCTCCATAAGCACTGCTGAAAGGATACAGATGTCGCCTAGAGGGGGTGAATAGGCGATTAAAACTTTTCCTAGAGTGTCTCAACAAAGGCGGAATAAAACTAGTGTTTACTTTGTTAAGCACAACCTAGAACAACTAATGTTCACCTATGTGCACCAACAACTTATGCTAAGCAATACAAGCAACAAAGTGATAGCAAGATATATATTACTTCAAGCACGAAGGCTATCACAATGTAAAGTGCATAAGTAAAGAGCTCGGGTATAGAGATAACCGAGGCACACGGGGACAACGATATTTTACCGAGTTCCTCCCAACATGGAGTACGTCTCTTTTGGAGAGGGGGTGGTATCAAACCACCAACGCCACAAAAGGCCTCCCTTATTCTCCGATGAATCTCACCCCAATGGGATCGATCCACGCTTCCACTATCGGTGCACTTGTCGGTGGCAACCGAAACCTCTCACAAGGTTGGGGCACTTCTCCACAACTTAATTGGAGGCTCCCAACAAACGCCACCAAGGATACAATGCCACCAAGGCCACAAAACCGTCTAGGGTTCCAAGAACCCAAGAGGGACAAGCTCCAATGAGTAACACGAACCAAATCCTCCGAGGAGAACTCAAACCGATGCACCGAATGCAAATGGCTAGAACACCACAAAGGTGCTCAAATCCCTCACTCTCAAGTTCCAACAAAGCTACTAAATCTATTGGGGGAACAAGAGAGGAGGAATCAAAGAGGGACACAAAATCCCCCAAAATCTAGATCCCCAAAGATACACTCATAAAGAGATGAATCGGTTAGGTCAAAACGTGGATCTAAATCTCCTCTCTCTTCCACTCAAATATGGGCAAGAATCATCGGAGGGGAAGAGATTTGTCAAGCTTCCAAATCTAGAGCAAGTGTGGATAAAGACTAGACAAATAGAAGAGGAAGAAGCTCTTTAAACTCAAAACGGGCAAAGGGTTAAATAGAGGCCCTAGATTTCTGTCCGTTGGGGCCAAAGAAACGGCCTGGACCGGGTACTACCGGCCAGCACACACAGCAGCCGCGCAAGCACGCGGTCAACGCGGCAGCAGCGCCAGCCAAGCGAGCGCAGGAGCAGTGAGGCGAGCTGGAGCGCGCGCAGCATGCACCAGGTGGCGCCAGTGCCAGCGCGAGGCAGCATGCGCGCGCGAGAGGGTAGCTAGCAGCAGCGGGGCCCACGCGGGGCTAGCAGATCGAGCCAGCCCAGCGGGAAACGCGCGCGAGAGGCGGCGCATGCGCGTGCGAGCGAGCAAGCTAGCTGAGCGCGGGCGGGGGCAGGCTGACACGCGGCGGGCAGCACAGCAACGCATGCGGGATTGGGCGAGCGAGTGTTGCGAGACGCGCGTGTGAGAGGTTGAGCAGAAGCGGGCCAAGCAGGAGCAGGTAGGCAGGGCGCTGGGCTGGTGCACCTGGGCCGGCCGGTAGTACCGGCCCACCTGGCGGTACTACCGGGCCAGCCCGGTAGTGCCGGACCCAGCAACCTGACTGGGCAGATGGTAAGCGCGCGGTGCCAGGCGCGGCCGGTAACGAGTCCAGTAGTACCGGCCGGCCCAGAAACAGACTTTTTCTTTTTAAATAATGCCAGTAGATATTCAAACATTCATAACTTTGGCTAGGAGACTCTGATTGACCCGATTCCAATTGCGTTGGAAAGAGGACGACAAGAGCTTCCTAATAAAAAGTGGAAATATTGGTTATCACCAAGTGAGAATGTATCATGTATAATAATGTGGATACCTCACTTGGTGAGAAACCGAAAAAACGCCAAGATCAAAATCGCAACAAGATATATATGGGAGATCCGATTTTGATGAACAAGAGCTTGTTATGGAGATTACCACAAGCTCTAAATCCTCACATGGATAAGAACAAATAACAACCAAATACGATGATGTAAGTATGCAAAGGTTTGAGATCTCTTCGAACGATATGATCGAGTTACTCATTCGAGAGCCCCTCTTGATAGTACAATTATCTATCCTAAATCCGGTCTCCCACACACAACATGAGACCGGCAAAAGAGAAAACCTATCAAGATTATACCTTTGCCTTGAGCATTCCACTTGAGCTCAATGTAGACGATCTTGCCCTTCTCAAGATGGAACGCCTTTCTTGATTCTTCATCATCGATCCATGATCACCGAGGATGGCAAGCATCAAACATGAGATCTTCTATAGACGGCGCATTTTGAGCTTGCACAACACATCTTCTTCTCATTACATCGACCTTGAAGCCAACACATGCTCCAAGCGATGCCAATGGACAAATCCTACAAGTATAACTTAATACACACATTAGTCCATAAGGATTGTCATTAATTACCAAAACCACACATGGGGTGTAAGATCCCTCCTTTGTAAAGGAAAGGATCCCTGTGATTGCAATGCTAGTCCCTGGATCAATGCTAGCATCCACAGTTTAAGATGAAGTACACAGATACAAAGGTCGTTTATTACAGTCATTCCAGAGATAAAACATAGTCTTTTACAAACTCATGGCCAAAGGCCTAATACAAGAGTTTATGGAATAAGTAAATAAACATAAGTCTTCATCTTCATGTGCCACAGGCAAGCATGTTGAGTGTAGACTCATGACTCCTAATCATCATGGGAATAACCTGCAACATTTCAAGTTACAGCCACAGAGGGTCAATACTTTGGAATAGTATTGGCAAGTGATACCTTAGTATATAATTAAGTGGACTATAATACTATATGCATTTGGCTGGTGGAGCTTAGGCTTGCATTGCTCAAAATAGATTTTTCCTTAACTTTTGAAAACACTAAGTTTTTGCTTGGCACAAAACACCCAAGGCATCTACCAATCAAAGACTAAAGATCCACTCAGGGCATCTACCAATCAAGGACTGAAGATCCTTTTAACCCTTGTTCACCCACAAGTTTTATTTTGAAATTGGAGTGATGATATTCTTGAAGTTTCCATGTCTTGATGCTCAAATTGTCCTTTACCAGGGACATGGCTAAGTACTTAGGTTTTACACTCTGCAGAGGTGGTGCACTTTCCCCACAAGACTTGGTTTCCCAAGACAAGATCCTTCAGAAGCCTTTCCTTAGTCAAATGGACGCGCTCCAACCTATCATTCCCTCTACCACCAACTGTCCAAAAGACTAAGTTCTAGCAACCTAAGATCATGGCAGAGCCCATAATGCCAAGTGGTTGCACTTGAAGCTTCTCAACATTTGACAACTCAAATCTCTTTGTTTCCTGGGTGGCCATCCACAAGTGAGATACACTAAGGTAAACCATAAACATGGGCCTTGTGAACCACTCAACCAAAAACCACCAAGCAAGTCCCATTCCACCCAGGAGATTCATTAACTTAGTTGTTTTATTAAACAAAAACATAAGTCCTCAGACTTAAAGATTTTCATAGTGTGAATATATAAACCACCCTTGTTTTCTAGTAGCTAGGCTAAGCATGGCATGGCAACTTATCCTTAGGGAATTTTCCTAGCAATTCTACCATTCTAATCCACATAGGATTTCCCAACATCTTTTGACAAAAGTAGCATGCAAGTCTTAACAAAATATATCTAATGCAAGTTTAAAATATAGGAATGGAATATTCATGAAGATATCACTTGCCTTGGTAGTGTGGAGAGTAGCACTCGTCACAGTCACAATCACTAGCAAAATCTACACACAAAGTTGTAGCACACAATTACACACAAATATATACAAACAAGGATAATATGAATGCATGCATGCATGAATCTATCAAGTGGTGATTTTTTGAAAATTCTACCAAGCAAGTGCAAGATTACAGAAATTAAACAAGTCACAAAGTAGCCAACTAAACAAAATTAACCCTAAAACAATTTACTAAACTTAAACTATTCTTAAAAAGGCCTCAAACAAGTTTCTACAATTTAAGCCAATCTATTGGTTACTATTTGCTAAACAAAAAGGATAGGCAGAAAGGTCTTGTTTTACTGAATCCAACGGTATAAAATTTGTAAAATTCCAACGTGGCATTCAAAAGTTATAGGTATTTGAAATCTGGATAAAAATTTGGTTTAAATTCTGTTTTTAGTTCTAACCCTAGCCACGCGTCGCTTCGGGATTGGTCGGTACCGGTTTGTCTGGATCGAGTGATACGGACCGCTGGATTTAAAGGGACAGGTGCGGCTCAGATCAACGTGTACCCCTTCGGTTAGTCATTCTATCCAAGCCATCATATGCAGATCTAACGGTCCCTATTGCCCTGGTCAGAAACTGGCGGCGGAGCGGTGACTACCAGCGGCGGAACTGTCGGTCGACGACGTTGCCGACGATGCAGGAGGTGAGGGAGAAAGGGGAGTAGCTCACCGGGCTCAGGGGGTCACGGTGATGCTCGTCGTACTCGCGGTTGGTCAAGGGGCGCTCGGGGTCTGTGGCAATTCCTCACCGGAGTTCGTGGCGGCGTCGGGTGGTCCTGGTGCTCGTCGAGGATGGAGCTGTGGATCACCCCAAGGCAAAACAACGATGCGGTTAGGTTCACAGGGTCAAGGCGAAGTTGTGTGCATGAACGGGAAGGCGAGGGGCAGTCTGTACTTACCGGGAAAACTCGTCGGAGTTGATGTCGTCGTCGGTGCTTGCGGTGTCAAGTGGAACCGGCGACCTGGGGCAGTACAGGACGGACTAGTGAGGTCAGGAGATGCGCAAGGACACACTGAGTCTGATAGCGAAAACGAGAGGCAGAGGGGAACACGAGGCTCATCGAAATCGATCGCCGGAGTGGGCTCTGTCTGCGGCGGTGTGGGGTTGATTGAGGGCAGCCTGGTGGCGGAGCGAGTGAGGAGTTTGGGGAAAAATGATCGCGGGGCACTGAGGATCTTATAGCCGGGGAATCGACAGGAAACGCTCGTAGATAATGCCCATTTACGCCGCGCCATTACCGGCCATCACTGCTGCAGCGACGTGGTCGCAGGCGCGGTCTGGGGAAGACGAGGACGACGTGGACCGGGCCCGCTCGTCAGCGAAGAGTGCAGGGTGAAGGTGGGGTCTGCCTGTCAGCGACTCAACGCGTGTGCTCGCGCGTGAGAGAAGAAACAGAAAATCCCGGGTGGGCTTGATGGGCTTGATCCACTGCTAGGCCAGATTCCAGCCGCACGGCCTTTTTCTTTTGCTAGCTTCTTTTCTTTTTTCTAAATTCATTTTCTGGATTGATTTTGATATGAATTCAAATCCTTTTGAATTCAAACAGCTTTGGGAATTTTTGCAGGGTTCTGTGGGTTCAAAAATAGTCAAAACACCATGTGGTTACCTTGCAAGGGCTTGGTCAAGCTTGGGTTTTAAATCAAACAGAGACTTTGCTCTAGTTTGCAAAGGTTTGAGAAAGGGTTTGAAAATTATTTCTAAATTGGAAACTTGGTTTAAAATGCTTCACCTAATCTTTCCAACCATGGAGGCAAGCAAACAAGTATATAGACAATCAAATCTCAAAGGGTGATGGCCAAATGAGATAAATTGCCCACATGAAATCATAGCACAAGCTTATGCATCTAAATGATTTTGAGAAAAACCCTAAATGGATGAATGATGCAAAGATGGTATGAATGAGTTTTGAAATATGATTTTTTTTGGGATGTTACAAATCTAACCCCCTTAAAATGAATCTCGCCCTCGAGATTCGGATTGGCTAGCAAATAGGTGAGGGTGGTCTTTCCGAAGATCATCTTCTCTTTCCCATGTTGCTTCCTCTTCGGAATGATGATTCCATTGTACTTTGCAAAACTTGATAGTCTTTGTCCTTGTGACTCTTTCTGCGGTCGCAAGAATCTTGACAGGCTTTTCTTCATAGGTGAGATCACTTTCTAGTTGAACTTCTTCCAAAGATATGGTATCCTTTAAAGAAGATTCTTCCATTTCTGGGTGACATTTCTTGAGCTGGCTCACATGAAAAACATTATGGACTGCTGATAAAGATGCTGGCAATTCAACTTCATATGCAACTTCTCCCTTGCGACTTAGAATGTTAAATGGTCCAACATATCTTGGTGCTAACTTTCCTTTGACTCCAAATCTTTTCACTCCACGGAGTGGTGATACTCTAAGATAAGCTCTATCCCCGACTTCGTAAGTGACTTCTCTACGCTTAGCATCTGCGTAGCTTTTCTGTCGAGACTATGCTATCTTCAACCTGTCCCTAACCAATTTGACTTTTTCTTCGGCGTCTTTGATAAGATCTGGTCCAAACAAATTTCTTTCTCCCACACCATTCCATAGCAATGGGGTGGTACACTTCCTTCCGTAGAGAAACTCAAATGGTGCCATCCCAATACTAGATTGGTGACTGTTGTTGTAAGAGAACTCTGCGTAAGGCAGACTTTCATCCCAACTTGCTCCATAGTCTAGGGCACATGCCCTCAACATGTCTTCAAGAATTTGATTAGTCCTTTCTGTTTGTCCATCAGTTTGAGGATGAAAAGCAGTGCTGAATTCCAATCTCGTTCCTAAAGATTCATGAAGCTGTCTCCAAAAGTGAGAAGTGAACTGAGTTCCTCTATCAGACACAATACTCTTTGGTACACCGTGAAGGCATACAATTCTGCTCATGTAGATTTTGGCTAACTTGGCACTGGTATAAGTTGTCTTTACGGGTATAAAATGAGCTACTTTAGTTAGGCGATCCACTACTACCCATATGGAATCATACCCTGACCTGGTCCTTGGTAAACCGGTAATGAAATCCATACCAATATTTTCCCACTTCCATTCAGGAATAGGCATTGGTTGAAGCAAACCTGCTGGTTTCTGATGCTCCGCTTTCACTCTACTACACACATCACACAAAGCAATGTGTTCGGCGATGTCCCTTTTGAGATTGTTCCACCAAAATCTTTCCTTCATATCCATGTACATTTTGGTGTTTCCCGGGTGAATAGAATATGGAGAGTTATGGGCTTCTTGTAGAATCAGTTTCCGCAATTCCGGATCTTGCGGAACACAAATACGTTTCCCGTGCCATAAAGTACCTTGTTCGTCCATATGGAAACTTTTAGCTTTCCCTTGGCTAATCCTTTCCTTAATCTCTTCGATTTCTTTATCCGTCTTCTGAGATTCCTTAATCTTATCCAACAGAGTGGGTTGGACATCCAAAGACATGAGATGTCCTTCTGGCACAATCTCCAACCTGAGTTCCTTGAATTGCTTACACAAGTCATCTGGCAATTCACCTTTGGTAAGGCCATTTACAAACGCCTTACGACTTAGAGCATCTGCTACTACATTTGCTTTACCGGGGTGGTATTGCAAACTCAAGTCGTAATCCTTGATAAGTTCTAGCCATCTCCTTTGTCTCATATTGATTTCCTTCTGGGTGAAGATATACTTCAAACTCTTATGATCGGTGAATACTTCACAACGTTTTCCCAAAAGGTAATGTCTCCATGTTTTGAGTGCATGGACAACAGCGGCTAACTCTAAATCATGAGTAGGATAATTTACTTCATGAGTTTTGAGTTGTCTCGAGGCATAAGCCACAACTTTTCCGCCTTGCATAAGTACGGCACCTAATCCTTGATGCGAAGCATCACAATACACTTGGAAATCCTTTTCTAAATCTGGTAGGCACAGAACTGGTGCTGACACAAGTCTCTTCTTTAATTCTTGAAAGCTGAGTTCACATCCTTCAGACCAAGCAAATTTCTTATCTTTCTTTAACAATTCTGTCATTGGTTTAGCAACCTTTGAAAAAAATTCAATGAACCTTCTGTAGTAACCTGCTAAGCCAAGGAAACTACGAACCTCTTTCACATTCTTAGGAGATTACCATTCTGTCATAGCTGAAACTTTAGCAGGATCAACTGCTACACCATCCTTTGTCATAACATGACCAAGAAATCCAACTTCCTCTAACCAAAACTCACACTTGCTGAATTTGGCATAAAGCTTATGTTCCCTTAGTTTCTCAAGTATCAAGCGTAGATGTTTTTCATGCTCTTCCTTGCTCTTGGAGTAGACCAAGATGTCATCGATGAAAACGACAACGAACTTGTCGAGAAATTCCATGAACACTTTGTTCATCATATTCATGAAGTATGCTGGAGCGTTGGTTAATCCAAAAGGCATCACAGTGTACTCATACAACCCATACCTTGTGGTGAAGGCTGTTTTAGGTATGTCTTGCTCTCTTATCTTGAGTTGAAAATAGCCTGACCGAAGATCAATCTTCGAGAACACACAGGCTCCTTCTAGCTGATCAAACAAGTCATTTATTCTTGGCAAAGGATATTTGTTCTTGATGGTTACCTCGTTGAGAGAACGGTAATCTATGCATAATCTCTGAGTTCTATCTCTCTTTTCCACGAACAAAACTGGAGCTCCCCATGATGAAGAACTTGGTTGGATGAATCCTTTCTGCAATTGTTCTCCAAGTTGTTTCTTGAGTTCCTTAAGTTCGTCAACTGACATTTTATAAGGTCTCTTAGCTCTTGGTCCAAAACCTGGTACCAAATCTATTATAAACTCTACATCTCTATCTGGTGGCATTCCCGGTAACTCTTCCGGAAACACATCCGGATATTCACTCACAATTGGCACACTGTCCATGCTAACCCCCTTAAGAGAATTCAGCTTACTTCCTTTAGATTCAAAATTGGACTTGAATTTTATCCTCTTACCTTCAGGGGTTGTGAGTGAAACTGTACGATTTGCACAATCTAATACTCCCTCATACTTAGCCATCCAATCCATTCCTAAAATTACATCCAATCCTTGGGAATTTAGGATTATTAGGTTTACTGGAAACTTATGTTTTCCGATCTCTATGACTAGATCCCGGCATCCAAGACTCACTATCATATCTCCTCCCGGAGAGCTAACTCTTATCGGACACCCAATGTTTTCAGATGCAAACCCGTTTCTATCAACAAATGCTTTTGATATGAATGAATGAGATGCACCAGTGTCAAAGAGTACAAATGCTGAGATGGAATTGAGTCTGAACTTACCAGCAACAGCATCAGGCTCTTCATAGACTTCCTCCACATTGATGTGGTTGACCTGTCCTTTTTGAAAAGGATTGGGCTTGCTAGGTCCTTCAACTTTCTTCTCAGGGCATTCATTAGCATAATGCCCCAGCTTCTTGCATTTGAAGCATTCAACCTGACTGATGTCCCTTTTAGGCTGACTTCCACTTCCACTTCCACTGTGGTGGCTCTTATGTCCACTCTTGTGATTCTTATACTTATCATTGTCATGACTGCGATGATGCTTGCTGTCATGACGGTTGTGGTTGTGGTGCTTGTTAAACTTCCCATGCTTGTTGGATCCTGAGTTGACACTATCATCATAGTGAGATCGTTTATGAGACGATCCCGAGCTGTGCTTGTCGGAAGGTTTCCTCTTCCTACTCTCGACTTGCTTCATTTTATTCTCCACAATAACAGCCTTGTCACACAGCGACTGATAAGTTGGAACATATGCCACAGAAAACTGCAGATTCAGCTCATCATTTAAGCCTTCCAGAAACTTTTCCTTCCTTTTGGCATCAGTGTCAACCTCATCCGGTGCATAGCGCGCCAGATTGTTGAACTCTTCAATATATTCAGCCACGCTGTGGTGGCGCTGCTTCAGGTTGTGAAATTCCTTCTTTTTCAGGATCATCATACCTGGTGAGATATGAGTAGTACGAAAGCCATCTTCAAAGATAGCCCAAGTCACCTCATCAATAGGCGTGGTGATCTGGAAATTATCCCACCATGCGGCGGCTGGTCCTTCCAACAGATGTGCCGCGAACCTGACTTTTTCAGCATCTGTGCATCCCACGGTCACTAAGTCTTTTTTCACAGAACGTAGCCAATCATTGGCCACCATGGGATCAGTTGTTCCCGAAAACTTAGCTGGCCTCAGACGCAGAAATCTGGTGAGCATATCAAAACCTGGAGGGTTGTTGTTGTTGTTGTTATTGTTGTTGGGGTTGTTGTTGTTGTTCTGGTTCTGGATGAACGTCGTCATCATTTGCATAAGCTGTGTCTGCGCATTCATCATCTGTTGCATTTCCGGGGTAATGTTAGGGTTGGGGTTGGGGTTTGCGCGACGGGGAGGCATCTGTGGTTTATTCATATAGAGATAAGAATGAGATACCCTTACATGATTTATGCACAATACATTACTCAAGCAAACACATAGCATGCAACACCAGGATAAAAACTCAACAACGAGATAACAAAAGTCTCAAAGTAAAAACCACAAGTGGCAAGCCATCCACATGTCGGATGGTCCAATAATAAGTTCACAAATAACAAGTATGGTAAATAAAGATAACTGAGTAGTCAAATCTACTCGTCAGCCTCAATCTCCTCCTCGACAAAGGTAAGACATGCGTTCTCCATTGCGTTCTTGTTCTCCTCGATGGTAGTGGTCAAAGAGTCGATCTTGGCCTTGAGAGCCCTCTTCTGGGAACGAAGCCTCTCAATCACTATCTGCTGCTGCTCTAACTCGAAGTCCTTGGACTGCAGTTCCTCGGTCATGTCCCGAATCCTCTTGTTCCTATCCTGGACACGCTTCTCTTGACTCTTGAACTTACGGTCTTGGGTCTCGAACTTCGCCTCCATCTCCTTGACTATCTCGTCCTGCTGCGCGAAGAGCTTGTCCTTCTCGCGAAGCTGCACCTGGAGCTCGTCATTACTAAGCATGACGTTGGTCCTATCAGTATCCACGTGCCTAATAAGAGTCTCTAAGTCCTGGAGGTACAGGCATATCGGCTCTGCTGTGACCCTCGAGTCGTCCTCAAAGTCAATGGACTCTCCGTCATCATCACGCCTTCCGAAGGCGTGGAAGTGAGTGCCTCTAACCTGTCGGGAGTGACGGCCTAACAGACGTCCTATCAGATCCTGCATGACAACCTCCATGCCTCTCTCCCTGTCATCGTGCATAAGTTTGAAGACGATGGCCTCCGTAGTAGGCTCGGTCTGGCGTCCTGGCTGGTTCACCTTGAAGCCCCAAAGGTCCTTCCTCTCAAACTTGGTGAGTGGGTGCACCGTAATGATAGGAAGAGGGAGAGCGAGTAAAGTAGTAAGCTCTACGATACGAGGACCAAAACGGGTAGCCTGGAACTCCTCAACAGTGCTGATGGCAATAGGCATCTATTTATAAGATTGAAAAAGTTAGAACAACACAATTCAAGATAAACAAGACAAACATACATATCCTTAGAAAACACACAAGTCATGCATACAAGAATCCATTACATAATCCAAGGTTCAAACTTATTTAAGATATCATTTTGGAAAATAAGGTGATAGGTGGTGGTCCAACTAACGAAGTGCGCTTACAATCCTATCTCACTGGATCTGGTGGCTAACACAATGTTCCTAGTGGCAATCACCCTATCTTGTTCACATGCTTCTATCACTAAGTCTATAATATCTCCTCTTAAGGATTGGTTGGTAACTTCCAACTCTTGGGTACGTTCCTTCTCTTTTTCTAAGTCTTTTGGAGGTTGAGCATCCTGCACTTGACTCTAGCACTTAGTTCTTTGATAATCTTCCAAGCTGCTTCTTTTGCCGACTCAAAGAATGTGGTGTGCATAAAAGTGTTGGTGTACATGCAGAAGCCCTTTTCTTTGTGGTTGTCTTCCTTGTTTTTGTACAAGTGAAGTTGCACCCACCAATACTCCACTCCTTCCTCCATCACTGGAAAGCCCTTGTACACTGCTGCACCATGTACTCCCATGGTCTCCATGAGGTCCTTGAGAATCTTGGGAAACTCAGTCTCACACTCCAAGGTCATGGTCATGAGTGGTCCTTTCTTCACGGCTTCGTTGATGGAGTTCATCTACAAATAGAGATGAGAATGAGAAGATTAGAAAAGTTTACGAGAAGAATAGACAAGTGTAGGAGAAGTTAAAAATTTTCCTTAAGAGTTTCCAATCCTAGGGTCATAATCCTACAGGCAACACAGTGCTCTGATACCATCTGTAAGATCCCTCCTTTGTAAAGGAAAGGATCCCTGTGATTGCAATGCTAGTCCCTGGATCAATGCTAGCATCCACAGTTTAAGATGAAGTACACAGATACAAAGGTCGTTTATTACAGTCATTCCAGAGATAAAACATAGTCTTTTACAAACTCATGGCCAAAGGCCTAATACAAGAGTTTATGGAATAAGTAAATAAACATAAGTCTTCATCTTCATGTGCCACAGGCAAGCATGTTGAGTGTAGACTCATGACTCCTAATCATCATCGGAATAACCCGCAACATTACAAGTTACAGCCACAGAGGGTCAATACTTTGGAGTAGTATTGGCAAGTGATACCTTAGTATATAATTAAGTGGACTATAATACTATATGCATTTGGCTGGTGGAGCTTAGGCTTGCATTGCTCAAAATAGATTTTTCCTTAACTTTTGAAAACACTAAGTTTTTGCTTGGCACAAAACACCCAAGGCATCTACCAATCAAAGACTGAAGATCCACTCAGGGCATCTACCAATCAAGGACTGAAGATCCTTTTAACCCTTGTTTACCCACAAGTTTTATTTTGAAATTGGAGTGATGAGATTCTTGAAGTTTCCATGTCTTGATGCTCAAATTGTCCTTTATCAGGGACATGGCTAAGTACTTAGGTTTTACACTCTGCAGAGGTGGTGCACTTTCCCCACAAGACTTGGTTTCCCAAGACAAGATCCTTCAGAAGCCTTTCCTTAGTCAAATGGACGCGCTCCAACCTATCATTCCCTCTACCACCAACTGTCCAAAAGACTAAGTTCTAGCAACCTAAGATCATGGCAGAGCCCATAATGCCAAGTGGCTGCACTTGAAGCTTCTCAACATTTGACAACTCAAATCTCTTTGTTTCCTGGGTGGCCATCCACAAGTGAGATACACTAAGGTAAACCATAAACATGGGCCTTGTGAACCACTCAACCAAAAACCACCAAGCAAGTCCCATTCCACCCAGGAGATTCATTAACTTAGTTGTTTTATTAAACAAAAACATAAGTCCTCAGACTTAAAGATTTTCATAGTGTGAATATATAAACCACCCTTGTTTTCTAGTAGCTAGGCTAAGCAAGGCATGGCAACTTATCCTTAGGGAATTTTCCTAGCAATTCTACCATTCTAATCCACATAGGATTTCCCAACATCTTTTGACAAAAGTAGCATGCAAGTCTTAACAAAATATATCTAATGCAAGTTTAAAATATAGGAATGGAATATTCATGAAGATATCACTTGCCTTGGTAGTGTGGAGAGTAGCACTCGTCACGGTCAAAATCACTAGCAAAATCTACACACAAAGTTGTAGCACACAATTACACACAAATATATACAAACAAGGATAATATGAATGCATGCATGCATGAATATATCAAGTGGTGATTTTTTGAAAATTCTACCAAGCAAGTGCAAGATTACAGAAATTAAACAAGTCACAAAGTAGCCAACTAAACAAAATTAACCCTAAAACAATTTACTAAACTTAAACTATTCTTAAAAAGGCCTCAAACAAGTTTCTGCAATTTAAGCCAATCTATTGGTTACTATTTGCTAAACAAAAAGGATAGGCAGAAAGGTCTTGTTTTACTGAATCCAACGGTATAAAATTTGTAAAATTCCAACGTGGCATTCAAAAGTTATAGGTATTTGAAATCTGGATAAAAATCTGGTTTAAATTCTGTTTTTAGTTCTAACCCTAGCCACGCGTCGCTTCGGGATTGGTCGGTACCGGTTCGTCTGGATCGAGTGATACGGACCGCTGGATTTAAAGGGACAGGTGCGGCTCAGATCAATGTGTACCCCTTCGGTTAGTCATTCTATCCAAGCCATCAGATGCAGATCTAACGGTCCCTATTGCCCTGGCCAGAAACTGGCGGCGGAGTGGTGACTACCGGCGGCGGAACTGTCGGTCGACGACGTTGTCGACGATGCAGGAGGTGAGGGAGAAAGGGGAGTAGCTCACCGGGCTCAGGGGGTCACGGTGATGCTCGTCGTACTCGCGGTTGGTCAAGGGGCGCTCGGGGTCTGTGGCAATTCCTCACCGGAGTTCGTGGCGGCGTCGGGTGGTCCTGGTGCTCGTCGAGGATGGAGCTGTGGATCACCCCAAGGCAAAACAACGATGCGGTTAGGTTCACAGGGTCAAGGCGAAGTTGTGTGCATGAACGGGAAGGCGAGGGGCGGTCTGTACTTACCGGGAAAACTCGTCGGAGTTGATGTCGCCGTCGGTGCTTGCGGTGTCAAGTGGAACCGGCGACCTGGGGCAGTACAGGACGGACTAGTGAGGTCAGGAGATGCGCAAGGACACACTGAGTCTGATAGCGAGAACGAGAGGCAGAGGGGAACACGAGGCTCATCGGAATCGATCGCCGGAGTGGGCTCTGTCTGCGGCGGTGTGGGGTTGATTGAGGGCAGCCTGGTGGCGGAGCGAGTGAGGAGTTTGGGGAAAAATGATCGTGGGGCAGAGAGGATCTTATAGCCGGGGAATCGACAGGAAACGCTCGTAGATAATGCCCATTTACGCCGCGCCATTACCGGCCATCACTGCTGCAGCGACGTGGTCGCAGGCGCGGTCTGGGGAAGACGAGGACGACGTGGACCGGGCCCGCTCGTCAGCGAAGAGTGCAGGGTGAAGGTGGGGTCTGCCTGTCAGTGACTCAACGCGTGTGCTCGCGCGTGAGAGAAGAAACAGAAAATCCCGGGTGGGCTTGATGGGCTTGATCCACTGCTGGGCCAGATTCCAGCCGCGCGGCCTTTTTCTTTTGCTAGCTTCTTTTCTTTTTTCTAAATTCATTTTCTGGATTGATTTTGATATGAATTCAAATCCTTTTGAATTCAAACAGCTTTGGGAATTTTTGCAGGGTTCTGTGGGTTCAAAAATAGTCAAAACACCATGTGGTTACCTTGCAAGGGCTTGGTCAAGCTTGCGTTTTAAATCAAACAGAGACTTTGCTCTAGTTTGCAAAGGTTTGAGAAAGGGTTTGAAAATTATTTCTAAATTGGAAACTTGGTTTAAAATGCTTCACCTAATCTTTCCAACCATGGAGGCAAGCAAACAAGTATATAGACAATCAAATCTCAAAGGGTGATGGCCAAATGAGATAAATTGCCCACATGAAATCATAGCACAAGCTTATGCATCTAAATGATTTTGAGAAAAACCCTAAATGGATGAATGATGCAAAGATGGTATGAATGAGTTTTGAAATATGATTTTTTTTGGGATGTTACAAATCTAACCCCCTTAAAATGAATCTCGCCCTCGAGATTCGGATTGGCTAGCAAATAGGTGAGGGTGGTCTTTCCGAAGATCATCTTCTCTTTCCCATGTTGCTTCCTCTTCGGAATGATGATTCCATTGTAATTTGCAAAACTTGATAGTCTTTGTCCTTGTGACTCTTTCTGCGGTCGCAAGAATCTTGACAGGCTTTTCTTCATAGGTGAGATCACTTTCTAGTTGAACTTCTTCCAAAGATATGGTATCCTTTAAAGAAGATTCTTCCATTTCTGGGTGACATTTCTTGAGCTGGCTCACATGAAAAACATTATGGACTGCTGATAAAGATGCTGGCAATTCAACTTCATATGCAACTTCTCCCTTGCGACTTAGAATGTTAAATGGTCCAACATATCTTGGTGCTAACTTTCCTTTGACTCCAAATCTTTTCACTCCACGGAGTGGTGATACTCTAAGATAAGCTCTATCCCCGACTTCGTAAGTGACTTCTCTACGCTTAGCATCTGCGTAGCTTTTCTGTCGAGACTATGCTATCTTCAACCTGTCCCTAACCAATTTGACTTTTTCTTCGGCGTCTTTGATAAGATCTGGTCCAAACAAATTTCTTTCTCCCACACCATTCCATAGCAATGGGGTGGTACACTTCCTTCCGTAGAGAAACTCAAATGGTGCCATCCCAATACTAGATTGGTGACTGTTGTTGTAAGAGAACTCTGCGTAAGGCAGACTTTCATCCCAACTTGCTCCATAGTCTAGGGCACATGCCCTCAACATGTCTTCAAGAATTTGATTAGTCCTTTCTGTTTGTCCATCAGTTTGAGGATGAAAAGCAGTGCTGAATTCCAATCTCGTTCCTAAAGATTCATGAAGCTGTCTCCAAAAGTGAGAAGTGAACTGAGTTCCTCTATCAGACACAATACTCTTTGGTACACCGTGAAGGCATACAATTCTGCTCATGTAGATTTTGGCTAACTTGGCACTGGTATAAGTTGTCTTTACGGGTATAAAATGAGCTACTTTAGTTAGGCGATCCACTACTACCCATATGGAATCATACCCTGACCTGGTCCTTGGTAAACCGGTAATGAAATCCATACCAATATTTTCCCACTTCCATTCAGGAATAGGCATTGGTTGAAGCAAACCTGCTGGTTTCTGATGCTCCGCTTTCACTCTACTACACACATCACACAAAGCAATGTGTTCGGCGATGTCCCTTTTGAGATTGTTCCACCAAAATCTTTCCTTCATATCCATGTACATTTTGGTGTTTCCCGGGTGAATAGAATATGGAGAGTTATGGGCTTCTTGTAGAATCAGTTTCCGCAATTCCGGATCTTGCGGAACACAAATACGTTTCCCGTGCCATAAAGTACCTTGTTCGTCCATATGGAAACTTTTAGCTTTCCCTTGGCTAATCCTTTCCTTAATCTCTTCGATTTCTTTATCCGTCTTCTGAGATTCCTTAATCTTATCCAACAGAGTGGGTTGGACATCCAAAGACATGAGATGTCCTTCTGGCACAATCTCCAACCTGAGTTCCTTGAATTGCTTACACAAGTCATCTGGCAATTCACCTTTGGTAAGGCCATTTACAAACGCCTTACGACTTAGAGCATCTGCTACTACATTTGCTTTACCGGGGTGGTATTGCAAACTCAAGTCGTAATCCTTGATAAGTTCTAGCCATCTCCTTTGTCTCATATTGATTTCCTTCTGGGTGAAGATATACTTCAAACTCTTATGATCGGTGAATACTTCACAACGTTTTCCCAAAAGGTAATGTCTCCATGTTTTGAGTGCATGGACAACAGCGGCTAACTCTAAATCATGAGTAGGATAATTTACTTCATGAGTTTTGAGTTGTCTCGAGGCATAAGCCACAACTTTTCCGCCTTGCATAAGTACGACACCTAATCCTTGATGCGAAGCATCACAATACACTTGGAAATCCTTTTCTAAATCTGGTAGGCACAGAACTGGTGATGACACAAGTCTCTTCTTTAATTCTTGAAAGCTGAGTTCACATCCTTCAGACCAAGCAAATTTCTTATCTTTCTTTAACAATTCTGTCATTGGTTTAGCAACCTTTGAAAAAAATTCAATGAACCTTCTGTAGTAACCTGCTAAGCCAAGGAAACTACGAACCTCTTTCACATTCTTAGGAGATTCCCATTCTGTCATAGCTGAAACTTTAGCAGGATCAACTGCTACACCATCCTTTGTCATAACATGACCAAGAAATCCAACTTCCTCTAACCAAAACTCACACTTGCTGAATTTGGCATAAAGCTTATGTTCCCTTAGTTTCTCAAGTATCAAGCGTAGATGTTTTTCATGCTCTTCCTTGCTCTTGGAGTAGACCAAGATGTCATCGATGAAAACGACAACGAACTTGTCGAGAAATTCCATGAACACTTTGTTCATCATATTCATGAAGTATGCTGGAGCGTTGGTTAATCCAAAAGGCATCACAGTGTACTCATACAACCCATACCTTGTGGTGAAGGCTGTTTTAGGTATGTCTTGCTCTCTTATCTTGAGTTGAAAATAGCCTGACCGAAGATCAATCTTCGAGAACACACAGGCTCCTTCTAGCTGATCAAACAAGTCATTTATTCTTGGCAAAGGATATTTGTTCTTGATGGTTACCTCGTTGAGAGAACGGTAATCTATGCATAATCTCTGAGTTCTATCTCTCTTTTCCACGAACAAAACTGGAGCTCCCCATGATGAAGAACTTGGTTGGATGAATCCTTTCTGCAATTGTTCTCCAAGTTGTTTCTTGAGTTCCTTAAGTTCGTCAACTGACATTTTATAAGGTCTCTTAGCTCTTGGTCCAAAATCTGGTACCAAATCTATTATAAACTCTACATCTCTATCTGGTGGCATTCCCGGTAACTCTTCCGGAAACACATCCGGATATTCACTCACAATTGGCACACTGTCCATGCTAACCCCCTTAAGAGAATTCAGCTTACTTCCTTTAGATTCAAAATTGGACTTGAATTTTATCCTCTTACCTTCAGGGGTTGTGAGTGAAACTGTACGATTTGCACAATCTAATACTCCCTCATACTTAGCCATCCAATCCATTCCTAAAATTACATCCAATCCTTGGGAATTTAGGATTATTAGGTTTACTGGAAACTTATGTTTTCCGATCTCTATGACTAGATCCCGGCATCCAAGACTCACTATCATATCTCCTCCCGGAGAGCTAACTCTTATCGGACACCCAATGTTTTCAGATGCAAACCCGTTTCTATCAACAAATGCTTTTGATATGAATGAATGAGATGCACCAGTGTCAAAGAGTACAAATGCTGAGATGGAATTGAGTCTGAACTTACCAGCAACAGCATCAGGCTCTTCATAGACTTCCTCCACATTGATGTGGTTGACCTGTCCTTTTTGAAAAGGATTGGGCTTGCTAGGTCCTTCAACTTTCTTCTCAGGGCATTCATTAGCATAATGCCCCAGCTTCTTGCATTTGAAGCATTCAACCTGACTGATGTCCCTTTTAGGCTGACTTCCACTTCCACTTCCACTGTGGTGGCTCTTATGTCCACTCTTGTGATTCTTATACTTATCATTGTCATGACTGCGATGATGCTTGCTGTCATGACGGTTGTGGTTGTGGTGCTTGTTAAACTTCCCATGCTTGTTGGATCCTGAGTTGACACTATCATCATAGTGAGATCGTTTATGAGACGATCCCGAGCTGTGCTTGTCGGAAGGTTTCCTCTTCCTACTCTCGACTTGCTTCATTTTATTCTCCACAATAACAGCCTTGTCACACAGCGACTGATAAGTTGGAACATATGCCACAGAAAACTGCAGATTCAGCTCATCATTTAAGCCTTCCAGAAACTTTTCCTTCCTTTTGGCATCAGTGTCAACCTCATCCGGTGCATAGCGCGCCAGATTGTTGAACTCTTCAATATATTCAGCCACGCTGTGGTGGCGCTGCTTCAGGTTGTGAAATTCCTTCTTTTTCAGGATCATCATACCTGGTGAGATATGAGTAGTACGAAAGCCATCTTCAAAGATAGCCCAAGTCACCTCATCAATAGGCGTGGTGATCTGGAAATTATCCCACCATGCGGCGGCTGGTCCTTCCAACAGATGTGCCGCGAACCTGACTTTTTCAGCATCTGTGCATCCCACGGTCACTAAGTCTTTGTTCACAGAACGTAGCCAATCATTGGCCACCATGGGATCAGTTGTTCCCGAAAACTTAGCTGGCCTCAGACGCAGAAATCTGGTGAGCATATCAAAACCTGGAGGGTTGTTGTTCTTGTTGTTATTGTTGTTGGGGTTGTTCTTGTTGTTATGGTTCTGGATGAACGTCGTCATCATTTGCATAAGCTGTGTCTGCGCATTCATCATCTGTTGCATTTCCGGGGTAATGTTGGGGTTGGGGTTGGGGTTTGCGCGACGGGGAGGCATCTGTGGTTTATTCATATAGAGATAAGAATGAGATACCCTTACATGATTTATGCACAATACATTACTCAAGCAAACACATAGCATGCAACACCAGGATAAAAACTCAACAACGAGATAACAAAAGTCTCAAAGTAAAAACACACAAGTGGCAAGCCATCCACATGTCGGATGGTCCAATAATAAGTTCACAAATAACAAGTATGGTAAATAAAGATAACTGAGTAGTCAAATCTACTCGTCAGCCTCAATCTCCTCCTCGACAAAGGTAAGACATGCGTTCTCCATTGCGTTCTTGTTCTCCTCGATGGTAGTGGTCAAAGAGTCGATCTTGGCCTTGAGAGCCCTCTTCTGGGAACGAAGCCTCTCAATCACTATCTGCTGCTGCTCTAACTCGAAGTCCTTGGACTGCAGTTCCTCGGTCATGTCCCGAATCCTCTTGTTCCTATCCTGGACACGCTTCTCTTGACTCTTGAACTTACGGTCTTGGGTCTCGAACTTCGCCTCCATCTCCTTGACTATCTCGTCCTGCTGCGCGAAGAGCTTGTCCTTCTCGCGAAGCTGCACCTGGAGCTCGTCATTACTAAGCATGACGTTGGTCCTATCAGTATCCACGTGCCTAATAAGAGTCTCTAAGTCCTGGAGGTACAGGCGTATCGGCTCTGCTGTGACCCTCGAGTCGTCCTCAAAGTCAATGGACTCTCCGTCATCATCACGCCTTCCGAAGGCGTGGAAGTGAGTGCCTCTAACCTGTCGGGAGTGACGGCCTAACAGACGTCCTATCAGATCCTGCATGACAACCTCCATGCCTCTCTCCCTGTCATCGTGCATAAGTTTGAAGACGATGGCCTCCGTAGTAGGCTCGGTCTGGCGTCCTGGCTGGTTCACCTTGAAGCCCCAAAGGTCCTTCCTCTCAAACTTGGTGAGTGGGTGCACCGTAATGATAGGAAGAGGGAGAGCGAGTAAAGTAGTAAGCTCTACGATACGAGGACCAAAACGGGTAGCCTGGAACTCCTCAACAGTGCTGATGGCAATAGGCATCTATTTATAAGATTGAAAAAGTTAGAACAACACAATTCAAGATAAACAAGACAAACATACATATCCTCAGAAAACACACAAGTCATGCATACAAGAATCCATTACATAATCCAAGGTTCAAACTTATTTAAGATATCATTTTGGAAAATAAGGTGATAGGTGGTGGTCCAACTAACGAAGTGCGCTTACAATCCTATCTCACTGGATCTGGTGGCTAACACAATGTTCCTAGTGGCAATCACCCTATCTTGTTCACATGCTTCTATCACTAAGTCTATAATATCTCCTCTTAAGGATTGGTTGGTAACTTCCAACTCTTGGGTACGTTCCTTCTCTTTTTCTAAGTCTTTTGGAGGTTGAGCATCCTGCACTTGACTCTAGCACTTAGTTCTTTGATAATCTTCCAAGCTGCTTCTTTTGCCGACTCAAAGAATGTGGTGTGCATAAAAGTGTTGGTGTACATGCAGAAGCCCTTTTCTTTGTGGTTGTCTTCCTTGTTTTTGTACAAGTGAAGTTGCACCCACCAATACTCCACTCCTTCCTCCATCACTGGAAAGCCCTTGTACACTGCTGCACCATGTACTCCCATGGTCTCCATGAGGTCCTTGAGAATCTTGGGAAACTCAGTCTCACACTCCAAGGTCATGGTCATGAGTGGTCCTTTCTTCACGGCTTCGTTGATGGAGTTCATCTACAAATAGAGATGAGAATGAGAAGATTAGAAAAGTTTACGAGAAGAATAGACAAGTGTAGGAGAAGTTAAAAAATTTCCTTAAGAGTTTCCAATCCTAGGGTCATAATCCTACAGGCAACACAGTGCTCTGATACCATCTGTAAGATCCCTCCTTTGTAAAGGAAAGGATCCCTGTGATTGCAATGCTAGTCCCTGGATCAATGCTAGCATCCACAGTTTAAGATGAAGTACACAGATACAAAGGTCGTTTATTACAGTCATTCCAGAGATAAAACATAGTCTTTTACAAACTCATGGCCAAAGGCCTAATACAAGAGTTTATGGAATAAGTAAATAAACATAAGTCTTCATCTTCATGTGCCACAGGCAAGCATGTTGAGTGTAGACTCATGACTCCTAATCATCATCGGAATAACCTGCAACATTACAAGTTACAGCCACAGAGGGTCAATACTTTGGAGTAGTATTGGCAAGTGATACCTTAGTATATAATTAAGTGGACTATAATACTATATGCATTTGGCTGGTGGAGCTTAGGCTTGCATTGCTCAAAATAGATTTTTCCTTAACTTTTGAAAACACTAAGTTTTTGCTTGGCACAAAACACCCAAGGCATCTACCAATCAAAGACTGAAGATCCACTCAGGGCATCTACCAATCAAGGACTGAAGATCCTTTTAACCCTTGTTTACCCACAAGTTTTATTTTGAAATTGGAGTGATGAGATTCTTGAAGTTTCCATGTCTTGATGCTCAAATTGTCCTTTACCAGGGACATGGCTAAGTACTTAGGTTTTACACTCTGCAGAGGTGGTGCACTTTCCCCACAAGACTTGGTTTCCCAAGACAAGATCCTTCATAAGCCTTTCCTTAGTCAAATGGACGCGCTCCAACCTATCATTCCCTCTACCACCAACTGTCCAAAAGACTAAGTTCTAGCAACCTAAGATCATGGCAGAGCCCATAATGCCAAGTGGTTGCACTTGAAGCTTCTCAACATTTGACAACTCAAATCTCTTTGTTTCCTGGGTGGCCATCCACAAGTGAGATACACTAAGGTAAACCATAAACATGGGCCTTGTGAACCACTCAACCAAAAACCACCAAGCAAGTCCCATTCCACCCAGGAGATTCATTAACTTAGTTGTTTTATTAAACAAAAACATAAGTCCTCAGACTTAAAGATTTTCATAGTGTGAACATATAAACCACCCTTGTTTTCTAGTAGCTAGGCTAAGCATGGCATGGCAACTTATCCTTAGGGAATTTTCCTAGCAATTCTACCATTCTAATCCACATAGGATTTCCCAACATCTTTTGACAAAAGTAGCATGCAAGTCTTAACAAAATATATCTAATGCAAGTTTAAAATATAGGAATGGAATATTCATGAAGATATCACTTGCCTTGGTAGTGTGGAGAGTAGCACTCGTCACAATCACAATCACTAGCAAAATCTACACACAAAGTTGTAGCACACAATTACACACAAATATATACAAACAAGGATAATATGAATGCATGCATGCATGAATCTATCAAGTGGTGATTTTTTGAAAATTCTACCAAGCAAGTGCAAGATTACAGAAATTAAACAAGTCACAAAGTAGCCAACTAAACAAAATTAACCCTAAAACAATTTACTAAACTTAAACTATTCTTAAAAAGGCCTCAAACAAGTTTCTGCAATTTAAGCCAATCTATTGGTTACTATTTGCTAAACAAAAAGGATAGGCAGAAAGGTCTTGTTTTACTGAATCCAACGGTATAAAATTTGTAAAATTCCAATGTGGCATTCAAAAGTTATAGGTATTTGAAATCTGGATAAAAATCTGGTTTAAATTCTGTTTTTAGTTCTAACCCTAGCCACGCGTCGCTTCGGGATTGGTCGGTACCGGTTCGTCTGGATCGAGTGATACGAACCGCTGGATTTAAAGGGGCAGGTGCGGCTCAGATCAACGCGTACCCCTTCGGTTAGTCATTCTATCCAAGCCATCAGATGCAGATCTAACGGTCCCTATTGCCCTGGCCAGAAACTGGCGGCGGAGCGGTGACTACCGGCGGCGGAACTGTCGGTCGACGACGTTGCCGACGATGCAGGAGGTGAGGGAGAAAGGGGAGTAGCTCACCGGGCTCAGGGGGTCACGGTGATGCTCGTCGTACTCGCGGTTGGTCAAGGGGCGCTCGGGGTCTGTGGCAATTCCTCACCGGAGTTCGTGGCGGCGTCGGGTGGTCCTGGTGCTCGTCGAGGATGGAGCTGTGGATCACCCCAAGGCAAAACAACTATGCGGTTAGGTTCACAGGGTCAAGGCGAAGTTGTGTGCATGAACGGGAAGGCGAGGGGCGGTCTGTACTTTCCGGGAAAACTCGTCGGAGTTGATGTCGCCATCGGTGCTTGCGGTGTCAAGTGGAACCGGCGACCTGGGGCAGTACAGGACGGATTAGTGAGGTCAGGAGATGCGCAAGGACACACTGAGTCTGATAGCGAGAACGAGAGGCATAGGGGAACACGAGGCTCACCGAAATTGATCGCCGGAGTGGGCTCTGTCTACGGTGGTGTGGGGTTGATTGAGGGCAGCCTGGTGGCGGAGCGAGTGAGGAGTTTGGGGAAAAATGATCGCGGGGCAGAGAGGATCTTATAGCCGGGGAATCGATAGGAAACACTCGTAGATAATGCCCATTTACACCGCGCCATTACCGGCCATCACTGCTATAGCGACGTGGTCGCAGGCGCGGTCTGGGGAAGACGAGGACGACGTGGACCGGGCCCGCTCGTCAGCGAAGAGTGCAGGGTGAAGGTGGGGTCTGCCTGTCAGCGACTCAACGCGTGTGCTCGCGCGTGAGAGAAGAAACAGAAAATCCCGGGTGGGCTTGATGGGCTTGATCCACTGCTGGGCCAGATTCCAGCCGCGCGGCCTTTTTTCTTTTGCTAGCTTCTTTTCTTTTTTCTAAATTCATTTTCTGGATTGATTTTGATATGAATTCAAATCCTTTTGAATTCAAACAGCTTTGGGAATTTTTGCAGGGTTCTGTGGGTTCAAAAATAGTCAAAACACCATGTGGTTACCTTGAAAGGGCTTGGTCAAGCTTGGGTTTTAAATCAAACAGAGACTTTGCTCTAGTTTGCAAAGGTTTGAGAAAGGGTTTGAAAATTATTTCTAAATTGGAAACTTGGTTTAAAATGCTTCACCTAATCTTTCCAACCATGGAGGCAAGCAAACAAGTATATAGACAATCAAATCTCAAAGGGTGATGGCCAAATGAGATAAATTGCCCACATGAAATCATAGCACAAGCTTATGCATCTAAATGATTTTGAGAAAAACCCTAAATGGATGAATGATGCAAAGATGGTATGAATGAGTTTTGAAATATGATTTTTTTTGGGATGTTACATGGGGCCCACACGTTCTTTCAACTGCCATGACATTTTCTCAATATCTCTTGTTGTTCAAATTCTGGAACACATCTTCGCATAATACCATCTACTCCTTAATATAAATGTGGGTCATCCCAAAAGTAATGCCTTAGATCATAAAAGAATTTTCTTCTTTGTTGGGCTGTAAAGGTTGGAGGCAAATACTTGGAAACAATAAAGTTAGCGTAATCAGCATACCAAGGGCTCTCATGCGGACTTACCCTTATTGCAGCCAACTGCTCATTTGGAAAACTATCATTAACAGGCAAGGGGTCAAAAGAAATGTTCTCCAAATGAGATAAATTGTCAGCAACAGGATTTTCAACACATTTCCTATCTACAATATGCAGATCAAACTCTTGTAAAAGCAACACCCATCTAATAATCCTAGGCTTAGCGTCCTTCTTTGTCATAAGGTACTTAATAGCAGCATGATCAATATAAATAGTGACCTTTGAATCAACAATATAGGGTCTAAACTTATCAGAGGCAAAGATTATAGCTAAGAACTCTTTTTCAGTAGTAGCATAATTCTTTTGAGCAGCATCTAGAGTCTTGCTAGCATAATGAATAACATTCAACTTCTTCTCAATACGTTGTCCAAGGACAGCACCCACAGCAAAATCACTAGCATCACACATAATTTCAAAAGGTAAACTCCAATCAGGTGGTTGAATAATAGGAGGAGTAGTCAAAGCTTTCTTCAAAGTTTCAAAAGCTTCCTTACAATCATCATCAAAAACAAAAGGTACATCATTTTGAATAAGATTGGTAAGGGGCTTTAAAATTTTGAAACCAGCATGACCTAGGATACTACGAATACCTTATATATCTCTAGGGAAGGCATCTTCTCAATTGCTTCAATTTTGGCTCTGTCAACTTTAATGCCTCTTTCAGAAATTTTGTGTCCAAGAATAATCCTTTCATTAACCATGAAATGGCATTTCTCCCAATTAAGAACAAGGTTGGTTTCTTCACATCTCTACAAAACTTTATCAAGGTTGTGCAAACAGTTATCAAAAGAAGTTCCATAGACGGAGAAATCGTCCATGAAAACCTCCACAATTTCTTCACAAAAACCATGAAAGATAGCAGATATACATCTTTGAAAGGTAGCAGGAGCATTACATAAACCAAAAGGCATACGCCTATAAGCATAAGTGCCATAAGGACAAGTGAAAGTGGTTTTCTCTTGGTCTTGTGCTTTCACAGCAATTTGAGAGAACCCAGAATAACCATCAAGAAAACAAAAGTGAGTCTTTTTGGACAACCTCTCAAGCATTTGATCAATAAAGGGCAAAGGATAATGATTTTTCTTAGTAACCTTGTTAACCTTTCTAAAATCAATGCACATCCTATACCCAACCACTACTCTTTGGGGTATAAGCTCATTATTTTCATTAGGCACAACAGTTATTCCCCCTTTCTTGGGAACACAATGAAAAGGGCTAACCCATTGTCTATAAGCAATAGGATAAATAATACCAGCATCAAGGAGTTTTAATACCTCATTTCTTACCACATCCTCCATCTTAGGATTTAGACGGCATTGGTGCTCAACAACTGGTTTTGCATCAGGTTCTATATTATTAGCATGCTAACATATAGTGGGAGAAATTCCTTTTAAATCATCAAGAGTATAGCCCATAGCTCCTCGGTGTTTCTTCAGTATTTCCAATAACCTTTCTTCTTCCTTTCCTGAAAGTTTAGAACTAATAATAACAGGATATACTTTCTTATCATCAAGATAAGCATATTTAAGATCATCAGGTAAAGGTTTTAATTCGAAAACAGGGTCCCCTTTAGGTGGTAGTGCGGTACCCAAATCTTCCACAGGTAGATTATGCTTAAGTAGCTCAGGCTGACGAAGGAAAACCTCGTCAATCTCATTTCTTTCCTTCATGAAGACACTGCTTTCATGATCTTCCATAAACTGCTACAAGGCATTGTTAGGAGCAAGAGAAATAGCAGAAAGTTGTTCAACCCTGAAATCCTCATTAGGTAGTTCATTTTCATAAGGAGTTTTAGCAAATTTGGAAAAATTAAACTCATAAGACTCTCCATCAAACTTAGTCAAAACTTTTTCCTTCCTACAATCTATGATAGCCCCGCATGTATTCAAGAAGGGTCTACCAAAGATAATAGGATAGGTTTTACTAGCTTCAGAACCAAGTACTAGAAAATCAGCAGGATATTTAATCTTACCACAAAGAACCTCCACATCTCTTACAATGCCAATGGGACATACTATCTCTCTATTAGAAATGTGAATAACCACATCAATGTCCTCAAGCTCACAAGGACCAATTTCATGCATAATTTCCCTATAAAGCTCATAAGGAATAGCACTAGAACTAGCACCAATATCACATAAACCATAATAGCAATGATCACCAATTCTAACAGAAAGCACATGGACACTAGCTTTTCTAGGATGAGAGACAATATTAGAAGTGTATTCACAGAAGAAAATATGCTCATCCTCTATATTTCTAGTAACAAGATCTTTCATAATAATAACCACATGTTCAATATTTATTTGCTCATCAGGTTACACAGTTTTCTTTGTACTTTTGCTAACCACATTAGCTATGACAGAATGTTCCTTTACCTTAGCAGGAAAAGGGATTTTCTCAACATAACATTCAGGCAAAATAGGATCAACAGTACAAACTTCTATGCTAGCAGGAACATGGGTAATAATGTCTTTATAAGGAGCATGGTACCTGTCCCACTCTTTTTTGGGAATTTGAATATAAGAGGCAAAGGCCTTAAAACACTTTGCAAGAACTTGAGAATCAAGACCATACTCATTACTAATATCACGGAAGTCATTAGTTCCCATAAAAGATTTTATGCATTCATAATCATAATTTATACCTGACTTTCTTCCTTTATCATTCTCCCAAGATTTAGTGTTCTCTTGAATACAGTCTAGGATATCCCATTTAGCTTCTTCCTTCATACGTGTGAATGATCCGGCACAAGAAGCATCTAGTAAATCTTTATCATGAAGAGAAAGCCTAGCATAAAAGTTATTGATAATGATATTGTTAGGGAGTTCATGAATAGGACATTTAAGCATTAGTAACTTCAATCTCCCCCAAGCTTGAGCTGTACTCTCTCCATCACGAGGCCAAAAGTTATATATCAGATTCCTATCCTTATGAATTTCATCGGGAGGATAGAATTTAGAATAAAAGAGAGGTACTATTTCCTCCCATTCCATGGATTGTCCATTCTTCAGCTCTCCCTTTCAAGGATATAGAGAGTAACTTACTCTTCACCTGTTCGTTGTGATACCTACACACTTAAACAACCCGCATAATTCATGGATGAAAAGCAAGTGATTACCAGGATGGACAGTTCCATCCCCTAAATAAAAATTATCCATAACACGATGAATAATACTTGTTGGTATCTTAAAAGGATCTATCTCAATAGGTGGTGATTCATCTACTACGCTAGCAGTGGTAGTAGTTTTCCCAAACAGAAAACCAAGTGGGTGATCCATATTGGAAACAAAGTAACAAACAGAAACGAAAAGCAATACTCATAGTAGAAGTTTCTTTTACCATTTACACTCTTCAATAGCGCTTCACTCCGTGGCAACGGCGCCAAAAAATAGTCTTGATGACACAAGTATAGTGTGTGTATCGTAGTACTTTTGATAAATAGGAGTGTCGATCCCAACGAGGAGCAAAAGGTGTCGACTAGTGGTATGGAGTAGGAAATCTCTATAATACTTAGCAAACGGATTTTTAGGGATTTTCTGATAAAGCAAAGAAACAAAGTGCAAGTAATAAAGACAACGAACAACTGCAGCAAGTGGCCCAATCCTTTCTTAGCAAAGGACAAGCCGGTGGAAATACTTATAAGGACCAAACGTTCTCGAGGACACATGAGAATTCTGTCAAGTGCTTTCGCTTCAGATAGTTAAGTAGTCTTTTTGGTGTCGTAAGTGTTGTGTGGGTGAACCTATGCTAATGTACCGACCTTACTTGGACTAATACATATTTGTGATTAAAGCCCCTGCAAGCATCCGCAACTACAGGAAAGTAATTAAGATATAAACCTAACCACAGCCTTAAACTCTGAGATCCTATGCTCCCTTATGCAATGGTGTCCTATTGTCACATCCCAAAATTCTCCTAATCTTGGAATGTGAAATAAATAAATAAGTTTGATTGATTGTTTGACTATGTTGAAAATTCTCGAAGAGAAGAAACTTTTTGAAAAATCCTCTCAACCTTGAATTCAAAATCTTATATTCTTTTGTTATGACCTAAGTAGCCATATAGGCAAAAGGGCATGGATTGATTATGGATTGTAGAATTGGTGTGCAAGATTTCAAAATGAAAATCATGAAGCATTCATAAGCATTTTATTACATCCATGCAAAGTTCTCACAAACTGAATCCAAATCCTGGTATCTAAATCCTATAGTTGATTTGCCCAAATGTTCCTAAAGGAAATTAAATTGAATTTATAAAACCCATTGTTTCTAAGGTATAAATTATTGATAATTATAGCCTAAAGAGGTCAAATTAATATTACAAAATTTTAGAAACAAAATTGAGCTCATTTGGAGCTATTATGAGAAAGTTATGGAATAAATACAAACAAATAAAGATATAAATAAAATGGAATATACAAGGATTTATAAACCCACTATTTGCAAACTAGTAAAAAAATTATAAATATGATCCTACAATGATCTATTCGATTTTAGAAAAATTTAGAAACAAGAATCATATCATTTTGGAGTTCGTATGCAAAAGATATGAGGGAAACCAGTAAATAGAAAAAATAGAAAAAAAATCTAAGCGGGCCGGCCCACCCGGACCGACCGAGCCAGGCCAGGCAGGTACACGAGACGATCGATCCCAGCCTTGCTTTAAAAACCGTGCGAATTAGTTTTTGACAAACCTATCTCTAATTAAACTCTCATAACTTTTTATCTACAACTCCGAATCGACTTCCGTTTGTTTCTACTTGTTCCCTACTTCAAGGCCTATTTCTACACCATCCCAAACCTCCATATAAACTCGTGGAGACACAGCTGTACGAGTTTCTCTTCTCGAAATCCCGAATCTACACATGCCTGAATTTTATTTTGCTTTTTGACCCATCTAGACTTCGTTGTTTGTCTTCGTCCAAAAAACGAAAATTGTAGAACTCGTCGAAATCTTTCAATCCCGACAAACCTCACCTCTTTTCATCCACCACAGCCGGAGAATTTCACATCACAATATTTCAGATCTGACGGTGTAAATCCAAGATGTACTCGCGCTCGTTTCTTCAAATCCAAATTCCTTTGGTGAGAAGGTAGGAATAATGATTCCCCATAACTTTCATGTTCTAAGTATTTAAATTTGACCTACGGATTTGTCTCTCTAACACAAATCTATTTCATGTCTATTCTGAGCCAAAAACGGATCAATCTCTTCTTCTAGCCACCGGATCCTATTCAGACGGTCGAGATCCAATCAAACCGGTGCGTGCCATGTCGTCATTCCGGTCAGCTTCCTCACCAACGCCACGTCAACGTCAGGTCAGCATCTAGTCCCAGTCAGCATGCAAAGTCAACCTGTCCAGTCAGCGGAATATTCTCTGGAATATTTCGTTCGAATTTAAAATTGCACATTGTAGATCTAACTTGTAAAATTCATTAGAAATTCATACCACATCCAAAAATTGCGTATAATATATAAAATTAAAGATAATTTTACGTAGAATCATCTTCTCAGAATAGATCCAACTTTTACTATACTTGGTTACTGCAGTAATTTAATTAGTTTTAATGGTCTTTTAGGTTAATAAATTCATATGAAATTATCTGTAACTCCGAAAAATATGAACAATATATCAACTTGAAGCTACTATAATGTAGATTAATAATATCTAGTTGTATCCAGCTTTTGAGGACTATTTACACCGTAGCAATTTAATTAGTTTTAATGGATTTATAAATCATTAAATTCATAGTAAATTAATTGCTTGTCACAAAAATATAAATGATATACCGATGGAAAGCTGGTTCCATGTAGATAATAAATATGCAAATGGTTCAGGCAAATACTGTAAGGTTTCGCAGCAATTAAATAAATGGTTTAATGGTTTATTTAGAGTAATAAATTCATAAGAAAATAAATAATGCTCAGAAAATTACAAATAATATGTCCCTGGATTCACAATTCCGTGGAGATTACAGATATAATTTTAGTTTGATTTTAGGAGACAGAAACTATATGAATCATTTAAAACCCATTAAACACTATTTAAATCATACAAAAAGATCTATAACTCCGATTAGGGTGAATCCAACGCCTACTGGTTCGTATTAACGTTCTCTATCCAATAAACCCGAGAAACAAATTTAATTTGACAGTTAGAACAGGCGTTACAATAGAACTATTAAAAACCCTATATTGGCAAGTAATTATTAATAACAAGTACTCCATTGCATTAATTGGCCTCTTGCATGCATCTATACTTCAATATTGTTTAGAGAACTAAAGTAACAACCATTGTGACTTATTAAATTTTCATGCATGCATTTGTTTGATCTCTATGTGCTATTGTTTATGATTGTATGCAATTGTTTGCTCGATAGATTGCGAGAAGTGAAACGTGTGTGATTGCAACTACTATGATTGCAAGTATTGTGGTTATGACGAGAGCAACCATTATATCTATGAGAATTGTGAGGATTATCTAATCGACTACATCTACAACAAAGGCAAGTGGTGCTATCTTGGTCATAAATGTCCTACCGTTTTCTTATGCATTGTAGATGTTTTTGTAGAATTGCATATGTAGGAATTGATGTGTATATGCTATGCTATGTCCCATATTATTCCCTAGTATTCCTTGTTCATGAGCCATCGTATTGGTAGATTGCTTAGCTATGCTATTTAGACGAGGAAGGGAATCATACCATGAAAAGTTATTTGTTTTGAAAGGATTTTATTTTGTTAAATGACAACCCAACATGATTTTAATGAACCACCTGGGCGGAATGGCATTGATTGGGTCAACGAGTGTGGATTATGGTGGGGAATGCCGCCCAGGACACTGAGAAAGGATTGGCTTCTTTGTTTGGTAGCTTTCATGTGCAGCCATGTGCCAATAATGAAATGGGCGGTTGGTTGGACTCAGTAGGTTGTGTGTAACACCCTCGGAATCGGCCCTATGCAAGTTTTAGCGCTTCCCGCCAAACCCGCATAGAAACGATTCAAAGGTGCCCACCAGGCACTTTCGTGCGGGTGGAAAACGAAGTAATATCATTACACCATAGTCCTCGCTGGAACCCACAAAACATATATACAACAACGACTCAATGAGTCAAGAATACAGATATACAATACAAAGATCCAAATCACCTTGAAAACGATACAGCGTCCGAGTACGGACAAGATGCAAATTGAGCTAAGAGCCCTGAAGAATAACCAATGGTGTCCATAACCCTGCCCAGGCCAAGCAGGAAGGGTAACCCTGCTAACGACGTCGATCTCAAAACCTGCTAAAAACAAAAGGGGTGCCGGCAAAGGGAAAAGGAAAAAGAGAGCGGTCAGTACTGAGGCCAGTACACGGCGAGACTAGAATTCGGCGGTCCTCGCCTACATAGGTATGGTGGACTGAAGCGGCAGCGCAACATGCACTAAACACCCTATAGAGACTCAATATAACTGTCGGCTATCAGAGAGGGACAGGAAAGACCTATTAGGAACCAACCTAATACTACCACCAAACATACCCATCATGGTATTTCCCCCTCGAGACCAAATGAGGAAGTCAACTGAGGAACTCACATAGTTGGCAGTTTTATTTATTCAGTTATCGTTGCAGCAATTACTAGTCAGGTATAGATAGTCATCCTGATATAATAAGCAGTGGGCACTTTTAGTTAACCATTCCGTTGTAGTTGCGACACTTACTAGTAAGATACAATTAGCATGAGATATCCCAAACCCAGCAGTTGTTCGTACTTTTATTTAGCCATTCCGTTGTAGTGAAGCTGATTACTAGTCATATCGGATACAAGTCAAATTATAACAGTAAATTTAGTTATAGTTGTCTATGATCGAGAACTGTGCTCCAAGTCGTCCATAACCGCGGACACGGCTTCTCGAAAAGATTTAACCCTGCAGGGGTGCACCAAAGTTTCCACACGCACCTACACCCTTGTTGTCAGATCAGGTAGGTACAAGATCACAAAACATACACCCAATGGTATGTCGACGGGGTTTTGGACACGATGTTTCCCAGACCCAAAGCAAGCACAGGGGGCCACCCCACTAAGCTACCCGTAACGAAGTCGGCCGGTCTCCGAGACGGACCCAGGGTTTGTGTCGACGGCTGTAAACGACTGGGAACCCGAAAGTGTGACTGGGCTTGTCGATACAGCGAAAACGTATCACAGGGTTCCTAAATAGTACAGACGCTCCACGCGCAATCATAAATAAAACAGTAAAGCATGGCATAAGTACAGGATAGTAATAAAGCCCCAAACTACTTTGTGGCCCCCAGTACAGTACTTTGAAATCAGGTACTAAATCGATGGGGGTGCCCACACACCCCACCTGTGGTTAGCGCGCTCGATTACGGAACAGGTGTCAAGAACTCGGGGTCCTACGGGACACCAGTGAGCGGTTAAAAACCAAATATTGTCTATTACCCACCGGTGCCTCTGCATTTACCTACTTTCAATTTTAGTTATTAAACAGTAATTAAATCCATGATCATCTCCACCATAAAGCATATGGCAGCCTTCCAACAACTGTGTTACTGGACGACATGCAACAACACTTGAGCAAGCGACTACAACGCGCAAGTCCAACTATCTATCAAACAACAGGTAATAGGATGTGTCCAAGGCAATATAAGGCTGCAAGGGATATCACGGGTACGAAAACTAGAGCATCGCAACACAGATAACAATAGATCAACAGGAGGAAATAAAGACTAGAAATGTAAATAGGTAGAAAGAGGGAGAATGCTCGCCTGACAACATTGCTGAAGGTTCATCTGAAGATCGGGTCGACACTCGCATCAACTCATCGGCCTAATCCGTGAAGAAGCAAAGCACTAGCAGAAACACCGGATGCAATATTTAATACTATGGCAGAAGATCGGGCATGATGCATGTATGATGTATGACATGTCAAAGGTGCGATGCAATTATGCCATATTAAGCGGAACCGAGGTCCCAATAATTATTTATTAGGTTCAAGTTGTTTAGATACCCCGCAATTTAAATGTTGTCTTAACAAGGCAAAACATAGCATCGGTTCGCTACACAAATTTAAATGGATCCAATATTAGACTAGATTCGCCCGCATATGGTCTCCATATTTAATTATGAGGTGAATCGGCATAATGCCCCCAAACCACCAAATATGTATGCAACAAGTATATATCATATATTATAAAAATACGGGGCTTGGAAAGGGGATCACACATTGGTCCGAAGATCTTTGGGTTCCAGGGTTCGGTCGACGGGTTCAGCGTCTTCGATTCCATTGCCTTCGGGTTCTGACGTCCGTGTAGAAGAGCATGGTGTCCCGAGGGAACGATCCGTGTGGCCGATCTTGGTGTCCGGGAATTCTCCGGGTCCCCAAAGACGATCTGGTCGGTTCTGGATTTATTTGTCGGTGTCGGACTCGTGTTTCTTGTCAACGAGGAGGGCTTGTCGCATCAGACTTGCGTTGGTCTTTGACAGCGACATCATCACATCAACAGTTTTTGGGCCGAGATAGGGATATCACCAATTACAAACACCAAGTGCTCGCGATGCACTAAACAGAACAGGATGCCCCTGTACAGCATCAGAAGCACAAGGCGGCAGCGGCAGGGGTTAAGGCGCCCGCTTGCAGGCGGACGACGACATGGGGAGAAGCACATCAGAAGTACGCGCTCGCGAGGAAGACAGGGGCGCGCTGGAGGGACGACGCGGGGGCACGACTGGAGACGCCGAGGATGCGCAGGGGCCGGCTCCGAGACGACGACGGCAGCGGGGTCGTCTCGCAGATGGGACGGTGCTGGCCAGAGGAGGTGTCGATGCGGGCGACGGGAGCACACCGCTGCAGGCGCGGGCTTGGTGACGCGACAAGGCCGAGACTGTGGCCGGCGACGTTGCTGGGAGGAGAGGAGGTCCGGGCGACGGCGGCGAAGCCACGACAAAGAGCGCTGGCGGCGGCGTGCCGGAGGCCGACGCGGCGTAGGCGGCCGGCGAGGAGGGAGGTGGCACGCGGCGCCCTGGCGACAGGATCTAGCGGAGGAGGTGGAGCGATCGGGGGGGTCGGGCCTGGCGCAATGTCGGCCAGAGGAGGCAGGGAGGTGCTTGGACGGCAAGCGGCGCGCGGGGGTGGAGGAGGCTGTGGATAGTCCCGCTGGCGGTGGCGGCCTCGAGGAGGGGGGGTGGAGCACCACGAGGGGGAGAGGGCCTAGCGGCGGCGGCCCGAGTGGAGGTGGGCGCTCGCGATCGAGAGGAAGAGAGGCGAAGATGGAGGCGGGGATTGCGGTCGAAGGGAGCGGGTGGGTCACGCGAGCGACAGAGAGGTGGGGTCGGTTGAGAGTTACGACAGGGTGGGGTGGTTTCGGTGTGTAGCGTGTTGGGTGTGTTGTAGTGTATGTGTGTGTGTGGGTTGCCGCGCAGGTGGTGAGTGGCGGCGGCGGGGAGGAAGGATATGGTTGGAGGGGTGGGGTAGCTAGGGTTTGGGTGGTTGGGGTTGGTTCAGGGTTTGGTCCAACCGGTTGGGCCTTTGGGCCTGGCCGGTTTAGATATAGGTTTTAATATTTATTTAAAACATTTTTTTGTTTTGTTTTGTTTAAATCATTTTGTAACTAGTTTTACACGATTGAAATAGCAAGAAAATATAATTTGAATAAAAGAGGAGATGTAATGTCGAAAACAATATAGGGTTTTATAAAATGGTTTTGAGACAAAATATGCATGATGATGTGATGATGATGCACATAATAAAAACAACAGCGATTTTCTAGTAGTGATTTTACCCGGGGTGCTACATTGTGGTAACTCGAACCCACGTATCCAGAGATGTAGAATAGTGTAGGTTGGACCGGTGCGTGTCGGGTTTGGGGAGCTACTTCTCAAACGGTTCCTTCTTGGACTTCTCCCTATCATCACCCAATATGAGAGTGGTGGTACGAGCTGGGCTAGCCAAGTCACATGGGTAAAGTGTACTAACCCCTACAGGGTGTATAAACTAATCGATTAGCCGTGTCCCCGGTTATGGACAATTTGAGCGGCTTGATACTGATGCTATGATATTTCTCACTCATCCTTATTTCTTAATTACTTAAAACTTGTTGGGTGAAAATAATTGGGTAGGAGCACCTGGGAGTGAACCAGAATGTCCTATTTATCGTATTGGAAAACTACTTTGTTACAAATGTTAGGATAAAACTGTTGCTTTATGCAAATGAGCTTGAACTCCACTTGGCCAAATAAGCATGTAGTTGATAGATCTGTTGTTAACCACTTTAGCCTACTTGCCATACATTCAATGTATTGACCATTCGTGGCTGCAACGTTTCATGTTGCAGGTTATATCGTATCTGAGTGATCATTCATAGGTCGCGAGACTCCACTCAACAATTGTTCGCCTGTGGCACATTTGGAGGATGGAGATCTACCTTGTATTCATTTTTCGCTGTGTACTTGAATAAATAATGTAAATTCTGGATCATATTCGTTGTATTTATGATGCACAGTTATATTTGGTATTATTTTGTACTGTGTGTGCCAGTAAACCGATCCAGGGATTGGCACTATACACATGAACTCAGCCTTATCAGGCGAGGGTGTTACACCTATCAGGGGTTCAGGTTTCTGTCACTCCGGCAACCCCACAATTAGTAGCCAAATACACAATGCATTCCCCTAGGTCCATAAATGGTGAAGTATCATGTAGTCGACGTTCACATGACACCACTAGAAGAATAGCACAACAACTTAAATACTAAACCATTGAATAATATCTCAACACAAATCCACTACTAACAACATGACTTCTCCCATGTCCTCAAGAACTAGACGAACTACTCACAAGACATCATATGGATCAAGATCAAAGATGATATGGTGATGGATAATAATCTGAACATAAACAATAATCCAATGGTTCCACTCACAAGCATCAACTACAATAGTAATCAACACCGAGAAAGTTTCTCCTAAGAACTAATGCAAGATCCAACACAATTGTTACATCGGGATGGAGTGGTGATGATGGTGCTGGTGGAGATGATGGTGTGGATGATGATGATCCCGATGAAGTTTAGCTTGATGACGGTGTTGATGGCGACGATCTCCCCTCTCCTGGAAGGAATTTCCCCGGTAGAAATCTGTCTGCCAGAGAGCTCTTTCTCTCTCGGTGTTTTCCGCCCCGCAGAGGCGGCGAAATATTTTTGTGGTCGCTCCCCGTGTATTAGGGTTTCAAGAAGAAGATATAGGCGAGAGGGCAGAGTCGGAGGCCGGCCAGGTGGGCCACACCTCCTCCAGGCGCGGGGCAGGGGGACCCGCGCCTAGGGGGTGTGGGCCCCTTATGGCCCAACTCCGCCTCCCCTTCTGGCTTCCTCCGTCTTTTGGGAAAATATTATTTTTCTTGATTTTCCTGGTGTTTTTCTGATCTTCACGAAATTGCATCAAAACACATCTTTTTCCATCAGAAGTTCATCCTCCAAGAATCATCCAACATGCAAAAACAGATAAAAAGACATAAGTATCACCTCTTAATATGAAATATATCAATGAATAGAGGCAAATTATGATATAGAATGGTGATGCAAATTGGACGTATCACCCGCCTAGGCTTGGTATGCCCATGTTGCTTTGTTTGAACGATGACCACCCTTGGTGGTGGAGGTGGGTTCCTCCCGCTGGCGTAGTGTTGCCGTCCCTAGCTCAAGCAATGGCTAGTGCCGCTTTTTGCCAAACCGCTCGCTAGTGTCCACGATGAGACGATAGCCCCAGTCCACTCTACTTCGAGTGCCAGGAGAAATTCGAGGTCCAGTGCGTTGGTCCAGACAGCAGCGCCGTGTTGACAACGCTTCCCTTCCAGAAGGTGTTGTTTGGTACTGAGCGTTTCGGTATGCTATGAGCGTGGTGGGGTAAATTCGAAAGGCGCAGCGGTGGCAAGGCACCCTCGTTTTGTTGATTCGATGTTAGTTCCATTTATTTTTCTTTATGGACATGTTTACGATGTTGCCCTAGCATTTTTGGTCGTTCAAACTCTTGTAACATGTCGTTGTTTTATTTATAAAGCGGGACGAAAGCCTATTTCGAGAAAATTGCAGGTAGTTCATCTAAAAAAAGGCCAGGACTAGAGTGGATTTGCTCAGGCTTTGCCTGTATACGTGCATTTGTTAGTTACATCTCGACATTTTATCATTTTACTTTATTTTGTTGCATTAGGCTTCTTATTCCTTTTTTGTTGCATGTTTAAGAGCTCATGTTGAACCTTTTACTATTAATGTTTGGGTTGTGTTCATCTGCTTATGCAGAGGCCGGTCATTATTCTTTATTTATATCTCCTTGATGTGAACTATTATATAAGTTAATAAAACTCTCAGTAGTATCAAAACAAATATTAACTATTTATTACGAAAAGAAGCGGGGGAATAGAGTAATACATAATACTAAGTTATTCTTGTCAAATCAAATATTTTAAAAGTACAAAACAGATTCCATAGCGACGCTTCACATCAAGGAAATAATATATGCTAATATATTTTTGGCTTCTCTTCATGGTGGCAAGGGTGCAGAAGACAACAATCTCCAGCTTTGTAGATGCAAGAGCAATTAGGCCTAGCGGAAAGGACACGAATACAAAAAAGTTGTCAGGAGTATGATCATAGCAACTCAGCCAATAAAATCAACAATAAAAGTAGAAGAAGCACATGCACGAGGAAATCACGGGTGAGACAATAAAAATGAACTTTGCGAACAATGTGTCCGACTGTAATTCATCTAGCAGAATTATCTAACATGTTTCTGGAGAAGTATCATTTGTGATTTTAGCGACGTATTTGAGAATGTGAACTGTAGTGGTTGGATAGAAAGAAAAGAAGACATCAAATTGAAAACACGGCTATTTGTCCATTAAAAATACGACTACTTCATTCTACTTCCTCCGTCTCAGTTTAAAGGACATATATTGAAAATCACGCAATCTCAAAACTTCCCCACCTCTTGAAAGAGTCAATCAAAGAATTAGTGAGAGTCAACCTCAATCGGAGTATATGTGTCCTTTAAACCGGGACGGGGGAGTAGAAAACATGCGTTCATATATCTCTATTTTCTATAAAGACATATCTCTATTTTTTTATGACCAATTACTAGTACTTTCTCCGTTCCGGTTTAAAGGACACAATTTGAAAACCGTACAATTCTAAAATATTTAGGCACAAGATCATTTAATATCGTAATTACTCTCTTCTTCTTATGCATGTCCTTCTTCACACTATAAAATAGATCAATTAGAGAACACTTATGGACAAAAGAATTGCAAATTGTATCCTTTAAAATGGAAAGAGGGAGTACCATGATACACCTTTTCATAATACTTACTTACGTAAAAAAAATCAAAGGACAACTGCCCATTAAAGATTATCATCCCGCTATGCAACACAGTACGATATAGAATTAGTGAGGGCTCATGAGAATATAATAATTTACCCCGTCTCGGAAGTGTTGTTTCACCTTCCACGTGAATGGGTCTTCATCCCGCCAAGACATTAATCCCTTGTTCCTACAAGTGAATAAGTAATAGTAATTGGTTAACAATGCAAAATAGTACTATTATGATAAAAAATCAGTAAAGTACTACTTTCGTCCCATATTAATTGACTCCAAATTGTCTAGATACAAATTTATCTAAATAAATATATCCGTATATAAACAAATTCAAGTCAACTAGGGGTAAGTGAAACATGCATACGTACCAATCACGATTGTTGCAACACGTAAAGACATGGTGGATAAGGCTACATGGTCCTTGCGCCTGGCCGCTCATGCTGCACTCATCGGTTGCTGGCGACCAGCTGCCACTACCGAGGCAGTACTGCATGAACTGTAGCTGCTCTTGATGGTGACAGACGACGGTGTCGCCCGTGATGGTAGGCAGCGCCCTGGAAGAGACCCACATTACCTTTCCTCCCACGAGGATGGCTCTGTCTCCAATGCTTTCCAAGGGGACATCGTACCTCTCCGAGACAAGATCTGACAGCCTGTGAACCGCCAGGTGCGAGGCCGGCATGTCGTTGTGCCCGACGACGAGGACCTCCGACTCCGAGTCGGATTCCAGCAGGTAGAGAGGGTCGCAGAGTTTCTCCGTTGGGATCGTGGCGATCAGCTCTGGCCGTGGATCCTGATGCAGGTGCGCGTCGATCCGGAAAACGAGTGATGCCCGGGAATCGCCGACGAATATTTGACGCGCCCCCACCAGGTAGTGCTTGCCTCGCGACGACAGCGGCTGGTAATGGCTGGGGACCCTCCACGGCAGCAGCGTCCACTCCGTGCCACCCGCTTGTTGGGAGGTAGCAACGGCCGCCCGCATCACGTTCCTGAGGATCACCCTGACTCTCACGACTCCGCCGGCGGCGACGGAGACGGAAGCAGAGACGCACCTCAGTTGTTTCAGCACGGTTGTCTCTTGCTCCCCGCAACCATCATTCCTCATCGCCATGGCAAGAGACGTGAGGGGCGGGAGCTCCACGATGTCGCCGGTGAGAGGGTGGAGGAGGCGGACGGCGGTGTCCTCGTCTCGCTGGAGGACCAGGAGGCCCTCGGCGGAGTCGAGGATGCAGTGGTTCTTGAACAGCGGGAGCCCGACGCGGACGAAGACCCCCGAGTCGAGGTTGAAGAAGCGGACGTGCTCCTGGAGATCTTCGTGGCCGGGGTAGAGTCCCTGGCCCTCGGGGAACATCATCCAGCGCCGCGGGTGGAAGCGTGGGTCGGTCACGCCGCGGCCGCGCGGGGACACGGTGGAGGACCGCCAGTTGGTGCAGACGGCACGGAGGCGGACGTAGTCCGTCAGGTCGCCGGCCAGCAGGCGCCACGCGACCAGACGAACCAGGTCTTCTGGCAGCGATGCCCATGGCGACCGAGGTGACATATTTGCTGTTACAGATCAACGACAATGCGACGCAGCAAGAACGACCTACCTTGCTGCGTGTTTTGCTGATTAGGGGTGGAACCGGTCATAATACGAAAAATGTTGTCGGGTTCCTATACAAAACGGACGACAATTTGAATCAATACTGCAACAATCCTCGCGCGCGGCTGTCAAACTCCCGCCGTATCTTTATCTATCTCCTTATATACGCTTTGACACACGAGGAAATACCTGAAGATTGCACGACCAGAATGAATAATTAAGCATCACCTATACGCACAAACCCAATGGAGACAACTTCTCATAGTGAGACAAGAAAGTAGCAGGGATATCATGCCTTGGCGGAGATGGACCGAAAGGACATCTAATCATGATCCGTAGCAACCCACGGGCTCCTTACTAGTACTACCTCCGACCCATATTACTTGACTTGGATTTGTTAAAATTTAGATAAACCTATATCTAAATGGTGTCTAGATTCATCTAAATCTAAACAAATTTGAATCAACTAATATGGGTCGGAGGGAGTACTAAACTTTGAAAGGCAAGGAAAAACCTTTCAGAGGGCGACACTAATTCATCCAGGAAAGGGCGTATCTTCCATTCTATAAATGTGTTCAATGCACAAAATGTTCTTTACAGGTACGACCGCACATATGTGCTACTATCTCAGACCATCCAGTGTCCTTTGGTGACTGCAATATCTGCACAAGTAACTATGTGACATCTCGCTTCACATAAGCAGCATTCCTATGTCAGGCGACGCAGCAGCAGAGTCTCGAATCATATGCACAACACCTCAACTCTGGCTCAAGTCTTGCTTGTAAGTTTCAGGCATCAGAAAGCTGAATGAATGAATTCGAAGAATCTAGGAATCATGACGGTAAGTAGTCTAAAGAATCTACAGCTCCGGGGGGATCTCGCATCGGGAAGATGAGCAATAGATCAGTCTGCAGCTAGAGCTTGGAGCTCACGCAGATGGTCTGGTATCAGTGTTCCCAGGTGAGGGTTTTGTGGATTCTCCGCATATGCGACATGATATGCGGCAACGCAAGCCTGCGGCCACGCAATCATCATTCGACACTGCAACAAGAAGCAACAGAGAAATTATAACTAGGAAGTATAGAACAGTAAAGGGGCATTTACACCTCATAATTTGATGAAAGCAATGTCAGATCAGTGGATAAATAACATTATCTCTCTCCCTCTCAGTGGATAAGTAACAGCATCTCAAACTCATTTGCAAGTAATTCTGATAAAAGAAGCTTTCAAGAATTCACAAAAGTGGAAACAACATAAAGGCAAATCTCTATTAATAGAGTTACTATTGCTTCTAACTAGTATTAGTGGTATATATTCTCTGTAGCAACTAGGTTGGGAGACTTGTGGATAAAACTGCCTAAAACCACGAGTGGCATAGGTATGCTGAATGCTGAACTAAACATATATAGGCTACTTCTTGTAAACAAACACCAAGCCGTATTCTATCAGTTTTACTAATGGGGCGTATGCTTAGAAAAATAAATTCAACCAGGTTTCACCAATAGACAATATGCTGCTTTTTCCTACTCCATTCGTTCCAAAATATAAGCCTTTTTAGCAGTTCAATTGGAACTGCTAGAAGGCTTATAAATTCAACCAGGTTTCACCAATAGACAATATGCTGTTTTTTCCTACTCCATTCGTTCCAAAATGTAAGCCTTTTTAGCAGTTCAATTGGAACTGCTAGAAGGCTTACATTATGGAACAGAGGTAGTATTTGCTAACAAAAGACCAATGTCATAAGTTGTCACTAATGGACATAAACACGGGAAACACAAACAGAGAAGGGTTCAGTAGGATACCATGTAATAACCGATGAGGAATGAATAGATCGCTATGGGCAGAGCTAGATCCTTATGATCCCTATTCATGGCTAGTGCCCATGAGCCAGCAACCAGTGAGGCCAATGTGCCTCCTGTGACAGCCGAAAGGAAGCAGAACGAACCAGTGAGGTCTGAATCAACAAGCTTTGTCATCCCCCGGAGAACAAAAAGGGACCATACATCCCGTGAAGCAACACAGAATGCCTTCCCCCGTGCCCCCACATGCACAAAACCCCAACGGTTCACCCGTCCCATCATTTTCTCTGATGTAGTCAGGCAGCAGCCCTGGCATGTGAATAGGAACTTGTCATTGCCCCCTGTGACAGTGTTTATCACTCGAGCAAAGCTCCTTACTGCTGCAAACACCGGGACAACCACAGCCCCCATGCATATATCACCAAAGGCTGGCCCCGATAGTGTGCCACAGAATGCTTCAACAGCGCCACCTGGCATACGTACTCCATAGACTAGCCGTGCATGTGCCAGTCTTGCCACAGCCACATAGACGAAGTAGCGCAGCACTTGCATGGTCCATGACATGCTTACCAGGAGTGCAGCCACATAAACCATCTGGAAGTTCATGAAGTGTCCTTCTGTAGCTGCAATGCAGCTGATGGCAACTGTCCAGAAGGCCATGTAGCCAATCGCAGCAAGGATAACAAAAAAGACAAGGCAAGAAGCACTAAACGGCAAATGTGCTCCATTGACAGAGGCAGCAAGTACTGCAGCGCCATGCTGAAGCCGTGGACCAGTGGCCCAACAACTGTATAGTGCGGCTGCAACTGCAATCACGACTATGAGCACTCCAATACCAAGGGCAGCACCATCACCGACAAGGAGTATGACCACATCGCAGGCAAGTGCGAGAACAGGAGCTGCCCAGAGAGACGTTTTGATGGCTTTTGGAGGATTAGTGAGAGCAAGAATAGTCCAAAAGCAGGCAGCAAAAACCGATAATATCACAGAAGAGGCAAGAGGAATGAAGTTGGCAAAGGGCTTGTAGGTAGGACTCTGGTGGGAAGAAGCCTGGACTCCAAGGAAGATTGTGAGGGCGATGAAAGCAAGGAGGTGCAAGATGAACAGGATCTTTGTGACACTGGCTATGAAACCACTACAGCAACCACGACTGTCGGGCACAGCAATGTTACCGAATGCTGGGGAGTATATTTGCTCTTCTATTTCGATTGGCACCTGAGGAAGTAGTGGTCAAAACGTTAGTGAAGTGAGATCTTAAAACCAGAACTAATGTGAGTCAGAAATTATCATGTCAGTTATCTGATAACAGACGACTCACTTATGTTGCTAAAAGACACAAATATCATGGGGTTGTGTTCATCTCTGAATAAAATGGCACCTTTCAGTATGAGCATACAAGACAAGTGGTGGGCAGGGTGATTTCTGAAGATGATCACAAATGTATCTGATCATATGCAAATTGCAAGCATGATGGTCCACCCAAGTTTTATGGTAGACTAGCGTATACTACTTATTTATTTAAAGAAGTCATAGTAGTGATGTAGCATGAGCAACAAGGGGACAGCACAACAAAAATAAAACCACACACAGCAATTTAGAAATTGACATGGTATGTCACCTCCTTGAGATAACTCACTGTATGCAAGCACCATCAACTGATATATTGACAATCACAATAAATGAACCTGATATATTTCAACCAAATTCAGACGCCAAGAGAGGTACTACATATTTCAGAAATAATCACCAAAACCACTCGCTATTTTCTTGTATCGCCAAGCCAAATGCGTATCTGATAATCCACGTTTCATAGAAAAATTGTGGATGTCCAAGGCAAAACTTGTTCACCTAATGGATCAATCAAAAGCTGTGCAGTCCCAAACTTTTCCTGGCAAACCAACACCAATCAAGTCATCGTATCAGGGTCAAGCTGTCATTTCCCAAGTAGGCAGCCAAACCCCAACCACTTGAGTAGGAGTACTTCACTGCGTCGTTTTGACAACAAGCATTGGGTTGGCACATCTAAAACTCTTACAGCAGTAGTTGTAAGCTTAACCCAGCTCCAATCCACAAACCCTGTATCCCCAAATCCATCACCAGCACAACCACAGCATCGCAAAACCAATTCGAGCACATGACCTTGCGCGCCATGGAACTGATTCGAGCAATACCGACACCATGAAACGGTTCGGAACGCACGCGCGCGATTCATCCGAAATGATGAATCGATGGCTCGAGCAGAACCGACGCGAGCAAGCCGGATGGAACGCGCGAGTAAGCACCCAATTCGCGGGGCCTGGGTTCAAAATTCGCTAGAGAATTCACCACAAATCCTAGGCTATAACTGACATGACATGGACCGCAGAAACAAAATCGGCGCCACGGAATCGACCGACTCCAGCACAAGCGGGAGAGGAATATTCCCCGAGCAGAAGCAGCAGCAGCAGGAGCGGCCGCCGCGCAGTCGCTGCCAAACGCAGACGAAGAGTGGAGAGGGGAGGAAGGAGGGCGAGATGGAGGGAGGGAGGGAGGAGGGGGCTGTGTCACCTGGTGAGGGCTCGGCGTCGGCGTCGGCGTATGCGTGTGCGCCGACCCGCCCGCGTAAGCAATGCCGCCGCCGCCGCCGGCCACGGTGATCTCGCCGACGACAACGCCCTGCCTCGCCATCGCCGCTCCCCGTGCCGTACCGTCCCCGCCGCGCCTCCCTTTAATTCTCCTCCTCTCTATCTCGTGAGGTGCTTTGGTTTGGTTCCGTCATAGTATCAATCATCCACTTTGGCCCTCGCTTTCGCTTTGCCTTTGGCCGCGGCCGCGCTTGCTTCGCCTGCTCTGCTTCAACGGGGCGAAGTGGACCCCTCTTTTTTTTCTCCTTTGAGACGTGGGGGAGTGGGGTTAGTGCTGGGTGGGGCGCGTGGGGTTAGGCCTGGGTCACTGACAGTCTGGGGTCAGGTGGGGTTTACTGCTGTTGTGCGCCGTTCCCGTCGGGGCGCCGAGATGGGGCGACGACTTGTGTCTTTCTTGCACGGGGCGAAACGTGGCAAAGGTTGAGATCGTGGGACGTTTTTGTGTAGAGATAAGCAGATAAATATGGTGGTTCAGCTGAAAAGGAAGATATGGTTGTTGACTGTTGAACGACAGTTCTTTGTTCATCGTCTGCTCCCGGTGGCAGTCACATATGGATTGCGTCTGTGCACAAAATTTTTGTTGTCCGGCTCACAAGTTTTTTTTAATGTAGACAGGAGGATTTTATTACTCCCTCCATTCTAAAATAGATGTAGTATCTAGATTCATTTAAATAGAGGGTTTAGGGTTTATGGTTTATGGTTTAGATTCATTCTAAAAGAATGTTGTGTGCATGTCACGTTGTCGCCGATGCATGCGCCATGCAGATTATTCATTGTGGAACTTGACAATCACCTAATTCATGCCTAGATTAAATTAATTATACTGGAGGAATGATTGTGTAAGTTTTTAAAACCGTGTGGCATCCTACGAGGAACAGTCTCGTAAGAGTGAAACCGCCACCAACTTCGGTCTTTTTACGAGTACTAGAGATTTTTAGTTAGAAGTGAACAAATTGTACTTTACACAAAAGTTGGATAGAGCCAGATATTTCTGTTGGAGCCTTCGCGCTGGGTTACTTATGACTCATGGGCGATTCCATATGAAGAGTGGACGTAGTATCTTGGTAAAATGAACGAAGAGATGAAGAGAGCCTTTATTCGAGGAGGGTATTGTTGGTCTAGTACATACTCTATTCCAAGGCTTAAGGCTTATAATTTTTTTTTAAAAGACAAGTCATGAAAAGTTTGACCAAATTTTTTGAAAAAAATATCAAAAAATATTATATTATATAGATATCATGTGAAAATATATTTCATGATTATGGATTACTTATTATAAATATTAATATATTTTTAAAAAAAATGGTTAAACTTGAGATAGTTTGACTTTTTAAAAAAATATAGGCCTTAATTCTTGAAACAGAGATAGTATATCGCATATGGCCGCATATACCATATGATTACTTTGTCTACTCTTTAGTCAAAACTATGTTAGTTCCGTGTTGATAACTGAAAAAGACCTCGAAGGAGGCATTCGTGAGAGGTGGGAAAAAAGGCAAAGAGGAGTGGATGAGGTGAGGGAGACGGGGAACCTCAACAAAGAATTTCAGAATGAATTGTCTTACTCAGTTAATGTCTTGGAATGACTCGATGTAAATACGCTGTTTTTGAGAAATTCTGACATAGTGACAGCCCGCCAATTAGCTACACCGTTTGGCCGCTAGGTACCACTCTGCTTGTATTCGTGAGCTTGTGTTTGTGCGTGTGTTGGACTTGGACATGCGCTGTCTCGGGTCGTGTTTTATTTTGTTTTTTATTGGTCTGTATTGGATGTTGTATAGATGTTATTTTATTTATAAATTAATTTCGAGAAGAAGAAATACTCTACGTGAGAAAGGCAAAGGCCAATCATGTCCGCGATGATAGTATGAAGAGAAGACTCCCAATCATCGCATCGCGTTTTCTTTCTCTTTTTCGTGGGAGTGCGCTAGTGCTCGTGGTTGGTTGATAGGATATGGAAACCAATAAGCACCACACGTATGGAATCCACGCCACGGGAGAATGGAAAAGAAAACGGTGCGGCCTGCGGGGAGAGATCGAGAAGGAAAAGGTGCCATCAGTGGGCTGGCATGAAAACTTTGCCAGGCTTTCCTGTATGTGTCCTTGTGTAACTAGCCCACGGGAAGTCGTGGTGGAAGCCCATCAAGAAATGGTTGTTACCCTCAGTTTTTTTTTTCCAAGGAACGGTGGTTCTTGGCTGTCAGTCTGCGGAATGAGACTATGAACGTATAGCTGAACATGCCGAGGAAATGTGTGTGTGTGTGTGTGTGTGTGGGGGGGGGGGGGGGGGGGGGGGGGGGGGCAGTGTTCTCGCGGCAGCGGAAATACTACCACGAGCTCATTCTTTGATTTTTCACGATGTGGCAAATACTAGTCATCTTTTTATTGATGAAAGTTTTAGAAGGAAAAGTTTATACTCACATGCGTCCGAGTCTCAGAGAACGGGTTAGCATTTGGAAAATGATACTGTTCCCCCGGGGGATCGCGTCGTCGCGTCCCCCGGGTGCGTGTCCGTTGGATGGAAGCCCATCGTGAGGTACACGAATCATTGGCTCCACCAGCCCACGTTGGTCAAAAAAAAAAACTCAACTTTATCTCCTCCTTGATCCCGGTGACTTCGTCTTCTACATCTCCCTGTCCATCTCAAAATCGCAGCCAAGAGCCGCCACCGCACCGTCTCAATCTCACGCCGCCTCCACCTCATCTGCACCCCGCGCGACTGCCCTGGCTCGCCTCCCTCTCCCTGTGCCGCCTCCGCCAACCTCACGACATCCTCCTCGACAAGGAAGCCATGGTCGCTGCTCGTCCCGCCTAATGCAGATCTCGCCCGCCACCGCCGTCGTCTGCCACTCCCCGCCAAGAGCTCGCCCTGCTACGCCGTCCGCCCCTCCCCGCCTCTAGCTCGTCCTGCCACCCGTCATCTCCTCCGCGCATTAGGCTGTGTTGCTGCTGCCGAGAGGGACCGAGGTCAGAGAAGGTGGGAGAATGAGGCCATGGCGGGGCGAGGCATGTGATGTTGCCCTTCTCTGCTAGCTTTTTGCTACGGTAGTACTACAGCCATGGCCTTCAGCGACGAGGTGCTACCTAAGGCATTCGGGTTGCTACTACAATCTCCGGTGTTTGCTACTCTAGTTGGCATGGGTTGCTACCAATGTTGGACGATGTTGCTAATTATGTTACTCGTCGGTGCGAGTATTTGCTATCTTATCATTTTTTTCTGCTACATATTAGTATTTTTTTTGCTACTTTCGCATAATCTTTTTGCTACAACCTTTTTTGTGTGTTTTGCTACAAAGGTCTCCGACGAGATATTCGGCGAGGTGTCCGACGAAGCTAGATTTGCTACAATAGTATATTTCTTTTGCTACCACGCTTTAGCGGTTTTGCTATAATAACGTAAAGTTTTTGCTATAATGTTTTCCGGCGAGATCTCTCGGCAAAAGTCTCCGGCGAGTCTCTGGCGAGGCGGGCTTTTGCTACCCTGGGTATAAACCGTTGCTACCGACGGCATACGGCTCTGCTACCTTGGGTCTGCGATGTTGCTACTATGAGTGCATGATATTGCTACCTTGGGCGAAGCGAGGGCTAATTTTGCTACAAACTCATAGCGTTAAGTTTTTGCTACACGATCTCCGGCGAGGTCATCTTCGGCGAGATCAGATCTGCTACATTAGCACAACTTTTTTGCTACCACCGTTTTGCGTTTTTGCTGCAATAGCATAACGTTTTTGCTACACGGTCTCCAGTGAGGTCTACCGGCGAGTCTCCGGTGAGGTCGGGTTTGCTACATTAGCTCAACTTTTTTGCTACACGGTCGCCGGCGAGGTCTCCGGCGAAATCTCCGGCGTGGTCCAGTGTTTTTTTTATTTTCTGGACTGAACCGTTTTTTGCTACAATGTAGCAAAAGCGGGGCAAATGTAGCAAAAACGGGACAAATGTAGCAAAAGCGGGATTTTAAATCCAAAAAGTGGACACGTGGTTGGCTGGAAACCCGGGGATAAAAACCACATATTCCCCGGGGGACGCGTAGGGCTGTCCACATTTTCCTTCAGGACATGTTTGGAAGCATAGCAAGCAGTATACATTTTGTAAGGAGGGACAAAACTCGTAGTTTGGGAAGCTGCTGTTCGAAGCCGTTTATCACGCAAAAACTGAAGAAAATCTCACAGCTGGATTCTGCTTAAAAACAATCCACACAAAAACTCAGATAAAACCCGAAAGAGGACATGCCAAAAGGAGGAGAGCAAGTGCAAGGAGGCACCTCCCCCCCATCGAGCTGAGCCTGAGCTGCACGAAAAGACGAGCTCCTAGATCATGCCGTCCAATCGCCTCCTAGATCAGGCCGCCGCCATCATTTTCAGTGCGCGCACAGGCTCACCCATTCACTCCCTCACTGCCAGTTCTCCGCACGATAAACTACCAGATCAATCCGAGCCCTCACCGTGCCGCCGTACGAAACCATGATTATTCCACGGTTGCTCCCATTACATGAGTCCAAGGAAATTCCCTGTGCTCTTGTAGTTTTCTGTCCGAAATTCTGAATCCTGTCTGCCATATGGAGGAAAAGTCGCTCTCACGTGCACCATCATCCTATGCGTGCAATGTAAAGTGTATCCGTGTGGTAGATCTACGCTAGATCTGATCAAAACCGAGCAATTTCATCTAGTAAAGCACGCAGAGCGCTAGAATTTTCAGGCCCAGTAACCAATGCCTGCACTTTCTACTGTTCTTTCTAAACGTCATACTAATAAGCAGTCAGATAACATCGGGAGCTGCTGTTAAACAAGCCCTCGCCGGTTTGCCGACAGGGGCCGCGCCCGCGCGCGCGTGAGATCCCCAAACACATCGGCGCCGTTGCGAGTGCATGGCAAGTGGCGATCGAAAACCCAACAAGTCTCCGACTAATTTAGCAACTCTTTCAGTGTACGGATGTTTTCAGGCGAGTGATCAGAAGGTGCATCACGTCATGTGATGAGGAATCAAATCACCTCTGCTGATGCGGATCCTCCTGCCTGCCTGCCTAATTTGGCTTACTTGCTGCATGTCTGCCGAGTAGTGAACTGGGTGGCGGCAGCAGCAGCACGCCAGCGCCTCTTGTAGAGATCCCTTCTAAGCAAAATTGATTCCCCTCAACGGCATGAAATCGGCTAGTAATAGTGTTCCCTTTTCAAAATAATGTTTTATTCTGTGACATGTTGACGTGATCCTTTTTTTTATGTGTAGTGCAGTAGTGCTACTCTTTAGTTCAGATGTAATCAAACTCCTTTTATACTCCACTCTGGGTTCAAGCGTTTAGGGCCCGTTTGATTCAGAATTTGTATAGGAAATTTGTAAGATTAAATTTTATGGAATTTTTTTCTACGATGGGTCATTTGATTTATAGGATTGATTCCTGTATAAATTTTTGCTAAGGATTCTTTTGCACTACATTTTATAGGAAATCAAATATGCACTTCTATCTTTTTTCTTCAGAATCCTTTGTTTCCTACGGTGAAGTCAAACAAACTTTGATTCATAGAAATTCCTGTAGGATTGAAGTGAGCATGACATTGCAATCCTACATTTTTCCTATTCCTACGTTTTTTCTATCCTACGAATCAAACATGTCCTTAGATGCTAAGTAACAGGTGAAGTGTGATAAATTTTTACTGAAGTGAATATAAGCACCTTCCCAAGCTTAGAACATCTCTAGACGATCCCCAATATTTAGAGGAATAAAATGTCTCCCTATTTTTTTAAAAGAGTATATTTATAATCTAAAAAACGTGGTTCTTGACCGAATCCTTATACTTAAGTCCTTAAAAATTTTGTCTTCAAATCAAATTATTGAAAGCCAAACACATGTCGTAATTCAAATACGATAAAATAACATGTTTACGAAAAGAATAAAATTTAAGTTTACAAACCAAATAATTCAAAGCCGAACACATGGTGGGGCTTAAATGCAATAAATAGCAAGAATTGTTCAAACACAACTAGGTAGCACTATGGAGATGCTAGTGACTCTCAACAAGATCATGTTGTAGATGACCATGCACCTCCTTGTTCTTGGGGCCTCTTTATCTACAAAATGGATCCAGTCAATTTGATTGGAAAAATGAAAAAAACTACATACAAAACTCACCTTGTAATTCGGTAGAAAACTTGGAGGGTGGAGGAGGTGAGGTGGGCGACCGGCGATATTCAGGTATCGTCGAGGCACCATGAGGGGCGGTAGGGTTGCAGGATGGCCGGCAGTCGATGGAGGGGTTCGCCCAACGAAGAATTGGCAGCAACCTTGGTCTCCTATCGACATCGACCTCGTCATGGCTGCAGACCCTTGTCATCAGGATTTCGCTGGCCTCCCTCGAAGTCGGCACAACGTAGCTCCTATGGGGGCCTTCTACCAACCGTCCATCGCTCGGTTGCTCCGTTTTGCAAGAAATCAAGCTCATAGGGTGACGGTTTGCAATAGATCGAGGCAACGGTAGGGGACATTTTGCAAGTCAGCTCCAGCGACGATGATGACTGGCAAGCGATGGCGAGTTGGGCGGGAGGGTGGCGCAATGTTCAGAGTGTCAGTAGAGGGTTTTCGTGGTCATCGGAGGCGTCACTGGCGAGGATGGGGGAGAAAGTCATCGCGTTGTGGAGGGTCAGATTTTTTCTCTGTGGAGGCCTAGGTCGGGTATATTTAGGGATCAGCGGGGGCGAGGAGTAAAAATTATAAGCATCAACGGTTATTCGGCTTTGGGTAGGTGCGGGGTAAGAAGATTAAAACCCAAGTTACCCAAGTTTTACTCCTCTAACCGGTTTTAAGGGACCGGCCAGATGAGCAAACGGTCGAGTAAACGTAGAAGTGACCCCACATGTAAGTCTCCCTATACCTTCTTCATTCTCTAAATCAGCTCTACATCAGAATTCCAGATCATGTTGATTCTCACTGCATGAAGAAACATCCAATTCAGGATACCCTAGCTCAGTTCCACGAATATCTATCTAGTCAAACCACTAAAGAAATCAAAATGAACAAGAGAAGTGTTAGGGAACGTGCTACTTAAAACAAAAAAACTAGCACATAAACCAGACTAAATTATGCAGGAAGAGAGGCAAGGGATCATACCCTTGAAGATAAATCTAGCGGAATTTTTCGATGACGAGGTTGATGAAGACGAGCATCAATCCCCTCAACAAGACTTTTCAAGTCGTGAGGGTGATGTATTCGGCTCCACGATTGTCGATTCCATAGCTAGTTCATTAGCCGCGAGAAGATTCATCTTTGCGAAGATCCTCACAAGTCGTGAGGGGTTTTTTGTAGTAGGGCACTAAGCTCTAGGGTTGTTTTGCAAGAAGCCAGATTTACATCTACTAAGTTCGGAAATGAAGAAAGCTAGTTGAAGTTTTATAACACCTAAGTTGGAACTTGTATTTCATATCACAACTCTGTTGTGGTCAAGTCAAAGGCTTAGTTCATTTCACAAGTCATTTTGAAAACATCTGACGGGGGAACAGTATGGCCACTCCAACTGTCCATAACCGCGGACGCGACTATTCGAATAGTTTGGCACTCTGCAGAGATTGTACACTTTCATCACAACATTCGATACATCCGTCAGGAACAAATCCTGAATTCACCATACTCAGTATGCGGATAATCAATCCTAACCTTTCAATTACACGCCCTAATATAGGCACCTCTCCTGTGAGTTTGGCCTCCCAACCATGACCAACTGTCATCTCGGGTACGGCACAGGTGGACAATCTTCACAAGGTAGCCTCAGCTCAGACCTTGGCCATGAGGGAACCAATACTAAGGTATATAAGTTTCCAGTCAAGCCCTACCCAATTTTCGGGTATTGTGGTTATACGGTAAAATTAGAATGGTATCGCATCCAGACAACCATCAGTTTTATAAAGGGCTAAGCTCATGCCTCAACAATTTCATCACCAAAATCATCTGGTGTTCGGAAACACATGTCCAAAACATCTCAATAGAATGATCCATCATTCCAAGGTTTTCATAACCATTTTTCCACCAAGTATTCCCATCTAAAGTTGATCAAGTTTTATGCTTAGCATTAGCATCTACAAGTGGGGGTAAGTACTAATGAGGGATGGTAAACTAGTGGAGTTTTACTAAGTTCAATCTCATGCCTTAGGATGACATCAAGATTATCTAGCTCAGGCCAAGTTTTATGCTCTTTATGCAACCTTCAATTATCTCTCTAGAATCTACAATTCACTTAAGTAATCTCTAAGTACTAGCTTTGATAAACAAATAAAGTATAAAGCTTGTAAGTAAAACTAGGAAGGGGGTTATCAAGTGGGTATGATCACATATGCTTAAGGCATATAGTTGGCATGGTCATAAGAAAGTATTTGCTTGCATAGGTCAACTTGATTAGTAAGGCTTGCTAAAGTAGAGTATCTTGCAAGTGTTAGCTTGCCTTGTGCAGAGCAGTGGTTGAAGTTCTCCTCGGCTTCTTCTTCGTAGTATCCTCCTTCTTCCTCATATCCTTGGTCGGTACTAGCGTCTATAAATAAATACGAGGTACACAATCACCAAACAATACTTAACTAATTTCAATCATCACACAAAAGGGTCCTATAGATGATCTAGCATCATCACTAACATTACAAGATTAAAGCTTGGTTTAATTTCTTTTATTTTTAGAAAAGTAATTTCTACTCATTGAAAAAGATACTTAAGGTTTAATATTCTCCAAACCAAACATAGGATCATGTTGACACATGTCATCACCACACATTTCAGTACATAGGAATATGATTTAAAGTGGTGTCACAATTTAATAAGGTTTAACCTTTTATTTTACTTAAATAAAGTGACTAGAAATGCCTAAGTGGCATCTTTTTATTACTTGAACATTATTTCTGAAAGTAAACCCATATATTTTTATATATTCTGAAAGGTATGATCAAATGTGATTTTTGAGAGTTGGAATCAACTCAAAAGCTATTATGGTTTAAATTTGAAAAATGTTTGAATGCAGAAAAGCTTCTGCCTTGTTATTTTTACCAAGGTTGATCTATAGATGCAAATGATTTGAATCCAACGGGCTTGGATTCAGCATTTCCAGACCTTTCTAAAACAATTGGTTTCATTCAATTTGGTTCACTGAATCGAGCTGGGTTGATTTTTGAAACTAGGTACAGAACTATGTTTGAATGAAAATGGAAAAATCCAAATTCAAACGAGTGGGCTGCGCGGGAACTGCTAATGGGCCGGTCTGCTACGCACAGCGCTTACACAGGATGGTTAAGTTGTTGTCCCCACGCGTCAGTGAGACGGGGGGTGTGAAGCGGTACGGGGCAACGTGGTGCGTTGGATCCAGTTCTAATCCAACGACTCTGGTTCATCGTTCACGTCGGGCAGCGCCGTCAAGACAGAACCCTAGCACGGCAGGTGGGGGTCGTGGGAGGCTCACCAGGGCTTAGGCGAAGGTCGGCGATGCGGGCGAACGACGAAGTCGACGACGGTGAACCTCCTGGTACCGGCAGCTTCTCCTAGGGCGGCTCCAATCGCTGGCTCCCTTCTTCTCCAGCAGCGGCGGGCTCCGGCCAAATTCCGGCGATGCGCTGCTCGCCTTGCTCCGGGAACAGGGTGGAACGATCAGTAAGGAGAGGGGAGTGAGATGGTGTGCTCAATTCGGCTGGGGGTAGCCTCTATTTATAGTGGCGAGAGGGGACCGACGGGCGCAAGCTAAGCTCGTCGTGGTCGACGGCACAGAGGGATATCAGCGTGGGCGACTGGCGAAGCTCAACGACGTGGTGGCGAGGCGTGGGGCGGTGTTGATCGGTCGGAACGCAGCGGTGCTCTACGCATGCCCGACGGAAGTTTTTATGGCGGACAGCGTGCGTGGTCTCCGCGGTGGCGAACGGGCGTGTCTACGGGGTTGCTGGGACGGTGGTGATCACGTATGCACGCGGCAAGGGCGGCGTGCGGTCTGTGGGCGTCTGTCGAGCGTGGCGCACGGGGCGCGCTCTCGGCATGGTTGCAGATAAGGTTGGCAAGGTCTGTGCGTGTCGTCCAGGGGCTGGCATCGCTCGCGGCTGGGACAGGGAGTGGCGGTGGGGTGCTAGCTTGCTCCCAGACAAGGTTGGCAAGGCTAGTGTGGCTCATAGCTTTCTGTCGACTATGGGGTGGCAATGGTGCACTCGGCCTGCTCACCATTGATGACAATGGCTAGCTTATAGTAGTGCTAGAGATTAGTTTAGGTTGTTAGATGATCTACTAAGGCTAGTGGTGTCTAGAGAGGGAACAAGTTTGGCCCAAAACACTATAGTGTTTGTGATTTTGTTGATTTGAATCTGCAAGGTGTTTGATGAAATGGCCGCATGAATTCAAGTTTTGAATTTTGAAAAGAACTTTGGTGGGTGTGCTAGGCATTTTCTGGTGAGTCTGTAGATGCTTGGGTTTTGAAAGTTGAGCTTGTTTGAGTGGTTTTTAAAAAAGTGGGATCTTCCCATATGATATAGATTCAATTTTAAACTGTCATTTAAACTATGCATTTGAATGTTTCTGGATGATCACAAAGTGGGCCTTGGTACCTTGTCATGAGTACTATCAAGGGGTGCAAAGATCCAAACAAGTTTCTGTTAAGTTCTGAAAGTTAGAGATAGCCAAAGTAGGCATGGGAGTTAATTTGGCAAAAGTGACCATTCACTTAATTTGTTTGTTTTGATTTATTTGTCTTTGGGAAAAGTTTGGGAAATGTTTAGATGATGTTTATTTCACCTAAGAATCATTTTACAAGCAAAGAAACACACAAGCAAGGTAATTCAAAATAATTCAAATTGGAATGCATACACACATGCATGCTTTCATATTTTTATTTAGAAAAGTTTTGTTAACTCTAATTTTGATGATTAGAGTTTTATGATTCTAGTTCAATATTTTTGGGATGTTACAAACCTTCCCCCCTTAAACAAAATCTCGTCCCGAGATTTGAAAAAGGACGAAAAGATTACCTAGGATTTGAAGAGATCGGGAAACTCCGTCCTGATGTGATCTTCGCACTCCCAAGTAGCTTCCTCTTCCGTGTGGTTGCTCCACTGGATTTTGAGAAACTTGATGCTTCGGGTTCTGGTAGTTCGGAAAGCTTATTCTAAAATACGGATGGGTACTTTGGGATAGGTCAGGTCATCATTGATCTCTATAGTCCGGTGATCAATATTCTTGAATACTTCAGTCTTCTCCGGGACTTCGAGACACTTGCGAAGTAATGAGATATGGAACACATTGTGCATGGCTGACATCTCTTCGGGTAGTTCCAATTGATACGACACTTCTCCTCGATGTTCAGAATATTGAAGGGTCCGATATATCTGGGGGCTAACTTTCCTTTGAGTTGGAAACGCTGCATTCCCTTCAATGGCGACACTTTCAGATACACAAAATCTCCTATGTTGAAGGTGAGGTCTCAACGTCTCTTGTCGGCGTAACTCTTCTGTCGGGACTGGGCTGTCTTGAGGTGCTCACGAATCTTGTGAACCTTCTCTTCTACTTCTCGTAGGATATCGGGTCCAAAAATCTGACTCTCTCCTACTTCTGACCAATTCAAAGGGGTGCGACACTTTCTTCCGTACATGAATTCAAATGGGGCCATTTGCAAACTAGCTTAATAACTATTGTTGTATGAAAATTCTGTGAACGACAGACAGTCTTCCCACTTAGATCCATATTCTAACACACATGCTCTCAGCATATCTTCGAGTATTTGATTTACTCGCTCCGTTTGTCCATCGGTCTGGGGGTGATAAGCGGTACTAAAATCTAGTCGGGTTCCTAAACCTTCTTGGACTTTCTTCCAGAATCTCGAGGTAAACTGATTTCCTCGATCTGATACGATTTTCTTGGGGACACCATGCAAACTAACGGTTCTAGCGATGTATAACTCCGCTAGCTTCGAACTCTGATATGTGGTCTTGACGGGTAAGAAATGGGCGACTTTGGACAATCTGTCCACTATGACCCAGATAGAGTCATTTCCCCTACTAGAAGTAGGCAATCCAGTGATAAAGTCCATTCCAACAGAACCCCATTTCCATTCCGGAATCTGTAATGGTGGCAACAATCCAGCGGGTCTTTGATGTCCTGCCTTGACTCGCTGACATATATCACACTTGGCGATATAGCTTCCGATTTCTCTCTTCATCTTATGCCACCAAAATTGCTCTTTCAAATCTTGATACATCTTAGTTCCTTCGGGGTGGAAAGAATAAAGAGTATCATGAGCTTCCTTGAGAATAACCTCTTTCAACTCAGAATCTGCCGGTACACAAAGGTGTCCTTTGTACCTCAGAACTCCTTCTTCGTCTTCGGTGAATCCGGGTACTTTGCCTGTACCGATACGACGCTTGATTCCGTCAATACTAGCATTTCCTTTCTGCGCCTCTTTGATCTGGCTGATCAAAGTGGGTTGAAGTTCTATGCTAGCCAAAAATCCTTCACTCACTAATTCCATTCGAAAATCTTCCATCTCTTTGTGCAAACTTGGTTGCTCCTTCAAAATCATGGAGTTCAAGCGGCACGGCAATCTGCTAAGCGCATCTGTTACCACATTGGCTTTACCGGGGTGATAGTGAATGTTTAGATCATAATCCTTGATTATCTCAATCCATCTTCTCTGTCTCATATTCAGCTCCTTCTGAGTGAATATATACTTCAGGCTCTTATGATCCGAATAAATCTCACAATGATTTCCCATCAGGTAATGCCTCCATGTCTTCAGGGCTAGAACTACAGCTGCGAGTTCGAGGTCATGGGTTGGGTAATTTTGCTCATGTTGTTTCAGTTGTCGAGATAGATAAGAGATAACTTTGCCTTCTTGCATTAGCACACATCTGAGACCGATCTTGCATGCGTCACAATACACGTCGAAGGGCTTTGTGATATCCGGCATGATTAAGATTGGGGCTGAAATCAATCTCCTCTTGAGTTCTTGAAAACTCGCTTCACATTTGTCGGTCCATTCAAACTTATTGTTCTTCTTCAGCAATTGGGTCATGGGTTTGGCGATACTCGAGAATCCTTCTACGAACTTGCGGTAATATCCCGCCAATCCGAGAAATGCACGAACTTGGGTTTGAGTGGTTGGGGCTTGCCAATCTTCGACATCTTTCACCCTTGCAGGGTCAACGGCAATTCCTCCGGCTGAGACAATGTGGCCGAGGAATCCTACCTCTTGTAACCAGAATTCACATTTGCTAAACTTGGCATACAATTGATGCTCTCTAAGGGTTCCAAGAATGGTCCTTAGGTGTATCTCATGTTCTTCTTCCGATTTGGAATAAATCAGAATGTCATCGATGAAAACAACGACAAACTTATCCAGGAAGTCCATAAAAATCTTATTCATGAGATTCATGAAATAAGCGGGGGCATTGGTTAATCCAAAAGACATGACGGTATACTCGTATAATCCATATCTGGTGGTAAAGGCAGTCTTGGGAATATCCTCTGCGCAAATCTTGAGTTGATGATAGCATGTTTTAAGATCAATCTTAGAAAACACTTTGGCACCGGTCAACTGATCAAACAAATCTTCTATCTTGGGCAAGGGATACTTGTTCTTGATGGTGACATCATTCAACTTCCGATAATCCGTACACAGACGGTTACCTCCATCCTTTTTGTCCACAAATAAGACATGTGATCTCCATGGTGACGCACTTGGTTGAATTAATCCAATTTCCAACATGGAATCCAGTTGCTTCTTCAGTTCTGCTAGTTCGGACGGGTTCATACTATAGGGTCTCTGGGCTATGGGTCCTGTTCCGGGGATTAGTTCAATGATAAACTCGATATCCCGATCTGGGGCATACCGGGCAAAACATCTGGAAATACATCGGGGTATTCGCAGACTATCCGGACTTGGTCAATGGTAGGTTGGGCTATACTCTTGTTGCACTTGAATTGATGAGGTAAGGTTTCAGATATATGATCGACTGATATTCCGGCTGTACTGGTCATGGTGATGGCTTTCTTGGCACAGTCAACCAATCCTTTATGTTTGGACATCCAATCCATTCCTAGTACTACTTCCAAACCTTTAGTTCCGAGTACTATCAGGTTAGCATAAAAAACTATGCCATGGATTCGGATAGGGACGGCTTTGCAAATTTTCCTAGCCTTGGTGGTTGAATCAGGGATTTGAACAATCATAACATGCTTCAGTTTGGTTGGTTGAATCTTACTAGTGCAGGAAAATTCTTCGGTGACAAATGAGTGCGATGCACCAGAATCAAACAACACTCTTGCAAGTACTGAATTAACAGAAAACATACCCAGCACGACGTCTGGTGCTTCCTGAGCTTCTTCAGCATGCATGAGAAAAATACGGCCGTTGCGGTTGAGCGAATTCCCTGGGGCAAATCTTCTTCCAGGCTGAACACGACGCTGCTGCTGAGCTGGGGCATTTGCATTGGGGGCTGCGGCATTCTTCTTGTTGGGGCACTCGTTGGAGTAGTGACCCTTATTTCCACAGTCATAACAAGTTACTTGTGACTTGTCCTTTGCTGCAACAGGCACAACATTGCTTCCAGTCCTCAGGGCAATGTTGGTGTTGGTGGTAGCATTGTTGTTGTTGAACTTGGGTGGGGCACGGTTGAAATTGCTAGAGTTGTCGGGGTTGTTGTGATTTCCTCCGGGCCTAGGGTTTCCACGGTTGGGATAGGTCGAACGGTTCGTCGGGGGTCTATTGGTTCTCGGGGCAAATCCTGGAGATGGGTTAGGGCGATACTTTGGGGTCTAATGGGTTCCTGACTGATGCATCATGTGACGCTTGCAGTTCTCATTGGCTTGGTTGATCTTTCCTTCCATCTGGATGGCAGAGTCGACCAGGGCTTCAATATCAGCAAAGGGGATATTGACTAACATAGTCTGCATCTCATCGTGCAGACCATTCAGGAATCTTTCTTTCTTCTTGGCTTTAGTGTCGATCTCATCCGGGGCATACCTAGCTAATGACAAGAATTTTTCATGGTATTCCACTACGGTCATCATTCCTTGCTTCAGTTCTCTGAACTCATCTCTCATCCTCTTGATCAAACTAGGTGGCACATGGGTTCTGCTGAACTTAACCTTGAATTCCTCCCAGGTCATCATCTGTCCTCCGGTCATTGCACAAACGCTGTTCCACCATGCTCTGGCATCTCCGGCTAGATAGTGGGTGGCGAACAAAACTTTCTCATTGGCTTCCACTCCGGTGACTTCTAGGTTATTTTCCATGGTTTGCAGCCAATCATCTGCATCTAAGGGCTCTTCTGACTTAGTGAAAACAGGTGGGTTGGTGTTCTGGAAATTCTTGAGCTTAGATCCATGGTTGTCCTGGTTTCCATGGCCTTGATTGTTGTGGGCTAGCTGGGCTATCTGTTGAAGGGTGGCTAGGTTGGCTTGACGTTCCGCTCTTTTAGCTTCGCGGTCAGAAACCAACATTTGCTGGATCTGCAACATCGGGTCCGGGGATGAACCACTTCCTCCGCGTGGCATGTGAAGATTGAGATAGATCATGAGAAAAGAGGGAAATTTCTAAGGTTCAGGGCTTTGAAAAGTTTTTAAGGTTTGACTGAGATTTTCGAGCAACTTGCTTTTCATTCATTCATTCATAGCACCCGATACAAACACACACCACAAAACAAGAAAAACAGATGGTTTTAAGAACCATTCTGGAAACTACGATACAGTGGGACCGAATACTACTCACTACGCTAGTGTTCAAGTGCTACTACTCCTCGGAGTCGGTGTAGTCGGCATCCTCATCATCCTCATCGTCATTGATGAAGGCGAAATCATCTTCATCGGTGAAGAAGTCCATAGCCTGATCCTCCAGAAAATCATCATCATCACTGAGATAGGAGTAGGGGTCTCCACGAAGATCCTCTCCGGCATTCTCCCTTTACTCCAACTGCATGTCTCTCTCATGGATAGTCTCCTCCAAGTCCGAGATATGGTGGCAAAGACGGGAAATGATGCGCTCCTTCTTGTCGAGCTGACGGTGACGAGACTTGCGATCCTTTGCTAACGTGGCGATGGTCTGATCCTTCGTCTTGATGATGGCAGACTTGTGGTTGGAGTAGTCATGGAAATTATCCAACTCCTGCTGACGATCGTACATCATGAAGCTAAGGTGGTCCAACTGAGTCTTCAGCTCTTGGTGGTATGGGGCTTCCAGTGGCTGTCCATTAGCATCACGCCTTGGGCAGAACTCAAAGCGGGTACCCTTGATCTGGTTGATACTCTGCCCACACAGACAGGCAAGAGCTTCCTGCATCGCCCTAGCAAGTCCATCGAGCCAGTTGTTCTCTCTTAAGGTGAATTGAATTCCCTCCGCAGTGGGAGGTTCAATCTTTCCTCGGAGACTTGCAACAATTAGACACTGCAGATCTTCTCCTCCTTGATCATTGAGCTGAGCTCCGAAGAACTCGGGGTGCGGACGCTCCAGAAGTTCTGAAAGCTGGTCCAAATCCCACTCAAAGATAAGGTCTCCTCCATTCCCCAACTGATAAAACTTTGTTGTATTTCACGTCCATCTATAAGAATATAGGGTAAGTAAGTTAATAGAGTGATCAAGTGTGTCAAATTTTATGTATTTTGCAAGAGTTTTTGAGGAACATGAATTTTTATGAAAGAATCAAGGTGATAAGAATGAGAATAAGTTTTTGTAAATATTTGCTTCCTTTGGTTTTGAAACTAAGTTTTTGATTCAAACGTCCAGTCTAACTAGGGTCTCCTATGGTCAAGATGGCTCTGATACCAACTTGTCAACACCCGGATTTTTAATCCCAGATGCCTGTTATGCCATACATCGCAATCCCAGGATTACCATTTTTACGAGACATAAGAGAATTGGATACCATAGTACATCATCCATTACAAACCATGCATAAGGTCTTACACAATTAAGGATCTCATGATCCAGTTCTTAATACAACTCAAGCAGCGGAAATACGTAATAATAACGGTAGCGTAGGCGAAGCTCCATCTTCGGGGTCACAGACAATGCTGGCGATGGGAGATGATCCTAGTTGTCATAACCTTCCTGGGGTCCATCCTCCTGGTATTCCTCTTCATAGTCTGGCCACGGGAATAGCCAGGGACAAAGCCATGAGTACTCTTTAAGTACTCGCAAACTAATACTAACAAGTGAAGGGGGTTTTTGTAGTAGGACACTAAGCTCTAGGGTTGTTTTGCAAGAAGCCAGATTTACATCTACTAAGTTCAGAAATGAAGAAAGCTAGTTGAAGTTTTATAACACCTAAGTTGGAACTTGTATTTCATGTCACAACTCTTTTGTGGTCAAGTCAAAGGCTTAGTTCATTTCACAAGTCAATTTGAAAACATCTGACGGGGGAATAGTATGGCCACTCCAACTGTCCATAACCGCGGACGCGGCTATTCGAATAGTTTGACACTCTGCAGAGATTGTACACTTTCACCACAACATTCGATACATCTGTCAGGAACAAATCCTGAATTCACCATACTCAGTATGCAGATAATCAATCCTAACCTTTCAATTACACGCCCTAGTATAGGCACCTCTCCTGTGAGTTTTGCCTCCCAACCATGACCAACTGTCATCTCGGGTACTGCACAGGTGGAAAATCTTCACAAGGTAGCCTCAGCTTAGACCTTGGCCGTGAGGGAACCAATACTAAGGTATATAAGTTTCCAGTCAAGCCCTACCCAATTTTCGGGTATTGCGGTTGTACGGTAAAATTGGAATGGTATCGCATCCAGACAACCATCAGTTTTATAAAGGGCTAAGGCTCATGCCTCAACAATTTCATCACCAAAATCATCTGGTGTTCGGAAACACATGTCCAAAACATCTCAATAGAATGATCCATCATTCCAAGGTTTTCATAACCATTTTTCCACCAAGTATTCCCATCTAAAGTTGATCAAGTTTTATGCTTAGCACTAGCATCTACAAGTGGGGGTAAGTACTAATGAGGGGTAGTAAACTAGTGGAGTTTTACTAAGTTCAATCTCATGCCTTAGGATGACATCAAGATTATCTAGCTTAGGACAAGTTTTATGCTCTTTATGCAACCTTCAATTATCTCTCTAGAATCTACAGTTCACTTAAGTAAGCTCTAAGTACTATCTTTGATAAAGAAATAAAGTATAAAGCTTGTAAGTAAAACAAGGAAGGGGGTTATCAAGTGGGTATGATCACATATGCTTAAGGCATATAGTTAGCATGGTAACAAGCAATTATTTGCTTGCATAGGTCAACTTGATTAGTAAGGCTTGCTAAAGTAGAGTATCTTGCAAGTGTTAGCTTGCCTTGTGCAGAGAAGTGGTTGAAGTTCTCCTCGGCTTCTTCTTCGTAGTATCCTCCTTCTTCCTCATATCCTTGGTCGGTACTAGCGTCTATAAATAAATACGAGGTACACAATCACCAAACAATACTTAACTAATTTCAATCATCACACAAAAGGGTCCTATAGATGATCTAGAATCATCACTAACATTACAAGATTAAAGCTTGGTTTAATTTCTTTTATTTTTAGAAAAGTAATTTATACTCATTGAAAAAGATACTTAAGATTTAATATTATCCAAACCAAACATGGATCATGTTGACACATGTCATCACCACACATTTTAGTACATGGGAATGTGATTTAAAGTGGTGTCACAATTTAATAAGGTCTAACCTTTTATTTTACTTAAATAAAGTGACTAGAAATGGCTAAGTGGCATCCTTTTATTACTTGAACATTATTTCTGTAAGTAAACCCATATATTTTTATAGGTTCAATTTTAAACTGTCATTTAAACTATGCATTTGAATGTTTCTGGATGATCATAAAGTGGGCCTTGTGTCACATCCCAAGATTTTCCAAATCTTGTAATGTGAAAAATAAATGAATAAAATAAAACTTTGTTGATTTTCAGGGTGAGAAGAAACTTTTTGATTTCCATTTGGAAACCTTCAAACCCTCTTGATCAAACAAATCCTAAAGGGATTTGAAAAGTTAAACAATTAATAAAGAAAATATTTTGAATAAGTGAAATTACTATTTTGGATCTTTTAATAAAAAGATTTGGTTTTCAAATGAAAAAGAATAGATTTATAAATAAAGATTATTTTATAAAGCCAAATTAAACCTTGGCCAATGTTTTTGAAGTAAAAACATTTTGTTTTGATAAAAATAGTAAAGGTTTATTTAAATAAAATAATAAGGATTTAATATCCCATTTTATTTAAGTAAAGGCTTTTCCCATTTTAAATAAACACTAAAACTTATTTATTTATTTTAAATAAGTTTTCAAAGTATTTTATTTTTCTTAAATAAAACCAACTGAAGTATTTTGGTTTTATTTTAGATTTCAAAATAAATATTTTAATAAAACAAATCCTATTTGATTTAATAACTAAGGTTCATTCTATTTAATTATTAATGGAACCTAAAATTAAAGTGTTATTTTATTTTAAACAAGTTTTCAAAATATCTTCTATTTTCAAATAAAACATAATGATTTGGTTTTGAAAACGTTTGGATTTCAAATGGAGATTTTATTAAAATAAATCAAACCCTATTTGATTAAATAACTAAAGGTCCATTTTATTTAATTACTGAATGGATCCTTAAAAGAATAAAAATATTATTTTAGATTGGGGTTTGGTTTATGTTGCTAAACAGAACCAAATTCAAAGTTACAAAGTGTGGTGATTGTTTGAATTGTTTTGAATGTTGTTTGCTTGTTTGAAATTTAAAACAGGAAATGGAAATAGAAAAAGAAAAAGGATTCAGACAGAAAAAATAAATGAAATGGACCTGACCCAACTGAGCCAGCCCAATAAGCCCACTCGCAGCTCACCTCCTCTTTTCCCCTAAAGCGTTTTCCCTCACTCGCGAAACGACCCGCACAGTCACTGAACACTGGCCCCCACCTCCACTTCCTTTCTTTCACTGCCAAGCGGACCCCACCCCCTCCTGTTCATCGTCTCCACCGCAGCGACCTGTTCTTCCCAGCTCCTGCCATTGATTCCTCAGGCTTAATTCGCCTTAATGCCGCGATTAAAACCCGCAGTGATCACGCTGATAAAACCCCTCTTACTCCTCTTCCATTCCCCCCAAACACCACGCCTCGAGTGCCACCAGGCTGTCGCAAATTCTTTCTGCACCGCCGTCGTCTCCGACGAGATTCTCGACCAAATCCGGCGGCACCGCATCGCCCCTCGCCTCCTTGACCACACTCACAAACTCCCCAAGCCCAGGCGCACCTCCCCGTAATGCCAGCTCGTCCCCGCGCGCCCTAGAACTTCGGCAACGACGACGACCACCGCCGCCACCGTCTGCCTCCACTCCGTCAGTCTTTTCCGGTGAGTACTGACCGCCCTTCTTCCTCTCGATGATGCACGCTTGATCGCCAACCTCTTGCGCAGCTAAACCCGTTCTTGCCTTGTCTTCTTGTGCACCGTAGCGTCGCCCCCGTCGACGTCTGAGCGAGACCAACGTCGCCCCTGACTCCGGCGAGGAATCACGACCGATCCAGTGCGCCCCCTGACAAACCGCAAGCGAGTTGAGCATCAGCGTCACTCCACGAACTCGGGGAGCATCCCCTTTTCCTCTCCCGCTTCCTGCATCGCCGGCAACGCCACCGCCAGGCCGCTCCGCCGCCAGTAGCCACCGCAGCGCCGCCAGTTTCTGGTCGGGGCACTGAGAGCCGTTAGATCCATATCGGAGCGACAGGATAGTTCCACTTAAAACCAAAAGGGTATGCGATCTGAGCCGCATGATCCAACTTGATCCAACGCACCAGAATAGCCGATCCGAGTGAAGCGGTACAGGCGAATAAGAAACAGCCACGTGGCCTGTAGTTGATTTAAAAGACAGAATTGATCTTTTAGGATTCCAATTTTGTAAATTGCACAACTTTTAAACCACACGTACAAATTTTGCAAACTTTATACCAATGGAATCAGCAAGACAAGCCCTATCCAACCATGCCAATTGTTTAGTAAAAAGCTTCTGGAAAAATGGTTGTTTTTACTGAAACATTTGTATGCTTGTTAAGGATGTGAAAATTGTTTAAAAATGAATTTGGGGATAAAATCTTTGGCAATTGGATTGATTTGAACCTACTGACCATGGGAAACACTTTGTGGTTTCAAAAATGTATTTGGTGAATCAAAACAATGATTCTTTGATTTAAAACCATTTCTAGTCAAATAGAAATGTGGTTTATTTATTAAAAATGGTTTTGGAAGAAAACCTTTGGAAAATGTTTTGTTTTAAACTCTCTGACCCCAAACACCAAGTTTTATGGTTTGAAAACTTATTTGGTGAACCCTATAGATTAATGCCCTAGTAAAAATATTTCTACACCACATAAAATGATACTTTGTTTTGAAAATGGTTTTTGAGGTGAAACCTTTAGCAAATGACTTTGCCACTTTACAAAGTAACCACTAGGTGTTTTCAAATGTTTATGACCCATTAGGGACCACTTTTTCAAATAAAACAAATCTTGGCATGCTTGCATGCATTTCCTAGACTTTATGATTTTATGTGATGTTTTGCTTGATTGGTAGATTGAGTTTGTGCCTTGCTTGATTGAATTGTAGTGACTTGAAGAGAGTGATTGTTGCAAGGACAAGGAGTGAACCTATACTCTACCAAAAAGGCAAGTGATACTTCATGATATTTCCATTCCCTTTATTTTGAATAAGCATTAGAATTATTTTTTTTGCTAAGTCTTGCATGCTACTTTTGCCAAATGCTATGTTGGGAAATCCTATGTAGTGTAGAATTGTAGAATTGCTAGGGAATTTTCCTAAGTTAAGTTACTATGCCATGCTTAGCCTAGCTAGTAGAAAACAAGGGTTGGTAAAGTATGTTCATGCTATATTGAAAATAATTCTAAGTCTTTGGACTTATGCATTTCTTAATAAAACAACTAAGTCAATGAACCTCCTGGGTGGAATGGGACTTGAATGGTGGTTTTTGGTTGAGTGGTTACACAAGGCCATGGATTTGGCTTGTGTATCTCACTTGTGGTATGCCACCCAGGCACAAAGGGATTTGGAGGCCAAGTGTTGAGAAAGCTTACAGTGCAACCACTTGGCAATATGGGCTCTGCCTTGATCATATTGGTTGCTGGAACTTAGTCATTTGGACAGTTGGTGGTAGTGGGATGATAGGTTGGAACGCGTCCATTTGACTAAGGAAAGGCTTCTGAAAGGTCCTGTCTTGGGAAACCAAGTCTGGTGGGGAAAGTGCACAACCTCTGCAGATGGAAAATCTAAGTACTTAGCCAAGTCCATGGCAATGGACAAATTGAGCATCAAGACATGGAAGCTACAAGAATCTCATCACTCCAACTTCTAAGTAAAACTTGTGGGTGAACAAGGGTGAAGGACCCCAATGTCTATTGGTGGATTCTTGGGAAAGTTTTGATAAAGAAAAACTTAGTGATTTCAACTAATAGGATAAACCAATTTTGAGCAAAGCAAGCCAAGCTACACTTAGCCAAAATGCATATAGTAATATAGTCCACTTAAATTAAACTAAGGTATCACTTGCCAATACAATTCAAATGTATTGACCCTTGTGGCTGTAACTTGTATGTTGCAGGTTTGTTTGATTTAGTGAAGTGTGTTGATTAGGATTACAAAGTCTACAACCAACATTTGCCTGTGGCACTTTGAAGATGAAGGACCCCAAGCTTATAGTTATTCCGCTGCAATGTAATGTAATAGCCAAATGAGCTATGTATTGATGTAATAAAATTATGTTATTCCTGGTTATAAAGTTATATTATGACCTTTGTTTCTTGATATTACATCTAAACTGTGGATGCTAGCTATTGATCCAGGGACTAGCATTGTAAACACAGGGGACACCACCTTATGTTGATAAAGGTTGGGATACTCCCTTTACAGATGGTATCAGAGCATTGTGTTGCCTGTAGGATTTGTAAACCTAGGATTGGACAAAAACCCTTAGAAAAATAGGAGTTGTATTTGTCCCAAAACTTATTTGCAAACAATCTTGTAAACTCTTCCCTCAACCATTTTGGTTTCAACTCTACATCTCTTCTACTTCAACTTGATGGAAAAACCTACCCCATGACCAAAGACTACACCATGTGCAAAGGACTTCATCAACTCTAATGACTTCAACTTCTTAAAAAACTCTAATGACTTCAACTTCTTCAACTCTAATGACTTCAACATCTTCAGCATATTCACCAAGGACTTCAACCTTGGAATCCACTAAGGAAAACATGTAAGACAAGGAAATCTTGCTCAAGATTTGGAGACTGAGGGAATGCAAAAGTTAGAAGGAGACCACATCATTCAAAGTTTGGTGACCAAGAGTTTTTCTCAAAGAAACCATGATCTCATACAAGAAGAATCATGAGGAAAGGAAAGATCACAAGTGAACCATATAGATTGACCACCATATTTAGTTAAAGTCAAACACACCAACTTATGTGGTGTAACAAAATTATTTTGATGCCTAAGTATGTGCTTGAACTTTATTGTTTGAGTGAAAATTTTGTTTGTGAATGCTTGCACATTGCTTGTGTGAATTGTGATGTGTGTGATTAGAAATATTTCCTTAGAAATATCTTGCCTATTCTAAATCCAATCCAACCCAACCAGATGACTACTCCAAGAGACTCCAACATCAAGGTTGATGACAACAACAACAACCAAGTGGACAACATGAGAGAACTTATAGCAACCCAAAACCAGTTGAGCCAAGAGACAACTCAACTTTTAGCCAACAACAATGGGCTAGACCCAGCCATACAAAGGATTTTGAAACTTCAATCCCAATTGTTGCAAGGATTGGTTACTCAAATGATCAACATGGGAGAAAACTTTTCCCAAAGAGCTAATGACAACAAGGATGACAAAGATGTTAATCTAGAAGGAACCCAAGCTAGCAATACTTGTGGAGACAAGGAGCATACATCCAAGGAGCATGAAGACCAATGCCCCAAGAAGAGAGAAAGATCTTCCACCTATGAAGAAGATGAACTAGAAGAACTCCTAGTTTTGGAGAGACCCAAAAATAATAAGAAGAAATGCCCCAACCCTAACAAGGAGGATATTACTCAAGTGCAATGTTACAATTGCAAAGAGATGGGACACTATGCCAATGAATGCCCAGAAAAGAAGAAGAACCAAAGAAACAAACAAGAGACAATGATACCAAAGGAAAAGAAAGATATCAGCCAAGTGATGTGTTTCAAATGCAAGGAACTAGGCCACTATGTAAACAATTGTCCAGAAAAGATGAAGAACAAGTTAAACAAGTCTATGAAGGATCTCAACCTTGGCCCATGAGTCAAGTGTGGAAACAAAGGACACTATGCAGAGGTTTGCCCAGAGAAGTTTCCCTAGGATCCCAAGCAAGCCAAGATGTAATTTAGTTTGAAAATTTTTAAGGGTGGTAGTACCCTAGATTGTTTTGAGCCCATATGTAACCCTAGCCTCCCCAAATCTCGGGACGAGATTTATTTTAAGGGTGGTAGCCTGTCACATCCCAAGATTTTCCAAATCTTGTAATGTGAAAAATAAATGAATAAAATAAAACTTTGTTGATTTTCAGGGTGAGAAGAAACTTTTTGATTTCCATTTGGAAACCTTCAAACCCTCTTGATCAAACAAATCCTAAAGGGATTTGAAAGTTAAACAATTAATAAAGAAAATATTTTGAATAAGTGAAATTACTATTTTGGATCTTTTAATAAAAAGATTTGGTTTTCAAATGAAAAAGAATAGATTTATAAATAAAGATTATTTTATAAAGCCAAATTAAACCTTGGCCAATGTTTTTGAAGTAAAAACATTTTGTTTTGATAAAAATAGTAAAGGTTTATTTAAATAAAATAATAAGGATTTAATATCCCATTTTATTTAAGTAAAGGCTTTTCCCATTTTAAATAAACACTAAAACTTATTTATTTATTTTAAATAAGTTTTCAAAGTATTTTATTTTTCTTAAATAAAACCAACTGAAGTATTTTGGTTTTATTTTAGATTTCAAAATAAATATTTTAATAAAACAAATCCTATTTGATTTAATAACTAAGGTTCATTCTATTTAATTATTAATGGAACCTAAAATTAAAGTGTTATTTTATTTTAAACAAGTTTTCAAAATATCTTCTATTTTCAAATAAAACCTACTGATTTGGTTTTGAAAACGTTTGGATTTCAAATGGAGATTTTATTAAAATAAATCAAACCCTATTTGATTAAATAACTAAAGGTCCATTTTATTTAATTACTGAATGGATCCTAAAAAGAATAAAAATATTATTTTAGATTGGGGTTTGGTTTATGTTGCTAAACAGAACCAAATTCAAAGTTACAAAGTGTGGTGATTGTTTGAATTGTTTTGAATGTTGTTTGCTTGTTTGAAATTTAAAACAGGAAATGGAAATAGAAAAAGAAAAAGGATTCAGGCAGAAAAAAAAATATGAAACGGACCTGACCCAACTGAGCCATCCCAATAAGCCCACTCGCAGCCCACCTCCTCTTTTCCCCTGAAGCGTTTTCCCTCACTCGCGAAACGACCCGCGCAGCCACTGAACACTGGCCCCCACCTCCACTTCCTTTCTTTCACTACCAAGCGGACCCCACCCCCTCCTGTTCATCGTCTCCACCGCAGTGACCTGTTCTTCCCAGCTCCTGCCATTGATTCCTCAGGCTTAATTCACCTTAATGTCGCTATTAAAACCCGCAGTGATCACGCTGATAAAACCCCTCTTCTCTTCCATTCCCCCCAAACACCACGCCTCGAGAGCCACCAGGCTGTCGCAAATTCTTTCTGCACCGCCGCCGTCTCCGGCGAGGTTCTCGACCAAATCCGGCGGCACCGCATCGCCCCTCGCCTCCTTGACCACACTCGCAAACTCCCCAAGCCCAGGCGCACCTCCCCGTAATGCCAGCTCGTCCCCGCGCGCCCTAGAACTTTGGCAACGACGACGACCACCGCCACCACCGTCTGCCTCCACTCCGTCAGTCTTTTCTGGTGAGTACTGACCGCCCTTCTTCCTCTCGATGATGCACGCTTGATCGCCAACCTCTTGCGCAGCTAAACCCGTTCTTGCCTTGTCTTCTTGTGCACCGTAGCATCGCCCCCGTCGACATCTGAGCGAGACCGACGTCGCCCCTGACTCCGGCGAGGAATCACGACCGATCTAGTGCGCCCCCTGACAAACCGCAAGCGAGTTGAGCATCAGCGTCACTCCACGAACTCGGTGAGCATCCCCTTTTCCTCTCCCGCTTCCTGCATCGTCGGCAACGCCACCGCCAGGCCGCTCCGCCGCCAGTAGCCACCGCAGCGCCGCCAGTTTCTGGTCGGGGCACTGAGAGCCGTTAGATCCATATCGGAGCGACATGATAGTTCCACTTAAAACCAAAAGGGTATGCGATCTGAGCCGCATGATCCAACTTGATCCAACGCACCAGAATAGCCGATCCGAGTGAAGCGGTACAGGCGAATAAGAAACAGCCACGTGGCCTGTAGTTGATTTGAAAGACAGAATTGATCTTTTAGGATTCCAATTTTGTAAATTGCACAACTTTTAAACCACACGTACAAATTTTGCAAACTTTATACCAATAGAATCAGCAAGACAAGCCCTATCCAACCATGCCAATTGTTTAGTAAAAAGCTTCTGGAAAAATGGTTGTTTTTACTGAAACATTTGTATGCTTGTTAAGGATGTGAAAATTGTTTAAAAATGAATTTGGGGATAAAATCTTTGGCAATTGGATTGATTTGAACCTACTGACCATGGGAAACACTTTGTGGTTTCAAAAATGTATTTGGTGAAACAAAACAATGATTCTTTGATTTAAAACCATTTCTAGTCAAATAGAAATGTGGTTTATTTATTAAAAATGGTTTTGGAAGAAAACCTTTGGAAAATGTTTTGTTTTAAACTCTCTGACCCCAAACACCAAGTTTTATGGTTTGAAAACTTATTTGGTGAACCCTATAGATTAATGCCCTAGTAAAAATATTTCTACACCACATAAAATGATACTTTGTTTTGAAAATGGTTTTTGAGGTGAAACCTTTAGCAAATGACTTTGCCACTTTACAAAGTAACCACTAGGTGTTTTCAAATGTTTATGACCCATTAGGGACCACTTTTTCAAATAAAACAAAGCTTGGCATGCTTGCATGCATTTCCTAGACTTTATGATTTTATGTGATGTTTTGCTTGATTGGTAGATTGAGTTTGTGCCTTGCTTGATTGAATTGTAGTGACTTGAAGAGAGTGATTGTTGCAAGGACAAGGAGTGAACCTATACTCTACCAAAAAGGCAAGTGATACTTCATGATATTTCCATTCCCTTTATTTTGAATAAGCATTAGAATTATTTTTTTTGCTAAGTCTTGCATGCTACTTTTGCCAAATGCTATGTTGGGAAATCCTATGTAGTGTAGAATTGTAGAATTGCTAGGGAATTTTCCTAAGTTAAGTTACTATGCCATGCTTAGCCTAGCTAGTAGAAAACAAGGGTTGGTAAAGTATGTTCATGCTATATTGAAAATAATTCTAAGTCTTTGGACTTATGCATTTCTTAATAAAACAACTAAGTCAATGAACCTCCTGGGTGGAATGGGACTTGAATGGTGGTTTTTGGTTGAGTGGTTACACAAGGCCATGGATTTGGCTTGTGTATCTCACTTGTGGTATGCCACCCAGGCACAAAGGGATTTGGAGGCCAAGTGTTGAGAAAGCTTACAGTGCAACCACTTGGCAATATGGGCTCTGCCTTGATCATATAGGTTGCTAGAACTTAGTCATTTGGACAGTTGGTGGTAGTGGGATGATAGGTTGGAACGCGTCCATTTGACTAAGGAAAGGCTTCTGAAAGGTCCTGTCTTGGGAAACCAAGTCTGGTGGGGAAAGTGCACAACCTCTGCAGATGGAAAATCTACGTACTTAGCCAAGTCCATGGCAATGGACAAATTGAGCATCAAGACATGGAAGCTACAAGAATCTCATCACTCCAACTTCTAAGTAAAACTTGTGGGTGAACAAGGGTGAAGGACCCCAATGTCTATTGGTGGATTCTTGGGAAAGTTTTGACAAAGAAAAACTTAGTGATTTCAACTAATAGGAAAAACCTATTTTGAGCAAAGCAAGCCAAGCTACACTTAGCCAAAATGCATATAGTAATATAGTCCATTTAAATTAAACTAAGGTATCACTTGCCAATACAATTCAAATGTATTGACCCTTGTGGCTGTAACTTGTATGTTGTAGGTTTGTTTGATTTAGTGAAGTGTGTTGATTAGGATTACAAAGTCTACAACCAACATTTGCCTGTGGCACTTTGAAGATGAAGGACCCCAAGCTTATAGTTATTCCGCTGCAATGTAATGTAATAGCCAAATGAGCTATGTATTGATGTAATAAAATTATGTTATTCCTGGTTATAAAGTTATATTATGACCTTTGTTTCTTGATATTACATCTAAACTGTGGATGCTAGCTATTGATCCAGGGACTAGCATTGTAAACACAGGGGACACCACCTTATGTTGATAAAGGTTGGGACACTCCCTTTACACCTTGGTACCTTGTCATGAGTACTATCAATGGGTGCAAAGATCCAAACAAGTTTCTGTTAAGTTCTAAAAGTTAGATAGCCAAAGTAGGCATGGGAGTTAATTTGGCAAAAGTGACCATTCACTTAGTTTAGGGTTTACCCCTTTGAATTTTCTATTTACTCTAGTCTTGTTCTCCAAAGATCCGAGGGCGTCATTGGCCCTGGCCACCCGAAAGTCTTCATGGGCCAACGTATATCAATCGTGGGCCTTCCTTGGGCTGGACTAGGTATGCTGAAGTCGTGTACAGGCGGGGTATAACCATGTCAATAGCCCCCGAGTGTTCAGTTGAATCGTTGATTCGGCTGAGGACTCTTCAATCCTTCGGGTGCAACTTTGTCTTTCAAGATAATGTGTAGGGATTGTTGATGCGTGTGCCTGACTATCCCGGCGGATTAGGGTCAGTTAATTGTCTTAGGACAAAACAACACAATCTTCTTCAGATTCGAGTCCCTCGACTCGAATCCGGAACAGATGCTGGCGTAATTCGACTCAGGCCATGGAGGTCTTACAGCCGTGGAATTCCGGTAAATTTAAATGATGTACCCAACGCGTCCGTCGGGATTTTTCATCGCGCTTGCTGGCACAGATTCTTACTAGCAGAGCGCAGTCGTGTGCGTTGCCAGGCCATCAGATGATATCTGTAGGTCTTATCTTTGCGTCGCAGACACAACATCCGAATGTTTATCACCGCGGAGGTGTTTCGGGTGGCCAAGGAGAACGTTGCTCACTTAGCATTTAATTAGGGCAGAGTTGCCGAAAAAGTTTTGTATACTGATCCGAAGGATCGCAGCCAAAGAATTCACAGGGTGCGCGACCAGCGCTCCCTATGGGAATAGCCCCCGAGTGTCTGTTCGAGTTGTAGACTCGAGCAGAGACTTTAATTCAGCCGTTGTTCAGCTTCAGGTCCGTAGGACACCAATTTTTCGGATGCTTGAATCCACGCTCCCTATGGGAGTAGCCCCCGAGTCCGTAGTGGAGTCGCAGACTCGATGTAGGACTCGAAGAAAAATAGGTTAGTGCTGTAGTTTTTGTTCATTTTCAGGTGCGCAGCCAGCACTCCTGATAGGAGTAGCCCCCCAGTAGTTAGTCGAATCGTAGATTCGAGTGAGTACTCTTAGCTTTGCAGCTGAAGAATTGTGGCTTTTGCTAGTATAGCTTTTTATGACGTCAGTGCTGACGATCGGTGACCTCAAGCGCCTGCTGCGCCAGAGATGACGTGACTGGACAAACATGGGTCCCACCTTCTGACCTTGAATTGACCGGTCACGCGCGGCGTGGAGATAATTACGGCGTCGCCTTGATTTCCGCGCGTAGTGGATGGCGTGTTAGCGACGGTTCGCTACTATGCTGACACGTGTATGGTCAGATCTTGCCATTGGCGTTATGTCTTCTTGATGGACGGTTGTCGTGCATCGTATTCGTCCTTATAATCATTGGGGAAAAATGAGTCTGTTTTCACCGCAATCATTCTTGCTTCACTGCTCCAATCTTCTCTGAGATTTCTTGCTACGCGCTGGAATATCCTCGGACATTTCCTTCTTTGATTCTATGGTCTCATCGCCGGCGCCGCCGCATCGCGATGGGGAAGCCTAAGAAGTCCTCTTCTGCGGTTGGCACCAGCGCTGCTGGGGGCAAGAAAAGTGCTGCCGCTACCTGTGTCACAGACGGTGGCTGGCGACGATCGGAGACGCGGGAGAGTGATCTCCGCAAGCTTCGTGAGTGGGGATTCGATCCAATCTTCTTGTATTCTCCTTTTCCATGTGCAAATCTGTCCAGTACTGGCGGAGGCGATGGTTTTACATCCGCGACTCCACGGTGGCTGGGCAGGATTTTGGTCTTGATCCTTTCGACCCCTCCCAGAAAATCGAGCCGAAAAGGTCTTTGAAAAACCAGATCTTGGATGGCGAGGTAGCAGATAGAGGGGCTCTATCGTCGGGTGGAGGATCTCCAGTTGACTCCGGAGAAGGAGGTGAATGGTGTGGATATCATCCGCACCTTTCTCAAACGTTGGGTGCAGCCGCTCCAGGCTAGGGCGCACCCGATGTTCCTTTACGCTGGTCGTCGTGATCCGACTAGGGTTTCGGCTGAAGAATTCTCCAAGGGAGATCTCGATGGGGTCCTTCGTCCGCTGTTGAAGTTCAAGGCTGGAGAGGATATCCCGGGGAAGTCGCTGACTTCTCCGTTCTCCGCTTCTCGTCCGGTTTCGCAGGTGTAGATCTAGGACGTGCGCGTGGCGCTATTTTCGTCTGTGTTGTACTTGCATTTATGTTCCTGCTAACATATTTGCTTCTTTTGTGTAGGAGTTCAAGGTGCCGGGTATGTCGCCTCCATTGCCCGAAGTATTCCCGAATGCTCTGGAAAATGAGGTGGTGGACTCCATGTCCGAGCTGACTTCGGCGAGATCTCCGGCTGAAGAAGCCAATGAGTCGAGCGAGGATCACACTCGCAAGCGTACGAGGAGCTCCAGCGAGTCGTCGGATGCTTCAACTCCACCGACCCCTAGGAACCCACTGTGGCTTGAACGCCACAGTGATGGGCACGGGGGCTCTTCCTCTCCAATTCCTGCCGTTCCCGTGCGGGCTGTGGCACCGCACCCGCCAGCGAAGCGGAAGAAGGAAGAAAAGAAAGAAGAGAAGAAAGAGGAGAAGAAGTTCCGGAAGACCCCTCCCGTCTTCGACTTGAGCGAGCTTGATTCGTAAGTTTTCTTAGCCCTGCGTTGCTTTTTTTGTCTGTTTACCTTGCGCTTAGCTAATTTGTTCTTGTGTAGCCACTCCTCCAATGAATCTTCCAGTGGTGGTGCTCGAGAGATGATGGGGGAGTCGAAGGTCGTGCTTCCTCCTCCTCAGACGGTGGCCACCTCTGAAGGCGCTACTCCAGACCCTTCTCCACAGGAGATTCGGGTGGTTGCGCCTCAGAAGGCTGCAAGCGGACCTTCGGAGTCGCCGTCAAATCATGTAAGTAATTCTACTTTCTGCCACGGGAGAAGCCCCCGAGCCTTTTTCGAATGATCTGCTGATTTTTATTTTCCGTCCACCTCGGGGGGGAGCCCCCGAGCATCTGTAGGCTGTTTTGTTGTTTGTTTGTCCTTCGAGGCTCGGGGGCAGCCCCCGAGCACGTTTCGTACGTGCAACTTGCTTCTGCTCGTCCTTTTGGGCGTAGCCCCTGAGCCGTTCTTTTGACTAGTAGTTCTTTTTGCAGCCTTTTGTGCAAGGTGCCAAACAACTGGTGCAGCAGCACCTGGCGTTGGAGGCCAGCCTCAAGCAACTTCAAGGTAATTTTATGCCTTGGTCTTTTGTTTCTTCTTGCATTTTGTCCTTCGATCTGATATTTGTATTGCCTGCTGCAGAGGATCACAACGCCTCTCTTCATGAGATTGATGCTCTCAAAAAGAGCCTTGGTCAAGCGGAGAAAAAGGCCGAGGTCGCCATTGGTGCAAAGGAGCGCCTCGAGCTGGAGTTAGCCAACACGGCCGAGGCAAAGGAGCGCCTGCAGCAGGAGGCTACGGACCGCGAGGAGCAGCTCGCCACTGCCACGGCTTCGAACGAGAAAGAGGTGTCCGGAAAGCTTATGGCGGCTGCCAAGGCTGTTTCGGGTGAGTATTTCTACCTTCTTCTTTTTGATTTCCTGGTCTTTCTTTTCCTGTTCTTTTATTCATTCTGCTTCCTTTGTTGTCTTAGATGCCGCGGGCATCGAATTTGACCGCGATGCTCTGGAGCATGGGAGTGCTCTGGATGATGCTACTGCGGCGGTCGAGGACTGCTACAGTACCGTTGTCAACTCGCTTGCCAAGGCCAAAGAGGTCCTTGGGCGCTTCTACAAGGAGCTTATCCCAAGGGTGTGGCCCTCGAAGATGTTGATGCCCCGGCGGAGGCGCTGTCAGCCGAAGTACCTGCGGCGTACAAGCGCAAGCAGAAGGGCATCGGCGCATCCGTCGGGCTAGCAATGGCCTTGGCGGCTGGAGCGGAGCTGGACCTTCCCCAGGTCACTTCCCGGATGCCGACGACTGCTGATGGATCCGAGGTAGCCTTCGCCACCTATGCCGCTCGCTGTAAGCGTTACGGGCCGAAGCTGATTGATCTGTTGGCCGAGTACGCGCTAAGGCAGGAGGGGGAAGCCAAGGCGAGGCAATCCAGCTCCGAGGCTACTCAGGGTGCAGCTTTGTAGGCGCTGTAGTTATAGGATAGTTGTAGCTTCTTTTGTTGTAAATATTTTGATGAACAATCCTTGTGCCACGTAGTGGCTTTTGCTGCACTTAATGAATGTGCTGAGTTTCGTGCTCCTTCAACTGCTTGTTCATGTCTTTGTTTTTCTGTTAATCTAGGGTCCTTCGGGTGATGATCCTGTTGACACTTCGTTTGCAGCGCAGCTGTGGCCATCCCTGGATGATGCGTCGCAGCTTGCGTTTCTTCGAGACCGTATCCGTAGCCTCGAGAATGAGTTGCTTGGGGTGCGTGGCCATGCTGACGTTTGGAAATCCAAGGCGGATCGAGGTGCAGCCAGAGAGGAGTACTTGATGGCGGGGTTGCTTCGCTTGTCCGAACAGCTTCAATGTGAGTTTTTCGAGCTGTTGCTCGTTACTTTGGATGCGTCTGCTGGCCTTTCATATTACTCTCTTGCAAGTATCGTAGGTGCTAACATTGCTCCAAGGGAGGAGAAGGAGTGTGTTGCTGTTCGGATCAACTGCTTGACTCAGCAGTACATGGAGGTCGGCGGGTTCTTCTGGATGGACCGTGATCGTGCCATGTCCTTGCGATGGTGCAGGATCGCGTTCATCAGGTATCGCGGGTGCTTCGTCAGGTGAAGACTTTGCTCGCGTCGGTTCTGCATGTAATGTTTCCGCTGGATGATGCGCCGTCGACTCTCTCTGGTCTGTTGTCGAAGTTTCGGAATGTGCATCATGTCAGGGAACTGGTGCGGCATCAGCTCGTTGCGGGGGTGAAGGCTGCGCTCTCCCTTGTGTGGTTGCATCATCCTGATGTAGATCTGTCCGCTGTAGCGGCTGGGCCACCTCTTCGGCCAGATGGTGGTGAGTGGGATATGCGTCCGCATTATGCGGCTGTAAGGCAGTATGCCGAACAGATTGTAGAATAGGTATTACATGTAAAAAAGATAGATGTAAAATTTGTATACATTTGACTGGGCGTGTTTTGCCCTTTGTTATAAAGGTTTGGTTGTTGTGTTAGCACGTAGTGCTTTTCTTGTATACGTGTCATTTTCGTTAGCCTGACGTGGTCAGCTACTCAGGTGTACATGTGTTATCCTCAGTCGACGAAGTCGTGAGGTGGGGGAAGCCCCCGAGTGCGTTTGTACCATGGCGTAAAGTGCGAATAGTAAACAAAATTTTGGGGCGAGACACTTAGCTTTATTCATATCGTAATGGAGGAGGTACATTGTTCGGCTGAGTAGCCTTGGCTGAATAGCCTTATTGAAAGTAAAAGAGTGAGGTAGCTAGGGGTAGAACCGTCGCAATTGTGCGACGTTCCATGGGTTGGAGTATGCGACTCCAGATTCCACGTGCTTGAGGCGATAGGCGCCACCTGGGATGACTTCAGTGACGATGTAGGGTCCTTCCCACGGTGACTCGAATTTCTTTGGTCGTTCTTGCTTGAGTCGCAAGACTAGGTCTCTTTCGACGAAGGACCTTGGGCGCAGCCGTCGGCTGTGGTAGTTGCGGAGACTCTGTTGGTACGCCGCTGATCGAGCTGCTGCTATGTCTCGTGCTTCGTCGAGTGTGTCGACGGCGTCTTCGAGTGCAGCCGTGGATTCGGCTTCGCTATAGGCAATGACCCGTGGGGCCTTGTGGCGTACCTCTGCTGGCAGCACGACTTCAGCTCCGTGCACCATGAAGAAAGGCGTGTAGACGGTTGAGCTGTTTGGCGTTGTGCGCAGGCTCCACAGGATCGAAGGTAGCTCTTGTGTCCAGGCACCCGCAAGTCGTTCGAGTGGGCTCATTAAGCGCTTCTTGATGCCAACACCGAAGAGGCCGTTGGCCTTTTCGACCTGTCCGTTTGTTTGTGGGTGCGCCACAGAGGCGTATGTGATGTTGATTCCGAGGTCTTCGCAGAAGTCCTGGAATTCTTTAGAGATGAAGTTCGACCCATTGTCGGTGATGATGCTGTGTGGCACGCCGAACCTGTAGACAATGGATTCAAAGAACTTGATGGCGGTTTTGCCCTTTTGGTTAGTCACAGGCATGGCCTCAATCCACTTGGTAAATTTGTCGACTGCGACCAGGAGGTAGACGTGTCCCCCTTTCGAGGACCTTGGCAGTTTGTCGATCATGTCAAGGCCCCATTGGGCGAAAGGCCAGGCCAAAGGTATGGGCCTAAGCTCTGACCCGGGTGCGTGCGGTTTGTCGGTGAACCTTTGGCACCCGTTGCATCTTCGGACGATGTCCTTGGCGTCGTTCATGGCCGTTGGCCAGTAGAATCCAGCTCGTAGAGCTTTGGCGACAAGGGAGCGGCTGCCCGCATGATGGCCGCAGATGCCCTCATGGATGTCTTGGAGGATGATTTTTCCGTCGCCGATGGTGACGCACCTTTGTAGTACACCCGAAATGTTGCGCTTGTAAAGCTCGACATTGATGATGGTGAAGGCTTTGGACCGACGAGATATGCGTCGGGCATCCTCGGGCTATCAGGCAGTTCTCGGTCTATCAAGTACCGGAGGTATGGTCGTGTCCAAGTTTCTTTGACTGCCATGACCTGCATCAGGTTGACCACGGCGACCTCTGTGTCTAGCTTTTCGGGTCCTTCCTGACCGTCGGGTAGCACAGCTGCCGAGTGCTCTGCCTCTTCGGGTGATCCATTGGGGAACTTTCGCTTGATGGATGGCACGCAGATCTGTTTGAGGAACACACCTGGTGGTACTCGTGCACAAGTGGAGCCGATGTTGGCAAGTCTGTCGGCATCCTCGTTGCTTTCTCTCCCGACGTGCCGAAGCTCGCAGCCATCAAATTCTCCCTCGAGTGAGTTGTAGAGTGTGCGGTACGCGATCATGTTTTCGGCGTGTGCGTCGCACTCGTTCATCGTCTGCTGGACGATGAGGTTCGAGTCTCCGTAGATGACCAGGCGCATTGCGCCGCAGATCTTTGCCATCCTCATGCCGTGGATGAGGGCTTCGTATTCAGCCTCGTTGTTAGAAGCTCGGAATTTCATCCGAAGGACGTACTTCATCTTATCGCCCTGCGGGGAGGTCAGTATGACCCCGGCTCCTGCTCCGGCCACGCGCTTGGAGCCATCGAAGTGCATCGTCCATGACTGTGTCATGTCTGGTGTGTCTGGCAGCTGCAGCTCCATCCAGTGGACGAGGAAGTCCGGGAGGACCTGAGACTTGATGATGCAGCCCGTCCTACGGACGCACCTCCATCTACAACACCTAGCCCCCCAAGTGGACCAATGACTCGCGCCCGAGCCAAGCTCCTACAAGCCAAGGTTAACTCGCTCCTTTCCTTGTGTGATTTTGATACGCCCCTGGATGGCTTGCTACTTCATATGCATACACTGTGCATCATCAGGTACGAAGAGAAGGACACATGGAACGGAGAAACCGGAGTGGAAGCGACCAACCGCTTTCAGACTCCAGCGGTACTACCGGACACCACGACCGGTACTACCGGTTCAAGCGACACAACTGGCCCCATCTACCAGACGCTCCAGGAGGAACGCGACTAAACCCCAGACTTGGATAATAATAGTTCAGGACACCCCTTTGAGGATCTTTCATCTATTGGTCTCATGCTCCTACCAAGGGGCACCCTATTATCCACAACCTCTTGGATCTTGCCTAGTGCGTTCAAGTTGTACAAGTCCTTGGGATCTTGGTTTCTCGTGCCCAAGTAGTCAAGATCTCACCAAGCATCTCGCCCCTGTTGTTGGCCATGGAGAGAGAGCTTCGCCCAACACCGATCCTAGGGATTATGTTGGACCGGTTGCCACCAGCGTGAGTTAACGGCGTGTATCGTGTTTTCGTGTGCGTGTGTTCGTGGATTTCATCCCCTCTCCCCTTCCATCGATTTTCCCCTCGTTTCCCTTGGAATTCGTGAAAGATCGGACCACCCCAAGGGGTTACCCCATAACATATTGGTATCAGAGATAGTATAAAGACCAAAGGGGTTAGACTTAGACTTAGCTTGGATACATGTAGTGCATCGTTGGACGTGGCGCTCCACGTCGCGCTTCATCTTTGGCCAAAAGTAGTGAGTGGATAGCATGTCATATGTCTTGTCACGGCCAAAGTGACCCATAAGGCCTCCACCATGGGACTCTTGAAGAAGCAAAATTTGGAGAGACGACTTCGGAATGCAAAGCTTGTTTTGTTTGAAAAGAAAACCCTTATGCAAATAGAAATCATCAATCCCTTTGTCTATTGAACATTTTGCAAAATTGGTACAAAGAAAGGGTCGAATGCGTACAAAGATTTGATGTCATCAAGACCCAAGACATTTACTTCGAGTCGCGTAAGAAGTTTTGTGTTTTTGCGAGAAAAAGCGTCCGCTACAACATTTTCTTTGCCCTTCTTGTACTTGACAATGTAAGGAAAAGATTCCATGAACTCAACCCATTTGGCGTGCCATTTACTCAAATTGGCTTGGCCCTTAAGATATTTCAACGACTCATGGTCGGAATGGATGATAAATTCTTTGGGCCAAAGATAGTGTTGCCACACTTGAAGGACACAAACCAAGGCAAAAAGCTCTTTGTCATAAATGGGATAGTTAAGGTGTGCGCCATCAAGTTTCTCACTATGGTATGCAATAGGATGCCCATTTTGCATAAGGACGCCTCCAATGCCAATTCCACTAGCGTCACATTCAATCTCAAAGGTTTTTGTGAAATCCGGTAATGCAAGAAGTGGTGCTTCGGTGAGCCTCTTTTTGAGCTCATCAAAAGCCTTTTGTTGTGCTTTTCCCCAAACGAACGTGACATTTTTCTTGGTCAATTCGTTGAGGGGGCAAGCAATGGTAGAAAAGTCTTTCACAAAGCGACGTAAAAGCTAGCCAACCCATGAAAACTACGAAGTTCACTAACATTGGTAGGTATGGGCCAATCTCGTATGTCCTTAACTTTTGAGATATCAACTTCAATGCCATTAGAAGACACAAGAAAACCAAGGAAAATGAGTTTGTCTTTTGCAAAAGTGCACTTTGGGAGATTAGCATAAAGCTTTTCATGACGAAGGATTTGAAGGACCTCCTTAACATGAGTAACATGCTCCTCTAGTGACTTGCTATAGACAAGGATATCATCAAAGTAAACAACAACACTCTTCCCAATGAGAGATCTCAAAATATGGTTCATGAGGCGCATGAAGGTAGATGGGGCATTTGATAAGCCAAAAGGCATAACCAACCATCCATAGAGACCAAGCTTGGTCTTGAAGGTGGTTTTCCACTCATCACCTTCGGCCATGCGAATTTGATGGTAACCACTACGAAGATCAATTTTCGAAAATATAGTGGCTCCACATAACTCATCAAGAATGTCATCAAGACGCGGTATAGGATGTCGATAACGCACGGTGATAGCATTGATTGGGCGGCAGTCCATGCATAACCGCAACGTATCATCCGTTTTCGGGACTAGAATCACGGGGACCGCGCTTGGGCTAGTGCTTACTTGGATCAAACCTTTGGAGATGAGTTGGTTGATTTGTCGTTCTATCTCCTCCGTCTCCTCTGGGTTCGTGCGATACGCGGCGCGGTTTGGGAGTGGGGTGTCGGGTATGAGGTCGATGCGGTGCTCGATTCCACGAAGAGGAGGTAGTCCATGAGGAAGCTCTTCGGGAAATATATCTTGGAATTCCTGCAAGATAGCCATCAAAGAAGGAGGAACATTTGTCAAGTCATTAGTTCCTTGCGCTAGTCCCTTGCATACAAGGACATAGTGCAAGATGGATGGGTTGTTCCGCACTTCTCTCATCTCACTTTTGGTGGCAAGAAGAACACTCTTAGTTTTTCCACTCGAGTTTGGCTTGTGGCACTCACTCACTATAGTGTGGTTCGCTCGCTCACCACTCTTCTCAGAAGATGGTTTTGTGTATTGCGCCCTCGCTAAAGCCTTTGCATTGTCCGCAATTATTTGGCTAGGAGTCATTGGTTGCAAGACACAAGTTTTTTCAAGCCATTTGAAGGTATAAGTGTTTGATTGACCATCATGCAAAGCACGCTTGTCATATTGCCACGGCCTTCCTAGCAACATATGTCAAACCGTCATGGGGACCACGTCACATTCCACCGTGTCTTTGTATGGTCCAATTGAGAACGTTACCGAGACAGTGTGCTTGATCTTGACGGATCCTTGGTCACTTAGCCATTGTATATGGTAGGGGTGCTTATGCGGATGGAGGGTGAGGTTGAGTTTCTCACACAATTCCGTGCTTGCAAGATTGTGGCAACTTCCTCCATTGATGACAACTTTGATGGACTTCCCATTGATACCGGCACGAGTTTGGAAGATGTTTGATCGTTGGTCTTCATTCTCATTGACTTGAGTAGTTAAGACCCTTGTGACCACAAGCGATGGACTTGCGTCATGCTCACACACAAGTAGTTCTTGGTCCTCTTCCAAATGTTGCCTTGCCATTGCTTCCTTGACCCTTGCATCAAACTCATCTTCACTCAAGTATTCTTCGTCGCCATTGTCATGGATGAACAAAACTTTCTTGTTCCCACATGCGGCCGACTTGTGTCCTTTGACTCCACACTTGTAGCACTCACCATTGAATGGTTGATCATCTCTTGTGTATTTGCCACTTGGGGGCTATTTTCCTTGAGGGAGTGTTGGCTTGAAGGGAAGCTTAGTGGTATTTGATGAGCTTCCACTTGGTGTTGTTGGAGTAGTGGTTGGGGCTTGCTTGTATGTGAAATACGTCTTTGGATTGTTGTACTTGATGTCTTTTTGCACTTGACGCTCGGCCTTTGATGCTATGTGCACAAGCTCAACCATGTTGTTGTACTTTTGGAACTCGGTGATGCGCTTGATTGGATGGTTCAAGCCATTGAGGAAGCGTGCCATTGTTTTTTCATCATGCTCTTCAATGTTGGCACGGATCATGTTGATCTCCATTTGCTTGAAGTACTCTTCCACGGTCTTTGTCCCTTGACTAAGCGTTTGAAGCTTGTTGAACAGGTCACGCGTGTAGTACGAAGGAACAAAGCGGGATCTCATATGGGCCTTCATATCTTGCCAAGTTGAGATTGGAGGCTCTACTTTTGCTTCACGAGCGAGTTGGACTTGTTCCCACCAAAGGTTGGCATACTCATCAAACTCGAGGGATGCCATGGCCATCATCTTCTCATTGCTATAGTTGTGCATGCGGAAGATCTTGTCAACCTTGAGTTCCCACGAGAGATATTCTTCGGGTTCATTGGAACCGGTGAACTTGGGCATGGTGAATTTGAGCTTGCCTAAAGTTTCTTCTCCATTGCGGTTCCGGTGGCGGCGGTTGCCATGATTTTGGCGGCCATCATCATCATCCGAGCTCTCATGTCTTGCTTGGTGATGGTTGCGTTGCCCTTGCGGTTGTTGAGGTGCCGCGTTTGGTGGTGGAACTTGATTTTGACGACGAGCTTGGGGAGCTTGCTCGTGTTGTTGGCGCGGTTGAGGACGAGGAGGAGGTTGTTGATCCTCACGACGAGCTTGTGGAGCTTGCTCTTGTTCTTGTCGTGGTTGATGACGAAGAGCATTGTCTTGCGCCATGTGGCGAGGAGGGCGTCGAGCCGCATGCGCAATGGGCTTCTCTCCTTCTTCTTGATGTGGAGGAGGCTCATCATGATGATCATGTTGTCGACGTTGACGTTCATGTCGATGATGACGCCTTGGTGGATCTTCGAGTGCTTCACGCCAACGGTGATCTTGTTCGTCCACTTCGGATGCTTCACTTGTTGTTGAGAGAACACGTCGTTGACGATGGGCTTGGTGGTTCGCGTGAGGTTGCTCCTGTTGAATCACAAGTGCCCTTTGTTGAGGCCGGTTCGCTTCACGTCTTGGAGGTCTTGCGGAGAGGTCACCATCATAGCTTGACGTCGCGGCGTGTCGCGGAGATGGTACCGCTTGAGAAGATCTCATGGATTGAAGGACGGGTCCATCCCGGTGCCGTGAAGCGTGACGGCGAGGTGCGCTTGATTCACTTGAGGAGTGTCGTGATGAGCTTGAGTCGCGCGATCGTGGCCTTGCGAGCCCATCAATGAGGCGTTGAAGCTTCTCATCCGTTGAGGCGAGGGCGCGACCAAGAGCTTCATTTTGATGGCCGAGGTTGTGTTGCATGGCATGCATTTGTCCTCGGACTTCTTCGAAGTGGTTGTCTATGTTCTTGAATTCCACGCGGGCTTCACTAAATTGTTCATCTTGGCGCCGCTCAAGAGCTTCACAACGGTAGTTGAATTCACCTCGGACCTTCCAATGATCCCATCTTGTCATGTATTGTGTGTCGTCCTCCGGAGGTGGTGGTGGTTGGGACGGCTCGCCATTCCTGTCCATGATGCAAAGCCGACAAGGGTTGTATATGGAGAAGGAGGATGCGGGGAGTTAGCCTTTTACCTCACCTTGGAGATTATATCAAACCAATTGCCACACTTGAGAACTAATGGCGTGCAAAGTGAAATCGCAAAGAAACTCACACACAAATACGCTACAACTCTCAAAAGCTTTTGGTGGAAGGTTAGGATTGTGGAAAACCAAACGAAATGATCCAAGCAAAAGGTTATTATTCTAAGTGGTAAAGAACCAAAGATCAAAAGCAAAAGGATACGATCTACAAAAACACGGAAGAACGCACACGTGGAGATTAACGGGGTTAGCACGACTATGAAAATGAGCACAAAAGGTCCTAACGAAGACTACGCTCGGTTGTCGTGCCAACTCAAGGAGAGACCACAACTCGTTTGCCAAAAGAGGATAAGCAACGGATTTGTGCACTTGCCTTGGCGCGCTTTTTCCTCTCTCTTTTTGGCTTACAAGCTTGATATTCTCTTTGTATTGGGAGACTATGTATCTTTCTATTTTTTTGATTCTTTTTCTCCCTTTTTATACTACTATGTTAACTTTTATATTTGGCCTCACACTCTCACTTTCCAAAGGCAAGTGCACAATGCTTAGACAAACACAAAATGAGTTGCTCTCATAGGATAGATACACACAAAGGAAGATATGGGGCTGTCAAAGTGGTGCAAGTTATACCTTTGGTATTGTTGACGACTTGCAATCGTTGGTGGGGATGATGTTCGAGTGTCGCGGTGTCGTTGAGCGCGAGGTGAGCTTTGTTGCGGAAGCTTTTGTTAGAAAGGCGACAAACATGTGAAACACGAACAAGCTAAAGAGGACAGTCAGCAAATGAAGTTGAGGTGTCAAAAAGAAAAATAAAAACTGTCAGTTGCGGGCGGTAGTACCGCCCGGTACGACCGGTAGTACCGGTGACTTGCGGTAGTACCGCTCGTACGACCGGTAGTACCGGTGACTTCCGGTAGTACCGCTCGTACGACCGGTAGTACCGCCAGGCGCGGAACTTGAACGCGATCAACTTGACAATATCCTCAAATTCGTGGTAATCTGACCGAAAGCTGGGCTAGGAACATAAAAAGGCTATAGATCGAGCAACAAGTCCTTCGCTAAGCATCAAGACTAAACAAGAACAAGAAAAAGATGATCTTCGAAGAAGGCGACCTTGTGTGGATACACTTGAGTAAATACCGCTTCCCCAAGGACTGCGACTCCAAAGTCAAGCCAAGAGGTGATGGACCGTTCAAAGTGCTAAAGAGGATCAACAACAACGCCTACATCATCGATATCCCAACATCAAAGTATCTTGTGAGCTCGACGTTCAATGTCAAGGACCTCTCACCCTACCATGGAGAAGATGAAGTTGAGAAGGTTGAAGAGTCGAGGACGACTCTTTCCCAAGGGGGGAGCTGATGCAGCCTGTCCTACGGACGCACCTCCATCTACAACATCTAGCCCCCCAAGTGGACCAATGACTCGCGCCCGAGCCAAGCTCCTACAAGCCAAGGTTAACTCGCTCCTTTCCTTGTGTGATTTCGATACACCCCTGGATGGCTTGCTACTTCATACGCATACACTGTGCATCATCAGGTACGAAGAGAAGGACACATGGAATGGAGAAACCAGAGTGGAAGCGACCAACCACTTTCAGACTCCAGCGGTACTACCGGACACCACGACCGGTACTACCGGTTCAAGCGGCACAACCGGCCCCAGCTACCGGACGCTCCAGGAGGAACTCGACTAAACCCCAGACTTGGATAATAATAGTTGAGGACACCCCTTTGAGGATCTTTCATCTATTGGTCTCATGCTCCTACCAAGGGGCACCCTATTATCCACAACCTCTTGGATCTTGCCTAGTGCGTTCAAGTTGTACAAGTCCTCGGGATCTCGGTTTCTCGTGCCCAAGTAGTCAAGATCTCACCAAGCATCTCGCCCCCGTTGTTGGCCGTGGAGAGAGAGCTTCGCCCAACACCGATCCTAGGGATTATGTTGGACCGGTTGCCACCGGCGTGAGTTAACGGCGTGTATCGTGTTTTCGTGTGCGTGTGTTCGTGGATTTCATCCCCTCTCCCCCTTCCATTGATTTTCCCCTCGTTTCCCTTGGAATTCGTGAAAGATCGGGCCACCCCAAGGGGTTACCCCATAACACTTGATTGCGAGTCGCTTCTCGTAGACGATGTCTAGGGGTGACAGCTCGATGCCCCACAAGGCTACGCGTCCTGTGGCCTCCGGATTGTTCAGGATGCTGTTCAGGGGTGCCTTGTTGACGACCATCACCTGGTGCTCCTGGAAGTAATGGCTCAGCCGACGAGCCGTCATGAACACGCCGTAGGCGAGTTTATGGTAGTGAGGGTACCTCTGCTTTATTGGCGTCAATACCTAGCTGAGGTAGTAGATTGGGCGTTGGACCCCATGGGTCTTGCCCTCTTCGGGTCGCTCGACCACCAGTACGATGCTCACCACCTTGTGTGTAGCTGCTATGTACAATAGTAGGGGCTCGCGCTCCTTTGGCGTGACCAAGACGGGCGAGGTAGAGAGTAGCCGCTTTAGGTCTTCGAATGCGTCATCTGCCTCGGGCGTCCACTCGAATTTGTCTGCCTTGCGCAGCAGATGGTAGAATGGCAGTGCTTTCTCGCCCATGCGGCTGATGAACCTGCTTAATGCCGCTATTCGTCCTGCAAGCTGCGGGACGCCCTTGAGGTTTTTCCGCTTCTCCATGGCCATGATGGCCCGTATTTTCTTCGGGTTCGTCTCGATCCCTCGCTGGGAGATGAAGTAACCAAGAAGTTGACCCGATGGGACACCGAAGGCACACTTTTCAGGGTTAAGCTTGATCCTGTAGCGATCGAGGTTATCGAACGTCTCGCGGAGATCGTCGATGAGCGTTCTCGCCTCCCTGGTTTTGATGACTATGTCGTTGACATAGACTTGGACATTGCGACCGATCTGGTCCTTTAGGCATGCCTGCATGCACCGTTGATACGTAGCACCTGCGTTCTTTAGCGTGAAGGGCATTGTGTTGTAGCAGAACACTCCGAACAGCGTGATGAACGCCGTTTTCTCCTGATCTTCGACTTTGAGTTGAATCTGGTTGTAGCCTGAGTAGGCGTCGAGGAAGGAGAGTTTCTCGCATCTTGCAGTCAAATCGATGATCTGATCGATCCGAGGGAGAGGGAAGTGGTCCTTCGGGCAGTGCTTGTTCAGCGACGTGAAGTCCACGCACATCCGCAGGATGTCCGTGTCTTTTTTGGGGACCATCACTGTATTGGCGAGCCACTCGCTCTCCTTAATCTCCCTGATGAAGTTTGCAGCGAGTAGTCTGTTGACTTCAATCCCTATGGCTTCGGCCCGGGGCTCGGACAGTCTCCGGATGGACTGCTTGACGGGCTTGGCGTCTGGAAAGACGTTGAGTGCATGCTCAGTGAATTCCCTGGGAACTCCTGGCATGTCCGCAGGATACCAGGCGAAGATTTCCCAGCGCTCATGGAGGAATTCGATGAGCGCGCTTTCCTATGTGGGGCTGAGATCGTTGGTGATCAACGCCGTCTTGGAGGCATCCGTTGGGTGGACCTGCACCTTCTTTGTGTTGACGGTGGAGTCGAAAGACATATTAGGTGCGTTTTGTCGTGCGACTGGGGGTGCCCCATTGTCCGTCACCTCGCGGAGTCTTACGAGCTCCTCTTGCATGCTGAATGACTGGGAAATTCTGTTGAAGTCCCTGTCGCAGTGGTCCGATCGGGTGAAGCTCCCGTGAACCGTGATGACGCCCCTGGGTCCTGGCATCTTGAGTAGCAGGTATGCGTAGTGTGGTACTGCCAAGAACCTTGCGAATGCTACACGCCCGAGGATGGCGTGGTATTGTGATGGCCAGTCTACTACTTCGAACTCGAGCCGCTCGCATCGGAAGTTATCCAGTTTGCCGAAGATGACGTCGAGCCATATCTTTCCTAGGGGGAATATGCCCTTTCCTGGGACGATGCCATGGAATGTTGTGTCTGACTGTTCTAGGCTGCACAGCGGGATCCGCATTGCTGCTAGGGTGATGGCGAACATCAGGTTGATGCCGCTGCCGCCATCCATGAAGACGCGGCTCATATCGAACCCTCCGATCTGCGCCTCAAGCACCAGGGCAGCATGACCTGGGCGAGGGACCTGGCAAGGGTGATCCGAACGGCTGAACGTGATGCAGGACTCCGATCCGCTGAGGTACTCAGGGATGGTGGGTGGATCTGTTACAACCAAGTTGATCTGATGGGTGATTTTCTTCTGCACCCTATTCGTTGGGCGCCCTTTTTGGATCATCAGTGCTCCTTTCGGCGGGGGATACCCATGCCCACCGTTATTCTGTGCGGGTGCGATTGGGTGATTCGGGCCTCCTACAGGTGGCGGTGGAGGAGCTCCATGCGCGATCTCACCTGGTGCGGGTGCGTTCCCGAATCCAGGGTTTGGGGCTTGCTGCCTCATCTAAGCCATGCTCTCGCTGAGTTTCTGGAACTCGCGACAGTCCTTGAGCATGTGGCTTGCTTTATTCTTGCCATCCTGTTTGTCGATGTAGAAGTGGATGGTGCATAGACCCGACAATTTTTCGTACGTTGAGGGTCCGTCGTCGCGATCGTGGCGCTGCCACGATTGTGCCGGGCGTCCTCCATCGCGGAAATTGTTTCCGCGGTATCCGCCGCTGTTGCGATTGCCGTCGTTGCGGCGGTCGGCGTAGCCAGCCACGACCATGTCGGGTCCGTCGCGATCGTCGTAGACGCGCGATCTTCTCTTGCTACGTCGCTCACGTTGCCGGCCGTAGTCATCTTCCTCCTCCGAGTGCGCTCGGTGGATGGAGTCCTCGCTGTCAGCCCACCTGTTGGCGATGTCCATGAGATGGTCGAGTGTCTTGGGCTTGACGCGCCTGAGCTCTTCCTTGAAGTCCTGGCGTTTGACGTCGTCTCTGAAGGCGTCGATAGCTCTCTCCTCGGAGATATGCGCCGCGGAGTTCTTGGTGTTGGACCAGCGTAGTATGTACGAGCGAATGGATTCGCCCGTTCGTTGGGTGCAGGCCTATAGCTCTTCGATCGATGCGGGCCTCTTGATGGTGCCTTTGAAGTTTTAGACGAAACTGTACGCCAGCTCCTCCCAGCTTCGGATGGATCCCGAGGATAGGCTGCTGAGCCAGATCCGGGTTGCGCCCGTCAACTACAGCTGAAGGCATTGCATGGCGGTTTCCTTGTTTCCGCCATGTAGCTTGACGGACGACAGGTGGTCGCTGAGCCACGCCCTGGGGTCTTGTGTGCCGTCGAACTTTGGAGTGTCCGAAGGAAGCTTGAAGTTTTGCGGCATCCGCGTCCGTCGGACGGATCTGCTGAAGCATCGGGCTCCACAGAGTTCTCCTTCGTCGTCATCTTCTTCGGATTCAGACGAGCATACGCGCTTGGCGCGCGCTTTGTCGATCATGCCCTGCGTTAGCTTGTTTCGAGCGTCATAGTCGCGGCTGCGACGGCGCGAGCTCTTATGCCTTCGAGGGAGGTCGTGCTCTTCGTCCTCGGATGAGGGTGTGGGGCTGCGGTTGAACCTAACCGCGGCCTTCTTCTTTGGCTCCGTAGGAGCTTCTCCGTGGAGCGCGGCTCCAACGAGTCCGAGTCCGGTGAGCGCGGACTTGTGCATGGCCCTTTTCGGGTCCCCCTCCGGAGGAGGATGGGACGCGAGGTACGCGGTGGCTGCCATGATCGCAGCTTACGGCGTCTTTGGGATGACGTTGCCTTTGGCATCCATCTCCATGAAGGACGCATTGAGGGCTCTAGTCACCTCGCGACGTGCTTTGGGATCCATGTTCTTTGTGCGAGAACGGTGCTTGTTGCCATGGTTTCCATGCGAGCTGGAGCCGATGCCCATGGCGGAGAGCGCAGCTCTCCGTGCACTGGATTCCGAGGCTTCTTGCTTGCGCTTGTCGAGCACCTCTTGCATCCTCAGTTGCTTCTTGTGCTCCTCGACGAGGAGCATGTGGTATGCCATCAGCAGGTCCCGTGAGGCATCTGCTGGCAGGATCTTGTTGCCTGTTACAGCTTCGCGTGCTTGAGCCCATCCCTCCTCGCTGAGGTGGATGACTCGGTTGTTGTTTTCCCCGTTGGGTGGGGGGACCGGCTTCTTCTGTTCTCGCCGTTTCTACCCTGCGGGTTGGGTGGCGGATTGTGTTCCTGATATTGGATGACCGCGGTGCATTGGTAGCGCTTGTAGATCGGATCGCTGCTGCCGCAGCTTTCGGATCCGGAACCGTAGGTCCCTTCATTCGACGGTGGATCACACAGATCTGAGTTGCAGTTGCTGCTGTCATAAGACTCATCTGTTGATGATGATGTGCGTAGAACGGGGTGTGGATCCCACGAAGCAGGCCTGATCAATGGCAGGGGCACCCGCTCCGAGAGGCGGAGAGTGCCGATCTGCCCCACCTGGAAACAGAAGCTCCCGAACAAGATCTCGAGTCCGTCGCCAACGGGCTCGAAGTCCTTTAGGGTGGCCGGTGAGTGGGCGGTGAATTCGAAGGCGCCAAAGAGGAGATGACTCTCCGTCGTCGCGGAGTTGTAGATCGCTCGGGTTGGGACCGTCACGATCGCACAATCAGCGTCCCCAGTTCCCACAGACGGCACCAATTGACGAGGTTTAATCTCGTCAATGCCCATTGTTATGGACTTGGGTTTTGGAGAAGATGGGGATGCTGGAGATCGTGGAACGGTTAGCAAACAAGCAACACGGGGACACGAGGTTTACCCAGGTTCAGGCCCCCGGAGGGAAAACCCTACTCCTGCGTGTCTGCTCTGATTATGGTGGAACCGAAGGTTATAGGGGTGCACAGATGTAATCTGGCGTGGAGGTGTGTATGCGAAAGTATAAGGTGAGAGCCTCCTCGACGTGCCCTCCTGGCCTTTATATAGAGGCAGGCAGGTCCCAGGCATAGATCGAGTCGGTTACAGGTTTAGGGTTTACCCCTTTGAATTTTCTATCTACTCTAGTCTTGTTCTCCAAGGATCCGAAGGCGTCATGGGCCCTGGCCACCCGAAAGTCTTCATGGGCCAACGTATATCAGTCGTGGGCCTTCCTTGGGCTGGACTAGGTATGGTGAAGTCGTGTACCCGCAGGGTATAACCATGTCAGCTGGCAACATTGGTATTACATGGGGTGGTACGACGCATGGCGGCGGGTGGCGGGCGGGGCGGATAGTGTTTGGAGGCGGCATGGTGCAACACCTTGGAGGAGGCTAAGGCCAAGGTATGTGTGTCTCTTGGGGGTACCCTTAGGACTCCTTATATAGTTTCCCAAGTCCCTTGGTCGTCCAAGAGCGAAGCTCAAAGTTTGCACGGGTTTTGATAGATTTCCGTCAAGCGAAACCTATTAAAAACTGCCTCATTTTGCCAATCTAAATTAGGGTGGGAGAACTTTTCTTGCCCCTTGGGAAAACGTGGATGCACTATTATGGAACCTTCTAATATTACTAATATGGCGCGGATCACTCTGGTACGTTCTAGAACCTTCTATCCATTTTTGGTCCTTCCAAGACCTTCCATATATGTCCGAAACCATTCTGGACACTCCCAAAACCATTATAGACACTTACGGTATTATTCAGAACCCCTCAGAACCATTATGAGATCATCCGAGACACCATCGAAACCCTTCTCTCATTCCATAAATGCTCAAAACTCATTTCAAACACTCTTGGCAATATTTTGGACACCTTCGATATATTCTAAGACCTTCTGAACACTTTCGGAATCACTTGTCTACTATATCTTATAATTTGCACTCGCATTCTAAATGTTTGCAAACTCTTAAGTGTGTGACCCTATGGACTCATATATATGTGGACATGTCCGGAACTCATTCCTCAATAATAGTTAACATAGATACATTGATGTACATAATGACCCCCACATATAACACAGATATGTTTATTGTATGAACTAACCTCGTATTACTTTTGATACTTGTTGTATTGCTTCTCAATACTTTACATTATCCGAGGTGAAACATCCTCGTTACCCGACATGTACTTTTTACTCATTTTGTATTATTGATGTTCCCAGAGGATATCTCTCCATCGCTAGGAGTAGAATTTTTCATAACTACATAATATGAGGCATTGGTATACTATTTGGTAAGAGCGATGATCAACTTTATAGTTACCATGTCACGGTGTAACGTTTGAAGAGTCTCACCACGTTCATATTGTAACCATGCTCATATAAGTCTTGTGGTCAAACGGTCTTTCAAGTAATGGCAATACTAGTTATGAGAAATTACAGATAACAATATTGATGATGCACTTCACGGTATATCAAGTTGGGTCTATCCATCTTCGTTGTTCTCTCCAACAACTCTGGTATCATATATCACCGACAACTCCACAACACTTTAACGTTTATCCAATTGTCAGGAAACCAATACTACAAGTGATATACGACCTAGTCTTAGAGGCGAGACTAGGGATATCTAAATGGTGTTTACAATTTCACACATGTATTAGGGATTTTCTCCAAATATTCATTATCCAGAACTAATACAAATCTAGTCGGTATATTTCCATTGGTATCCCACTTGCACTAGAGTAAATAATCTAGTCGGTATTTCAACACTTAACACCTATGACATACTGGTGTCTGTTATGCTTTGCATGTGGTAAACTTCCTCAACGGATCTAATAAGTTTAGGTCTGTATTTGCATATCTTTGCGTCTTCACACAACATTCATCTCAAATATGTTTGGTCAATTGGTGAGACCTTAGTTCCTTGGCCGGAACTATGTTGCCACTATTGTCAAACAACAGAGTTTCATAGTACTAGCTTGCTCAGAACTACACCAAGTTCAATAATGAACTTCCTGACTCAAACATAACCTATTTTGTTGTTGTCATAACAATGATATAGTCATCCTTTCGTAGTAGTAGTATCTGTCACAATGTTTAACTTTGGAACTCATCCAAACTTCATTACCGCGACAAGAACTAGTACCAAAAGGGTCCTCCAATCCTCCACTCTGCTTCTCAAAGTATGCAGGACGAAGTAGCGGTGGTGGAAGAAGGGCCGCTTGTACCACACCATGCACTCTTGTGTCGCATCGCCGGTACCATCTCACCACCCTTTGGCAGGGGCAATCCCTGCTCCGCGCCTTTACGACCAAAGATGGGGCCGGAGCCGGCCTCATAGGAGGCTCTCCGGTTCGCCCGAGTTTGCAGTTCCTCGATGAATTCTTTTGTGAAGCCAACGAGGTAATCATCCTTGGTCCCCCCGCGTGGCGTATGTCTCTTGCATCTGCTTCGTGAAGGAGACATCACCCTAGTGGGCAGCGGGGATAGGGAGCTCCGGTGTATGTGGGGTGAGATCCCGTGAATGCACGGCTGCCGGAGTCCGACGAGGCGCGCCGGTGGGGTTATGAAAGAGCCTTTTGGTTCCGTTTCGACCAGAATCGGGGGCATCGGTGTCGATGACGGCAAGATTGGGCGAGGAAGGTGGGAAGTGATGGCGACTAGGGTGACATACGGAGGCTGCCAAAATTATCTTCCGGAGAGGCCTCACGTGAGTTTATTTGTGAGAGTTTGCCTCTCTTTGGGGACAACTTCTAAATTTTTTGCTCCTCTCTAATTATTTGAAAGTAGGTGCGTTTAACTTCTCAAAATAAGGAGCTATTTGAAGAAAAGAATACAGTATGCAGCAGGAAAATTACAGTTCACCTATGACTGTTTTAAGGATTTTTTTTTAGATACTGTTTTAAGGATCGATATTGCAGGATCGAGAGTCTGATTCTGATTCATGAAGAATTTTTTTAAGTAGAGACTTAGATGTGAAGAAATAGAGTAATCTGGGCCCCCAAACATCCATCTTCACAGCAATCCACACCATCAAATATTGCAGTAAATAAGCGATCGAGAGTGTGATTCTGAAGCAAAGAATACAGTAGGCAGCAGCCATCTTTATTATTGAGATACGCATCACTAAGCCTCATCACCGAGGCTTTATGTGTGCAAAACAAATGATCAAACGACCCTACTAGTAATAGCAGGATCACACACGCCAACACATCATCAGTGACTCAACAACAGCAAGAAAGAAAGAAAAAACGTTGGCGTGACATGATCGATCCTAGAGGACCCGGTCCGACAGGGAGGGCAGGCGCCGGAAGAAGTTGAACCCGGCGGAGGGCATGTCCCCGCGGAACCTGGGGTGCCGGAGGTAGAAGAACCCCATGCTCAGCAGCAGCACCTTGAACGGCACGGCGTACAGCACCAGCGCGGTCAGCAGGATAACCACGGCGAAGACACCCGTGGCGCGCGGGTCGCGCCAGGACATCAGCGCCTCGATGCGCTCCCCCTGCGCCGCCACGTCGCCCAGCAGCGTCTGCGCGCGCCCGGCCACGGCGCGGAGCCGGTCGTACCGCATCCGCACGACGTCGGCGGGGCGGCACGAGGGGAGCCCGTCGAACTCCTCGTCCAGCTCGTCGGGGCTGACGCTGTCCACGTGGGAGAGACGCGGGTCCATGCCCGTCGGCTCGCGCGGCCGCGAGCGGTAGCGCCAGAGCAGGACCAGGAAGAGGTACAGGCAGACCGTCGGCAGGATCATCTCCGGGCAGAGCACGATGGCGACGAGCAGCATGTGCACGAGCACGGTGGTCGGGGAGTGCTCCCACGTGCGCACCCGGTGCGCCCACTTCACCGCCGTGGCGACGTGCGACAGGCAGCCCACCACGCGGAACCAGTTGGCCTTGCTCCGCCGCATGCTCCAGGTGTGCGTGTCCGTGTCGAGGAGGTACTGGACCACCTCCGGCCCCAGCGGCGGCTCCGACCGCGCCAGCCGCCCCGACACGATGCGCATCGCCGTGTGCCGCAGCACGTCCTGCTGCGCCGGGCCGAGCGGCTTCACGTAGTGCATGCGCGGCAGCAGCGGGCTCCCGTAGGCCTGCATCAGAGTCAGCCACGACGGGCAGGTGAACCGGATGGCCAGCTCCAGCTCGCCCATCTTGCGCACGCCGACGGGGTGCACCGCCGTGAGCGCGTAGTTGATGACGTACACCCGGTTGGTGTCGAGCGTGGAGAGCCGGATCCGCAGCTTCCCGATGCGGGCGTCCTTGGGCAGCTTCCCGGCGTCGGCGGCGTCGGCGATCTTGTACCGGACGTTGTCGAAGACGGCGATGGAGAGCACGGTGCAGGGGTCGAACACGTCCCACGCGTACTGCTCGTTCCACCGCGGGTTGAACTGGTCGAGGATGGTGCGCGTGCGCGCCCACTTGGGCCCGTACTTGAGAACGACGTAGGCGTCCGTCGAGCCGCTCGAGCCGTCCTTGGCGATCTTCATCGGCACCAGGTTGGAGGCGCCGCGGATGCCGACCTCGAGCATGCCCACCGGAGGCTTGGACAGCTGCTTGGATGCCGCGCGCACGTCGCTCGCCACGTTCGCCGCCTCGTCCAGCACGTGGTACCCGCCCTCCAGGCAGACGCGCACGTGCACCCGCCCGGCGTACGGCCGGACCTCGTCGCCGCACAGGTTGAGCCACCGCGACGGCGGCTCGGCTCGGTCGTCGGAGCGCCGGTGCACCGAGGACAGGGGCACGCGCGCCTGGCCGACCAGCTGCCCGGAGAAGACGTTCTCCACAGCGACGGTCAAGAAAGGATCGAACGGCTCGGCGGCGACAAAGAGCAGATCCTCGTTCCAGCTCGGGTTGGACGCCCCGGCCGCCGCGCTGCCGAGCGCAATGCGGCCGGTCTTGAACACTTGGGCGCCGAGCTGCGCCTTGACGCAAAGCTCGGGGAAGGCGGGCCCGAACTGCTTCGCCTTGGCATCCGGCGGCAACGGCAAGCGCAAATCCTGCGCTTGAATGACGCTGAGACGGAGGTACCAGAGCTTCGGTGACAGGTACGCCTTGGAGCGGGTGTGGACCAAGTTGCCGCCGGAGTCGGACTGCCACGCTTCCTGGAACGCCTCGTCTACCTGCGTGCCCACCCACACGGCGAGCATCACGTCGCAGGTCGCGGTGCCATCCTCGGCGTGCCCCTCGAGAGTGTACCACTGCGGCGCGAGCGCACTGTCCGGCGGCGACCGCTTGGGAACTTCCTGCAGGTCGAAGGAGACGAAGCCGAGGTGGGCGTCCTCCGGAGTGGGCTCTCCTTCCTTCTCCGGCTTCTTGGCTTCCTCATGGAGGGTGACCTCCAGCGAGGAGGCGGTGAGGCTCGCCTTGTGGAAGGCGAACACCTGGTCCCACTCGCCGGCGGACGCGGCGGCTCGAGTTCGCACGGTGTGAGCGCCGATGCTCAGCTGGGCGTACAGCGGCTGCTTGCTACCGCCGTCTTGATGATGTTTCGCCTTGAGAAGGCGGACGAAGAGGTAAGGCACACGATCCACCAGATCGTACGACGCGCTGCCACCACCCGAGGCGGCCATGCTCCGCTCGGCGGCGGTCTGGGGACGGATCTCGAGATCGCCGGCGACTCCGGCAGTGGCCAGCTGCATCTTCGACGGCGAGGGCGGCGGGACCTTGGACGGAGACGCAGGCGCTGCTGCTACCTCCTTCTTCTCCTCCTCCTTGGCTTTACCACCTTCCTCCTTGGGCTTCTCGCCGTCCTTCTTTCCCTTCTCCGGCGACTTCTTCTTGCCGTCCTTCTTGCCATCCTCTGTTTTTTTCTCCTCGGGCTTGGCCTCCTCTGCTTTCTTTTCTTCCGCGGGCGCGGCCTCCGGCTTTTTCTCCTCTGCCGCAGGAGCAGCAGCGGCCTCCTTGCCCTTCTCCTCGGTCGCCTCCTTCTTTTCCGTAGAGGCATCGGCCTTGTCGTCCGCAGCAGGAGCGGCAGGAGGCGGCGGCGGCGGGTCGTCGACGAACCAAATCTTGAGCCCTATCTCGCCCTTGATCTGCGAGAAGACGCTCCGCTTCTCGAGCGGGTAGTAGACGAGCGTCTCTTCCCCTTCCTTGGCGAAGGAGGCGCCAGCCACCTTGACCTTGCCGAGGAAGGTGCCCCCGCTCTTGCGTCCGCCGCCGCCGCTGCCGGCGTGGATGGCCTTCTTGTCGTTGTAGACGTTGAGCTCTAGCGTCTCCGCGGCCATGGCGCCGGGGCTGTGGACGAGGAACTCGAGGCGCTCGCCCCACTGCGGGTTGAGGTCCCGCGGCCGGGTGGCCGTGCGGCGGCGCTGGCCGTCGAAGTCGACGACGGCGTAGGCGCACGCCGTGCCCTGCCCGTCCTTGGGCATGAGGTTGCGCGCGTTGCACACCTCCACGACCACGCGCCGCCTCGCGCCCTCCTCCACCATGGCGGCGGCAGGCGACCGGGCTTGCTTGCAGGAAGCGAGCTTGACTTCCTCCCGATCGGATGCTGGAAGCTTCTTTCTTAGCGAAAAGGTTGGAAAGGCTGCTGGATTCTCGGGAGAATTTCTCCGGGTGCTGTGGGGGTGTGTGTCGTGAGGGCGATGGGAGTTGGGAGTTGATGGAGAAGAGATCGAGGGAATACGACCGTTGGAGAGCGGGGAGGCGGTGGGCGGGGAGCGGAAGGAGAAGCGGGGCGGAGACTGGGGAGAGGCGGAGGTGGGGAGGCGGGGGTTTAAAAGGGGGGCAACGGCCGGGAGAGGTGGGCCCTGGACCACGTCGGACGCAGGTGGATGCCACGTGGAAGGGATGCCTGCGGGCACGGAGACTTGTCCGGTAGTGGGGTGGCAGAAAGCGGCATCGGATTTCGGGTGATCTGGTGGTGGCTGGGATGTGTGACGAGCGTGACAGTGTGGCGTGCTTTTAACGGTAACGGCATTGATGCGACACAACCGGCAATGGCGGCGGTGGTGGCGCGAACACCGGCTTGGGGAATTGTGTGCCGCACTGCCGCTCTCTCGTCGGCGCTTGTTTCTCTGCATGTATCTTTTTTTTTACTTTGCACCGTGTCCTCGAGTATTTTTTGCAACTAAATATTCCGAACTGCATGATGATGCGATCGATGGCTGCGACCTATTTTTGGATACATATCTCACGGGCATAATTTCTACCGGTCTCTAAAATTGATCTTCATGTACTTTCTTCGTTTTAAAATATAAGATGTTTTAGGTTTATAAAAAAATGTATCTGGATTTTTTTATTATGTAGATTCATTTTAAACTTGAGTGAACCTAATACTAAAATAAGTCTAGATATATTTGTTTTATAAAGATAAAACATCTTATATTTACAACGGAGGAAGTACTTACTAAAACTATCATCATAAATACTACTCCCTCCATCCTGATCGAGTGAGTACAACAGATATGCCTCTTGTCTCTAATGTTGCCGCACACCAACCATTCACACCATCCTTCTTTTCTCTTGTTCTACATTGTTCATCCTCCGCGGTGCATCAACCACACAATGCAAGGTCTAAGTATCGTACACATACATACATTCCTTCTCTATTTCGTCCTTATCTTCCTTTACTACCACGATAAAAAATCATGGGGTGCATGCCATGGTTACAATAATCTAGCTTTGGGTTCAAGTAGGTAACGATTTGTACACAAAATCTATAGTCATGTTATGGTGAATATTGCCGCATCCTAGTTACCGAGATGTTTGTGATAGTTTTCTTTTCTCAGGCGTGGTGTTAGATAGTTTTCGACATTGAGTTTCTCTTTGGATGGAAGTTTCTGGATGACTAAGGGAGATTTGGCTCACTCATGGAGATTTCTCTATGTTTTTTTTTTTGGAAATAGGCGCATTGATTAACATAAAATGTTTAATGTTTATACTCGGCCTCTGCATAACTAAGATGCACACAACCACACAAACGATAGAACAGGGAATAAAAGGAAGACAAGCATTAAAAAACAATATCGAAATAATTGTCTTCAATCTAAGATACTCCCTCTATCCCAGTTTATAAGACTTACGCGTATACCTAGGTCGTCCGCATGAGCTATATAATATAAATTATATAATATAAAAATTATATCATTAGAAAATACAACATTTAAAGTTTCTAATAATATAGTTTTTATCTTATGTTTCTCATGCTAACTTGGTTAATTTGTCAACCTAGAAATACGCGTAAGTCTTATAAACTGAGACGGAGGTAGTAGATCAATCCTTAAATCACGCGGCCATCCATGTCGGGATAAAATATTCTTTGTCGTGTCCTTCAATCGCGTACATTCCTCCATAAATAAGTCCATGATCGGAGGATAGTCGTTACTCGATAAATAACCTACAGAGGAGAAGACACAATATTATTAAAAACCTTGTCATCTCTACAAAGCCATAGCAACCATATAATGGCAAGCGCTCCCGCCCTAAACAAAGTTATGTACTTATCAACAATTCCATGCAGTCAATTACCAAAAACTTTGGTTACTGAATGTGGAGAAGATAAATTAGAAGCTATTTGGATGAATGACCATATCAAGCGAGCAAATTTGCAAAAGAAGAATAAATAACGAATTGTCTCATCGTGATGACAAAAAACGTACTGTGTACTTTCATGCCATATTTTACTATCTTTTATTAGAATTACAACCTTACGTAGATACCATACAAATATCTTCGTCTTAAGGGGTATTTTTATTTTCCAAATTTTACTATTATCATCGACCGGGATATCAGGTTTAACCAATGCTCTATATAGTGAGCCAACAGGAAAATTTACCACTTTCTAATAATTTTCATTTGAACACGTCAACACCGTCAGACAATTGTATCGTGGATAATCGTAATAGTAGATTGTTTTAGGATACCAATCGAGGACCAATGAGACTTCTTCTGAAAGATACATTGGGAGGATTTTCTTCCAACACTGTGAAAATTGTATCCCCTTTGTGTTTAACAATCGAATATAGAGCTGATATTGTTCGTGAAGAGTAGTTTGGCCAAGCCAATTATCTTCCCAAAACCTAATATGTAACCCATCCTTAATCTCGAAAGCACCAAAATGAAAAAAATGTTTTTTGGTGGCTATAAGACCCGTCCAAAAATGTGAATCACCGGGTTCCCAAACCACCTGAGACACAATTTGGACCCCACATATTTCCTCCATAACATGGTTTATCAAACACCATCTTCTGTAAGTAGTTTAAAAAGCCATTTGTCTAGAAGCGCAGTTTTTTTGATGTGCAAATCGTGTATGCCCAGTCCACCATACTCTGCGGTGTATCACCCATACAAGGTCTAGGTATCGTACACATACATACATTCCTTCTCTATTTCGTCCTTAGCGTCCTTTTCTACCACGATAAAAAAATCACGGTGTGCATGCCATGGTTACAATAATCAAGCTTTGGGTTCAAGTAGGTGACGATTTGTACACGAAATCTATATTCATGTTATGGTGAATATTGCCGCATCCCAGTTACCGATATGTTTGTGATAGTTTTCTTTTTTAAGGCGTGGTGTTAGATAGTTTTTGACATTGAGTTTCTCTTTGGATGGAAGTTTCTGGACGACTAAGGGAGACCCGACTCACTCATGGATATTTCTCACCCTCTCAGCTATGTGAGCTTAGGATGTTCAATGATCGATCAAAACCAACAAGCAAATCTATTTCTAGAAAAAAATTACAATGGACCTTGATGCTAGTAAGATGGCTAAGCCTGCCCTTCAAGATCTAAAAACTTCCCCGGCTTGTGGGAACTTGGAAATCCGTATACAATTTGTAAACCTATGAAGGGCAGGGAGCACTGGTCTTTACTACTCCAAATAGATGTTGTTGATGATTTGTGCACACATATTGTCTCGATTCTTATGATGTTAAAAATGTTTAACAAATAATAACAAACTAACTAACCGAAGCACCCATATACTCATTTTAACAAACTAACTAACCACTCCCTAAACAAATCTAACATAGGTGAGCACAAAAAACATCAAAAAGATAGTGGCTCTGGCTTTGGCTGGATTAAATTAGACGAACGTCCAACAAAGTAAGCGAAAAAAGGCAAGCTCTTCGCGTGGTTGATGATGTAAAATAGTGTTTGGACGGCGGATAGACTTGAGACAATATGATGGCCAAAACATGGTCGATGCAAGCTTTACAATCAAGTGCAAGAAACTGCCTCGCACCTCGCCTTCAAATGTCGTTTCACCGTTCGCGTTTAGTCCAACGTCAAGGTTTTGGCTTGGGCTTCATGATGTTGATCCAAGTAATTGGAATTACATAAATTACCATCAAATACTGGTGAGGGAAGTGATTCTAAACAATGACAATCAAAGGAGGCACTGACTTCTCTTGCTATATTGGTGTCATGGAAAATATGGAAGGAAAAAATGCTCATGTCTTTTGGAATAATGCTTCTATCTCGACAATGCTTGTAACCAAAATCAAATATGAGGTGATGAAAGTACCGACTTGATACGACTAGAGGGGGGGTGAATAGGCGTCTACCAATTTTAATTTGTTTCACACTTTTAGGCTCAACGAGAAAGGAAGTTATCTAGAGATGCAACTAAGTGAGCAACCTAAATGCAAGAAAGCGAACACAAACCACAAAAACAGTAAATAGCGAGGAGTAAAGGAAGGGAACAAAGTAACCGGCGAGGGGACACGGAGATGTAATTCCCGTAGTTCACTCCCAAGGAGCTACGTCTACGTTGGAGAGGTGTCGGGGCCACACAAGGTCACCCGAGCACCACAAAGGCCTCACCTTCTTCTCCGGTGAGCTCCCCCACAAAGGAGGCCTCACAATCCACTAACCGGTGACCTTGAAGGCGCCAACCGAAACCTTTACACCAAGGTTGAGGGGGAGGCTCCACAACTCAATTGGAGGCCCTCAACAACACCTCGAAGCTTTACAACACATGCCTCAGCTCCGGGGATGCCCTACACCGTCTAGGGTTCCAAGAAACCCAAGAGCAACAAGATCCACAAAGGATGGAAGGGGAAATCAATTCTTCTTTGGTGGAAGTGTAGATCTAGGTCACCTCCCTCACCTCTCAAAATATCAGGTCATTTGAGTGGCTAGAGAGAGAGATCTAGTGAGGTGAAGCTCAAGCTTTAATGGAGGAGAGAGAAAAATTCGAGAGAGGATGGGAGGAAGAAGAGGGGTGCCTTAAATAGGCCCCCTCGCACTAAACCGGTAGAGCCCCCGCGACATCACCGGAAGTTCCGGTGATAGGCCGGAAGTTCCGCCTGAGCCTGGATCCAACGGTCATAAGACCGTTGACGCACGCTCCAGAAGCGCAACCGGAAGTTCCGGTCAAAACAGACCGGAAGTTCCGGTGAACTTCCGATCAAGTTCCGACAAATAGCACACTTCTAAACAGAAGTTTACTGAACCGCCACCGGAACTTGGGCGGAACAAGCAGCGGAACTTTTGGGTCGCGAGCGGGTCAGACCGGAAGTTCTGGCCTCAAGCGGAAGTTCCGCTCAAGAACTTTTGCCAGGAAAAGTTCCGAGTAAGTTCCGGCCAAGTTCTGGCCAAGTTCCGGCAAATAGCACACTTAAAAACAGAAGGTTACTGAACTGCCACCGGAACTTGGGCGGAACTAGCGTCGGAACAAACTGAAGAACAGCCCGCAGAAAAAGGTTTGAGCGGAACTTCCGGTCTATGACCGGAAGTTCCGGTGAGACACAAAAGGCCCCAACAGAACAGGAAAACGCTCTCTCTCACGGAATAATGGGATGGCTGTGGCGGTGCATATAGGTTTGTGCAAGAATAAGTGATTTCCCACAGCCTTCCAACATGGACCCCCTCTTAATAGTACGGTGACCTAAAAACATCAACCAGAAAGAAACTAGGAGAAGACTAAAAGGCCACCGTCTTCAAAAGATCACAAGAGAGCATCCATCACAATAGAATGAGACAACAACGACGTTTCCCCTAAAACTCAAGAGCACAGTTAAAAACACGGTTGGGATTGTCATTTAACACCAAAAAACATCATGGGAAGATATAGTCCTTTCAATCTCCCCCTTTTGGTGTTAGATGACAATCCCACAGATTTGCATAGAAACAACGCAATCTTTGCAATGGACGGGGCAGGCTCCCCCTGTATGTGTGCAAGGTAAAGAGAAGACCCCTAAGGACTGAACTAGCACACATACACGAAGGCTCCCCCTAACAATTGCAAAGATAGCACAAGTACAAAAAGGGATAGAGATCATACCAGAACCAACTAAAAGTGGTGGAGACAAACGGAGCAATAATAACAACAAGAGCAATGAGGCTCCACCACCATAGCAACAACCCAAGAGATGACAATAAGATACCACACTCACAGTCATAGAATAAGATACCACAAAGAAACCACAAGAGATACCACATAGTCTCAAACATACAAAAGTTCACGGACATAAAACCACAAGCACACAAATAAACTAGAGAGTTCGCGAGTAAGAAAAGATCAAAGGCAAGAACAGGCTCGCGACTCAACCCATGCAAATCCCGTAGACAACCTAATAGACATCTTTCTCCCCCTTTGGCATCGAGACACCAAAAAGGAAGAAGAGATCAAACTACACGTCCCAGCCATGAGAATGGGAAGGATGAGAAGACTCATGCGGACCAGTGACCTCCTCCTCAGACTCATCTTCAGACCAGTTGCAGTTGTTGCGAACCCAATCCTCCTTGGGAGCAGTGACAGAGCTAGAGACTGGTGAGCAAGGAATATTGAGGGCTGCCATGATGGCCTTCTGGCGCTGAACATTGTGACGCTGATCAACATAAGCCTGATACTCGCTGTCCTGCAGAAAGCAGAAAGTCTTCTTCACTTTCCCAAGCAGCTTCTTTGCCCAAGATGGCTGCCTCTGGAGAGAAGGACCACCACCACTAGAGCCACCAGGAGCAGAGGAGGGACCACTAGCAACATCTTGAGTCTTCTTGAGAGCAGCTTCCTTTTCTTCTTGAGTGCGAGGCTTCTGGTGCTTGCTCACACGGAGCCTTTTCTCTTCATGAATGGTGATGTTGTCTTGAGGAAAGGGGGTGCCAGTCTTCTCGAGCCACTTGTGATTGATGAGAGTCTGAATGTAGGGAGCATAGATGCAGGAGCGCTTTTCGATGAGAGCCCCCCACATCTCTGAGAAGATGAAGTGCATAACATCCATTGACCTGTCAGTGCCTCGGCGACAATGGGTCTGATGCATGAGGTTAACCTGATATCCATGAAACTGATCAAAGTTGCCAGCTTTGGGAGAGATGGTATTCAAGTACACCCGGCGCATAATGTCATAAGTTGGCAGCAGATGATTCACAAACCCAACACTTCCCCACCCTTCAATGTAGAGAGGCTCCAGGACCTCAGGATCAGCAGCTGTAGGACCATGAACACGCCAACCATTTGCCCCGCGGTCAGGCTGAATGGGATAACCAAGAAGCTCAGCAAACTCAGCCCAAGTAGCGGTAAGAAACACATCCCTGGTCATCCACTTCATCACTCCTTCAGTAGATGAATGCATGTGAATATACAGAGTGGAGTAGAACTGAGCAATAGCAGTCACATCAAAGTTCTGACGGTGCTCCATGAGGGGAATCAACCCAAACCTTTGACAGATATCAAGAGCCTCCCCAAAGTAGACTTGCTTCTCTTCCATGTGAGGCACATTGATGTACTTCTGAGGAGCAACCACAAACTTCTTCTTGGATGCATAAATTTCTTCGTAAATCTGCTCCTGACGACAGGTGTGGAAATGAGGGTCCAAGCAGAGACGATCACGAGGCACGAGGTAGGGATCTGTAGCCCTGAATGCAGCGTAAGCCTTCTGAGTCCACTTGGAAATTTTGGCTTTGGTCATGTCTGGCCCTGCAGCAGTGGCCTTCTGAGAAAGAGCAGGCCTCTTCCCTGCAGCAGCAGCACGGCGAGCAGCATCAGCCTTCTGGCGAGAAGTCTGAGCGGTTGGACGCACAACTTCAGCATCTTCCTCATCAATCTCAGGAGGAATGTCAGCGGATGGTCGGCGGGCACGCTTGCCTTGGCGAGTCTCTCCTTCCCCTGAGAAGAAAGAACAAGAATAGGGAGGGAAGTTGGGATAAGTGCACAAGTTCGGAAGAGGAAACAAAAAGAGTTAGATTGGAAAAATACAAACAGGAAAAAATTTGCAATGTAGCCGGAACTTCCGCTGAAACGTCGGAACTTCCGGTCTAGACCGGAAGTTTCGGTCGTGGCTCACCGGAAGTTCCGGTGAGGCCACGAACTGACAGTTCCAACAGGAGTCCATGGCGGGAGATCGAGGTGGGGAAGGATCCCACGGAGCAGATCTGGAGAGGAGCGGTTGGAGAAGAGGGGGCCAGAGCGCCCTCTTGGAGATGTCCTGGCCAGCGGCGCTCCTGATAGAAGATGAGTCTTGGGGGAAAAAGGGAAGAAGATCCCGTTTTCCCCTAGGGCCCACCTTTTATAGTACAGGAAGCACCACCGGAAGTTCCGGTCAGGGACCGGAAGTTCCGGTCGGGTCAGACTGACCGGAAGTTCCGCTGACGCCAGAAGGAACATCTCAGGATAGGATAACAAGGAAGAACTTGTGCATGGAATAGAGAGGGCTTGAGGTAAGGAAAGGCTTAGGATAGATAGCTCAAACTGTGAAGAACCAAAAACAACAAAAAATATGACAAACAAAAAGGTCAAAGAACCAAATAAAACGAGTCGGTGGTCGAAGCCACCTTATATAAGAGTAAATGGCTTGACACCGCGAAGATATATCTTGGGTTCATTACCAACACTCATCATGAAGCTCAAATGGTCTCCTTTAGAGACTATAGAGTATGAAAACTTTAATGTGCGCATAATAGGGATAGTGTTTGTTCATAAGAGGAACTACACTCCCCCTAAATCCATGCCTACATCCAAACAAGATACACATTGAGACACGGGTAGGTGTGCAAGGGCTCAAGCAACATTGCTCGAATCAATGATATTTAGCTCATGCCTTAACTCTCGGAACCTTGCTTCATCAAGAGGCTTCGTGAAAAGATCCGCAAGATTTGCCTTGGTGGGAACATACTCCAAAGAAATGTCTCCTCTAGCAACATGGTCCCGAATGAAATGATGACAAATCTCAATGTGCTTGGTTCGGTTGTGTTGCACGGGATTGTGAGCAATAGCAATTGCACTCTCATTGTCGCAAAGTAGAGGCACCTTATCAAAAGATAGTCCAAGATCCTTCAAGGTTTGCTTCATCCATAGCAATTGAGCACAGCAGCTTGCGGCAGAGATATACTTAGCTTCGGCAGTAGACATAGACACACAGTTTTGCTTCTTCGAGGACCAACAAACCAAGGATCTTCCGAGAAACTGACAAGCTCCGGAGGTTGATTTTCTTCCCACTTTGTCACCAGCCCAGTCCGAGTCCGTGTAACCAATGAGATCAAAGTTGGCTCCCTTGGGGTACCACAACCCAAAGTTTGGGGTATGAACTAAATATCGAAAGATCCTTTTGACAGCCACCATGTGACTCTCCTTTGGTGCGGCTTGAAATCTTGCACACATACCCACACTCAACATAATATCCGGTCGGGATGCACAAAGATAGAGCAAAGAACCAATCATCGATCGATAGAGTTTTTGATCCACCTCCTTACCCTTGGGATCGAGATCAAGATTAACCTTAGTTGGCATGGGAGTCTTGGCACCTTTGACTTGATCAAACTTGAACTTCTTAAGCATGTCTTGGATGTACTTGGCTTGGTTGATGAACGTCCCTTTCCTCAATTGTTTGACTTCAAACCCGAGGAAAAACTTCAGCTCCCCCATCATGGACATCTCGAAGCGGTCGGTCATGAGCTTGGCAAAATCCTCATTAAAAGTTTTGTTAATGGACCCAAAGATAATGTCATCAACATAGATTTGGCATACGAACAAGTGGCCTCCAACTTTCTTAGTAAAAAGAGTGGGATCAATGAGACCCACTTCGAAGCCACGGTCTAACAAGAGCTCCCTAAGGCAATCATACCACGCACGTGGGGCTTGCTTGAGGCCATAGAGTGCCTTATTGAGCTTGTAGACATGGTTCGAAAAAAGTGGATCCTCAAAGCCCGGAGGTTGCTTGACGTATACCAACTCTTTCAAAGGACCATTAAGAAAAACACTCTTAACATCCATTTGATACAATTTAAAGTTATGATGGGTAGCAAAGGCAAGAAGCATACGAATAGATTCAAGGCGAGCAACGGGGGCATAAGTCTCACCGTAGTCGATGCCCTCAACTTGTGAGTATCCTTGGGCAACTAACCTTGCCTTGTTGCGCACGACAATTCCATTCGCATCGCACTTGTTTTTGAAGACCCACTTGGTTCCAATGACGTTTTGACAGTCTTTAGGCCGCTCAACCAATGTCCAAACATTGTTCCTCTTGAAGTTGTGAAGTTCCTAGTTCATAGCATCAAGCCAATCATCATCTTCAAGAGCTTCGAAGACTTTCTGTGGTTCCACAAGAGAGATAAACGCATGGTGAGAGCAAAAGGAAGCTAGTTGCCTCCTAGTAGTGGAACCTTTATTGAAATCTCCATAGACATTATCAAGGATATGGCCATCTCAAACAAGCTTGGCGAGACGATAGGCTTGACGACGGGCTTGTGCTTCAATTCGAGATTCTTGAGCTACCACTTGGTCATTCCCACCATTTGATCCGCCCCTTGACTATAAGCACGAACACGAGGGTCATCTTCATCGATTTCCACTTCGGGGGAGTCATCACTTGGAGAGGATCCTTGAGGATCATTGACTTGATCTTGTTCTCGACGAGCTTGACCTTGAGGAGGAGCCCCATCTTGGGGAGGTTGATTAGGTTGATGTTGTTGATGAAGAGCTTGTTCTTTAGAGCTTGGAGAGTCATGAGCATGGGAAGCTTCGGAAGAGCTTGAGGGAGCTTGTGCCAAAACAGTAGGTCCTTGAGGTGCAAGATGATCTTGTGAGAGTGAGGGCTCCACTTGAGTAGAGCTTGGTCCTTCTCCTTCGTCCATAAGGGGATCCTCAATGGGGAGGTGGAAACCCACACCCATTCTTCCTATGGCCTTGGGAGGAATTTCATCACTTGGATCACAAACACCATCTTGCCTAACAAGAGACTCATGATTTTCATCAAACTTCACGTTGCTCGTCTCTTCAACTCTTCCATTGGCTTTGTTGTAGACTCTATAAGCATGGGACTGATTTGAGTAACCAACGAAAATTCCTTCTTGAGCCTTGGATTCAAACTTTGACAACCGAACTCCTTTCTTGAGTATGTAACACTTGCACCCAAACACCCGAAAGTAGCTAACATTAGGCTTTTTCCCGGTGAGAAGTTCATAGGGGGTCTTGTTCTTGTTCTTGCGGAGATAAAGCCGGTTGGTTGCATGGCAAGCAGTGGAGATGGCCTCGGCCCAAAAGTTGTATGGAGACTTGAACTCAGCTAGCATAGACCGAGCCGCATCCATCAAAGTGCGATTCTTCCTTTCAGCAACCCCGTTTTGTTGAGGGGTGTAGGGAGTGGAGTATTGATGCTTGATTCCTTCATCACTGAGAAACTCATCCAAGGTATAGTTTTTGAACTCGGTGCCATTGTCACTTCGAATTGAGAGAATGGTTGCATTGTGCTTCCGTTGAACCTCATTTGCAAAGTCAATGCCGGTTTGTTGAGTCTCACTTTTGTACTTGAAAAAGAACACCCAAGTGTATCTTGAGAAATCATCCATAATAACCAAGCAATACTTCTTGCCTCCAAGGCTATCATGAGAGGGAGGACCAAAGAAATCCATATGCAAGAGCTCCAAACATCTCTCGGTAGTGATTTGATTGAGCGCTTTGTGAGGAGTTTCATGCATCTTCCCTTCGATACAAGCCCTGCAAACACGATCTTTGGCAAAAGAAACATCGTTAATACCAAGGATGTGGCCCTCAGAGTGAAGTCTTTGCAAAGTTCTCATGTTAACATGGGCTAGGCGGCGATGCCACAACCAGCCCTTGTCGGCTTTAGCATAGAGACATAGAGCATGAGGAGTAGTGGTCCCTGAGAAGTCCACCACGTACAAGTCATGTTCTACATATCCTACAAAAGCCACCTTGAGAGACTTGCTCCACATGAGGACCACGGAATGAGAATTAAAGAAAGAAGAAAGACCCATAAGAGCAAGAGCACGAACAGAGAGTAAGTTATAACCAAGAATTTTGACAAGCATGACGTCAACCAAGGATACATCCGGGGTTACCACCACTTTGCAAAACCCAAAACCCGAGAGCTTGTTTTGTCACCGTAAGAGACCATGGTGTTGGCAATATTGGGTCTCAACTCGGTCATGATAGACTTGCTTCCGGTCATATGACTTGTGGCGCCACTATCAAGCACCCATTTTGATCCGCCGGAAGCATAGTCCTACAAGAAAATCAAGCTTTGGTTTTAGGTACCCATTTTGCAATGGGTCCCCTTTTGTTAGTGACAAGAACCTTTGGCACCCAAATGGCCCAATGATAATCATGCGTGTAAGATGTCCCCACATATCTAGCATATACATGACCATCATAAGATTTGCAAATATAAGAGGGATTGTTCTTTCCGGCAAAGTTGTCACTTTGCAAGAGAGTTAGGCCATTTGGTACTCCTTGGGCCATGCCCTTGTTCTTTTTCTTCTTCTTGTTCTTCTTCTTCTTGGTATTGGCAAGTTGATCCTTCAAAACCTTGACCTCCTCTATGAGATGCTCATGCTTGCAACAAGGGTTAGGAGAGCTAGACAAGTCTATAATTTGCACAGCGGAAGACTTAGAAAGATCACAAGTTAATTGAGTTTGAAGCTGTTCATGAGCCTCAAAAAGACTTGTGAATTTACTCTCCAAGGCTTTGTGTTCCTCTTTGAGTTTCTCAAGATCCTTTTGAGTCTTATCATGACCACCCACAAACTCAGCATTTTCTTTCTTGAGAACCTTAATCAAAGCAAGAGCATGGTCACGTTCTTTAATAGTAGAGGTCAAAGTGTTGTTATGATCATATACAAGCTTAGACACATTTTCTTCAAGATTAATTCTCATATTTTGTTCATCCTCAAGACTTTGAGTGAGAGAGGCAATTTCATCAGCGGCATCTCTTTCATTTTTACTTAGCAAGTCAAGAAGTTCTTCCTTTTCATCTAAGGAATCCCTAGCATTCTCAAGTTGAGCAAGTAAGGACTCAAAGCAGTTTTTAGTTTCTTCATCTAAGGTAGCAACAAATTCACACATGTCAATCATCTCTTTCTTCACCTCTAGACCAACAAGATCAAGAGAGGAAGGCTCACTAGAGATGGGTTGAGGAGTGGGTTTCGGTGATACCTCGGTGGCCTTGGCCATGAAGCACTTTTGGTTGGAGGAGATGACATTTTCATTTGGCGAGTCGAAGAGGGATAGACGTGGAGTTGAGGTAGTGGCAATAGCAGCAACCCCCACAATCTCTCCACCATGAACTTCATCATCATCATCATCATCATCTTCATCCGTGCCCGAAAGATATTCTTCATGGACCACAATTGCTCGTTCCTTGTTAGTGGCGTTCTTGACGGTGTAGTTCTTGTTTATGGGATGAGGAGATCTTGACTTGATCTTGCGAATGAGACGACCACCATTGTCTTCACGGTTCTCAAAGGGACACTTGGCCACGAAGTGGCTCTTGTCGTTGCAATTGTAGCAAGACCTTGCTTTGGGAGACTTGTTGGGTGAGTTGAATCTTGAGTTGTCCCTCGATCTTGGCTTGAATCCAGACTTGTTCCAAAAATCCCTTGAAGCGAGAGCAAGATGTTCGTTGAAAGCACATTTGAGGTCTTCTTGGGACCACTCACTTGATGTATCATCATCATCAACTTCAATAGCCTTGGCCTTCAAAGCAAGGTTCACTTTTGTTGATCCAATGGCTCTAGCTCGCGCGGACTCCGCATTCTTCTTAGCAATAGTCATGGCAATTACTTCACTCAAGACTTCTTGGGAGGTCATTAAGTGAAAGTTGGTTCTTCCCTTGATAGAGTTGAGCTTTTGTTCTTCAAATGAGAGAAGAGCTTGAATGAACTTCCTCTTCATAAACTTGTCATCAACATAGTGAGCCCCAAGGTCCCTCATGGTAGAACAAAGGACCTTAAGGCGCCTATACATGTCCTCAGGGGTCTCATCATCTTGCATTGCGAAACCATCGCACTCGTTGTTGATCTCATCAAACTTGGAGCTTTGGATGCTAGCATTCCCAACAAAAAGCTCGGTGAGTTGATCCCAAGCTTCCTTGGCGGTGTCAAATTGGCGAACGTGAGCAAAATCCTTTGGAGTCAAAGCCTTTTGAATCATTCCCAAAGCTGTAGCATTGAGTTGCTTGTCCACCACTTCACCTTGTGTCAACTTCTTTGGGTCAAAAGGAGAGAACCCATCCTCCACAATCCTCATTAACTCAATGGAAGAGCTGGAAATATGTGAGCGCATTAGATATTGCCAATTGGCGAAATTAGACGTATCTAGCATAGGTGGTGCTCCTTGAGGGATAATGTGTGGCATGGGAATAGGTGGATCCGGAGTGTACTTCGGCGGTGGGGGAACCGCCGAGTAGTCCTTATCTCCATTCCCCCCTTTGGAAGTTGGATTCTCGGGCTCCTCGATGTTCTCACTTGGCACCTTGGTAGAGGTTTGAGCAACAAAACCAAGTCCCAAGTGAGTGGTAGCCGCCGCGGGAGTTACCCCGGGGGCGGACACCGTAACGGTGGGAGGAACCTCGTTGGATTGGGGTGTGTCAATAGCAACTATGGGGTTTGGCTTTAGAGACTGCAAGAGAGTCATCATTTCCTCGAACTTGGACATCATGGATGACTCCAATTGCTTGAGGTCATCCATAGTGGCCAAGTTCTTGGCTTTTTCAGTTTCACTACCCCCTTCGTCGGCCATAGTCTCTTAGGCGGTAAAGCCCGAAGTAAGAGCCTGGGCTCTGATACCAATTGAAAGTACCGACTTGATACGACTAGAGGGGGGGGGGGTGAATAGGCGTCTACCAATTTTAATCTGTTTCACACTTTTAGGCTCAACGAGAAAGGAAGTTATCTAGAGATGCAACTAAGTGAGCAACCTAAATGCAAGAAAGCGAACACAAACCACAAAAACAGTAAATAGCGAGGAGTAAAGGAAGGGAACGAAGTAACCGGCGAGGGGACACGGAGATGTAATTCCCGTAGTTCACTCCCAAGGAGCTACGTCTACGTTGGAGAGGTGTCGGGGCCACACAAGGTCACCCGAGCACCACAAAGGCCTCACCTTCTTCTCCGGTGAGCTCCCCCACAAAGGAGGCCTCACAATCCACTAACCGGTGACCTTGAAGGCGCCAACCGAAACCTTTACACCAAGGTTGAGGGGGAGGCTCCACAACTCAATTGGAGGCCCTCAACGACACCTCGAAGCTTTACAACACATGCCTCAGCTCCGGGGATGCCCTACACCGTCTAGGGTTCCAAGAAACCCAAGAGCAACAAGATCCACAAAGGATGGAAGGGGAAATCAATTCTTCTTTGGTGGAAGTGTAGATCTAGGTCACCTCCCTCACCTCTCAAAAGATCAGGTCATTTGAGTGGCTAGAGAGAGAGATCTAGTGAGGTGAAGCTCAAGCTTTAATGGAGGAGAGAGGAAAATTCGAGAGAGGATGGGAGGAAGAAGAGGGGTGCCTTAAATAGGCCCCCTCGCACTGAACCGGTAGAGCCCCCGCGACATCACCGGAAGTTCCGGTGATAGGCCGGAAGTTCCGCCTGAGCCTGGCTCCAACGGTCATAAGACCGTTGACGCACGCTCCAGAAGCGCAACCGGAAGTTCCGGTCAAAACAGACCGGAAGTTCCGGTGAACTTCCGATCAAGTTCCGACAAATAGCACACTTCTAAACAGAAGTTTACTGAACCGCCACCGGAACTTGGGCGGAACAAGCAGCGGAACTTTTGGGTCGCGAGCGGGTCAGACCGGAAGTTCCGGCCTCAAGCGGAAGTTCCGCTCAAGAACTTTTGCCAGGAAAAGTTCCGAGTAAGTTCTGGCCAAGTTCCGGCCAAGTTCCGGCAAATAGCACACTTCAAAACAGAAGGTTACTGAACTGCCACCGGAACTTGGGCGGAACTAGCGTCGGAACAAACTGAAGAACAGCCCGCAGAAAAAGGTTTGAGCGGAACTTCCGGTCTATGACCGGAAGTTCCGGTGAGACACAAAAGGCCCCAACAGAACAGGAAAACGCTCTCTCTCACGGAATAATGGGATGGCTGTGGCGGTGCATATAGGTTTGTGCAAGAATAAGTGATTTCCCACAGCCTTCTAACATGGACCCCCTCTTAATAGTACGGTGACCTAAAAACATCAACCAGAAAGAAACTAGGAGAAGACTAAAAGGCCACCGTCTTCAAAAGATCACAAGAGAGCATCCATCACAATAGAATGAGACAACAACGACGTTTCCCCTGAAACTCAAGAGCACAGTTAAAAACACGGTTGGGATTGTCATTTAACACCAAAAAACATCATGGGAAGATATAGTCCTTTCAGGTGATTATGTGGAGCTTCACTGGGGCTAAAGCCTTGAGTAATGTAATCTCGCGAGAGTAAAGTGTACGTTTTTTTGGATCTTGATCTTTATGGTTAAGATTTGGTTTGTAAGACCTCCTAAAGTTTTTTCTTCACTAATAAAAATGAAAAATATCTTGTCTCGTTTAAAAAAGACAAACTAAGCAAGATATTGAGTAGAGTGAGTCGCTGAAAATGATGTGCATGTTTCTTTCTAGCGAAGACCCGATAGTTAGCTGGTTTTCTTGTATGGATGGAAGCATATAGTTCACACCATGTATATGAAACTTCATGAAGAAGCCGCATTACTAATTGGATTGTATTTGGTGTATACTATTTTTTTGGAGCAACCAGGACGAGCTTTGTCTTTTTATTAAAGATAGAAGAAAAATAACTTGAACCCAAGGCCGACCCATAAGGTGGACTAGAGGGCGCTCGACCCAGGGCCCCATGGTCGAGGTCCCTCGGCTCACTTGTTTATTATTAGTCTACCTTGACGTTCAACATTGTAAAATAATTCTAGATAAAATATAAATTGTTGTCTAAAAAATGGATGGTTCAAGATATACCTACCATGAGTCTACTCTTATAAAAAATACTCTTCATATTTTTGGATATTTATTCTCGACAACATAATTTCGGTGGCCTCTCCAAATATGCAGAATAACACCACTCCTCATGTGTCTTTACAGGATTGTGTGTATTCATTAGTGTAGATTAAGAACACAATCACATAGCTATACCATTCCGCAAGCAACTCTTATTTGATTCCCACTAATTCTATTTGTCTCTGTCATACATGTGAGACTATTTCCATCATTTTATTAATTCAGTGCCCAATATGTTTACTCATCTACTCATTTTTTTGCATAAGCCTATATACACAAGCAGCAATTGGTAAAATAGTAAAATAAGTATGATGGTATAAGGTTCGCTTGATCAATAGAAATAAGTGGTTTTGAATGTGTTCACCGCGATATCAAAGAACATGATCTATTAAATGTACATATTACTTAATTTTTTATTGCATTACAGTAATGCTTTTTTTACGGACTAATATTTTTAAGTCTTTTCTGTGTGAACAAGTGGTAGAACTTGACATGCATAATTAAGATGCCCAAGAACGCTAATCATACATAAATTTTGAATAATATTTAAAAATGTATAATAAATGTTAAACATACCCTAATATTTTATATAGTAAGGGGGCCATTGCCCCCCTGGTCCTAGAAAATCTCTAACACTTTAAACAAGGAGTCCTTAATTTCATGTTGCCCTAGGGCCCTGCTCAAACCATACATAAGTCATGTTTTAATTATGGTATAAACATGCCAAAAAATATCCCTCAGAAAAACAAAAAACAAGCCTAGTTTGGGTCGGGTGGAATTACCAGCCCAAAGACCATGTAAGAGCGAGCACGTTGTCATAGTAGCGGACGCAGGGGGCGCGCCAGACGGACGCAGCGGAGCAAACATCCGAACAAAACAACTCCCTCGCGCCTCGCCGTCTCACCCCTCCCTGACTCCTCCCAGTCGGCCGCCTCCCTGACTCCCCCATGCCCGCGCTCGGTAGGGCAGTAGGTTGGGGGATCGCTGCCCGGCCGGGGGTTGCCTCTCCTGTCGGCCGTAGGGCGTCGGCTGTTGCTCCAATGGCCGCTCGACCAGGCCAGACACACACTCCTGGCATGAGTAACAGTGGCAGCAACAATGGTCATCCTCTTGCTTTTTCCTGCGTCTGCCACTGCGTTGTCAGATGTCCTCCCTTGCAATGTGTGCAACCTCGAGGTATGTAAGGCGCTTATGAGTGAGGATTCGCCTATTTCGTTTTTTCTAGGCATTCCAGAGGACATATAGAAGACGACCACTTATACTTACTTGGTGTATACTAGTCTAACGATGTCTACTACAACTCGATTGCAAGTTTTGCAGTTCCCCATGATTACAAACCACTGGATTTGCGAAGTAATTGTGCCCATTGGAATGGTACGATTCACACACGAAAATCTGTCCTTGCCTACTTGATTTGAGCTACGAAATGAAGTGCACACGAATAAGGTCTGTAAAACACACATATGGTACCAACCTAAATCTATCCAGCTGAACGTCTCAATGCAGGCTCTCCAGGGTAGTCCACGTGTGGTGTGGTAGCCCCGGTCGAAAAGGGAAGATGGTCACTTGCCGAATATCGCCAAATTAAACGGTCCGATGCTCGCCAACTGCCCTGCATGTTCCGGCCAAAGCGAGTCGGGGCTACGCCGGCCGCGCCGGGCGGGCATGCAGAGACTGCAGAGGGCATAAATTCGTCACCTCAAATCGAATGGCTCCTGCCTCCGACTCCATGCATGCGATGCGCCGCCCGGCAAACCCACCGTGCGGTCGGTGGCGGCTAGCAGAGGTTGCAGGCGAATTACCTTTGCAACGTCTACTTCAAGGGGGCCAGACGAGGCAGTTATCCGCTGACGCAAAGCGTACGGACGCATGGGAGCGCCTGCCCTTCGCAACGTGCGCACTAGGGCCCCGACCAGACACTGATCCCGTATGTATAATTTTTGTACGGCACAAAAATGTATGTATACTCTTTTTTTTTTGCGGGGTAAAATATATGTATACTCTGGTATATGCTAGTACGAGCATTGATCGATCGGCTTGATCTTAGGTGCTCTGCGAGTGCATACATGGATGTGCCTTTTTTTTCTATTTCTGAGAGTGCAGACACTATATGTGGCACCGAAACACTTGTTCGACCCCCACATTTTTTTCTAAGGACGTCGAGCTTCTCGGATATATAGGGGGTCGACACCAAGTAGAATGGATCGAAAACCGACCTTAATTAGGGGTCAGATTTAAAAAAAATACGTTTTGCCCTTTGTCCTGCTGTACACGTAAACGGCTCATATCATGTCGATCACACAGAGGAAGCTGGTAGATCAAGCCCTCAACTAATCGCTACAGTACATATAGTTCCTAGCGCTCTGGAGTTTGTATACAGGCGCGCGGCATCCACGAAAAACAAATGGTATCCACAAAACCTGCAGCAGGCAAAACGCACGGCGGCATGCATACACGCATCATCCTTGCTTGCATGATGGCGTGTCTCCGGTCGTTTCCTTGAATAATTTTTTGTTATTACTAGCAAGTGGCGGCTGAAGCTGATCAAGCCCATGTTGTTGTGTCTGGTTTAGTTTGATCCGATCCGGTGCCTCTCTCTAATCTTCCCTGATTTCACCGTGTTTTTATGAGTACTATTATTTGTATAATTCAAGATAGTACAAGTTACACGTGGACGCACGTACGTTCCAGAAGAAGATGGACATCTTCCTTGCACACCGGTCGCTCAACGGCTCAATATACAAGCCACAAGCCAAAAAACACACACGATGGATTCGTTTGTTTTCTCGCCTCGTCTTTAACTTTTTTCTAAATCCACCAAACTATTAATAATAATCATCGACAATAGTACGAAGATCATAAAATAATAAAAGTAAAAATAGAACACCGGGCCGTCGTTATTCGTTAAGACACCAACGCGAGCCGAAGTTGGGCTGCGTCCTTAGCCCTCCATCCGGAACCAACCAAAACTTATTATGGTAGAGTTTGTTGTATTAGACACGCAAAAAATAGTCGTGCTAAGACCCCAAAGAAATAGCACATCAGAGTAACAACTATCACTAGATATGGTAGCCGTAAATCGAAAGAGACTCGCCTGAAACCACACCAAATAATACGAAAATCGACCAGATCCTGGATGATCCACTATTGCTAGACGCACTACCAAAGTAAGGATAGAGGAGGAAGAACCTTGTTCTGACTACAAAATGTAGCCAATGCCTCACCATTCTAAAGAGGACATTGAAAAATAACCAAAATAAAAAACAAGACCAGACATGATGGCTCGCCACTGTTAGGTTGTTAGCTAAGAGGAAGAATCTTATTTCGACTTTGTCAAGTAGATGCTTTTTCGTCACCGTTAGCTAAGAGCAAACATAATAGTAGCGCTAGAAGCTGACTATATAAAATTATCATGTCACTAAAATTTAGCTTTAGTATTACTCGTATAGTAGAGTGGCTATAATGTTGGCTAGGGTAGAATTTTCTCAATTGCCCTCTTTCTTTTTCCTCCTATTTAATGTATTTATCTATAAGAATGCATAGAGCCTAGAGTCTAACACTTGCATGAGAGTCCAATTTTTTATATTTTCACATCTATTCTTCACATAGATAAAAACACCATGTCAGCCGGGCTTACAACCTACTATTGTATTTGATCTAATATGCACGGCCTCTCGATAGATTCCTTTTCCCCCTTTTTATAAGGGCCTCTTTGATTCATAGAAAAGGAAAGTCAAAGGAAAAAAAAGAGATAGAAATAGGAAAGGATGGCAGGTGCAAAACTTTCCTCGTTCCTTGCATATGATTCAAAGAATGAGGTGCGAGTGAATTTTTCATTTCCTTTGCGTTTTGCCTTCAAAGTGAGCTCTGGAGAAAAATTTCCTCTAGTTTCCCCTTATGTTATTCCTATATGAATCAAAAGAGTGAATAGTAGCATCTATGAAAAAATTTCTGTTTCTAAGCATTTCCTCCATGTTTCCTCCAAATTAAAGGAAGGGAAAAGAAAACCTCTCTATAGTGGGTTTGAGCCATCATGCTGCACTCATGTCACCAAGCCTGCTATTGTACCGGTCAAATATGAACGGCATATGGATGGATTCTTTTTTTTTGAGTGGTCTTTTTTTCCTTTTTTAAATAGGGAAAAGAAAAACTTCTCTATAGTGGGCTTAAGCCATCGTGCTGCACTACACGTTATCCAAAACGGGCCCGATTAGACCACCAGCCCTACAATCCAAACACAATTGCTCGAACTCGACGCACCTCAAATCAGGCCACTTATCTGATAGCGAACGATGGGCCTAGTGGCCCAAACCCCACATCGCACTCACGATGGCGCGGCCCCATCATGTCGGCCGACGGCGGCGGCCACCGGTCGACCCATCCGTCCCCGTCCGAATAAACGCACCCGAACGAAAATCCGTCGTCTCCTTTGGCTCCTCCCCCAGTCTCCACTCTTCCGTTTACTCGCTCCCCAAATCGTAAACCCTAGCCTAGCGCGCCCGCCGCGGGGTTCGATTGGATGCCATGGGCGCCAGCCGGAAGCTGCAGGGTGAGATCGACCGCGTCCTCAAGAAGGTCCAGGAGGGCGTCGACGTCTTCGACAGCATCTGGAACAAGGCACGCGGGTTCCTCCCTCCCTCTCTCCCCCAGCCCGATTTCGCTGTGCTTGTACGATTTTGCGTGATTTTTTTGCTCTCTGACTGCGGGGTTTCGGCAGGTCTACGACACCGAAAATGCCAACCAGAAGGAGAAGTTCGAGGCCGACCTCAAGAAGGAGATCAAGAAGCTGCAGCGGTACAGGGACCAGATCAAGACCTGGATCCAGTCCAGCGAGATCAAGGACAAGAAGGTGAGCTTCCCGACTCAACACCCCCACGCCCTAGTTGTTTATCACACACATATTTATCGTCTTTGGAAGTGCTCCGGATGCAATGTGCTGCTGTTTTGCTGAGAATTACGTGCTGTCACGCTCTTCCGATTAGTCAACTCTATGACCATATGTGTCTCTGTTAACTCAAGCCATGCTAGTCATAGTTGAGCAAGGAACCTAAATAGACGGTCAGTAGTAACCTTGTCGGAGGATGATGCACCCTTAAATTTATTACCTGGGAGATGTTTCTATGTACATGTTCTTACCTGCTTAGCTTGCTTCGGCAGTCTGCTGTATACATTATATCCGCCGTTATGTAGCCTAGGAGTAGGATGAAAAGGTTTCTATTTCCACCCCGATAGGACTATGTTCTATTGCTGCTTTTGTCGTTAGTAGGTGTGTTGTCGTATAGTTCCTCTTATAGCAACTAGCAAAGATGCTAGTACAACTAAGATGAGCAGAGTGCACTTGGACGAGCCTGAATCCAGTTTTCAGTGCTTCTGTATTTGTCTTTTGCGTTGATACTCTTGGCAGATTCTAGTTTCATGGCATACGCCTAATCGTGTACTGCAATGCACGTCTCGATCAATGTACACACTTTCTTAGTGGGAGGGGCTTTCCCAATGATGGATTAATTGGTCATTTATTGAGGATTTCCAAATAGTTGAAACTGATTGGAAGCTTTCCAATTCTGTATGGATGTGATGTGCAACATCATTGGAGCAACATGGGCCATTTGATTTATGTAGTTTTATTATGGCTAGGATCCTCTGGATCTGCCACAACCTGCGCCCTTCTACATTATTAACAATAAAGAGCCAGAGTCCATCCTGGAATGATATTTTTATCTTTAAATTTAATTTAATGCGATAGTGTGGAGTGAAATCGTACAATAATAACATCGTATGATGTTTTTCCAAGAACCAAGGAATGAAGTTGAATAACGTGCAGACAGTTACAAACACAAGCGGGGTGGTAAGAGGCAAATAATCTGGGCAATGGATTTTAATCTACTTGGGAGATCTCGTTGTCTAATATCTGTGGAATGCGGAAACATTATGGATCTTCCTTTGATGTTCAGATTTATATGTGAGGAAATATTGTCTATGACATGATTCTGATCTCCTATTCCAGTTGTGATATGACTGAGCTTTGGGAAGTCCTTTTGATTAAGGCATCAACTTCACTTAGACAACTGTTCAGTGCAATAAGCCAATCTGTAGGGATGTACAACGGACTGTAGGAGTTTCTAGGACCTTGAAGTTCTCGTGGACCTGCAAGTCAAACAAGCTCTTAGACTGAGTTGCTAAATAATTTCAATTTTGGTTCTGGAGATATGATGCAATTGCTATTTTTTTGTTAATTCATAATCCAATACGTCTCATTGTTTTAATCCACTGGCAGAAATGTTTGCTCCATTTTCTTGTTTGTGACCCAGTTTCAATATTTTGATTATGCTATTATATTTTGCATTCTTTCCTTGGGAACAGAAGAATGTTTTACCTACAAATATGTTAGGATTCTTGATTGTAGTTGTTTGTTTACAGCAGCAGTGTTCCTTTGTTTCAACATTGTTTGTTGTTTTGGGCCGCCGTATTTCTTTTTATGTTATAATTTTAATTTGGGCATAGCTTTTTGTTCTGGTTTTAATTCTTTTGTGATATATGTTGACATAGGTTAGTGCCTCTTATGAGCAGGCTCTTATGGATGCCCGCAAGCAGATTGAACGCGAAATGGAACGGTTTAAGGTCTGTGAGAAGGAAACTAAAACGAAGGCCTTCTCGAAGGAAGGATTAGGTCAACAACCAAAAACTGTAAGCGCTTGGTCTCCTTTCTATGTGTTATTGCAGTTTTCTAGTTTTGCTTGTATGGATTCAACCTGTTAATGTAGCTGTTTTCCCAAGACTAAATACACTAATTATATTTGTGCAATCTGCTTCTTGTAGTCCTGTAATGGCTTTTCTTTTATGGTCTCACACAATTCTTCCCTTTCCTTTTCTCTCCTGGCATTTTGTAAAACGCTCAAACATAGTTTGTTTAGATTAAGAAACCTGTGGTAATAGTTTGGCATCGGCACATGACATACAGCAGTGCTATATCGGTATTTCAAAAAGTCAATACAACTTTGTCCGAGCTGTATGTTCACTTCACAACTTTGCCAGAAGCCAATTACAAGGGGCAGTTTCTCAAGTTATGTATGTATCTTTAGTGATAATCAAATCATTTTTACCTAGCTTCACGTATTTTCCTGTCTTGTCTGATTAGCAGCTAGTTTTACACATAGCAACCTTTCAAGAGTGTGAGCCTTGATATATCCATTACTTGGAACCCTTTTTCTCCAGTTGTGAATCTCAGCAATATTTTTATATCACGCAGGATCCTAGAGAGAAGGCTAAAGCTGAAACAAGAGATTGGCTTAACAGTGTGGTATGTTGGATGCACCTTTATGCTCAATCTTGTGCATTCATGTTTTCATGATTTTGACTTTTGTAGAACAACTAAATAAAGAAGTTACCTGCCACATGTACATTATGTATTGTTATTTTTTCTAGAGTATGTCCTGAATGACATGGGATGTGCAGATTCTGCCACATGACTACTGAAAATAGACTTCAGAATTTGGATGAATCTCTTTGGTCTGATTACTCTGAAAGTACCACTTGGATGCACACTTGACTCTTCTAATATTTATTGATATATTATACCAATCATTACATTTTACGTCGCAAAGTTCATTACACTATTCACAATTTGGATGGTGAATATCTTTGATCTGATTACTCTGAAAGCACCAGTTCCATCATACATGACTCTGCTGATGTTTATGAATATCTTTGATCATATCAATCATTACCATGCACCTTGCACAAAGTCATTACTTTGTGTTTTCTGCTGTTGGTATTTGTTTTATTTGTTGTATACTGGTGCAACATACCTAATATATTTTGGTTTGTGTTTACAGGTTAGCGATTTGGAAAATCAGATTGATAATTTTGAAGCGGAGCTTGAAGGACTTTCATTTAAGAAAGGAAAGCAAAGACCTCCTCGATTGGTACGATCAGTTGCATAGCATTGCAAACTGATGATGTTTTACTGTCTACTGAAACTTGTTTCCAACAATCTCTAGTATAGTGGAAGTAATTATGTATTATCAGGTACATCTAGAGAAATCCATTACGCGGCATAAGGCTCATATAAAAAAATTGGAGTCAATCTTGAGACTCTTGGATAATGATGAGTTGAGTCCTGAGCAAGTCAATGATGTGAAAGATTTCCTAGAAGACTATGTTGAACGTAACCAGGTGTGATTGTTTTCCTGCTTAGTTGTCACAATAGCCATTTTTTATGTAATCAAGTGAGAGATGTGAGAACCTTATAAGCACATCGTGGTTCTGTTATTTGTTCTGACTATTAATCTTTTAATCCAATTCAGGAAGATTTTGATGAATTTAGTGATGTTGAGGATCTTTATAGCACATTACCTATGGAGAAGGTTGAAGCGCTTGAAGACATGGTTTCACTTGCTCCTTCCATTCTTATTAAGGTTGGCTTGCAAGCTGTTACTGCTTTATTTTCTTAAGATTATTCTGATTATGTTAAAAGAAAACTGCCGAAATTATCAGTTTGTATGTGCTTTCTTGTAAATACTGCTAGTCTGCTACTTTGGTTGGAGATAAATTCTCTACCATGTGTGATGCTATGCATCTCTTCATCTTTTAGTTATGTGGGTAATTATATAAATTTCAACATCGTTTCTTATGTGGCAGGGCGTTACTGCTGTTTCTTCGACTGCAGTTTTTAGTACAAAGAGTCCAACAGCAACTTCACCTACTCAGGTACATGCTATTCGTAATTGGTCATCAAGTATCTGTTGGCTTATGATTCATGGAGAATGACACATAGTATTTGTTGTATATTGAATGCTCAGAACACATTGGTTTGTTATTTGCTAACCATCGTCAGCCTAGCTGGCAGCTGGGCTGTTGCTTTCTTGTCAACCTTTATGTGCTACCCGTATTTATGTATGTGATCATATTTCCTCTAAAGTTAATGCTTGAATATGAATTTCCATGCTGTTTGCTAATTTATGCATTTAATAAAAACTACTAACAAGATGATGGGATCGTGTACAGCTAGGTTAAATGCACAATCCTGATTACAACTTGTCACTGTGCTGATTTACAACCTTTTCTCCCTTTGCTTCAGGCTACTGTATCAACAACCTCACAAGGTACATCACAAGATCAAGCAGAGGAAACAGCTTCACTAGAAAGTAATCCTGAATCGGTGGCACTAACACCACCTCCCAAAGGTGGAAATCTGGGACCTTCAGTGCCAGTTGTGCCCATAGCCATTAGTACCACTGCTGCAGCTGTTCCTGTTTTGACAGATACCATTAGTTCACCAGGTCCAGTACGACCATCTATTCCGGCTACAGTACCTGCAATATTTTCTGCCCCTGCTACTGTTCGAAGTGCTCCAGAGAGCATGTCTACTGTTCCTTCAGCTCCTGCAAACTCATCTAGTGCCTTGAAGGATGATGATAGCATGAACTTTCCTCCACGTAGACCATCTCCTGCAATTACTGAAATTGGTCTTGGCAGGGGTATCACTCGTGGGTTAACTGGTCAACCTCTAGGTGCTGCTCCCATCAGTGCAGCTCCAGTTCCAGGAAATGGATCGATTAATGCACTTCCTCCAATAAATGACTTGTCCAAAAGAAACATATTGAATACTGACGAGAGAGTTAACAGTGGTGGTCTTTCCCAGCAGTTGACTTCACCTCTTGGTAATAAGGTTCAACCTCAACCAGTTCTGAGGACCAGCGATGCAATTAGCTCTGATTCTAATAACACAAGCGAAAGCCCCATTCTTGGAGGACGAGTCTTTTCTCCTCCAGTTGTTTCTGGTGTTCAGTGGAGGCCTCAAGCTCCTGCTGGTTTTCAAAATCAAAGTGAAACTGTACGTGCCTTTGCCCCTGTTAAATCTTATTTCTGAATCCAGCTGTGCTCTAGCAAATGTTGTCATTGATCATAAAAACTTTGTAGGCATGTTAGATGTATTGATAGTTCAGCAAATATATCAGTTTTCTCAAGTCTTTGAAAGTTACAGGTTTCATTTTAGTCAAATCATATGGAGATTTTTTTGAGCTTTTATATGGTTCCAGTTGTGAATTCTTGTTTTTTGTTTCATCTTTATCCACTGTCTCAGTTTGATGCATCCAAATAACTGTCCTTTCCTTTTTGTAGATGTTTGTTTCTATTTTCTATTAATCCCTCACCAGGTCACAAAATATTTGCATGATTGTAAAAATATTGGACATTACCTGCTTATTATATTTTCAGGCCCAATTTCGAAGACCTGAGGTTGCTGACCAAAGGGAGAAGTACTTTCAAAGATTGCAGCAAGCACAGCAGCAGCATGGCAACCTTCTTAATGCTTCTCAAGTATCTGGCATAAATCAGAAGCAAATTTCTACCCAGCAGCCAAATTCCCTCTTACAACAGGTTGTTCCTGCTGTTACCATATGAATATTTTTTGTGTGATATGTCAAAGGCCTCCTTTACTCAAGAAGCACAAAATAGTTGGATATATCAGGGTTTGAGTGTCTGCATGTTACGTAGGAGCATTTCTACTTCCGAGTCTTCTTCTAGGTTGACATCTAGTGCAATCCCTTCTTTAGATGCTATCATGCTAGTCTTTCCTTTACTAAGGCATCAATCAATTAGTAAAATTTGTAATAGTTCTGGAGGTTTTCCTTAATGTTGTGTACCATCTTAATATGTTTAAGTATAACTTTCACATTTCTGATTTATTCATTTATGCAGTTCAATTCTCAGAATTCCTCTATCTCCTCTCAAGTGGGCCTCGGGCTAGGGGTTCAGGGATCAGGTATCCCTTCTGCCTTCTTGTCTCAGCTACAGTCTCATGAATCCAAAATTCTTGAGCAATGTAACAATCATGCATTCATTTTGAGTAGTAATACAAAGTTCGAAGCTCATAGTGTTTGGCACTAGTTTATCCTGTGCATTAAGAACTTACCATTATGTGCAGATGCTGGGCATACAAAAAGTGAAGAACAACAAAGTTTGGCTGAAGATGTTAGTGTAGAGGCTGCCGGAACAACTGGAGCAAATAAAAACACCAATGAAGATGGCACGAGAACTCCATATTCGGTATGACCCACCTTTTACATACTCCATCCATTTCAATGAATTAGGTGCCCTCATTTTCTCTTTTTTTCTTTGACCAAGAATTACTCCAAATATATAAATATTATTGGTATACAATTAGCATCATTAGAAAGTGTTTTCCAATACTAACCCAACAATACTAATTATGTATAATATAATCAAAATATCATTGCTCAATTTTTTCGGTCAAAGTGTCTTGGAATGTGCGTGCGCCTTATTCATAGGAACGGAGTTAGCACATGCCTACTCATGGAACCTGTGTTAAGGTGCTTACATTTACAGCCACTCTACTCATGGAACCTGTGTTAAGGTGCTTACATTTACAGCCACTCAAATTATTAGTGTAAATACCTAATAATTTGGAGTAACTAATGGTGTGGTGTTAAATTTGGAGTAACTAATACTTGAAAGCTGGTCATTTGACACCTGTCCTGCAAAACAGACCTAAAATGCTCACATTAGTTCTCATCTCCATACCTTCTATTTGCTTCTATAATGCGCTAAACAGTTTAATCATTAATGTCATTTGACTATATAATACCTTGTTACTACTGTTGGTGCACATAATTTAACCAGCTGAGACTCACCCTCTCTGGCCCAAAGTTGGTAGAGTCTGGTCACAACCAAACATACTTATAAGTTCTGGGTGGATTTTGTATTGCTTTTTGGGTGTGCTTATTTTCTTTATTATCTGGCATTGATTTTTCTTGTATGGTTTTCACAGAATCCTTCAGCGTCTATAGCAGAAGGTACCCAGCTATCTAGAGACTCTGATCTATCACCAGGACAGCCTTTGCAACCTGGCATGCCGTCATCTGGTGTCGGTGTTATAGGCCGGAGGAGTGTATCTGATTTTGGTACAATTGGAGACAATCTCAGTGGGACTTCTGCACCTTCTGGTCATGATCAGCTTTATAATTTGCAAATGCTCGAAGCTGCATACCACAGGCTTCCACAACCCAAGGACTCAGAGCGTGTGAAAAATTATACTCCGGTATGGACGCTGTGTACATGTATGTTTGCACCAATTTTCTAATGCAAAGTTGTAATCTTTTTATGTCATCATATTTTCAGAAGCACCCTTCATCTACCCCTGCTAGTTTCCCACAAGTTCAGGCCCCGATAGTGACAAATCCGGCCTTTTGGGAAAGACTTGGTAGTGATACATTATCTACAGATATGTTATTCTTTGCATTCTACTATCAACAGGTCAGGCTTCGTACATCATTCCAAATTCCAGTTGTCTATCCATAGTCTAATGAGTTGTGAACTGTCTACTCTGCTCTTGCTCCTGACACTATTTTCTCTATTTTTATTGTTTACTTTGGTAGAACTCGTACCAACAATATTTGGCTGCGAAAGAACTAAAAAAGCAGTCCTGGAGATTTCACAGGAAGTACAATACTTGGTTCCAACGGCATGTGGAGCCACAAGTGACAACAGACGAGTTTGAGCGGGGTTCCTATGTGTACTTCGATTTCCATCTCGCAGATGATGGCAACGGATGGTAAGTCGGCCCTTGGCTCTAAATATATCTGTTTTCGTGTAGTGTTGTTTTCATGTGGGTTGAGATTAGTGCTGCTAAAGGTGAGTACCGCTAATCCGTTAATACTGTTTGCAGGGTCCAAAGAATCAAGAATGATTTTACGTTCGAATACAACTACCTTGAGGACGAGCTGTCAGTACAACCAAACTAGGGTGATATGACAGTAGGGCTAATCAAGCATCTTGATCAGTGCGACTCATTGTAATTTTCAGAATGGAACTGTTGGAATCTGGAACTTGTCTTGCAAATTCCCCCCAGTTGTAAGTTGTAACCTTGTGGGTGAATTTCGAGCTGTTCTGTGCATTCCTCGTCTTAGTCCCTGTACACAGCATCTGAGCATTTTATGCTGAGAAATTAGATCCAGAATTCCTAGAAACCGGGAACTGGGTGTGTTCCCTAAATTCAATACTTTGAAATAAAGGACTTGATGCAAAGTGTGGCGGTGTAAGTAATACAGCAAGCCCCCCAATCTTTTCAGCATATATGCTTGTGGAGAGCTTGTAAGCAGTAGCCCGCCTATAGGTGTTCTAAAAATCAACTTAGGGCAACTTTTATTTAAAATTATTTTGGCTAGATTTGCACATATCCAGATGTGTTTTGTCTCTACTATAGGTACATCTGAATTTAGACAAATCTCTGGCATCTATTTTGAGATGGAGGGAGTACATGTTTGACTTGCAACTAATTCTACCATTTCGATCTAACCATAAAATGATTGATGACATCATCGTGTTCACCGCTGGTGTGACGAACAACGTGAACTACCCGTTGATCGTGTTCCAGCAAGGAAGGGGTGTGTGGTTGCCAGAGCCAAAAGAAAGACAGGCTCGCTACTGTTGGGAAACTGGGCCGGTAGAGGCCACTCGGTGTGGCCTCTACCAGGCTAGGGTAGGGTTGGCCCATGTGAATATCGTATCCCCTTTAGTCTATAAATAGAGGAACAATCTGTGTACGGGAGTTTACCGAGAGAGTTATCAATAAAGTTCCCTGTTTCATCTACTTTGTACTGTGTGTGCCTTTTCTAGTCTTCTTCTCTGGTGTGGAACAGCCTCGGGACCGGCCAGTCGGCAGGGGTGTTCCAACACGTTATCAGCACGTGTCTCTCCGTCAAGCCACCGTCGAGCCTGCATCACGCAGGCTTTCGTTGAAGGTAACACAAATCTGACCGCAAAAATGGATTCGTCTCGCGTTTTCCTTTCAAGATTTGCGTTTAGATCTTAGATCAGATCCCATCTAAGGTGCGGATTTTTCTTTCCGGGAGTCGAGCCGACCTGCTGTCGCCGACCAATGTCCATCTAATCACTTCCGAATTAGAATTTTGTTGACTGTACCGTCGATGTGTACACCCGCTTTGCCGATCTGTTTTTTTTTTACAGATATGATTAATCTACAAATATTTTTACTATCTTGCACTATGCACACACGAGTTGGATCTCCTGCATTTTTCTTGCATGCACACGCGCGTGCAAACAGCCGCAGGGCACCGGCCGGCCGCGTACGAGCCTTGCTGGCCGTCGCCGCGCCGTCGAGGGCCACGTCGCCGCCGCTGCGCTGGCCCTGCTGGCCGCGCCGCCGAGCGCTGTGGCCAGGCCGCCGCCCCGCGTGCCCGCGCGCGCCTCCGGCCCGCCGCCCGCGCTCAGCGTCGCCCCGCTGGCCGCTGCGCGTGCTGCTGTCGCCGCGCGCTGAGCGCCGCCCCGCTGGCCGCTGCGCGTGCTGCTGTCGCCGCGCGCCACCCCGCTAGCCGCTGCGCGTGCTGCTGCCGCCGCGCCCGCCGCCGCTTGCCTGGCCGCCGCCGCGCCCGCCGCCGCTTGCCTGGCCGCCGCCGCCGCCGAGCGCGCCCGCAAGCCGCCGCCGGCCTCCCGCGCCTGGCCGCGCGCCGGCGCCGCCGCGCGCTCGTGTGCCGCCGCCGGCCTCCCGCGACGCGCCGCGCTCGCGTGCCGCCGCCGGCCTCCCGCGCCTGGCCGCGCGCCTGCGCGCTCTCGCCGCGCACGCGTGGGCCGCTCGCTCGCGTGCGCCGCCGCGTCGCTCGCCGTGACCTGCGCCCGCACGCGCCGCCTGGCCGCGCGCCGCCGCGCGCTCGCGTGCCGCCGCCGGCCTCCCGCGCCTGGCCGCGCGCCTGCGCCCGCGCGCACTCGCCGCGCCGCCGCCTGCTGCGGCCGCCGCGCCGCGCCGCGCCGCGCTCGCATGCTGCCGCCGGCCTCCCACGCCTGGCCGCACGCCGCCGCCGGCCTCCTGCGCCTGGCCGTGCGCCTGCGCCTGCGCGCGCTCGCCGCGCCGCCGCCTGCTGCGGCCGCCGCGCCGCGCCGCGCCTAGCCGCAGCCCCGCCGGCCGCGTGCGGTCCGCCGCCGCCCCTACCTCGCCGCCGGTCCGGCCTGCTGCCGGCGCCGCCGCCCAGTCGGGAGCTAGCATAGCTCCGTTCCCCCGCTAAGCGGGCAGGGACAGTCTGGAGCGGGCCGGCCGCATAGAGGCAAGTGTGGCCGGGCCGTTTGGGAGCACGCGATCGCTGGGCGGTGGGACCGTTTTTGGCTCTGTTTTCGGTCCGATTTAGCACAAGCTTTTGTAATATGTTTTACTACAGTTATTAATTACCGCATGTTTTTAATACTTTGTATCTCATAGATAGCTTGTACCGTTTTCACATTAAATTTTGGAACGCCGACATATTTGAATTACTGTATCGATTATCGCATTTATGCAATCGATTACCTGCTGTAATCTTACACACTTTGTATAAATTGCAGATGACCGGAATCGTCAGCCGCGAGTTTCCGGAATTGACCCAGGATGGACTTAACTACCTGACTTGGGCCTCGGACGTTGAGATCGTCCTTGAGGGCCGATGCATTAAGGATGTGATTGAGGGGACCCCGACAGCCCCCCAGCAAAACCATCCCGGCGGACAACGCCAAAGCCCTGCACTTCCTCCGCCATCACATGTGTGAGACTCTCAAGAACGAGTACGTGGCAGAACGGAGTGCTTCTGCCCTTTGGACCGCCCTCAACAAGCGGTTCTCTAGGCCGAAGTACACCATTCAGCCACAGGCGGAGGCAGATTGGATTCGTCTGAGGTTTGCGGACTTCAAGAAGGTGGGAGAGTACAACTCCAGGTTGCACCGGATTTGTACTATTCTTCAGCTGTGTGAGACCAGTACCACCGATCAGCAGAAGATAGACAAAACCCTCTCCATATTCCATCCGGACAACATCCAGTCCTCACGAAACTTTCGCCAGGAAGGATTTAAGGAATATGCAGCGATTATTGATGCTCTCCAGGTGGCCGAGGCGCAGGATAATATTCTGAAAAAGAACTTCTTCGTGCAACCCTTCGCCGGGGGCCCAAGTCATGAGGCCAATGCCGGTGCCTACAAGGTGCGCAAGCCCATCCACAAGAAGAGAGGCAAGAAGGGCAAGAAGGGCCCCAACTCCTCCAACCCGGTCAAGCAACGCAAGGCGGGCAAGGGGGAGGCGAGGCCCCAGGACTGCTTCCGCTGTGGCTCCAAGACTCACTTCTCCAGGCAGTGTTTGGCCCCTAAACACGTCGTGGACGCGTTCAAGGCCAACAAGAAGGCACGCGAGGCGCATCTTGTCCAGGTTGAGGCACCACTGGCGCCCGGAGCGGCGCCTGTACAGAACGTCGCGCACGTAGTGGCGCAGGACGTAGCACAAGTGGCAGCACCCTCGGCGGTCCCCACGGACGCCGTTGTGCCTATGGAGGTCGAGCACGTTGTGCCCCCGCCGCCTCAGCTAGGCCCCTTGTCCATGATGATGGCCAACAAAGAGAAGCTCACTGACCTTGAGATACAGGCTGAGCTTGATGGTTTCTTTGCAGAATCCACCTGAGCTCCTTTGTTGTGATGATTCATTTTTCCGCAATAATCGGATACAATTTTTCGATATGGTTGTAAGCTCTATGAGAGCATAACATTTATTTGTTTTTCGACGATTGGATGACATTTATTTCATTCATTTATTCCATTATTTGATTGTGTGATGTTCTGAAATGTTTATGTGTTTTACTTACTTGATGTAGCATCTTCCTCGCTCCATTATATTAATTAGGCACTATATTTTAGAACGCGTGTGGCGCCCAAATGGAGGAAACGTGCCTTGCTGATAGCGGCACCACCAATACCATCTTGAGAGAAACAAAGTATTTTGAGTTCATTACCAAAAACCCTGGTAACATAATGACGATCGCCGGCTGCGGTCCGAATGTAGTTGGCTCCGGAAGAGCAACTATCATACTCCCAAATGGATTAACTCTGATCATTGAAGAGGCATTGTTGTATCCGGAGTCCACTCGTACTCTCTTAAGTTTTAGAGACATCCGCGCAAATGGTTTCCATGTCGAAACCGATGATGACGAGAATGGAAAGGAGTTCCTACTCATTACCAAGCGCGACGAAAATGGTAAACATGTTGTCGAAAGACTCCCTTCATTAGCTACTGGGCTGTACTACACTAAGATAGTAGCACCACCTATTTACACTACCCTTAAGACTGTCTTTAGAAGCTCCGAACTATTCTGCCTTTGGCATGATAGGTTAGGCCACCCCGGTCTTAGGATGATGAGAAATATAATTAACAACTCGAACGGTCATAACATTAATGTGAAAAATTTCCCGAATCCCGATGATTTCGTGTGCTCCGCATGCGCTACGGGGAAATTGATCATTAGACCGTCCCCCCTAAAGGTGAAGGATGAACTCCCCGCGTTCTTGGAACGTATTCAAGGGGATATATGTGGTCCAATTCAGCCCCTCTCAGGGCCGTTTCGATACTTCATGGTGCTCATCGATGCTTCCTCTAAATGGTCCAATGTTTGCCTGCTGTCAACAAGGAACCATGCTTTTGCAAAGTTGATCTCCCAGATCATACAAATAAGGAATAAATTCCCTGATTATCGTTTAAAGTCTATTCGAATGGACAATGCCGGAGAATTTACTTCAAAGGCATTCGATGATTATTGCATGGCAACTGGAATCAAACTTGAGCACTCCGTACCGCATGTCCACACTCAAAATGGACTTGCGGAGGCATTGATTAAAAAAATTAAATTCATTGCCAGACCACTCCTTCAGGGTTGTAATTTACCAACTACATGTTGGGGACACGCGGTGTTACACGCCGCTAATCTCATCAACTTTCGACCATCGGCCTACAACATCCACTCTCCCATACAACTTGCGCAAGGGTCGGCACCGAAAATTTCCCACCTACGTAGGTTCGGCTGCCAGGTATATGTACCTATACCACCACCACAACGATCAGCAATGGGACCGCTCCGTAAGTCGGGGATATACGTTGGTTATGAGACTGTGCCCATAATCAGGTTCTTGGACCCCTTGACAGGTGACTGTCACACGACCCGTTTTGCTAACTGCATTTTTGACGAGGATCTTTTCCCGACTTTGGGGGGAGGTAATCAACCCCTGGATAACAAAAGTCGAGAAATTACGTGGAAAGCCATGGGGATCCACGCTCATGACCCGCGCACTGTTGAGACTAATAGATAAGTCCAAAAGATACTAGATTTGCACTCCCTAGCGAATCAACTGCCCGATCATTTTAGTGATTTAAAGACTGTGACAAAGTCGCATGTGCATGCATGCAATGCACCGGAAAGGGTTGAAATACCAAAGAAAAATGATGGTATACCCGCTCCTGCTCCAAGGCCTAAGAGGACGCGGATTCCGGTTTCTCAAATCTCAAGTACCCGGGGACGCCGAAGAAAAATGATAAGAGAGATTTATTACAGTCTACCCCTGTTGAGGGGAGCCAGTTGAGACCTGGCACAAGTACGGATATTTCAGTGCACGAAATTCCGGACTTAAACTTTCCTATATCGGAAATACCCAGCGAAGTTGTGTGCGCACACATCGGAGCGGGAAAGCTAAAGGACCTAGCTCCCGGATTGGGAAATCCGGTGGAGCAAGAGGATGTGCCTGATGCACTCCATGACGAAATGGCCATTAACTATGTTAATTCGGGCGAGTCATACAACCGAGCCATGGCAAATGTCGACGTTCCTCAATCATAGATCTTGACCCTGAGCCTAACACGCTCGCTGATTGCAAGAAAAGGTCGGATTGGAAAGATTGGCAGAAGGCAATTACCGCTGAATTATTATCGTTAAACAAAAGAGAGGTATTTGGACCTGTTTGTCTAACTCCTCCCCACATTCGCCCTGTTGGCCATAAGTGGGTTTTTGTTCGAAAGAGAAACGAGAATAATGAAGTAGTAAGGTACAAAGCAAGGCTCGTTGCTCAAGATTTCACTCAGCGACCAGGTGTCGACTTTGAGGAAACTTACTCCCCAGTCATGGATGGAATTACCTTTAGATACTTGATCTCAATGGCAGTAAACATGGACTTAAAAATAAAACTAATGGATGTTGTCACCGCTTACCTATATGGTAACTTGGATTCGGACATATACATGAAAGTACCAGAAGGTATCCCTGTCCCGAACCAGGATAGAGCAAACAGGAGCTTATACAGTGTTCAGCTTAAGAAGTCATTGTATGGACTAAAACAGTCAGGTAGGATGTGGTATAATCGTTTAAGCGATTTCCTTCATCAGAAGGGCTACGCGAGCAATGAAGATTGCCCATGTGTTTTTATACGGAGATCCCAGGATGGTTTCTGTATTATCTCGGTGTACGTGAACGATTTGAATATAATCGGTACACCTGACGATATTGAGGAAGCGAGTTCCTACCTGATGTCGGAATTCGAGATGAAAGACTTAGGCAAAACCAAGTTCTGCCTCGGTCTGCAACTTGAGCATTCCCCTGCTGGGATTCTAGTTCACCAGTCGGCCTACACCCAAAAGGTGTTGGAACGATTTGGGTTTGAAAAGGCATATCCTTCTAAGACCCCGATGGTCGGAAGATCTTTGTAGCAAGACAAGGACCCGTTCAGGCCTAAAGAAGAGGGGGAGGAAATTCTGGGACCGGATTTCCCCTACTTAAGTGCAGTTGGCGCACTTATGTACCTCGCAAATTGTACACGGCCGGATGTTGCATTCGCCGTCAATTTGCTTGCAAGGTACAGTTCTGAGCCTACCAAGAGGCATTGGAAAGGCGTTAAGGACATCTTTAGGTACATACAAGGGACAAAGGACCTTGGCTTGTTTTACCAAAAGAACCAAGACCTATATGTTGTAGGCTATGCAGATGCTGGGTACCTTTTGGACCCACATACATCCAAGTCGCAGACTGGATATGTTTTCCTTTGTGGTGGAACAGCTATTTCCTGGAAATCGTCTAAGCAAACTCTTGTGTCGACTTCGACGAACCACTCGGAAATCATAGCATTATATGAAGCATCACGAGAATGTGTATGGCTTCGACGAGTAGTCAGTCACATCCAGATGCCATGTGGACTGAACACCGTACAAACCCCAACAATTATCTATGAAGATAATGCCGCTTGTGTTGCACAAGTCTAGACGGGTTACGTGAAGAGAAATCTCACAAAGCATATAAACCCCAAGTTCTGCTATGCACATGAGTTGCAAAAGATGAACGAAGTGAAAGTCTTGCATACTAAGTCGTGTGAAAATCTCGCTGATTTGTTCACTAAATCATTACCAGCGTCTTCTTTCGAGAGATGTGTCCGAGGGATCGGCATGATGAGACTTAGAAAGATGCAAGGTTCAGGGGGAGAATCTTCACAAACTCATCGCTGAAATCTTGATCCCGATGATTGAGTACTTAACTTTATAGTTAAGTGAATTGTACTCTTTTTCCCTTAGTGATTTTTTATGAAGTTTCTCACATGAGGTTTTTAATGAGGCAATTCGTGCAACATAGCAAGAAGTATACCGTGTGTATTTCTCCATATTTTTCCACTGGGTTTTTCGGAGTTTTAAGCCATGGTCATACAGATAAGATACCCAGGGGGAGTGTTGGGAAACTGGGCCGGTAGAGGCCCACTCGGTGTGGCCTCTACCAGGCTAGGGTTGGCCCATGTGGGTATCGTATCCCCCTTTAGTCTATAAATAGAGGAACAATCTGTGTACGGGAGTTTACCGAGAGAGTTATCAATAAAGTTCCCTGTTTCATCTACTTTGTACTGTGTGTGCCTTTTCTAGTCTTCTTCTCCGGTGTGGAACAACCTTGGGACCGACCAGTCGGCAGGGGGTGTTCCAACAGCTACAAGTACATCATCGATGCCCGCGTTCCTTGGAGATAAACTCTACACCATCACATGGGCGGAGGAACTCATCGTCCTCGATCTTTTTTTTAATAACAGCAGGAGAACTACTATATTTATTGCGATAGTGGAATAACAGATTTTACAAGTAAAAAAGAAAAATGAGTGCCAAAAAGGCCCCCATAACCACAGAGACCAGTAAAACGATTCAACCCGGATCAAACGGTATTCCACCATCTTGGGGAACTAGGGGAATGGGTGCCCCGGCATATCGCCAAGTATTTGCTTCTTCCTTGATACTGGCTACCAGCAATGTTGCGGATAACTCCGTGCCTTGAAAAATTCTACGATTTCGTTCCTTCCAGATTTCCCAGCAGATTAGTTTTGCTGCCGTGTGCGTTGATTTCCTTTGCGCGCGAGTTTGAACGGACACAAGTGATTTGTACCGGTCAAAGATAGAGTACTTCCTTTCTTGCCATATTTGGGGATGGAAGGAGCTAATCCCAAATTCATTGGCAAGGTCCCGCCAAATTTTGCACGTGAATGTACATTCCGAGAACAGGTGACTGGTAGTCTCTAGATTACGCTCGCACAATGAGAAGAAGTCAATGTCGTCATTGTGGTCATTGAGCTGTACCGCGTCAAGTTTTTCTGCCAATTGTAGGAGTTGAGGTATGTGCTCGATTGAAAGATTATGCCTACTGCCATGCATCCATTTCATGTCGTTAATGCTTCCCGCACCGTTCTATTTTTACGGACCGAGATTTTGAAAATACCAAGTGTAATATGTTTTGGAGTCGCATCAAGCCAACGGTCATTCCAAAAATTAGCCGTTTGGCCATTTCCAACCATGACGCGGGTGGCTGCAGAGAATAGAGCTTTATCTTTTTTGCTGCAAGGGGCTGGCATTTGGGTCCAAGGTCTGTTTGGGGTTTTCCATTTTTGCCATAGCCAACGTAATCTTAGGGCTTGACCGAAGTAGTCGATGTTGTGAATCCCCAGACCGCCGAGCCTCTTGGGGCGGCAAACCAGTTGCCACCTAACGCAGCATTTCCCCCCACTGCAGGAGGTCTCCCCCGCCCATAGCCAAACTCTCCTTCTCCTATCGAATTCCTTACGCACCCAGGCAGGCATGTCGTTGATAGTCATGATGTAAACTACCAGGGGGGTGAGGACAGAGTTTAGCATTTCCAATCTTCCTGCCTTGCTCATTAATCTTGCTTTCCATGTAGCAAGGTATCTATCGACCTTATCAAGAAGCATCTGCCAGTCGGCTTTCCGAAGTTTCCATACTGAAAGTGGCATCCCAAGGTAGGTGAGCGGGAAGTCAACCCTAGAAATGCCGACCGGTTGGATAAGGGTCTCGACATCAATATTTTGGCAGCTGATTGGCGTGATCGAGCTTTTGGTGAGGTTTGTGATTAACCCAGTTGCTTGACCGAAGGCTTGGAGGATGTCGCGTAGACCGGTGATGTCATTGGCGGATGGGTGCAGAAACAATGCGACATCGTCCGCGTAAAGAGCCGCTCTGAACTTGCAAGCTTTCCCTTTGAGCTTGGTGAGGAGCCCAGCCTCTGTGCCTAGCTCCAAGAGCCGGTGTAGAGGCTCCATGGCCATGTCAAACAAAAAGGGAGAGATTGAGTCTCCTTGCCGCAAGCCCCGTCGATGGATTATTACCCTGCCAGGCACGCCATTGATTAGAGGCTGCGAACTCGCCGTTCGGAAGAGCAGTGCCACCCAATTTCTCCATCTTGGTGAAGGCCTCTGGCCTCCATCATGTCCAAGATATAGGTCCAGGAGACAGTATCGAAGGCTTTAGCAATGTCTAGCTTAAGCAGAAGTGCCAGAGTCTTGGTTTTATGGTAGTGCTTTGCTAGGTTTTGGACGTACAGGAAGTTTTCCTGTATGTTCCGACCGGAGATGAACGCACTTTGACAAGGCGAGACAAGTTCATCAAGCCTAGGTTGTAACCTAATGGCAAGCACCCTGGACATAAGCTTGGCAAAAGCGTGAATTAGGCTTATGGGCCTATAGTGCGTTATTTCTGTGGGTTGGTCCTTCTTTGGCAGAAGCACGTAAAATGCTGTGTTAAGATTTTCGAAGGACTGGTCATTGAAGCAGTAAAATTTATGTGCAGCGCTGAGGAGGTCATGTTTAATCACTTCCCAAGCCGATCTGAAGAAGCTGATGGAGAAACTGTCAGGGCCCAGGGCTTTGTCAGTTGGCATCTCAAAAATAGCCTTTTTGATCTCATCACTGGTAAAAGGTGCATCAAGCTCGAAGAGGTCTGGTCGTGGAAGGTTGAGTTGGGACCAGTCAAACCGCCTTGTGCAATTAACTTTCGAGCCAACAATCGAGCTCAGATGGTTGTGGATAACCTCTTCGATTTCGGCCGGTGTAGTTGCCAGGCCTGAGCTTGATTGAAGGCTTTGGATTCTATTTTTAATCTTTTGGTGGGCAGCCTTCGAGTGAAAAAACTTGGTGCTAGCATCTCCAAGTTTCAGCCACTTAAATTTGGCCCTTTGTCTTGCCTTGATTTTGTTGATCACGACTAAACCTACAACCCTTGCTTTTAGGCTTCTCCGGAGCTCACTCTCATCCAGAGTGAGCAAGCGTGAATCTTGCGCCGTGTCAAGCCGAAGGATAATCTCTTGGCCGAGTAGCATCTGCCTCCTAATGTCACTGACATAGTTTTTAGCCCAACTGGAAAGGTGTTTAGCCAGCCTCTTAAGCTTGCAGTCAAGGATTGCGAAGGGGTTTGTTAAAACGCATGGCTCATTCCAGGACTGTTGGACAACCTCAGAGTACCCAAGGAGAAGAGGCCAGAAACTCTCGAATCTGAAGCGTCGTGGCGTACGAACAATCATATCATGTACCAAGAGCAAGGGGCAGTGGTCGGACATAGAGGAGGCCCGGGGTAGTAGTTTGGCTGCCGGGTATAGATCGTCCCAGAGCGAGTTGCAGAAGGCCCGGTCAAGGCGAACAAGTGTGGGAACATCTTGTTCATTGCTCCAAGTGAATCTTCTTCCCACCAATCTTATTTCCTGGAGGAAGCTAGTGTCCAGAGCAGACTTGAAACGTCGCATCCAGCGCCGATTAACTCGTTGGTTATTTTTATCCTCGTCGTGCAAGATAAGGTTATAGTCTCCGACTACAAGCCACAGCCCTGTCACTTGGGCATGGATGTTGACTAACTCATCTAGAATGCTCAGCTTACGGTCGTCATCAGCCGGCCCATAGACCGTAGTTAGGGTCCATGACAAATTTGCGGTCTTATCCTCGAAGGTCGCCGTGATGGAGAAATTCTGGGTGATAATGTTGGAGACGTTGAAAAGGTCATCACGCCAAAATAGGAGCACCCCACCCCTTTGGCCGTCAGCAGGTAATTGTGCACAACCCCTAAGCGCATTCCCCACAATGTCATTTTTGACCACATCAGAAAGGGGTGGAAGTTTAGATTCTTGAATGCAAAGGATGGTGCATTTAGTGCTAAACACCAAATCGCGCACCACCGAACGGCACGCAGGGTCGTTTAACCCGCGAACATTCCGGTTTAAGAGTTTAAGTTGTGCTAACATTGGAGATTGCTCGACTAAGGGCGACAGCGCCGAAAACAAACTTTTCGAAGGGAAAGCATTGTTCGGTAGCGCAAGAGTAGAGTAAGCAGGGACGGTTACGTCCGTGACAGGGATAGGAGAGACAACACAGCGCACGCACGGTGGTCGCTTGGACCCAACTAGCTGAAGGACCTAACATGAAGCTAAGCGTTTGCTTGTTGCACTGGCTACAGGTAATGGCGACAGGCAAATCCCTAGGAACCGACAAATTAAATGTTGTGCAATTCATGGTAACTTGGGCGTCGTAGAATGCGCAGCAAGAATCAGTCCGCAAACGGTGATTCCTTCAGCAGGCCCTCCATCTCCTTCTCCTTCAGAATGAAGCTCGGGCCGCTCGAGACTTCCGTTAGCAAACTGAGGCCGTGCACCTGGTCCTGGGAGAGAGGACCTTGGAAGAGGGCCAAATACCGGGCAAGGACCTCATCGTCGAACTCACTGTCTTGGCTGATCAGGCCCAGCTGCTTGCATGCAGCAATCTGGGACCTCCTAGTGGTCATCATGGTCGAGCTCTTGGTGGCGGTTCGCTCGCTACGTCTTGACGAAGCTGGCAGGGAGAAGAGCTTCCTTGCTCCAGTCCTCTTCTTCTTTGGAGCATTGTTAGTGGGGAATCCAAGGATCGAAGGAGAGAACATCCCGACCACCTTGCTAAGGAATGTCGTCTTTGGATCCACCTGCATATCAGCGACTCTAGAGGTCACGTCCTCCATGAGATCCTGCCCACACAGGTTAGCATCCCTCAAAGCTCTGAGGGCGTTGGACTTCAGGGTGACATCAAACAACCTATCATCATCGATATCGTCGGAGGAATCCTCCAGGGAAGGAGGCTGTGGCGGTAGCGGCGGTGTGGCGAATATGTCTTGCAGATGCCAACCAGCAGAGGTTGCCAACAGATTGTTGCCAATGTCACCTAACTCATACACAGTTTTTTCGATGACAGGAGCGAACTGCTCGAGGACGGGGCCATGCTGCAGTTGATCCTGGAAGCCTTGTCTCAGCAACTGCTCCGCAAAACAGAGCTGCTCCTGACCCTCAGCAACCCCTGCCGGAGCAGGGTGGACTGGCCTGGGGATCGGTTCCTCGACCCAGACGCCGTTCCACGCATGGATGGAGCGGGGCGTGGGGATATGCTCCCCCGAACGCTCACCCAGGCAGCCATCCACGGTCACAACGCCGAGCTGCGCAGGCAGTGGGTGCAGGAGGAAGGAGGAACGGGTCGCGCCATCGTCGAGTGCGTGGAAGATGTTGGCGGACCAGGCATCAGCCAAGGCGTTTGCCTGGGGGAGCTAGCTCTAGTCGGAAAGGCCTCCCAGGGAATCTGCGGAGAGGACGGGGGCAGCTGCCCATCGGGCGCGTCACCAAGCTGGTCCGCACCAGGAGAGCACATGGTGTACTGGACGCCGTCTTGGAGATCCTCCAGGTGCAGCAGCGGGGGTGACATCTGCATTGGGCTGCCTAGGCTACGAAGGATACTTGGAGGAGGGGAAGGTGTGGCACCCATGGCGGCACTCCCGGTAGGGGTGCGTGAACGACTCCTCCGTCCGCGCGCAGGCAGCACCAGAACTAGAGATAGAATCTGAAGCTCTGTGCCTCCAAAGGCGCCAAGCGCCCTGCAGCTAGCCAGCGAGGAAGTCACATCAGTGGCCAGCGTTACCTGCCTGGCAATGTCGAGGCCGGAGGGGCTTCGGGACCGACAACGAGAGACGTCTCCATGGTGCCGGTGCTCAGGAGATCTCGAAGCACATCGGTCTTGACGCTCGCCCCGGGGCTGCCGATCGCTAGAGTAGCGACACTGTCTGTCCCCGCTACCGGCGTCCTCCCGGCGACTGCTGCGCCGCCTGTCACCACGGTGACCCTCCCGGTCACCATAGCGACCCTCCCGATCATCATCATCGTGGCGGTGATTCGAAGGCCCGAGACGGTCGCGAGCAGAGCGCCGACAGGACGGAGCGGCACCGTCCTTCTTGCCAAACTCCCAGTCTCGACGAAACTTGTGAGGCCACACTTGACCCCGACGACGCCGTCTCTCGTCGATGGGGTTGTAGTCCACGATAGTGTCGCGGTACAGAGGGCCGTCGTGGCCCTCTTCGGCCGGCGTACCTTCCGGCAGTCCTTCCCTGCGCTCAGCAGGGCAGTTGAGGATGGAGTGCGGCTTGGCCTTGGGGATGAGGTCAGGATCGAGGGCCCAAACCCAAACGAACAACACCGCCTTGTTGTCCTTCGAAGCCGACCGGCGTTCCACCCGGTCCAGCTCACAAGCACCACCTAGGACAGCCTTGACCATGTCCGTGTCATCCCACGCGTTGAGCGGCAGGTTCTCGGTCACCACCCGGCAGTAGAAGCGCCAAGTTTTTGGCCGGCCGCGGGCGGTAGGCGACCAGGAGGTGAGGGCCATGGTGCCATGCCGCAGAGGAGCAGACCCCAGCTCCAGGGCCAAGTCCCGCTGCCAGGGGTGCTTGAAGCTGACGATGAAGTCATCGGGGTAGGCGGCGGAGACGAGGATGTCCTCCCAGGCGAAATCCAGCTGCTGCTGCAGGACCTTGGCGATGGAGCCAGTGCTGATGTTGAGGCGCGGGTCGGAGATGATGATGCCAAGGTGCGTCCGCCTCATCTCGTAGGCTTTGGACTCGATCAGGGGCATGCTGATGGAGGAGATGTAGACTTCATCCGGCCGATTGGTCGGATTTTTGGGCAGGCGATCCATACTTTCCATGGCGAGGGCTGGCAGCACAGGGGTGGCGGCAGCGCTTGCAGGAGGAGCCCGAGGAAGCGGCCGAGACGGGGAAGCGCAGCACGGGCGGCCTTCCTGGAGGGACAGCGACGCGCGAGGTGCCTAGGCAGTCGACATGCACGACAACGGGACGACCCGGTGCAGTGGCGGATGAGGTGGTACGGGGAGAGGCAGCGGAAGCACTCCCTTTTGAAGGAAAGCGGGGCGCGAGCACCGTCCGCCCATGAAGACCTCTGGCGGCGGTCAGCGACCGAGGCGCCTGAAGAGGTAGTAGTAACCTTGCGCCACCAAAATTTGGGGCGGACCTCCTGCCATCCCGCATCAAGGGCAGGGTGAGGCAACCGACTGGAATCCCTCGCCAAGGAAGAAGGGGCAACGATGATGGAGCGCAGCGGAGAAGACCCAGGTCTGCCCTTAGCGGAAGGGGAACGAGCCGGCGGATCCGGGACAAACTATTCAGGCTTATCTCTAGGCTTGAGAGGGGGGAGGGAGAAGGATCTCGGGCCACGCGAGCAGAGGCTCCTTGCCGAGGCCAGGCTGGAGAGGGGGTAGCAATAACTCCCGAGGCGCGGCTTGCTCCTCCGCCCGACGCCCAGCTTCACTTGATGTCGCGGCCAGAGCGGACGAAGGCCTTGAATGCGCCATAGAGGGGCCGCAGCTGCCGGATCCACGCATGCAGGATCCCGCCAGATCTTTAGGGGTAAAGGATCCGAAGTGGATGGTCAGGCCAACCGGCGACGCAGCGCCAGGGGAGGAGGCCGGCAGATAGGGGAGATGGGTGGCCGCCACGACCTGGAGTGGTCGTGACGCATTGGGGGAGGGTGGGTCTCCCTCTCTCACTCATCTCGCACAAAAGATCAAAAAAATTGAGCACTTGAAGAACACGCTCGGATGGTCAGATGCTGAGGTGGGCATTGCTGTTTATAAGGCTCCAATGCTGCTGACAGGTTCTAAGGACATGATAGAGCGCGCTTCCAAGTTCCTGATCTATGAGGTGGGGCTAGAACCTGCATGTCGTCCTTGATATTGAAGTTGATGGAAATGGGGCACCCATGGTTACCGTCAGCAAGCGTGTGATTAAGCAATCATCAGGGTATGATGACTGCGGTGACCCAGCATACCACTGCATGATGTAGTACACTATAGTCGTTGATATAACACCAATGAAACTCCGTTCACTAGTATTACATCCCTCAGAGTGGTACAACAGAAACACAACAGGTCCAAGACATGACTATAGGTTACAACTCAACTCTTTACACAAGATCCAGAGAACTCTAGGTTAAAGAGAGAGAAAGAAACTTCTTACAAAGAAGAATCAGAACTAAACAACTCCAAATTTATAATATTATAAAGACTAATATCTTAACTAATGGTCTGACATTGCTTCTGTTGCAATATACTACACAAATAGGTTCTATGGCTAGAGATTCTATTCTTATCTAATCAGCAACTTCGTCTTCACTTAAGCTAATGTATATGTTGACTTTGTTGACTTCATTGAAGAGCTTTAGCTTTTGATGATGATTCCTGGAGCATGGCTTGATGTAATCATCATCTGTACTGGCTTTAGAACCTAGCAAGGGTTAAGAAGATACTTTGAGTACGAGCGTACTCAGCAAGTCCACTAGAACAGGAGTGTTTGATGCACTATATCTACAGCCATAGACCATAGGTCATAGGCAATGCAAGTTTTCGTAAACCTTTCTCCAAAGGTTGCTTTTATTCTGAAAAGCTATGTCCGTCAGCCTTCACGGGTTTACCAGAACTTTCATGGAGTTCCTTTCCCGCCGCGTTCGCAGCTCCTTCCAGGAACATGGAGTAACAAGTTACAGGTCTTACACTCCGCAGAGGTGCGTTACTTTACCCATGAGAGACCTTAGCCTTGTTGCACAACCAAGTCATGACCTTGTCCATACTTCCTTGGTATGGGGCCAGTCTAAGATCCAAGCCAATCACTTCCCCCTTAACGACCCCGCATGCCTCCTTGGTGTACACCATGCCCACATATTGAATTATGGCAATGGTTTGTACAGACCGTTAGATGCCAGAACTATCATGGGACGATGAGGGTTCCCACCCATATGCTGCATATACTCTATGAATTACCAATTAATATGCATGCTACGAGTGATAACAGCCACGACCTGCACATCCGGCTTCATGCGAGAGGAAGAAGATACAGCTGACTTCTCTGTCCCATTCCAAATCTCATGGTTAACACGTGATATACGGTGCAAGAATCACTGGCGACATTGGTTGTTAAGTCCTAGATAATATATTCCTTTACCACTGGAACTTTCATAACCTATAATCATATTATTATGAAAATAGTGTTTTCAGACCTTTTTGAAATGCAGGTGATGACAAGACTGTATTTGTAAAATACTTTACAGAAAATAATCAAAGGACATGAGCAAGTGTGAACTTGCCTTTTGTGATTGCAAGGTTATGCACTCACGGTCTTCGAGACAACATAAGATCCAATATCTAAAATTAGCATCATCGGTTCGGTAAGGACTAATGTTTAAAGAAGCAAGATGTTGTTATGCATAAGTAATGATATGCATTTTGTAAAATTCCCAAAGTGAATCCCTAATACTGTAAGTGAAGTGAACTTAGGTGATTCCTTTAAGAGTTGGTTTATCTTCAATTTTTTACTTCTCATGAAGTGCATCTATAGGGATTTTAAGTTTTGATATTCAAGATATCAAGGTAGAGTGCAATAGTAATTTAAGATTTAGATTAGTTGCTATTTGGTGATTAGGATGGAGGTCTATGTATTGGATTATTAAGGTTTGAAAGAACTATCCTAGAGTTGTTGCTTGAAGTGGCAAAAAGAATAACATTTGAAGAAAAGATTTCCTTTCTAAGGTTTAAACAATCATCATTGTTAATAGAACATGATTAATGTCTTTTGGTGTTTGATTTATTAGTTTGGACTTGAGATGCTTTATGTCTTAAGTTAAATAGACCAAAGTTAACTAAAAAAACATAAGTGATTTATTAGACCTAATTGTTTATAAGCTTTGAGACTAAAGTTAACTTTAAAAGGTTAAGTAAACTTAAGATGTAGTATATTTTAATTATTCCCAAGTTTTAGATTTATGATAGGTATCACTAAGGTGTGGAATTATTCACTTTATATTTTAAGTGAATGATTTAGATTAAATCTGTTTTGCTTATTAAGAAAATAATTTGTATTTATTTAATGGGAGCATAATTAGATGATCTTAGTAATTTGTTAGAATTTAAAGTTATGTTAATAATGGTTAAGATATAATGATTGTTCATCATATTATATAAATGGGTGATACCCAATGTTTATTTAAAAGGATTCTTAATAAGGTTTTTAAAAGAATATTTTAAAGTTAAAAGTTATACTTAAGTTTGATTATGAATTCAAGTTATGGGTTTGGAATTAGTACTAAGACACTAATTGCTCAAGGTTTTATAAGAATTGTGATTATTTCTTACTTAAGAATTGTTTTTAAAGAATTCACAAAATAGGTATTAGGTAAGGATTTATTATTTAAAATATTAAAGACTTTTCTAATAATATATTTATTATTTTTCTAGTGTGATATATTTATTCAAGACCTTAAAAATGAATTTTATTTATTTTTAAGTATTATATATATTTATATAAAATTCATCAAAGAATTAAGTGTCTTTGAATATTTGCTTTATGTTTTATTTGTAAAACTCTAAGTGAGTATTTTTATAAAATAATAGAGTTATTTTGATATACAAAAATGATTTTTATTTATTTTTAGGGTTTTTGTTTTATTTTATAAAATTTCATTTAAGATTTAATGGTGTTAATAATTATTTTACTTTAAATTTATTTTAAACACTTAAAATTATATTTTTATTAGGTAGATATTATTTTTGGTGGTCATTTTAATATATCATATGTATTTTTAGAATTTTTCTATAATTTTCTATAGCTAAAAATGTTTGGAGGTTATTGTAGTAATTCATTTTTTTATTTTTATTTCTAAACCTAATCAACTTGGGCCGTTTGGTTGGATATGTGGGCTGGCCTGGCCCAACTGGACCATGCCAGACCCCTCACCCCCGGCCCACCCCTCACTCCACACACACGCACACACACACATACCTCATCCTCTCCTTTCTTGCTCCCGTGCGATGCCGCCGTTGAGGCCACTCCGGCCGCCGCTGGCCGCCTCCTTCGCAACCACTCGCCAGCCAAGCTCCGCCTAAACCTCCTCCCTCTTTTCCTTGCCGCCAAAGCCTACGCCTGCATCCTCTTCGCGCACCCAAGTCAAACCCTAGCTCTCTGCCTTGCCTGGGTCAGATGCGCTGGTGCGGCTCGATTTCGGCGAGCCTAGCCATTTCGGCTGGTGCCGATGGCCCTCCTCGACGCGCCTATCAAAACTTCACTAGACTACCCAATTCGATTTGTGTTCCATGCCCCAACGTGCTCACTACCAGCCTCAAACCCTAATTTCTCTTTTGCTGTTACTCCGACGGGACAGCGAGGTTCTTAGCAACCCCGGTGGTACGGCTTGGGCGTTAGGATGCTGGGGTCTTGTTGGTGGTGTGGTTGATGCAGCGCAGCGCGATGGTGCTCCCCGTGTTGCTGTACCGTCGCACTATGCTCCGACTCTCTGTTGTCACTACTACTACAGCTTCTTCGGCGAGCTTGATCTTGCCAACAGGTTGGTACCACCCTCCCCCTCTCACAAACCTCTCTCTATCTTAATATCCATCCTTAACTAGTTTCATATTCCTTCTTATTTTGATGCTTCCTAGCGGTTTGTTTGGGTGAACAATTGTGAGCATATGACCCTTAGCTTGATTGAGTGTTCATGATGCTAGTGGTAAATGAAATGCTTGAGAAATACACACTAATAATGCACTTAGAAAAGATGTTGAATTGTGGTGGTTTGATTCTATGCTGCTGAAGGTAGTGTTACAGCCCACTTGTATCCTACTTGATTTCTTCTCACTGTATTGATTTCTAATTAGAGATCCCCTAATATATTCTAGAAATGGTTCTCTGAGGTATATTTGATAACCTTAGCAAGTTGTTGTGGTTGTTTAATTTACTTAGAAGGGATATCTTGTTTATGGATTAAAATAACTGAACTCTGAACCTTTTGGTTCAGGATGTTGTTGGCAAAGCTTCTGTTATTGACTTGACAATGGTTAAAGTTGAATAGAAGACTTGATTACTAATAGTGATTAGGGAATCTAATTACCTGAGGCTTAATTATTTTGTGATTCCCCTGGTCACTGGACATTAAATTGGTGAGACATGAAAATTGTATGCTGAGCTGATCCTGACTTCAGTGGTGCTTGTTTATTGTTTGAATAACCAGATGTTTGTCTCTAGGTGTGGAACTTTTGTTTATATGATGAACTAAACCTTTGGTTTAGTAATTATCTTAGTCCCTTATTGTACACATTCTCTTAGAATGATTCCTAACCAAAGGTGGCTAGGAAAATGATTTAAATGACTATTGATAGTTGCTTTATTGTGTTTGTAAGCTGATAAAGGATAGAACTGCTACAGAGGTGCTACCATTATTTGGAATGTGCCCTGTAGTATCTCATCAGTAGATCTGCTTGTATCTAGTTTTAAACTAGAAAGCACCAGCTTGGTCTATGATGCATAGTCTGAGACTAGTTGGTTTGGCAGAAATTGGTAAGCTTACCACTGTGGTGCCTCCCCTGGGAGTATGCACAGTGGTAAACATCTTAGATGTTATTTGTGGGATTTCTTAGTTTGGCCTATGATGCAAAGGCTGAGGCCATATCCTTTGGGATAATAATCAGATATGATTGGTTGGCTTTAATCTTCTGTGATGAACCTTGCATGGCACCAGTGGAAAAATAAAAATATTTAGTTTTAGTGGCTTTCATTCTCTGTGATGAGCTGGCATAGCATCTCTATGCAAACTAAGATAAATATCCTTCTAATCCTCCTAGACAACCTCTAGTTGAAGGGTAGATGGATTTGGATGATTTGTGACATAGCCACTATTTCTTTTCAATCTGGTGATACACGCTAATAAGAACAAGTGCTACATGATCTAATTTATATCTTGGACTTGTACCTGTTGTTGGTAGCCTATCGGGGATCATGGTCTACTACTACTTGTGATGCTACTGATCTTGATCTACTTCTCCTTGTGATGCTGCTGATCTTGATCTACTCCTCCTTGTGGTGCTGTTGATCTTGATCTACTTCTCCTTGTGCTCACTTGATCATTTCTTGGATGGCTTAAGTAAGCAACCAGATACTGATTAGGTGGTGGATTTGGTGGGATGATCTAAGAATTCTTGGTTTGATGATGAGAGGATGAGATGCGGAATGTGCTCTGAAGTGTGAAGGGGAAATGGTAGCTTGCTGCTACGGCTGGTTCACCCCTTTGTGTACATAAGTTGGCTTTCTTGTCTCCTTCCTGGGATGCTGCTGTGTTGACAGCACACCCATATGCATGGTTGTGTGAGTAGCTTGCTTGCTTGCTTGCTGTGACTCTTGGATCAGATCAAGTACTTCCTTGATATTTCTGGATGGTTTTTTTACTTCTTATCTGTTTACTATATAAAACCAAGGTGAAACTTGCCCCCTGGATTATGATGCTAAGCCTGCAGCCTCTTTTTATGATAAGATCAGATACACACATTGGTGAAACTTGTCCCTTCAATTTAAAAGCTCAATGATGTGTCCAACAGTGCATTACACTGTAATTCTAAGAGCAACTTATTATACCAACCCCTCACTTCTAGCATATTTTTTTGATCTTTTGTTTTGCAGGAAATAGAACAAAGAAGAAAGAAGATACCAGATTTAGTTTAGGTTTTCTTTTTCATATTATTGTAATTTCTTTTCTGTTTGAATAATGTGAAGACATTGTATAATTGTATTTCTTTCAATAAAGTTTATATTTGCTTAAACCAGTTTGTATTATGATTATGAAATATCCAGTAATAGTTTAAGATTTAAATTTAAATCCAAGTTATATTTGAATTGTATGATCTCATATTTGAAGTCTTGAATGCAAATTCTTTTCCCCAAAATTATGAATTCAACAAAGGTCATGTCCAAATTCCTAACCCCCATCTAAGATGAACTAAACCCCATTGCTCCAATGGCAAGAGAAACACTTATCTCTTTGTGTTTTAAATTTTAATTCCAAAAATTGTTAATATTGAATCTTATTCATAAATAAGAATTCACCTCTTATGTTTTATTATAATTTAATTTCCAATTCTAATTCTATTTCAAATTCTTTTAATATTCAAATCTATCAAGTAAATATTCAGATTTGAATTGTCTTCCCCTAAAATACAAAAGTACAATAGAGGTCATGTCGAAATCCATCGCACCTATCCTGGTGTTTCCATCAGAACAAGAGAGATCTCGATCCCTCTACAGCTCTTGTAGTTTTGCGCGAAAATTCCCCGGATTTTCTTATGCATGAATGCAATGCACAACCCTGTGTCCTCTTTATTTCTAGGTGATAATCCTGGGATGTTATAGACTCTCCCCCTTAAAATAAACTTCGTCCTCGAAGTTCGTATACTCTCACGTTTTAGAATAAAGAATTGCCATTGTATTGATCACGACACTTCCCAATTCTATGATAATCTCAAATGGGAATAATTGTAATATCCCATATCCATACCTTTTCCTTGAATTCTCCTCCTACTTGGCAATGTCTAATTTGTTGTCTACAATGCACTAATGTTCCTCTTACTATACTCCCTTAGGGCTATGTCCTTACTAGAAGATCCTTCAATTGGGGTCTGTGCTTTAGTTCCTTATTCTGATTAGATACCCTAATCCAATTCTTTTACTTGTTCATAAAACTTCCTTGCTATACTATATAAGGTCCAGGAAGTATTACTAAATCAGGTTTTAAACTTTATTAGTCAATAGTGTGGTCAAAAGACTAATCTTTAATTTGTCATTGTACTGGTTATCCTTTTGAATAATGGTTTTGAACACATTTAGTCCAAACCCATTAAAATTTGTTGTTCCTCTATACTTGTCCAACTGGATATGTTTTATTCCCTTTTAAAGGGTCACTTAAGAGTTGTTTCCTCTAGACTTAGTCTATTAAGATTAATCTATTTTATCACCCCTAAGCTTTTGTATTAGCAAGCTTCAGATAATGTTTTCATTATTACCTTAAGTACTTCTTCAACTTCCATTTATTAGTTTCCTCAAGGTTTGAGTACTACTACCTTGAAATAAACTCCGATCTTTAATCAAGACATACTTCTGAAAGTACTCTTATATTAGTGGCTTCTTTTAACCTTATGAAAATAAGCTTAATGTTATCATAAGTTAGTACTTCTTCTTCAACCTTTACTTGGAATTCGGATAATAGTACTTCCGTTTACTGTTTACTCTCCTCCTTAGGGTTTACTAATGGTCTTTAAACTGCCTATAAAGTAACCATTGGCTTTATACTAGAATGTAGGGCTTTGACTAGCTTATTCTCTACCTAGTTAGGGTCTCACGAAAGATTGTACGGTGTATCCACACAATTGTGGATCTCCGAAGTGAATTTTTTAGTATTATTTGTCTTACTTACTATTTGGACATTTTCACTTTGATAGGTCAATTTTCACGAAGAGTCTCGAAAGACGGTCGCTTTCAATTTTTATACTTCTTTGTGTCTTACTTATCGTAGGCCAAATTTTATGCTCTTTATGCAACTTCTAAGAAGATCTGGTTAACTATGTCAACCAACACCGGTTGCGGACAAGATACCAACTATGGATCAAATACCAGCTGCGGATATTTACCAGCTGCGAACCATCCTAGGGTATATGTATTACCCTATGGTTTCCGATATACCTCTGGCATTCTCTCTTAATTGTCAGAGTTTGAATACCATTTTGATTTCAAAGCTACTTCTTTGTATTCATTCATGATACTTCCATGAACTTGCATAATTACTCCATTCTTAGCAAAATTACCTATTTTGATTGAACTTTAAGTTCATCACTTCTTGTTGCTGACTAATAATGATCTAAGATTGATCCATCCTCCAAATTGAGTTGATAATCCTTACACTTGGCTTCATTCTTCATGCAAGTCTTCATTTTGGTCTTTGAAATTCGTCACTCCCTTACACGAATTCCCTTACTCTATCTAGGTCTATAACATCAAGTAGTGACTGGATGTTGCAACATGCATTCGCACACCAAGTCAAACTTCATGTACAGATCTAGTCAATTAAGAAGATCCAAGAAAAACAAATAAATCCAAATGTGGTACATATAACACACAATATTCTAAGCCCAGAATATAGTAGTTGAGTATAATATCTCTAGAATTCCGGCTTAGTTGTGTAGTATATGACACCTCCTCATATAGGTTTACATTGTGATACTTAGCACATAGAGTCAAACTATTCTTTATCTCAATATTTACCCAAATTGCTCAATTGCAAATAGGATAATCTTAAGCGAAGTGGTCTCAATTTGGTATCGACTAACCTTTGGTCTCATTTTTAGAAAGATTAACTATAACCAACATTTCCTTATTAGTAAACTAACCTCACATGATTACTCAAATGACTAATTAGTTTCTATTGAACACCTAAAACTAAATTTTATCCTGAATTATGGCACCTATGACTTCTATCATAGTTCTACCATGCTATCTTCTTACTTCTACCTCAAGATAGTTTATTAATTTACTTGTCATTTTGACACCTACATCATGGTTTCGGAGCTAATCTAACCATGATCTTATTATGTACTACCTATTCATCACGATTTAAGAGCTAATCTCACCCTGATGACTTTACTTCTCATAGTATGATCATTGATCTTTGACATAATTTCACTCCTTCATGTAGAATTCCTAAATAAATACCACATGATTTACTAGCCAATACAATTATACATACTTGAAAGAACATGTTGGGCCCCCATGTGTGGTTTTGGTAATTAATGACAATCTTTATGGACTAATGTGTGTATTAAGTTATACTTGTAGGATTTGTCCATTGGCATCGCTTGGAGCATGTGTTGGCTTCAAGGTCGATGAAATGCAAAGAAGATATGCTAGGCATGCTCAATATGCGAGGTCGATGATGAGGAATTAAGAAAGGCGTTCCATCTTGAGAAGGGCAAGACCGTCTACATCGAGCTCAAGTGGAATGCTCAAGGCAAAGGTATAATCTTGATAGGTTTTCCCTTTTGCCGGTCTCACGTTGTGTGTGTGAGACCGGGTTTAGGATAGATAACCGTACTATCAAGAGGGGCTCTCGTATGAGTAATTCGGTCACATCGTTCGGAGAGAGCTCAAACCTTTGTATACTTGCATCATCGTATTTGGTTGTTATTTGGTCTTATCCATGTGAGGATATAGAGCTTGTGGTAATCTCCATAACAAGCTCTTGTTCATCAAAATCGGATCTCCCATATATATCTTGTTGCGATTTTGATTTATGCGGCTTTTCGGTTTCTCACCAAGTGGGGTATATCACATTATTCTACTTGATACTTTCTCACTTGGTGATAATCAATATTTCCACTTTTTATTGGGAAGCCCTTGTTGTCCTCTATCCAACACAATTTGAATCGGGTCAATCGGAGCTTCCAGTCAAAAGTTATTACCGTTTGAATATTTGCCTGTTAGTCTGTTTTCTGGGCCGAGCGGTAGTACCGCCCGGACGGGCCGGTACTACCGCCCGGGCCTAAAAACGGCCCGTTTTCTTTCTGCCTCGCTAGGTACCTAAATCCGGTACTACCGGCCGGCCCGGTAGTACCGCCCGGGTGGGCCGGTAGTACCGGCCGGCCCAGTTTATTTGCCCAGATATTTTCCCAGATCCAGATCTTGTTTCATAAGAATTGTGATTATTTCTTACTTAAGAATTGTTTTTAAAGAATTCACAAAATAGGTATTAGGTAAGGATTTATTGTTTAAAATATTAAAGACTTTTCTAATAATATATTTAATATTTTTCTAGTGTGATATATTTATTCAAGACCTTAAAAATGAATTTTATTTATTTTTAAGTATTATATATATTTATATAAAATTCATCAAAGAATTAAGTATCTTTGAATATTTGCTTTATGTTTTATTTATAAAACTCTAAGTGAGTATTTTTATAAAATAATAGAGTTATTTTGATATACAAAAATGATTTTTATTTATTTTTAGGGTTTTTGTTTTATTTTATAAAATTTCATTTAAGATTTAATGGTGTTAATAATTATTTTACTTTAAATTTATTTTAAACACTTAAAATTATATTTTTATTAGGTAGATATTATTTTTGGTGGTCATTTTGATATATCATATGTATTTTTAGAATTTTTCTATAATTTTCTATAGCTAAAAATGTTTGGAGGTTATTGTAGTAATTCATTTTTTTATTTTTATTTCTAAACCTAATCAACTTGGGCCGTTTGGTTGGATATGTGGGCTGGCTTGGCCCAACTGGACCATGCCAGACCCCTCACCCCCGACCCACCCCTCACTCCACACACACGCACACACACACAGACCTCATCCTCTCCTTTCTTGCTCCCGTGCGATGCCGCCGTTGAGGCCACTCCGGCCGCCGCTGGCCGCCTCCTTCGCAACCACTGGCCGGCCAAGCTCCGCCTAAACCTCCTCCCTCTTTTCCTTGCCGCCGAAGCCTACGCCTGCATCCTCTTCGCGCACCCAAGGCAAACCCTAGCTCTCTGCCTCGCCTGGGTCAGATGCGCTGGTGCGGCTCGATTTCGGCGAGCCTAGCCATTTCGGCTGGTGCCGATGGCCCTCCTCGATGCGCCTATCAAAACTTCACTAGACTACCCAATTCGATTTGTGTTCCATGCCCCAACGTGCTCACTACCAGCCCCAAACCCTAATTTCTCTTTTGCTGTTACTCCGACGGGACGGCGAGGTTCTTAGCAACCCCGGTGGTACCGCTTGGGCGTTAGGATGCTGGGGTCGTGTTGGTGGTGTGGTTGATGCAGCGCAGCGCGATGGTGCTCCACGTGTTGCTATACCGTCGCACTGTGCTCCGACTCTCTGTTGTCACTGCTACTACAGCTTCTTCGGCGAGCTTGATCTTTCCAACAGGTTGGTACCACCCTCCCCCTCTCACAAACCTCTCTCTATCTTAATATCCATCCTTAACTAGTTTCATATTCCTTCTTATTTTGATGCTTCCTAGCGGTTTGTTTGGGTGAACAATTGTGAGCATATGACCCTTAGCTTGATTGAGTGTTCATGATGCTAGTGGTAAATGAAATGCTTGAGAAATACACACTAATAATGCACTTAGAAAAGATGTTGAATTGTGGTGGTTTGATTCTATGCTGCTGAAGGTAGTGTTACAGCCCACTTGTATCCTACTTGATTTCTTCTCACTGTATTGATTTCTAATTAGAGATCCCCTAATATATTATAGAAATGGTTCTCTGAGGTATATTTGATAACCTTAGCAAGTTGTTGTGGTTGTTTAATTTACTTAGAAGGGATATCTTGTTTATGGATTAAAATAACTGAACTCTGAACCTTTTGGTTCAGGATGTTGTTGGCAAAGCTTCTGTTATTACTAATAGTGATTACTAATAGTTAAAGTTGAATAGAAGACTTGATTACTAATAGTGATTAGGGAATCTGATTACCTGAGGCTTAATTATTTTGTGATTCCCCTGGTCACTGGACATTAAATTGGTGAGACATGAAAATTGTATGCTGAGCTGATCCTGACTTCAGTGGTGCTTGTTTATTATTTGAATAACCAGATGTTTGTCTCTAGGTGTGGAACTTTTGTTTATATGATGAACTAAACCTTTGGTTTAGTAATTATCTTAGTCCCTTATTGTACATATTCTCTTAGAATGATTCCTAACCAAAGGTGGCTAGGAAAATGATTTAAATGACTATTGATAGTTGCTTTATTGTGTTTGTAAGCTGATAAAGGATAGAACTGCTACAGAGGTGCTACCATTATTTGGAATGTGCCCTGTAGTATCTCATCAGTAGATCTGCTTGTATCTAGTTTTAAACTAGAAAGCACCAGCTTGGTCTATGATGCATAGTCTGAGACTAGTTGGTTTGGCAGAAATTGGTAAGCTTACCACTGTGGTGCCTCCCCTGGGAGTATGCACAGTGGTAAACATATTAGATGTTATTTGTGGGATTTCTTAGTTTGGCCTATGATGCAAAGGCTAAGGCCATATCCTTTGGGATAATAATCAGATATGATTGGTTGGCTTTAATCTTCTGTGATGGTCCTTGCATGGCACCAATGGAAAAATAAAAATATTTAGTTTTAGTGGCTTTCATTCTCTGTGATGAGCTGGCATAGCATCTCTATGCAAACTAAGATAAATATCCTTCTAATCCTCCTAGACAACCTCTAGTTGAAGGGTAGATGGATTTGGATGATCTTATTATGTACTACCTATTCATCACGATTTAAGAGCTAATCTCGCCCTGATGACTTTACTTCTCATAGTATGATCATTGATCTTTGACATAATTTCACTCCTTCATGTAGAATTCCTAAATGAATACCACATGATTTACTAGCCAATACAACTATACATACTTGAAAGAACATGTTGGGCCCCCATGTGTGGTTTTGGTAATTAATGACAATCTTTATGGACTAATGTGTGTATTAAGTTATACTTGTAGTATTTGTCCATTGGCATCGCTTGGAGCATGTGTTGGCTTCAAGGTCGATGAAATGCAAAGAAGATATGCTAGGCATGCTCAATATGCGAGGTCGATGATGAGGAATTAAGAAAGGCGTTCCATCTTGAGAAGGGCAAGACCGTCTACATCGAGCTCAAGTGGAATGCTCAAGGCAAAGGTATAATCTTGATAGGTTTTCCCTTTTGCCGGTCTCACGTTGTGTGTGTGAGACCAGGTTTAGGATAGATAACCGTACTATCAAGAGGGGCTCTCGTATGAGTAATTCGGTCACATCGTTCGGAGAGAGCTCAAACCTTTGCATACTTGCATCATCGTATTTGGTTGTTATTTGGTCTTATCCATGTGAGGATATAGAGCTTGTGGTAATCTCCATAACAAGCTCTTGTTCATCAAAATCGGATCTCCCATATATATCTTGTTGCGATTTTGATTTATGCGGCTTTTCGGTTTCTCACCAAGTGGGGTATATCACATTATTCTACTTGATACTTTCTCACTTGGTGATAATCAATATTTCCACTTTTTATTGGGAAGCCCTTGTTGTCCTCTATCCAACGCAATTTGAATCGGGTCAATCGGAGCTTCCAGTCAAAAGTTATTGTCGTTTGAATATTTGCCTGTCAGCCTGTTTTCTGGGCCGAGCGGTAGTACCGCCCGGACGGGCCGGTACTACCGCCCGGGCCTAAAAACGGCCCATTTTCTTTCTGCCTCGCTAGGTACCTAAATCCGGTACTACCGGCCGGCCCGGTAGTACCGCCCGGGTGGGCCGGTAGTACCGGCCGGCCCAGTTTATTTGCCCAGATATTTTCCCAGATCCAGATAAAGGAAACTTACGTGTGTACGAATGAAGGTATGACGCTCTCCGTAGGACGAGGATCAGCCAACTGGCGAGGACCAAACTGCCTCATTACTCTATGTAGGCTCATCTCCTCTGCCTGCATATCGAAGATGATCTTCGATTTTGTGAGCCAATACGGCTCGTCCCTGGCGCATAGAATAGACATTTGTATGTTGTCTCCATCCCTGTGGAATCTAGCAGCGATAGCTTCATTATCGTAGGGCTCCCACATCACCGAACTCGCTAGTAGTACGTCAAACTGCTCGGACAGTGCGGGATAGCAACCCCTCACCTGACTGTGAGAAAAGCGTCTCTGCGAATAATAATTTGTTAGCTCCATGAATAGTTTATGCCAAATAAATAATGAATGTAACAAGTAACTTTGCACATACCTGGCGATGTGTCCAAACTGAACCGGAAGTAGGCAAGTCAATGTGGTCTGGATCGAACAGTCCAGTCATAGGGTCGCCCAAAGTAGCTGTAGGGTAAGGCGTCTCAACCATAACGTCCGGCCGGCCGATAGGAAACCGCTCCCAGGACCAAAGCTGCAACAATAGTGGACATCCAAGCAGGCCTGACTTCGGCGCCCTCCGTTGGCAACCGCTGCACATACCTCGGTACGTGGCCGCTAAGACCGTAGAACCCCAACTCCTCTGTATAATCATGTCAGCGCTAGTTGCATTAGCGATCTCCAATGCGATAGGGATGTAGCAAGCGGTGATAGTGGTGACATGGTTCTCGGTGAACATCACCTTACCGAGAAGCCAAAGTATGTATGCCTCCAAGGACCGAGTGATTTGTGCCTCCGTCAACTGAGTCTCTGGATAGCCTAGCTGTTGGATCTGCATTAATGAAATATGGTTTGATAAGTAACCAGTAGCCAGTAATGTCTTACAGATTAAAGAGAAGTTAGCAAACACACCTGACATCCTAGTAACCAGTCGAACTTGGGCCCGTGTTCTTCATACTCCAATGGTCTAGTAATACCCTGGAATCGTTGTGCCATATCTTGTTGCCAACCCGCCGGTGTCTGTAGCGGTCCAATGGGCTGTCCAGCCAAAGGAAGTCCCAACAGGCATGACACGTCCTGGAGAGTAGGAGCCATCTCTCCCCAGCGAAAGTGAAAAGTGTGGGTCTCGGGCCTCCAACGGTCGACCAAGCATGTGAGCAACAAGTGGTCATATAGTAGGCGTGTAGAGTCTGTAGTGGCCTCAACCAAGCGAACAAAAGGTAAAATCCCAGCCCACTTCAACCTGCATGACCAAAAACATGATCAATCATGTACCGCAACCCAAAAATACTCATATAATTCATGATTAATTCGTACCTAGGAACCCAAGCGGGGTGTATCCTCCAGTTAACATTCGGTGTGCGAGTGACCAAAGGCTCAAGTGAGTTGGGCTCATCCTCCAAAATTCTAGCCCGATGCTTCTTTTCAATGTCTGGATCGAGCAACCTGTATCTTCTCGTCATTTCTGCACAATTTAACATAAGCATTTGCATATTACAACTTAAAACATAGTTCGTCACATATTACAACTTAAAATATAGTTCGTCACATATTACGACTTAAAACATAGTTCGTCACATATTACAACTTAAAACATAGTTCGTCACATATTACAACTTAAAACATAGTTCGTCACATATTACAACTTAAAACATAGTTCGTCACATATTACAACTTAAAACATAGTTCGTCACATATTACAACTTAAAACATAGTTCGTCACATATTACAACTTAAAACATAGTTCGTCACATATTACAACTTAAAACATAGTTTCATGCACGTCCTCTACCTCTTCGACCTCGCGCACCCCGTCCTCGCATAGGTGTGACGCCTGTACCGAAAGTGGGACAATGAGTATCCCAGTGACCAAATGCATTGCATAGAAAACACTGCCGAGTTGGGCCGCCAGCTTCTGATTCGTCCATATCATTCCGGATGCGCCTACACTGGCGTCTGCCTCTGCTTGTTCGCATTAGAGCAGGGTGTGGGATGTACTGCCTTTCACCAGGGTACACGGTGTTGAAATTACCCATTACTCGAAATCCTGACATCTCACCCGTCCAATTATTGACCACAAATTCTTTCAGGTAGTAGGGAGACACGAACGATATGGCGTCCAACCCTAGCTACCGACAAGAAGCAAGCACATGAGAGCAAGGCAGGTGAAGCAACTTTGGTTTGTTGCAGGTGCACTCGCAGGTTGGCCATTGCTCATTACCAATCTTCACCTCATGCGTTCTTAGTTCATTACCACACCCAAACTTATCGGTGGCTAGCCTCACCTCAAACCTTCTTTCCTCATTACCTATGCACACGACGGTGTGTGACATAGCCTTCACCATCTTCTTATCCATGTACCTCATAACCTTTTCACAGAAGCGGGTGTTCGGATTGTTCATGATATGCATCTGAGCACCCTGTCGTCTAGTTCTAAAATATGAAATCGTGCCATACAGAATACCTTCGACTATGGCTGTCAGTGGAAGTGCCTTGTTACCTCTGAGGACAAAGTTATATGACTTAGCTAGGTTTGTAGTCATGACACCATACCTAGCTCCATGTGTGTCGTGTAGCAAAGACCACCTCTCCAAAGGCTCGTGCTCTATCCACTGTTGGAAGTTCTTGATCGATCTGCCGAGCCTTCTCCTTGTACCAGGTGGATCAAATCCAGGCAAGTCACAAAGCCCTACAGGATCTTCCTCCACAGGTGCAGCTCCAGTAGCTAACTGTGCAGCTACTGCTGCTTGATGTGCAGCTACGGCTGCGTTTTGCGCAGCTTTCCTTGCCCTCACATGTTTCTGAGTAAATTCATCGAGCTTTGCGCGTATGAAATCGTGCTTCCATTCTTGGTTCTGCTTGCACAGTTTTTTGAATAGATTCATGAGGTTCTTGTTTCTGAACTGTGAGAAGAAATTAGCACCCAAATGGCACATGCACCACCGGCTTTGCATGTCAAGCCAAGGTGTTTGCTCTTCCGGCCCTGGCTGTGTTAGCCGTTTTACGGCATTGAGTATACCTGCATGCCTATCATGAATGATGCACACATTGGGCTTGTCTTTCACAACTGCTATTTTGAGCTGCCTGGAGAACCATGTCCAACTTTCAGTGTTTTCGCCCTCCACGAAAGCAAATGCGAGTGGGACAATCTGATTGTTGCCGTCTTGACCAATGGCGGTAAGGATCTGACCCTTGTACTTGCCAGTTAGAAAAGTACCGTCGACACATATCACTGGACGACAATAAGTGAAAGCTTGGATGCATACAGCAAAAGAGAAGAACACTCGATGAAGCACCTTCACGGATGGATCCTCGGGTATCACATAATATTGTATGTCGACATAGGTGCCTGGGTTTCTATCCTGCAGTGTTTGAAGTTGTCGGACCACGGAGTCATACGAGTCTCTAAACGAACCAAACCTCTCCTCAAGAGCCCTTTGCTTTGCCCTCCAAGCCTTGCCATACGAAATGGAGTACTTAAACCAGGTCTTTACTTTCTTCTGTATACCGGGTACTGTCATCGCTTTGTACTCTACTAAGTCCGTGTAAAGCAGCCGAGCTAGAAGTGTGGAGGAGAGGTTAAGATGATCTTCAGGAACATTGTGTAGCTTACATGTGTGCTGCACATAGTCGCTCACCAACCAAGTTGTGTCATACGTAGGGACATAGGCATGCACCCTGCCTGGACAATTTATATCCACGCATTTCATTGTCAAGTATTTCTTAGAGGACACCGTTGTTTTCAAAACCCTGTGTGTTGACATTGCCCAAGCAACGACTGCATCTTGCAAATGTTGCTTGTCTTGATATCTGGCACCCTGGGCAATTCTGTTGCTGTGATATTCCCACGCAGAATCATGACCATCATCAACGGTCATTCCGGTTGACATGTTTTGATTCCATGAAGCAGGAATCGGCATGTCCTCTCTACCATTGCCTTCTCCATCAGAATCCTCAGGGTCATCAGAATCACCACTCTCGCCATCCATGTAATCCTCCTCTTCCATCGTGTTCTGCATGCCTCCATCTTCCTCGTCCGCATCTGCCTCTCCACTATAGTCTTCTCCACCTCCGGCCTGACTGCTCTACCCCGATTCATAACCACTGCCTCCAGCACTGGACATAGAGTACATCCCGTAACTTGAATCAGAACTATGGCGAGAAACATGTCCACCATCGATCTCCTTCAAGACAGGAAGCACTAATGCGCGAGGGTTTATATGCCTATCTTCGCAGCCTTTTAACCACTTAAACTAGTCTCTGTCAGTATCTACATGCCTTAAAGTCCAGAAAATATTTTTTGTTGACTTTGTCCACAATGCTTGCACGCTGACGGTGTACGTCTCGATGTTATAGCCTAAACATCCTGTCAACCATTCCTTCAACTGACTAACACTCCAAGTTTGAGGGGCAGTCAAATCTAACTGTGTACACATGAACTCTCCCAGATCTGCTCCAAAGTCATTTGTTCGAACATTCCCATGACCGTAATAAAACACGAACTTCACTAAATTGGTCATCTCTGCTGACATAAAATAAACAACCTAATCAATTAATTATCGACAACGCGTATAACTTTGGGCAATGCTTATAAATATTCTAAAAAATATGATATTATTGCTACCGGTCAAATATTGCTACTAATCCACCAGCCAAATTTTTGTGCCTAACCTATCGGTCAAATATTGTTAATAATCCACTAGCCAAATATTCTAATAGACTAACCATACTCACGTACGTAACCATATACAATATCCGTGATTATCGAGGGATTAGAGTTTACCCTTGAAGCGAGAGAAGCTACCACCACCACAGCTCGAACAATGCTCCACTACAGACAGCCTCAGCTCCTCCACCACAGCTCCACCACCATTGCCATTGCTCCACCACAGCTCCACCACCGTTCCTCCAACAAACCAACACCAAATCGAGCCATGAGCTAACCCATCCGTAGATCGGGCTTCCACTCCCTCTCTAATGGTTTTGGATTGAAGTTTTTGTGGTCAAATCGAGCAAAATCTGGGAAAAATGTTGGCTGGAAATGAAGAACACGAACGGGAGAGAGAGAGAGGCAACGAGCTCGCGTGGAGAAGAAGACCGCGTCTGGCCGCGCGGCGACGCGTCGTCCTTATCTGGCCCCAGTCGGCCTCGGCCTGGCCGACTGGACCTGTCGACCTGCGTCTGTCCCGCGGCCCCACTGACCGACCTGCTGTCGGCTCACTGCTGGACGAGTGCCCTGCAGTCGGCCAGGGGCTGGCCGATTGGGCCAGTCGGCTTGCCCCAGGCCGACAAAGCGCTAGATCTGTAAATTTAAAAAAACGTATAATAGAACTCAAATTAATTAATTAATTCGTATTATTTAAAAAAGAATCAGTTGTTTTCCTGGCCCCGCGCGTCGCTCGCTCGCTTCGCCCCCGCATGCGCGTTGACCCGCTGCGCGCGCCCGGGCTTGGCCCCACTCGTCTGGTTTCCCGCGCTGCGCGCTGCGCCCTGCTGCCGCTGCACTGCGCGCGCGCATGCTCGCTGCGCTGCTGCTCTCGCTGTGGCCCAGCTGCCACTGCCGCGTCTGCCTAAATCGACCGCGCGCGCGCAGAGCCGCTGCTTGCTGGCCCCGCTAGCGCTTGGCCTGATGCATGCGCGCTGCATGCGGCTGCCGCTGCGCTGCGCAGCTGCTGCGGCTGCTCTGCCCCGCACGTGCGTCTCCTGCTTGCTGTTGCCTTTTCTTTTCCTTGCTCGCATGCGATGCTGCTTCTACGCTGCTTTTTTTCCGACACATGCGGTAGTACCGCTCAAAACCGGTACTACCGGTCCGTTCCGAAAAAACGCCCAAACGGCTAGTTTGGCTCTATTTAAGGCTTTGCCCTTTTTCAGTTTAGTTGGCTCCTCTCTTATCTATTAGACTAAACTTTGTTCACACTTGCTCTAGATCTTGAAGCTTGCCTAATCTTTTCCCTCCGATGATTCTTGCCCATATTTGAGTGGAAGAGAGAGGAGATCTAGCCCCACGTTTTGACCTAACCGATTCATCTCTTTGTGAGTGCATCTTTGAGGATCTAGATTTTGGGCGATTTTGTGTCTCTTTTTGATTCCTCCTCTCTTGTTTCCCCAATAGCTTTAGTAGCTTTGTTGGAACTTGAGAGTGAGGGATTTGAGCATCTTTGTGGTGTTCTTGCCATTTGCATTTGGTGCATCGGTTTGAGTTCTCCTCGGAGGATTTGGTTTGAGTTTCTCATTGGAGCTTGTCCCTCTTGGGTTCTTGGAACCCTAGACGGTTTTGTGGCCTTGGTGGCATTGTGGCCTTGGTGGCATTTGTTGAGGCCTTTTGTGGCGTTTGTTGGGAGCCTCCAATTAAGTTGTGGAGAAGTGCCCCAACCTTGTGAGAGGTCCCGGTTGCCACCGACAAGTGCACCGATAGTGGAAGCGTGTATCGATCCCGTTGGGGTGAGATTCACCAGAGAATAAGGGAGGCCTTTTGTGGCGTTGGTGGTTTGATACCACCCCTTCTCCAAACGAGACGTACTCCATGTTGGGAGGAACTCGGTAAAATATCGTCGTCCCCGCGTGCCTCGGTTATCTTTATACCCGAGCTTTTACTTATGCACTTTACATTGTGATAGCCTTCGTGCTTGAAATAATCTATACCTTGCTATCACTTTGTTGCTTGTATTGCTTAGCATAAGTTGTTGGTGCACATAGGTGAACCTTAGTTGTTCTAGGTTGTGCTTAACAAAGTAAACACTAGTTTTATTCCGCCTTTGTTGAGCCACTCTAGGAAAAGTTTTAATCGCCTATTCACCCCTCCTCGAGGCGACATCCGTATCCTTTCAATACTCTTGTAGGGGTTCATAGCATGGAAAACAAAAAATTTCTATCGCATACAAACAAACAAGCCAAGATCTATCTACTAGATTGTAGCAACGAGTCGATGGAATAACTTACCCTCGAAGATTCCAAAGTGTTTAACGAGAGCAGATTCTCGTGGGTGATGTAGTCGTACTCTTTCCGATCTCAAGATCGCGTAGATGATCCTTCCGGCGCCGCGTTCCGGCAGCGCTTCCGCAGTCGGTCACACGTTCGGTACTCGACGAAGACCTTCCTCTCCCTTGTTCCAGCAGGCAGCGGAGGTTGTAGCACTCTCCTCGTGATTCCGGCAGCACAACGGCGTGGTACCGGAAGTAGAGGGGAGATCTCGCAGGGCTTCGCCTTAAGCCGGAGCGAGTATGGTGGACTATGAGAGAGCCTCGGCGATCTAGGGTTTAGACACACCAAGGAGGAGCAAGGCCGGCGGCTAGGGTTTAGCTAGGCGGCGGCTTGCCCTAGGCGGCGGTGACAGCAGGAGGTGGCGACGCCGGGCTAGGGTTTGCGGGTGGAGGTGTTGTATACTTGGAGGGGCAGCCCTACCCCTCCTTATATAGGTGGAGGAGGCGCGCCAGGGGAGGGGAGTCCCTCCCCAACTCGGTTTCCCAAGTGGGCCGGCGGTGGAGGGAGGGAACTCCTCCCCAAGTAGGTTTCCTACTTCCCCTCCACCTTCCAAAATAGTCGTTTGACTTTTCAAATTGGCGTTTGACTTTTTCAAACTAGGATTTGATTAAACCCTTTATTTTGTTCAGCGATGACACCTAGTACATGATGCAATCATTCCAAATTGATATGAAACATTCATGTACCCTTCCCCTCCGGAGTGCCGGACATTCCGGAACCTTCTAGAACATTCCCGATGAAAACACCGGAACCATTCTCCAACCCCGAAACAGGACTTTCCTTATATGAATCTTATTCTCCGGACCATTCCGGATCTCCTCGTGATATCCCGGATCCCATCCGAGACTCTGAACAACATTCAGTCTCTTACTCATCATTCCATAACTACTCAAACAACGTCGAATCCTTAAGTGTGTCTCCCTACGGTTCGTGAATTATGCGGACATGATCGAGACACTTCTCCGAACAATAACCAATAGAGGAATCTGGAAATTCATATGGCTCCCACATATTTCTACGATTACTTTGCGATCGAATGAACCACTTACATACGATACCAAATTCCCTTTGTCTCATGATAGTTTACTTATCCGAGGTTATGATCGTCGGTATCTCTGCATACCTAGTTCAACATCGTTACTGATAAGTACTCTTTTCTCGTTCCCGTGATATGTGATCCCTTATGAGACAGTCACATGCTTGCAAGCTAATTGGATGACATTCCATCGAGAGGGCCCAGAGTATATCTATCCGTCATATGGATGGACAAATCCCACTCTTGATCCATGTGTCTCAAACAATACTTTCCGAACACTCAATGCCACCTTTATAGCCACCTAGTTACGGTGTGGTGTTTGATGTCATCAAAGCATCCTTCCAGTGAAGGTGATATGCATGATCTCATGGTCGAAGGAATCAGGTTACTATGTATCAGAAAGCATATAGCAATTGAACTATTAAAATGACTTGATCTTTATGCTACGCTTATCTATAGGAGTATGTCCATCATATCATTGTCCTAACGATATGATCTTGTTGTTAATAACATCTCAATGTTCATGCTAGGGAAACCACAATCATTTATTAACCAACAAGCTAGTATTATAAAGAGGCTTTACTAGGGACTCTATTTTAGTTTACAAATCACACAACTATTAATGTTTCCTTGTTAATACTATTATAGCATGAATGTAAACATTTATCATAAACACAAAGATATAATAATAACTATATTTATTATTGCCTCTAGGGCATATCTCCAACAGTCTCCCACTTGCACTAGAGTCAACTAATCTAGATTACATGGTAATATACCGAACACCCATGGCAGTTTGGTGTTGGTCATGTTTTGCCCTCGGGAGAGGTTTAGTCAACGGATCCGCCACATTCAGATCTGTGTGTACTTTGCAAATCTTTATGTCACCATCTTGGACATGTTCTGGAATAGCGTGAAAACGTAGCTTGATATGCTTCAGCTTCTTTTGTGACCTTGGTTCTTGCGCATTGGCTATGGCGCCCATGTTATCACAGTAGATAGACATTGGGTCCAACGCACTTGGAACCACACCAAGCTCTGTAATGAACTCCTTCATCCATATCGCTTCTTGTGAAGCCTCCAAAGCAGCTATGTATTCCGATTCAGTTGAAGATCTCCCCACAACGCTTTGCTTTGCACTCCTCCAGCTAACTGCTGCACCATTCAAAATAAATACGTATCCAGATTGAGATTTAGAATCGTCTGGATCGGTGTTCCAACTAGCATCGGTGTAACCATTAACAACGAGCTGTTCATCACCTCCATAAGAAAGAACCATATCCTTAGTTCTTCTCAAGTACTTAAGGATGTTTTTGACCGATGTCCAATGATCCACTCCTGGATCACTTTGATATCTGCTAGTCAAACTAACAGCATATGCAATGTCGGGTATAGTACATAGCATGGCATACATTAGAGATCCTATGGCTGAGGCATAGGGAGTCTTACTCATCCTTTCTCTATCTTCTGCCATTGTCGGACTTTGAGTTTTACTCAAGGTCGTATTGGGCAACATGGGCAAGAACCCTTTCTTGCTATCTTCCATTCCAAACCTCTTTAGAACTTTGTCCAAATATGTACTTTGTGACAATGATATTAGGCGTTTCGAAAAATCTCTATAAATCTTTATGCCTAATATGTAAGCTGCTTCGCCAAGATCCTTCATTGAAAAACTTTTATTCAAATATTCCTTGACACTATTAAGAAGGTCTACATCATTCCCAATCAACAATATGTCATCTACATATAGTATTAAGAATGCTACAGAGCTCCCACTCACTTTATTGTAAATACAAGCTTCTCCATAAGTTTGTATAAAACCAAAACTTTTGATCACCTTATCAAAACGTTGATTCCAACTTCAGGATGCTTGCTTCAATCCATAGATGGACCGTTGAAGTTTGCATACCTTGTTAGCATCTTTAGGATCGACAAAACCTTTGGGTTGCATCATATACAATTCTTCATCAATGTCTCCATTGAGGAATGCTGTTTTGACATCCATCTGCCATATCTCATAATCATAATATGCAGCGATTGCTAACATAATCCTCACAGACTTTAGCTTCGCTACAGGTGAGAAAGTCTCATCGTAGTCAACTCCTTGAATTTGTCGAAACCCTTTTGCGACAAGTCGAGCTTTATAGACAGTTACATTACCATCAGCATCTGTTTTCTTCTTGAAAATCCATTTGTTCTCGACAGCCTTCCGGCCATCCGGTAAGTCCACCAAAGTCCATACTTGGTTTTCGTACATGGATCCAATCTCGGATTTCATGGCTTCTTGCCATTTATTGGAATCTGGGTTCATCATCGCTTCCTCATATGTCGCAGGGTCATCGGTGTTGTCCACCAACATGACATTCATAACGGGATCATACCAATCAGGAGTGGTACGAGTTCTCGTTGACTTGCGAGGCTCTGTAGCAACTACAACCGAAGTTTCATGATCATCATCATTAGCTTCCTCTCTTATTGGTGTAGACGCCACAGGAACTAATTCCGGTGCTGCGCTACTCGCAAGTTCGAGAGAAGGTTCGACAACCTCGTCGAGTTCTACTTTCCTTCCAGTCACTTCTTTCGAGAGATCTTCCTTCTCTAGAAAGGATCCATTCTTGGCAACTTAGATTTTGCCTTCGGATCTATGATAGAAGGTATACCCAATAGTTTCCTTCGGGTATCCTATGAAGAAGCATTTTTCCGCTTTGGGTTCAAGCTTGTCCGGCTGTAACTTCTTTACATAGGCTTCGCAACCCCAAACTTTAAGGAACGACAATTTAGGTTTCTTACCAAACCATAATTCATACGGTGTCGTTTCAACGGATTTAGATGGTGCCCTATTTAAAGTGAATGCGGCTGTTTCTAATGCATAACCCCAAAATGATAGCGGTAAATCTGTAAGTGACATCATAGAACGAACGATATCTAAGAGGGTTCGATTACGACGTTGGGACACACCATTACGCTGCGGTGTTCCCGGCGGTGTCAATTGTGAAAGTATTCCGCATTTCTTCAAATGCTCGCCAAACTCGTAACTTAGATATTCACCTGCATGATCAGAATGTAGAAATTTAATCTTCTTGTTACGTTGATTCTCAACCTCACTTTGAAATTCCTTAAACTTCTCGAAAGTTTCGAACTTATGTTTCATGAAATAGATATACCCATATCTACTCAAGTCATCCGTGAAGGTAAGAACATAACGATAACCATCGCGCGATGCTACACTCATTGGACCACACACATCGGTATGTATGATTTCCAATAAGTCCGTAGCTCGCTCCATCATACCAGAAAATGGAGTCTTAGTCATTTTACCCATCAGACATGCTTCGCATCTTTCAAGTGATTCGAAATCAAGTGATTCAAGAAGTCCATCGGAATGGAGTTTCTTCATACGCTTCGCTCCAATGTGACCAAGACGACAGTGCCACACATAGGTCGAGTTATCGCTCGATTTCAAACGTTTAGCCTCAATGTTATTAATATGTGTATTTCCACTATCGAGATTCAATAAGAATAGACCATCTATCAAAGGTGCATGTGCATAAAACATATTACTCATATAAATTGAACAACCATTATTCTCTGACTTAAACAAGTAACCGTCTCGCAATAAACAAGATCCCGATTGATACAATTATTTAAGTATAAAACTAATCCCGATGGTAGATGAAGAGGTAGCGTGCCGACCGCGATCACATCAACCTTTGATCCGTTTCCCACGCGCATCGTCACCTCGTTCTTCGCTAGCTTCCGTTTATTCTGCAGCACCTGTTTCGAGTTACAAATATGAGCAACCGAACCAGTATCAAATACCCGGGCACTACTACGAGTACTAGTGAGATACACATCAATAACATGTATATCAGATATACCTTTCTTCTTGATGTTTCCGTTCTTCAAATCCGCCAAGTACTTTGGGCAATTCCGCTTCCAGTGACCTTCTCCCTTGCAGTAAAAGCACTCAGTATCCTTCTCCCTTGCAGTAAAAGCACTCAGTATCAGGCTTAGGTCCAGCCTTGGTCTTCTTCTTCGGCGAGGTAACTTTCTTACCACCCTTCTTGAAGTGTCCCTTTTGCTTAGACTTGCCTTTCTTGAATTTGGTGGTCTTATTGACCATCAACACTTGGTGCTCTTTCTTGATCTCCACTTCTGCAGATTTTAACATGGCGAAGAGTTCTAGCAACTGCTTGTTCATGCTTTGCATATTGTAGTTCATCACAAAGTTCTTGTAACTTGGTGGTAGTGATTGGAGGACACGATAAATCCCCAAAGCATTAGGAATCACTATACCCAAGCTTTGAAGTTTGTTTGCGCGCCCAGACATCTTAAGCACATGCTCACTGACGGAGCTGCCCTCTTCCATCTTGCAGTTAAAGAACTTTTCAGAAGCCTCATAGCTCTCAATCGCCGCGTGAGTCTCAAAGATCAATTTGAGTTCACGGACAATATCATGTGGGTCTGAATTCTCAAACCTTTTCTGAAGCTCCGATTCTAAACCATACAAGATAGCACACTGAACTGTGGAGTACTGAGTCTTCCGAGCGAGGTAAACATTCTTTACTTCATCGGTAGCAGTAGCTGCAGGTGGGTCACCCAGCGGTGCATCCAGCACATAGGTCAAATTACCAGCTGTGAGGACAATCCTCAAATTGCGGAACCAATCCGCGAAGTTGCTTCCATTGTTTTCAACTTTTCTTTCTCTAGGAGTGCATTAAAATTGATGGTAGGGGCTGACATTGATCTACAACATATTTGTGATAGTTTAGACTAAGTTTATGACAAATTGAGTTCTAATTAATAGTTAAATTAATCTAGGTGAACTCCCACTCAAAACAATATCCCTCACATTGTTTTAGTGATCACACGAACCAAATCCACCACATCAAAACCGATCATCACGAGAGTTGATGTAGCTTCAATGGCGAAAAATCGACATGTTCATCATATCTACTATATGATTCATGCTTTACCTTTCGGTGATCCGTGTTCCGAGACCATGTCTGTACACGCTAGGCTCGTCAAGATCAAACCTTAGCTTCCGCATGAGCAAATCTGGCTTGCCCACGTTGTATACACTTGCAGAATCTAACACACCCGATCATCACGTGGTGCTTCGAAACAACAAGTTTAAGCAACGGTGCTTACTAAGGATGAACACTTTTGAACTTGAAATTTATGTGCATGAGGGATCATCTTATAATGCTACCGTCGTTAACTAAGCAATACAAGATGCATAAAGGATTAACATCACATGCAATTCATAATATGTGATATGATATGGCCTTTCTTCTTTGTGCTTCCGGTCTCCATCTTCAAGCACGAACATGATCTCCATCATCACCGGCATTGCATCAAGGTGAATGACGCTGCTCCATGGTTGTCGTCCACCAGCTTCAACTATTACAACTACTTTGAATAGACACGCAGGTCTTAACCGAATTTAAAGACAACCATATGGCTCCTGCCGGTTGCCAACTTACAATAAGGAACATTGCATACATCAAATATAATCACAATCATGGCCATATCACATCACAACACACCCCTGCAAAACAAAGTTAGACGCCTCTACTTTCTTTGCATGTTTTACGTGGTTTGGGGCTTTCAATAAGTGTCGTACTAACTTACGAACAAGAACCACAACATTGATACTAGTATTGTCAATTACCTGTTGTAAATTGAATCTTAACTATGTTGGGAGAAACATGCACCCGCAAAGCCACTTATGCAATACAAGTTGCATGTCAAGCGTGGAGCAAGTCTCATGAACGATGTCATGTAAGGTTAGCCCGGGCCGCTTCATCCCACCATCCCGCAAGATGCAAAGTACATAAGAAGCAATCGACAACAAAAGCATCAACGCCCACAATGACCATTGTGTTCTACTCGTGCAACAGATCTACATATAGACACGACTCTGATACCACTGTAGGTGTTTGTAGCATGGAAAACAAAAAATTTCTATCGCATACAAACAAACAAGCCAAGATCTATCTACTAGATTGTAGCAACGAGTCGATGGAATAACTTACCCTCGAAGATTCCAAAGTGTTTAACGTGAGCAGATTCTCGTGGGTGATGTAGTTGTACTCTTTCCGATCTCAAGATCGCGTAGACGATCCTTTCGGCGCTGCGTTCCGGCAGTGCTTCCGCAGTCGGTCACACGTTCGGTACTCGACGAAGACCTTCCTTTCCTTTGTTCCAGCAGGCAGCGGAGGTTGTAGCACTCTCCTCGTGATTCCGGCAGCACAACGGCGTGGTACCGGAAGTAGAGGGGAGATCTCGCAGGGCTTCGCCTTAAGCCGGAGCGAGTATGGTGGACTATGAGAGAGCCTCGGCGATCTAGGGTTTAGACGCACCAAGGAGGAGCAAGGCCGGCATCTAGGGTTTAGCTAGGCGGCGGCGGCTTGCCCTAGGCGGCGGCGACAACAGGAGGTGGCGGCGCCGGGCTAGGGTTTGCGGGTGGAGGTGTTGTATACTTGGAGGGGCAGCCCTGCCCCTCCTTATATAGGTGGAGGGGGCGCGCCAGGGGAGGGGAGTCCCTCCCCAACTTGGTTTCCCAAGTGGGCCGGCGGTGGAGGGAGGGAACTCCTCCCCAAGTAGGTTTCCTACTTCCCCTCCACCTTCCAAAATAGCCGTTTGACTTTTCAAATTGGCGTTTGACTTTTTCAAACTAGGATTTGATTAAACCCTTTATTTTGTTCAGTGATGACACCTAGCACATGATGCAATAATTCCAACTTGATATGACACATTCATGTACCCTTCCCCTCCGGAGTGCCGGACATTCCGGAACCTTCTAGAACATTCCCGATGAAAACACCGGAACCATTCTCCAACCCCGAAACAAGACTTTCCTTATATGAATCTTATTCTACGGACCATTCCGGATCTCCTCGTGATATCCCGGATCCCATCCGAGACTCCAAACAACATTCGGTCTCTTACTCATTGTTCCATAACTACTCAAACAACGTCGAATCCTTAAGTGTGTCTCCCTACGGTTCGTGAATTATGCGGACATGATCGAGACACTTCTCCGAACAATAACCAATAGAGGAATCTGAAAATTCATATGGCTCCCACATATTTCTACGATTACTTTGCGATCGAATGAACCACTTACATACGATACCAATTTCCCTTTGTCTCACGATAGTTTACTTATCCGAGGTTATGATCGTCGGTATCTCTACATACCTAGTTCAACCTCGTTACTGATAAGTACTCTTTTCTCGTTCCCGTGATATGTGATCCCTTGTGAGCCAGTCACATGCTTGCAAGCTAATTGGATGACATTCCACCGAGAGGGCCCAGAGTATATCTATCCGTCATATGGATGGACAAATCCCACTCTTGATCCATGTGTCTCAAACAATACTTTCTGAACACTCAATGCCACCTTTATAGCCACCCAGTTACGGTGTGGTGTTTGATGTCATCAAAGCATCCTTCCGGTGAAGGTGATATGCATGATCTCATGGTCGAAGGAATCAGGTTACTATGTATCAGAAAGCATATAGCAATTGAACTATTAAAATGACTTGATCTTTATGCTACGCTTATCTATAGGAGTATGTCCATCATATCATTCTCCTAACGATATGATCTTGTTGTTAATAACATCTCAATGTTCATGATAGGGAAACCACAATCATTTATTAACCAACAAGCTAGTATTATAAAGATGCTTTACTAGGGACTCTATTTTAGTTTACAAATCACACAAGTATTAATGTTTCCTTGTTAATACTATTATAGCATGAATGTAAACATTTATCATAAACACAAAGATATAATAATAACTATATTTATTATTGCCTCTAGGGAATTTCTCCAACAAATCTAATAGTCTTCATTATGTTGTCTTTGGTTATCAACTGACACTAATATTTTACTATCTTACTTAAATTCTAGGATTAGGCTACACCATTAAAACTACTTCCACTGATATCTTACACTTTCCTACAGTATCTTGGTGGTTTATGTCTCCTTCGAAAGACACTGAAGAGCACTATACTTGAGAAAAGATAAAATAATTACTCCTAGGAAAGAATGACTTAAGCATCTGACTTAGGTATGACAAGGTTATCCTCAAGTGGATACTTATCACAAGTCACAAGAATATGTGGTTTAGATAAGATGGCTTCTATAGTCAGTCACCTACAGATCTTCCTAAAAGGGTTTTAATACTAAGGTCAAAGCATATGCTCTGATACCAACTGCGGTGACCCAGCATACCACTGCATGATGTAGTACACTATAGTCATTGATATAACACCAATGAAACTCCGTTCACTAGTATTACATCCCTCAGAGTGGTACAACAGAAACACAGCAGGTCCAAGACATGACTATAGGTTACAACTCAACTTTTTACACAAGATCCAGAGAACACTCTAGGTTAAAGAGAGAGAAAGAAACTTCTTACAAAGAAGAATCAGAACTAAACAACTCCAAAATTATAATATTATTAAGACTAATATCTTAACTAATGGTCTGGCATTGCTGCTATTGCAATATACTACAGAAATAGGTTCTATGGCTAGAGATTCTATTCTTATCTAATCAGCAACTTCGTGTTCACTTAAGCTGATGTATATGTTGACTTTCTTGACTTCATTGAAGAGCTTTAGCTTTTGATGATGATTCCTGGAGCATGGCTTGATGTAGTCATCGTCTGTACTGGCTTTTAGAACCTAGCAAGGGTTAAGAAGATACTTTGAGTATGAGCGTACTCAGCAAGTCCACTAGAACAGGAGTGTTTGATGCACTATATCTACAGCATAGACCATAGGTCATAGGCAATGCAAGTTTTCGTAAACCTTTCTCCAAAGGTTGTTTTTATTCTGAAAAGCTATGTCCGTCAGCCTTCACGGGTTTACCAGAACTTTCATGGAGTTCCTTCCCCGCCGCGTCCGCAACTCCTTCCCGTATAGGGAGTAACAAGTTACAGTTCTTACACTCTGCAGAGGTGCGTTACTTTACCCATGAGAGACCTTAGCCTTGTTGCACAACCAAGTCATGACCTTGTCCATACTTCCTTGGTATGGGGCCCAGTCTAAGATCCAAGCCAATCACTGCCCCCTTCACGACCCCGCATGCCTCCTTGGTGTACACCATGCCCACATATTGAATTACGGCAATGGTTTGTACAGACCGTTAGATGCTAGAACTATCGTGGGACGATGAGGGTTCCTACCCATATGCTGCATATCCTCTACGAATTACCAATTAATATGCATGCTACGAGTGATAACAGCCACGACCTGCACATCCGGCTTCATGCGAGAGGAAGAAGATACAACTGACTTCTTTGTCCCATTCCAAATCTCATTGTTAACGCGTGATATACGGCGCAAGAATCACTGGCGACATTGGTTGTTAAGTCCTAGATAATATGTTCCTTTACCACTAGAACTTTCATAGTAGGTTATTACCTCATGGTAATAACCTATAATCATATTATTATGAAAATAGTGTTTTCGGACCTTTTTGAAATGCAGGTGATGACAAGACTGTATTTGTAAAATACTTTATAGAAATTAATCAAAGGACATGAGCAAGTGTAAACTTGCCTTTTGTGATTGCAAGGTTATGCACTCATGGTCTTCGAGACAACATAAGATCCAATATATGAAATCAGCATCATCGGTCCGGTAAGGACTAATGTTTAAAGAAGCAAGATGTTGTTATGCATAAGTAATGATATGCATTTTGTAAAATTCCCAAAGTGAATCCCTAATACTGTAAGTGAAGTGAACTTAGGTGATTCCTTTAAGAGTTGGTTTATCTTCAAATTTTTACTTCTCATGAAGTGCATCTATAGGGATTTTAAGTTTTGATATTCAAGATATCAAGGTAGAGTGCAATAGTAATTTAAGATTTAGATTAGTTGCTATTTGGTGATTAGGATGGAGGTCTATGTATTGGATTATTAAGGTTTGAAAGAACTATCCTAGAGTTGTTGCTTGAAGTGGCAAAAAGAATAACATTTGAAGAAAAGATTTCCTTTCTAAGGTTTAAACAATCATCATTGTTAATAGAACATGATTAATGTCTTTTGGTGTTTGATTTATTAGTTTGGACTTGAGATGCTTTATGTCTTAAGTTAAATAGACCAAAGTTAACTAAAAAACATAAGTGATTTATTAGACCTAACTGTTTATAAGCTTTGAGACTAAAGTTAACTTTAAAAGGTTAAGTAAACTTAAGAAGTAGTATATTTTAATTATTCCCAAGTTTTAGATTTATGATAGGTATCACTAAGGTGTGGAATTATTCACTTGATATTTTAAGTGAATGATTTAGATTTTTTTTGCTTATTAAGAAAATAATTTGTATTTATTTAATTGGAGCATAATTAGATGATCTTAATAATTTGTTAGAATTTAAAGTTATGTTAATAATGGTTAAAATATAATGATTGTTCATCATATTATATAAATGGGTGATACCCAATGTTTATTTAAAATGATTCTTAATAAGATTTTTAAAAGAATATTTTAAAGTTAAACGTTATACTTAAGTTTGATTATGAATTGAAGTTATGGGTTTGGAATTAGTACTAAGACACTAATTGCTCAAGGTTTATAAGTATTGTGATTATTTCTTACTTAAGAATTGTTTTTAAAGAATTCACAAAATAGGTATTACTTAAGGTTTATAAGACTTTTCTAATAATATGTTTAATATTTTTCTAGTGTAATATATTTATTCAAGACCTTAAAAATTAATTTTATTTATTTTTAAGTATTATCTATATTTATATAAAATTCATCAAAGAATTAAGTGTCTTTGAATATTTGCTTTATGTTTTGTTTGTAAAACTCTAAGTGAGTATTTCTATAAAATAATAGGGTTATTTTGATATACAAAAATGATTTTTTATTTATTTTAGGGTTTTTGTTTTATTTTATAAAATTTCATTTAAAATTTAATGGTGTTAATAATTATTTTACTTTAAATTTATTTTAATCACTGAAAATTATATTTTTATTAGGTAGATATTATTTTTGGTGGTCATTTTGATATATCATATGTATTTTTAGGATTTTTCTAATATTTTCTATAGCTAAAAATGTTTGGAGGTTATTGTAGTAATTCATTTTTTTATTTTTATTTTTATTTCTAAACCTAATCAACTTGGGACGTTTGGTTGGATATGTGGGCTGGCCTGGCCCAACTGGACCATGCCAGACCCCTCACCCCGGCCCACCCCTCACTCCACACACACACGCACACACACACAGACCTCATCCTCTCCTTTCTTGCTCCCGTGCGATGCCGCCGTCGCCGCCACTCCGGCCGCCGCTGGCCGCCTCCTTCGCAGTCACTCGCTGGCCAATCTCCGCCTCGACCTCCTCCCTCTTTTCCTCGCCGCCGAAGCCGATGACTGCATCCTCTTCGCGCACCCAAGGCAAACCCTAGCTCTCTGCCTCGCCTGGGTCAGATGCGCTGGTGCGGCTTGATTTCGGCGAGCCTGGCCATTTCGGCCGGTGCCGATGGCCCTCCTCGACGCGCCTATCAAAACTTTACTAGACTACCCAGTTCGATTTGTGTTCCATGCCCCAACATGCTCACTACCGGCCCCAAACCCTAATTTCTCTTTTGATGTTACTCCGGCGAGACGATGAGGTTCTTAGCAACCCCGGTGGTACGGCTTGGGCGTTAGGATGCTGGGGTCTTGTTGGTGGTGTGGTTGATGCAACGCAGCGCGATGGTGCTCCCCGTGTTGCTGTACCGTCGCACTGTGCTCCGACTCTCTGTTGTCACTACTACTACAGCTTCTTCGGCGAGCTTGATCTTGCCAACAGGTTGGTACCACCCTCCCCCTCTCACAAACCTCTCTCTATCTTAACATCCATCCTTAACTAGTTTCATATTCCTTCTTATTTTGATGCTTCACAGCGGTTTGTTTGGGTGAACAATTGTGAGCATATGACCCTTAGCTTGATTGAGTGTTCATGATGCTAGTGGTAAATGAAATGCTTTAGAAATACACATTAATAATGCACTTGGAAAAGATGTTGAATTGTGGTGGTTTCATTCTATGCTGCTGAAGGTAGTGTTATAGCCCACTTGTATCCTACTTGATTTCTTCTCACTGTATTGATTTCTAATTAGAGATCCCCTAATATATTCTAGAAATGGTTCTCTGAGGTATATTTGATAACCTTAGCAAGTTGTTGTGGTTGTTTAATTTACTTAGAAGGGATATCTTGTTTATGGATTAAAATAACTAAACTCTAAACCTTTTGGTTCAGGATGTTGTTGGCAAAGCTTCTGTTATTGACTTGACAATGGTTAAAGTTGAATAGCAAACTTGATTACTAATAGTGATTAGGGAATCTGATTACCTGAGGCTTAATTATTTTGTGATTCCCCTGGTTGGTGGACATTAAATTGGTCAGACATGAAAATTGTATGCTGAGCTGATCCTGACTTCAGTGGTGCTTGTTTATTGTTTGAATAACCAGATGTTTGTCTCTAGGTGTGGAACTTTTGTTTATATGATGAACTAAACCTTTGGTTCAGTAATGATCTTAGTCCCTTATTGTACATATTCTCTTAGAATGATTCCTAACCAAAGGTGGCTAGGAAAATGATTTAAATGACTATTGATAGTTGCTTTATTGTGTTTGTAAGCTGATAAAGGATAGAACTGCTACAGAGGTGCTACCATTATTTGGAATGTGCCATGTAGTATCTCATCAGTAGATCTGCTTGTATCTAGTTTTAAACTAGAAGGCACCAGCTTGGTCTATGATGCATAGTCTGAGACTAGTTGGTTTGGCAGAAATTGGTAAGCTTACCACTGTGGTACCTCCCCTGGGAGTATGCACAGTGGTAAACATCTTAGATGTTGTTTGTGGGATTTCTTAGTTTGGCCTATGATTCAAAGGCTAAGCCATATCCTTTGGGATAATAATCAGATATGATTGGTTGGCTTTAATCTTCTGTGATGAACCTTGCATGGCACTAGTGGATAAATAAAAATATATATTTAGTTTTAGTGGCTTTCATTCTCTGTGATGAGCTGGCATAGAATCTCTATGCAAACTAAGATAAATCTCCTTCTAATCCTCCTAGACAACCTCTAGTTGAAGGGTAGATGGATTTGGACGATTTGTGACATAGCCACTATTTCTTTTCAATCTGGTGATACAAGCTAATAAGAACAAGTGTTGCATGATCTAATTTATATCTTGGACTTGTACCTGTTGTTGGTAGCCTATTGGGGATCATGGTCTACTACTACTTGTGATGCGACTGATCTTGATCTACTTCTTCTTGTGATGCTGCTGATCTTGATCTACTCCTCCTTGTGGTGCTGTTGATCTTGATCTACTTCTCCTTGTGCTCACTTGATCATTTCTTGGATGGCTTAAGTAAGCAACCAGATACTGATTAGGTGGTGGATTTGTGGGATGATCTAAGTATTCTTGGTTTGATGATGAGAGGATGAGATGGGGAATGTGCTATGAAGTGTGAAGGGGAAATGGTAGCTTGCTGCTACGGCTGGTTCACCCCTTTGTGTACATAAGTTGGCTTTCTTGTCTCCTTCCTGGGCTGCTGCTGTGTTGACAGCACACCCATATGCATGGTTGTGTGAGCAGCTTGCTTGCTTGCTGTGACTCTTGGATCAGATCAAGTACTTCCTTGATATTTCTGGGTGGTTTTTTTACTTCTTATCTGTTTACTATATAAAACCAAGGTGAAACTTTCCCCCTGGCTTATGATGCTAAGCCTGAAGCCTCTTTTTATGATAAGATCAGATACACACATTGGTGAAACTTGCCCCTTCAATTTAAAAGCTCAATGATGTGTCCAACAGTGCATTACACTGTAATTCTGAGAGCAACTTATTATACTAACCCCTCACTTCTAGCATATTTTGTTGATCTTTTGTTTTGCAGGAAATAGAACAAAGAAGAAAGAAGATACCAGATTTAGTTTAGGTTTTATTTTTCATATTATTGTAATTTCTTTTCTGTTTGAATAATGTAAAGCATTGTATAATTGTATTTCTTTCGATAAAGTTTATATTTGCTTAAACCAGTTTGTATTATGATTATGAAATATCCTGTAATAGTTTAAGATTTAAATTTAAATGCAAGTTATATTTAAATTGTATGATCTCATATTTGAATTCTTGAATGCAAATTCTTTTCCCCAAAATTATAAATTCAACAAAGGTCAGTCCAAATTCCTAACCCCCATCTAAGATGAACTAAAACCCATTGCTCCAATGGCAAGAGAAACACTTATCTCTTTGTGTTTTAAATTTTAATTCGAATAATTGTGAATATTGAATCTTATTCATAAATAAGAATTCACCTCTTATCTTTTATTCTAATTTAATTTCCAATTCTAATTCTATTTCAAATTCTTTTAATATTCAAATCTATCAAGTAAATATTCAGATTTGAATTGTCTTCCCCTAAAATACAAAAGTACAATAGAGGTCATGTCGAAATCCATCGCACCTGTCCTGGTGTTTCCATCAGAACAAGAGAGATCTCGATCCCTCTACAGCTCTTGTAGTTTTGCGCGAAAATTCCCCGGATTTTCTTATGCATGAATGCAATGCACAACCCTATGTCCTCTTTATTTCTAGGTGCTAATCCTGGGATGTTACAATGACTACAGTGCCTAGAGTAGTTCTGATGATGATGAGGGTGACGAGGTGGAGGAGGAGAATAATAATGATGAAGAAAATGATGATAATGAGGAGGACTCCAATGACGAAGCAATAATAACAAATGAGGAGGAGGACGATTGTGCTGATGACGAGGAGGCATCTAAAGATGGTGATGGTAGTCATAATCTGAATTCCTCTTTAGAATACATGAGCGATGACGAAACCGGTGAGCACATCACCACCAGCCGGCACCTCATCGAGTCTCGTGGGAAGTTGCTCTTAGTGTGGCGACATAGGCAAAGCCCTCTCAGCTTTCCTTCATTCACTCGACGGGTGGATGTTTTGGAGGCAGACGTCGACACGGGCAGGTGGGTGCCACTACGAGTTGAAAACGGACTAGACGGCGATCGGTCATTGTTCATCAGCACATACTTCTCTAAGTCTGTCCCGACACCTCGTGAGGAAGTGTAGGCGGATGTCGTTTATGACATCAACACCGATGAGGCCTTTGACTTCAGGTCCTAAACTTCCGCACGACCACGCTTCTATAAGCCTTCTCAAGGGATAACATGGCTTTTTCATCCGGAGTTGGTCATTTAGAAACACAGAATACTTGCACCAAGAACTACTCAGGGGGAGAGGGAGGGGGATCCTGGATCCAATTCCTAGAAATTGGGAACGGGAAAGTGTTTGATGCAAAATGTGGCACAATGTAAGTAATTCTGCAAGTTTGTAAACTTTTTATCCTAGATAATGGTGTTTATCCGCGCCTATGTGGCGGAAGTATTTTCATATATGATCCATCTACAGGAACCTAACCTCCTCGGGCATCTACCTTGATGTCTTGGCTTATGCACCTGCTAAATGATGGAAGGCTAGGATTATGCCCAATTGTAAGATCTTCACATGGATGGTTCTTCATGGCAACATTCTAACGGAAGAAACTCTGACGGTTCGTGGATGGCCCTACAACCCACTTGTTACCCCTATGTCTTTCCCATGACAAGACTACTGCTCATCTCTGCAAGGACTTCTCATTCTCCCACAAAGTTCTCAAGATCTTCTACCATCGGCTTGGCCTCCCCAAGACCCCATCCTGCCTCCTGTCCTGCAATCGGATAACGCAACCCTTTGTTGGTAAAAGTGGTTGGAGACCCCCTCAGATATCAAAACTCGAGAGTGCAATGGCCACCTCATATATTGATTTATTTAGGTTGCTCACCACATATCCCATGTGTTCAATGGCCACCTCATATATAATTAAGAAAGGAACCATAGGGTGTCTAGAAAGAAGTGTCCGAGCTCATGGTGCTTGATGACATCATTGTCCACAAGACTTGAAAGGTCCATAGGTTTGTCTTGTGGTCTACCCCCAATGACTTCATCGCCGTCGTGATAGACAATGTGAACTATCCATTAACCGTGTTCTACCAATGAATGGGTGTGTGGTTTCCGGAGCCAGGATAAACTCGCTACAAGTGCATAATCGATTTCGTATTCCTTGGAGACAGACTCTACACCATCACACGAACCTAGGATCTCATCCCCCTCGACCTTGTATTGGATGAAAATGGGACACCCATGGATAATGTCGGCAAGCATGTGATCAAGCAATAACCGAGCTATTATGATCACAATGCCTAGAGCAGTTCTAATAACGATGATAGTGACGGAGAAGAAGACAAGGAAAACTCTGATGAAGAGGGCAACAACAAAAGATGATGAGGATGGTGACGACGACTGTGCTGATGAGGCGACAACACCGGATGATGATGTGATGACTATGTCGATGACGAGGAGGCCTCTAAAGAAGGCGATTGTAGTCATAATCTGAATTCCTCTTTGGAATAAACAAGCAATGACGAAACCAATGAGCACATCATCACCAACCGACACCTCATCGAGTCTACTAGGAAGCAATACTCTTAGTGAGGCGACATAAGCAAAGCACTCTCAACTCTTCTTCATTCACTCAGCATGTAGACACTTTGGAGGCAGACGTCGACACGGGAACCTGGGTGCCACTCCTAGTTGAAACGGCCTAGGCGGCGATTGGGCGTTGTTCATCAACATATATTTCTCTAAGTTTGTCTCAACACCTCGTGGGGAAGTGGACATGTATGTCTTTTATGAGATCAATGTGGACGAGGCGTTTGACTTTAGGTCCCAAACCTCCCGATGCCCACGCTTCTGCAAGCCTTATGGAGGGATAACGTGGCTTCCCCCAGAGCTTGTCCTTTAGAAATAAAAGAACACTTACAACGAGAACTATTACCTCCGCCGAAATGTAGTAGTAGTATCTTTTAGAAAGCTAAGGTAATACTGAACTACATCTAGAATTCCTAGAAACTGGCAAACGTATTTGATACAAAATGTGGCTCAAACTCCAGCTGAGTGCATGATAGCTCACCACCATCTAGGCTGAAAAGATTGGAGGCTTGCAGGATACCAAATAGTTCTTCTAGAAACTCGAAACTGGCAAAATAGAAGTATTTTCATATATCAATACTAGAATTCCATTTGGATTTTATAAAAAAATAGAACACAAAGTTTTTCTCTGGCTATCCAAACAAACTAGTATTTAAAGTACCTTCACGGGCGTGGTTAAGAATTTATTGCGCGGTCTGTGCACCACGGGACGATGAGGATGAAGGCCTCTGGCACAAAGGATTTCTAGGCCACTGACAAGTATGATAGGAACACAGAGAGTCATGATAACGTAACCACGGACGGAGATCTCCCGGTCGTCGCATGGCCGGCGCGCAGCATGAGGATCGATCGGCTGGTCAGCGGAGGAGGTGGTTCGATCGGGAGCCCATGAATCCCCTTCCCTTTCAACTGTCGTAATGAACGCTACCTAAAAAAACAGTGTCTTGTTTCAGTTCAGAATCGAGCCCATCGGTATGAGCAACAACGGATTCAGCCAGAAACATGTTTGCCCATCGTGGCATGCAAGTCAAAATCGATCAAAAAGTTGCGTATTATTTTCACAATTAACATGTTTGCCCATTAGCAAGATGTCCTTCCATTGTGCACCAACATGATTTTAGTGGGTTTTTATACTGGAGCAGTAGTAAACGAGTGCAGCTAAAGCAATAATTCCATCATTAATACTAGAGAATATACCAAGATTTTACTCTCCCGTCCTGGTTTAAAGGACACCATTTGCAATTATCTCGACGCTAGGTGTCCTTTAATTGATTTATTTAATAGTATGGAGAAGAACACGTATGAGAAAAAGAAGTGTCAGCAAAAACGTTCATATTTATTCATACATGTGCATGCAAATATTTTATTATTTTCACACGGGAGTAATTACAATAAATGCTTTTGTGTCTAAATATTTTAGGATTACATGGTTTGCAAATTGTGTCTTTTAAACCAGAACGGAGAAAGTACTATATTCAGGTTTGATCTTGCACACGATATCTTCCTCATAAATGATAGATACGGAAAACTGCCAAAGGACACGTTCCCTATTCCTCTTCCTGCCTCTCCATGGCCTACATCCTACAAAAGCCACAAATAATAGTACTACTCCATGCCGGTTTATTGGGCTAACACGGATCTCAAGAAATATGTTGAACTACAAATTTTACCGGCGAAATATGAATCATATGTCACAAAAATTATATCATTGGAAAGAGCTTTTAAATATCAATTCAATGGTATAATTTTTGTTATATATAACTCATGTTTTATTGATAAATTTTATGGTCAAACTTTTTTCTCGAACTCTGTGTTGCCCAATAAACCATTATGGAGGTAGCATAACAGAGTGCAGCTAAAGCAATAATTCCATCATTAATATTAGTACCAAAGAATACCAAGATTTTCAATATATATTCAGGTCTGATCCTCTGCACACACACGATATCTTCCTCATAAATGATAGATACGGGAACTGCCAAAGGACACGTTCCCTCTTCCTCTCCCTGCCTCCATGGCCTACAAAAGCAGCAAGGCGACCAGGACCTCTCTCAGATCACTCACAGTCGATCATCGGAGAGATGGCGGAGAACGCTGCCGCTGCTTTGCACTATCTTCTGCTTCTCGTTGCAGGGATCGCGCTGCACGGCCATGCATCTCAGGAGGCCCATCTCGCGAAATTCATCTTATCTAGAAGGAACAGAAGCCGAAGCAGCAGCAGCGTACTACACGCGCCGCCCTTCGGGATCCTCCGGACGGACCAGTACTCTGCTGGCTTCGACCACGGCGCTCTGAAGGCGGCCGACAAGATCGCGGCGCTGCCGGGGCAGCCGGCAGAGGGCGTCGACTTCGACCAGTACGGCGGGTACGTCACCGTCGACGCCAGCAACGGCCGCGCGCTCTTCTACTACTTCGTCGAGGCGCCCCGCGACGCGGCGGCGAAGCCGCTCCTGCTGTGGCTCAACGGAGGTGAGAACTGAGAAAGAAATATACTGTATTTGTGGATTATTCAGACTTGATTGGCAAGTTGTTCCTCAAAAGTGGAGTAGTATTTGTGAAAATCTCAATGGATTTATTGTATGGAGCAGGTCCTGGATGCTCGTCGCTCGGCTACGGAGCGATGCAGGAATTGGGGCCTTTCCGCGTGAACAGGGACAACAAAACCCTCAGCAGGAACAATTACGCCTGGAACAACGGTATAGTAACTAGACTCAACATCCGTCGATCATGCATCCTCCATTTAAACTGAGCACAGCTTAAAATTAATTCTGCAGCGGCGAACGTGATCTTCCTGGAGTCACCGGCGGGCGTGGGGTTCTCCTACTCCAACACCTCCTCCGACCACGACAACACGGGAGACCCGATGGCGGCCCAGGACGGCTACGTCTTCCTCGTGAACTGGCTGGAGAGGTTCCCCGAGTACAAGGCGCGCGCCTTCTACATCGCCGGCGAGAGCTACGCCGACCACTACGTGCCCCAGCTCGCCGCCACCATCCTAGCCCACACCAACACCAACAGCACAGCACAGGCGGCGCCATCATAAACCTGAAGGGCGTCTTGGTGGGCAACCCGTTGCTGGACGACGTGAAGAACAGCAGAGGGCAGTACGAGTACCTGTGGAACCACGGCGTGATCTCCGACGAGGTCTGGGCCGACATCGCCGGCCACTGCAGCTTCGACGACTCCGCCGACGAGCCGAGCTGCTTCCGGGCCATCGAAGAGGCCTACGACGGCGACATCGACGGCTACGACATATACGCCCCCGTCTGCGTCAGCGACCGCAACGGCTCCTACTACTCCAGCAGCCAGGTGCGTACGTCGCGCCGGAGAAAAATAAACGAACTTGTGACGTGCTAGTGTCTGATGTCCCTCGAGTTGTTTTCAGTTACCAGGGTACGATCCCTGCAGCGAGATGCCCACCATGGCCTACCTGAATCTTCCTGCAGTGCAGAGGGCTCTCCATGCCAGAGAAACCAAATGGCGAGACTGCACGTAAGTACTTACTATACACATATGAATCTTGGCTGTATGCCCACCCTTCTTCGATCTCGCGAGGAGCGATCTAACTAATAACCATCCTCGTGCGAGGTGTTCGTGCAGAGCTTTTACAGACTTCAAAGACTCACCGGAGACCATGGTGCCGACACTGAAATGGCTAATCGACCACCGCCTGCCCGTATGGCTGTTTAGGTAAAGAAATCCTCGTCCACGGACGGCACACCACCCATTAAATTTCCTACTCCCTCCAATTTATATTAATTGTCGCAGAAATGAATCTAGACATGTTTTAGTGTTAGATACGTTCAATTAATCCAGCGATAATTAATACGAATTGAAGAGAGTATAAGAAAAATCATCCTAGACATGTCCTTGCTGATGCCGTTGAACGGATTCCAGCGGCGATTTCGACTCCGTGTGCCCCTTGACGGGCACCAGGTACACGATCCGCGACCTCAACCTCTCCGTCACGGAACGGTGGCGTCCATGGACATCCGGGCACGAGGTATGTACGCGATGCGAGCATGGTCCTCCCAGGAAATCTCGTACTCCTCCCATCTGAGCTTTACTGATGATGGTTGTTTGGCGCGGCTGCAGGTAGGGGGCTACGCTCAACAGTACGAGGGAGGGTTCACGTTTGCCTCCGTGAGGGGAGCCGGGCACACCGTCCCGTCCTTCCAACCCGAGAGAGCACTGATATTGCTCCGATCTTTTCTCGAAGGGGTCCTACCTCCTTATAAGACGACGACGGCGTAGATTTTGTTTCTTGTTTTGAGATGGTACAATCGCAGTCTCATGTTATATATGTAGGCAAGTTTTATATATGGCCGTGAGAGCACTTGGTACCGATTCAAGGCTTCTTGCAAACGCAATGAACAATGATTATTATGTCAATCAAATTTTATATGGAACCTCAAGATCAAGAAAGGGTTTTTATATGGAAACCTCTGGTACATGTTGTCGACGAATTGCATTGATGCACTAGCTAATTCAACAAAAAAGTCTAAAACTAAAAGTAGAGTAGGCATCAAAAGTAAGCGAGACATATTTATATAGGTTCATTTCGGCCTCATTGCGGACATTTGTTTTTAGATCAACAGGGACTTCTCGTCCCCGGTTCCATTGATAACATCAACGAAACCTGAAGAGAATTCTCAGGTCCAAACAACAAAGAGAGCTACAAATTTAGAGGTCCAAACTGCTAAAGTAGAGCAACTAGAACAACAGAAGTTTCATACAAAAGGAAGCACCAGCTAGATGTAAACTAAAGGGGGGAAGGGAAGACAACAGCTGCCAGAGTGGGAGTCGGCGTTGTCCAGGTCCTTTGCACGGCAACCCTTTGCTCGTCGGCGACGACAGGTCTTGAGGGGCATTCCTTTCAGCTTTTGCATCCCTATTCAGCCACTCGTCAGTGCAAAGGGCGAGGCCAGATTTTGGGAGAGGTAGGTGCAGAACCTCTCCACCTCCTCCAACATCTCTTCCTTGAAAATCAGTCTCCAGTGCCTTACTGAAGCCAAGACCTTCCTCAGAATCTTATGCAAGTTAATCCAAGGGAGACCATTAAAGATCATATTATTCCTAAATTTCCAGAGACACCATAAGACAGCAGAACAAACTGAGTTCAGAAGTGCATGTTTCTTATTTGCAATCCAGTTTTTAGCTACAGATAGGTAATCATTTCCAAGAGAAATATTAAAAAAACTGGAAATGATACTCCAAACTTGTTTGGCAACTAAGCACTGAAAAAAGAGGTGGTTAATAGACTCATCCTCAGTACAAAAAATGCAGTCCTCAGGTTTATTCAGTTGTCTCTTTTTAAGGTTATCTCTAGTCATTAGTTTGTTATGAGCTAGAAGCCAAAGAAATATATGGACTCTGGGAAGAATATGCAACTGCCACACAACAGGGATATAAATGGGAGTGACACCCCCAAAATTTATGATAGCATAGAGGGAAGTAGTAGAATAAACCCCTTTGCTTTCATACTGCCAAATCAAAGCATCAGTATTAGTGTTAAAAGAGATCCTAGAAGCAATTGCCTCAAGCTCATACCATTGAGCTAATAGGGCACTATTAAAGTTTCTCCTAAAAGTAAGTCTAAGGTAAGAACCATCCCAAATTTGTTGAACAGTTTTATTATGCACATTGCAGATAACATAAATTTCAAAAAATTGGACAGACAAGGGAGATGTCCCAAACCAGGTGTCCTCCCAAAACCTGACTTGAGCCCCATCCCCAATTTGCCATCTATATCCAAATTTGATACTATTAACATCCCAAAGGACCCCTTTCCAGAACTGCGAGACCCCTGTCTGTTTACTACAGAAGATGTTAGGGTTGTTAGTATCATATTTAGACTCAACTATAGTCCTCCAGATTTTCCCTTCATCACTGGAATATCTCTTAATCCAAGACCCCAGGAGGGACAAATTAACATTAGCTAAATCAGGGATCCCCAGCCCCCCAAACTCCTTCTTTCTACAGACTAGTTTCCAACTAGCCAAATGAAGTTTCCTATGGCCCTCAAAATCATTCCGCAGACAATTAGCCATTTGGGAGTTAATTGAGTCTAAGGCCCACTTGGGAAACTTAAAAAAGGAGAGCAGGTAGACAGGAATACTAGATAAACAAGTTTTAATAAGAATCAACCCGGCTGCATAAGAGAGTAATTTCCCCCTCCATCCTGCAATTCTTTTGAGGATTTTGTCTACTAGAGGTTGGATATCCTCTCTCCTAAGCTTTTCAAAATGTAAAGGGATACCCAAGTATTTAATAGGGAAAGCACCAATAACACACCCCAAAATATTTGAGTAAAGAGCAATATCAGATTTCTCAAGGCCTATGGAAATAAATTCACTTTTGGAATAATTGATCTTCATCCTAGAAACTTGCTCAAAACAGGTTAACACCCATTTGAGGTTAGTGGCATAAGAGGGATTGCTATCAGAAAACAAAATGGTGTCATCTACATATTGAAGACAGATAACACCCCCAGGATAAAGATCAGAACAAAGACCTTTGATCAAATTAGCATTATATGCTTTAATGAGCATCCTAGTTAGAACATTTACTCCTAGGTTAAAAAGCAAAGGGGAAATAGGATCCCCCTGCCTAGGCCATTTGCCAGTAACAAAGAAATTACCAATGGTGTTATTAAGTTTGACCCCAACATACATTCCATGAGTGATAGCCTTAATCCAGGAAATGATAGTAGGACTAAAACCTCTCTTGGCTAGAAGGTCAAGAAGGAAATTCAAATCTATCTTATCAAAAGATTTTTCATAATCTAGTTTAATAACTAGACCTTGACTTTTACCATGGGAAACAGAATGAATAACTTCATGTGAAGTAAGAACACTTTCTAAAATGAACCTCCCTTTAATAAAGGCAGACTTGTTACAAGAAGTAATGGTGTTCATTAGCAAGGCTAATCTATTTGTCAAGACCTTGGTGAAAATCTTAAAGACACAGTTGAGTAAGCTAATAGGACGAATTTTTTTCATGCTACTAGCTTCAGGCTCTTTTGGGATAAGAAAAATAGCAAAATTCAGTCTATAAATATCTAGTTTGCCTTGATGAAAATCTGCAAACATGGCCATAAGATCAGCTTTGACTACTTCCCAAAAATGCTGATAAAAAAATGAAAGACAAGACATCAGGGCCTGGAGCCCCATTAGAATAGGAACCAAACATAGCCTATTTGACTTCCTCTTCAGTGAAAGGGGCTTCAAGAGCCTGAGTTTGCGTTACAGAGACCTTTTCTCTAGGAGAAAAGAAATCATCAGAAAGAGTACAACTAGAAGGTTCTTCCTTTTTGAAGTGGTCCTTATAGAAGTAGGTAGCAATGTGCATCATTTCTTCCTCATCATGAATAAGCCCATCAGGCCCATCTAGAGAATGCACTAGCATTTTCCTCCTCCTCTAGTTAGATACAGCATGAAAGTAAGCAGTATTTCTATCTCCTTTCTTAATATCTCTATCTCTAGACCTCTGTTTTGCCTTATTTTGCCTTAATTTCTTCCTTCAACTAGAGCATATTCATTTCAGAATAGATTTGTTTAAGCATTGTCTGTTCATCAGCAGAAAGTTCCAATGACTCGGACTTAATGTCAAGTAAATCATATTCCTCCATAAGATCCTTCTTAAGGTTTCTAAGCTCAGATTCAATATTTTTACTCCACCCTTTTGACCAACATCCAAATCTCCTAGTTTTCATTTGCCAGACATCAACTGCATCTTTACCTCTAATTGGTTTAGACCAGTTAGCAGTGGCAAGAGATTTAAAATCACTCCTCATAAGCCACCACTTCTCAAATTTGTAAGTGGCAGCCCTGGGTCTAGCTTCACAACCAGATTCCCACAGAATTGGTGTATGATCACTGCCCAACCTAGGTAGGGCTCCAATGGAGGCAAGAGGGAAAATTTGGTCAAGTTCAACATTGTAGAATACTCTGTCAATATTGGACATGATAAAATTCTCCCTATTGTTTCCCCAAGTAAACTTTTTATTACTAAGCTTAACTTCAAGTAAACTCCAAATATCAATCCAAGCATTAAACTTGTCACTCCATTTGTGATCAATGTTACCATTACTTTTATCACTCTGGAATCTAACAAGATTAAAGTCTCCACGGCCATTTGATTACCCACAAGTATAGGGGGTGTATCGTAGTACTTTCGATAAATAGGAGTGTCAATCCCAACGAGGAGCAGAAGGTGTTGAACAGTGGTATGGAGCAGGAAATCCCTGTGAATACTTAGCAAAAGGATTTTTAGTGGTTTTCTGATAAAGCAACAAAACAAGGAGCAAGTAATAAAGACAACGAACAAACGGAGCAAGTGGCCCAATCCTTTCTTAGCAAAGGACAAGCCGGTGGAAATACTTATAAGGACCAAACGTTCTCGAGGACACATGGGAATTCTGTCAAGTGCTTTCGTTTCAAATAGCCGAGTACTCTTCTTTGGTGTTTGTAAGTGTTGTGCGGGTGAACCTGTGCTAATGTACCGACCTTACTGATGACCCACAAGTATAGCGGGTGTATCGTAGTACTTTCGATAAATAGGAGTGTCGATCCCAACGAGGAGCAGAAGGTGCTGAACAGTGGTATGGAGCAGGAAATTCCTGTGAATACTTAGCAAACGGATCTTTAGTGGTTTTCTGACAAGGCAACAAAACAAGGAGCAAGTAACAAAGGTAACGAACAAACAGAGCAAGTGGCCCAATCCTTTCTTAGCAAAGGACAAGCCAGTGGAAATACTTATAAGGACCAAATGTTCTCGAGGACACATGAGAGTTCTGTCAAGTGCTTTCGCTTCAAATAGCTGAGTACTCTTGTTTGGTGTCTGTAAGTGTTGTGTGGGTGAACCTGTGCTAACATACCGCCCTTCCTAGGACTAATACATACTTGTGATTAAACCCCCTCCAAACATCCGTAACTACAAGAAAGTAATTAAGATCCTACGCTCCCTTGTGCAAAGGTGTCCTAACAGGGGTTCAGGTTTCTGTTACTCCGGAAACCCCACAATTAGTAGCCAAATACACAATGCATCCCCCTAGGCCCATAAATAGTGAAGTGTAATATAGTCGACATTCACATGACACTACTAGAAGAATAGCACCACAACTTAGATACTAAACCATTGAATAATAACTCAACACAGATTCACTACTAACAACATGACTTCTCCTATGTCCTCAAGAACTAAACGAACTACTCACAAGACATCATATGGATCAAGATCAAAGATGATATGATAATGGATAACAATCTGAACATAAACAATAATCCAATGGTTCCACTCACAAGCATCAACTACAATAGTAATTAACACTGGGAAAGTTCCCCCTAAGAACTAAAGCAATATCCAACACAATTGTTACAGGAGGACAAAGGGGTGATGATGGTGCTGGTGGATATGATGGTGTGGATGATGATCCCGATGAAGCCTAGCTTGATGATGGTGTTGATGGCGACGGTCTCCCCCTCCGGGAAGGAATTCCCCCGGCAGAAATCTGTCTGCAAGAGAGATATTTCTCTATCGGTGTTTTCCGCCCCCCAGAGGCGGCGGAAATCTATCTGTGGTCGCTCCCCGAGGCTTAGGGTTCCGTAGGGAAGGTATAGGCGAAGGGGCGGAGTCGTAGGCCGGGCAGGTGGGCCACACCTGCCCTAGGCGCGGGGTCAGGTGGGCCCGCGCCTAGGGGGTGTGGCCCCCCTGAGGCCCTTCTTCCTTCCTCCTTCTGGCTTCCTTCGTCCTCTGATAAAATAATATGTTTCCATATTTTTCTGGTATTTTTCTGATCTTCGTGAAATTGCACCGAAACGCCTTATTTTCCATCAGAATCCAGACTCCAGTAGTCCATCCTCCAAGAATCATCCAACATGCATAAACAGATGAAAAGCCATAAATAATACCTCATAATAAGACAAATATCAATGAATAGAGGTAAATTATGATATAGAATGGTGATGCAAATTGGGCGTATCAACTCCCCCAAGCTTAGACTTCGCTTGTCCCCAAGCAAAAACTGAGCTCAGTAAACATGTCCATAGGTTTATGGAGTGAAGTGTCAATAAAAGAATACGAACAAGAAGCATCACACTTACCATTGCACAACTCATAGAAGAAAGCAACTCACCATTATATAACTTAGCTTGCAAACAAGTACATCAGTCACAATAGAGATGCATAAAGATAAATCATAATTGGAATTGGCAAACTTGTTCTTGTTCAGAGAACACCTGGCAAACAGTTTCACAAAAAGATTTTTGTAGAAGTTTCAAAACAGGAGCACTCTTTGCTCAAAAAGGTTTTTCACAAGTGAAGGCTTTCAAAGTAATACTCAATAGATAAGAGTTTTATGCAAACAAGGAAAAAATAAAAACATGATTGAATAGATCACCATATGAATGCTTGAAACACAACAACTCAAATGCTTGCTGGAGATAGAGAGGAAGTAGGTTTACTGACTCAACTTGGAAGTGGGAGAAAGGTCCCTTCATAGAGGGAAGCAGGGATTACAAGTCATAAAGAGCTTCCAAAATATTATGGTACTTACTAGCTTTGAGCCCTCATTGCCCCTATCATAGGCATCTTGAGATGATTAAGTTTAAAGTGAACAAGGACGGAGTATATGCTTGACGAAATATAAGTTGGCAATCTCATGTCCTTGAATATGAGGGCCACTACTCATGCTACTCAACTTTGGTCATAGGTAAGTTCTTGTCATTGTAAGTATTTGTATATCATTGAGAACCACCAATGGGGTACCCCTTGCACATGGTACAAGAGATTTCCCATAACCAAAATGACAAGGCAAGCAGACAATGAGCATCTCAGCGATCTTTTTATTTACTATGTGTATAACTTTTTATTGAGGATGCTTCATAGATAACTCACTATGGTGATGCTGCAAGTTTCCACCATGATTGCGCATGGCTTAGGCTAGCTGCCCAGGCGTTTCTCTAACACAAAATACTGACTCCATGGACTTACAAGTTCCCTCTTTATTTCACACTGTTGACATCCATAGATAAAAGAGCACGATATCAGCTGTGTACAGAGTACAAGTGCAATGTTGAAAATGTTCCCCGTGATAGCACGGTTCTGATAATTCCAACGTATAGATTCAAGCATATACAACTTCGATGGCACAATGGTTCAAGTCTATTAGGGGCAAGAAAATAAAGTGTGTCGTCTAGTTCGTGAGAGCTTCACTAACTAGTTTTGACATAACAAAATAATTTTTAATTTGAAAGGTAGATGAAGCTTGAGAATTTGCTTGGAATAGCAAAAGCTATTAGGTAGATATGGTGGACACAAATGGCAAAAGTTTTGGTTCAAAGGGATTTGGAAACATGAGAAGTATGCCTTCTCAAAACAGGTTTTTGGCTAGCGAGGCTGGGTAGCAAGCAAGAGAGTTGAAAGAAATAAGCAAACATACAAGTAATAAAGCCAAACATGCAATCTTCCTTGAAGACACAAAAGAATCTTAAATAGAGAACACTAAGCTTATGAGCCAACAAGAAAGAAAACAAATGATACAAAATACCTGTAAGCTTTTTTTCTCCTTTTTCTCTTCCAAGTAATGCTACTGACTAGAACTCGGTTTGCCAAAACCAATTTAGATCTACTTGATGATCCACAAAGTGATGCAAATACTGATCAACAAGATCCATCATATAATAGAGATTGCAAACTAAAATAAGAAGTGCAAAAAGTAAAAGATGAGACTTCTCATTAATATTCAATAAAGGCACTCACACCAAGGGATACATAGATAATCAACTAAAGGAGAGATACTTCCACATGCAGACCAAACTATAAGATAACCTCTCTACCACAGATATGAGTCCACTAAAAAGGTAAAAGATAAAAGATAAAGGTGGTGATACCGCCGCACTCCCCCAAGCTTGGAACAAGCCAAGGGGATGCCAAACCTGATGACGAATTACTCCTTCGGTGGTGGTGGTGTTCTCTTAATAAGATCTTCAATCAGCTTCTTCAAATCCTCAATATCGAATGTCAGAGTACGAATCAACTCCGAATTATGCTCAATGCAGCCCATAATCAATTCGGACCGAGGATCCTAGTCCTTATTATTCTTCCTCCACTCTTCCTTCTTAGAGTGTTTTTTTCCTGCATGGTTAGAACGAGTGGTACAAGGAGGAAGTGTCTGTGGAGCGAGAATATGATGCGGAGGTTTCCCTCCTATAGACATCTGTGATGTCCTCTTAAGCTTGGTGGGTTTTGCTACCAATACAATGCTTGCGACGGTAGCGCGAGTGTCCGGTTGCTTGTCCTTCTCCATGTCACCTTCATACCCTACCAAAATGTCCTCCTCCTTGGGGACTTGAGGTTCTTCTTCCTCGGGCTTCTTGTCTTTATCGTTGTTGGAAACCATGGTGCTCTAAACTTGAGAAGATTTCCTAACAGAAACAGATTGAAACGAAAACACGACGAGAACACGATGCACGAACCTCGGGGGATCCAGGGGGGTTATATATTACGAAGTTTCTAGGCATAAGGAAGGTTCTGATATGGAAACGAGGCGGAGACGGAGTTCGAGGGTGGCACACCCCCTCTAGGCGCGGCCAGTCTAGGCCCGCGCCTGGGGTGGGTTTGTCCACCCCGGACTCTGGTTCCTCCTCTGTTCCGTCTCGTAGTCTTCCTTATGTATTAAAAACATCAAAAATATAAAAAGATTGGGGTTTCACGAACCTTCTGTTTTCACCACTTTTACCTATTCAAAGACGAACTCTGCAGTTTCCTTTTCTCCTTCTCCTGAAAATTTCCTTCAAACAAAACCCTTGCACAAAATCAAAGACAACATTAGTGTAAGTAAAAACAATAAACCTTTGGATACACACTTTCAACTGGAAACCCATCAACACAAAAGCTTCTGTAAGAGGCAAATGCAAATGATGGCAGAAATCTGTCAAAACGGACCAGCAGGTAACACAAAAATTTGTCGCAGGACAGCCACTTTTCACAACTCCTCTACTTCACAAAAGTAGTTGAACTTAACACAAAAACCAAAACAAAAAGGATAAGGAGCGGTTATTACTGAGGTAATAACTTCCAAGACATGACAAAACTCTTGGGTTATCTCCCAGTAAGTACTTTTCTTTAATGCCTTTAAGTTAGGCTCAAAACTTTCAAAGATGCTCACATAGGATATATATTTGAAGTGAAACAGAGCATCAAGAATCAGATAACCAACACACTTGAGTCTAACCCACTTCCTATGCATGGGAGTATCATGACAAAACGAATTGTTGAAACAAAAAGCCACTAGCATAGGAAGACAAAACAAATGCAACTTCAAAGCTTTCAACATAAAACGGGGAAACTTAACATTATTGAGATGCATAAAACCGTGTTTCCCTCTCTCAAAATAACTTTTAGTAGCACTTTGAATAAAGTTGACAGTATAACTTTCACTGGAAACAACTTTATCATTAGAATAAGCATACTTATAGTCACAAAAAAGAGGTCCAAGGTCATAGACTGGATCAATAGAAGAAACTTGTTCCATCCTAAAATCTGTATTAGGAAAGCTATTTTCACAAGGAGCTTTAGTAAATTTGGAAAAGTTAAACTCATAAGAATCTCCATCAAACTTAGTTAAAACTTTTTCCTTCTTACAATCAATAATAGCTCCACAAGTGTTCAAGAAAGGTCCACCAAAAATGATAGGACAAGTTTTGCTAGATGCTGAATTAAGCACTAGAAAATCAGTAGGATACTTAATCTTACCACAGAGAACATCCACATCTCTTACAATGCCAATGGGGCAAATGGTTTCCTTATTAGCAAGGTGGATAACCACATCAATGTCCTCAAGATCACAAGGACCAATCTTATGCATAATTTCCCTTTAAAGCTCATAAGGAATATCACTAGAACTAGCACCAATATCACATAAACCATAGTAGCAATGATCACAATTTTAACAGAAAGCACAGGAACACTAGCTTTTCTAGCCTTACTAGGATGGGAGATAATATTAGAAGCATCTTCACAGAAAACAATGTGCTCATCCTCTATATTTCTAGTGACAGTGTCTTTCACAATAGCTACCACAGGTTCAACATTCAATTGCTCATCAGGCTCCATAGTTTTCATTGTACCTTTTTTATTTGCACTAATAATCATAGAATACTCCTTTACCTTAGCTAGGAAAGGTAATTTCTCAACATGAGGTTCAGGCATAATATAATTAGTAGTACAAACTTGAGTACTTCTAACTGGAACATGATTAACAACATCTTTATACGGAGCATGGTACTTATTCCACTTCTTTTTGAGGATTTTTATGTAAGAGGCAAAGGCCTTAAAACAGTTGGCAATACTTTGGGAATCAAGACCAAACTCATTGCTAATATCACGGAAGTCGTTAGTTCACATAAAAGATTTAATGCATTTATAATCATAATTTATACATGACTTTCTTCCTTTGTCTTCTCCCAAGCCTTAGTGTTATCTTGAATACAGTCTAGTAGATCCCATTTAGCTTTTTTCCTTTATACGTGTGAATGATCCAGCACAAGAAGCATCTAGTAAATCTTTATCATGAAGAGAAAGCCTAGCATAAAAGTTATTGAGAATAATATTATTAGAGATTTCATGAATAGGACATTTAAGCATTAGTAACTTCAATCTCCCCCAAGCTTGAGCTGTACTCTCTCCATCAAGTGGCCAAAAGTTATATATAAGATTTCTATCCTTATGAATTTCACTAGGAGGATAAAATTTAGAGTAAAAGAGAGATGCCACCTCCTCCCATTCCATGGATTGTCCATTCTTCAGCAGCTTATACCATTCTTCAGCTCTCCCTTTCAAGGATATGGACTTCTTCTTCACCTGTTCAGTTGTGATACATGCACACTTAAACAACCCGCATAATTCATGGATAAAAAGCAAGTGATCAAGATGGACCGTTCCATCCCCAAAATAATAATTATCCATGACACGATTAACAATACTTGTAGGTATCTTAAAAAGATCTATCTCAACAGGTGGTGGTTCATCTACTACCCTAGAAGTGGTAGTAGTTTTCCCAAACAGTAAACCAAGTGGGTTATCCATATTGGAAACAAAGTAACAAGCAGTAACAAAAGCAATAATCACAGTAAAAGTTTCCCTTACCAGTTCCACTCTTCAATAGCGCTTCACTCCCCGGCAACGGCGCCAGAAAATAGTCTTGATGACCCACAAGTATAGGGGTGTATCGTAGTACTTTCGATAAATAGGAGTGTCGATCCCAACGAGGAGCAGAAGGTGCTGAATAGTGGTATGGAGCAGGAAATCCCTGTGAATACTTAGCAAACGGTTTTTTAGTGGTTTTCTGATAAAGCAAAAAAACAAGGAGCAAGTAATAAAGACAACGAACAAACGGAGCAAGTGGCCCAATCCTTTGTTAGCAAAGGACAAGCCGGTGGAAATATTTATAAGGACCAAACGTTCTCGAGGACACATGGGAATTCTGTCAAGTGCTTTCGCTTCAAATAGCTGAGTACTCTTCTTTGGTGTTTGTAAGTGTTGTCTGGGTGAACATATGCTAATGTACCAACCTTACTTGGACTAATACATACTTGTGATTAAAACTCCTGCAAACATCCGTAAGTATAGGAAAGTAATTAAGATATAAATCTAACCACAACCTTAAACTCTGAGATCCTACACTTCTTTGTGCAAAGGTGTCCTAACGGGGGTTCAGGTTTCTGTCACTCCGGCAACCCCACAATTAGTAGCCAAATACACAATGCATTCCCTAGGCCCATAAATGGTGAAGTATCATGTAGTCGACGTTCACATGACACCACTAGAAGAATAACACCACAACTTAAATACTAAACCATTGAATAATAACTCAACACATATTCACTACTAACAACATGACTTCTCCCATGTCCTCAAGAACTAAGCGAACTACTCACAACACATCATATGGATCAAGATCAAAGATGATATGGTAATGGATAACAATCTAAACATAAACAATAATCCAATGGTTCCACTCACAAACATCAACTACAATAGTAATTAACACCAGGAAGGTTTCCCCTAATGAACTAAGCAATATCCAACACAATTGTTACAGCGGGACGGAGTGGTGATGATGGTGCTGGTGAAGATGATGGTTTGGACGATGATGATGATCCCGATGAAGCCTATCTTGACGATGGTGTTGATGGCAACGGTCTCCCCTCTCCGGGAAGGAATCCCCCCGGCAGAAATATGTCTGCCAGAGAGATCTTTCTCTCTCGGTGTTTTCCGCCCCCAGAGGCAGCGAAAATCTATCTGTGGTCGCTCCCAGAGGCTTAGGGTTTCGTAGGGAAGATATAGGCGAAGGGGCGGAGTCGGGAGCCGGGCAGGTGGGCCACACCTGCCCTAGGCGCGGCCTAGGGTGGGCCCGCTCCTAGGGGTAGTGGGCCCCCTACGACCCCTCTTCGCTCCTCCTTCTAGCTTCCTTCATCTTCTAGGAAAATAATATGTTTCCATATTTTTCTGGTATTTTTCTGATCTTTGTGAAATTGCACCGAAATGACTTCTTTTCCATCAGAATCCAGACTCCGGCAGTCCATCCTCCAAGAATCATCCAACATGCATAAACAGATGAAAATCCATAATTAATACCTCGTAATAAGACAAATATCAATGAATAGAGGTAAATTATGATATAGAATGGTGATGCCAATTGGCCATATCAACTCCCCCAAGCTTAGACTTCGCTTGTCCCCAAGCGAAAACTGAGCTCAGTAAACATGTCCACAGGTTTATGGAGTGAAGTGTCGATAAAATAATACGAACAAGAAGCATCACACTTACCATTGCACAACTCATAGAATAAAGCAACTCACCATTATATAACTTAGCTTGCAAACAAGTACATCATTCACAATAGAGATGCATAAAGATAAATCATAATTGGAATAGGCAAACTTGTTCTTGGTCAGAGAACACCTGGCAAACAGTTTCACAAAAAGCTTTTTGTAGAATTTCCAAAACAGGAGCACTCTTTGCTCAAAATGGTTTTTCACAAGTGAAGGCTTTCAAAGTAATACTCAATAGATAAGAGTTTTGTGCAAACTAGGAAGATAAAGAACATGATTGAATAAATCACCATATGAATGCTTGAAACACAACAACTCAAATGCTTGCTGGAGATAGAGAGGAAGTAGGTTTACTGACTCAACTTGGAAGTGGGAGAAAGGTCCCTTTATAGAAGGAAGTAGGGATTACAAGTCATAAAGAGCTTCCAAAAGATTATGGTACTTACTATCTTTGAGCCCTCATTGCCCTATCATAGGCATCTTGAAATGATTAAGGTTAAAGTGTACAAAGATGGAGTATATGCTTGACGAAATATAAGTTGGCAATCTCATGTCCCTTGAATATGAGGGCCACTCCTCATGCTACTCAACTTTGGTCACAGGTAAGTTCTTGTCATTGTAAGTATTTGCATATCATAAAGAACTGCCAACGAGGTACCCCTTGCACATGGTACAAGAGCTTTCCCATAACCAAAATGACAAGGCAAGCAGACAATGAGCATCTCAGCGATCTTTTTATTTACTATGTGCATAGCTTTTTATTGAGGATGCTTCATAGATAGCTCACTATGGTGATGCTGCAAGTTTCCACCATGATTAGGCATGGCTTAGGCTAGCGGCCTAGGCATTTCTCTAACACAAAATACAGACTCCTGGAAGCCAACAACAGGTAAATCTTTCCATTCAAACATCCTTTTACCTACTAAAGTATTTAGGTAATTGCAAGAAATAGACTCCTTCTTAGTTTCCTGGAAGCCAACATAATGAGAATGTGTTTTATTGAAAAGGTCAATAAGATCATTCTTCCTACCAGGGGCTTGGATTCCCCTAGGATTCCAAAAAACACAATTCATTTAAAACCTGCTTTCTTGGAAAAGGTTTGCTAACCAAAGACCATCCTAATGCATCAGGAGACTCATCCTCATATACCCCTTCCTCATATACACCAACAGTATTAGCCATTTGAATAAGATTACTTGTAGCAATAACATTAAAAGGATTTTGTTGCACAATACCTTTCATCTTAGAAGAAGCAGTAGTTATTTTCTCCAAGTTCCTCTTCATGGTAATCTCCTGTGCTTTTTGAAGCATTGTTTTCCCTTCCTTATCAGAAAACATAGAACTTTGCCTTGCACCAAAGACATGATCCCACTTGCTTTTCTTTTCTTGCTCCTTAATCACTTTTTCATCAAGCCCATGACTCAGTAGCTCCTCCTGACTAAGGTCTCTGTCTGGGTCCTCATAGAAGAGAGTGTTTTCAGTAGCCAGCTCCATCTCCTGGATAAGGTTGACACATCCATCTTCAGATTGAATGCCCTTCATCTAGTCCAGCACCTTATTCTTTGCCATGGATTCCTCATCCACAATATGAAGAAGCTTGCTGGAGCAGGCGGAAATTGGACAGTCATTGTTGAAGCAGTTTGCAACCTCGAGAACTTTGTCAGACAATGCAGCCAGTGATTTCTGCTTGGAACCCCCTTTCTCATTGCTTTTTGTTGGTTAGGAGTAGAGGAAGTAGTACCTCCCCCCAGTGCTGGTATCAGTATCCATTTTATTAGAGCTTTTCTTAGCTTCAGGTGGCTAGTCCTCTTGCTGGTCACTATGCTCATCAGGGTTAGGAGAATGAATATTATCAGGATCTTCATCCTCCACATTGAGAACACTAGCAGGGCCCTCAACAACAAAATGGATTTGAAATAGCACTCCACCAACCTCAAAGATTCTGGTGGCAGGAATCCTAGTGTGATCCCTACACTTTATCTTGACTCTAACTGTTTCATAGAAAGACCTAAACATCCCATACCAGTCCACATCATGCATGATGCCAAAAACTGTAACAAACTGCATGAGAGTTGGCCATTTGCATCAGGTCTGGTTCAAGCCCTTGATTTGCAGCCAAACATCCTGCAGTTCAGCATAGTAGTCCAGGGCTCCATTCCAAATATGAACTTTGACAAAGACACCCTCCTTAGGTAGACCAAAACTAGGATACCCAACAATCTCTTCAACCTTGAGGTGAGGTGGGAATTTGACCAGAAAATACCACTCATCTAAGCATTTGATTTGCCAGGGCCAGTTGGTTTTATAAATAGAGGCCAGATTCTGGTATAACTCTTCCTTTGTGATACTCCCTTGATCAACATAAACAAGGCCAATATTCTTGGGAGGAGAAATCTCAGAGGTCTGAAAAGGTAACTCTATGTGATAGAAACCCAAGCCAGATGCAGCACTGCTTACAAATTTGGCTATCTGTTGAGGCTGTTTCTTAACTGGGTAAGCTTCCACTTCATGATCCAAAGAGCTACAGATAAAGCAAGTCCTGGGATAAGCACAAGCAGCTTTGTGGTGCCCAGGCTCCCCACAATTGTAGCATATCACCTCAGCATATGCATCAAGCTTCTCAATAGCAGCAGAACCTGAATCAGCTGAAGCATTTGAGTGTTGGGCACCATCTAATGACTTAGAGTCATCTCATTTACCTGAGTCCCTGTTTTTATTCTTCTATTCTTTCTAGCCTGAGAGGAACGATTACTTCCCTGAGTTTTTTTGCAGAGGGGGCTGCACCACCTGCTGGGGGGCATCCACTGCCCAGAAAAACCAGGAGGTGGTTGTTGCCAAGGCGCTAGGAATTGCCCCTGGAAAATAGGATTAGGAGGCTGCACATACTGCCAAGGAGGAAAGCTAAAAGGAGGATATGATCCAAACTATGGTGGCATCATCTGAGCTTGCTGATTAGGAGGGGGTTGCTGGAAATCAAAACCAAAAGGTGGCTGCTAGGGTGGTTGTACCTGCATCTGCTGCCATTGCTCCCCTCTATTGTTTCCACCTCTCCCTCTCCCTCTACCTCCCCTTTCTTTGCCATGACACAAGCTTCAACGATCTGCTCAAACGAAGGTTTGGGCCTTATCTGCCAACTTTTAGCACTAAGAGATAGTCTAGAGCTCAGATCTGGCTCATCATCGGGTGAAAGAGGAAAACAGTCCGCCGCCACGAAGGAGCGGGTTTGGACAAGCTCTTTCTGGATCCAGACAAGGAGGGAGGGTGGGGTAGTTGTAGCAGTCCAAACCCTAGGAGGGGTATCTTCGTCTTCCCAAAGTTGTCCGAAGAAAAATCCCCAAGCCTTACCAGCATCGTCCTCAACGCCAACACACGTGAGCTCGGTGAGACCATGTGGCTCCGAACCTAACAGCGAGGATTTATTCACAGGTCCTGTCTCCCCTCCAGGTGGGCGCACACCACGACACCCACGTTGACCAAGTCTTGTCTGAGGGCCAACAGAGTTGCCGCTGACAACACATCTCGGAAGGAGAACTTCCCCTGCTCTGGCTGCAGAGGGAGGGAGAACATGCTCTGGTCTCCTGCCTCCAACAATGATGGAACCAACTGTGAAGCCGACTTCCTGGTCGTAGATCCGCGAGGGCGACCACGCTTCCTCTTATCCATCACTACAGGGACAGAGACCTCCGCAGCACCTCGAAGAGCTTGAAAAGGGCTTCTGATGCTGTCGACGAGCTTGCGAGGACGCCGCACAACTCGCTTGCCAGCACTCATATTCCTCCCTAATCCCTTTGTCAACACCGACGATGTCGAAGAAGGAGTCGATGAACCAGAATCTAGCATCAGAGTCTCGAAATTTCCTCTTGCCGAACGAGCCTGCCGAAGCCCCTTCCTCCCCCAATCGATTGCTTGGTGAAGGATTGCTCTCGTCGTCGGTGAAGTCCCCCCCGCTCCGTCAACCTCTTCAAGCGTGGCCCGAGCCTCCTCCCCGCAAAGAGTTGAGCCGCAACACGGCTCATCCTCCTCTCCATAGGCAGGAATCACCAGCTTCAAGCGTCGCGCCGCAAATTTCCTCACCAGAAGGAGACAAGCAAGTGAAGGCGAGGGCGGTGTTGAAGTTGGAGAGGGCGAGGCAGCCAGTGAAGTTGTGCAGGTGGACGAAGCAGGAACGGCGATAGTGAAGGATCCCGCACATGGCGAAAACATAAACCGTACACCGCCCCGCTCAGGTGGGGCCTGTCCGCTGTGCCCGCCACGCGCCCGATGAACCTGGAGGAGGGTCGGAACAGTAGGGGGTGTGAGTGGGCTCAGGAGAGGTGTTGGGATAGGGCCCGCGAGGTGGCACGAGGAGGGCACATCGAGGAATCGTCATGATCGCCCCTCGAGCTCCACTCCGTACGTGTCATCGAGGAGCCTCAAGTTGAGGGTATTCCCATTGCGGACAATAACCCTAAATACTGTTGTGGCTTTTTGTCCCTGAGAGTAGAGGAAAGACAAGTCATCAATATCATCTATCCGGAATATGTCGAACTTGATAGAGGGATTGTGAATGGTTGATAGGCCAATTTTATCTAGTTAGCTAAATCTACTTCCGCGATTTATTTCAAAAAATTTACTCTATACTCACTTGGTTTCTTTTAAGGAGTTGGCTAGAAAAGGCGACACCCTTTTAGGAGGCAACCTTCCGAGTATCTCTCAGTCTCATGTGACAAGTGGGCGTTTTGTGGGGAGTCATTTTCCCACATGTGTCTCCACACACGATCTGTTGCCACGATTTGGGGAGTCCCCTCAAGCACGTGTGATTTTTTTTATTTTTATAGATTCAAATAAAACATAATATTTTTTAAACCGAGTGTCTAAATTCACAATCAGTTTTCACGAATGGGTTTCGGTATAGATCTCTTCAATACTAGATACCATACCTGGCATCTTTTGACCATTCATTTTCATGCATGACCATCACTTCCTAGTAGTCATCATCCCTACGCACACACGTGAATCTGCCCATTGCAAAGGAGCACACGGTCAAAAATTCCAATCGTGTGCAATTAGAGCAAGTAAGCACACATGATTAAGCGAATAAACCATGTGCGATTTTTAATTTCAGAATAAAACAAATATTAGCGACAGACGGCACGACCGCTAGCATCTCCACAACATCCCAACAACGACGTAGAACCCATATATGATATAGAACCTATATAAGGCCCCCTTCTTTTCAAAGGGAAGTTGTTGCCTTCTCTCCTACATTGTTGACCTTGAAGCTTTGCCTGTCTTTGTTCCTCCGATAATACTTGCATGTTTTTGTGGGAAAAGATGCAGGAGATCTTACATATACATTTTTACCAATCAATCTCTTCTCCAAGTGAGGGGAAACTATTAAATCTAGATTTTGGAGTTCTTTGTGGATTTCCTTTGTTCTTCCTTTCTTATTCCCTCACGATCTTTTGTAGCTTTGGTGAAATTTGGAAGTAAAGGACTTGAGCACTTTTTGTGTTCTTAGCATTGCATTAGGTGCATCGTTTTGTGTTCTCCTCGAGAATTCGGTTCGGTGAAAGTGAGAAGTTTTTACTCTTGGTTTTTTGAAACCCTAGGCGGATCGTTGTGGTGTTGTGAATTTTTTGGGGCGTTCAATCAAGTTGTGGAGATTTTCTCAACCTTGTGGTGTTGGTGAAAATTACTTTGGAGCCTCCAATTAAGTTGTGAATATTTTCCATAGATTGTATGGGTTTGATGATCGTTCTCAAGTGTCTCGTAGTGGATCGAGTGCCCGTGTTGGAGGTACGCACATGAGAGAATAAGATGAGACTTTGTGGCATCAGTTAGTGGTGTGCCTTCGCATATTTAGAAGAACTTGTGTGGAGCTTGGTGTGCATCGAGCAATCACTTCTCAAGGTGAGCCTTGTGTGGCGTTAGTGCATTACTTTGCAATATCTCTCCAACGAAGATATACTTCTCTTAACAATACAGAAACTTGAGAAATACATCTTTGTGTCTGTATTACAACTATTTCTGTACCCAAACTCTTCACTTCTACATTTTACATTACTATAGCATTCGTGCTTTAAGTAATATATCTCGTTATCACTTTGTTAGTTCTCTTGCTTAGCATAATGATGCAGCCCAATATATAGCAATCACCATTGGACCACATCATGTCATGCCAACCATTCTTAGGCCTAGTTCTTTTGGTGGCTTCTCCAAGAAGTTTTCCTATCCCCATCTTTTTAGGAAAACCGGTTCTAAAATTTTGCGAGGTTTCCAAATTAGTTTAACCTTAACCACTTTGGAGAATATTTTTCTCAAAACTAGCTGAAAAGGATTCTTCCAGAAAATACATAGTCTGCCACTCCGTCCATTACTCCTAACTCCATAGGCATGATCAAAATTCAGTGTGGCAATCAATCCCTCTACCCTATATTTTGCAATTTGTGTTTCAACCACACATAGATCAAGGAAAAAAATGACAAATCCAACTCTATCACAAAAGTTTAGTACAAAATGAACATTTTTCAAAATTTTAGTTAATTCTAACTCTTTTTGTTACCACTAAACGTCATGGCGGTACCGTTAGACTATTACCGCCTGTGTCACTTGGAGGTACCATGCACCCCTAATCCTATCGATAGGGAGGTAACATGTGAAAAGCTATTGCGAGAGCTTCTAAAGGTACCACGCCTGAGCGTTTGGAGGTACCGAAATGGATTAGATCCGGCTGAAAAAATGAAAATGGTTCATTTGAGGTTGAACTTTTGTAAAAACGTGACAGTAGATTTGTTAAAATTGCCTAGGATCGAGGTGGCTTGGAGTTGCTCTATGAGCTTTTTCGCAGTTTTAGCGGGGCGCTTGCAACATTCCTGGTTTCGCGGGCCTAGCTTCGTGGGCTTTGTGAGCTAGGCGTTGTCCACATGAGACACGACAGGAGGAGTCTGACCAGCCTTTTTCCCCCAACCCCCCGAGTCGGAGGAACTCGCAACCGATCAAACCCAAAACCCCAGCGGCCGGCCGGGACAACCAGCAAGAGCACAGCATCCTTGGCGGAAGCTAGGCAAGATGCCGGCCATGCCTAGGCGGCTGCTGCGCGTCCTCCGCCGTTCCATCCCAAAGCCGGCCAGACCCCGACCCACCCCCCACCGCCGCTTCCTCCACTCCCCCTCCCTCCTCGACGCCGTCTCAGCCTGCGCCTCCCCGTCGCCCAACCTCTTGTCGCGCAGCCCCAGCTCGCTCCCGCCGGCGAGCCATGAGCCCATCCTGGCGGCCGCCCCGCGCGGCGCTGGGTCCCTCGATCAACTCTCTCGGCAGATAGGTTACTGGCTCCCTTCGGCGTGGACATTGTTCAAAGGCGTCGCCGCCCTTCGCTCTGTTTGGTGAGTGTTCGGTTCCTACTCGCCTTCACTCTTGTCGGGGGAGAAGATTTTTTTTTGCCTTTTTTTTGGTCACTTTCGGGTTCTGGTGTCTCCTCTTCCCTAGGGTGCACTGGAGAGCAAGCCCTGGAGGCCCTGATGGCATGGTGCTGATGCTCGTCGGCGCCAATGTCGCCGTCTACGTGATCTGCCGCCTGGCGGGTCCGACGTTCAAGATGAATCACTTCCCGGTTAGTGCCTGTTTCCACGAGGGATTTCGAAAGTGCAGGGGTGGACAGTACGTGTATTGATCACTTGACTTGATTCATGATTCTGCTGATGCATGAGCAGACTTCGCTAGATCACTTCAAGAGCGGGCGGTTGCACACGCTGCTCACCAGCGCTTTCAGCCACATAGATGTCAACCATCTCATCACCAACATGACCGGCCTCTACTTCTTCGGCTCAAGCGTAAGACTTCCACTCTTCTGCTCTATTGATGGTATCTTTTTGATAAAGGGAGCTCTGTTGACTATATAGAAACGCATAGCATTTGTTTATCAGGCTGAGATGGGGAATAAACATGCCGTTGGCACATGCATTTGTTTGATGTAGAATTTTACATATTCTCAATCCATAAAATTAACATGTGAGGAGATAGATAGTTGTTCACTCCTGGTTTCCCCATTCCCAGCCCCGTATGGTTGAACATGCAAGCTTGCTGAAAATCTATTGGGACAGGCTTTTCGTAGAGCCCGCTGTTGCCGTTGTGCTGGTGCTGTTTGGCGGTGCTCCAGACCTAGTCGAGCTAGGTTGTGTGGCCTGTTGTGGTTTTGCCGGTTTTCCTGAAAACTGTGCCGCTTGGGGTCTTTTTTTTGGTCCGGTTCCCCTTTTAACCGGACCCGTGTGTATATGTTTTTGGGTTTTGGCCGGTTTCTCTTCCAAACTGGCCAATTCTCTCCTTCTAATAGAAAAGGCAGTGCTCCTGCTGGTTGCTCCAAAAAAAAAAATTGCAGTACACAATTTATCCCAACTTAACTTTCCTATATTGGCAATCATACCAGCATTATGTAGAACTTGCATCTGTACATGATCTAAGAGTTGCTGCAGTAGTATATGCTTCTAGAAAATAAATTTTTTATTGGCATGGAAATATGTTAACCACATTTCAAGCAAGTGTGCAGTACTACTCACTTGTTCCTAAAAGAGATGCTGCAATCATATTGTCGTGCTTCAGAAATACTATTATATTTGATAGTACTAAATTAGCTCTAGCATTATATTTAATCTCTACATTTTTGTCCGGTGAAGAAAAATAAACTTTGCTCTTACAAAAGCACTTAGTTTAGCTTAAAAGATTTTCTGTGAAGTAATGTGGTCTTCTCAAATTGATAAAGTAGTGTAACACCTACGTAAGTACAAGCTCCTCTGTTTTCGTGGTGACCCATTATCACCGTTCTTGCACATGTTGAATTTCTTTCACTTTTTCTGCATCAGATTGCCAGCATGTTTGGTCCTGCTTTTCTTCTGAAGTTGTACCTAAAAGGAGCACTTGCTGGATCTGCAGTCTTCTTGGCAGACATGGCGTTTCTAGCTCCACGAAAACAGGTAACATTCTTACAACATCAACGTTTATACATCAGGGACCTGGATTTCAATCCTGGACAGGGCATTCAGTTACCTCTGATTATGAAATGAAGTCCTATGATATGATTATCTCTGATTATGCACTTCTTTTTCTCTTGTACTTCCTTGTAAGAAGGCCGGTAATCAGTCACTTTGTTGTATTTGCTAGCTATGAGATGCCAGATAATTTTCTAGGATTTAAAACCCCGCATCAGTTTTGAGTTTTTTTTTAAGCTTTCTGATAATCTTCCTAATTTAGTATGTAATGCTTCTATTGCAGGGTGTTGGAGGATGGAAAACTCGTATGCTTGTAAGTGATTTCATGTCCACAGTAAAAAATTCTAACCGGACAACTATTTGACATCCTATACCAAGAAAAAATATATAGCTGGTAAATGGAGTGATCACAGGCGATACAGTGATTTACTCTTAATATAATATATGAAAAAAAACATATGGACACTATTGGTGATTTTGTAGAAAAGATGTTGGTTGTTACACACTAAATGTGATCCTTTCATGTCACTCAGGGTGCAAGTGGTGCAGTTAATGCAATTATTCTTCTCAAGGTTTTTCTGCATCCACGGGAACTACTATACTTACACTCCGTCATTCCTGTTCCAGCTGCATTAGTGGTGAGAAGCTTTAATTTTTTTTAAAGAAATATGTTCACCATGTGGGTGCTAGGTAGTGAGAACATAACTTGTTTGACTTTTACTTCAGGGAGCTCGTTTGATTGGTACTGATCTGTGGAGGATCAAGAAGGTACTCCCTTCTTCTCAGAATGTAGAGCATTTTAGATTCTTTAGAATTTCCAATGCAGTGCATTCTGGCATCTCCTAATGCACCTTTGCCTCATCAATTTTTTTGGTCATAACTTATTCTTTTCACTTTCTACATTATCCCTCATGCTTCTTGTTTTGTCCCATTGTTTTTCCTGTACAAACCTAGGATGCACTACATTGTGAAATAAGGTTTAACTCTAATCTATATTTTTTAGTTTTTATATATTTAACTCTGTTAAAGCTGGGTACCAAACAATTCTAGCAAGAAGTGAATGTTATTGGTTCCACTGTTGCTTATGTTCATTGGACATGAGTTTTAACAGTGTCACTAGTTCACTGCTACTTTCATCTGTCATTACTCGGAACTTGGAAATTTGTGAACTGAACTACCTAACGATAGTTTACACTCCTGGTCTTTAAATGACCTGGATTTTGAAATATTTCCTAATATCACACCTAGTGAGATTTGCGGTAGTCTTTTGCTAAATTCCCATCGGTATGATTAATTTGCTTTACTGACTACTGATTATATAACCGTCTGACATTTTTATTTTCCTGTTTATAGTTCTTCACTTTTTGTTGTATCTTTTGCACCTTTTTGGTGATCATTACTTTATATCGCAATGCATACTTCAAGTTAGTGTCTCGCTTGACACGCTGTCATCCATTTAACATGCTAGTTAAGCTGTGTCAAACTACATCATATCTTTTTCGTAAAAAAAAACTACTACTACATCATATCTTGAATATATTGGCATATCAGCAATCTCTAATTTTTCTGCATATTAGTCGAATGACATTGATGATCTGATACCCAAGTATTATTCATGTTTTGATAGACATGAATTTTTCATGTTTTCTGGTGTAGAATTCAAATAACTGGTGATTGTTCATTTTTTAGGGCCAGCGTCGTGGGTCAAGTTCTACTCATTTAGGGGGTGCCTTTGTCGCTGCGCTTGTGTGCGCAAAACTGAAAGGCTGGATCTGATCGTGCAGCTTACTCATACTGATATGCTGTAAATCCTAGGGTTTAATCCCTCTACACCGGTGGCTTCTTGCGTGGAGATATGTTGTTATTTGACAGCTAGTGTGGGTCCGAGGGATGACTCGTATAACATGCTACTCATTATCCATGTTCTAAGAAGGGAGGAGTATTTAAACAAAACCTAGATAACATCATGGTAGATATTGGCAACTGACTAGTACAAATCTATGAAATATGATCCATCCTTGAACTTGAAAGAAGTAGAACTGCGTTGTTGAATCTCCTTTTTTAGTTATGTCAAATTTGAGTGCATAATTTTACAGGAGTTAATTGTGTCGTCAGGAAGTAGGAAAAACTGAGTAACTTCGAAGACCCAATTTTGTCTAAATCCAATGATCTGGCCTTGTTGTTGTTGCTACCCATATGAATTTTGCAAACTATACTTTGAGCGAGTTTCTGGCCAAGATTTTAAAAAAAAAACGAGGTTCCTGGCCAAGATCGTCATCTACAAGGAGAACATGTGCCTCATCTATTATTACTTGACTACTATACTAACTACAGACACCCCCGGAAATTCTCATGTTAATCATAGAAACATTTGAACATCTATATATAAGCAAGGACAAAACAGTGAATGCACATTCCTGTAGAAATTCCAGCAACACTTGTCCGTTCTTTACCTGTTTATTAAGTACAAAGGGGTTATACATGAACTACAAACATAATCACACTCCCGTCCAATTGGTACACATATTTGCACATCACATCCATCCAAACTGTTGTCTAAACATTGATCCATCTCTTTCCCTGATAGCGCAAAACTCCCATCCATGAGATCCTGTGGACTAAGGTTGAACAGTTCAACATGCCACCTCCTAGCCAGGAACCTCGATGGTGTAGGGCTGATGCCTCCGAGCTCCGAATACCCGTCTATGCGCGGTGGAGGGCCGGCATGGTCTTGACATCTAGAGCATGTCACTAAAGATGACACGATTCTTTTTTAGGCGACACTGGGGCGACCTTCCGCTGCCGCCAAAACCTGTCGTGCAGGCCTCCCTTGTCACCGTTGTCCCTTGGTGCGGTGTCGGCGGGCCCTGTTACCGAAGGTGGCAGGAGGGCTCGCTCTCCACTAGAGGCGCAGGTGGGATGGTCGGACGGGAAGCTGAAGTTGGTTTGTCAGTGGTGAGGCTGGCAATGTGCAACTCTGTGGCTCATGTGTAGTAAGGGGATGTCATGTTCTGGGTGAAAGCATCGCACTAGCCTCGGGTTGGTGTCGGTGATGACAATGTCTCCTTGTGTCGCTATTCCTTCTTGATGGCATCATCGTGGAACCCTCCCCCTCCCACACCTCAAAAGCTTAGGTATCTTGAGGTGAAAAAACTCCATTGGACTTTGAGTGGCAAGGTCCACGCCGCTACCTTCTTGAAGGCACCGTCTTGAAGTCCTTGGTGTTTCGTGGGAGTCTTAGATGTTGTGCAGTGTAACTTCTCTGGCGAGGTCGTAGGACGCCGGGTATTAGACCTGGACAATGGTGGTGCACTGATGGCGTGTTGTCAACGCCTCGTTGGGAGACCCCAAGAGCAAGGTGTGATGAGCACAGCAGCAAGTTTTCCCTCACTAAGGGCGTGTTTAGTAGCCCGGGGCAACTAAGAAATTCTCATCTCAACCGAGATTCGGTTGTTTGTTAGCCCGATTTACTCGTCTGGGCACTGCCCACCTCATACCGAAAACGTCCCTCAGCCCTGCCCAATTGCGAACCTCGAATCGAGCTTCTCAACTCGTCCTGGGCGAGCTCATCCCGCAAATTCACCCCGCGCGTCCCACCGCACCTGAGCCGCTCACCCCCAGACCGAAGCCCCCACCCTGTCGCTCTTATTCCTCCCTCCCCACCCCCACAACCTGCGGACTCCCTCCCTCTCAGCCCGAGCCGCCCCTCCCATGTACACAGCGTCGCCCTCCTGTGGACGCCGGCGAGCTCCACATCGGCAGCCGCCCCTCCCTAGCAGCAGTCCGCGCGCCGGAGCAGCTTCTCCATGAACCCTGCCGCGCTCCTCGATTGGCCGCCGCCTAGAGGGGCCGCACCAACACCGACAGCGCGCCCAACTGCTCGATGCACGGCCACCGCGCTGGTCCGCACAACCACCGGCAGCACGACAAGCCACGACACTCAGGTCGACGCACGTCGCGGCGCTCCTCCGCTCGCCACCGTCTAGGTCGACGCGAGCCGCACGCTCCTCCACTGGCCGCCGCCCACTCGACGCACGCCGCCGCCCAGGTCTGCATCGCACCGCCGACCTACTCCTCCATGAACACAAGCGACCATATGGTCAATGATGAGCCCAGGATGAACGGAGGACCCGATTTCTTTTCTTCTTCTATGTTCCATGTCCTTTTTGTAAAAGCGCTGGACCTAGTTGTAAAATTGCTATGTAAATATTTGAAACAAGCACTGATACATGATGTCTATCCTGCTGAAATATGCATTTATACTTAGATATAGTTTTAGTTGTGTTCAGAGACCAAATTGATGCTCAAATCATAATAATTTATTTTTTATCAATTGTGGTGGTATCCTCACCATCTTAGAGAAAAGGTATCTACATCAAACTCACACAGACGCTACCAAACAACATCTTAACTCAGCATACCTGAATACATACAGGCTGCCAAACACGTGACAAAATCTCAACTCAACCTAGCTAGGATCAACATGTATGAACAGAGATACGAATTATGAGTTAACCCGGGCTACCAAACACACCCTAAGAAACCGAGGTTATCGAACCAGTAGGAGGAAGGAAACGACTCAAAGGTGTTGCTAGCAACTTGGAGACCTGCACAACAAAAACTCAAGACTTTGCCCCAACGAACAACGAGGTTATCAATCTCACTTGTTTGCTGTAACAAAGGATTACCTGTATGGTGTGGAAGGTAATGATGGTTTGCAACAAGTAACAGTGGAAGATGTATCAATGGTAAAGATTGGCAACAGCACATCTACAACAAAGTGTGTAAGGTAAACAATCCACTTGTTCCATGAACAAGAGACCGTTGTTTTCTCCCTAGTGGCAACAGCACATCTACAACCTTAGAGATTTCTGTCACTTCTCTTAGATTAAATAGAGGCATGAACCCACTATCGAGCATAAATACCCCCTCTTGGAGTCACTAGCAACTACTTGGCCAAGATAGCTACTAAAAACGGAGAGCATGCAAGATCACAAACAACATAGACATGATAGAATTAATAAGACAAAACCATTAATCAATCTGACATAGTAATCTCAATATCCATCGGATCCCCGCGAACACAACATGCATGATTACAAATAGATGAGATCTTGATCATGAACGGAGCTCACAAGATCTAGACATGAAAGCACAAAGGAGGAGATACAACCATCTAGCTACTACATGGACCCGTAGTCCAAGGTGGAACTACTCACGCTTCATACCGAAGGCTGGCATGATGAAGAAGAAGGCCTCCGGGATGATCTCCCCTCCGGCAGGGTGCCAGGAAGAGCTTCAGATCCCCCCGATCTAGGGACGATGGTGGCGGCGTCTATAGACGGTTTCATGGAATATTGATCGAGTACTTAGGGTTTAGGCATCGGGGGGTCTTTATAGGCAAAGAGGCGAGGCAGGGGGTTCGCCAGGGCGGCCGCACCCCCCAGGCATGGGGTGGGCCCACCCGCGCGGCTAGAGGGTGTGGCCTCCCGGTGACTCTCCTTTGTCTCGTATTCCGGCTTCGTGTTCCCCACGGTAAAATATTGACTTTGGCTTTTGTCCCGTCTAATTCCGAGAATATTGATTTTCTGCCTTTTTGGAACCAAAAACAGAAGAAAACAGGAAACTGGCACTGTGGCTTCTTGTTAATAGGTTAGAACTAGAAAACATATAAAAACACCTTAAAGCGTAGACAAAGCAAAGCAAAGTAGATACTAAACAAGCATGAAACATCAAAAATTATAGATACGTTTCCGACGTACCATGCATCGAGGCAGTGGCCTCGGAATTGCTGCAGCCATGGCTTCACTAGGCAAGGTTGAACAAGTGTCGCGGGAAGAAGATGTACATGTACACGAGAACACCTATAAGCAACCATATGCTAACTTGATGGTTGTGTTGGAGGCCTTTGTTGCGTGGTCTGGAAGGACTCGAGGAGGGCGGTCTGCTTTGCGCTCGTCGAGGCTAGCAGGGTGTCCTCCTCCGTGTCCTCTTCGTCGGTGTTGTCATCGTCCTGGCCCTCCATGTCCTCTTTGTCATCTGCTAGCAGGCTACGAAAATAACACTGGCACGCATCCTGGCTAAGCTGGGCAGAACTGGTGGGAAAGGCAGCGAGGCATGGACTTAGTTGTGTGGCCATCCCACTCCCTTGATGGATCCTTAATAGGCGGCGGTGGGCGGGAACCAGGACACAGGAAACAAAGGCAGAAAAACAACAGCGAGAGAGGCCTGAGCAGGAAACAGTGGGCGGGAGCAGCGCACGATGGGGAACAACAATGGGAATGACATGTCACCATTAATGGTGAATGGCCACCGCTTTATCCATGCCATCCCACATGCCAAAATGAGTCCGCTGACTGTGTGCAGTGGATTGTCCTGCCTAGATAAAAGCCTCCGACCTATCTGGCACACAAATAGATCGATTCATGCACTGCATCAGGGGTCACTATCGGAGATGCCATGAGGTCATCTCCAGCGATGGTAGGTCCCTTCAAACGGACCACCAGCTTCTGATCCTATCTGAGCAGATTGAGGGCGCGACCCAATGGCCACCCGCAAACGGCCCGGGCACCCCGGACCGGTCCATTTTGGCGCATTCCTAGCCCAACTTGGGCCAAGTTTGAAGTGGACTTACATCCCATGTGTCCGAGCGTCTCATTTCTTTGCCCCGCACGAGCCCTCTAGTCAGCCACATGGTCTCCCTCTACCCCATTACCCCTAGCCTTATCCCCACCCCCCGCACTACCAGCGGGTTGCCGGCCCTCCAAAAAGGTCACCACTAGGACCCTTTATCTCTCCCCTAGCTGCCGACCTCGAGGACTCTTGCCGTCAAGGTTCTCCATGTTTAGCATCGCCTGAATACCCAAACAGCTGCAGTCATTGCTGGCTGCGACCTTTCTTGCATGTTCGCTACCATGTCCTAGGAGTACAGGCAGGACGTTGCTCTGGGCCTTGGTCGGCCCCGTGTGGTGATAGAACTACCCCGGACTTGAAGACTTTGCCATCCAGGACCTCAAACTCAGCCTTTTTCTAGGCCATAGCTCACATGTTTGATCTTTTGCTCTAGGCCATGGTCAACTGATACGTTGGAAACGTATCTATAATTTTTGATGCTCCATGCTTGTTTTGTATCTACTTTGCTTTGCTTTTTCTGTACTTTGAGGTGTTTTTATATCTTTTCTAGAACTAACCTATTAACAAGTTGCCACGGTGCCAGTTGCATGTTTTCTTCTGTTTTTGGTTCCAGAAAGGCAGAAAATCAATATTCTTGGAATTGGACGGGACAAAAGCCAAAGTTATTATTTTTCCCGGAGCAACACGGAACCACGAAGCAGAGCCGGAGGGGGGCCACAGGCTGGCCAAACCCCCTAGGCGCGGGCAAGTGTAACATCCCAGCATTTAGGAACTAACGAAGGGTAGATTTAGGAATTTGAAATGTTGCATGCATTCATCTGTGAAAATGTGGGTAAATTTTTCGCCAAATAAAAAAACCTAAAGTGATCAAGGTTTCTTTCATACTTTGAGATTAGGTATAATCTTGAAGGGTGATTGTTATAGACTTTGATATGACCTTTGTGGATTAGAGTGTTTTGGGAAATGAAATTTGAATTTAAAACTTGAGTGTTTGAATTATAATTCAAAAGAATTTTGAATAATTTTGAGTCTTTGATTTAATTAAGAGTTAACCAATAATAACTCAAACTTTAGATAAAGAAAACAATTAAGAATAAGAATCCCCATTCCAAAATCTTATTCAATAATGAGTTACAAAATTGTAACCTAAGTAAATAAGTAACAATATTTACAAAAAGAAATAAATATAGGATAATATTTCTTTATTGATAATAGTACAATTTTTATTACAAATAGAATAAAAAAATAAAAAGTACAAAAGAATAAATTAAAGATTAAAATTGAATCAGAGAGTTATTACAAGTGACTATTCTATGAATAAAAAGAACCTAAACTAAAGTCTTGATCTTCAAATCTGGTACCAATAAAATAAACAAAAAACTTAAAAAAAGTTAGAATTAGAATAATTTTACTCTCAGAGTTGACAGTGAAGTGCATTGTTCACTTTTTCATCATTGAGTAATTTAAGGGTCAAGTTTCACCAATATGAAAGAATATATCTTTAATAAATTTAAGCCATAAGTCAAATAAACAGCAAGGAGGGGCAAGATTCGCTAGTCAGGTAAATGGTAACATGGTAAAAGTAACTTTTACAGTCAGAGCATATCCACAGGGTGCACAGCAAGCACACAGGCAGCACACACACCAAACTGCATGGGTGTGCTGTCAGCACCACAACAACAGCACAATCAAACAAAACCATCAACACAGCACCTGGAAAGTGTATTGGGTGTGTTGGGGACACAAGAGAATTCTTGTATCTTGATTGCAGGATTGCTTGAGAGGGAATACCTTTGACCACTTCCTCCTTGAGTTCGATAAACCTTGGGTAATCCACTTAAGGGAAACTTGCTGTTGTTCTACAAACCTCTGCACTTGGAGGCCCAACAACTGTCTACAAGAATAGAAGTGCGTAGACATCAAGCTCTTTTCTGGCGCTGTTGCCGGGGAGGTTTTGGGCTTTTACCTTCCCTCCACTCCATCGGCTCTTTTCTGGCGCCGTTGCCGGGGAGGTAAGGTAAAAGGTACTCACATCCTTCGGTGTGAGTGATCGAAGATATTTCCTTTAGATTCTGCAGTTTTGTCTTTCTTGTTTTCACTTGTTAGGCTTAATGGAAAACAAAAAAAATTAGAGAGCTTTATAGTATTTATCTTGAGTTAGGACATGAAGTGTTTGAAGAGAAAATTAAAAAACCTATGGAACTTTATTTGCATGCTAATAGCAATGTTATTAGTATGAATTCTTTGGACACCATTATTGCTAATGCTATGGAAAAGTCTAAGCTTGGGGAAGCTAGTTTTAATGAAAATGATCTTTTTAGTCTCCCAGCTTTGGAAGATAGCTATTGTATTGCTTATGATGATACCAAACCTCCAATTTATGATGATTACAATGATGAATATGATATTTTCAGTCCACCTACTATTGTGGAGAAAATTAATTGTGATTACAATATCCCTCCTATATTTGATGATTATGGTGATGAGAATAGTAATGATAGCTATTTTGTTGAATTTGCTCCCACTACAATTAATAAGAATGACTATGCTTATGTGGAGAGTAATTATCATTTTATGCATGTGGCTCATGATAAGAATGTTTTATGTGATATATATATTGTGAATTTTATGCATGATTCTACTGAAAATTATTATGAGAGAGGGAAACATGGTTTTATGCATCTCAAAAATATTAAGTTTTCCCTCTTTATGTTGAAAATCTTGAAGTTGCACTTGTTTTGCTTTCCTATGCTTATTGCTTTGTGCTTTCATGACTTGTTTCTTTACAAGATTATTTTTCATAGGAAGTGGGTTAGACTTAAATGTGTTTTTAATTTGCTTCTTGATGCTCTCTTTTACTTCAAATTCATATTTCTTATGTGAGAATCTTCTCAAGCTATAAAGCCTAACTTAAAGGCATTAAAGAAAAGTACTTGTTGGGAGATAACCCAAGAGTTTTATTGAGTCTTGGAAGTTATTACTTATGTAATGACCTCTCCTTATCCTTTTTGTTTGCTTTTTGTGCCAAGAATGACCTCTAATGAGAGGGAAGTAAGATTTGGGGAGTTGTTGTCCCGAAACAGATTTCTGTCCTCCACCATAAAAATTCGTGAGTAGTATCTGTAACTCGGATTGATCTGAAAATTTACGAATAAATCCCCCAATATGTTATCTAACTTTTGTTAGTTCAACACTTTTTTATTTGAGCAACAAAAGGTCTTCGAAAAAATCGGTTTATACTTGCTGGTCTGTTTTGACAGATTTCTGCCATTATTTGCATTTGCTTCTTATTGATTCCTTTTTGGGTTCTTATTGGGAAAATGAGATTTTTGAAGGATTTGCTACAGTAGCTTGCGTCTTTAGTGAAAGTTTTTCTGCTTTGAAACTAAACCCAAGGATTTGCTACAGTAGCTTTGGGTTCTGCTTGTGTCTACAGTAGCTTGTGTCTATTATCTTTTGAATACACTAATGTTGCTAATGAAGATTGTGTGAAGTTTTGTATGAAGGAAAATTTGCAGGTGTAGAGAAAGAATGATGTAATGAGATGAAGAATGGACAAAAGCTCAAGCTTGGGGATGCCAACCCATGTCACCCCAAGAAATATTCAAGAGGTACAAGCATCAAAGCTTGGGGATGCCCAAGGCATCCCCTTCTTCATTAATAAAAATCTCAGGTCTTTTTAGACACTTCGGTTTTATTGTTTCATGCATTGTTGTGTTGTTCTTGGAGCGTCTTAGTTTTAGTTTTTGGTTTTTGTTTGCTTAGTTTTCTTGAGTAAGTTGGTTGGTTACACCACACTTCTTTTGGAGAGAGACACACTCTGTTTTCATTGCCTAGAACACTCTAGTTTTCACTCTTATTGTTTTGTGAGTGTTCACTTTTGCTAGCACTGTGTTCAGCCTTAGTTTTCTTGTGCTTATTGCTTAGAACTTTTTAGTTCTTATTTGTGGATTTGTCAGACAAGCTCACTGGTCTTTATTGATTATTATCTTTGTGAGTGTTTCAAATAAGTTGCTTGGTGTTGGAAAGGAGTAGTAAGTTATTGCTTGTAAGTGCAAGAGGAGCTTGCATTGACTGTGACTTAGACTTTAGCATGACATGCTAGGTGTTGTTTTGACCTTATGCTTAGTGATTATTGTTGTAGCATGTCTTGTTCCAAACAAATGGGATTGCTTAGTGTGCCTTGAAGAAATTATGCGTTGTTTTAGCATGCAAAAGCATAGTATTGCAGTATTCTCCTTTGATGCTTTGTTTAGGTTGACTTGGCACATGCTCACACCATGTTATGACTCTAACAAGTCACCATAGCCTCTTTGATCATTTATTCCTTGACTTGCAGTACCACTCTATGCTTTGATTAGTAATGTTTTGTTGCTCTGCATGATTGTGGCCATTATTGCTCTCTTAGTTGGTTGCTCCCAGTCTTTTGCTAGCCTCCACTTGTATGAGTAAGCTCTACTCATGCTTCCAACTCCCAAGAAACCAAGTTATTCCAAAGTTTCCACTATAAACTCCTATGCATGGTGTGTTACACCATTCCAAGTATATTCTTGTTTTCAACTATCTTCCAATTAAAAACTATTTTGTTATGTGAAAACTTAGTGATTAAAGCCCTCACGAACTTGATGGCACACTTTATTCTTTGCCTCTAATAAACTTGAACCATTGTGACAACTTTGTTGTATATGCTTGAACTTATAAGTTGGAATTAGCAGAACCGTGCTGTCACGGGGAACGTTTTCAACATTGCACTTATACCTTGTTGTACTCAGTTGATATCATGTTCTTTTGTCTATGGATATCACCGGTGTGAAATAAAAAGGGAACTTGTAAGTCCATGGAGTTTGTATCCTGTGTTAGAGAAATGCCTGGGCCGCTAGCCTAAGCCATGCCTAATCATGGTGGAAACTTGCAGCATCACCATAATGACATCTATGAAGCATTCTTCTTATAAAAGAAGAGAAACATCGAGAAAAGAGGAAAGAGAGAAAAAAAGCACCATATTCCCATGGTAAATAAGAAGATTGCTGAGATGCTCATTGTCTGCTTGCCTTGTCATTTTGGTTATGGGAAAGCTCCTGTACCATGTGCAAGGGGTACCCCGTTGGCGGTTCTCAATGATATGCAAATACTTACAATGACAAGAACTTACCTGGACCCAAAGTTGAGTATGCATGAGGTGTGGCCCTCGTATTCAAGGGGCATGAGATTGCCAACTTATACTTCATCAAGCATATACTCCAGCTTTGCCACTTTAACCTTAACCACTTCAATATGCTTATGATAGGGGCAATGAGGGCTGAAAGCTAACAAGTACCATAATTTTTGGAAGCTCTTTTTGAAACTTGTAATCCCTGCTTCCTTTACAAAAAGGCCTTTCTTCCACCACTATTGAGTCTCCACCTTCTACTTGTAGGCACCATTAAGAGAGCATAGTTGTCATTCTGTGTGCAGTGTGCCAAAGCTTATTGATTGATGCATATTGTGATATTACTTGTTCTTGTGCTATTTTTTTCTAGTCATCCTTGTGAACTTTAAAGGTGTCCTATGCATATATATTGCTACTCTATGAGGGACAAGCTGATTGCCACTATGATAAGTTTTCTGCATGTGAAACAAACAAAATGTTTTTCAATGCATGTTATTCATGATCTTTGTTTGTAGCTTGCCATGTTGCATGCATAGTTACTATGTCCTATTGTTTAAACTCCATCTTTCATGCACATGTTTAGAGTTATTTGATCCTAGATTTCAATGCTTGCAAATGGTTGGATCTTTATTGTGAGGGTGCATGTCACCTCAAAAATTATTTATTTATCACTTACCTACTCAAGGACGAGCAGGAGTTAAGCTTGGGGATGTTGATACGTTGGAAGCGTATCTATAACTTTTGATGCTCCATGCTTGTTTTGTATCTACTTTGCTTTGCTTTGTCTATACTTTGAGGTGTTTTTATATCTTTTCTGGAACTAACCTATTAACAAGTTGCCGCAGTGCCAGTTGCCTGTTTTCTTCTGTTTTTGGTTCCAGAAAGGCAGAAAATCAATATTCTCAGAATTGGACGGGAAAAAAGCCAAAGTTATTATTTTCCCGGAGCAACACGGAATCACGAAGCAGAGCCGGAGGGGGGCACAGGGTGGCCAAACCCCCCTAGGCGCGGGCAAGCCCTGGAGGCGCCTGGAGGGGTGTGGGCCCCCTGGACCCCCACCGACCTTGAGTCCTGCGCCTATAAGAAGCCTCCGATGAGAAAACCCTAAAGAATCCAGAAGAAATCCACGAAAACCTCCGTAGCGCCGCCGCCACCGAAAGAGAGATTCAGGGGACAGAAATGTTGGAATTATGCCCTAGAGGCAATAATAAAGATGTTATTATTATAATTCTTGTTCATGATAAAGTTTATATTCCATGCTAGAATTGTATTAAGCGGAAACATTAATACTTGTGTGGTTTGTGAACAACACCGTGTCCCCGGTACGCCTCTATGGACTAGCTCATTGATCAATGATGGTTAAGGTTTCCTAACCATAGACATGAGTTGTCGATTGATAATGAGATCATATCATTGGGAGAATGATATGGTGGACAGACCCAAACTAAGCAAAGCTATTAGATCGTTTCATCGTGTTCGTCTTTGCGAAGCTTTTCTCATGTCAAATATTGTATTCCTTAGACCATGAGATAATACAACTCCCTGGTATCGGAAGAAAGCTTTGAGGTCATCAAACGTCATCCTATGAGAGGGTGATCATAAAGGTGTCTCTCAGGTGATCGGAAAGTATCTGTTGGGTTGTATGTATCGAGATGGAATTTGTCCCTCCCAAGTCGGAGAGATATACTTCGGGCCCACTCGGTAATCGATATCAACACCGCTTGCAAGCATGTGGTTAAGGAGTTAATCACAAAGTGATATCGGATTACGGAACGAGTAAAGTACTTGCTGTGAACGAGATTGAACTAGGTATGACGATACCGACGATCGAATCTCAGGCAAGTAAAATATCGCGAGACGAAGGGAATATATATATGGGATTGATTGAATCCTGGCATCGTGGTTCATCCGATATGATCATCGATGAATGTGTGGGAGTCAATATGGGTGCCCAGACCCCGCTGTTGATTATTGATAGAAGATCATGTCTGCATATTCTCGAACCCGCAGGGTCACACACTTAACGTGTCTCGACGCTAGGATAGATTGGATAATTGGTTTATGAATTTTTGTTCGGAGTCTCGGATGGGATCCGGGATATCACGAGAGGTTCCGGAATGGTCCGGAGAATAAGATTCATATAAGGCAGTGCAGTTTTTGGAGTTCGGAATTGTTCCGGATTAATCGGTATTGTACCGGAAGCTTCTAGAACCTTTCGGAAGGGGACCAACGTGGCCCCACCTTCCGGGAGGGGGCATGGGCCTATGAGGGAGTGTCCTGGCCGCATTGGGCTAGGGGCACAAGGCCCCATAGGGCCCAGCCGATCCTAGAGAGTTTAAATCGTTTAAACTAGAGATAAGATAAGATAGGATTTCTGGATAAGGGAGAGTTTAAATTGTTTAAACTAGAGATAGGCTTGGAGGAGAGGCTAGGGCTGGCCGCACCCCCCCTCTATATATAGAGGGCTGGTGTGCCCCCTCTCATACCCCCCTTACACCTTCCTCCAAACCCAGTTGCCCTGCTGCCCTTCCTCTCTCCCTCCCGACTGTTTGTAGGCGAAGCCCTGCGGCAGAAATTCTCCACCATATACACCACGCCGTCGTGTTGTAGATCCAATCCATCTCTCCACCATACTTGCTGGTCCGAGGAAGGAGGAGACGTCGAGGTGCTGCACGTGTGCATCTCACGGAGGCACCGCCACTTGTGGTGCTAGATCGGATCGGATCGCGAGGAGGAGAAGCGAGTACGACTACATCACCCACGTTCCGACGAACGTTCCGCTGTGCGAATCTTCAAGGGTATGAAGATCTAATCCAATCTCTCTCGTTGTTTGCATCTCCTAGATTAGATCTTGGCTTTCCTTCTGTTCGCTTCCGTAGAAAATTTTGATTTACTATGCTGCGAAACCCTTCAAGAAAGTCTATGTTCCGGCACCCTGCTGGGACATGGAAGTGCCCCCGGAGCCATCCCCATCGATCTCCATCGCCATACTCATCATCGTTGTTGATTCCCATGATGAGGAGGGAGTAGTTCTTCCTCGAGTCTAAGGGCTCTACCGGTAGCTATGTGTTCATCTCTCTCTCTCTCTCTCTCTCTCTCTCTCTCTCTCTCTCTCTCTCTCTATGCATGATCTTGTTGTGGTCATGAGCTTTGTAATCAAGTAGATCTACCTTGCTACTCAAGTCCTTCATTAGATATCTGCTTTCCCCATGTGTGTGAAAGTGACAGCGTGCACGCCATGGTGGCACTTAGGTTCGAGTCTACATAAATACTCTTTGTGCTTTAATAGATCTATGCTTTTCCCCACGTGTGTGAAAGTGACAGCGTGCATATCGTGTGTGGCACTTTGGCTAGATTGAATATTCGTTATGAGTTATATTTGGAGTTGGATGTCTCTATGAAATTGTGGTGTTTGTTGGAACCATCTAGCGCTCAAGGTGACAGTGTGGGGTTATCTAGATTTGGGAAGGCCCTACCATGGATTAGAGTGCTCAACCGTAGAGTAGTTAAGAGTATTATCATGAAGAGAGGATATTTATATGAGAGAGTGTTCACTAGTGAAAGTATGATCCCTAGGCCTTGTTTCTAAACATTGAAACACCGTTTGCTACTAGATCTGTTGCATGTTTGCTTGCTTTAGTCTTTACCTCACCGTCAAGCTATTTTTTGGCACCGTTACCACTTGTATTTCACTATCTCTTCGCCGAACTAGTGCACCTATACACCTGACAAGTGTATTGGGTGTGTTGGGGACACAAGAGACTTCTTGTATCTTGATTGCAGGATTGCTTGAGAGGGAATACCTTTGATCACTTCCTCCCCGAGTTCGATAAACCTTGGGTAATCCACTTAAGGGAAACTTGCTGCTGTTCTACAAACCTCTGCACTTGGAGGCCCAACAACTGTCTACAAGAATAGAAGTGCGTAGACATCATCAACCCCGTGCAGTACAAGAACTTCCCCCACTTGAAGATCTTGCCATCCAAGACCTCAAACTCAGCCTTGTTCTAGGACACAACTCACATGTTCTATCATTTGCCGGGCCAGGCGATGACCCACAAGTATAGGGGGTGTATCGTAGTACTTTCAATAAATAGGAGTGTTGATCCCAACGAGGAGCAGAAGGTGCTGAACAGTGGTATGGAGCAGGAAATCCCTGTGAATACTTAGCAAACGAATTTGTAGTGGTTTTCTCACAAGGCAACAAAACAAAGAGCAAGTAACAGAAGTAACGAACAAACGGAGAAAGTGGCCCAATCCTTTCTTAGCAAAGGACAAGCCGGTGGAAATACTTATAAGGACCAAACGTTCTTGAGGACACATGGGAATTCTGTCAAGTGCTTTCGCTTCAAATAGCTGAGTACTCTTCTATGGTGTTTGTAAGTGTTGTGTGGGTGAACCTGTGCTAACATACCGCCCTTCCTAGGACTAATACATACTTGTGATTAAACCCCCTGCAAACATCCGTAACTACAGGAAAGTAATTAAGATATAAATCTAACCCAGCCTTAAACTTTGAGATCCTATGCTCCCTTGTGCAAAGGTGTCCTAACAGGGGTTCAGGTTTATGTCACTCCGGCAACCCCACAATTAGTAGCCAAATACACAATGGATTCCCCTAGGCCCATAAATGGTGAAGTATCATGTAGTCGACGTTCACATGACACCACTAGAAGAATAGCCCCACAACTTAAATACTAAACCATTGAATAATAACTCATCACAGATTCACTACTAACAACATGACTTCTCCCATGTCCTCAAGAACTAAACGAACTACTCACAAGACATCATATGGATCAAGATCAAAGATGATATGATAATGGATAACAATCTGAACATAAACAATAATCCAATGGTTCCACAAAGCAATATCCAACAAAATTGTTACAGCGGGACGGAGTGGTGATGATGGTTCTGGTGGAGATGATGGTGTGGATGATGATGATACCGATGAAGCCTAGCTTGATGGCGACGGTCTCCCCTCTCCGGGAAGGAATTCCCCTGGCAGAAATCTGTCTGCCGGAGAGATCTTTCTCTCTCGGTGTTTTCCGCCCCCAGAGGCGGCGGAAATCTATATGTGGTCGCTCTCTGAGCCTTAGGGTTTCGAAGGGAAGATATAGGCGAAGGGGCGGAGTTGGAGGCCGGGCAGGTGGGCCACACCTGCCCTAGGCGCGAGGTCGGGTGGGCCCGCACCTAGGGGTTGTGGGCCCCCTGAGGCCCCTCTTCGTCCCTCCTTCTGGCTTCCTTCGTCTTCTGTTAAAATAATATGTTTCCATATTTCTCTGGTATTTTTCTGATCTTTGCGAAATTGCACCGAAACGCCTTCTTTTCCATCAGAATCCAGACTCCGCTATCCATCCTCCAGGAATCATCCAACATGCATAAAAAGATGAAAAAGCCATAAGTAATACCTCATAATAAGACATATATCAATGAATAGAGGTAAATTATGATATAGAATGGTGATGCAAATTGGGCGTATCAACTCCCCCAAGCTTAGACTTCACTTGTCCCCAAGAGAATACTGAGCTCAGTAAACATGTCCACAGGTTTATGGAGTGAAGTGTCGATAAAAGAATACGAACAAGAAGCATCACACTTACCATTGCACAACTCATAGAAGAAAGCAACTCACCATTATATAACTTAGCTTGCAACCAAGTACAACAGTCACAATAGAGATGCATAAAGATAAATCATAATTGGAATTGGCAAACTTGTTCTTGGTTAGAGAACACCTGGCAAACAGTTTCACAAAAGCTTTTTGTAGCAGTTTCAAAATAGGAGCACTCTTTGCTCAAAAAGTTTTTTCACAAGTGAAGGCTTTCAAAGTAATACTCAATAGATAAGAGTTTTTTTCAAACAAGGAAGATAGAGAACATGATTGAATAAATCACCATATGAATGCTTGAAACACAACAACTCAAAAGCTTGCTGGAGATAGAGAGGAAGTAGGTTTACTGACTCAACTTGGAAGTGGGAGAAAGTTCCCTTCTTAGATGGTAGCAGGGATTACAAGTCATAAAGAGCTTCCAAAAGATTATGTTACTTACTAGCTTTGAGCCCTCATTGCCCCTATCATAAGCATCTTGAGATGATTAAGGTTAAAGTGAACAAAGATGGAGTATATGCTTGATGAAATATAAGTTGCCAGTCTCATGTCCCATGAATATGAGGGCCACTCCTCATGCATACTCAACTTTGGGCCCAGGTAAGTTCTTGTCATTGTAAGTATTTGCATATCATTGGGAACCTCCAACGGGGTACCCCTTGCACATGGTACATGAGCTTTCCCATAACCAAAATGACAAGGCAAGCAGACAATGAGCATCTCAGTGATCTTTTTATTTACTATGTGTATAGCTTTTTATTGAGGATGCTTCATAGATGACTCACTATGGTGATGCTGCAAGGTTCCACCATGATTAACCAGGGCTTAGTCTAGCGGCCTAGGCGTTTCTCTAACACAGGATACAAACTCCATGGACTTATAAGTTCCCTCTTTATTTCACACTGTTGACATCCATAGACAAAAGAGCACGATATCAACTGTGTACAGAGTACCAGTGCAATGTTGAAAAAGTAACCCGTGATAGCACGGTTCTGCTAATTCCAACGTATAGATGCAAGCATATACAACTTCGATGTTCACAATGGTTCAAGTCTATTAGGGGCAAGGAAATAAGGTGTGCCATCAAGTTTGTGAGAGCTTTACTAACTAGTTTTCTCATAAAAAACACTTTTTAATTCGAAAGGTAGATAAAGCTTGAGAGTTTGCTTGGAATAGCAAAAGCTACTAGGTAGATATGGTGGACACAAGTGGCAAAAGTTTTGGGTTCAAAGGATTTTGAAAACATGAGAAGTATGTCTTCTCAAAACAGGTTTTTGGCTAGCAAGGCTGGGTAGCAAGCAAGAGAGTTGAAAGAAACAAGCAAACATACAAGTAATAAAGCCAAACATGCAATCTTACTTGAAGACACAAAAGAATCTTAAATAAAGAATACTAAGGTTATGAGCCAACAAGAAAGAAAACAAATGATACCAAATACCTGAAAGCTTTTTCTTTCTTTCTTTTTCTTTCAAACTAATGCCACTGACCAGAACTCGGTTTGCCAAAACCAATTTAGATCCACTTGATGATCCCAAAGTGGTGCCAATGCTGATCAACAAGATCCATCACATAATAGTGTTGGAGATATGCCCAAGAGGCAATAATAAAGTGGTTATTATCATATCTTCATGCTTATGATAAATGTTTACATACCATGCTATAATTGTATTAACCGGAAACATTAATACTTGTGTGATTTGTAAACATAAAAGAGTCCCTAGTAAAGCCTCTTGTTAAACTAGCTTGTTGGTTAATATATGATCATGGTTTCCTGATCATGAACATAGATATGTTATTAACAACAGGGTCATATCATTAGGAGAATGATGTGACGGACATACTCCTATAGTTAAGCGTAGCATAAAGATCAAGTCATTTAATATAGTTCATTTGCTATAAGCTTTCTGATACATAGTAACCTAATTCCTTCCACCATGAGATCATGCTAATCACCATCACCGGAAGGATGCTTTGATGACATCAAACACCACACCGTAACTGGGTGGCTATAAAGGTGGCATTGAGTATTCGGAAAGTATGTGTTGAGGCACATGGATCAAGAGTGGGATTTGTCCATCCATATGACGGATAGATATACTCTGGGACCTCTCGGTGGAATGTCATCCAATTAGCTTGCAAGCATGTGACTGGCTCACAAGGGATCACATATCACGGGAACGAGAAAAGAGTACTTATCGGTAACGAGGTTGAACTAGGTATGTAGAGATACCGACGATCAAAACCTCGGATAAGTAAACTATCGTGAGACAAAGGGAAATTGGTATCATATGTAAGTGGTTCATTCGATCACAAAGTAATCGTAGAAATATGTGGGAGCCATATGAATTTCCAGATTCCTCTATTGGTTATTGAACGGAGATGTGTCTCGGTCATGTCCGCATAATTCACGAACCGTAGGAGACACACTTAAGGATTCGATGTTGTTGAGTAGTTATGGAATAATGAGTAAGAGACCGAATGTTATTCGGAGTCTCGGATGGGATCCGAGATATCACGAGGAGATCCGGAATGGTCCAGAGAATAAGATTCATATAAGGAAAGTCTTGTTTCGGAGTTCGGAAATGATTCTGGTGTTTTCACCAGGAATGTTGTAGAAGGGTCTGGAAGGTCCGGCACTCCAGAGGGGAAGGGTACATGAATGTGTCATGACAATGTGGAATGGTTGCATCATGTACTAGGTCACTTGGCTGGGCAATATGGAGAGAGAAATCAAATCCAAGTTTGAAAGTCAAACACCAATTTGAAAAGTCAAATCCGAAGTTTGCTTGGTGGAGGGAGAGTAGGAAACCTACCTAGGGTAGAAATCCCACTCCCTCCACCCGTCGGCCATGAAGAGGAGTTGGGGGAGGACTCCCTCATCCCAAACCGCCTCTCCCCACATATATAAGGAGGGGTAGGGCGCACCCCTACACCTCACACCCAAACCCTATCTCCTGGCGACACCACCCCAAGTGTTGCTGCCGGAACACGGCGCCGGAAGGATCGTCTACGCGATCTTGAGATCGGAAGTGTATGACTACATCATCCACGAGAATCTGCTCTCGTTAACCGCTTTGGATCTTCGAGGGTTAGTACTCTATTGACTCGTTGCTACAATCTAGTAGATAGATCTTGGCTTGTGTGTGTTCATGCGATATAATTTTTTTGTTTTCCGTGCTACGAACCCCTACAGTGGTATCAGAGCCGTGTCTATATGTAGATCTGTTGCACGAGTAGAACATAATGGTCATTGTGGGAGGTGGTGCTTTTATTATCAATTGCTTCTTGTGTACTTTGCATCTTGCGGTATGATGGGATGAAGCGGCCCGGGCTAACCTTACATGACATCGTTCATGAGACTTGCTCCACGCTCAACATGCAACTTGTATTGCATAAGTGGATTTGCGGGTGTCTGTTTCTCCCATTATAGTATAGATCCAATTTACAACGGGCACTTGATAGTTCAAACATCAATGTTGTGGTTCTTGTTCGTAAGTTATATCGACACTTATTGAAAGCCCCAAACCACGTAAAATATGCAAAGAAAATTAGAGGCGTCTAACTTTGTTTTGCAGGGGTGTGCTGTGATGTGATATGGCCATGATTGTGATTATATTTGATGTATGCAATGTTCCTTATTGTAAGTTGGCAACCGGTAGGATCCATATGGTTGTCTTTAAATTCCGTTAAGACCTGCATGTCTATTCAAAGTAGTTGTAATAGTTGAAGCTGGTGGACGACAACCATGAAACGGCGCCATTGACCTTGACGCCATACCGGTGATGATGGAGATCATGTTCGTGCTTGAAGATGGAGATCAGAAGCACAAGAAGAAAGGCCACATCATATCACATATTATGAATTGCATGTGATGTTAATCCTTTATGCATCTTGTATTGCTTAGTTTGCGACAGTAGCATTATTAGATGATCCCTCAAGCACACAAATTTTAAGTTTTAAAGTGTTCATCCTTAGTAAGCACCGTTGCTAAAGCTCGTTGTTTCGAAGCACCACGTGATGATCGGGTGTGTTAGATTCTGCGAGTGTATACAACATGAGCAAGCCAGATTTGCTCATGCGGATGCTAAGGTTTGATCTTGACGAGCCTAGCATGTACAGACATGGTCTCGGAACATGGATCACCGAAAGGTAAAGCATGAGTCATATAGATGATATGATGAACATGATGATTGTTCGCCATTGAAACTATATCATGTCACGTGATGATCGGACTTGGTGTAGTGAATTTGGTTCGTGTGATCACTAAAACAATGTGAGGGATATTGTTTTGAGTGGGAGTTCAACGGCAATATGATTAAAAGTTGAACACAATTTATCATAAATTAAATCGAAGTGAATTTGCATAGTTGTTGTAGTCATTGGCATCCATTTACCACCTTGCGCTTAGTTATAATTGAGATGATAGAACTATAGAATTCTTGTTAGTTACTTTACAAACTGGTATCGTATTGTTTTGAAGTGTTAATCTAAAGTTTAAAAGTCCCATTGCAAACTTTTCAGTAAGTTTCGATTACTCCGTGAAGTTTAATAGTTGGTATTAAATCAAGAGTAACGATTCCAGTATTAGTATATAAGTATCATGTTTATCTCCATGATTCTTGATATTCGAAAGATAGTTTCATTATCAAGGTAATCTAGGAGTTGAAACCATCATGTATGGAAGATATTGCGATATCTGAAATGATGTTTTTGGTTACAACATGATAGAGTATAATATAGCAAAGTTTATATTCTCATATTTGATGAGAATTTACAAAAGGTTGGAGACACTAGTTGTCCTAATCCTCCAAAAGGTTTTGGAGAGCAACATTATACTAGTGATTCACCGTTATAAGCTAAAAGTAGCTTGATCATAGATAATTCCATGATAAGGGTGAATATTTGATGTAGGTAAAATGTTTACTACACCAAGAGATTACTAAAGAAAGGAATTTGAAAGAACACCAAACATTTGATGATGGTGATCTACTTCAAAGTGCAAGTCCAAAGACATTGGTATTTAACTATACATGCTTTGGACTATGTGTCATGTATATGGCTCCACTATTGATGTTGATAGATTCTTTCAAACAGAAAAAGAAATACTGAAAGAGAATCTCATAAATATATGGCAGAAAAGAAAAGACTAGAATTGTTCAGCTTAGGTATATAGAGGATATACGCGTTATGGATGTATTCTTTGCTTGTTAAATAATGTAGTTCTTAAGTATTGGATACTGAATTTGTTGGTATGAATCGTCATACGAAACAATAGAATTCATGAACTACAATGGCCTAAGTAACTAGCAAAAGAATATGTGATGATGTTCATCGAGAACAAATAAAGGGTTATTGTGTTGCTCGTTAAACATCAAAGCTTGCCTTCAAGATTTGTTTTATCAGGTATTATGAGAACAAAAGGGTTGTTCAAATAATTGTCGTAATCCATAAAAGATGGATGATTTACAAATCTCGTTGGAGAAATCACATCCATAAAACTAATGCTAAAAATGTCGAAAGACAAATTGATTGAAAGATCACTTAGGAAGTGACATCGATGTTTAAATTATATTGGAAAGAAAACATGAAGAAACTCCATGTGGATGGAATTTTGGAGTCTTTTGATTTTTGATCAAATGACGCTTGTGAAACTTTCCTAGAGATAATTAAAACTTCGTTCATAGGCCAAAAGGGAACGAATGACTAGCTTATTGGAACTTGTACATATTGTTGTATGAAGTCCATTATGTGTAGTCAAGAGCGATGGATTTCAACTTCATATGCTTTCTCCGAAAACTAGAGTGAATATATGAATATTTACTTAATAAGGATGAAGTATGAAACATTTGAAAAGTTCAAAGACTTTCAAGATGAAGTACAAAATCATTGTAACAAGAATATAAATAGTTTATGATAAGATCATAAAGGAAGATATTTGAGTTACAAGTTTAGCATAATACCTAAGATTTAAGGAATCGTTCCGTGGATTTGCATTTCCCGAAACACCATAAGAGTATGGAGCGTTCAAGATATGTAGTTAAACCTTGTTTGAAATGGTAAGATCAAAGGTGTAATTCATAAAACTGCCATTATATTTTAAAGATTAAAAGCTTTAGAGACTATCGTTTTTCCACTGAAAAGAGCTCCATCATAATCCGTTGAAATGACACCATATAAAGTTATGGTTTGGGATAAAACCCAAGTTGTCCTTTCTTAAACATTGGTATGCTATGCATAAGAAAGATGTTTGCAACCAAAGTCGGATGAACCTGTCTTTGTATGTTATTTCGAATAACTGTTAAGTATTCCTCCATAACACCGGAGACAAAAGTGTTTGTCGCTTAGAACGTCAAGTTTCTTTGAGAAGGAATTTTCCGTGAAAAGATAAGTGGGAGGACAATAGAACTTTGATAAGGTTAAAAGAACCTTAGTTGTATGTGAAAAGTTGCACAGCGCCGAAAAGTGTTCCGGAGGAAGCAACAATGCTCATGGCTCACGTGCCTCAAAGGTTGTGGTTACGGAGGTCAAAGTTTCTATTGAACCAAGTAGGTCGGGTAAACAATCAAATACCAAGATTTGAGGGTTGAATCATTATTTGAGAATAATGAATGGACTACATGCAAAGAAGCGATGATGGGCCCTAACTCCGTAAAATGGCTTGAAGCCATAAAATCCGTGATAGTTCCATACACGAGAAATCAAGCTTTGAACTTGAAGGACCCTCGATAAAGGTGTAAGACCTTACAGTCGTGTTTGGATCTATAAATAAATAGACATGGATGTTTTACATCTATGAAATAGTCGACATGTTGGGAAAGAGTTCACAACAATGTTCAAAGGTTGTATATGACAAGATTTGATCTTTCATAGCGATATTTAGTCGAGATGGATTAATGTATCAACCACTACATATAATTTTGTTATATGATAGTTGAATAAACAAAACAAGTTCTTATAATAGAATTGTTACCTAGGACGTGTGCATAACACGGTCCATAGGGTTTTGTTAATTCAAAGGGTGCTAAAAACCTATTCAAACTTCAATGGTTGAAGTGAGCATTGCGAAGTTGGAATCTTCACCATGATGAAATTGTTAAAAGAGATTAAATTCATCAGAGACGATGAAGATGCTTGCATTTGCAAGAAATTAAGTGGGAGCGCTAAGACATATTTCTAATACATTATGTGGAGGACATATTGTTGATTGGAAATGATGTATCTTTTATTAACACATATTAAGAATTTCATCCCGATGAAAGACTTAGGCAAAACCCAAATATTTGGCATCAATAGACGCTAATATGGTTGTGCCAAAAGTACATAGATGATGTATTGAATGAGTTCAATATAGAAACTACAAGAAAGTTATTGTCACACATAAAAGATTGAATAAGTTCAATAATGATGATATATTCAAGTGTATTGACACTTGGTAAGTGAAACAAAGATTCAAGTATAGATTGATACTTGATGTATGAAATCACAAAGAGTATTTATACCAATCATACTGTGATATGTACAAATCCAGATATGTCCTATGCTCTAAATGTTATGGGCATATACCAGAATTGTTCATAAGATGATCATTGGTCAATAGTAAGGATATTCTTATGAATCTTTTGGAAGAACTAAGAATATATTGTTTTGTAGAAGTGACATATAGATGGTTAGTTCATTGTAAAAGTACTACATTGATACTAGTTTTGTCACAAAGTACAAATTAAGTTTATCTCAATCTAAACTAAAGGTGGCACGCTATAATGGAAAGTAAGTTCCATAATGGATTTGGATGAGTTCCAAAGTTAAGACATTGTGACAGATACTACAACAAAAGGCTAAGTATATGACTGCTATAATAGCAGCAAAAGAGGGCATTTGTGTCAAGTAGTTTGTTATCAAACTAGGTGTGGTTCACAGCGGGATAGTACTATGAAGATATATTGTACGACAATATTATCAACATGTTTTAACCCCAAAGAACTAAAGGTCTCACCAAAGGACCAAATTTATACAAATCCATCTCATTAGAGAATGAGTGATGCGTAGAGATGCAAAGACATGCAATTACACACAGACCTGAAAGTGTCGGATCCGGAGATCAGTTGACCACTAGCAATCGTGTAAATACAACACCGGAAAGCCATATGTGTTGAATGCACAAAGGTTTGAAACTAGATTATTGACTTAGTGCAAGTGGGAGACTGTTGGAGATATGCCCAAGAGGCAATAATAAAGTGGTTATTATCATATCTTCATGCTTATGATAAATGTTTACATACCATGCTATAATTGTATTAACCGGAAACATTAATACTTGTGTGATTTGTAAACATAAAAGAGTCCCTAGTAAAGCCTCTTGTTAAACTAGCTTGTTGGTTAATATATGACCATGGTTTCCTGATCATGAACATAGAGATGTTATTAACAACAGGGTCATATCATTAGGAGAATGATGTGATGGACATACTCCTATAGTTAAGCGTAGCATAAAGATCAAGTCATTTAATATAGTTCATTTGCTATAAGCTTTCTGATACATAGTAACCTAATTCCTTCGACCATGAGATCATGCTAATCACCATCACCGGAAGGATGCTTTGATGACATCAAACACCACACCGTAACTGGGTGGCTATAAAGGTGGCATTGAGTATTCGGAAAGTATGTGTTGAGGCACATGGATCAAGAGTGGGATTTGTCCATCCATATGACGGATAGATATACTCTAGGCCCTCTTGGTGGAATGTCATCCAATTATCTTGCAAGCATGTGACTGGCTCACAAGGGATCACATATCACGGGAACAAGAAAAGAGTACTTATCGGTAACGAGGTTAAACTAGGTATGCAGAGATACCGATGATCAAAACCTCGGATAAGTAAACTATCATGAGATAAAGGGAAATTGGTATCATATGTAAGTGGTTCATTCGATCGCAAAGTAATCGTAGAAATATGTGGGAGCCATATGAATTTCCATATTCCTCTATTGGTTATTGATCGGAGAAGTGTCTCGGTCATGTCCGCATAATTCACGAACCGTAGGGAGACACACTTAAGGATTCGATGTTGTTGAGTAGTTATTGAATAATGAGTAAGAGACTGAATGTTGTTCGGAGTCTCGGATGGGATCCAGGATATCACAAGGAGATCCGGAATGGTCCGGAGAATAAGATTCATATAAGGAAAGTCTTGTTTCGGAGTTCGGAAATGATTCCGGTGTTTTCACCAGGAATGTTCTAGAAGGGTCTGGAAGGTCCGGCACTCCGGAGGGGAAGGGTACATGAATGTGTCATGACAATGTGGAATGGTTGCATCATGTACTAGGTCACTTGGCTGGGCAATATGGAGAGAGAAATCAAATCCAAGTTTGAAAGTCAAAACGCCAATTTGAAAAGTCAAATCTGAAGTTTGCTTGGTGGAGGGAGAGTAGGAAACCTACCTAGGGTAGAAATCCCACTCCCTCCACCCGTCGGCCATGAAGAGGAGTTGGGGGAGGACTCCCTCCTCCCAAACCGCCTCTCCCCACCTATATAAGGAGGGGTAGGGTGCACCCCTACCCCTCACACCTAAACCCTAGCTCCTGGCGCCAGCACCCCAAGTGTTGCCGCCGCCTAGGGCCTCCTCCAAGTCGCCGGGTTAGGGCTTCTCCAAGCCCTAGCCGCCGGCCACACCACCTCCCCTTGGTGCTTCTATTCCGTAGATCGCCAAGGCCCTCACTTACTCCACCATACTCGCTCCGGCTTAGGTAAAGCCCTGCGGGATCTCTCCTCTACTTCCGACACCACGCCGTCGTGCTGCCGGAACCACGAGGAGAGTGCTACAACCTCCGCTGCCTGCTAGAACAAGGGAGAGGAAGATCTTCATCGAGTACCGAACGTGTGACCAACTGTGGAAGCGCTGCCGGAACGCGGCGCCGGAAGGATCGTCTACGCGATCTTGAGATCGGAAGTGTACGACTACATCATCCACGAGAATCTGCTCTCGTTAACCGCTTTGGATCTTCGAGGGTTAGTACTCTATTGACTCGTTGCTACAATCTAGTAGATAGATCTTGGCTTGTGTGTGTTCATGCGATAGAATTTTTTTGTTTTCCATGCTACGAACCCCTACAAATAGAGGTTGCAAACTAAAATAAGAAGTGCAAAAAGTAAAAGATGAGACTTCTCATTAATATTCCAATAAAGGCACACACACCAAGGGATACATAGATAATCAACTAAAGGAGAGATACTTCCACATGCAAACCAAACTATAAAATAACCTCTCTACCACAGATATGAATCCACTAAAAAGGTAAAAGATAAAAGATAATGGCGGTGATACCGCGACACTGCCCAAGCTTGGAACAAGCCAAGGGGATGCCAAACCTGATGACGAATTACTCCTTTGGTGGTGGTGGTGTTCTTTTGTCATCATAAAACTTCCAAGGCAATGGTTCCCCATCCAAAAAGGATGTCCTTGTCTCTACAATCCTGAAACTAGAAGTAGAGCTTATGTGATCAAATCTAGCCTCATACTCACATATTTGATTATGTATGTCATAGAGCTGTGCTTGCAATTGATTGGTGGTCTGACGGAGTGAGAAGATCTCTTATCGGAGCTCAACAACTTCTCCCTTATGCTTGGTGATGAGTTCTGAACTTATCTCGTGAATAACATCCACTTCGCGTTCTGCCATCTTCTTGTACGTGAAAACTTCTTGTTCCAACGCTTCCATCCTGTCTTCCAGACTGCCTTCTCCTTTAGGGCCTTGGACTTCTTTCATCTGTACCTTCCCCTCTTTAAGGATCAACTCTTTGGGATGAATCATCAACTCATACATGTACGGGTTGAGGACGTCCGCAGAGGAATCCTCCGTGGGTGATCCAGAGGAAGACATTGAGGCTCCAAATCTGAGAATTCTTCTGACAGAAACAGATCGAAACAAAAACACAACGAGAACATGATGCAAGAACCTTGGAGAACCCGGGGGGGTTATATATTACGAAGATTCAATGCATAAGGAAGGTTTTGACAAGGAAACGCGGCGGAGTCGGAGCTCGGGGGTGGAACACCCCCCTTAGGCGCGACCGGGCTGGGCCCGTGCCTGGGGTGGGTTTGTCCACCCCGGGCTCCGTTTCCTCTTCAGTTTCATCTCATAACTTACCTTATGTATTAAAAACATCAAAAATATAAAAAGATCGGGGTTTCACGAACCTTCTGTTTTCCCCACTTTTACCTATTCAAAGATGAACTCTATAGATTCCTTTTCTCTTTCTCCTAAGAATTTCATTCATACAAAACGTTTGCACAAACAAAATGACAACATTAGTGTAAGAAAAAACAATAAACCATTGGTAAACACTTCAACTGAAAACCCATCAAAACAAAAGCTTCTGTAAGAGGCAAATGCAAGTGATGGCAGAAATTTGTCAAAACAGACCAGCAGGTAAAGATTGATTTTTTCGAAGACCTTCTGTTGCTCAAATTAAAAAGTGCAGAACTGATGAAAGTTGGGTAACAACTTGGAGAACAAGCACATAAAAATGCAGCTCCATCCGAAGTGCTGAGCTTCCTCACGAATTTTTACAATGCAACACAAAAATCTGTCCCAGGACAGTCACTTTTCGCAACTCCTCTACTTCACAAAAGTAGTTGTGACGAGGTTTAATCTCATCAATGCCCATTGTTATGGACTTGGGTTTTGGAGAAGGTGGGGATGCTGGAGATCGTGGCACGGTTAACAGACAAGCAACCAGGGGACACGAGATTTACCCAGGTTCAGGCCCCCGGAGGGAAAACCCTACTCCTGCTTGTCTGCTCTTTGATTACGGCGGAACCGAAGGTTACAGGGTGCACAGATTCGATCTGGCGTGGATGCGTGGATGCGTGTGTACGTGCCCTCCTCGTTGGCCCCTCCTAGCCTTTATATATGGGGAGGCTAGGTCTCGGGTGCCAATACGAGTAGGTTACAAGTTGTATTCAAACTCTAGTCATGCTCTCCAAGGATCCGAAGACGTCATGGGCCTTGGCCACCCGAAAATCTTCATGGGCCAGCATATGTCTGCCGTGGGCCTTCCTTGGGCTGGACTAGGTATGCTGAAGTTACGTACCCGTAGGGTATAACCATGTCAGTAGCCCCCGAGTGATCAGTCGAATCGTAGATTCGGCTGAGGACTCTTCCATCCTTCGGGAGCAGTTAATAGTATATGTGTGTAGGGATTGTTGATGCGTGTGCCTGACTCATCCGACGGATCAGGGTCAGTTAACTGTCTTAGGACGAAACAACACGATCTTCTTCAGGTTTGGGTCCCTCAACCCAGACCTGGAACATATGCTGGCGTAATTCGACTCAGGCCGCGGAGGACTTACAGGAGTGGAATTCCAGTGATTTTAATTGGTGTACCCAACGCATCCGTCGGGATTTTTCATCACGCCTGTTGGCATGGATTTATACTAGCAGAGCGCAGTCAGGTGCGTTGCCAGGCCATCAGATGATATCTGTAGGTCTTATCTTTGTGTCGCAGACACAACATCCGAATGTTTGTCACCGCGGAGGTGTTTCGGGTGGCCAAGGAGATTTGTTGCTCACTTAGCGTTTTGTTGGGGCAGAGTTGCCAAAAAAGTTTTTGCATGCGGATCCGGAAGATCGCAGTTGAAGATTTCATAGGGTGCGCGACCAGCGCTACCTATGGGAGTAGCCCCCAAGTGTCTGTTCGAGTCGTAGACTCGAACGGAGACTTTCAGTTCAAGCATTGTTTCAATCATTAGGTCCGCAGGACTCGAAAATTTTCGGATGCTGAAATCCATCCTCCCTATGGGAGTAGCCCCCGAGTCCGTAGTGGAGTCGTAGACTCGACGTAGGACTCGAAGATCTTGTGTGTGCGCGACCGGCGCTCCAGTTTGGAGTAGCCCCCGAGTGTCTGGCGGAGTCGTAGACTCGGGCAGAGACTCGAGTCTGGTATCGTACAGTTGTAGTAGGAAATCTCGTGGGCGTACCGCTGACCCGGAAGTACATCGGGTGCGCGACCAGCGCTCCTGATAGGAGTAGCCCCCAAGTATTTAGTCGAATCGTAGATTCGAGTGAGTACTTTTAGCTGTGGAGCCGAAGTGGTGCTAGTATAGCTTTTGATGACGTCAGTGCTGACGATCGATGACCTCAAGCGTCTGCTACGCCAGAGATGACTTGACTGGACGAAGCGTGGGTCCCACTTTCTGACTTTGAATTGACCGGTCACGCGCGGCGTGGAGATGATTACGGCGTCTCCTCGATTTCCGCGCGTAGTGGACGGCGTGGTAACGACGGTTCGTTGTGGTGCTGACACGTGTACGGCCAGATCAACCGTTGGCGTTAGGTCTTCTTGATGGACGGCCAGTGTGCGTCGTCTTCGCTGTTATAATCCCTGGTGAAATCGTGGTATGTTTTTCACCGCAGCAGTTCATCTGTTCACTGCTTCCTTGTCCTTTGAGCGATTCTTGCTACGTGCTGAGAGTTTCCTCCACATTTCCTTTGTCTTTCTTCGTGGGCAACGTCACCACCGCCGTAGCGCCATGGGGAAAAAGAAGTCCTCATCTGCAGTTGGGACCAGCGCCGCCGGAGGCAAGAAGGGCACCGCCATTGCTCGCGTCACCGACGGTGGCTGGCGGCGATCAGAAACGCGGGAGAGCGATCTCCGCAAACTGCGTGAGCGGAGCCTGATCCCGCAAGACACGACGGCCGTGATACTCCCCGGCAATGAGGTAATCCCCCGTCCCCCGTCTGGGTATCGGGTTATGTTTGTTGCCTTCATGATTCGCGGGTTCTCTTATCCGGTCCATGACTTCCTTCGTGGACTGCTCTTTTTCTATGGGGTTCAACTCCATCATCTGTCTCCCAACTCCCTTCTCCACATTGCGTGTTTTATCACGCTTTGCGAGTGTTGGCTTGGCATTGAGCCGCACTTTGGCCTCTTCCGGAAGCTTTATTCCGTGAAGAGGCAGTCTGGTTCGGATGGTGTGTATCCCATTGGAGGCTTCATCATCTCCCTCAGTCCCAATGTGCAATTCTTTTCCTTTTCCATGTCCGAATCTGTCCAGTACTGGCGGAGGAAATGGTTTTACATCCGTGACTCCGTACTGCCTGGGCAAGATTTTGGTCTCGTTCCTTTTGACCCCTCCCAGTTGATTGAGAAGAAAAGATCCTGGAAAAACCAAATCTTGGATGGTGAGGTGGCGGAGATAGAGGCCCTGTACCGTCGGGTGGAGGATCTCCAACTGATTCCTGAGAAGAAGGTGAACGGTGTCGACATCATCCGGACGTTTCTTGAGCGTCGGGTGCAGCCTCTCCAAGCGAGGGCGCACCCGATGTTCCTTTACTCTGGGCGCCGGGATCCGACGAGGGTTTCGAGTGAGAAAATCTCCGTGGTGGAACTTGACAAGGCTCTTCGCGCGCTGTTGAAGTTCAAGGCCGATGAGGAACTCCCGGAGAAGTCGCTGACTCCTCCCTTTTCTTCGACGTTGGCCGTGCCGAAGGTGTAGATTTATGCACGTAGTGCTCCCCTTTTTTATTGGGTGTGTATTTGTGTCCTTTGTTTGCTAACAAAGTTTCTTCTCATCTTGTAGAGCTTCAAAGTGCCGGGCATGGCACCACCATTGCCCGAAAGGTATCCGAATGCCCCGGATAATGAAGTGGTGGACTCCGTGTCCGAGCTACCGTCAGCGCGATCCCCAGCGGAGGATGCCGACGAATCGAGTGAGGACCATTCGCGCGAGCGATCACGGAGCTCGAGCGAGTCCTCGGATGCTTCAACTCCTCCGACTCCTAGAAATCCTCTGGGCCTTGAGCGTCATGATGATGTTCATGGGGGTTCTTCCTCTCCCCTTCCTGCCATTCCTGTGCGGGCTGTTGCACCGCACCCGCCAGCAAAGCGGAAGAAGGAAGAGAAGGAGGAGAAGGGGGAAGAAAAGAAGGAGGAGAAGAGGGCCCGAAGGGCTTCTCCTATCTTCGACCTGAGCGCGTTGGGCTCGTAAGTTGTTCTTGTTGTACTATTGTCCTTTTCTTTTTATGATGTTTGCACCTGTGCTGATTGGCTTCGTATGCAGGCAATCCTCCGACGTCTCCAGTGATGGTGCGGGGGAGATGATGGGGGAGTCGAACATTGCATCGCCTCCTCCTCAGACGGTGGCGACTTCTGGTGATGCTGCGCCAGTTCCTCTTGTGCAGGAGAGGCTGGTGGTTGCGCCTCAGAATGTCGCAGGCGAGCCTGCGGGTTCACCTTCGGAGCACGTAAGTTTTTCTGCTTGACGTTATGGGGGGAGCCCCCGAGTGTCTTCGTATGCTGATGTTTGATGCTTCTTTGTGTTGGGTGTAGCCCCCAAGTCCTGCTCTTACTACTATTGCATGTTGCTGCAGCCTTTTGTCCAAGAGGCCAAGCGGCTGGTGGAGGAACGCCTGACGCTGGAGGCGAAACTGCGGCAGCTTCAAGGTATTCGTCTGCCTTGTAGTACTTTTCTTGCTTATCCTGGTCCTGTTCTTTGACACTTGCTTGTTGTAAATGCAGAGGAGCATAACGACTCTCTCCGTGAGGTCGATGCTCTGAAGAAGAGCCTTGGTCAATCGGAGCAGAAGGCCGAAGCTGCCGCTGGGGCGAGAGAGCGCCTTGAGCTGGAGCTGACGAAGGCAGCCAAAGCGAAAGAGCGTCTACAGCAGGAGGCCGCAGATCGTGAGGAGCAGCTGGCCACCGTTGCGGCTGCTCGTGAAAAAGTGGTGGCGGAGAAGCTCATGGCTGCTGCCAAGGCTATTTCGGGTGAGCGCTAGCTTTTGTACTTGCTTCTTTTTCTACGGATCTTCTTCTATGTTGCCTTTCTTCATGTTTTCTTCTTTTTTGTCTCAGATGCCGCAGGCATCGAGTTTGACCGTGGTGCTCTGGAGCACGGGAGTGCTCTAGATGATGCCACTGTAGCGGTCGAAGACCGCTGCAGCACCGTCGTCAACTCCCTTGCCAAGGCGAAAGAGGTCCTTGGTCGCTTCTACCAGGAGCTCTTCCCGAAGGGCGCATCCCTTGAAGACGTGGGTGTCCTGGCAGAGGCTCTGTCATCCGAAGCGCCTGCAGCATACAAGCGCAAGCAGAAGGGCATCGACGCGTCCGTTGGGCTGGCGATGGCCATGGCGGCTGGGGCGGAGCTGGACCTGCCCCAGATTACTTCTCGGATGCCGACGGCTGCGGATGGATCCGAGGTAGCCTTCGCCGCCTACTCCGCTCGCTGCAGACGATATGGGCCCAAGCTCATTGACTTGCTGTCTGAGTACGCCTTGCAGCAGCAGGGCGAGGCCAAAGCTAGGCAGTCTGGTTCTGAGGCGACTCAGTGCCCTCCGCCTTAGGCGTAGTAGACGTAGGGTAGCTTGTAGTCTGTTTTTGTCGTAAATATCTTTTGTAGTACCATCCTTGTGCCACGTAGTGGCCTGATATGCTTTAATGAATTTTTCCGAGTTGTGCTCTATCTTTGGCTGAATGTCTGTGTGCCTTCTTTTTTCTTCTGCTATAGGTTCCTTCGGGTGTTGACCCGGTTGACACTGCATCCGAAAGGCCCTTGCGAGCATCATTGGATGATTCCTCGCAGCTCGCTTTTCTTCGAGATCGCGTGCGCAACTTGGAGAGAGATTTGCTTGGGTTACGCGGTCGCGCTGACGTTTGGAAGTCCAAAGCAAACCGTGGTGCAGCCAGAGAGGAGTATTTGACGGCGGAGCTGGGTCGGCTGTCCGAGCAGCTGCAATGTAAGTTGATCCTTCTTTCGGGCTGTAGCTCAGTTCTTCGGGTGAGCCTGCTGGCCTTACTCTTGTTTTGTGCGGTTGTCGCAGGTGCCAATCTTGCTCCGAGGGAAGAAAAGGAGCGTATTGCTGTTCGAGTCAATTGCTTGACTCAACAGGACATGGAGGTCGGCGGCTTCTTCTGGATGGATCGTGATCGCGCCATAGTTCTGGCGACGGTGCAGGATCGTGTCTACCAGGTTTCGCGGGTGCTCCGCCAGGTGCAGACATCGCTTTCCTCGGTGCTGCATGTCATGTTTCCGTTGGATGCCGTGCCAACGACCCTTGGAGGTCTTCTGACGAAGTTTCGGAGTGCCAGCAATGTCAAGGAGCTGGTGCGGCAGCAGCTCGTCGCAGGTGTGAAGGCTGCCTTGTCTCTTGTGAGGGTGCATCGCCCTGATGTAGATTTGGCTGTTGTGGCGACTGGGCCACCTCCTCGACCAGATGGTGGCGAGTGGAATATGCGTCCGCATTACGCGGCTGTAAGGCAGTATGCCGAACAGATTGTAGATTTGTTTGAGCAGCGTGCTCAGGTTATTCTTTAGAATAGGTAGTACCTGAAAATAAATAGATAGATGTAAAATTTGTATATTGCGGCTGGGCGTGTATGTGCCCTTTGTTGTAAAGGTTTGCTTGTTTGCGAGCACGTAGTGCTTTGATTTAGTACGTGTCCTTTTCGTTTGCCTGACGTGGTCAGCTACTCAGGTGTACACGTTTTGTCCTCAGTCGACGAAATCGTGAGGTGGGGGAGCCCCCGAGTGCGTTTGTAGCATGTGATAAAGTTGCAGAGAAATAGTCAACCGAAGGTTGGGGGCGAGACACTTAGCTTTATTTCTAGCGTAATGGAGGAGGTATATGGTTCGGCTGAGTAGCCTTGGCTGTAAGCCTTATAAAAAGGGGGTACATTGCTATGGGTAGAATCGTCGCAAGTGCGAGATGTTCCATGGGTTGGAGTATGCGACTCCAGACTCCACGTGCTTGAGGCGATAGGCGCCACCTGGGATGACCTCGATGATGGCATAGGGTCCTTCCCATGGTGACTCGAGTTTATTCGGTCGCTTTTGCTTAAGTCGCAAGACGAGGTCTCCTTCGACGAAGGACCTTGGGCGCAGCCGGCGGCTGTGGTAGTTGCGGAGACTTTGCTGGTACACCGCTGATCTAGCTGCTGCTATATCCCGTGCTTCGTCGAGTGTGTCGACGGCATCTTCAAGTGCAACCGTGGATTCGGCTTCGCTGTAAGCGACGACTCGTGGGGCCTGGTGGCGTACTTCGGCTGGTAGTACGGCCTCAGCTCCGTGCACCATGAAGAACGGTGTGTAGCCGGTGGAGCTGTTTGGCGTAGTCCGTAAGCTCCACAGGACAGACGGTAGCTCTTTCGTCCAGTTTCCGGCTTTGTGCTCGAGTGAGCTCATGAGGCGCTTCTTGATGCCGGCGCCGATTAGACCATTGGCCTTTTCCACTTGCCCGTTTGTTTGCGGGTGTGCCACTGAGGCATACGTGATATTGATCCCGAGGCCTTCGCAGAAGTCCTGGAATTCTTCGGAGATGAAGTTCGATCCGTTGTCGGTGATGATGCTGTGCGGTACGCCAAACCTGTAGACAATGGATTCGAAGAACTTGACGGCGGTTTTGCCTTTCTGGTTGGTGACTGGCATGGCTTCGATCCACTTTGTGAATTTGTCGACTGCGACCAGGAGGAAGACGTGTCCTCCTTTCGAAGATTTTGGCAGTTTGCCGATCATGTCGAGGCCCATTGGGCAAACGGCCAGGCTATGGGTATGGGTCGAAGTTCGGACCCAGGTGCGTGCGGTTTGTCGGCGAACCGTTGGCACCCGTTGCATCTTCGGACGATGTCTTTCGCGTCGCTCATGGCCATTGGCCAGTAGAATCCTGCTCGCAGAGCTTTGAGGGAGCGGCTGCCTGCGTGGTGGCCGCAGATGCCCTCGTGGATATCTTGGAGTATGGCTTTGCCGTCGTTGATGGTGACGCACCGTTGTAGTACGCCCGTAATGCTGCGTTTGTACAGCTCGCCATTGATGATGGTGAAGGCTTTTGACCGACGAGATACGCGCCGGGCATCTGTCGGGCTGTCTGGCAATTCTCCGTTTATCAGGAACTAGAGGTATGGATGTGTCCAAGTTTCGTCGACTGCCATGACCTGCATCAGGTTGACCATGGCAACTTCGGTATCCAACTTTTCGGGTCCTTCACGACCTTCGGGTAGCGTAGTCCCCGAGTGTTCTGCTTCTTTGGGTGATCCCTTGGGGAATTTCCGCTTGATGGATGGCACGCAGATCTGTTCGAGGAACACACCTGGTGGTACCTTTGCACAAGTGGAGCCGATGTTGGCAAGTCTATCGGCCTCCTCGTTGCTCTCTCTTCCAACGTGCCGAAGTTCGCAGCCGTCGAATTCTCCTTCGAGTGCGTTGTATAGCGCGCGGTACGCGATCATGTTTTCGGCGTGTGCGTCGCACTCATTCATCGTCTGCTGTACGACAAGGTTGGAGTCACCGTAGATGACCAGGCGCGTTGCGCCGCATATTTTTGCCATCTTCATGCCATGGATGAGGGCTTCGTATTCGGCCTCGTTGTTGGAGGCTCTGAATTTTATCCGAAGGACGTACTTCATCTTGTCACCTTGCGGGGAGGTCAGTATGACTCCTGCCCCTGCTCCGGCTTCGCGTTTGGAGCCGTCAAAATGTATTGTCCAGGACTGCGACATGTCTGGGGTGTCAGGCAGCTGCAGCTCCATCCAGTGCACCAGGAAGTCCGGAAGGACTTGAGATTTGATTGCGTGTCGCTTCTCGTAGATGATGTCCAGGGGTGATAGTTCAATGCTCCACAGGGCCACGCGCCCTGTGGCCTCTGGGTTATTCAGGATGCTATTTAGGGGTGCCTCGTTGACGACCATCACTTGATGCTCCTGGAAGTAGTGGCTCAGTCATCGAGCCGTCATGAACACGCCGTAGGCCAGCTTCTGGTAGTGCGGGTACCGCTGTTTTGTTGGAGTGAGAACCTCGCTGAGGTAGTAAATTGGGCGTTGTACCCCATGGGTCTTGCCTTCTTCGGGTCGTTCGACCACGAGTACTGTGCTGACCACCTGGTGTGTGGCTGCTATGTACAACAACAGGGGCTCGCGCTCTTTTGGCGTGACCAAAACTGGCGAGGTGGAGAGGAGCCGCTTGAGGTTTTCGAATGCGTCGTTGGCTTCTGGTGTCCACTTGAACTTGTCTGCCTTGTGCAGCAGCTGGTAAAATGGTAGGGCCTTCTCGCCCATGCGGCTGATGAACCTGCTTAGTGCCGCTACTCGCCCTGCGAGTTGCTGAACGCCCTTGAGGTTTTTCGGCTTCTCCATTGTCATGATAGCTTTGATTTTCTTCGGGTTTGCTTCGATCCCTCGTTGAGAGATGAAGTACCCGAGCAGCTGGCCCGAGGGGACGCCGAAGGCGCACTTTTCTGGATTGAGCTTGATCCTGTAGCGATCAAGGTTGTCGAACGTCTCGCGGAGATCGTCGATAAGTGTTCTTGCCTCCTTGGTTTTTATGACTATGTCGTCGACATAGACTTGGACGTTGCGACCGATCTAGTCCTTGAGGCAGGCCTGCATGCATCGCTGGTACGTGGCACCCGCGTTCTTTAGCCCGAAGGGCATTGTGTTGTAGCAGTATACTCCGAACGGTGTGATGAACGCCGTTTTCTCTTGATCTTCGACCTTGAGTCTAATCTGGTTATAGCCTGAGTAGGCGTCGAGGAAGGAGAGTTTCTCACAACCTGCAGTCGAATCGATGATCTGGTCGATCCGAGGAAGAGGGAAGTGGTCTTTAGGGCAGTGTTTATTTAGTGACGTGAAGTCCACGCACATCCGTAGGATGTCCGTGTCCTTCTTCGGGACCATCACCGTGTTTTCCAGCCACTCGCTTTCCTTGATTTCCCGGATGAAATCTGCTGCGAGTAATCTATTGATCTCCTTGCCGATAGCTTCGGCTCGTGGCTCCGACAGTCTTCGGATGGACTGCTTGACTGGCTTGGTGTCTGGGAAGACATTGAGTGCGTGCTCGGCGAATTCCCTGGGAACTCCTGGCATGTCCGCAGGACACCAGGCTAAGATTTCCCAGCGCTCACGGAGGAATTCGACGAGCGCGCCTTCCTATGCGGTGCTGAGGTCGTTGGCGATCAGCGCCGTCTTGGAGGCATCCGTTGGATGGACCCGCACTTTTTTGGTGTTGATGGTGGAGTCGAAAGACATGTCAGGTGCGTTCTGCTTTGTGACTGGGGGTAGCCCATTGTCCGTCACCTCGCGGAGCCTTACAAGCTCGTCTTGCATGCCGAAAGACTGGGAGATTTTGTTGAAATCCCTGTCGCATTGGTCCGATCGGGTGAAGCTCCCGTGGACTATGATGACGCCCCTTGGTCCTGGCATCTTGAGTAGTAGGTATGCGTAGTGTGGGATGGCGAGGAATCTTGCGAATGCTACACGTCCCAGGATGGCGTGGTATTGCGATGGCCAGTCCACCACTTCGAATTCTAGGCGCTCCTGCCGAAAGTTGTCCGGCTTCCCGAAGATGACGTCGAGCCCTATTTTGCCTAGGGGGGAGATGCCCTTCCCTGGGACGATGCCGTGGAACGTTGTGTCTGATTGTTCCAGGCTGCATTGCGGGATCCGCATAGCTGCTAGAGTGCTTGCGAACATTAGGTTGATGCCGCTGCCGCCGTCCATGAAGACGCGACTCATCTCGAAGCCTCCGATCCGCGCCTCCAGCACCAGGGCAGCATGACCTGAGCGAGGGATCTGGCAAGGGTGATCCGCGCGAGTGAATGTGATGCAGGACTCCGATCCACTGAGGTACTCAAGGATTGCAGGCGGAGTTGCCACGGCCAAATTGATTTGTCGGGTGATTTTCTTCTGCACCCTGTTGGTTGGGCGTCCCTTCTGGATCATATTTAGTGCTCCCTTTGGTGGGGGGTATGCGACCCCGGCGTTGTTGTGCGCTGGTGCGACTGGTTGATTTGGGCCTCCAATAGGCGGCGGTGGAGGAGCTCCGTGTGCTATTTCACCTGGCGCAGATGCGTTTCCGAACGCAGGAATTGGAGCTTGTTGCCTCATCTGCACCATGCTTTCGCTGAGTTTCTGGAACTCGCGGCAGTCCTTGAGCATGTGGCTAGCTTTCTTTTTGCCATCTTGTTTGTCGATGTAGAAGTGGATGGTGCATGGACCCGAAAGTTTGTCGAATGCTGAGGGTCCGTTGTCGCGGTCGCGGCGTTGCCACGACTGCGTTGGTCGTCCGTTGTCGCAGAAGTTTCCGCTGCGGTATCCTCCGCTGTTGCGGCTGTTGTCGTTACGGCGGTCGGCGTAGCCGGCTGCGACCATGTCGGGTCCGTCGCGGTCCTCGTAGACGTGCGGTCTCCTCTTGCTGCGGCGTTCGCGTCGTCGGCCGTAGTCGTCCTCTTCATCTGATTGCGCCCGCTGGATGCAATCTTCGCCGTCTGCCCAACTGTTGGCGATTTCCATGAGCTGGTCGAGTGTCTTGGGCTTTACACGTCCAAGTTTCTCCTTGAAGTCTGGGCGTTTGACGCCGTCCCTGAAGGCATCGATGGCCCTTTCTTCGGAGATGTGTGCTGCGGAGTTCTTGGTCGTAGACCAGTGTAGTATGTACGAGCGAATAGATTCACCCGTTCTCTGAGTGCAGGCTCGCAACTCTTCGATTGAGGCGGGCCTCTTGCTGGTGCCTTTGAAATTTCGGATGAAGCTATAAGCGAGCTCCTCCCAGCTTCGGATGGATCCTGATGATAGGCTGCTAAGCCAGACCCGCGCCGCGCCTGTCAGCTGCAGCTGAAGGCATTGCATGGCGGTTTCTTTGTTGCCTCCGTGAAGCTTGACGGATGACAGATGGTCACTGAGCCAGGACTTTGGATCTTGCGTGCCGTTGAACTTCGGAGTATCCGAAGGAAGCTTGAAGTTGCGTGGCATCTGTGTTTGCCGGACGGATCTGCTGAAGCATCAAGCCCCGCAGAGTTCTCCTTCGTCTTCATCCATCTCAGATTCAGATGAGCATGCGCGTTTGGCGCGTGCTTTGTCGATCTTGCGCTGTGTAAGCTTGTCTCTGGCGTCATAGTCGTGTTTATGGCGGTGCGAGCTCTTCTTCCTTCGAGGAAGATCGTGTTCTTCTTCATCTTCGGATGAGGGAGTGGGGCTCCGGTCGCGCCTGGCCGGAGCTTTCTTCTTCGGCTCCGTAGGAGCGTCTTCGTGGAGCGCAGCTCCAATTAGTCCTAGTCCGGTGAGTGCGGACCTATGCATGGCCCTTTTCGGGTCCCCCTCCGGAGGTGGGTGAGCCGCGACATACGCAGTGGCTGCCATGATCGCAGCTTGTGGCGTCTTCGGGGTGATGTTGCCGTCGGCGTCCATATCCATGAACGATGTGTGGAGAGTTCGGGTCACGTCACGCCGCTCCTTGGGGTCCATGTTTTCCACCCGAGAGTGGTGCTTGTTTCCCTGATTTCCGTTTATGCTAGAGCCGGGTCCCATGGCGGAGAGCGCAGCTCGTCACGCACTGGACTCAGAGGCTGCTTTCTTGCGTTTATCGAGTGTCTCCTGCATCTTGACTTGCTTCTTGTGCTCCTCGATGAGGAGGTAGTGGTATGCCATCAGCAGATCACGTGGGGAGTCCAGAGGTAGGACTATTTCGCCTGCGACGGCGCGGCGTGCTTCGACCCATCCTTCTTTGCTAAGTTGGATGAGGTGGCCCCTGTTGTCCCCGTTTTCGCTGTTTGTGTCCTGCGGGTTGGGGTTGGGCGGCGGGTTAGGTGTTTCCTCGTCGGTTTGGATGATTGCGGTGCACAGATAGCGCCTGCAGATTGGTTGGCTGCTGCCGCAGCTTTCGGATCCGGAACCGTAGGTCCCTTCATCCAAAGGTGGATCGCACAGATCGGAGTTGCAGCTGCTGCTATTGTAGAACTCATCTGTTGATGGTGACGTGCGTAGCACGGGGTGTGGAGCCCATGAAGCGGGCCTGATTGACGGCACGGGCACCCGCTCAGGGAGGCGGAGGGTGCCAGTTTGTCCCACCTGGAAGCAGAAGCTCCCGAACAAGATTTCGAGTCCGTCGCCTACGGGCTCGAAATCCTTCATGGTATCCGGCGAGTGGGCGGTGAAGTCGAAAGCGCCGAAGAGGAGGTGATTCTCCGTCGCCGCGGAGTTGTAGATCGATCGGGTCGGAACCGTCACGACCGCACAATCAGCAGCCCCAGTTCCCACAGACGGCGCCAATTGACGAGGTTTAATCTCGTCAATGCCCATTGTTATGGACTTAGGTTTTGGAGAAGATGGGGATGCTGAAGATCGTGGCACGGTTAACAGACAAGCAACCAGGGGACATGAGATTTACCCAGGTTCAGGCCCCGGAGGGAAAACCCTACTCCTGCTTGCATGCTCTTTGATTACGGCGGAACCGAAGGTTACAGGGTGCGCAGATTCGATCTGGCGTGGATGCGTGGATGCGTGTGTACGTGCCCTCCTCGTTGGCCCCTCCTAGCCTTTATATATGGGGAGGCTAGGTCTCGGGTGCCAATACGAGTAGGTTACAAGTTGTATTCAAACTCTAGTCTTGCTCTCCAAGGATCCGAAGACGTCATGGGCCTTGGCCACCCGAAAATCTTCATGGGCCAGCGTATGTCTGCCGTGGGCCTTCCTTGGGCTAGACTAGGTATGCTGAAGTTACGTACCCGTAGGGTATAACCATGTCAAGTTGACCTTGACAGAAAAACCAAAACAAAAAGGATAAGGAGTGGTTGGTAATAACTTCCAAGACTCGACAAAACTCTTGGGTTATCTCCTAACAAGTACTTTTCTTTAATGCCTTTAAGTTAGGCTTGAAACTTCCAAAGATGCTCACAAAGGAGATATATATTTGAAGTGAAAGAGAGCATCAAGAAGCAAATAACCAACACACTTGAGTCTAACCCACTTCCTATACATGGGGGTATCATGAGAAAACGAATTGTTGAAACAAAAAGCCACCAGCATAGGACGACAAAACAAATGCAACTTCAAAGCTTTCAACATAAAACTGGGAAACTTAACATCATTGAGATGCATAAAACCATGTTTCCCTCTCTCAAAATAACTTTCAGTAGCACTTTGAATAAAGTTAACAATATAACTGTCACTGGAAACAACTTTATCATCATAATAAGCATACTTATGGTCACCAAAAAGAGGTTCAAGGTCATAGACTGGATTAATAGAAGCAAGTTGTTCCATCCTGAAATCTTTATTAGGCAAGCTACTTTCACAAGGAGCTTTAGAAAATTTGGAAAAGTTAAACACATAAGACTCTCCATCAAACTTAGTTAAAACTTTTTCCTTCTTATAATCAATAATAGGTCCACAAGTGTTCAAGAAAGGTCTACCAAAAATGATAGGGCAAGTTTTGTTAGCCGCTGAATTAAGCACTAGAAAATCAACAGGATACTTAATCTTACCGCAGAGAACCTCCACGTCTCTTAAAATGCCAATGGGGCAAATGGTCTCCTTGTTAGCAAGGTGAATAACCACATCAATGTCCTCAAGTTCACAAGGACCAATCTCATGCATAATTTCCCTGTAAAGCTCATAAGAAATAACACTAGAACTAGCACCAATATCACATAAACCATAGTAGCAATTTTCACCAATTTTAACAGAAAGCACATGAACACTAGCTTTTCTAGCCTTACTTGGATGAGAGATACTATTAGAAGCATCTTCACAGAAGACAATATGCTCATCCTCTATATTTCTAGTGCCACTGTCTTTCACAATAGCTACCACAGGTTCATCACTCAAATGCTTACCAGGCTCCGCATTTTTCATTGTACCTTTGTTATTTGCACTAATAATCATAGAATACTCCTTTACCTTAGCTGGGAAAGGTAATTTCTCAACATGAGGTTCAGGCACAATATGATTAGTAGTACAAACTTGAGTACTTCTAACTGGAACAAGACTAACAACATCTTTATAAGGAGCATGATACTTATTCCACTTCTTATTGGGAATTTCTATGTAAGAGGCAAAGGCCTTAAAACAGTTGGCAATACTTTGGGAATCAAGACCAAACTCATTGCTAATATCACGGAAGTTGTCAGTTCCCATAAAAGATTTAATGCATTCATAATCATAGTTTATACCTGACTTTCTTCCTTTGTCATTCTCCCAAGCTTCAGCGTTATCTTGAATACGGTCTAGAAGATCCCATTTAGCTTCTTCCTTCATACGTGTGAATGATCCAGCACAAGAAGCATCTAGTGAATCTTTATCATGAAGAGAAAGCCTAGCATAAAAGTTATTGAGAATAATATTGTTAGGGAGTTCATGAATAGGACATTTAAGCATTAGTAACTTCAATCTCCCCCAAGCTTGAGCTGTACTCTCTCCATCAAGAGGCCAAAAGTTATATATAAGATTTCTATCCTTATGAATCTCACTGGGAGGATAAAATTTAGAGTAAAAGAGAGATGCCATCTCCTCCCATTCCATGGATTGTCCATTCTTCAGCAGCTTATACCATTCTTAAGCTCTCCCTTTCAAGGATATGGAGAGTAACTTCTTCTTCACATGTTCAGTTGTGATACCTGCACACTTAAACAACCCGCATAATTCATGGATAAAAAGCAAGTGATCACCGAGATGGACAGTTCCATCCCCAAAATAATAATTATCCATAACACGATTAACAATACTTGTAGGTATCTTAAAAGGATATATCTCAACAGGAGGTGGTTCATCTACTACCCTAGCAGTGGTAGTAGTTTTCCCAAACAAAAAACCAAGTGGGTTAACCATATTGGAAACAAAGTAACAAGCAGTAACAAAAGCAATACTCACAGTCAAAGTTTCTTTTACCAGTTCCACTCTTCAATAGCGCTTCACTCCCTGGCAACAGCGCCAGAAAATAGTCTTGATGGCCCACAAGTATAGAGGGTGTATCGTAGTACTTTTGATAAATAGGAGTGTCGATCCCAACGAGGAGCATAAGGTGCTGAACAGTGGTATGGAGCAGGAAATCCCTGTGAATACTTAGCAAACGGATTTTTAGTGGTTTTCTCACAAGGCAACAAAACAAAGAGCAAGTAACAGAAGTAACGAACAAATGGAGCAAGTGGCCCAATCCTTTCTTAGCAAAGGACAAGCCGGTGGAAATACTTATAAGGACCAAACGTTCTCGAGGACACATGGGAATTCTGTCAAGTGCTTTCGCTTCAAATAGCTGAGTACTCTTCTCTGGTGTTTGTAAGTGTTGTGTGGGTGAACCTGTGCTAATATACCACCCTTCCTAGGACTAATACATACTTGTGATTAAACCCCCTGCAAACATCCGTAACTACAGGAAAGTAATTAAGATATAAATCTAACCACAGTCTTAAACTCTGAGATCCTACGCTCCCTTGTGCAAAGGTGTCCTAATGGGGTTCAGGTTTCTGTCACTCCGGCAACCCTACAATTAGTAGCCAAATATACAATTCATTCCCCTAGGCCCATAAATGGTGAAGTATCGTGTAGTCGACGTTCACATGACACCACTAGAAAAATAGCACCACAACTTAAATACTAAACCATTGAATAATAACTCATCGCAGATTCACTACTAACAATATGACTTCTCCCCTGTCCTCAAGAACTAAACGAACTACTCACAAGACATCATATGGATCAAGATCAAAGATGATATGATAATGGATAACGATCTGAACATAAACAATAATCCAATGGTTCCACTCACAAGCATCAACTACAATAGTAATCAACACCGGGAAAGTTTCCCCTAAGAACTAAAGCAATATCCAACACAATTGTTACAGCGGGACGGAGTGGTGATGATGGTGCTGATGGAGATGATGGTGTGGATGATGATGATGATCCCGATGAAGCCTAGCTTGATGACGGTGTTGATGGTGACGGTCTTCCCTCTCCGGGAAGGAATTCCCCTGGCAGAAATCTGTTTGCCGGAGAGATCTTTCTCTCTCGGTGTCCCCCCCCCCCCGAGGCGGCGGAAATCTATATGTGGTCGTTCTCTGAGCCTTAGGGTTTCGAAGGGAAGATATAGGCGAAGGGGCGGAGTCGGAGTCCGGGCAGGTGGGCCACACCTGCCCTAGGCACGGGGTTAGGTGGGCCCGCGCCTAGGGGGGTGTGGGCCCCTTGAGGCCCCTCTTCGTCCCTCCTTCTGGCTTCCTTCGTCTTCTGTTAAAATAATATGTTTCCATATTTCTCTGGTATTTTTCTGATCTTTGTGAAAATGCACCGAAACGCCTTCTTTTCCATCAGAATCCAGACTCCGACTGTCCATCCTCCAGGAATCATCCAACATGCATAAAAATATGAAAAAGCCATAAGTAATACCTCATAATAAGACATATATCAATGAATAGAGGTAAATTATGATATAGAATGGTGATGCAAATTGGGCGTATCACCAGGACTAGAAGACCATGGCCAACAACTCGGATGATTATTTCTTCAAGAGCTTCATCGAGCCATCGTCGGACGAGTCGTGCGATGGTAGTGAGATTTTGATGGCCGCAGGCATGCTTAACCATGAGCACAATAAGGCCTCGTTGCCCAAGTTTCATGGCTCGGTGAAGGGCCGCGCCGCCTCGCTGGACCATAACCAAGAGGCCGACCATGAGTAACTATACCAGTACTACTTCCATCGCCCCGCCCCACCTATTTTCGAGTGGTGCTTTCGGATGTCAATGAAGATCTTCATGCGTCTTCTTCACGGAGTCAGGGATCATGAAAACTACTTCTCTTTAAAGAAAAATACCACTAGAGTGAGGAATCATAGAATACATGCACTTGGAGTGAAAGAACTATCCGTTTGCCTGGCATGGGCAATATACTTGAGGCCGTTGCATCACATGATCTTTCTATTTGGCACTTATTCTTTGGCATGACAGATTCTCACAATGACATTTGTGTCATCCAGAGGTCCCTTGTGTTTTCTAGACTTGCGGAAGGCAAGAATCCTTCTGTCAACTGTGTGGTCAATGGCCACCCTTACAACAAGGGGTACTATCTAGAAGATGGTACCTATCCTTCTTGTTCTACATTTGTGAAGACCGTTCACAAACAAACAAGAGAAACATAAGAGGTTTGCAAAGAAGCAAGAGAGCGCTAGAAAGGATGTGGAGTAGGGGTTTGGTGTGCTCCAATCTTGTTGGGCTATTGTGCGACACCCTGCTAGAACATGGAGCAAGAACCACATGCGAGAGGTGATGACTGATTGTGTGATCATGCACAACATGATCATCGAAAAGGAGCGTGATGAACGCATATATGACCAAGGCTTGGAATTTCAGAAAGAATTGGTTGCACCCAACTCAGGTCTGCTAGCTTTGTTCAAGCAATTTCTTCATGTGCATCATGAGATCCATGATCAGGCAACTCACAACAACCTCCAAAATGATTTGGTTGATCGTATGCAGGCATTTGTGGGGAATCAACTGAACAACTAGTCCTCTTCATCTGGTTATCATTTAGCTTGATGTAATTTTATTGTGTAAACTATATGCAGACCCTAATCTTTTATTTGTTGTGAATTATGATATTTAATTCAAACTTTGAACCATTTATAAGGTGTACAGACGCGTCATATATTCAACCGGCTAAAAATGCGAAATATGGCCATACAAATAAGGGGCACAACAGCTCAGCCTTGCCTTCCTCGACCCGCAAATGTACCAAATATGTCAAAAGGCATGTCAACGCAAGCATGCCTTAAAGATGGCCTTAGTCTAAGTTCCGATCCAACTATTTTGTTTGCGTAAGGGCATTTTCACCGGGAAGACGCAACGGTCCTGGACGGTTTGTTTTGTTCTCGCGGACAGTCAGACAAAGAAAACACGTCACAGCGGGGAGACCCAGACGGACCGACCATCCATGTGCAGCCTATCCATGCACCAAATTTGGGGCAAGGATGGATCCGCCCAGACAGGCACGCGTGTCTAGCCTGCCCTAGGCCTGGCCCATGAGCCATTCACACATTCTCTTTCCTGAGAGGATAAAATAGGTCGTTCCAATGTGTCATCCTGCAAAAAGGCCAGACAGGCCAACTGAAACCGTCCGAGAACCGATCCAAACAGACTAGATCGAAACCCAAACAGACTAGATCGAAACATTTGGATATCCAGCTTATGTCGTGCCAATATGCTCTAAGGGCATGTACAATGGTTGATAAGATAGTCTTATTTTACAAATGCTATTTAATTTTTATATGACAAGAAAACATGATGTATATCTCTATCAACAGATAACCCTAACCCTAAATATGTGGTGAGACATATAAGGCAAACGTCTTTTTTTCCCTCTATGCTCCAACTCATAAATTATTCGCTTAGAAGCGGTACGTATCGCAACCGCTAGGGAAGGAGACATGAAGGAGAGAAAACCCATCTAGGGTTCCACGCCCCTCGCCTGTGATGTCGTCGGTCTGCTCCGTCTCCGGTGGCCCTTGGCCCTTGGAGGTGTGGCAGACCACGACCTCTCGCCGGCGGGAGATTTTCTGTTCTTTGTTTAGCCTTTTTAGTGTCTTTTTTGGGATGTTGAGGCGACGACTATATCCTGAAGTTAAAATAAGGTACTTCCCGCTCTGTCCTTGCTCCGGTGGCACATATAGTGTCGACGTAGGGCATGTGGAGTTGTTTGTCCGGCGGATATCCTGAAATTTTGTCCGTTTTCGTGTTCGTTGGTTTGTTTCCAGGCCAGTCTCTACAGATCTATGATTGTTATCATTGGCGACGGTTGCTGCTCTAGTGCGTTAGTTTTTTATAGCCTTAGCACGACGATTTTCTATCTGTCTATTACAACAAGCTCTACTACGACAAGTTTTGCCCGGCTCCGGTGATGGAGAGACGAGGACGGTGGCACGTCTTTAACTTGTGTTGGTGTTTATATTTGTCGCTAAGTGATCCAAAAATCTATTTGTAATTTTTATTACTTTTGGTTCTCTTTGTACTGTTGTTGTTGTTGTTGATGATTATTAATAGATCAGTTGAATTTCGCAAAAAAACTTATTAATATACTAGTATTATAGTAGTATCATAGTTTTAGTGTATTTATTATTTTGTAGAATCTCAATATAAAATTATGTATAAGATTTATTTGAGATTAGTTTTTCTAGTTCTATATGCTATGATACCGTATCTAACTATGATACCAACACAATCTATTTCATCATTAATTATCGCGATACATAAACACTTTACATGCACGATACTTCCATGATACCCTATTAAGACTAGTCTAAGGTACCACGCACCCACACTCCACAGCCGCCGGAGGTCCCAAGTCAGCTGAAACCCCCCTGCAAGAAAACCTAATTTGTGTTGCTTGACACGTTCACGCACAAAGAATCTCATGGCCCACCAAAATCTGTGCTACCGACAGTTCAGACCCACACAATCCACTGTCTCCCCTCTTAAACCCCAGCTCACCCCTTCCTCAATTGACCGCAACTCCTCCTCCTCTTTCCGCGCCGCCGACATCGCCGGAGATGGGGGAAGCTGTGCACACAGACATGATGGCGGAGTTTCTGCGCGCCAGCAGCGGAGCGGTTGTGATGGACGGCGGTCTCGCGACAGAGCTGGAGGCCCACGGTGCCGACCTCAAGGACACCCTCTGGAGCGCCAAGTGCCTCTTCACTTGCCCCCACCTCATCAAAAAGGTCCTCCCCCCACCCCCTTCCGTTCACTCTCGGTTGATTCGTATCCCTTTTGAAGGGGATGTGGATGTGCAGTCTCAGTCGATTTGAGTAAATCCTTTGGCTGTGCTATTTTGCTATTTACCTTCTTGTACTTTACCGGTGGTTGATGTGGTGTAAATTACTTAGGCTATGTATAAGGAAATCACGACGCACACGCTCTTAATTTGGCGTATAACGAAATCAAGGCTCGATGTAAGGCAGCCGTAGAAGTATTTTCGCATCTGCTAATAGGCCTTTTTTATCCATGTAATTTAATACCAAAATGATGGTCTGTGACATTATACTTCCTGAAAACTGATTGCATTTTGTACTGTAGTTTAGATTTGTATGGTTCTTGCCTTCTCTAACCAAGCCTATGGGAAAATATTGTGTACGGTTTAATGGAAGATTGGTACTAGAGGTCTCAAGACGTCGTTGTATCACCTACAACACCTGTGCTTAACTGCAGTGCACTATTTCTATGAACAGCGTGTTACAGTGGATTGATGTCCATATACATGTTATAAGTGGCGTACCTGAGCACCTCTAGTACCTTCTTAATAAATCACATTTTTTTCATTTGAACAGGTTCATTTAGAGTATCTTGAAGCTGGGGCAAGCGTTTTGATGACAGGATCATATCAGGTATTATTGGTTACTCTGACATCCTTCGGGCAAATTTTTTGATGTAAACTCTCAAGTAAATGAATACCATAGCTTGTAATATTGCTATCGCAGGCAACGATTCAGGGTTTTCTTTCTCGGGGATTTTCCCAGGACGAAAGTGAATCATTTCTGAAACGAAGTGTTGAACTAGCATGTGAAGCACGTGATACATATCTAGGAAAATGTTCTGATAGTTCTGACGAGCCCAAAGACGGAAGAAGATATAGGAAGCGCCCTATACTAATTGCAGCGTCAATTGGAAGTTATGGAGCATATCTGGCTGATGGTTCTGAGTATAGGTTGGTTCCTTATTTTGGAAAGTAATAAAAGATGATATATGGTCAATAATGGTCCAGAATACTAATTATTGTGGGAATGATTATATGTTCTCTTTTCGTCAGAGTTTCGGGATAGTTTACATCTGACTGAATGCTTGCAGCGGCGACTATGGAAAGGAGGGTAATTTGGAATATCTGAAAAACTTCCATAGGAGGAGGCTTCAAGTGCTTGCTGAAGCAGGGCCTGATGTTATTGTTTTTGAAACTATTCCAAATAAAATTGAGACACAGGTATGTTCGGAAACTGGAATTGGATTTGAACATATTCTGATGCAGGTTGAAACAGAGCACATAAAGGCATATGCAAATGATGCTTAACTATGCCCATTTTTTGCATTGTTCTCAGTGAACATAGCACTGGGCTTACTTGATTGACACTGGATTATCGCTTTAAACTTTGTCCTATATGATCACAATGCTAGTGCAAGGAACAAATCTATAGCACATTATGCATACTCCTTCCTTCCGGAAAAGGATGTCACATATTTGCCTAGATTCGCATGTATCTATACACTAAAACGTGTATGTGATATCTTTCTCCGGACGGAGGGAGTATGATAAACCAAAGCTTATCCCTTCTTTCTGCTCTGATAATGTTTATAGAATATAATTAAAAAATAAATGTTTGCTTAATGCACGTCTCAGTTACAGGTTAATTTCTTCCAAAACATCCCTAAATCAAATTGTTGAGCGCCGCTAACCTGATTGATGTAGCATAAGTAACATCTTATGGTCTTTTTCAGGCGTATGTTGAGTTACTAGAAGATTGTAATTTGCATATTCCAGCATGGTTTGCTTTCCCTTCGAAGGATGGAACTAATGTAGTAAGTGGTGATTCCCTCGCGGAGTGTGTTTCTATTGCTGATTCATGCAAGGAGGTTGTCGCAGTTGGTATCAATTGCACTCCCCCAAGATTTATTCACGCATTAGTCTTATCCATCCGAAAGGTAACTCCCTGTCATGGTTGCATCGACCTGTAAATGTCGCTGTAGAAGTGTGCATGTTATGCTGACGAATTTCGAATGTTCTGTTCTGCAGGTTACAAGCAAACCAATACTGATATATCCTAATAGTGGTGAGAGCTATGATCCTGTAAGGAAGGAATGGGTGGTAAGTATCAGCTAAAAGAATCATGATAAATTTGGCTACCCTTAAGCTGGTTATTGATCTGCAATTATTATTATTATAAAAAATAGGAGGAAAATATCAGTCTGTCTTACCAAACATGTGTAATCCCTTACATGAGAATAAGTGGTCAAATATTTGCTAGTCAAAGTAAAAAAGAACAAGATATCAGTATGCAGTCCATAACCACAAGCTCTTGGATATTTTACACAGGCTTGCTCAGGTGTTTCGAATGAAGATTTCGTTTCATATGTGAGGAAATGGCACGAGTCTGGAGCCTCCCTTATAGGGGGTTGCTGTAGAACAAGCCCAGACACGATAAGAGGCATATTCAAGGCTCTGCATGGACTATGATCAATGGAGGCTGCTATAGAGTCGACAATAGTTTTCTGCGTAGTTGCTAACTCACTTGAATCACTTCATCAGTCTACTTCTGGCAACTTATGTATGGGCTACGCTTCTTTTTTGATCTTGAGGAGCTGCTGAAGACAACGCTTGACCCAGCATTTTCTTATACTAGCGTGATGATACGAGACTGATTGGGAATCTATAAAAGCTACAGCTCTCTTGTGTTTTTTCCAAGTTTTTGTTTTCCCTGTATCACCCTTTAGGATTCACTATTCAACTTTGAGATACATGTGAACTTCTGAATGCAAAGTTTAGGTTAAAAACAAGCTTTCGTGAGTACGGTATGATGACGATTTCTCTAGCCAAACATATGAAGAACCTAAATAGGAAGCAACACATGCTGGCTTTAGTAGTTTAGCCATGGTTCTGGGCTGTGCAGAAAGAGAACCCCAGAAGCGAGAACTAAGTGTGGCTCATATTGCTTTTTTTATAAAGGAAATATATTAATAGCATGAGGATACCAAATACAACAAGCTTTTGTAACAGTATAAATGTCCAAAGATAGTCTAGACATTATGAATGCATACAACCAAAAAGGAAAAAAAGAGAGACCCAACCTGTGGTTAGATGATTATGAAGGCAGTGGTACCCTCTGCCTGTAGTAACTTCATTAATTTTAAGGTTGAGTCTGTCGGAGTGGTAAGGTGTGTGTGCTGTGTTCATAGGCGTGAGTTGCGTGCTGTGTTCATAGGCGTGAGTGTTTATATGCATTCGTGTCTGTGTCCTACTGTGTTTCTAAAAAAAGGACCTAACAGAGCAAATATTCTTAGCCGCGTGAACACTGCTGCAACACCCTAGGGCCAGCTCAAAATTTTGCGGGCCCTACGGCGAAGTCTGTGGCATGGCCCTAAGGCTAATATATACATACACTATACACATATCTAGTAATATAGACATATATGTATCTACTGTTACTTGCAAGATATTAAAATTTAACATCTAACAACACATTTTTATTCTGAGATGTCTATAAATAATTACTAAGCACTTAAGCCATGTTATATTATGCATCACCGGACTTATGTTTTGGCATTGTAACACCTAAAATTATGAACTAAATAAATAAATTATACATGAAACTAGAACCCTAATCTAACATTTAACATGCATGATGCTTTTCTGATTCACTAAATAGACAAGGATCGATTCGACGATTGGAGATGTATCTGGGTCAGGGTCACATGACGAGTAGGTAGAGCCAACGAGGGATTGAGGCCTTACGAGGTAGGGGCAAGTAGAGCGAGATGCGGTAGATTAGTAGACGCGGTTGAAGACTA